>OZ024799.1:10149413-11391913 GCA_964017045.1 Omphiscola glabra
CATTCTTTCACTCACACATTTACCATTCTCACACTCTTTTTTTCACTCCCCCCTTTTTTTTATTTCATTTTATACCTTTCCATACCTTCTCACAGTATCCTTTCCTCCTGCTCCCCATTGCACACACTCTCGCTTTTAATTTTTCGTCCGTAATTTGATTTTTAGATCATGGTATTCCTTTCACGTATATATTAGCAAGACGCTAGGAGACACTAATAGCCGATATGGCAAGAAATGTTCTTTCAGTCAACACACACACATACAAAACAACAACAGCAACGATTTCCACACCTTTCCCGATGGCTTTACTTTGCCGTGATATCGTTATCCACAGTCTGGATCGGTGGGCGTCGCGATGCTAGCGTAGAATTCAACATGGTCTGGGACACTCACCAAGCCGTTAGCCTATCACCCAATTTCTGGGAGGTCGGCCAGCCTGACAATCGTGAGACAGATCGTCACTGCGTAGTACTGGACAAGGCGACCTCATTACGTAACACGGCGTGCAATGAATCATTTGAAGCTTTGTGCGAGAAAGGTGAGACCAATATTTAGGATCATAATATTATGTTTATTTGATAAATATGAGTTGCATTTTAGCTCTAAACCTGGAAAATTAATCAACCCCTAAAAACAATGTTTTTCTTATAAATCCTTTAAAATGTCATTTGGTGAGTGAGGCTGAAAATTTTACAAACATGCATACATGCAATACACATACAATCGCACATACAATCGCACACTTATTCATGCCCCTGAACTATATTATTATTCTAATGACCCACCCGCTTTTACACCGCAGGTTTATTTCAACAACTATTTCGCAAACAGAAAATATTGCACACCAAACGCATTTGCGATATTTTTTTAAAAAGAATCTCATTTAGCGCAGTTATCGGGAACTTGATTTCGTTAAATCAGTGACATATTTCCTTCATCTTCCCCTTTAAAAATGGTGATATTTGTGCGTGGGAGTTCGGGGGGGGGGGGGGTGCGGTGGCGCTGAAAATTTGAAAAGATGTGTTGTCATCGCAGCGAGATTATGTGCCAAGTTTCAGCTCAAATGATTTCTTGATTGCAAATTAAACTGAATTCATTGGTCTGATTTTCACAGCGAGTCCGTGCAGCACTACTCAGTTGACTGTAAACGGGAAATGTTTCTTTGCGCTCACAACTCCTCTTAATAAGACAGATGCTCAGGTGAGTGTACGCGTACTTCGAACTCGTTCAAAATATAAAATACAAATTGTATAATATAGAGATTTAAAGAAAAAAAAACCTTAACACTTTACCATTTAAACTAAGAATTGAAAGCGTTGTTATATTAATTGTAACCTGTGTATGTTCATGTGATATTTTTTTTAAAGGTATAGTGAAGATTGTTAATCACGTATATATAATCACTTATATATAATCACTTATATATAATCACGTATATATATATATATATATTGCAAATTAATTAGTTTTTTCTGTTTTTTTTAGTTACATCATTGATTTTATATCAACTTCACATATTATTGTATTGTTTTCTTTGTCAGTTGATTTCTTCAGCCGTCTCGTGGTGTCCTTATTTTGTTTTTTATATTTTACTACACACAAAGTGACACATTATTAATTTGTTCTTAATTGAACTAATAAGTAATGGAATCATTTTTTTTAATTTTTAAAAAAAAAAAGATGCAATGTGAATCTGAAGGAGGTACTCTGGCGGAGCCGACAACTGACGGCCAAAGGCTACTTGTACGAACTATGACTGACATAACAGCGGTTTCTGGTACGTTATTTCTTCTAAAGCGCACCACTTTTTTCGATGGTGTTGTTTGCATCATGAAAGTTGAATAGTTCCAATAGAATGGTACACTGCACAGAGCTCGCGCCTTGGGGCTGTTGACAAAGTATGGAACCAAAGCGTCACGGATTTATTTTGTTTGGCGATACGTCTTTTGGAAGTAAACATGTCTTCATCAGGGAAACACACATTTGTAACTTGGTGATGTGCTAGTCTTTAAGCGGACATGAATTGAACGATTTTTGGAAGCAATTTCGTTAAGGCTTAATAGAGTGCTTAAAAGCCAGTCAGCGCATATATTATCTCAACAAAACAAATGACATGTTTTCGCAGCTTGGAAAATACACAACAAACAGTACACTATTTATAAGTTATTGAAATCAGGATCCGCACTTCTTATTTTTGGCATCGGGAAAACCGAAAAGTTAATTTTAAAGTAATGTAATTAAAATCAACCTATAATCATGAGTGATACATTTCCTTCTTGATGAAAGGTGCGATTTAAGTTTAAGATTATCCATCACTCTCTCTCTCTCTTTTTTTTTTCATTTTCAATTTACGGTTTTTGAAAGAATATAAGTCACAAAGGATTTTACATGTATCAATTGTGGGCGCCACCCATCTACATTAAATCACGTTACAAATCAATAAATAACAGTGTTATAATTCAATTGATCTCCAGTTTGGGTCGGCGGCGTCTACGACTTCCAGGCTGACGGTTCCTTCGTTTGGACACGAAATAGTGTCTCGATTCGACTCAACTGGTGGGAAGTAGGCGAACCAAGCAACACCGGCAATGATGGATGTGTTGAGATGGCCGCTGACACTGGGAGCCTCAAGGCTGTACCATGTGGTCTTACTAACCCATTTGTTTGTCAGCGAGGTGATGCATCATCTTCTTATATTTGATGAGCCCCAGAGTAAATCGTTGTTTTTTTACCAACTGAAAAAATCATTTTTGAAAAAGTTTCCGAAATGTTATTACATTTAACAAGTTTCACAATACTATAACGCAAATGTTTTCCGTGATTTTCTCAGGACAAATTGTGTTGCTTGCAGTCATTCCTGAGTCTAAAAAACATATACAATATAATTTTGCAAAAATAAACCGGTTTTTCCCCTTTCAAAACCAATTTCGATCACGCAATAGTTATGCCCAAAAGCTAATTAAATTGTTAAATTTTGGACTGTTTTTTTTCCGACGCGTAAGATTACTGATAATATAACTCCAACATACAATTACCTATGCTTATAATACTTTTTAAAGTTATGATATAAAGAATATGTTGTTTTTTTCTTTTCTTTTCAAATTTGACAAATAAAAAGTGTCGCATCTTTTTTTTTTATGGTAGACGCCGTTGCACCAAACCCACGCAGCTATGTGGCAGGTATCCCTAACTTGTCCCCAAACAGTCCGCTTGAAGGATATCTTCACGTGACCGCTGGAAGGAATCCAACTGTTTACACACAGTTTATTATACACGGTGATTTGGGAATTGAGGATGCGCAAATTTCACCCTTGACTAGCGAACACGCCTTGCTGATTAACTTGAGCTCTTCACTGACACTTCCTGTTACAGGTAAACTACATGTATTTGTTGATTTGAATGGGTGAGCGCCTCAGAAAGCCAACACCGTGCTTCACGCCCGGCGACTTGGTTCGCTGAGAGATTTATTCTTCGGCACACGGATGACGAAACGAATTAGAATTAACGGCAATAAAAATGCATCTTACAACGGAGACTTTTAAAATACTGCAGCGAACCTTCGCCGTCTCTATTCTACAACTATAGGCCTATTTATCTGGTTGATAACCTTGCTCACTCGTACTGTACCAATCTGACAACTCAACGATGGTTATAGTCTTTGAACTTTTATTTGTCTTATCTTTTGACTCCATTTCTCTCTCTATCTCTCTTTCTCTGTCGTACTCAACTCCGACTGTCCCGGTCCGTTTCTATCTCTTTCGTTCAGGCGTTCTCCCGTCTGTCCACTATCCTGCCCGGTTGAGTTCTGCCTAGTCCCATCCAAGTGTCCCTTTATACGCCCCGCGTCCCTAGAGATTCCTTCCCAGGGCCCCGATCCCATTCCTATCTCACACAGCGAAATAGTTCATAAATCCCGTCGCGGTCAATCTGACAAGGTTGATTCTTTGTTTGGTCAGTACGATGTGGGAATCCCCCCCACCCACCCCTTACGGATCGACTACAGGTCTGGACACTCCACAATACTAACAACATTTTGCCGAACATTGTTAACAACGGAGTTAGTTTAAGAGCACAGCTTGAAAATGGTGTGAAAAATTTAAAAAATGGTCCATGTATCTACTACATGAAAAACATAAGAACATGGTATGCTAAACTTTAATTTTTTATTTTTCCCCCCTTATTCCTTAGATTGTAAGTATCCCTAAATATTTTGGTCAGTTAAGATTCTCTACCTTTTTTTTTCACAAACTGAAATATTTATATTCGTTCACTTCCTGTAATCCTACTTCCGGCAACAAGTAGGATACCTGTAAAGTTTTTTTTACTGTGATCTGATACGTGTACACTTCTTTTTGTCTTGTTTTCTGGTGAAGCCTCTAAGCCGAAACGTCAAAATCTCTTGTCCTGTCTATGAATTCAAGTTTTGCACACCTTGTTCTTGTATTTCATTTACACAACTTGAATGCAGTCTATCAATTATTGTCTACTACATGAATCTCATTCATTCAGTCCTATGGATTCTTTTAAAGTGTCTTATGTTACTTACTTAGTAATTATTACCCGACAAAATGCTTCATAAACATACGTTAGGATCCTGGTTTGTTTTGATTCGAAGACACATGACTTATAAACTTTAACATCAGCAAACTTTAATTTGACTTGAACGTGTTCATAATTTTCAAAACATCCTGTAAAGGAAATAAAATTGCTTGTTAAATAATGTTTATTCAAAGTTGTAAAACTATATTTATTTATTTTTTTTTAAATTTTTTACTGTCACTTAAAATCCCGTTCCTTTTTAATGTTAAATTTTGAATCCAATTTCAATTTTCAACATTAACATGCATGTAGTACTTAATGTCATTTTCTAACACAGGCATGTCAGCTCGATATGTGGAACTCAAGTCCACCCAGCCTGTCACTGTGGTCCTGTACATCGTAGATAAGTCGGACGACCACTCGAGCTCAACACTAATTTTCTCGACAAACTTACTCTGTGGAAATCAGTGGGCCACGTTGTATATTTTATTATCAGCCACGACTGAAAACAAAGGTAGATATTATTTTTATTTTTTTTAAACTAAAATTAATATGTGTGTTTGTGATTTTTTCCCCCTTAAAATACATGTATTCTTTACAGACAATTGCACTTCCATAAACTTATTTACTTAAGAATAATTTCCTTACCAAAGTATGTTAAATAGTTAACTAGAGAGATAATTATTGGAATTGGTATGTGCAACGCCAGCATAATTGTATTTGTTTAAGAAAATTGCAATCGTTTCATAAATTTTCAAAGGAAGCTGGCGATAAAATGGCAGTTAACAAAGATTGAAAAAATGTCATACATTTCCAGAGGAAGTTAGCGACACTACTGTATTAAAAAGAAGAGATGGTCTGGTTTTAACATTGTCATGACACAAATCCACGTATGCCTTGTATTCTCCCACACGCGCACTCTTCTGGGCATCAGTTGCGTTCAATTTTATTTACTTTAAATCTAGTTATGAGGGAAAAAACAATACTTTTTTTGTTTCTATTTTTGTTTGTGATATATTTAAAGGTTAGCACAAAATACGGGCTGCTTACTTAAAATATCATCATGAAATAAAATAGTGTAAATGCGTTCTTCTTTCAGCTGTACGTACATCCGTCCGTTATTTTAAACGGTTGGGAATTACAATAACATTATTTAAAGTAATACCGTAATATGGAAACAGAAAGGTCCGTCTGGTCATATCTTTCTTTCTAAAAATTCAACAATAGGTAAAGCAAGAAATTTTTATTTAACACTACGTCTAATACATATTGGAGCAGAAGCGTGGAAAACAACAGCGAGCATTACGCAGAAAGTGCAGACGTTCATAAACACATGCCTTAGAAAGATCCTGAAAATCAAATGGCCAAATACCATCACCAACAAAAAAACTACTAGAGAGGACATGCCAGGTGCCCATTGATTAAGACATAAAGAAAAGATGGAGGTGGATTGTTCATGCTTTCAGAAAACCTTTAGATAGCACCATTAGACAATGCCCAACGTGGAATTCACAGGGAAAAAGAAAGAGAAGAAGACCTAAGAATACATGGAGAGGCGAGCTAGAGGCAGACAGGCAAAATATGGGAAACACCGAGTAGCAATTGGAAAGGAAAGCACAGGACCGTGATAAGTGAAAAATTCTTGTGGAGAGGCCTATGCCCCAAACGGGGTAAAAGGCATACAAAAGAAAAAGATTATATGTATATATATATATATATATAATATATATATATATAATATGACATATATAATATGTGTAGATATATTAATATCTCTATCTGTATTTATATAAATATATATATATTATTTATGCCGTATCAGGTAGCTCTCTCAGCGTGATAGCAATGTCGAGTTCTTTGACTGACGTCACCGTGTTATTCAACACACGTGAACGTGAACCTACCGTACTTTCTCAAGGACAAGTAAATTTCAGGTACTATTGCAAGTATAGTGTTAATATAAAAGTCAAAACAGAGTGTTTTCTAACAGAGTCCGTGATGAATAATTTTAATGACATAAACCCTTTAAAAAAATTTACACCTCAAAATTAAATCACGTCGTACATTAAAAGTCATTCACCATGGCGCAGGATTGAACACAGCAGCCAACCGCTGTTAACATGGTGGAATTTAATTGGAAAAATCAATCTCAACAGAAACTTCGACTCCTTGAAAGCTACAACAGTATCCCAGTATGACGTCATGAGCGCCAACCTCGAAGCTAACTTCGATGGAGCCGTTTTGAACGCTAGTAAACCAGTTGCTATATTCCTAGGAAGTTACTGGGTATTGTACACCTATAAAATTTCAGTTCACTTTTAAAAAAAATAATAATAATAATAATAATTACTTCACGCTGACCGTGTATTAAAGACTCCGTTGTTATTTTTTTGAGAGGGAAACAAGAACGTATGCTGGTAAAAATAAATTGAAATAGTAAAACAATATAATGTTTGAAGCTTGAATCAAAAGACATTACAATAAGATGTGAACGTTTTGGCTTAGAGCATTCTTCAGCGAGTAGGAAAAATAGAAGTATGACATGAAGCTGAGCACAGTTAAAAAAAAACAACTTGTAGAGATGTCCTTTGTAGTTCCCGGAAGTAGGATTACTGGGATTATTATCTTTTTTTAAAATTTGAAAGATACATCTTCCTAGCGCAGTATAATTGCCTTGAATTATTGGCTACTTGAAATGAAACATTACCAAAAAAAATGTTGTTGATTTTTTAAAATTAAATATTTAAACTTTGCTTCCAATTGTGTGAGAATATCAATGGATTTAAGTGGCACCTACTTCTACAAAATTCCCAGAATAATGTTGACAGTACAACGCATGATTTCACAATGGATCAGATCCTGCCATTATCATACATCGGCGAGGAGTACGTGACGTTTCCTTCATACACAGGGGAATCCAATTCCGATGACACTTTAAAGTTTGTCGCCGTGAGTGATTGGACTTTGATTGAAGTAAGCACTTATGAAAAATATCTTTTCATTAGTCGCACTCTGCAATCAGCACTCAGCAGGCGCCATATACTGATTAGGAAATGTCGAGGTCAACATGACTGACAAAAATTAAAGAAAGTAACGCAAACTGTGTTTATTTTTTTAAAAAAAAGAACTCAATAGTTTTTTCTTTCCCCAGAGAAAGTCAACTACAATGTTCCCCTAGCGAAATATATACAGCACTAAAAGCGAAAATATAATTTATTAAGAGAAACGAATACATTTAAATTAAAAAAATAAAAATAAATTATAATAAATTGTGCATTTCAAAGATTAAATTGAGTGAAACGTTATTAACCAATGAAATGGCGACACGTGAGATATGTTTGAATATTTAAAGCAGGCAAATCTAGCTTACAATATTCGATACTAAATATATATATACCAAATTAAGGGAATATATGTATATTATATTTATGTTATATATATATATATAAAGAGAGAGAGAGAGAAACGTAGATAACGTTGAATTTTATAGATTCCAGGGCGTGGAGGAACTATGCCGTGGTAAATTAGCATTCCCCCAAGAGCGCCACATCTGGAAATAGTTTTATGAAGAGTAGGGGGGGGGCAGTGTTAGAGCTGGCCCTAGGCGCCATTATGGCTAACTCAGTGCACTGATAAATGCACTGCTTTTCTTAACGTCTGTAATGCGCCCCCACCCCCACAAAAAAAGTATGTTTGAGAAAAAAACATTATTATTTAACTTGATTCATCAAACAAGAAATGTCCGGCATTTTGTAGCTTATATTTGCCTCACTTATTGTAATTACAGTCAGGAAAAATGTTATTTCAATATCAACAATATCTTAATCTAATGATTGCTGAATAACTTTAGTATAAGTATAATATGAAAACATTTTTTTTCCTTCATTGAGTATACATTTTTAGCGGATTTCATATGTAAATGTAGTTTAAACACTCAAGGAGGTGACCACAGTGACGTAGCGAGCTTAACTCGCGCCCGGGGCACAATACCTTTTTAGTGCCCCCCCATTCGAAAACCATACAATATTATATGTAAAATATACCATTTGGCGCCCCTTTGTGAGTAGCGCCCGCGGCATGATGCCCCCCTTGCCCCCCTCGCAACGCGACTGGGTGACCATCATAATTTCCACACGTTTGCAACGCCAATGAAAAAAAAAATTGGATTTATTTTCTAGATTTAAATTTTAACACAAGGTCGTTCTAGAGACGGGGAGTGAAACTGCAGTACTGGAATCGGCGGGGGACATTCTGCAAAAGAATTTAGACGCAAGTAACTTCTACTACGTGAGAGGAAACGCCAGTTTTTATGCTTATAAAATCTACTCAGATCAATCGGGTAATTATTCAGTATGTTTATATGTAAACCAAAAATGGGTTGAATGTAGAAAGATTACAGAAAAAAATCATTGAACGCATTTGAATAATTAAAACAAATACCATTGATGTTATATTTGTGCTTTACATGTATCGATGTACGTCATATACAAATACTATAGGTATTTTGGAATCGACATCAGTAAACGGATTGCTGAGTGTTGAGGAGATGAATAGTGTTTTGAAGATGTTTTAAAATATTCTTTAATTATATTATCTTTCAGTTTCAAAATTGTATTATGGGGTTAGAACATTCCTTTAAAAAAATAATAATAATTGTAATAAATCTAAGCAGATAAGAAAACCATACACTGATAGCTTAATTTGTGTAATCTATATAGAAGCCTAAGGTATTTTAACACAAAAATGCATCTTTAAGATTTTTTTCTCTAAGGTTTGAACCGTCGCTCCTGCGTCACAGCTCTGTTACCTTCGAGTGCGTGGTGTACTCAGTATGACTTTGAGGTCAACACCATCTTGTATTCCCACGATTTGTTTGTTTACATTATTGTGGAGACTCGTCTTATTCACGCTCTTGAAATAGATAACATGGCGATAGATCTACAAAACTGCAGCGTCGTCAAAGGTAGGAAATTAGTTAACAGTGTTTGTTTTCATTTTTAAATTATAGAAAATTTAAGGTACCGGTCTACACAATCACTTCGTCTTGTTCGATCAGTAGCTATTACAGCACCACGCGTAGCATTCCTGCCGTCGAGTCGAGACAGACGGGCTGATAGTCATAGTGATAGGGTGCAATTCGTAAGGTCGTTTGTTATGTTGCTTTTCAACTAAGCGGCATGCAGCCACTAGTCATAGCGTGACTGATCTCATCGAGTCGCGCTGGGAGGGACATCGCCGCCAGCGCTTAGGTGATGTCCAACCGTACGATTGACTCTAAAAAAAGAACAAACAAATATAGGGTTAACACCCAGCAACTCAGTTGACTTGAAACACAAGAACCAATCAAGTTGGGTATGAGATGTCTCAGTATAAAAAAAAAAAAAAGATTTTCTTTCTACTCACAAATGCTGTCTCGCACGTGACCCCTCTCTTTCTCTCTCTCTCTATCTATATATATCTCATTAGGAAATGGCGTCAGTGGGCCGTCGAGCTTGCGCTCCTAATTGCCTCCCTGGCGCCCACCCACACCTGCCAGCCGCGGGCCTCCCCGACGGCAGGCCGTGCGGAGGAGCGCCAGAGACCTCCCCGGGCGTGGAGCGCCCCCACCCGCAACCGCTCGACCGGGTTCGCCGATGGAGACCCTCCCCGCCCGGAGACATCTGGTCGACCGAAGACGCTGTGTTTCAAGCGTCGGTAGTCCACTTTCCTAGGGGCCGGGACGGTAAATTAACGTCCTACTATACCCCCCCCCCCCATCCGTCCCGGGGAAGCATCGGACGCCCTCTAAGAGGGATTCTACAGTGGGTTTCCACCTCTCAACTAATTCGCGAAGTAGCTGGGACGAAACGGTTGCCTAGGAGCAGCTTTCTCAGGGCTGCATATTTAGAATCACCGGCCATAGGCTTCCACCACAACCTATCGCCTCATATTCCTTAACGGCAACTTGTAATCATGATCCCTACCCTGTGTTTGCCTTTTCTTTCCCCCTGCGAAGTATCACAGGTGGCAGCCCTGTAGGAGCCGCTTATTCCAGCAACTACCATGCATGCCCTTGTCTGCCACGCGGAACACGCAATGGTGGTAATGTGCCCCGGGTTAACGCCGAGGGGGTCGGTGGCCAGCGCTTCCAAATCGGCAAGCCACTACAGACTTGTCAACCGGAATCCCGGGAACCCTCTCTATCTATCTATCTTTCTCTCTCTCTCTTCTCTGTCTCTTCTCTCTCTGTCTCTCTCTGTCTCTCTCGTTTTTTCCCTCTTTCTATATATCTTTCTCTATCTCTCACTCTCTCTCTCTTTCTCTCTCTATCTATCTTGCTCTATCTCTCTATCTTTCTCTATCTGTCTCTCTCTTTCTCTCTCTCTTTCTCTCCCTCTATCTTTCTCTATCTCTCTCTATCTTTCTCTATCTGTCTCTCTCTTTCTCTCTCTCTCTCTCTGTCTCTTCTCTCTCTGTCTCTCTCTCTTTCTCTCTCTTTCTATATATCTTTCTCTATCTCTCACTCTCTCTCTCTCTCTCTCTCCCTTTCTCTCTCTATCTTTCTCTATCTCTCTGTCTCTCTCTCTCTCTCTCTATCTCTCTCTTCTCTCTGTCTATCTATCTTTCTCTATCTTTCTTTATATATCTTTCTCTATCTGTCTCTCTCTATCTCTCTGTCCCTCTCTCTCTTTCTGTCTCTCTCTGAAATGTCACATTAGGTGTGTGGGGGTGGGGAATGATGGGGGAAAGTAATTAATTTTGTTTGAAGCCACGACCTCCGCTTTCAATAATCAAGAGGCATTAACGAAAGGATTTGGTGGGGGTTGGGGGGGGGGGGAGGGGGGTTTGGTGTTGGTGTGTTCTTTCGATAGTTAGACTCAGATCAATGGAATGGACGTAAACCGGGGGTGGCACCTACTTCTACAAAATTCTACTTTGAAGTTTTGTGTCTCGTAAAGCTTGATTTCATTTTAACGAAGCATTTTAAAGTTTTTATTTATTTTTGTTTTTGATAACCTGAAGATTAATATTCAGATACTTAAAATTAAAAAGCAAAAAAAAAAAAAAAAAAAAAAAAAAAAAAAAAAAAAAAAAAAAAAAAAAAAAAAAAAAAAAAAAAAAATTTACCCTGTACGTAAAACATTAATTTAAAAAATTTTATTTTTCCAAAGACGAGTTTAAATTCAATAAAAAGTAGGTGTGTGGGGGGGGGGGGGGAAGGCCGTTTCTTATGTTGTTTTTTTTCTTCTACTTTTCATTCCAATCCTTTGGCTCCTTACACCGCCTTGCCGCCCATCTGTGCGAACTTTCTTGGCTTAATGAATTTTAACGAATCTTGTATAATTTTACACTTTTAACCCCGCTTAAACACGTCTTTGAGGAAAAAAAAAAGATAATACCATCCAGTTCAGTAAATATATTAAAAGTTTAATAACAAATATTACTTTTAAAAAAATAATTATATCGCAACGTTTTAATCCAGACGAACGACCTATAACATTTGTATTGTCCCCTTTTTCATCACTTATTTATAGGTATTTCTTATGTTAAAATTGGTTTAAATTTTGAATGCAGATTTCTTAAGTGAATTAAACTCCTTTTTTTCTAACAACATTGACTCCCACTAAAAAAATGGCTCTTTTTACTTCTTGCCTTACACATACTTTTTTTTTTTTCCTTTTAGGGAGCTCCTATTCGGGCTGTTACATCCCCATCAACACAACGAGACAAAGCTACTATCACATTGGACTTGGCAAGAACCAAAGCCAGTTTGGTGCATACATGTTTGCGACCAGTCCCCGTTCAGCAATGTGTCATCCACTGGGTATCTCCGAAACACTTAAACCTCCTTTGGTATGTTATCGGTCTAAGGGAAAAAAAATTATCAATTTTTAAAATAAAATTATTAATAAGTAGTAATTTTACAAAAAAGAATCTACATTTACATTATACATTACAAATATTTATATTTCTTTCATTTAGAATAGCACAAACATATCTATATTACTTAACTATGTGATACATTGATTAAACACTGACTTTAAGAAAATATGTTGATGTTTAAATAAGTTAATGAAATTGTATTTTTTTTAAAATGGGTTTATTATAAATTGAATAATGGATAAATGCAAAAAAGTTGTTTCTAATGTAAAATTTTTCTACAGTATCTTAGCTCCAATGAAATTCATAAATACATGGGTCGTCTCGTAAAGAAAAACGAGTCCCGAACATGTGAATCTTCCTCGGGCCAAACCAAACATACCACAAAATCTGTGCACGTTGAGGATTCATCCACTACTGACAATGTAAATGTCAGCATGTCCGTCTCAACGTATACAAACACGCCCCAGCCTACAGAAAGATCAACTGTTTCAGATGTCGCAGACGATCCCACGTCACCCTGGTCAAATCTCACGAAAATGTCAAAAGAAGAGATGGCGACACAGCTAAGAAAGGAAATTTTCACAGCCCTGTATTTAGACGAGCGCAACACGTCTGCTTTCAAAAGGACCAAAATTTCAGTTCCGGACCATAGAGTTTCCTCAATGGCAATGGGTTCAGTAGGGCTGGCGTTTGTTGTGACAGCGTTGGGGCTTATTTGCCTTTCTGATTTAGTCGGTATATTGCGTTACTTAATTTCATCTATGAAAAAAATAAAAATAAACATAAATGATAAATTAAACAACTCCTAAAAAAACAAATGAAAATATTACACAGTTATTGGGAATTTTATTTTATCTTCCTCTTGAAAAACAGTAAAAAAATGATTTAGGGGGTTGGGGAGTGAGGCTGAAAATTTGATAGAATGTGTTGTCATCGGAATCAAGTCTATGTTCCATGATTCAGCTCGATACCTTGACGGAAAGCGGACCAATTAGTCGTTTGAAGATTATGCCACCCAGTAAGGCAGTCAGCCAGCCAGCCAGTCATCCAGCCAGTCAGCCAGCCAGCCAGCCAGTCAGCCAGCCAGTCAGCCAGTCAGCCAGCAAGCCAGCCAGCCAGTTATCCAGCCAGCCAGCCAGTCATCCAGCCAGCCAGCCAGCCAGTCAGCCAGCCACCTATAAACAAAAGTGAAGTTAATATAAATGATTTTAAAAGGAAGAAATATCTTGTTAAGGACACCCTGTTCTTTTAAGTATTATTTTTTAAAAATTGTGATTATCAGTATATTCCTTGACGTTATTTCAGCTTTTTTGTTAATTTGTTTGGCAATTGCTTCTACTTATTATTTGTTTCCTAGGATGCGTTGCTAGGATGAGTTGCTTCTACTTCATGTTTCACGTTTGGTTTTTTTATTTCATTTTTTTTCAAAAGTGTTCATATTTACTATTTCAAAAAAGCTTTAAGTTCTTAATTATTCTATTTACCCGAATTGCCCTATTGTTAACGATATTTTAAAATACTTTGTAAAAAATACTTTTTTTTAAAAAAGGTAATCTATTGACATCATTAAATAATCATCAGTATTTTAACATATCACATTTTTTTTCTACTCTGAAATATTTTGTTTTCCATTGGTAAAAAATAAAACAACAACACAGCATGAGAAAGCAGCTTAATAACGCAGAAGGCGTACATGTCATAGAAAATGTAATTATATTTCATCGCTTGGGTGTACATAGTGGTTTGTTGTGATTACTTAATGTTGCGATTGTACACATAAATCACATTCTTTAGACATAACATTAATTTAATGTTGACTTAAAAGAATAATTGTGTGATGAGCTTATTTTTCTTGCCCCCAAGAAGTAGGGTGAGCGTAACTTCCTTAAAAGGTTTTTTATTTTCTTTTTGAATTAAATGTAAACTCACTACGCCATCTTAAAATTGTAAAAAAAAAATAAAAATTAATTTAAAAAATCAATTTAAAAAATCAATTTAAAAACTCAATTTAAAAAATCAATTTAAAAAATCAATTTCTCTAAGCTAAAAAGTATCGCTAGGCCGTTTGATGTATGCAGCAAGCATTAAAACAACACTTATCAGGATAATTGGGACATTATTTTTAGAATCAACTGTCACTTTAGCACAACTCAACATTGTTTGACAAAATGAGTGATTGAACTTCTTTTTAAAATATATGTATTCCTTATACCTTTAAAAGTTTTTTTTATTAATTAGTCTAGTATTTTAAGTATGCATTTAAAAATTTTTTAAAATACAACATTACAGTTACATTTTTGTAATTTTTTTATACGGTACATATTTTTCGCCTGTAGTTGAAATGTGGTCAATATTTTTATAGCCACCAAAAAACCCAAAAGCGAGAATATTAGTATTTTATTTAACGAAACAATAAAATAATAATGATCTCACCAGAAACTCTTTTTTAAGAATGTCAACTCTCGTATAAGTCTGAAGAGTAAAATGAAGTAGCGTGTTTCACTGACGTTGGGGGATTGTCAAGGTGTTAGACTCCCTGAGAGTCTGTTTTGTGCCAGGCGGACTATAAGCGTAGGGATACTAAAGGCAAAGGGGGTAGTACGGTAATAGAGTGCATGTGGTCAGTTGAGCAGGGGAGAGCGAGAAGGTATAGGGCGCTATCCTGATCAGTGTTATTTTGTTAGTTGCTGTTAGTAGTGTTGCTAGTGTCGCGAACCCTGTAGTATGTGAGGATCTTTGGCTCAGCTTCTTAACGGAACCCTCATTACTAACGGGAGAACCTGTTAAATTAGAGCGTAGTAGAATAAAAGCTGATTATTAATAACTGCAAAGAACGTTACGTCACGTGTTTGTCTACTGGTGTATAGTATGCAGAGGCGTAGGAACGGCTTGGCAATGGGGCAGTTGCCAAGGGCGCCGGCATACGCCTGTTCAAAAGGGCGCCGCTAAATCTCTAGTTTTTAAATTTTTATTACTTAAAAAATAAATTAGCCAAGGGCGCCAAAAACCTAGTTACGCCTCTGATTAGTATGTTTAAAATTATCATACCCTGGAAAACGGAAACCCGCGAATCAATTCGTGACAGGGATATTGCTGTGCATGACTTTAACGTCTACGTTACACTTCAGTGATAAACATAAGGATACAAATAAATAACTTTGTGTTACTCATTGTTTGTTTCTTTTCTTACGTATCGTAATAGTTTTGATTTTATTTGTTTAAATACTTGGCTATTGAAATATCACATTAGGAAATGTTATCAGCCGGCCGCCGAGCTTATTGCTCCTTATGCCCTCCCTAAATCACCTCCCTAAGCTCAAGTATCGGATTTTCAAAATCATTTTCAGGTATTCGTGATTAAAACTAATGTTTGTGTGATTAGCCGAACTTCCTTTTCCAAAGCTGATATTTGGTGGCAATGCGCAAATCCTCGAGAGATACGCTCCGCAAAATTTGCATGTATGGCTCTTTTTATTATTGTTTTCCATACGTTTCTTGACCCCCATTTCAATTTTACAATTTTACTTGTTTTTAAAGGCACAGATCACTTTGAAAATTGCAGCCTTTGCTAGAAACAAAATGGAATTAAACTACCTTTCCATCGATTTACTGGTCATATGTTGTGAAATATTCGTCATGTTATTAGCCTACAATTTCAGTTTTAAAGACTAGCTCGAGTTTTGATCGATTGAAAACCTTTTTTTCCTTTTTTAAAAAATTTGTATTCCACATTATTAAAAAAAAATTTTTCATTAAAAATATAATTAATATAATTGTTTGAAGGAGAAATAATTGTTTATAGTGTGGTGTTTTTGTCAGTTTTTGTATACACTGCCTAGTTTTGCAGGCATCTTTTTTTGTAAAAAACTAATCGCATTATATAGAGATATTAATATTTTATCCAAGTACAGAGAGATGCCATTGACTAACACAAATATTCTGGTGAAGGTTGAGAGATTACTCTCTTAAGACCCCGACTAGTAAATTGGCAACCAGATCCATCTGCTGAGCTGTGCCATACAAGATTTTCCTCACATAGGGTTCCCCCTTCGTCCTGGCCTCCCCCGGAAGTGAGGGACATTCGGTCAGCAGATACGCCAGCGTCTCCGGGGCCAGGTTGCAATGCCGGCAGGTAGGATCCCGATTGTTGTCGAGCCGCCAGAAGTATGTGACTAAGGGGCAATACTCGGTGCGCATTTGCTTCACTAAGCTTTGCTGTTTGCGGCCTAACCCCCTGAAGATGCCACTAAATTATACTTACAGCGTCTGGGTCATAGGCCATCTACAAGAGTTTCCCATTCATCTCGGCCGTGTGCTGTCCTTCCCAGTTGCTTCCAGGTGTATCCTTTACTTTGTGTGTCCTACTTTAGCTCGCATCTCTATGTATTCTTAGGCCGTCCCCTCTTTATTTTTCCACTTGTTGATTCCATGTTAGGGATTGTCTGTGGATGACACCTGGTTGGTAGTTTGCAAAGAGTGTGCCGCATCCATTTCCGTCTTATACCTTATGATGTCTTCAGCAATAGGCCTCCTGATATGTCCTTTCCAGTAAGTCTCTGTTGGTGATGGTGTTTGTCCATTTGATGCTAAACTATGCTGAGGCAACATACGTGTCATTTTTTTTTTATTGCTTACCGGGGCTAAAAGAAAACGAAAAGTTTACACTTAATCCTACAATACGTAGGAAAAAAGTTTTAAAATAAAATAAATTTGTGATTAAAATAATCGTCGCAGTTTGAAAGAAAACAAAAAAAAAATATTTTGAATAATACTTCGTAGCTATGTAAAATAATTTGGAACGAAAAATAATGAATTAAAGCGTTAATTATTCACATTATTTAAACTTAATGGACTCTGAAACGAAATATAACAATGGAACATTTATTTATTAATGTGCTATGTTGATTATATTTAAGTTTGAAATTACTTTCATTAAAAAAAAATTACAATGTTTTCGCTTTGTAAAAAATTACTTAATGATTGCATCGATATGCTATTCTAAAATAAATCCTATTATCTGTTTGTTGAACTTTGTGATTGTCATCGTAGCTTTTTTCCCCCTCGTTTTTTAATATAAGCAATGATGTTGTGAACCAATACAATGCAAAGAAATCTGAAAAATTAATTTTGAAATGAATTACAAATGTATAGTCTGAACCAGGCCTGCATAACTCATAATGTAAGGTGGGCCATAATACTTTATGAAATCCTTGTGCGGCCCGAAAGAAAAAAGGACGGGAAAGGGGTAGGGGAGAGCTATTAAGAAAATAATAATAATAAAAGAATATTTCGTTACCCAGTGGGCCGCCAATTGGGTGCTGGCGGGTCGCATGCTTCCCGCGGGCCGTATGTTGTTCAGGCCTGGTCTAAATAACAGGAAATCGAAGTGTGATCGAGATGATGTTTGATCACTAGTTGGGATCTTAAAACGAACACATCATTCCTAAAAGGAGTAAGATATGAATTCGCTCTGTTAGGGGTCGTTCGCAAATTACGCCACTCTCAGTTGGGGGGGGGGGGGGGAAGCGCTCCAGAATTTGTGACGGTTTGTGACACGCGGGGAGAGGAAGGGTAAAAAATTTGTTAAGTCACTTTAAAAAAAAAAAATCTAAAATTGTCTTACTTTGAAAAAAAATAATTTCAAAATATTTTAAAACATTAATTTGAGGACGAAATTGCCTCAGGTTTTAAGGTACTATGACTCTCAGTCGCTCACACCTTTTGCGCATGTCGAAAAATGACGCAAAACCTGTTGTGGCCTTTTTACATTCGACTTGTGGATGACTCCGTTGATTCGCGTCAAAGTTTTCTGACAATACTACATCTTAATCGATTATGAGAAAATGTTAAGGCATAAAAATAAAATCTTAATTTAGCTATAAACATGTAATGAATGTCTTGAATTTTTTTAGGTGTGACGTGAAACGGGGTGTGACACTTCGTGACAGGAGGTAGGGGATCAAAAAAGGTCAATTCGTGACTTAATTTACGAACGACCATTTAGTATATTGTACTGCCATGGATAGACCTATTCCACGAAGAGATATAGAGCTCATCGAATCAAGGAAAATGTGTAAGGCTGACAGCCACAGTCGACTGTCGTATTTATTGTGAAGGAGTCAGAACGAACCCTACAGAACAGGAAGTCTTAAAATTCAATCGCCGGAGAGTATGTCTCCCTCTTTGTAGACCATTCTGGAAACGAAAATAAATTTTCCCAAACAAGGGCCAAGGTATGGGGGGGGGGGGGGGGGGTAATGCAGCACGTGTCACCAAGTTTCTTGTTGACGTCAGTACTAAAAACAAAACAAAAGTGGGGGTGGGGGGAACTAGGTAAACGACAGGCTATAACAGTCTCAAAATACGCCGACCCGGTATCCGTGTAAAAAAAAAAAAACATCATTCCCCTTAGCCCCTCTTTTTTTTTTTTCCAACCATAGTGACGTCACAATGTCCTGCAATGACCGGCTACAAGAACACCACAACAAAGAAACAAGTGAAGCCATGTGTCAACAGATAGGAGTTCTTGTGTTTTATTTTATATTGAATTCAAACACCCTCAATGAAAAAAGTAGGCTTGGATTAAACTTAGGGGGAAATTTATTATTTTTAAAAAATAGTATTAACACGTTTTCAGCTCAATACCTTTTATCAAACAAAAACAAAACATTAGCAGGATTTAAATTGCTTCTGCAATTAATCTAATCCAGTTTGATCATAGCTACAGGCATCTTTAAGTAAGTGCCTATTTTACAGAGCCACGACTGAGCTATGCGTTTAAAAACCACTGTACAGTAGTTCACACTTAGCCCACCAGACTAAATTTGGTTATGAAGTGGATCCCGAGTGATCAGGCTTTCGTCAGGGGTCTACAACCTCCACCCCCCTAACCCGGGATATTATTTAAAAAAAAAAAAAGCTTCCGCAAAAATTAGTGCAATAGATCTACCATCAAAACTAATTAAGTGGCGTAGCAAGGATTGGCTCCCCCCGGGGGTCGCCAAATCTGTTTTGCCAACAAACCCCCCACACCCCCCCAGCCACGAACAAAACTCAAACCCTGATGTTGGTCGAAAATGCCACAACAACTCAATGTAAAAGAATAAAGTGCCACCAGGGGGCGGAGGGCCCCTCCGAACCCCCTGCTTTTTACACCAATATTTAAGATAGATCGCTTATGTAACTGACTTGAACACGGGAGAGGGGGAAAAAATACAGCATACATAATCATCAGTGTAAGATACACAATAACAGTGACCCACCGTCATAACTAATTGAGAGGCCGCGTAGACTTCCCACACACAATAGTGTCCTTCGTACACATGTGCCGGACAAAAGTCCATCCGAAGTCCATCCGGCCTATGCTGGGAATGCAGTATACCATCCCGCCACATGGTTATTGCTTGTGTTCGATGTTATCATTCCAGGCCGTCCAGCCCTTCACTCCTTACAATGACTGTGACTGACACGAAAGACTGTCATGACTGACTCCACAGCCGTGCTTAGAGTTTATTTCATACGTCCACATAAGGCTGTACTTGAGAGCCTGGTGTAAGATTTCATGTGCAGGTCACGTGTCGTTAGTTGTAAAGGGACTTCCCGAACACGGCTGTGATATATTATAGACGTATTGAGCCACAGGGGCCTATTCAGTAGTGAAAATTCGGGCTGCGGAGTATCAGTTTTATTCTGAGATTTAAAAAAAAAAAAACAGAGTTGTTAGGTAAAGAATTTCATTAATATCCATTAATGCAAAATACATTTATACTTATGTTAAATTATATGGCGCTAATCCTGTCTAGTCTGCTAATAATATTCTCTTGGTTAATTTTTTAAAGAGTTTATAGATCTCTTGGTGGATATGTTTCAAGTAACTTTAAATGAATTTTGTCTAAAATAAAAAAATAAAAATTCAAAATGAGCAAAACAAGCGAATTTAAAAGACAGTAGTTTCAGTTTGAAATAATTTAGTATGATTTCTTCACATGTATCGCCTACAACAGGTCAAAATTAGTAATAAAACACAACACATACAAATTGATATGTGTAATAATTCATATGAGTTAACGAAAAGTGTTTTACTATTTTATCATGATTAATTTTATTTTCTATTCAAAAGGTGTCATTTTCTAGGTGGCCCATTGAGGAAGCTGTCACAGCAATGTTGCTAAGCATTTGTTTACTTTTTTCCCTGCTAGCTTCTGCAGCAAGTGCAGGTATTTCTATATATAGAGTTATTTTGATTTTATTTTCAAAGCACTGGCTATGATTTAATAGAAATGTATCATGATAAATTTAGCGCCAATTCACACAAGATCAAACTTCGCGTCAAATTGTTGTATGAACGCACTATTTTGTGTTTGGTATCTTTTTTGGAGAAAATTACTCAAAATGTATTTTGAAAGTTGTGACAAGGCTTCATACACGAATTGCATCAAATGCTTGAAGTACAATTTGATCGTGTG
The DNA here is from genome assembly GCA_964017045.1 of Omphiscola glabra. NCBI lineage: Eukaryota > Metazoa > Mollusca > Gastropoda > Lymnaeidae > Omphiscola > Omphiscola glabra. The sequence goes on from OZ024799.1 coordinate 10,170,281, forward strand.
AATCGAAACACAGGATATACATAAATTTCCTTAAACCGTTTCTTATATATTTATTTTTTAAAAAAAATATTTCCATTAAATATATTCAAACTTTTGAAGAGTAGCACTGGCGTAGGAATGTGGTGCGGAGTGGGGCGATCCATATCAGGCGGCACATTTTTATTCTTTTTTTTGGAAAAAAATAACAGATTTTTGTATTCGTGGAAATTGGCGGCAGCAATCTTCGCCCGCTGGGGGATGCATTTACCCTAGCTACGCCACTGAAAAAAAATACACAGGGCACCGTACCCTACATTTGGTAGGTGTATTCAAAACAATGTAACAAGCTTGAAATGACCTAGAAGACGATATCCCCTGACTTAGAGATCTAGAAGAACAGGATGGCGTAATTAAAACTACTCTATTTTTCCCATCCAGGATGCACAAGCGTTGCAGGTTGTGTGGCTGACTTGTTCTCGCCCTCAAAATTTCAACCACCAAGTTTTGAAAAGAGTAAGATATAAACCATACAATTTAGTATTGCTTGTAGGGTAGGGATCATGATTACAAGTTGCCGTTAAGGGATATGAGGCGATAGGCTGTGGTGGAAGCCTATGGCCGGTGATTCTAAATATGCAGCACTGAGAAAGCTGCTCGTAGGCAACCGTTTCGTCCCAGATATTTCGCGAATTAGTCGCGGGTTGGAAACCCACTGTAGAACCCCTCTTAGAGGGCGTCAGATGCTTCCCCGAGACGGGTGGGGGAGATATTAGGACGTTAATTTACCGTCCCGACTCCTAAGAAAGTGGGCTGCGGACGCTTGAAACTCAGCGTCTTCGGTCGACCAGATGTCTCCGAGCGGGGAGGGTCTCCATCGGTAAACCCGATCGAGCGGTTGCTGGTGGGGACGCTCCACGCCCGGGGAGGTCTCTGACGTTCCTCCGCACGGCCTGGCGTCGGAGAAACCCGGCGACTGGCATGTGTGGGTGGACGCCAGGGAGGGCATAAGGAGCGCAAGCTTGACGGCCCGCTGACGCCATTTCTTAATGATATATTTCAGTATTGCTTGTTACACTGTCTTCCCATTTGACGTAATAAAAGGACTCCTCTAGATAACACGTTCTCATTTTTTAAAAAATCGTTAGGATCGTTCTACAATGTCTACAAGGATCGCTGATTGTGTTTTTTAATCTAAGAAATTCATAGAGTATAATATACAGCTAGATTAGTTTTACCTATTATCTCATGATTTCCGTTCATATTAGATAATGGTGCTTTTTCCCTTCAACAGCATTGACATCGTCCGATCTTCTTAAGGGTAAGTATGTACTGTAACATCATCTGGTTTTCAAAAGTAATATCTACTTATAAATGGTGTCGGACTGTGGTGCTTGCGTACAAATATTCAATGGAAGCTTTACGATAAAGGTGACACACTTGCATGTAACGAAATTCGGCTTTACAGATTTTACTTACAAATTTTATGAAATATATAATTAGGTAAATATATTTATATTTGCATACGTACCAGGGGCGTAGCGAAAGGGGGCAGGTGAGTAGATGTGCCCAGGCGCCAGCTAGTTAGGGGCGCAAAAATGTGCTTTGATATTACTTTATTGATGAAAATAGTGGTTTTGAGAGTTGAAAAAAGAAAAGGGGTCGCTTTAAAATTAATCTTGTCCCCGGACGTGAATCTTGTCCCCGGGCGCCAAACACTCTCGCTACGCCTCTGATATGTACGCCTTTGTGTGAATATTTCTACTTGGGGCATCTTCAATGACATGTTCTTTATTTTACTTTTGTGTATGTTTTTTTATAAACAGATTACAGAAATGGGTCTGCAGAATCACAGCCACTTTCAACAATGGTTCTGGCAAGCATGGCGGTTGCTAGGCTCGTCTTCATGAAACTGTGGGAGTGATGTCACGCTGACGTGATGCAGGATAGTTGTAGTGTGATAGTAACAAAACTTCAGCGTGGGACCGCAACATTAAACGCTAGTCCAGAACGACAACTTTTCGTATGGATCTGAAATTTAAACGGAAACAGTTTTGGCCGTTAAGATCTTACTTTTCGCAGTAGTTATCACAAATTGTTTTACTTCCTGCAATCTTTGTTTTTGGGAAATCCAACTTCCGGCAATTACAATAGCCATCACTTAAGTTTTGATCTATTATCTATTTCTTTCATTCCCTCCCCCCCCCCCCCTTTTTCCATTTTTTCTCTCTGACGAGGAAGGCACTTGGCCGAAAAGTTCTTATCAAGCTTCCGTACACCTCGTTCAATTTCCTTCGCACAGCTTGAACGCATTTATTATCGCTAGTTGGGGGATATTGTTTCGAATGAATTTAACTTCTTCGTTAAACTTAATTTTACACGTATGTGTAGCCCTAAGCCTGCACACGATTACAATTTCGTACACGTTTGTTTATTGGATTTATTTTTTTTAAAAATGATTTTCCAGACCCGAGTTTCAAACGTTTCGGTTTCTTCACATTTGTATATCACCAAACAAAACACACCAAATAATAGTTTTTAAATGTTTGAACTATGTAGTCCGTACACTATGTCTAGGTCTTCTTTCAGCCATAGCTCCGAACGGGGGCGGCGGCACAGCCCCTCCGCCCCGCACCCACCGGGATAAGTCAAATGCCCCCGGGGAAAGTGAAGTGCCCCCGGGGGGAATTAATTCCCTACCCCCGGAGCAATATGTCTAAAAAAAAATAACGATTATTAATTTTAAATTGAAAACGACCAAATTGTTATGTTTCATCTGTTTTTAAAAGAATATTATCTGGTGTCTTTAACCGATTACAATGAGTGGAATCAATGAAATATCGCTACACTCGATATATTTGATGAAATACTTATATTTAAAGCAACCTTTTTAAAAGACATACAGTATTCGGTTATAAATATTGCACTGATTGCTCCAGATTATTTACCGAAGTCTCACTTCCTGTTTTTCGCACATATCGCTGTTTTTATTCATTAATCTTTTGCTACTTCACAATTTTACAGACTTGAATACCACTGAGTTAACTTACATTTACATCAATATAGAGGACTATGATTTATTAGTATCAAACATTTACAATCTATTTTCTAAAGTATGACTTTTAAAGTAGAGATAAGTGTTGATTCTAAATTGTAGGATGGAATATGTCTTTAAAAGTATTTTTATAAGCATAACTATAAATTTAATGGATTCCATGTATGAAATGAGATAATTTTTATAAAAATTAAGAATTTAACGGGCGCAAACAAAAAGTGTACATTGCATCAATTATTATATCTAAAACGCTTGTGTTTTCTTTAAATGTGTTCTTTTTGTACCAAAGTTTCAAAAACAGAGGTTTAAAAAATACTTAGCCTGTATTTTATGCCCCACCTATGTGCAGATCCTATAAAAAAATTGTTGTTAATAGTTTTAGAAAAAATTGTTTTACTCCTAATTTGTTCAGTTTTTTTAAAAAAATTGTGGATTTGGTTTTAGAGTGTTTTAAAGTATATCTAAGAAGAATTTTGTAATTTGTCTGAAAAAAGTTAGAGTATTTTGAAATCCAAACAAACATTTCGATCAATTGAATATTGTGAAATGTATCCTTTTTTTTATACAATTTCCTGTAGATAAAATCACACATTAATAAATATATAATGTTATTTTGTTAACAACCATTAGAAAATTTAATTATTATAAGTAATTATTTTTTTCTTTCTTAAAACATGTCAGATGGGCTTTTGTGGTGGAAACCTTTCTTTATTAACAATGTAGTTAACCCACAAAAAGTTTTTTTTTTAAAAACAACAACCGAAAAACACATTACTATTTAGTAAAATAAAAATAAATATATTTGCATAACCCAAGCAGGGTTGTCACTCGACTTTTCGAGGCTCCCTTTGCGAATTTTTGGTTTAGTCCTCCCCACATTGCATTAATATAATATGATAAGAGAGAGAATATCCCCATCACATCTCTAAGTCCCTAATATATCCGACGCCCACTGCAGTCGTCCGGGTTGTAGTGCTCACGCGATGTTTCTCTGGTGAAGAGACACCTACATTTAAAAAAAAAAAAAAACTGGCATCAATTCTGTTGATCTCCAATTCAGAGTAGAATGTTGATAAACTAAATTACATTATTTACACAAACGCATTCTTGTATTTTGAATTTATAATTTTTTTCGGGGACTAGAGTATATAAACATTAAAGGTATAAAACTCAAGGGTGCTAAACTTGAATGAATTTACTTCATGTCCCCCCCCCCCCCCCCCTGGTGCGGTGTTAAAGATTTCTTTGATCATTATTATGACTAATTTTATTACGCTACAACCGGGGTGAATTCAGTTTATGTATGGCACTGACACTAAAATCCCTCCCATGACCCTTAAACATTTCTTTTCACTGATTAAACAAGACCAAAAGAAACATTGAATTCAACATTACTCCAAAAGACATCTCTTGATTTTGAAATAATTATAACAATTCTGGGGAGATGTATCTTGAGACCCTCTACCCTCAAGATTCATCTTACTTACTTATCCCATTTACCCGTCTAGGGCATAGACCGCTTACGAGTATCTTCCCTTCATCCCGGTCCTGTGCTTTGCTTTCCAATTGCTTCGAGTTGTATATCATACTTTTATGTGTCTGCCTCTAGCTTGAGTCTCCGTGTTTTTTAGGGTCTCCGCTCTTTAATTTCCCATGTGGATTTTATGTTAGGGATTGTGTGGTGATGTTATCTGTGGGTTTGCGGAGAGTATGCCCTATCCACCTCCATCTTTTCCTTATGATGTCTTAACCAATAAGCTCATTGTATGTCCTTTCTAGTAAGTCTTTGTTGGTGATGGTGTTTGGCCATTTGATGATCAGGATCTTTCTAAGTCAAGTCTTTATAAAGGTCTTTACTTTCAGCATAATGTTAATATATTGTTTTAATTTTGATGATATTTTAAACATTTAAAAATGTTTTTATGAAATGTGTTTACTGCAGGGTTGGTGAACCCAATATTAATCCACGGACCATTTTGATCGGTAGTAAATACTTCGTGGGCCACACACCATTCTCCCTAATTCATAAAGTTAACACAGCTACACGTTATATTCAATTGTTAATTCTTTGTTAGCGCATCAATTCTCAGATGCTAACATATCTACGCTTTGCCGCAAACAATCGTGGTAACTTATGCAAAACTTATTGAGGTTAAGAAATATTTTTTTTATTATAACTCATTCATTTTTTTTTCAAAAATAAGAGCAAATTAAATTTAGACAGAATACGCTCATCTGTGATCATTCAGGTGTAGAATTTCAGAGATGCTCGAAAGCAAACAAGTGAGTTTTTTTTTAAAACATTGAGGGTGGCCAATGACAAAGCAAAGAGAAGCGTCTCCCTTGGAGGAGATTAAACGGCATTACAACTAGGGACGATGAACAGGAACAAGTTTTATTGAAAACTCTTCAACAAACTCATAGTTTAACCTTTTTTATATGTTATTAAAAGTTAGCTTTCCATGCATCTCAGAATTACTGTTTGATTTTATAAAAAAATATTTTTAAAAGAAATCAGTTGTCATTTTAAAATATGGGATAATTGTAATAATTTATCTTGGCCCTTATTTATTTTAGCATTGTAGCCCTTTATATAAATAAAAAGAGTATAAAAACTGTTTGCCGTTTGACGCCCAGAATTAAACGACCACAGTTACTCAGTGGCCATCAGTAGAGACAAGCTGATGGCGTCGAAAATGTGTCAGTGAACTGAAGAAATTTGAAAATGCACTGTCTTCCAGTTGCTTTTGCTTTATTCTGATAGGTAATAATATGTACGCAGATCCTATTTAAGAATGTTCTTCTTTTTATGTGCAGCCCCTAATGCAAGTTATATTTGACGTCTCTAATTTCATTTTCAAGGTGTGTGTTTCTCTTCCCCAAAACGATCATATTCGTATATATTTCAGCGAAACGAAATATGCAGCTTCCATAATCAAATTAATTCAGTGTTTTAAGAATGTTTTACATTTATCGCTAACATGCAAGTCGATACCCGGTACTATTTTATTTGTATTCTTTGAAAACCCTAGTGCTAGGAGAAAATTGCATTGGGGGGGGGGGGGGGTGTGGTTGAAAAATTTAAGGCAAAAAGCTATTTATATTTTGCTACTATGAGGAGTAAACATTCATATTCATACTCTGCTCTGGGGGCTTCTTGTTACGTCAATGGAAAATGTTTGAAACTGCTTAAAACTCCTTTATTGTTGTCCGATGCAAAGGCAAAAAGCTTCGGTTTTTTTTTTTCAGCATTGACTTATTAAACTGCCACCCGCTTTGCCACTGTTTTTTTTTCTAATGTTAAAATAAAGTATTGTAAAAATTTGTTGTCTTTTTTTTTTTTTAAACTAATTTCTAATCTTAATACCTTTTTTTTTTTTTTTTTTTTCTTTTTTTTTTCACTTTTACTGCCCCTTTGAAGAATTAGATAGCACAATAAAAGTATTTTAAAAAAAATTAACCTTTGTGGCTTAGCAATAACAGAGATTTTGTTTTTGTTTAAAACCAGAGCATTGATTTAATGTTAAATGTTACGAAAATGATGTTCCACTATCTTCATTCCGGTTGTCCTTTTACAATTTAACTAGATAAATGTATTGTTTAATTTAAACTTCAATAGATTTAAAAGTCCGATGAGACCAAAATTTGCATTTACAAAAAGAAATTCATATAAAACACAGAGCATTTAAAAACAAGGTAAATCAAAATCTTCATTTCAGAATGTTCACTTTTACACTGCATCTTGAAATACATTTAGTCATTTAATTTGGAATAATTCACTTCACAAGGTGGGTTGAAGTACATTCCTCACCTTAATTTGGAATAATTCGTATTACAAGGTGCGTTGAAGTACCTTCCATAACTTAATTTGGAATAATTCGTTTACAAGGTGCATTGCGAATATTTGGTTTGTCAATGTCGTCAAGATAACATACCCTTCTTAAGAGTATTGTGCTATCTTTACATAGGTTAAAATGTTTTGAAATAAGAATGTTATTGACATTTTTTTTTATGTTATCGACGCTCCTGTGTAACAACTTTGTTATGTGTGGTGTACTCAGTATGGCCTTGCATTATTGGTGGGATTGTCCTCAATCTGAATTCTTGAAATTGACCCCAAAGCAACAGATCTTTTAAGTTTGCAGAAAGGTCACAGGTAAGAAAGTATTTAAGAGGGTTTCTTTAGTAAATAAGGATTCGATGGAATGTCTTCTTTTGGCGTCACCTGAGTTAAAACGGGAGAGAAGATAGTATTTACAGCACACAAAAAATGATTCATTGTTGAGTCCCTTACAACCAAGCAAAATCCGGTAACTTATCACAACTTTAGATCGATATCATCGATATGCGTTGGATTGATCCGTACTGCCAGGAATTGTTTCATACCTAACAATTAAGTTCACTTGAGTAACTCAAAACTAAATCCTTCTTAGGGTTGACACTTTTCAGCCGATTTAAAACCCTTGAAAAAAATGAAATGGATTCATATAAAAAAAAAAATTAATTGGGGGCCGAGTTTTTATTACATGTACAACACATGTTTCTGTAGCTGGCTTAATTTTCTTGTGCCTGGTGGGTATCGCCTTGAGAGAGCGAAGATTCACACACAGTAACGCTGACAGGTACAGGGAGTTAAATTAATGTGTCCCAACAGGGATGACAGGTGGGAATATAGGGTTGTAAGCTGGATGGGTTAATACTTTTTTTTTTTTTTTTAGATTTTTATGTGAACGGCTAATTAATGTTGGGACACACTGAAATAAATTTATTAAGATGGGGATTTTTTTTTTAAATTTCTCAAATAAAAAAAGAAAATTAATAATTACCGCCCCCACTATAAAATTGAACCATTAATTTTTCTACAAACAAAATATAATTGATTACAGAGAATATACAAAATAAGGGGAAAAAAACTGAACTATATTAATTTGGAATATTCGTTATTTTATACGCCGGTAGATACAGTTTGTAAGACTTCTCCAGTTCTGTTTGATTGAAAAAATTATAATAAAAATGTGTTTTATTCATTAAACGAAATTTATATAAATCTTTTGGAAAAAAAAGATAAGTTTTGCTGAGGACGTTTTTATTAGTTTTTTTGTATGCACAAGTTATTCTCTGCATGTATGTAACATGTAAAAAAAATATATATTTCTTTTTTTTAATAAATGATCACATTAAAAAGAGAGGATAAAATTTAATCCATGTAAAGAAAGACGCCACTAAATTATACATACAACGTCTGGGGCATAGGCCATCTACAAGAGTTTTCCATTCATCTCGGTCCTGTGCTTTCCTTTCCAGTTGCTTCCAGGTGTATCCTTTACTTGGTGTGTCTGACTCTAGCTCGCGTCTGCGTGTTTTCTTAGACCTTCCCCTCTTTATTTTTCCCTGGGAATTCCATGTTAGGGAATGCCCGGTGATGTCATCTGGTAGTTTGCGAAGAGCGTATCGCATCACCTCCTTCTTTTTTCTTATGATGTCCTCAGCAATGGGCCCCTGATATGTTCTTTCCAGTAAGTCTCTGTTGGTGATAATGTTAGTAAATTTGATGCTAAACCATGCTGAGGCATAAAACGTGTTATTTTGTTATTGCCTACTGGGGATTAAAGAAAACGTAATGTTGCCAGTTAGGCCGGCAATACGTCGGAAATAGTTTTAAACAAAGGTAAATTTGTAATTAAAACTCTCAACGCAGTTTGAGAGAAAATAGAAAATTATTCAAGATCACATTTCACAGTTATGTAAAATAATTTGGACAGCTATTAGTTGAATCGTTAGTATTTACATGAGTCGAACGTAATATACTCTTACACGAAATCAGTTAATGGAACTTTTATTTTTTTATATGTAATGTTCGTTCCATTCAGAAGATTCACTCTTGGATTTTGTCAATTAAAAAAAAAATTACAACGTGTTCGCTTTGTAAGAACTTGCTCAATGATTGCATCCGTATGATGATCTAAAATAAATCTTATTCTTCTGTTTGTTGAATTTTTTATTTTCATTGTAGCTTTTTTCCCTTCATCTTTTTATAAATTCAACGACTGATGTCAACAAATAAAATACAGACAAATCTGTACAAAAAATCATTTTGAAATTAATTACAAATGTATAGTCTCAATTAGGCCCCGCAAGACTCAAAATTTAAGGCGGGCCATAATTCTTAATTAAAAAAAACTTATGCGGGCCGAAAGAAAATAGGACCGCTTAGCGGGGGTGGGGGGCGGGGACGGGGGGGGGGACACTATTAAGAAATTAATACTAATAAAAGAATATTTAGTTACCCCGCGGGTCGTCAATTGGGTGCTGGCGGGTCGCATGCTCCCCGCGGGCCGTAAGTTGCGCAGGCCTGTTCTAAATAGCAGGAAATCGAAGTGTGAGTGAGATGATGTTTGATCACTAGGTGGAAGCTCTAAAAGAACCCATAATTCCTAAAAGGCGTATGGTCTATAACCGCTCTGTTAGAGGTCGTCCGCCAATTACACCACGCTCAGTGAGGAGGGTGGGTCTTATAGGGTCATTCGTGATGTAATTTACGAAAACCCCCCCCCCCCCCTTTTTTTTTTTTATTATTGTGTACTACCGTAGATAGAACTATTCCACGAAGAGATAAAGAGCTCACTCAAAACAAAGAAGATGTGTAAGTCTGACAAACTTTTTTGTGTCATCCGGTCACAGTCGACTGTCGTATTTAGAGTGAGGGAGTCAGAACCCTACAGAACAGAAAGTCTTAAAATTCAATCGCCACAGAGTATGTCTCCCTCTTTGTAGACCCTTCTGTGAAAAGTGAATACATTTTCCTATACAAGGGGACAGTGGTGGGGGGGAAGGGAGATTGGCAGCACGTGTCACCAAGTTTATTGGTGACGTCAGTACTAAATACAAACAAAAGAGTGAAGGGGGTGGGGTTGATATGGGTTATATGCCACCGCCCGAACTAGGTCAACGGCGGGCTATAACAGTCTCAAAATACGCCGACCCGTTATCCATATTAAAAAAAACATCATCCGCCCTAGCCCCTCTTTTTTCAACCATAGTGACGTCACAATTTAATGCAAATGAAGGGCTACAACAGCGGTACACCAAAGAAACAAGTGAAGCCATGTGTCAGCAGACAGGAATTCTTGTATTTTATTTTATATTGAATTCAAACACTCTCAATGAAAAAAATTACACGAAATGCGACAACAATTTGTTATTGGCTTGGATTAAACTAAGGGGAAAATGTATTTTTGTATAGTATTAACATGTTTTCAGCTCAATATCTTTTATCAATCAAAAAACAAAATCAAAACATTTGCTGAATTTAAATTGCTTTATAATAGTTTGATCATAGTTACAGCCCTCTTTTAATTAGTGCCTATTATAAAGAGCCACGACTGAGCTATGCGTTAAAAAACCACTGTACAGTAGTTCACACTTAGCCCACCAGACTAAATTTGGTTTTGAAGTGGATCACCAGTGATCAGGCTTTCGTCAGGGGTTCACAGCCCCCATCCCCCGGGGTATTATTTTAAAAAAAAACGCTTTCGTATACATTAGTGCAATAGATCTACCATCAAAGCGAATTAAGAGAAGTGGCGGAGCAAGGATTGGCTCCTCCCGGGGTCGCCAAAGATGTTTTGCTAACCCCCCAGCCACGAACAAAACACAAACCCTGCTGTTGGTCGAAAATGCCACCACTCAAAGTAAAGAATAAAGTTCCAGCAGAGGACGGAGCGCCCCATCCGCACCCCCTCCCTTTTTTACACCAATATTTAAGATAGATCGCTTTTGTAACTGAATTGAAAACGCGAGAGGGAACAAAATATACAGCCTACATAATCGTCTGTGGAAGATACACAGGAACAGTGACCTACCTTCATAGCTAATTGACAGGCCGCGTAGACTTCCCACGCACAATAGTGTCCTTCGTACACATGTGCTTGGCCTAAGCCCATCCGAAGTCCATCCGGCATATGCTGGGAATGCAGTGTACCATCCCTCCACATTGTTATTGTTTGTGTTCGGTGTTATCATTCCAGGCCTTCCAGCCCTTTATTCCTTACAATGACACGAAAGACTGTCATGATTAACTCAACAAGCCTAGAGTTTATTTCATACGACCGTAAGGCTGTACTTGAGAGCCTGGTGTAATCGTTTTCTTTGTCGATTTAACTCCGGATTTACTCTCAGTCTCACATAATTAATTTAATTTTCAAACTGGTTTGTTAGAAATAGACTGCCTTCAAGGAAGGCTTTTGATTTTTTTTTTAGTCGTGTTGACAAATCTTATAATTTATTCAACGTTTCTGACCGTTTAGTAATTATAAATTTTTTCATATAGTAGGTGTGTTTTGTTGAATGTTCTCATATAGTAAATGTATGTTAGTTCAATGATCTCATATAGTAAATGTATGTTAGTTGAATGGTCTCATCTAGTAAAAGTATGTTTGTTGAATGGTCTCATATAGTAAATGTATGTTGGTTGAATGGTCTCATATAGTAAATGTATGTTGGCTGAATGGTCTCATATAGTAAATGTATGTTAGTTGAATGGTCTCATCTAGTAAAAGTATGTTTGTTGAATGGTCTCATATAGTAAAAGTATGTTTGTTAAATGGTCTCATATAGTAAACGTATGTTGGCTGAATGGTCTCATCTAGTAAATGTATGTTAGTTGAATGGTCTCATCTAGTAAAAGTATGTTTGTTGAATGGTCTCATATAGTAAACGTATGTTGGTTGAATGGTCTCATCTAGTAAAAGTATGTTTGTTGAATGGTCTCATATAGTAAATGTATGTTAGTTGAATGGTCTCATCTAGTAAAAGTATGTTTGTTGAATGGTCTCATCTAGTAAAAGTATGTTTGTTAAATGGTCTCATATAGTAAACGTATGTTGGCTGAATGGTCTCATCTAGTAAATGTATGTTAGTTGAATGGTCTCATCTAGTAAAAGTATGTTTGTTGAATGGTCTCATATAGTAAACGTATGTTGGCTGAATGGTCTCATATAGTAAATGTACTTAATTTGAATGGTCTCAAATAGTAGCTGCGTGTTTTTTACATGTTCTCATAAAATTGATGTGTGTTTTGTTGAATGTCCTCATATATTAAATGTATGTTTTGCTGAATGTCCTCATATATTAAATGTGTGTTTTGTTGAATGTCCTCATATATTAAATGTGTGTTTTGTTGAATGTCCTCATATATTAAATGTGTGTTTTGTTGAATGTCCTCATATATTAAATGTATGTTTTGCTGAATGTCCTCATATATTAAATGTGTGTTTTGTTGAATGTCCTCATATATTAAATGCGTGTTTTGTTGAATGTCCTCATATATTAAATGTGTCTTTTGTTGAATGTCCTCATATATTAAATGTGTGTTTTGTTGAATGTCGTCATATATTAAATGTATGTTTTGCTGAATGTCCTCATATATTAAATGTGTGTTTTGTTGAATGTCCTCATATATTAAATGTGTCTTTTGTTGAATGTCCTCATATATTAAATGTGTGTTTTGTTGAATGTCGTCATATATTAAATGTATGTTTTGCTGAATGTCCTCATATATTAAATGTGTGTTTTGTTGAATGTCCTCATATATTAAATGTGTGTTTTGTTGAATGTCCTCATATATTAAATGTGTGTTTTGTTGAATGTCCTCATATATTAAATGTGTTTTTTGTTGAATGTCCTCATATATTAAATGTGTGTTTTGTTGAATGTCGTCATATATTAAATGTATGTTTTGCTGAATGTCCTCATATATTAAATGTGTGTTTTGTTGAATGTCCTCATATATTAAATGTGTGTTTTGTTGAATGTCCTCATATATTAAATGCGTGTTTTGTTGAATGTCCTCATATATTAAATGTGTCTTTTGTTGAATGTCCTCATATATTAAATGCGTGCTTCGTTGAATGTCCTCATATATTAAATGTGTGTTTTGTTGAATGTCCTCATATATTAAATGCGTGCTTCGTTGAATGTCCTCATATATTAAATGTGTGTTTTGTTGAATGTCCTCATATATTAAATGCGTGCTTCGTTGAATGTCCTCATATATTAAATGTGTGTTTTGTTGAATGTCGTCATATATTAAATGCGTGCTTTGTTCAAAGCTTTCATATATTTAATGTGCATATTATTTTTTTTTTTTACTGTTGCCGATCCACATTACAGCTTTTCAAAACGTCACAGCACTACACGGCTTTCCTTTGATTTCATGTGCAGGTCATGTGTCGTTAGTTGTAAAGTGACTTCCCGAACACGGCTGTGATATAGTATAGACTTATTGAGGCCACAGGGGCCTATTCAGTGGGGAAATTCGTGCTGCAGGGTCCGGGATGATTCAACGTATGAGTTTTATACTGAGACTTTTTTTAAAGATACTGTTGTAAGGTAAAGAATTTCTTTAATATCCATTAATGCAAGTTAGATTTATACCTATGTTGAATTATATGGTGCTCATCATGTCTAGTCTGATAATAATATTCTCTTGGTTAATTTCTTTTTAAAGGGTTTATAGATCTCTTGATGGATACGTTTCAAGTAACTTTAATTGAATTCTGTCCAAAATTTAAAAAGAAAATTTAAATAGGAGCGAAACGAACAATTTTAAAAGACGTTAGTTTCCCTTTGAAATAATTTTGAATGATTTCTTAAAATGTATCACCTTAAACAGGTCAAAAATATTCATAAAATAAAACACACAAAAATTGATATGTATAATAAATCATATGAGTTAACCAAAAGTGTTTAAATATTTTATGATAATTAATTATTGTTTTCTATTCACAAGGTCACGTTTTAAAATTGGCCCGTTGAGGAAGCTGTCACAGCAATGTTGCTAAGCATTTGTTTACTTGTTTCCCTGCTAGCTTCTGCAGCAAGTGCAGGTATTTCTATATATAGAGTTATATTGATTTTATTTTCAAAGCACTGAATATGGTTTAATAGAAATGTATCAGGATATACATAAATTCACTTAAACGGTTTCTTACACATTTGTTGTTGCTGTTTTGTTTATATATATTTCCATTTCACATCAGGTGGCACATATTTCTTTCTTTTTTTCTTTAAATGGATGAGCGGCAATTTCGGCAAAAAATACAGATTTTTGTTTTCGTGGAAATGGGCGGAAACAATCTTCACCCGCGGGGGGGGGGGGGGGTGCACTTACCCTAGCTACGCCACTGAAAAAAAAAATATTACACAGTGCACCTTACCCTACATTTGTCAGGTGACTTCAAAACAATGTAGAACACTTGAAATGACCTGCGTCATGATCACTTTTTAGACATGTCATAGGCCAAAAGTTTCTCACCTTTTCGTTTCACCTGACAGCTGATATGTTGTAGTTCACAGCCTAGAGACGTGTCTTTGTTTGAAACGTGAAGCAAAGTCATCATATACGCTGTTAAAAATAAATATGAAATATTTTCGAAGCACCGGAATCCGCGGGAAGTAACAGTGTACACATTTAATGAGCTAAAAATAGATGACTAAATTTGATCAAGTCACTCTTGAGCCAATGTAACGCTTTCAGAATGAAATTCGATACCATATTATTATTTAGCAAAATATGTAAAATTAAATGATTTTAGAAAAACAACTAATTAATCAATTTTCATGTTTTGAAAATGTATTTCTGGAGGGAAAGAGTCAGTGGGAACGAGTTCTTTTATTTCTTTGGTTTGGGTTTCATTTGTATGAGATGATCATCTAAAAATTAAATTTATTAAATTTAATTTGTTCTAGAAGAAGATATCCTCTGACCTAGAAGAAGATATCCTCTGACCTAGAAGAAGGTATCCTCTGATCTAGAAGAAGATATCCTCTGACCTAGAAGGCGATATCCTCTGACCTAGAAGCCGATATCATCTGACCTGGAAGGCGATATCCTCTGACCTAGAAGACGATATACTCTGACCTAGAAGAAGATATCCTCTGATCTAGAAGAAGATATCCTCTGACCTAGAAGAAGATATCCTCTGATCTAGAAGAAGATATCCTCTGACCTGGAAGGCGATATCCTCTGACCTAGAAGACGATATACTCTGACCTAGAAGAAGATATCCTATGACCTATAAGAACAGGATGGCGTAATTAAAACGACTTTTTTTCCCATCCAGATTGCGCCACAAACATTGCAAGTTGTGTTGCTGACTTGCTAAAAAATTTGGTCTCGCACGCAGTCTTTAAACGAGAACTTCTTTGTGGGTAAATATACTTTATGTTATGTCCTGCGTTGTCTCTATGTTTCTAAGTACGAATGAAAATGTGTTAGGGACAACGGTGGAAGCAATAATTCGAAATGAAGTGGTCATTTTTAAAATTATAATTATTAATTTTTTTTTTTCGATTGACTTACCAATGGAAAATGTGTAGCATCCCAAAAATGGGATTACATTCACTGGAAGATGTATTTGTAAAAACACGCCGTGTTGTTTAGTGAAATAAAGAAGCGTGTAGTTTTGAAAATATGCAACTCTACTCGGTCACACCAAGCATCGACTCGCTGTCACGCCAAGCGTCGCCTCGCTGTCACACCAAGCGTAGCCTCGCTGTCACACCAAGCGTAGCCTCGCTGTCACACCAAGCATCACCTCGCTGTCACACCAAGCATCGCCTCGCTGTCACACCAAGCATCGCCTCGCTGTCACACCAAGCGTCGCCTCGCTGTCACACCAAGCGTCGCCTCGCTGTCACGCCAAGCATCACCTCGCTGTCACAACAATCATAGCCTCGCTGTCACGCCAAGCATCACCTCGCTGTCACACCAAGCATCGCCTCGCTGTCACAACAATCATCGCCTCGCTGTCACACCAAGCTTCGCCTCGCTGTCACACCAAGCATCGCCTCGCTGTCACATCAGCATCGCATCGCTGTCACACCAAGCATCGCCTCGCTCTCACACCAAGTGTCGTCTCGCGGAACACACGTTTGTACTCAACACACCGTGTCGCAGGGCTCAGCATTAAACGATAGTATATGTCATTTTATAAATGTTATGGTCCTAGCATAAAACTATTTCTTGCGGGCTTCACTTTAAAATAATTTGTTTGTTTTTTTTGTTTTTTTTTTTAACAGTGACTTGAAAACCGGGATACGGTGCATAGTCGACCAGAACTGCCCCATCGCCAGCAGCGTCATGTCCAGCGTCGATTCCGCCATTTCCAGTGTTAACTTAGATTGTCGTAAGTTGAATGATATTATAACATTATACTACAATTAAATGATGTGGCTCTCTCGTCGAGGAATTTTTAGACACTGTACAAGCACGGATTGACTACAAACTCTCTGTTACTCTGCCACAACTTATTCTCGAATTCCTGCCCTTCCTATCTAACCGAACTTCTCTCTGTCTATTCACCCCTTCGACAGCTTTGCTCCTCCGCAGACGCGCGTATTCTTTCTGTCCACCCAAGACTCGCACAAAAACATACGGTAAAAGATCTTTCTCTTTCTGTGCCCCCCAAACAAGGGAATTCTCTTCCACTACACATCCGCAATATACCAACTTCACAGCCTTCAAAACTGCACTCAAAACACATCTTTTTAAACTCTACTATCCTGACTGATTCCCCCCCCCCCTAACCTTTTGACCAATAGACGATGCTGCTGGGTGCCATCCGCGGCTTGACATTTAAAAATGTTATGGAATGGTTGGGTGAATGCACATTTGTTTTGTTTTATTTCATTAATGTATTTTAATTTTTAAGTTCATGATTATGTTTATTAAATTGTATGTACAGCGTTGTGAGCAGAGCCGTAGGTTGGGGTACCACGCTGTAGAAAACTTCTAATAATAATAACAATAATAATAATATCGATTTGCAACAGAACACACACAAAAACAGCTTGTTTGTTTCATTAGCAATTAATTCTCGATCTGGAATTAGTATTTCTTAGCAACGCAAGTTATAATTAAAAAATGTGTTAAAAATTAAAATTCTTTTCACCGAAACAATTAAATTAGCCTTTAATTTAAAGTAACACTGTTTTCGGATAAAGTGTTTATTAATAACTGATATAAACAAAGATGAAATATATATATATTAGCATCGACATCGTTGTATCAACGTGTCTCTCATTTAAAATATTGATCTCTTTTACGTTGAAAAAAAATCAACTTAACGATAATTTGACTTTCTAAGCTATACTTTCTTCGAAACCGCAGGCGTTACCCTTCACAAGGATACCCTCTTTCCTTTAGTCGATTGCAAAATGGATGTTCTAACCTGACATACAGCTATAGCAGACGCATGTGACGTGTATACGGTCTAAAATCAAAGTCCTTAAAAAAAGAAAGAAAATTTTGGTTATTTATTTAAAAAACCTAATCCGCCCCAAATGTCCACCCAAAATGTCCGCCCCACCAGCTAAAATTATAATCTTTGTTTATTTGAATATTCTTATAATATACAAAGATTTCTTTTTCAAAAAATTCAAACGGAAAAATCAATATTATACCGAACAAAGTAGATGAGTATTCCTTCTATTTTTTTTTTACGTTTATGTTGTCACGGTGGTAAGCTAATCAGATCAAATGTAATCTGTAAACCACCGAAACGATAATCTTGATCGGGTTAAAAATGACAATTTTAAAAATCATTTTTATAACGAATCAATTATGGATTTGTTTTTAATTATCTTTTTTAATTTTCTAAAATTTATTTCGTTGTGTGTGTGTGTGTCGGGGGGGGGGGGGCGGGGTGGGTTATTTAACAGTTTTGTATTTTCGTTTCGTTACACAGTAATAATACTATAGGACTCCTCTAGAAAATCACTAATTCACTATTAAATTAATTTTGTTAGCTCTACGTACATTCTAAAAGAACCGCTAATTTTTATCCCAGAAATTCATAAAGTATATACAGCAAAATTATTTCACTTATTATCTCATGAGTTATCGTCATCTGAGATGTATGTGGGTTTTTTTTTTCAACAGCATTTACACCGTCCCAGCTTGTAGCTGGTAAGTATGTACTGTAGCGTAGCACTAAATCTGGTCTTAAAAAGTAATATATACTTATAAATGTGTCCGTCGCAGGACTTTGCTTACAAATATTAACTGGAAGATTTATGGTAATTTACGATAATTTATGATAAAAGCGACACGCTTGCATTTAACGAAATTCAGTTTTTCCGAAGTGACTTGCGAATTTATTAAATATTGAATTAAGGATAAAGATGTTTATTTCCATATGTACGCCTGGGAGTGAATCGTTCTGCTTCTGGCATTTTTAATGATGTGTTTTTCTTTTTTCGTTCTTTTTTTTTTTTTAATAGAGTACAGAAATGGGTCTACAAGGTCACAGCCACTGCCAGCAGTGGTACTGGCATGTGTAGTGGTTGTTAGGCTCGTCTTCATGAGGCTGTGGATGTGATGACGCGCTAACAATACTAACATGATACAGGAAGCTGTAGGGACAATAGTAACAACGCTTCTAAATGTGATCATTATATTAAAAACTACTCAAGAAAGACAACTCTAATATAGATCTGAAATTTAAACGGAAGCCGCTTGTTCAGTTAATAGTGAAGGATATCGTTTTACCTGAATAAGGGTTGTCATTTAATGGCGGAAATCTATTTAATAGAACATCCGGGCGTGAAGTCTGGCCAATCTTATTATGATATGAATCAAACATCCTGGTATTCCGTTTGGCCAATCTCTGTTCTGAGATTCTACACTTGTGTGAGCCTCAAACTAGACGAACCCGTGTTTAGAACTTTATTTTATGAACGATTTCACAAACAAATTAAGCTACTGCCATATATATGCGGAAACACATTGTTAGAATCAATGTTTTACGAAAACGTTGACTAAAAATAGTAGCATTACGTAATGCGATGTGACGTTTTCCGGTCATAGAAATGACAAACCCTATTTCACTTTTTAATTAAAAATTCATTTTGAAATATTGTATGGCCCTATCCCTGCCTACGATTATAATTCGTACAAGTATTGTTTATTTGATATGTTTTTTATACTAAGAGTTATTAAATTATTTCAACTATAATTGTACTGGTTTCTTCATTTTTGTTCCCCCCCCCCCCCCCAACCCGAGATTCAAACGTTTTGTGTTCTTTCCAGTTGTACAATCCCAACAAATTACGCAAAATAACTGTTGTTTAAATATTTGAGCTAAATCATCCTACAATATGTCACGCCTCTAAGCCACACTCCCCTAAAGGCAGCAAACACATATATATATATTTATTTATTTATATCAATGTTATAATTTGGTCATATTCAAATGTAACTGTATAATAATCAGAAAAATAAGCGCAAATAAAATAAAGAAATAAGAAGTTATTTGCCATCCATGATATGTGTGTTATACTTGTCATCCCAGGTTTACTGAAATGAGTAATAGGAATGAACTACATTTCAAGCTGCTATCATGGGGATATAGGTCATTTTAACACAACAACAACAAACAAAAAAAAGACCAAGTGGGATAGCATTTATAACCCATGAGCTGTGTTTTAAATAATAAATCATTTGTTTTTTTTTAAAACACGATGATCAATAAATCAAATTATCCATCACGCTTCCACCTAACGAACGGTTACTTAGGATTAATTTGTGGTGGATGACGAATCGTTGAATCGATTGTATGGAGAGTTGTTTTTTTTGTTTGTTTTCCGTGCTGAACGGGATTATGTTCACCGCCTGCAGACAGTCGAAGCGCCATTACGAAAACCCCTGTCTGTGATTCTTGTTGATGCAGATTTCTTGTGCAGCGCTTGCGTCCATGCTGTTCTAACAAGCTCAAAGCGCTCTTATGTCGTAAAACTCTATTTAAAGAACTATGTTCATAAGTGTCTCTTTAGTTATTCTTTGTCGTTGTTAAATTTCCTCAAATGTGTATGCATTAGAAACTGTTATTTATTACTCTCCAATACAAACGGGTAATTGGTTTTCATATATGTTTTAATTAATGTGGAATGTGTTGAACATAATGTAGTCCTAGTTCTTATGCATTAGAATTTCGGAGTAAACCAAGACCCTTTCTCGTTAAAAAGAATACAAAGCTTACTTTGTTTGTTCGACATTTTTTTTTCTCTCTCACAATTTATGAAACTTAATTCATCTATAAATAGAAAACATTTTTTTTATCGTCGGAGAAATCGTATCGGATTGAATTAGAAAAGGGTAATTAGGGGAGAGACATCAATCAGGTTAGCACAATAGGACATTAGTAAAACAATATCAGATTAAACCTGAAAAAGGGAACGCAAGAAAACAACGAACGTGACGGCAGGAAGCCTTCGTCGACAAACAAACAGAAAAAAACAGAATATTAAAAAATAGCACATTTTTGTGGGTCTTATTAATCAAGCTTTTCAGATACATTTCATCCTATGCTTTGCTATAATGATACTCAACTTATGTGTGTAAATAAAACGGAATTACTAAGATGTAATTATTTGGGGACAAAATAAACATTTAGATGCTTGGACTGGTGCCTTCATCAGTTCACCGAATTCTCGCTCCCTTTTTTAACTGCAATTCTTGCCCCTTTTTTAACCGCGATTCTCGCCCCTTTTTAACCGCAATTCTCGCCCCTTTTTAACCGCAATTCTCGCCCCTTTTTTAACCGCAGTTCTCACCCCTTTTTTAACCCCAATTCTCGCCCCTTGTTAACCACAATTCTCGCCCCTTTTTTAACCGCAATTCTGGCCCCTTCTTAACCTTTTCGTTACCACTGACGTCGACGCGACGTCATGATTCCCCACTTTCATTTACCAAGGAAGTCACATTGTTGTCATTAACAAAGAGGCAAAGAGCTTTTGTAAAAATACTGAGGACGTCACGTCGACGTCATATTTCAATTTTATATATTTCTTAATTCGTTCTTTTATAAGGAAGTTAATAAGCGAATCGGATAGAGAATGGAAAAAAAATACCGGAAGTTTCATCTTTAAGTTTTTTTAATTGCTGAGTCAGCAAAAATCGCTTTTCAATCTGCTATAGTATTTAAACAAAAAAAAATAAAAAATTGTCATTCATTTTAAATTTAACTTTTATTTTTTCAGATGCACTAAACACGTGTGTATCGTATTTGTATTCGCCAGGTTATGCATTAGCCAGGTTACGTTATTTATGTTTGGTTTGTTTACTCATTTTAAAATGCTCGCAAACCAATAAATTGATTTTATAAACCTCTTACTATTTTTTTTTTGGTGGGTTTTGACACCAATTAGCATAATGCCATCAATGGTGTACAGAAAAACCGTTCATCTATCTGTCATGATCTGTATTTACTCAGCATCGTAAAACTGTGTTTACACTAAAATTTAAACACTATGGGTCTTTAGAGCTAATGTCGATCTGTTACTATTTATTGAACTCTTCGTCCTGGCTCGAGTGTCCTGTCGGCTCTAGTCAGCAGTGTTACACGTGATCCGTCCTGTCAATAGTACTTCGGCGCTCTGGAATCATTGAGAATAATCTTTAATTAAATAAACACGCTTATTTTGAACAGTTCCAACAGTTCCAAGGCACTTACGTCCTGTATATATATATATCTTCACTGTCAAAAACATATAATAATAATAATAATAAAATTCATTTTAAAAAAAAACAAGCTTCATCCCTAATTAATGCTCGAAGCGCTATAAAAACAAAAAAGGAACAATAAAAAATCTACATATATGTTGAAAAAGTACACTTTGTTGGCGTTATCCTGTGCACCACGAATAATTTTTGGTACATCATAGATTGTAACTTCGAACACGTATTTTTAAATACATCTTCTTTTTTTTTTAAATATTCATGTGATTAATTTTTTTTTAAAGTTATACAGCCTTGATTAATTCGATATTTAATTAAAAAAATAAAGGTGATATTTTAAACCATCCTCACGTTTAAACGTAAGAAAAACTAAATCTATTTAATCAATAAGATCTACAGGGAGCCTTGGACATGTCCGTGATGAGCAGGACACCACGAAATATTACGTGTCCTTAACCGGAACAAGTTTTCATTTTATTATTATTGTATTTGTTCTTATTTTTAAAAAAATTATTATTATTTTTTTTTATACCCGTGATTCTATAAATAAAATTACTTTTGAATTCATGCTCAATTTCTTTTTTTCACGTGAGATAACACACGGTGTGATAATTATACGGAACAAGATTTCTAAGCACGAATGCACATGGGAATATCGACGTGCTGGCAAACACGGACCCGAGAAAATTTTGACGAGGTACGCACATTTATTGTCTTGGAGCAAACGATAAACTTCAGGCAGTGCTTATCGTGATGTTTGTATTTGAATTGATTACAACTGAAATCGTTTCCAGGTAATAAAAAAATCAATAATTTTTTTAAAGTGATACATCAATTATTGTATTTTCAGTCAAATCAATTAATATCTGAACAAAGTCCATGGTGGTTGCTGAAGCCAAGGGGAATCCACGCAAAAAACGTGAGATGGTATTAGTTAAAAGCGTAAGCCCGGGGGGGGGGGGGGGGGGGGGGTCGAGGTCCACATTCTACCCAACCCGTTAAATATTGTGGCCCCACTGGGTGTATCACAAACAAATCAATATCTTTATTCAAAAATAAGCTTTTGATTTTGATAAACGCACATTTTAATTTTTTTTTATACTGAACTTCTTTTGACGTCATGCGCCCTTTTTGGTGCAACGACCTCCTTTTTGGTGTAACGACCTCATACTTTTTTTTTTGGTCTCATTTAAAACAAACTGATTTCAATCAGTAATCACAAATCCTAAACAAAACTAAATAAAAATTATAAACACTTTTACTGTTTAGTATCTTCTAAACTTATAGGCTTTTCACAAGCACAGCCAGGCAAATGGAGCCTACATTTCCACTAGCATTTGATCCTGTTATTCTCTGATTCAATGTAGAATTGTGCCAGATTAAATTAGGTATGCGCCCAAATGCATCAATGCATTTGAGTTTATCCAAATTTCTTGGGAAAAGGTGTGGGGAGGGGGTTTGGGGAAGGCTAAGCAGACTCCCTCATTTTCACTTGGCAGCTTTTGTTGGGTGACCTCTATTGCTGTAACCTCCACCTCGCCCTCCCCCACCGGGCAATCCTAGTGTCATACGCGATTAACTTTTATCTGCAATTAATATGTACGTAGAGTGTTATATTTTGGTTTCAACCTCTACATGGTGCTTACATGTGAGAAGACTTGCGTGGATATTTCGACACCTGAGAATTATACTTAAAGACTAAATGACTAATCGTTTCCTGCATCTCACTTGTATTTACTTTCTTTATTAGGTTGAATGACGTGCGGCCGTGAAGACCTGTCTGCATTGAAACATGCTTAACTTCAAAACCACATGGCTGAGTAACAACAAACAACAATTGAAAAAGCGAAATTTTAAGCGAAACAAACTTTTTTTTCTGCTTTTAGAAGAAGATCGAAACTTTACTCGCTCGTAAAATTGAAAAACAAAAACGCATTCACGAATCCTCGTTATGAACGCGATCCGATTTTTACGAACCAAAACTATCGAGTTATAGTGGATACATCTATTTTTATATATGTAAATTTGATTTATACTTATTTATATGTCTTGTTGTACTGATGAAGGCATGTGCCGAAACGTTTACTTATGTGTAAAGTAAAATTATCATTAAAGCTTAATAATATATATTGTTATATTGACACGGATTGTTCGTATCTATTTAATCTATGAGATTTCCATGTATATTAGATTGGAAAATTGTTGTGCCATCTACTCCCAAGACACCAAACGACTGCCTTTTTATAAAAAAAATCCCAAGTTTTATAATTAAAAATTTATTCAAATTTTTTTTTTTTTTTTTTTTTATTATTTGAATAAATGAATACCTCAATATTATGATTTCTTCAGATAGCTCAAACTAAACAAAAATTGTGTAGGACGAAAAAAAGGAATACATAAAAAAGAATGCGGCGCTGATCTGAATGTAGAGCTACTTGGTTAAGAAAATCGAGAAAGGGATCTAGTCACATGCCATTCTCCATAAGTCTGATAAACCAGATTTGTTAAGATTTACCATTATATAAGAAGGGTTAGACTGGCTTAATAATGAGAAGATGTGATGCCATTTATTGCATGTTGATACACAGCCCGGGGCCTAGCCAAATACGGGTGTGTTTCCCCCACTTCTTTTAACAAAGCCCATCGGTCAGATACGCCACTTCCATCCATTCACAACCCTGTTTTCTTCACAAAAGTGCTCTGAACAAATGAAACAGAGCTACGTCCTCTAGATCAGCGGTTCTCAACCCTCCTGACGCCGCGACACAGTTTCTCATGCCTTGGCGACCCCCAACCACAATTTATTTTCGATCTACCTCAAAACTAAAGAGGATATGTGTTTTCCGACGTTCTTAGGCGACCCCTGTAAAAGCGTCGATCGACCCCTAAAGGGGTCCCTACCCCTAGGTTGAGAACCGCTGCTCTCAATCGAGTTCAATCAATAAAAAAAACCAATCCTTGTGTTTTGCTTCTTATTGAAATTAAACATAGCGTAGAGAAAAGCAAGTTTGAGTTCTTTAAGATCAATAATAGTAAATAATAAAGTGCCGTCCATGTGGTTTCTTCAATATAATTTCTCCCAGAGATAACAATGTATGAACAAAATAAAGATTCACCTAGCAATTTTTTCATTTATAGCATTGTAAGAAGTGGTTAAAAACAAATAGTAAGATGGCAGGTTTGTTGACGTTTTTCGATGATACTCGAAGCACATTTATACGATGAATTCAGTTCGAAGACGGGGGATTGGTCGCCAATAAAAATTTTTTGTCTTTATTGAACTGAAATTCTTGTAGAATGCATCAAATGGAAAAAATCTTTGTATTCTTTATTTTATGTTTCGGTAAGTGAAAATTTGTCCTAATTTAACATATTAGCTCAACATATATTTTAATCAGTGCTCAGCAACCTGTTTTCCCCACACGGCATAATAAATCCGTTCCCATAGTTCGGCGGCCCACCACAAGTAAAGAAATGTACAATATTTGTAGTTAAAGAGTACACCAATGAAATTAGCGTGAGCGAGAAGATCTTTTATAATATAATATATGATACTAAGCAATAAATAATACATTTTGTCTCTCTGGTTTGCGTTAGGAGAAATCTTCATATACGTTAAGAACACGTAAACTTAGGACCATGTCAAAAACACTTCGCTTAAGTATCAGTCATTTTTTTTTAAAAGTTCCTATAACAAATTAATTTTTTTTTTAAACTTTGTGTAAATTATTTCATAAAGGGGTTTATTCGCTAGAAAATTCTACGCTAGAGAAATACTAAGATGTCTCGAGTTAAAATTGTTACAATAGTAGGAAATGGTCTTGGTTTATATTTGTATTTATCTCTGTGCTGAAAAAACAATCTGTACAAATACAATATGATTAAAAAAAACTTTTTCCATTTAAAACAGTAACAGAATCTTATTTTATCTTAAACGCTGATTTTGAATGAACAAACTTAAATTTAAAAAATTGTTTCGTTTGAATCGGTTGAAAAAATTCGAAGATTTAAGGCTTAATTTTAAAGTTTTATAAAAGGCATTCTGCCCACAAATCATAGAATCTTATTAGTTTAAAAATCATCGATGTTTTTTAAAGGATCATGAAAGTTATTTTGATCAAACTTGGCCTAGATGCAACATTTTTACGTAGAAGCTTGCACTGTTAGCTACGTGCTCTGATGGAAGGGGAATACTTTTATTGTAAGAAATTTTGCAATATCTCCTGGAATTTATAGCATGCTTTTGGGGAATTCATTAATTTGCAATTGCCATGCGCTTTGCCGTGTAATCTATATCAATATTTACTAGCATTAAAATATGTAGTCATTGAATTTAGTACAATCAAGAAGTTAGAGCATTGAATATGAAATTGATCTACTTGCTAATCTAATCTCTTAAGAAAAACAGCAGACCGTCAAGCCAGAGCTCATCGGGTCTTTCCCGAAGTACCCCTTCTTCCCCTACCCTCCCCACCAAATCCGAATAGCGCTAGTTAACTAGTCGGGCCGCCAAGCGGCACGCTGTAGGTACTCCACCGCTGAGACAGTCCCACCCGCCTTCAACTCGATTGACTATGCGAGTGGGGCGGCATCGACCTAGGAAAACTTGGTCGACTGGTGGTGCTTTTGTCACATGCTTGCATATAATGTTCGATAATTTTATTGCCAATTCGCTCAATCTTTTATTTTATATTCGTACAATTTATACAAGTGTATATTCATCATTTTATTATTATTAAAATGTTGGTGGGTGCAGAAACAATAGAATGGTTCTCAAATAACGTAATATTACAACTTGTTTACAGTTGGTCAATGTTCCAACAGTAGGGTATGTAGATTTTGTGACGTAGTGGGTGTTCACTAGTAATTGTTGCGCACCGGATATTGTGTTTCAGTATGTGCGCTGTGTTCGAGACTTCGTTTAGTTTAAGGAACGCTTTAAGAACCTTTTTGTTTTGTTTTTTCCCCTCAGGAAATGTTCGAGCAGCTGATCCATGCGAAATACTGGAGGGTTCGACCCACGTCAACGGGAAATGTTTCAAAGCGTTTAACATTTCCCTAACGTGGGACCAGGCTCAAGTTAGTGATTCGCATAACAAATTTTTTACTTTCTGATTAACATGGCTCATCACATCTGATATTTCGTGTTTCTGAATCATGGGTCACTTGATTTAAAATCTATTATATAATGAACGACAAGTTAGCAATAATTGTGAAATTTCATTTTTTTTCCTGGTCATATGAACATCTACATTGTACTAAATATGTATATGAAGAGCTGATTTTCAAAATGGTGTATATCCATTTTGGGGGTTTTGAGATTATTCAACTTTTTACAAAAATTTAATGACGTATTTAGAGAAATATAATTTGTTTAGTATATAAAATTTACCATGTACTAAAGGTTTGCTCTACAAAAAGGTAACGTTTTTTCATTTTTTTTAAAAATGGTGGATACCGCGTTGAAAAAATAACCTCTTCATATATATATATTACTTTATTACTTACATATCTTGTTAAAATGATTATTTGTGTACTTGATATTACCCGCCAAGCGATGGTGGCAGCAAGGCGTGATTTTGCCAACTACAAAAGCTACGTAAATTAACATGCTTTCAAGCTACACATTTTAAAAGAATCCCAATTAGTGCTAGCTTCTTGGTATTTTATTTTACTCGCCTCTTGAACACTTCGTTATACATGACTAGAAGTGTTATTTTTGGGATTATTTTTAAGTACCACAACTCTTACTTTACGACACGAAAATAAAAGGGATACATTTTATTATTTATCGCTAGCACTAAGTTTAGCGCAATTATTATAGAATAACACATGTACGCAACAAAAATTATATTCTGTTTCGTTTCGTAATTTAATTAACTCATTAAAGGGTTTGTGGAGTGACGCTAACCATAATAGTAAAAACAATCTTTTTAAAGATTCATCATACCAGTCTCTACTGATCACTTTAAATGAAATTCAGTTTTTTTTTTATAATCATGGATAACATTTATTAATCGCCAGCTTGTTTTAATTCCATGTATCTGCTTTTTTGTAAGGAGTTCGTCTGAAACGCGTAATGGAGCTGTCAATAAACCAAATCCTTTTTTTTAAAAATGAAAATTTACAGGAATTCTGCTCATACAACCTTTATTTTGGGACACTGGCTGAGCCTATTACTTTGCAAGAGAGAAATGTAACAGAAAGCATAGTGGTTAAATTTGGAAATAGAGGTGAGTGGTGAAACGGGAAGAGTTTAGTGTAATGAACGTTTTCTGGGTTTGTTTTTTTTATCACTAAAATGTAATTAGTTATATGGTCTATCTTTAGATTTAGCCCCAGTCAGTAGAAAACCTCTTTCGCTGTTTTTTTTTTTTTTTTTTTTTTTTTTTTTTTTTTAAATCGTTATTATTAAAATGTTTCTTAAAAATATTTGAAATAAGTCAGAGACAATGTGAACATAAATGTTTCTCTTGGTTTTTTTTTAAAATAAAATATTAAATCGGTCTCTCGACCTGGAGAGATTTTTAGTTTTCTCTAATTCTAGACATTGGTCAATGTTTATGTTAACTGATGAAGCTTTACGCTTGCAAGTTTCTTTTTTGTGTGTGCATCATCAATACAAAATGTGTCATGAATTATGATTTTATATCCATTTCCATGCCAAAAATTTAATTTTTTTTTTAAAACATGATTCTGATTAAATTGTAAAAAAAATTCTAATGTAACGTTCAGTTTTCTGCACCTTTTGAAAGAACAAACTCGCCATTCGAAATTTCAAGCAGTATGATCTTTGTTTAACACATTAGGCCTTAAATGTATTGGTTTATGAAACTCTATCATTTCCTTGTGTCGTCTCCATTCCCAAATTTAAAGTTTTGATAAATAATTATATTTATCTAAACTATTAAATTTATTTTAAATAATATTTAGGAGCAAACAAGTTGTAGTGGTCAAAACTGTGGACGTTGCAGTAAAACTAGTTGCTAGGAATTAAACATATTTGAGCTCTCGACGTTAATATATATGTAATAAATATATATCATGGTTATCTGAATTTCAAAATAACGATCATCTTATTTCGTTTCATATTTATCAATCGAATTTCTCAGTGTGGTTGGGTGCCACTAACAGGACCACCAGAGGTCAGTTTATCTGGACAGAATCGAACGTAAGCCTGGTTAAAGGTGACAGCTGGTGGGCCGAGGCCCAGCCCGATAACTCTGGTGGCGTCGAAGCCTGTGTTCAGTTCAAGCTCCCCGACGCCATGAAGCTGAACGACGAAAACTGCAACACTCCGATGGCGCCCCTCTGTCAAATCGGTGAAGTACAATTATGTTCTTTTTTTAAATATGATTTTTTCCCCATGTAGATCTCAAAGCAGTGCGCCACTCTTAACGAACGCTATAATGGTAAACATGAACAATGTGTTTATGGCAAACTATTATTCAAAAAAAAAAAAAAAAAAAAAAAAAAAAAAAAAAAAAAAAAAAAAAAAAAAAAAAAAAAAAAAAAAAAAAAAAAAAAGTCAAAACACATTGAAGAACTATTCTTCCCATTGGTGTCTTCTTTAAAACAAAAGAAGTACAAAACAGAAACAACCACTGATGTGTGCATTGGAATAAAATAACATAGTGTGTTAAGCTTGAATTCATAGACAGGACAAAAGATTTTGACGCTACGGCTTAGAGCCTTCATCGGGAAACCAGACAAAAAGACATATAACAAGTATCAGATCATAGTAAAAAAAAAAAAAGAAAAACTTGAGGAAATCTCTAAACGTTTGTTCTGTCTATGAATGCAAGTTTAGCACAACTTGAATGCAGTCCAGCAATTATTATCTTTCATTGTGTGCATTGGTCCTTATCGCAACGCAACGGTGAACATCATATAAACCAGTGATAATAGAGTGATGTAGCGTCTTTAGAGAGATCCTGGGGGAAATTTTCATTGTTGCCTGATATCGTTTAACACTATGGACGAATCCGGAACAAGATTACTTGCAAGTAAGGAAAAAACAAACGTACTAGCGGTTAAGACATATTTGAAGCCGGGCAAGCTATAATAGGAAATGAATATTTACATAAGGGTTCAAGGGAAAAGCCATTGACGTCAGGTTTTGAGAGTTTGAGAAATATGGATAATAAAGTTTGAAAATTCCTCATTAAAATATAAAAAATTTCAAAATGTCTAAATATCTATCTATTGACTACGCTGCTTTTTTCTGTTGGGCCTATGTGTCATATTATCCTAATGAATGGAATGTGAAAATTTTGGGGAAAAAACTGACATCACTGGTTGTCCCAATACTACGATGGTTGTCAAATTATTTTTAAAAAGATATTTTTTTTTGACAACCATCGTAGTCTTGGGTGATGTTGTTAAATTTAAACACCCCATCACCTGCTTCAACCAACCCACCCCCCCCTACCTTTTCTTGTGGGAAGTATGAAGTGGTCACCAAGGAATAGAAAGAGAAGAAGCTGATTTAACATAGTGTTACATGTGGCAGAGTGTCAAGAAATTGGTTAAATCTTGTTAACAATAATTTCTAAATGAGAAATAGAAGCTCTTACACAATAAATATAAGTTTTAAGTTCAATATAGCATCACCATAATAAGATTTAATTTCAATATAACATCACCATAATAAGATTTAAGTTCAATTTATCATCGCCAAAATAAGATTTAAGTTCAATTATTTAATATCACCATTATAAGATTTAAGTTCAATATAACATTAACCTACTAAGATTGAAGTTCAAAATAACATCATCATATATAATGCAGTCTTAATTTCTGGAATTTTTTCACGAGCCAATATAATTTTGGGAATCTTAGAACACTGGTGTAGCTAGGGTTAGTTCCAGGCAAAGTCATGGCCCAAAATGCGGTCCCTGATTATATGGAAAAAATGTTACACCCATGGATTGTTATTTTAACGATTTTCCAATAATACAGTAGAGAAACGAAGGTTTGGTTGCATTGTTAATGACGATATCAATACATCAATAACGTTAATGAAAGTATATGAAAATTGGTTTGGTGTAAATTCAAAGAAATATTTCTACATTTTTTAAAGGAAAAAAAATTGTTCACGGGAACGAAACGCGGTAACGTAAGCTTGCATTATATCGTTTTTATATATATATATATATATATATATATATATATATTTATAAAGTTTCGCAAAATGCCTACTATTTTTTTATCCCGGTAAGATCGGGTCATATATTCTAGTATTTTAGTAAATTGTTCGTTAACGTCAAAATTGTGTTCAGTTTTATTTAAGATAGAGAAAAATATTTGAACAACTAACTTTAAAAAAACATGGATTCTCTTTCTTTCAGATATAACGAAACGAAAACTCATATCGGATCCTTGCTACCCGTGGAAAAATACAACATATAGGGACACACGATGTTTGAAATGGTTCCGTTACACGTTCACTTGGAATGACGCTAAGGTATTATAAAGGAAATGATGCTAAATGAATCAATATGTTATAATAATAATTATCAACACTGTTTTATCTCTCTCTAGAACTATTTTTAGGAAGAGCTTCAAACTTTTCTTTTATAAGGAACGATAAATCAATGGGTTTAAGCCCATCCTCTCTATGACAATATTGACCGTGTGAAAAAGAAAATATTTCGATAACTTGGGGGTAAAATAATCGCTATCAGTACATGTTGAAATTTCGGTGGCAGTAGTGCAAAGGATTAAATAGGTCAACCGCATTGTTATTTTAGGACTCAAAGTAATTAAATTTTTTTTTATTGTTTTTTTTTTCAAGTAAATAAATAAAACAATGAAGGAAAGAAAAAAAATAGGAAGAAAGTTAGAATGACACTAGGAGGAGAGATAGAAAAATAGAAATAAAACTAAAATGTTTTTTGAAATTGTATCAGAAAATTTTATTTAAAAACATGTGTTTGGTTGTTGATCTTCATAAAGCAACTACAGAAATACGTGGAGACAAAATGTTCATTTGTTGTATGCATCGGGAACTGGCGCAAATAAGCGAACTATAAATTATGCATACAATTTGTCGGGAGATTTGGCAAACTTTAGAACACGTTGGGCAAGTTAAGGTTAAGGTTAGTGGTTAGTGTTAGGCAACAGAAATTATCGATCAAAAATATTTTCCTTCTTAGTTACGTTTCCCTTTGAATAGAAGCAGCGATTTTGGAGTTTTGACCTTTTGTATTAAATGACAGCGATTGTCAGCGGATGGTGGCACGTCATTCAGGCCAGGTGTTCCTCTCATGTTTATCTTTTTGGGTAAGTGGGGCAGGGGACTTGGGGGGGGGGGGTAGGCCCAGCTTCATAACAGTTGTGCTTATGTCCTCTCGATTGGTCAGTGTGATGAGAAATGCGGCGTCTCACAATAACTTAATGAACGTTACTGAGCTTATTTAACTTGATGCTGGTGTGAGTGAGTGCAGAGCCAGTCTGGGGAGGATCAGTGGCTGAGACTGAGAGTTGAGGACGGTGAGCAAGGACTGAGCACTTGCACGTGAGAGCAGGTAGTTAGATGGACAATAATTCATGATAATATTCTAGGTGTAAATAAAGGGAAAACGTGATGGAATTTTCTTATCACTGAGGACAGAGGTTCATCAAGTGTTGGCAATGTATTTTTCGACAATTTGTATTTATACATTAACGCCCTACTAAGGTTTTCTTAATTTTTTTTCTTCTTTAAACTTAGTGAAAAGTTATCAGGTTTCAAACCATCTCCAACCGCCAATTCTATAAAAAAAAATGAGCTAATCCTGAAATTCTTTATTTATTTATCTTGATTTCTTTTTAAAATTTTTGATACATCAACCGATATTTGTACCTAAATTATCATTTCAAAATTGCAGTCCTTCTGTGGAACAGTTATACCACAGTATCAACTCGCTGAATTTTTCACAGAGGACGAGAGGCAAGATACCAGACTCTACACCAATGACAAAGGAGCGGGGACATGTAAATTAATTTGAAATATTCGAGTTAAACATTTGAAATCAATAATCACCGGTTTAAAATGTCTTTCCACGTCATGACAGGAAAATGGGCTAGCTTCTGAATGGGATGAAAAATGCCAAAAAATATAAAATAATAAAACGAACATTTAGCTGTAATGTGGTATCCGAGAAAACAGCAAGAGGAATGTACATTTTTTCTGTTGTTTGTTCGATGCAGAATGCTTTTTGCCGACATTGTTTTTGTTGGGTCACTTTTTTCAGATTTTTCCTATACTTTGTTTCCTTCATTTACGTATTTCCCAAATAGTATCATAATGAATTAATATAAGATGAGATGGCTATTCGATCATTAATTTTTTTTTAAAATGCTTTACGTTAACCAACATTGATCAATCGGTGTAATCTTAACTCTAAAAAAATAGTATTTCTTTTTTTACGCAAGATAATTATGTACATGTTTTTTTTCTTCGACATGTTGGATGTTTGATACAATTCATCTTTCGTCTATTCAACAAAAATTGTTCGATAGATCATCGATTAATCAAAACTGGTGCTCAGTGCGTCTCACTGTTATTAGATATTTACAAGGAAACCATTTTTTTTTTAAACCCGAGATATAAAGAAAGTGCTTTTAGTATATGTATGTCTTTAATAACATTTCTATCAATGATTTGCCCTCAGTTAAAAAAAAAACAAATTCCGAATTTCAGTCTGGGTAGGAGGACGACGAGATAGCAGCACGGGTAAAGACTTGGTATGGGATACCCACCCCAACATAACGATATCACGTAACATATGGGCGTGGGGTGAGCCCAAAAATGCCGGTCCAGAAGGAGAAGGTTGTGTGTTGGTGAAGTCATCTGGACTGTTAGATGACACGGCTTGCAATGGGACGCATCCCGTTTTGTGTGAGACTGGTGAGACTTAGGATAACAAAGCACGTTGTTTCGTTTAGTCTTTTTTTATTTTTTTAAAAGGGTTTTTCGCCCTCACTTCTGCTCTTTATTTTCGTTTACCTAAGCGTACAGCGGTCCCACATTTTTTTTTTTGGGGGGGGAAATACTCAGTAAGCGAATGTCACTGTATAGAGGTCGATGTTAAACAACACGATAATATGAATACTAATTAACGACATTAGAAATGCACAGTTTAAACTTTTTAAACAAATTTTTTTGGTGTGTTTGTGATACTCTCTAAGAGTCAAACAAACAGATATGTGAAATATAGCGCTCTGATCATCTTTAGGACTGATGCATCGTAGACGTAATTGTTTTCTTCTAAATTTACATCCCGCCCCTCTCAACCATAAAAAAAATAATAATAATGGTTGTACATGAATTTTAGACGAAATCCCTGCCCAGAAGTAAAATTAATGGCGCCTTGTACATTTTGAACAAGACATACAATATTACACAATGCTATTTATTTCCCAGCAACACCTTGTCAAACAGGGTATTTCCCGTTAAATGGAAGATGTGTAGGCCTCTGGAATCTGTTTCCTTATGGCTATAATGTGACTGATGCACAGGTAAAGAGAGCCCCACAATTGACCTGAATATTATGTCAACTAATCATTAAGTATTTTCTAATTTAATTAATACGTTTTATAAATTTGTCAACCTATGATTTATTAATTCCAAATAAAAATTGGCGTGTTCTTTACTTTTTTTTTATTTTAGACTCGGTGTGCGGCAAATAATGGGACAGTCGCAGAGCTTACCGATGCTGACCTACAAGAACTTAAACTCAATCCAATTGTACCTGTTAGTGTTATTGGAGGTATAGCTTTCATCGTCCTCTTTCCCAGTTATTGGCTTTGGCAATGTCATTTTAATGAGATTAATCACATTAGTAAAGGGCTATCAGCCCCATCCTCACCCCCCTCTCACAATTTTTCCTTTTCATACAAAGTTCGCTTAGCAGCGAACGTCTTATTTTTTTGGGATCAATCAACAATGCTGCACAACATACAGCAAAGTCCGTTCTCAGGTGGACAACTCCATCGTCCTACGTCTTGCCATTTAAAAAAAATAACTCAAGTGGCAGACCAAGCCTAGTATTCCTCTATTCAGGCAAAAAAACATTTATTTATTTTTTTTTAAATATAGAAGCCTAAATTTTGGACCGATGAAGATATGACTAAAATAACAATTGCGCATAGAAGCTCCATTAAAAAAAAACTATCATTGTAAAAAAAAAGTGTAAGGAAAATACAATCATTTAAGGCAGGGGTTCTCAACCTTCCTAATGCCGCGACCGCTTAAATCAGTTCCCTTTTGTTGTGGCGACCCCCAATCACAAAATTAATTTCGTTGCTACTTCATAACTGTAGAGTATATGTGTTTGCCGATGGTCTTAGGCGACCCCTCTGAAAGGGTCGTTCGACCCCCAAAGGGGTCGCGACCCACAGGTTGAGAACCGCTGCTTTAAGGTGTCATTTATCAAGAGTGCACATTTAAACGGAATAACACTTTGTTCATAGTTTTGATATTCATTTGAATTGTCTAAATTGCTAGCAATTACAGACTCGCAACTCATTTAAGAACATCCATTGGCGATACACGCTCACCACAATAATGTATGAACCTTAGCTTTTAACCCTAGTTTATAACCCTAGTTTATAACCCTAGTTTATAACCTTGCTTATAACTTAGCTTATAGCCCTAGTTTATAACCCTTGCTTATAATCCTAGTTTACAGCCCGTATTTATAGTCCTAGTTGATAACCATAGTTTGTAACCCTAGTTTATAGCCCTGGTTTATAACCCTAGTAATACAACATCATACATTAATTCATTACAAGAATTCTACCGATATTTTTTGTAAAAACGTATTTATACTTGTGCAAACCAGATATGGATATAAGGGGAAGCTAGTGCAATCAGCTTAGGCCAAATGAAATGAGTGAAACAAAGTTTGGGAATACTTTTTAAAAAAAGGACGCTAAAATATAACGACGATCTTGACAATAAGCCTTCTTAAGCAAACAAACAACAGTAAAAACAAAACAAAAACACAATTTAAATAAACACTTAACAGCAATGTTGTATCCGAGAGCACAGCAAGAGGAAGGTTACGGGACATAAGTAGGTGAGAGATTAAATACATGCACATTTATGACGGCAGTCCTCTGCGATGGGCCGTAACTAAGAAGGGAGTGGGGGGGGGCAAAGAAAAGGTTTACCAAATGAATGCGAACATTACATTCATGACATGCGGTGTCAAGGCTCTATGAGTCTGAATCAGGTTGTTGTCCCAGTGCACACGGTGTGGCGCCTTTGTACAAGACATACCGTATTTTCGCACATATAAGACGCACCTAATTGTAAGACTCACCCGTATATAAGACGCGGGTTTTGACGCTTTGTGTAAACAAACATTACATGAGACGAACACGGCCTAGCCTTCTGCTGCACTGAGCATTTTATATCCAGTGGTTTCCTTTCCTTTATCATAAATGAAAATGTGTCCGATGTTTCATCACCCCTCGGATGTAAACAAAGGCTTCGTTACCATTTTTAGTTTACCGATAGATCAAATGTCTCAGGCAGGACCGCAACGATTATTGTCTATTCTTATCCGCCGCCGGGCCAAAAGCGGATGGGTTGAGTACCTGGTATCTAGATTCTAGAAACGATGAACGCCAAAACTATTTAAACATACTACATTATATAAATTAAAAAACATTTTCTCCGACTAAACTTAGATCTGCAATAATTACGGTATACAAAACACAGTGGCGTAGTGAGGGGGGCAAGGGGGGCATCATGCCCCGGGCGCTACTCCCAAAGGTGCGCCAAATGGTATATTTTACTATAATATTGTATGGTTTTCGAATAAGGAAGGGGCGCTAAAAAGGTATTGGGGGGCGCTAAAAAGGTATTGTGTCCCGGGCGCGAGTTAAGCTCGCTACGCCACTGACAAAACATTGAAACGAAAGAATTTTAAATTTGAAGTGACCTGCATTGGATCGGTACACGTGGTAATTACTGAACGCGTACCCCATTGTTTCTACAACTAGGAATGAAAATCGCGAAACGTGAATATCGACCGCAATAATCGTCCTTCAATATCACAAACTTCCCCGTTCGTCTGAGTAAAAAAAATACTTACAGTATTTTCGCGCATATAAGACACACCTAATTATAAGACGCACCCATTTATAAGACACGGTATTTTACGATTTGTGTAAAAAATATTTTACATAAGACGCACCCATGTATAAGACGTACCCTGGGTGCGGGGTATGTACAACTCAGTATAAGACGCGTCTTACATAGACCCTACGCGAAAATATGGTAATGGCGGTGAAAGCAAAATCTCTTGAGCCCTTGTGGTCGCTTCAATTAAAGTGTTTTGAGATGGGACACTGCTTATCTTGCGCATTATGACAAAGGCGTTCAGTATATCTGTCCGAGAGGCGACGTCCAGTCTCACCTAGATAAGTCATATGGCAGCGGGTACAACATTGCGGTTAGTACAAAGGAAAACGTCTCTTATCTGAAAACTACCCTTAGAAAAAAAAAAGGGGGGGGGGGGTTGAGTCTATGTGACAAAAGGAAAAGATTTACTTAAGTAATAATTTTACTGAAGCCATTACAAATGATTACAAGGTGAAATTTAGTAATCTAAACATTTTTTTTTTCATTAATAGCTATCTAATCTTTTATTTTTTTAAAAAGTAATATATATGTATAGAAATATATATAATTTTCTTTGTACTTATTTAGAGGTTGACACATAGCTCGCCTTGGGATAAACTTTATTTAACAAGGGCGCACAAAATCTAAAATGTTGGGATCCACTTATGAAATAAGAGCAGGATATAACGCAATATCCATTTCTGATTATCACGCTCCTAAATCCAAGACATTCCGTAGTCCTGCTCTAATTGTTCTAGAGAAAACATTGACAACTGCTGGAAACTCTCATAACTGTACTGCCTCAGATCTTCAACGTTCAATTCGATATTGAACTATTTACCTTGTCTTATTGCTAGCATGTTAACGAGTAATTTTTTTTTGAACAGCCTGGGTTGGTGGTAATGACCTGGAAACAGAAGGTACTTTCGTGTGGACCAACAGCAAACGTCCGATTCGACTGAACTGGTGGCAGAACACTGAACCAAACAACAATGGCGGTAATGAGAACTGTGTGGAGATGTACCAAACCGGGGGATATATAAATGATCAGACGTGTTCGCCTGTTCAGCCGTTTGTCTGCGTGGCAGGTAATGCGCACATTGAATCCTTATTAGTCTACTTGTTTCTCTCTTAAAGAAAATCAATTATTTTAATGCGTTCAAAACTTATAAGCCATTATAATTTTTTTTTTCTTTTCCTTTGGTAAAAACTACTAATCCTAAAAACTGTACTTATTAAAATTACTATTGCAACTATTCACTTTGTGTGCGTGGGACACACCGTGATGATGCTTATCTGAAGTTATGTACTAGAACAAAAGCCACTGCCACTTCTGCACAAAATGAAATCTCAAGTCCAACTTCCCACTAAGCACTTTCTTTATTCCCGCAATAAATAATCATTGGAGCACTAATAAGACCAGCAACAGCGCAGGATATACATCCTCAATATCTAAATAATTTCACTTCTTATCCGTTGATTAGTTAAATGTTAACTGTAGGTTCACCATGGTCAATACGTCTGCTATCGTCCTCTCACTTCTTTCACAATTCATCCGATAGAAAAATCACACACGACCTCTCAATATGGCGGATCCTTTCCGTTTATACATTTATGTGCCTCAATTGATTTTATCCAATATTCAAATCAGTGTGTAAAGAGTCGGGCTGTTACAATTCATAGTGACCTGAAATGAATTAAAATTAAACGAATGAATTCAAAGTGAAATTAATATCATTTCAGAGGTCAAAGACACGTGTGACGAAATGCTGACCGGCTCCACGTATATCTCTGGTAACTGCTTCAAATATTATGAAACGAACATGACCTGGGAAGATGCTCAGGTATGACTTAAATCTAAAAAGGCATTTATTTCCTAAAGTAGTAGCTAGTCTTAATATAACGCAATATCCATTTCAACTTGTTAAAAAATGTTATGTTACTTAAATCCTTCAAGATTTATTTATTTTAAAATAAGAAATTAATGTTGGTTCCGTTGATATTTATTCTAGATAAGTGTCAATTGTAATTAAATACAAAGGACTTTGTGTTTTAATCACAGTTCCATAATTGCTAACTCTGTTCCGAATCCTAACGTAACCAATTTCAAAAACTTAGCCCAAGACATAAAAAAAAGAATAAAATCCTTTTTTTTTTTTTTTTTTTTTAAATCATTCATAATTTTAAAGTAACATATTTCTAAATCCGTTTTTTTTTTTTTAAAGTCATTTTGCCTACACAAGAACTCTCACCTGGCTGAACCAACATCCGATGTGTTGCGAGCATTGGCAATCTATTTAAGAGCGAAGCCTTCTGGTAGGTGAACTGTGATCATTTGATAAAATGTTGTGCAGTATAGGATTTGAACCAAACGTCTGAGAGGCATTACTGCTGAGGATTAATGAACACTCTATAAGTGGAATGTTACTGTTACTGTGGGATGTTACTGTTACTGTTGGAATGTTACATATGGAAAGTTACTGTTACTGTGGGATGTTACTGTTACGGTTGGAATGTTACATATGGAAAGTTACTGTTACGGGTGGAATGTTACTGTTGGAATGTTACTGTTCCTGGTGGAATGTTACCTATGGAATGTTACTGTTGGAATGTTACTGTTGGAATGTTACTGTTACTGTGGGATGTTACTGTTACTGTTGGAATGTTACATATGGAAAGTTACTGTTACTGTGGGATGTTACTGTTACGGTTGGAATGTTACATATGGAAAGTTACTGTTACGGGTGGAATGTTACTGATGGAATGTTACTGTTCCTGGTGGAATGTTACCTATGGAATGTTACTGTTGGAATGTTACTGGTGGAATGTTACTGTTACTGTGGGATGTTACTGTTACTGTTGGAATGTTACATATGGAAAGTTACTGTTACGGGTGGAATGTTACTGTTGGAATGTTACTGTTCCTGGTGGAATGTTACCTATGGAATGTTACTGTTGGAATGTTACTGGTGGAATGTTACTGGTGGAATGTTACTGTTACTGGCGGAATGTTACTGATGGAATGTTACTGATGGAATGTTACTGTTGGAATGTTACTGGTGGAATGTTACTGTTGGAATGTTACTGGTGGAATGTTACTGTTACTGGCGGAATGTTACTGGTGGAATGTTACTGTTACTGGCGGAATGTTACTGGTGGAATGTCACTGTTACTAGTGGAATGTTACTCTTACTGGCGGAAAGTTACTGTTACTGATTGAATGTTACTGGTTGAATGTTACTGTTAAATGTTACTAGTGGAATGTTACTGTTAATGATTGAATGTTACTGTTACTGGTGGAATGACATATGTGTGATAAAGTATTATAATTAAAAAAACAGTCATTAAAAAACTTCGTAATGAATCATGATAGAAAAGATTCTTATTTCTGCATGTGCTTATCAAGTCTGGATAGGAGCATCAGATCGTGACAAAGACGAGGAGTTCACGTGGGCCACCAGCGGCGAGCTGGTCAACAGCGCCAACTTAAGAGCTAATCCTGGACAAGGTGACTACCTGGCGTGGAACAATTCTCGCCTTGGGTTCACGTGGGAGAACAGGCCTGGTGATGGGAAACGTGGATTCGTCTGTCAGACAGGTGAGAACGAAAAAAAAAAAAAAAAAGATAGTAGTCTTAGTAGGTAACATAGCTCATTTAGGGTTCGCGGGAACATGTAAAAAAAATGAACCATGTAGCACGATTATGGACCTAATGCAAAACTGTAGAGAAGAACTTGCGGTTAAAGAAACATGAAGGTACCAGCCCAACAATATGAAACCAATAGACCAAAATAGAGTTCATTGGTTGGAGCCTTAGTCAACATTCAGCACGGGAAAGCTAGATGGAATTAACAGATCACAGATTATTGCATAGAGGAAATAAATGAATATATAGCAGAAAAAAAAGAGGGCAGGCCACGCTGGGCAGGAGACAGAGAGAATGCCAAAATGACAGAGGAGTGAAGAGGGTGCATCACCAATACCCCAGAGGAAAACGGATCAAAGGCAGACCTAGGCTTAGATGGATGGATGATGTGGACAAAGATCTAGAAGAACTGGGAATCCAAGCATGGAAAAGAAAAGCATTAGTTAGGACTGAGTGGAAGGAAGTAGTGTGGCAGGCCAAAGACCTACATGGGCTATAGACCCACTGGAATGGATCAATATATATATATATATATATATATATATATATATATATATATATATATATATATATATATATATATATATAAATATATATATATAAATATATGATGGAAAAAAAATAGAGTCTGATTCATTTTGGTAAAATATCAATTTGAACAAGCAACTAACAATTTCAAAAGGAATTTTTTTCAAGACTACTGTGATTTAAAGTTTAAACACATTAAATATGTGTTTTTCAGCTGCTGTGGTTTCTAACCCGCGTCAGTACGTGGCCATCTTCCCCAAGATGTCCCGGGTGAGCTCACATGATGGTTACCTTCAGGTGACAGCTGGATACAGCTTCATCGTGTACGTCAGGTTCACGGTCCACATCGACACTGGAACGGAACGTGAGACAGTGTTACCACTAACAACTAAAAAGGCCTTGCGGTTTAACTTGACCGCTTCACTTACACTTTCGTACGCAGGTAAACAAAGCTAAGA
Source organism: Omphiscola glabra (assembly GCA_964017045.1). Classification (NCBI taxonomy): domain Eukaryota; kingdom Metazoa; phylum Mollusca; class Gastropoda; family Lymnaeidae; genus Omphiscola; species Omphiscola glabra. Next base: position 10,211,579 of record OZ024799.1, read on the forward strand.
CTTTGGGCAGGTGAACTTAAGCTATGTCTCGGAGCAGGTAAACTAAGCTTAGTTTTGGGGCAGGTAAACTAAGCCAACCCTTGGGGCAGTTAAACTAAGCTACGTCTTGGAGCAGGTAAACTAAGCAAAGTCTTGGGGCAAGTAATCTAATCTTAGTTTTGGGGCAGGTAAACTAAGCCAACCCTTGGGGCAGGTAAACTAAGCTAAATCTTGGAGCAGGTAAACTAAGCAAAGTCTTGGGGCAGGTAATCTAAGCTTAGTTTTGGAGCAGGTAGACTAAGCAAAGTCTTGGGGCAGGTAATCTAAGCAAACCCTTGGGGCAGGTAAACTAAGCCAACCCTTGGGGCAGGTAGACTAAGCTAAGTCTTGGAGCAGGTAAACTAAGCAAAGTCTTGGGGCAGGTAATCTAAGCTTAGTTTTGGGGCAGGTAAACTAAGCAAAGTCTTGGGGCAGGTAATCTAAGCAAAGTCTTGGGGCAGGTAATCTAAGCTTAGTTTTGGGGCAGGTAAACTAAGCAAAGTCTTGGGGCAGGTAAACTAAGCTCAGTCTTGGGAGAGGTAAACTTATTCAAGTCTTGGAATTTCTATTAAAAAAAATTAAAAACGAAAGTAACAATGATGCAAAACTAACACTGCAACCCTTTATGTTTGCAAGTGTCAACACAATGTTCATTTTTATTTTATGTCGTTAATGATTCCTTTCTGCAATTATTTTCCTTTAAAAAGTGTTAAGTTATGTCTCAATTGTAACCATATTTCTCAGACGTGTCGTCGAGTTTTGTGGAAGTTGTCTCCAGCCAGCCAGTGACCGTGGTGTTGTACATCACAGATCAGACGAGAGACCAGTCCAGCTCAGCTCTCATCTTCCCCACACATATGTACAACTGGACGCTCGCGGCGATGCCATACGTTTTGTTTTCTGTCGTACCTTATCAACAAGGTAAGTCAACTGTTTTGAAAATGAAATTTTTAAAAAAAACGAAGAGGACGGGTTTAATCTGTATCATTTATGTGGAAATGCGGGGTGTCTAATACTACATTCCCTCAAATAAAAGTATCCAAAATGAAATTTCTTGATCTAATGTTAATCTTTGTGTTGTGTATTAGATTATGAATGCCTCCCTGAAAAGTTGGTTCAATTGTCTTTAAAAATAAAAATGTTGTGGGCAAAATAGTGGAGAAATTTGAAAAGTAGTTCACAAGTTGTGGGGGGGGGGGGGGTAAAATGTATAGATTATGTAAAGGGGCCTTAACAAAGTAAAAACAAACAAAAAAATCATAACTCCATTTCTATAAAAGATAGAAAGAGGACATTACGATTTTTTGGAAAGCTTATAGCAAACCCTTTAATATGACATTTGTATGGCAAACAGACAGTATTTAAAAGTTCTGTCGAAATACCTACAATGATAATATTTTCAGTTTTATTTCAGAACTGCTAGAAATGTAATTATTGTGTTGGGTTTTTTTTTTTTTGTGGTTTTTTTTTTTTCAATAAACTTTCTATTCGACTTGCCACAGACATTATGCTTAGCGTCATTGCAATGACAGGAGGAAGTACGGACGTGAATGTTGTATACAGCAGACATGGTGGTCCTCTTCCTTCTTTCTCTATAGGACGGGTTAGTTTCAGGTAAGAATAGACTCATGGTGAATATAAGATTTCAATGCGTTTTTTTTTTTAAGGAAACATTTTTTTAAGGATAAAATAATTCACTGCTGATTGATGCAAAAAAAAATATAATAATATACATGATTATCGAAATCGAAGTCTAATGCGTAAAAACGATTTCTTAATTAGTTATGTTAAATAATCAATAAAATTACACTTTTCAATAATACTTTCACACAGACAAGAAATCAAAACCAAAATCAACATAAAAACTGAATTAAACAGAAGTTTGAAATTCTTAAAGAAAACATATGTTAGCAAATTAACTTCTTTCCGTGCATTAATTTCTCAGCATACAATGTATATTTACTGACGACCATGTTGGTCTACTCACCATTTTCTCCCCTTAATTAAAATCCAATGTGTGAACAGGAATCTACTATCCGCGAAAGCAACTTTAAAGTCCAAGTATGATGTCATGACCGCCAGCATGAAAGTTAACCTCGATGGCGCTTACGTGAATGCCAGCCAGCCCGTCGCTGTATTCCTGGGAAGTTTAGGGGTACGTTTAACACGCGCAAGCTTTAAAAACAGTAAATGTTTCAATTGGGTTTTTCATTTGTACTAGAAATATAAGTAATATTTAAATCTACAGGATAACATTGACGGCTCTACGATTGATTCTACTATGGACCAATTGCTGCCAATCACATACCTAGGGAATGAGTACATTATATTTCCTTCATATCCAATGGATTCCTCTCTAAAAGACAATTACAAGTTCGTGGCTGTTAATGATTGGACACGAATTGAAGTAAGCGTGTTTGACATTTCATAGCAAATATTTAAAACAAGTTCTCGCAAGCTTGCAAATAACAACAATAACACAGCAGACGTATCGGCTGAAAGCCTTCTTCTAAAAAAGGGCTCAAATATAATTAAACCATCAATGGGTAACATCATCAGCATCGTGTGTCTTAGTCCCTGGACTGTTGGGGCGCCACAGATGGCATGAAAACTATCCTTCTCCATTCCTCTCAGTCTTCTGCACTACGCATAGCATCGCCTAGTTATAATCCCGTCCACTCTTTGATGTTAACTTCCCATTTTTTTTCTCTGTCTTCCTCTTATTCTCCCTCCTCTAATTGTGCCTTGTATGATTTCTTTGGCGAGCCCTTGTTTTCTTGTCAGGTGGCCATACTATTCCAGTTTGCGCTTTTTTTACAGTCACCAGGAGGTCACCATACTGCCCAATTGCTTGATGAATCCTGTCTTTCAATTGTTCGTTAGAGATATGGTCTCTATAGCAAATTCCAAGAATGTTTCTGAAACATCTCATCTCCATCGCCTTTATTTTCCTTTCAAATTCTGCTGTTAATGTCCAGGACTCACAGGCATACAAGAAAATGTAGATGAATAATGAGCGCATCAGCCTGATTTTGGTGCTGGGGGCTATATTTTTGTCATTCCAAATTTTCTTAAGCCTCTTTAGTGCTGTTGTGGTCTGCGCAATCCTGACCATCTATTCGGGCTTGGAGCCTTCTTTCGATAATATTGCTCTAAGGTACTTGAAGCTGCCTACTACCTCCCCGGCCTTAATTTCAGTGGAGATGCCGATGGTGTTATTCGTCAACAATTTTGTCTTTTATGCACTGATTTGCATGCCAAAGGACGATGAAGTCTTGTCGAGACGCTTTACGAGCTTGGCTAGCTCTTCTTCGCTTCCAGCCAGTCCATCTATGTCATCCGCAAAGCGTAGGTTGGTGATTGTTCTACCACCAAGAAGGGCAACATATCGGCTTTTTGTTGGGATAGCGGGTCGGTTTGTCAAAACCAGCGGATGTATTTAAAAAGGTGTAGGTGAATAGATGATTAGGTGAATATGTGATTAGGTGAATAGATGATTAGGTGAATAGATGATTATTTGAATAGATGATTAGGTGAATAGATGATTAGGTGAATAGATGATTAGGTGAATAGATGATTAGGTGATTGGGGACGAAAACTGTAATTTGCGCTTTCTCGTCCTCATATACATATACATGAAACCGTAAATTTCCTTAGGGAAAATTTGCAGCAGAATTTCCATGTCCATATGTTTTAAATACGATAACAATACTAGATCCAAATTATGAAAAATGTATATAAATGATTAAATCATATAAATTAATGTACAAGATAATTGTGTTTTAAATTGTATGTTTCTGGGCAATTAAAAACTTGAAATATTTGATGATTCCATGTTCTATTATATTTAATTTATTTTCATTTTATATATAGATTTATTTATTTTTTAAAATTTGTTTGTGGGTAGTGGGCATTTATGTTGTGGAAATAAATAATTAACTGTTGAATATCGAATATAATTTTCCTCTAACTTAATTTTTTTTTCTTTCAAGATTTTTGAGACTTCAGGAAGTATTGTAAGGACCTTGGAATCTGTTGGAGATGTTATTGAAATACCTCTAGATTCACAGGGATTCTTCTACGTGCACGGGAATAGCAGCTTCTACGCTTTTAAAATACATGCACAGATGACAGGTGGCTTTGTTTCGTATGCATCAATTTTTTTTAAAAAAATAGTTTGCATTTTATTTTACTTTTAAATACTCTTAGCGAAGAATTGTGTGGTTATTTGAAGAAAAACAAACTATTTTTTTTAAAAACATTTTTTTAAAATCTTTAGTTTATAACTCTAAAATTATGTGGAGGGTGGTGGTGGTAAAAAATTACAAATCAGTATGGGAATACCAGTTAGCATATTCCTTTAAAGATTAAAAAAAACAACATCAAGGCAACCCCCCCCCCCAAAATATATATATATATATATATTATTTTAAAAAACTGATTCATTCAATTTTATGGACTTTTACTTATGCTGTATTTGATTTAATTTTTTTATCATAAGAATCTTTGGCGTCATTAACGTGTGTTGGTAAAAATACAGGTAACAATGGACATGTTTGATGGCACTCAGATGAAATTGGTGATTAATCGTTTCTAAAACCATGACCCAATTTATACCCCCCTAGACCACGTGTCTCATTACACGCATTCTGACTATCATACGGTCACACGCCAACGTGATCAATGAATGACTAGCGGTCAAAATACGTTTAAACAGATTTATTCATTCACTTAATTTTATTCAATAGTAGAGGTTTGTGATTTATATAAAGTGTGGCGAATTTTGCTTTTCATTCATCAAAAAGGATCATTTGGGATGTTTTTTCCAATAGTCTGCAATCTAAATCATGTGTCATCGTTGATTACCAAGCTGAACAGCGTCAGGAATAAATGATTGTCTTTTTAAAATGTATTTGTTCCTTTCTCGATAATTGTATTTTTAAACATACTTTTCCCGTCTAGCCTGTCACATCGCCTACACAATCTACTTGTCATCCTTAAAGTATATTATTGTAATAACATATTTATTTAACTCTCGGGCTTAAAATTGTAAAGTAGAAAAAAAAATGTTACAAATTTCAAAACTTGTAGGGTTTGTGTTCATACAAAATTTACCGTGTCCCAAGGTGATTTTCAACATTCTTGTATGACAACCATCTTACCGTCCAGCGCTTGGCAGAACGATTATCATTTTGAAATCAACGCGGCTGTGGATTCATACACTACAGTCATTTACATTATAGTGGAAACCTTTCTAGTCAACTCTATAGAGATGGATTATGTGCCATTTAAGCTTGACCACTGCAGTGACGTCAGAGGTATGTTATAAGTAGCTTATTTTATATTATATTGTGTATTTGTCAATAACAAAAACATAAACATCAAACATTTAAAAAATGCATTTAATTAATTTTTTTTTAACCAAGAAAGTTAAATAAATGTTAATATTGTATAAATATTAATCGCCAATAAAGATTATACAGGACAAAACGCCAGATTTGTTTGTCAATTCTAAAATTCTAATGTCTCTATAAGAAATTACAAAATAAAGTCATTTTTAATGGGATTAATCCACTACATTAAAGAAAGACTTTAAGTTTAATTTGTCTCAGAAAAGTATTAAAAGATGTACTGGTATGTACATTTTTTAAAAGTGCATTAACATAATTTTTGGTTGAATTCAAATCTTTTTTTAACAAAATATTTAGGAAGCCAATATTCGGGTTGCTACATCCGCATCAACACAACGACACAAAGCTACTATCACATTGGACTTGGAAACCAGAACCAAAATATGTTTGGTGCATACATGTTTGCAACCAATTCACGTTCAGCGTTGTGCCATCCTTTGGGCATCTCTGACACGCTTCAACCCTCAACGGTGCGCATATCATTTTTTTTAAAAAGTATTACTATAGATTTTGAAAAATGAAAATCTGGGACATGATGTCATTTGTGGTAGTTTATTTTAGTAAAACTGAAGAATTAAGATTACAAACATATAGTACATTCAATTATCTTTCATTTGATACCTCATTTTGTCTTACATACTTAACAATAATATTTTAAATCGTTTTTTAATCCCAACCTCTCAATTCTGGTACCCGGGTATCAATAGGTGCAGCCTTAATTAATATTGAAATAACATTGTAAATATTTAATTTAAACATATAAAAATATACTTGATTGCAACGAATTTGTTTATAATGGAAATGTTATATTTGAAACATTTTAAATACAAGTCATTCAGGTCTACTTAGTTAAATTAAATAAGTTTTCAATACAACAATGTATGAATTTTTAATTTTAATTTTAGGACATAAGTTACCATGACTACCAGGATTATCTAGCACGTCTCCTGAAAGAACAGGACACGCAACTCCAAACAAATTGCAGCGCTGAAACGACGACCGCCCAAACGGAAGTCACAACTGAAACTGCGGATAGTGCCGAGACAACCACCAGGGCTAAGTACACGACTGACGTGACCATCGCAGATGATCTCACTACAGCCGAAGACGGCACTGTCTTTACTGTGACATCCTCAACCGTGACGGGTGATTTGACCAAAAACACTTCTTCGGAGCCCCTTAAAAGGTCAACGGCGTCTTACGATGAGGGACGTGACCGGAAAACTCGCCAGATGATCAGTAGTCTTTTTGTTGACGCCCACGATACGTCTGCTTATAGGAGGTCAAAGAGTTCAGTCCAGGACAGAAGAATCTCCTCGATAGTAATCGGTGCTGTAGGGATAGCAACTATTGCGACTGTTTTAATTTTTATTTCCATTAGTGATTTTGTTCATTTTGCTTCTTATCTTGTAACCTCTATCCAACAAATATATAAAAAATACTTTTAATTTTAACGATTGGTGTATATTCTATGAAATTTACTATGTTTTTTTGTAAAAAAGATTTTAATTCAAATATATAATATATATGTACAATGAAATACACTTTATTTCCCTTTTGAAAAGTATATCAGAAATCGTATATTTTACTTGCACATTCTACCATCGTGATTATAGAGAAACCATCAAGCAACCTTCTTTCGTGAAAATACCCCCCCCCCCCACGGGGCTCCGGTTGACAAGTCTGTGTTGGCTTGCCGATGATGAGGCACCGTCCACCGGACCCCCTCAGCGTTACCCGGGGAACACAACCACCATTGCGTGTCCTGCGTGGGCAGACAAGGGACATGCATGGTACCTGCCGGAAAACAGCACCTACAGGGCTGCCAACTGTGACGTTTTTACAGGTGTAAGTAAAGGCAGAGACAGGGTAGGGATCATGATTACAAGTTGCCGTTAATGGATATGAGGCGAGAGGCTAATGTGGAAGCCTCTGGTCGATTATTCTAAATAAGCAGTCCTGAGAAAGCTGCTCCAAGGCAACCGTTTCATCCCAGCTACTTCGCGAATTAGCTGCGTGGTGTAAACCCACTGTAGAAACCCTCTTAAAGGGCGCCCGTCACTTCCCCGGGATAGGTGGTGGAAGATATTGGGACGTTAAAACACCATCCCGACTGCCTGGGAGAGTGAGTTGCGAACGCTTTAAACGGAGCGTTTTCGGTCGACCAGACATCCACGACGGGGAAAGCTTCAATTCGCGAGTCCGATCGAGCGGCCATGGTCTGGCGGCGGGGTAACCCGGCGTCTGGCCCGTGTGGAGGTGTGCCGGGGGGGGGGGGCATTAAGAGCTCACGCTTGACGGCCCACCGACGCCATTTCCCAAGTGACAAATTTAGTGAAAATGTCCGAAAATGTTACAAGTTTGTTTTCTATGAACACACCGATAACTATTATTAGGTCTACTTATTATTTTTTAATCAGCAGAAGCATTAGCAATAATGAGGTTCTTAGGTTGTAAGAAATAGAAATGTAAGATTTATTGATTGTAAAACAATAGCAATAATGTACATTAAGAAATTTCCCGAATGAAATAAGCGGCTTTAACTATGACTTCGCAACGGATGAGACGCAACCAATATCATACATTGGGAGTTCGTTACATATAGACACGCTCTTTTTCTTTCCCAGCTGCGGCGTGAATTAGTCACATCGCAGAAAACCACTTGAACCCTATTAGAGGGCGTCTGTGAAACGCCTACGCGCCCCCCCGCCCCCCCCCCCCCCGGGGTAGGAAGGGGGGATCACGGACGTAAAATATATCCACGCCGGCCCTAGAAAGTCCGGCCCGGTTGCTGTGTGAAAGCAGCACCCCCGGCCGGCCAGGTGTTTCTTCTCTGGTGCCGTCTCACTCGCATAGTCAATCGAGTGGAAGGGTGAGTGAGGCTGCCTCAGGGGCGGAACGCTCCCGGCGTGCCGTTTCGCGGCCCGACTGGAATAAAGACTACTGGGGGGGGGGTAGTTGAGGGCCGGTTGAGTTTAGCGGAAGGTGCGTTGGCTTCGGCTAGATAGTTTACTGTTTTTCTAAATTAGATTAGATAAGCTTGAAGCGACATTTGAAAATGCTTGCTTTCATCTTATTTGCAAAGTAGCTGGCGATTTTTTTTTTGGTGTTTTTCTAGTGTTATGAATAGAATGTTTGAAAAGGTATATAAATACTTTGATTTATATACAGAATAACTTCTTTTAAGATAATCTTTAACAATTAAAAGATTCGTAAGCAATATCGCAAGTGCGTTTGGGTGCGTAGATCTATTTTCTTTTGTTTTTCTGAAATATCTGTGAATTAAATCTGCGGTGTAAAAGCGGGTGGGGCATAATAAGAATATTAATGTAAAATAAAGTAATAAAAATGCATATAAAGGATTTATAAGGAAAACCTCGTTTTTTTAGGGGTTGTTTAAGTCATTTATTTATTTCTGGATGCCAATACTATGGTTACTTTTTTAAAAAATCAATATACGCGTCAGTTCACACGATCAAATTTCGCGTCAAATTGTTGCATGAACGCACTATTTTTGCGTGGTTTATTTATTTTCTCTTTGGGGGGTGGGGGTGAGGGGGTGTTATCAAATAGTAATTTGAAAATGGTGACAAGGCTTCATACAGGAATTGCATCAAATGCTTGAAGAAGAATTTGATCGTGTGAACCGACCCCAACTAACCCAACGCAACTATCGCATTGGACTCAACAACCAAGGACACAAGTTTGGTGCTTCCGTTTTGCAGCAAATTCACGTTCAGCAGTGTGTCGCCCACTGGGTATCTCTGACACATTTGAACCTGTTATGCCGTATTATTTTATTTTAACCCGGGAGAGGAAAAAAAGGGGTGGGGGGCATTTTACTTCCTTGTCAATTTTTATTAATTACAAATGACAGGAAAAGCATTAATTAAAGGAATTTGATTAAAGAAAAAAAATATTTAGTAAAGATGGATTACCACATTTGTTAATTCGCCCCCCCCCTCCCTTTTTTTTTGGCTTTCGTGTGCAAAGAAAATTTTAAGTAATTTTAGTCATACGGCGCACGCAACCAGAGAACCAAAGGGGATACGGTACCTACAAGTGGGGAGATTTCGGGGTCGAGTGGGAAGCATAGCACAAGTTTTGATGGAGAAATCGAAGCTATACTTGAGGAGGAAAAGAATCCGTCCATCGTAGTTTTAACCGACTAGCAGTTTGCTCTTGAAACTGTAAGAGTTCTCTAGACACGAAGATGGTAACTGCCATGCAGTTTGCTCTTGAAACCGTAAGAGCTCTCTAGACACGAAGATGGTAACTGCCATGCAGTTTGCTCTTGAAACCGTAGGAGCTCTCTAGACACGAAGATGGTAACTGCCATTCTGTATATAGTACAAGACGTACAGTCAAATGGAGGAAGAGTGGCTCTTCAATGCATCCCTGGACACGCAGGCATACCACAAAATGAGCGAGCTGACGCTCCACCAAGGCAATGCCATCCACAGCAAAACCGACGGATGACCAAACTGGAGGTCAAGTCATGATTAAAAGATAATTTTCGAGAATTGTTTAATGGTTGGGGAAAGCGGAGACATGGTGCGTAAACTTTTCAGGAATCCCCCCTCCCCCCAAAGGACTCATTGATGGAAAACGTCGTCACCAGATCCTCATAACCCAAAAAAGAACAGAATACTGTCAGGGACTCGAAACTATCTCAACAGATTGAATTCTCATCGGGACTGGAGGTGCCGCCACTGTAGGCAGGCACCAGAGACAGTTGTGAACTTACTAGCCGATACAGAGAAGTGGTGCAGATGAGAACACTTCAGATGTATTCAGTGAAAAATATAACTGATGTAAAAAAAAACTTCACTGACATAATTAAATTTGTTTATTATTTTACAGAAACAATGTAAAATTTTACAGTGAAAATGATCATGATGCATTAAAAAGAATCATTTCATTAATGAAACAACATTAATTAATGGAGCAACTCAACTAGTCATTTATTTTCTCTTCCACATTTTGCTACATCAAGTCAGATAGACTCCATCAGGATTAAAGAAAATCATTTTAATTTGTTGACCTTTGTAAAAAAAAAACTTTTATTTATTTTATGTGGACAATTTCATTGGTTTTCAGTGAAGTTGACAAGCTTTGTTATCAATATTCTGATTCTGTTTCATTTTATTCCAGTTATATGTTATACATTCAAAATTCAATAGTTTTCTTTATTGTGAAACTCAAAATTTATATTTTTAAATATATACTTCTATATAATGATTTATTAAATAATTTTGATTGATTTTGACTTGAAATCTGTCAATTCCATGTAAACTGTTTAGTAGATTCATTGTAATAATGTTAATTTTAAGTAAAAAGAATCAGCTTTTTAAGTTTTTTACAAATTACCTTTTTTTTTTAAGTGCCTGAAACTATGCATTAATAATTTTAAAAATTTTGGGGCAACTAATACGCCTACTCACTAACATTATTTAACTTATTGTTCTTTAAGGTATGCATTTTTTGTATGATTATTTACAGTAAGCAGGTGATAACATTGTTGTAAAGTTCTTGCATACATTTTTCACCAAAAAAATGTGTGTTATTTCTGGGACTTTGGTTTTTAAAGATGTATCTGGAATTTATTGTAGTTTGATGCTATATATTCATCGATATAATATAATTACTTACAACCAAGGTTAAATAATGCATGTTTACAACAGAGATGCAGTTTATTCATAGAGTCAACAAAGCTCTGTTTGTACAATCAGTTTCAAGTGGGAAAGTAAAAAAATAAAATAGATTACAATAAATCTACATGAATTAAACCAAATGAATCCCGTTCGTTGCTCTGGAACACACCGACTATTCAGAATCAAGCTGCTTAAACATTTTGTTTGGCATTGGCATCTTGAAGATCCCCGTGTCCTCACAAGCACAAATCTTCTCTCTGCCTTCATGAAGATAATGCACAGTTTAAAGCTTAGGAACACTTGGCACACAAAATATTAAATTTTTTTGAGTTGCACCATCAGCCAAAGTGATCTCGCTCTACATATGAACTTAATGGTCAACCTGTGTAAGACCATTACATGACCAGAGATTAGATTATACCCCATGCATAAAAAAAAGGTGCAGACTAATGTGAGCTGCATAAAGTTTCAAGGCAAAGAACAAAAAGAACATGCTTACACAATTTTAGTTAGGAACACAATATTCCTATTGTAGATACTAACAATTACCAGTATTTACTTTTTATTAGCTACTACCGCTTGTGATTTGTCTTTTTTTTTTTTAAAAGTCATTTAGTGCCTAGAATTATATTAATAATTTTATTATATTTCAATTGGAGCATTAAATAGGCAATGATTTTTTTAAAAAGTCATCTAGTGCCTAGATTTGTGTTAATAATTTTATTATATTTTAATTGGAGCATTAAATAGGCAATGATTGCAAATGGGTTCCACTCAATCCAGTTTGAATTTATAAGTATTTTTTTTTTAGCAACTGGAGAACTGGAAGCAGGTACACCTGAAACAGGGTTGAATGCAGTCCACTTCTTCTACCCTTGTTTGTTTCTGTGAAAACTTAAAAGTTTACTTTGGAAAGATCAAACGATGTCTTCATCCTTGTGTTGTACAGTGACACAGACTCAATGAGAGTGGGATCAAAGGAGATGGGTCTTGCTGACTGAATGCCTGCATATTATAAAAAAATTTTTCATGTCAAACAAAAAAATTATGTGTCATATTTTTTTAGCAATTACAGTTAGGAAAAAAAAAAATGACCCTTTATTTGAAACATATTATATTTGAAAAAAAAAAATATAGCAAAATAAATTTAAATTATAATGTGAATCAGTGAAGTTTTGACTAATGCACAACATTTTGAAAAAAGAAATGATCGCTAAATTGGCATTGGCTTTGCCCAAGAGCAAATCAAGATGAAGGAGCTGTAATATCTTGAGATACAAACTGTCCATTTTTTTTATGAACATCATCGAATTTATGTCCTTTATGAAGTCTCCTCAAAGTTGAGTCCATATATTAAAAATAAAATCACAAATTATACAGCGTTATAAGACAATATATTTATCTCTGCAAATTGTAACTGTAAGTTACTAATGATTAACAAAACCCTCACTTGAAGCTGCAAGAGTGAGGTGCCTCATGAAAGCATCTAGGGGAGGAAACGTGCTCGAGCTGCCATTGGATGCAGCTTGATTGAATCGACTGCTGTCTTTGGTTAATGGGGGAGCTGCACTGGTTAAAAATTGAATTTATCATGAGTAACACATTAGGGGAAGTGTAACAAAGCCCTCATTTAAACATTTCTGGAGTAAATAATTCAAATTATAGATCAATATATTTTTTTTTTAAAAATGAAGATATAAGACTAGTTCAAATAGTTGTGCCTGATTTTTTTTAAAGATGTCTCAACATAATTCTTTAAAAGAAAATTTTATGATGAACATTGTTACGACCTTATTTCATACTGCCTACTCTCGTTGTCTAGGGTCTTTCTCTAGGTCCACACAATGACACAATAAGTCCACAAAAGAGTTACACAACTCAATCCTTTATTTACTTTATACAAAATGTAATGCCCCATGGCCAAGAGTCACTAATACTTAATGAAATTCCTCACTACACACTTTATGAAACTAAACTGTGACTAACACACGTTCCTCAACAAATATCTCGGTCTCTCTTGCGGTCTCTCTCTAGCAAGCTCTCGGTCTCTCTTAATAAATCTCTGATCTTCCCTAGCAATCACTTGTCCTCTCTCTACCGACAAAACTAACACACTGACCTTTTATACACGCACTTGTTTATTCCTATTTCCCTCTCGACCAATGACCATTCAGCCACAATAACACAATTCATAACACAACTCATGCACCCAAAAAGTGTTCACACCAACAACAGTGATTCTCACATTCAAACTCTCACCATGTATGGACAACCTTTCATACCAAGATATCCCCCTAACAAATCATGTTCACAACAAACATGAACTAAGTCCCGCCAATTAAAATTTGAAGAGATCGTCAGACACCCATCAAAAATATCGCTTGAAGGATTTTATAAATTTCTCATTACTTCTCCCAGATTAAACTAAATAATCTTTTTTTTATTATTATTTACTGTATTCACAGGAAAGTCTGTTGAGCTATTTAACAATTTATATTTTGTTTTATAAAAAACATAATAATAATATATAACCAGACTTTTGCAATAAAAAAGGTAAATACTAATAATAACTGCAGCTGAGCTTCTTTGAAAAAAGGCTACTTGTATAACACAAATTGTAACATGCCAATACAAACCTCGCAACAATATCTGTGATATTTGTTCTCGTGCCTTGCGTTCTTTCGTTAGAGGATGGTCCCACCGTTCAAAACATTCCTCCACAAATGGCTTTAAAATTTAGAGAAAAGAAATTAAATAAATAAAAACATTGTTAATCTATGTTACCATCAAGACTTTGTTTCCTTAAACTATTGTTTATCTTTAAACAAAAAATTACTTCACACCTAAATGTGTCAAAGTGAAAATCATCAAAAAACATATAGCTAATCTGCATTATAAGTTTCATTAGACATATAATTAAATTAGGCATTAGAGTGCTAGAAGTCAGATCTTCCTACTTGAGGCAGTCTTGAGATAACTTGATACTTAATCAGTGGAATTTCTTCATCTGCACCATCTGGCAAGTCTAGAATAAATTATTTATCTATATACATATAGTGAAACACAATTTATTACCTTTTAAGATCTATTCAACGGTTTAAAAAAATTCTTAAATGCTAAAGCTGCTAAAGAACAGTTTTAAAAAAACACAACAATAAAGCTTGGTTAAATACCATTTCTGAGGATGTAAATGTAAGGCTTTACAGCTGTAGCTTCCATTTAATAAGTCAGCAACCATTTTAAAGTTAAAAGTATTAAATACTTGTGTTTAGTATCAGTATCAAATATGCTCCTTTGTCTGATTCAAAGCTATTATTTATTATGAAAAAATATAGTATACTTTTTATATGATCTTCACGCTCAAATAATGTTTGTAAACTTCCTTTGACTTAAACTCTTTTTGACTATAGGACTAAGAGGAAAATGTGCTTTTTTAAACATCTACATTATAACATTTGCAGAGAGGGAGGAGCTGCCCCATGCTTCTCTTAACATGACAATAGAAATTAAGAAAGAATAATTTCACCCTTCATGCTAGATCAATATCTTTTATTGACCCTTATTTTTAGAACTGTAAAATCAGAATGTTTTGAGACAATGTGGCAAGTTTTACCTGCAAGAAGCTGAAGGATGAAATCTGGTGTGAGGACCAGGATGTGGTTATCAACATATTGGAAAAACAAACTGTGGAGAAAAGCATTAAAATATTATTTTTTTTTTTATAAATAGGAAAAACTAGTAATTTATAAAAAAACATTTTTACAAAAAAAAAAAAAAAGATTCAGTAATATTTCTACCAAATATTTTTAGCTAACTGCCATTTGGAAATACTGTCATGTTTGGCTCATTCTTATTTTAAAACAGCTTATGCAGATAGCCATAATTTAAACACAGTGTAGGTATAGAAAAAATGCAAGAGCTGAATTGTTATAATTTGGAAAAAAAGACAAATATGAAGCAGAAATTTTTTTGATGATTTACTACTTACTGTAACTCCAAACATTTGAAACCTAGAGAGGTGAAAAAACTGGAGAAACCTAAGGCAGAAATTCCAAAACCAATGAGTTAACATCATCTTTTTTTAAATAATATATTCATGGATCTTTTCAAGGTATTGACATTTAATAGTTAATAAAATTATAAATTATTACATAATATTTATCCTGATACCATAAAATTAAGATGGTCTTAAAGTAAAAGTAAACTCTTGCCTGCCGTATGAGCATTTTTAAATGAGATAATGATCAGAAAAGAAGCATTGCTTTCTTCACATGAAGCACAATGACCTGAAATGAGCTGACAGCAAAGTATTAAGCTAATATCTACCAATAGGCAATGGATATCCTAAATCACCAACAGTCAGGTAGAACCTCTCAAACAGTTGGAATAATTCATGTTCTTCATCTTTTGCTGGATTTCGCCTGAAATAACAAGACTTTCTTTATTTTTAACAGTGTTTTAAGTTCCATCAATTTTTTAATCATGTGTTATATTATATATAAAGTGGGGTTTTTTTTGTGTGTGATTCCTTTTATTTTAATTAATATTAATAAAAGCAATTATTTCTACAACTATCTGTCTGTTATGTGAAAGCCAAAGTTAACTCAATTTTTAGTTACAATATCACCCTCACTGCTGAACCGACAAAGGATATTTCTTATTATTTCTTTAAAAATTTAGTACCTACGGGTAAAATTATCAATCATATTATCCTCGAAACAAATACAAATACAAAACAAATTATGGCAACAATTCAGATTGGGTATTATTTCTTATCTTTATTAATGAACCTAATAATTCATTCTGTTAAAAAATGTCATTCAAATTTAATAACTTTATTCTATTTTTTTAAAAATATTTTGTTGTGATTAACATTTAATATTTCCCATCATTTATTACAAACTAAATCATAAAATGAACTGTCAATTGTTGTTACTAAGCTAGAACACAACAGTTTTTCAATTAGGAACTCACAAGTTTGGAAGCAAAGAGTCTCCAAGTTCAATGGCAAGTTGCTTACCACGCAAGCTCCAAATCAGCTGACACAGTTGTCTTGAAACTTTTGCCTGTTTAATTTTTAAATAAGAAGTCTTATGTAAGAAACTGGATGTCTTCTCTTCTGTTACAAAAAGTTCCTACCATAACTCAAACATTGAGCAAACAAGAATTATGTTTACATTAAATCTAAAAATATAACATATGAAATTAAAAAAACAATTAATGTAATAAAACCACAATAAAATATAGGCCTAAGCATTCTAAAATTACCTTTAAAAATTTCAAAAAACATTTAAAATATAATAAGTATGTCAAACCTGACAATGAAGATATTCTTTTGCTACATTTTTAGCCTTAGACTGAGACTCTTTAGCCAGGAATCTGGTCAGATGTTTGACAATATGATCTTCTGTCTGTGGAGTGAAAATTTTGTAATTTTAATGAACCATGGACACTTGAGTTGCAGTTTATAGTGAAAAGTTGTTCCATTTATTTTACCTTTTTTAAAAAAAAATAACACAGGTATATCTGTGTGCATGTATTTGTGTAGATAAAATATTGCAATATTAGACATTTAAATACTATTTGACTTTTTATACTCACAATTGGTATTATATTTTATTTTTTTACTTTGGTCAGATAATCATTAATGTTGAAGGGCAAATAACTGAGACTGCATTGAAAATATTTTTTTTTTAAAAACATTTTAAATTACTCACTAGTATTGATAATCTACGCTTAAAAATGTTTGACTCTTGAGATATTTTCTTTTGAAGAAAGAGTGGAGCTTGCCCCAGAACTGTTTCAGTTTTGCTGAGCCAACTGCCAGAACTCAGTCCTTCTATATCACTGTCTAATCTCTTTGAGTGTCGCAGCAAGGGTGAGAGATCAGCCATCTTTAATGTGTAGACACCATCAAAGAAAGAATCCTCCACATGCATTGGATCCCAGAGTGACTAAATACAAGTACATTTTATAATTTTACATAGACGTCATCATAAGACTTACAAATTATCTAATACCGGTACTGTGCTTGCAACTTAATGTATTTTTTTAACATTTGAATGGGGAAAGCATTTAACAAAAACAGACAGAATTTTTTTATTTTTTTTAAAGTAAAGAATACTTTAAGTTATACTAATTTAATTTTCTAATTATATAAGAGTTATAAAGCTATTAAGTAGATTAAAATTCACAATATTATATAGATGCAATGTCTTTTTCCTGTAAGGTTTTTAAATTGTACTTTCACACATAATTTCTTTCCATTCTTCTGTTTTTGTTAGGGACATGTAAAAATTCTTATTCTTTTCTTGCATTTTTAGCTATAGGTAGAATATATATATATAGCCAATATATATATATTATGTACATTTAATTTATGACTGTTTCTCGTTGTACTGATGTGTAATTATAATTAAAGCTTAACATATATTGTGTTATCACACAAATTGTGTCTCATAAACTAATATGACCTAAATGCTATTAAATTTCTAATGTCTTTCTAAATTAGCAAGTAAAATAAGCAAGAGGAAATTCCTATTTCAAATGAGATTTATAAGGAAGTAATTTTATTAAATTTGTTCAACTCTGTAATGTATGTTACACCACATTTGAGAGATAAAATGGAAAGACATTGCATGAAATCCCTCCGTCTTCACTAAATGGCCATTGTAGATGAAATAAATTTATGGTTTGTATGCTGCAACTGTACCCTCACAATTCATGGCTGTACAGTGGAGCCTGGTAAAACAAATGCGCCGTTAATGAACAAATCAATTAACAAACAAGTTTGGTGAATACTTTTTTGTTTCGGTATTGGAATGATAATTCGGAATTCAAATAAACTCATACTTCTGTACACACAATCCAACTGGCTCAGTAGTGCTTTGGCGCTTTTGCAGCAAACATGGTTTTTCTGAGTGCTGGGTTAAAAAACTGATTTTTGTTACTTTTGCACTTTTTGTGTTATTTTAGCCCTGATTCTTGTGCCTAAAGAGAAGAGTGTTATTAAAAGGAATTGTGTTAGCATAGAAGTTAAGAAATAAGTTACACAGTAACATGATAATGGTCTTCATGTTTCCAACATTACCGAGCAATAAAATATGGTAAAATATAAAGAACATAGACGCAATGAAGGTAACTAATTTGGCTAAAAGAATGACTTTGTTAAGGTCTAAAGTGCTAGAGAAAGTAGAAAAACTGTTGTTAGTTTGGACAAATGAGAGCAGTTGCATGTGGTCTGTAGACAGTGTCGGCAATACAATATTTTTGGAAAGGCTGCTGACTGCTGGTTCAGATAAGACATTTATATTTCAAAATTGGGAAACACCATATTTCTAAAGCTGGAACAGAGTTATTGAATCGACACTGATTTCAATGGGAAAATGTTTTCAGCTAGCCAATGTTTTGGTTTAAGAACTGAGTCACAGAATGGAATAAGTTAGTTAACAGAGGTTCCACTGTACTACTAAATAAATGATTTGTATAATCATAATTAAATTAAATGGTTATGAAAAATTTGTTTAATGAACTGAATTAAATAGTGTGAAAAGACTTATGCACATAACATTTAGGAATGACATAAAGTCATTTCATTTTTTTAACATGATATTTCTTTGGAGGGTAAGAAACTATTTTTTCAAACTATAATATGTTTAAACAGATAGAAGATCTACATCAGATGGGGGACTGCGCTGTCAAGGGTATGAGATCACTGTTGTTATGTTCATACGTAAAACATGTTTAGTTAGAGATTATATGTGTAGCTGTATATATTGTGTGAGAATGCTGTGATGTATTTGGGTAAAGGGGAAATGATGTGTGAGTTCTAGTGGTTGTTATCGTTGTGCATTGATGGCCGTTGATAGGGTGTTGATTAGTGTGTTTGGCTGGGACGACCTCATATCATATATATCCCCGATAGTTAATTGTTAGAGAATAAACATTTTTGTACAACTATTCCGGTTGGTGTTGGTGTATCGACATTGGTTGTCATTGTTTACGCTGACCCATGAGATGAGGTAGGGGACATAGTCTATCAAAGTATACATCTGTAGTCATGGCTAGATGAACACAAGGATATTAAGACCTTACAGCGCTTACACAAAGATACTAAGATACAACGTTTCGTCATGCGCATGGAGATGAAAAGCCTGGAAGATTGTGGTGAAGAAGACCAGAGTCCTTTGGCCTTTGATGAAGATGATAAATAGCTGATCAAGAGTCCTTTGGCCTCCTTTGATGAAGATGATGAATAGCTGATAAAGTCCTTTTAGCCTTTGATGAAGATGATGAACAGCTGATAGAGTCCTTATAGCCTTTGATGAAGATGATAAATAGCTGATAAAGAGTCCTTTTAGCCTTTGATGAAGATGATAAATAGCTGATAGAGCAGCAGGGGGCTCACCTTTCCTCCTGCTTCTTCCATCTCAGCCTGGCGGTAGGTCATCATTACAGAGAGGTGGGAGAATCTTGGCGGCAACTCAGAATGCCTCTGTCTGAGCCTACGGATCAAAGTATCCCAGTAGTCCTCTGTGGACCTTCCTTTGCTGTCCTTGACAAATCTTTTGTTGTAGTCGATGACTTCAAATGCCAGATAGGAAATGAAAGCCAGGCGCTCTCCAGCAAAATTCTGGGATGTAAACAAAAAAATTAAATTAATTTTAATGATTTATAAAAGCTGGGGCACATTTTCAGGCACTTATTTGAACATATAAATAATTAGTTTATATCAGTGATTCTCAAACATTTTTGGGCCACCGCCCCCTGAGAGCTATATACTCACCCCAAAAATATAATAAGATAATGAAATAAAAATAAAATAGTAAAGAAATTAAGTACTTTCGACATAAATAA
The DNA here is from genome assembly GCA_964017045.1 of Omphiscola glabra. Lineage (NCBI taxonomy): Eukaryota > Metazoa > Mollusca > Gastropoda > Lymnaeidae > Omphiscola > Omphiscola glabra. Next base: position 10,231,518 of record OZ024799.1, read on the forward strand.
AAATAAAATAGAATAGAAAATAGGTACTTTATATATATATAAAAATAAAATAGTAAAGAAATAGGTACTTTCTATATAAATAGAAATAAAGTAGTTAAGAAATTAGGTACTTTCTACATAAATAAAAATAAATAGTAAAGAAATTAGGTACTTTCTATATAAATAAAAATAAAGTAGTAAAGAAATTTGGTACTTTCTACATAAATAAAAATAAAATAGAAATTAGGTACTTTCTATATAAATAAAAATAAAGTAGTAAAGAAATTAGGTACTTTCTACATAAATAAAAATAAAATAGAAATTAGGTACTTTCTATATAAATAAAAATAAAGTAGTAAAGAAATTAGGTACTTTCTACATAAATAAAAATAAAATAGTAAAGAAATTAGGTTCTTTCTATATAAATAAAAAAAAACTGACCTACAGGTTTATTTCAATGATAATGACAGGAATAAAACCATTCAGCTATGCATTTTTCTATTTTAAAAAATCATTACTTTTTCATATTGACCCCTTAGTGTCTCTATGGATGTGAAAGCCAGAAGATTCAAAATGTCTCTGTCAACTTGTTTTTTCATTTCTGCAAACGTTGACGCTGTGGATGACATAGGTCGTGTTGACAGTTATCATCAGAATTATACCTTGCTATCAGAATTATACCTTGCTATAACAGTTTTAAAATTTATATTAAAATTTTGAATATATGTTCTGACGTTTTAGAAATTTTTCTTTTTGGTTTTTTTTTTTAATCTTTCTTTTCTCTTCATGTTTCGAAGTCAAGTGAAGACTTTATAAAAGTTGTAGTGAATGGGTCTTAAAAAAAGCAAATGAATTAAAACTGAGTAATAGAAATGAGGATGAAACAAATTTATATGAATTGTTATACTTTTGATAGGGATGGCCTGTTTAAATAGCAGATTTCAATGAGGTAATATTTAATTAGGAAAATAATATGACTCTGGAAAGCTTTACCAACTTACCAACTAAAAATTCAGTAAACATGTTGTTGACTTCTGAATTTGTTAAGTTTTCACACAGAACTTCAAACAACTGTGAAAGTAAATGTATGATTGAAGAGGGAAAAAAAACAACAACATTTTTGTATATAGTCTTGCCTTAAAGTCGTGAATTGATGTAATATTTATTACTGGTACTGAATACTTGTAAGTCAACTAAACAACAATAAATGACAAATGTTAAGCCATTTATTTTATATTTTTAACAGTGGCCTTTTTTTTAAAAAAAAAAAAAGCTATATATATTTTTTAACCCATCCCATTTCTGGAACAAATATAATAAAATTCTGAAAATTGACGAATCAATTAGCTTAATGTCATAAATTTAAAACACAATCACTACAAATTACCCTTTTGATTGAAAAAAAATCTTTGTTGTGCAAAATTAAATAATGAAGCATGGCTAAACGTGTTTGCCAATAAGAGTTGCGGAAACACTCCAGCATCAGGTCAGTATTGAGGACTAGTTTCAACATGCAGCCTGTCCGATAGTCATAAAGATGCTGGGCTGTTAGATAAATGAGAATTATTATTTTTTGTAAGCTAATTTACTTCAAGTAAGAGAAATATTTGCCATAAAATATTGCCAAGTTGGGCAGATGTATTTTGATTTTAAAAAATTCTTATTTAAAAAAATATGTGGCACCATTAAGTGGTTAAATTAAGAACAGAAGTAATAGTCTTTTCTAAATTATCACAATTAATTACACGTGTACAAGGTTTTGGAACATGCAGACCTATCGCTCCTGACTCCCGCACAAAGCTCTGACAAGGTAACAGTGTCTTCATGGCACTGCAGTATTCTGAGAAAACTGGGATTGTCTGGACGCCTTGACGTGCCTGCGTGAACTCTTGCCTGGGGCTGCTGGGTTGGGGTGAGGCAAGAGAGGACTGCCCACTTTCAACACCTTCAAAGCTAAATCTGATGTCAACATTTATTATTTTTATTTTTTTTAATGCAGTTTTTTAAAGAGTTAAAATCTCAGTAATTTGCTTTCTACTTATGCTGCAAGTTGTTGAAATTTTTTAGGATTGAACAATGTCATATATTGCAGGGAAAAAACACTTAATTCTCAAAATGTTCATGTCATTTTTAAACCCTTTATATTGACTTCGCTTTTATTCATGGCTGGCTGGCAAAATTTTTGGACAGCTAAATGACCCCCATTCCCATCAACCTATCGAGCTGAAACTTGGCACAAAGACTCGTTGCAGATGACAACACATTATATCCATATTTTAGGAAATTTGGGATTCTTATAAAGTGCATTACTTGTATGCGTTTTGTCAAATTTTCAGCCGGACCATCTCATTGCTTGACAATAGATTTTATTAATGATTTATACGAAAAACTTTGTTTTTTTTGGGGTTGTTTAATTTATAAATAATTTGAGAATGACCTAAGCATCCTTAAAAATAATCTTATTATTTCAAATCATGTACTTGCCTCCCAGATAATGGCATACGAACACTTCCATCTGGCAAAAGTTCTTTGATAAATACATCATCTGTAGACATCACAAAGAAAAAAAAAAATATTATACAAGCAGTGTCTTTTTATGTATTATTGATTGACAATGATATGAGGTCGTCCCAGCCTAACACACTAATCAATAACCCTATCAATATATAAAAATGCATAGCTGCATTAACTGGTATTACAATAAATCAATAGCTAAACCTGTAAAAAGGGTAACAAGCTAAGAATTTTCTTTAAAAAAAAAAGATGTCATAAAGCAAATCCTACTGTGCAGCAAAATATGGTGGCAGGGCTCAAAGCTGGGGCCAACATTCAACAGATGCACAAAATATCCAGGCAGCATAACCAGTAGATAACTTCCTGTTTGAGTAAGACAAAGAATAAGAAATAAGTGTTAGCAAAAGAACCAATTAAAACACAGTCAATGAAATGACATTAAAGATAAATTAGGTTTTTATTCTGTACCAAAACATCAAGTAAATATAAAACTATAATAATGATTTGTGTAATGTTGTTTATTTATAACTCAATCTCCTTTAAGAATCAGGTTCTAACTCTTAGTAAAGACAACTAATGTTTAAATTTAAAAAAAAAAATAAAAAAAGATGGATAGTTTCCACAGTTAATTATGGAAACAATGAATAAGTTTTAATCTACTCACCAAGCCAAGAAAAAACTAATCTTTTCTGGATTACAACATGCTTTGGAAGATTGTAGACACAGCCATGCAAGGTTTTGGCTGAAACGGCAAAAATTAAATTCTTTTTCTATGCAACCGTTTTCCAACCTACTCTATATTCCACACCCTCTAAAAAATCTTTTAGGTAACAATGCATCACAAAATATGATGGGAAATGGATTTAATGTTTTGATTTGAATTACAAGGAAAACTAGAATTTAGAAAATAAAGTTAAACTTTTACTGACAAATTTTTTAAAATACATGTGCAGTTAACTAAAAGGTTGACGACTCCTCTGTTCTTATATCCTCCTGACCCATGAAATGCCGATTGCGCCTTAACCTCGGGTTGAGAAACCCTGCTCTTTTGCATCTAAGATATTTTGTTTTAAACAACTGAAAAAAATATTAGAATAATCAGTTGTTTTGCAGGACAACCTTTTGCCTCATGCTGCTTGTTATTTACAGTGCTCCCCACCCCCCCAGCCCCCCCCCCCAAAAATAATAATCACCCACCATCATGCTTGCTCTTGTTTGATCTGACCCCGGTATCCAACATAATACACAATTTACTTACCATGATGAACCATGCTGATATAGTACTCCACGTCTTGATACTCACTGGGTGGCTGAAAACACAACACACAGATGAAGCCAAAGAAATTTAGCAAAACAATTACTTCTAATCATATGTATGATGTTACAGTGACTCTGCCATATTAAAAGTATGACAAACATGTCCCTTTTAATTATCCATTATAAAGATATGTTTTTGAAAGATTCTTCTTTTAAATGGTTCCTCTCAACCCAAATTATTTCTTGAAGGCAGAGCAAACCAAACATTCTTGCTGGTACAAATATCTCAATTTTTAAATGTTCTAAGATTTGTCTTTTAATCCTATTTATTTATTCATATTCCTATGTAACTTAATAACTATTGGAATAATAATTGTATTTTTCTTCATTATGTGACACATCATCAATAAATATCAGTGGGGGGAAAAAATAATCCATCCCAGATACCTGAGGACTTGATTTAGATTTCTGATCGGTGATCAGCTTGTGGTAACAGAGGCAGAAGGTTCCACTGGACTGTGTCAGGACAGATACATTTAAGGATAGCTCTGAAGCACAGGAGGACATGAACATTTGCATGTCACACAGGGAAAGACATGTAACAGATAAACTACAAATTTTTTTTTTAAATTAGGTTATATATCCATTTACAATATTTTATATGCTAATTTCAAACAAATAAATGTATCAATAATCTATCTAAGAAAAGCCCTGACATGTCTTTCTGTCTGTCTTTCTGTCAGTAATGCTCGGTGCCAGTGGGGAAAGAAATTTTTTTGCGTTATATAAGTGCAAATATTTTAAAAAACTAAAGTTGTAATTTTTTTTTAATGAAAGTGGAAATAAAATAGTGCACCCCTCTGACCAATAAAAGAAGCTGCTGGCCGCCGTCCATGGCTTGACATGTAAAGGTTCTGGGGTGGGTGGGGTGAATATACATTTCTTTTTGTTTTGTTGTTATGCAGCTGTTCTTTATTACGTGTATTTTATTTTAATGTCACGAGTGTGTTTCTTTTGCTAATATTTTATGTACAGCGCGGTTAGCCCAGCCCTGGGGTACCGCGCTATATAAGACTACTAATAATAATGATACTAATAAGTGTTGATGCTGGTCAGGTCAACAGCCTTTTTGATAGATTTTTCAATTGTAAATAGAAATTGTGCTTTCCGGAGCATCTCAAAAGATCAAGTAAATGAACAATTAATCAGAAAAATGTTGTCAATTTGTAAAAGTTTTGTTGATTTATTGCATGATTCTCTGATTTGCATAGCGTTGCAAACATTCAGGAAGTGATTCCAGTCGACAGTCAATATAGTGGGGGTGGATGGGTGCGGAGGAGGAGAAATCAAGTGCACCGAAGGCCCTTGAGCGAACAATGGTGAGTGGTCAGTGGAGGCTGGAGCCCTCTGTGGTTCTGTGCCTCCATGGTTTTCCACCGGTTATTTCTAGTTTATAATATGTTTGAAGTTAGTGAGCATAATTAATTGATGCAAATTTACCTGGTATTCCTGTATGTAATGGAATGTCTCCATAGTGGGGTCTAAAAAAATAAGGAAATAAAATATATTTACAAGTGAAATTGTTTATCACTTATATATAAGAACTTGCAACAGACCTTAAATTACAATAATTTAACAACATCAAATGAATCTATGTCAATCAATAATACATAAAAATGGAGAGAAAAAAAAATTATATCTTACTTGTCAGCTGTTCTAATGTAAGGAAATGGGAAATTGATTGGAATTTCTAGCTGTAAAAGCAAAGATAAAAAAAAATAAAAAAGATCTAATACTAATATATAAAATACTTCAAATTAGATTTAAATAATAATACATTACATAATATATTATATAGAATTAATTTGGTTAATTTCTTTACATCTAATTCCTTATGTGAGGTTAAGATTAATACAAATATTTAGTCTATATGTCAGTAGAAGTTATATTACTTAAAAAATCAATTTGTTGATGTTAACAATTTTGTTCCCACGATTCTTCCCTTTGATTTCATGTTTGTTCCCTTTCTACCCACTGTTACTAGTCAACTCACCATATTTTCATATTTCCCTTTCATAGTAAACTGTATTGTAGACATTTTCTGACTGACGCTGTTGCTGCTGTTGTCCACTCTGACATTCTGAATGTAGTGCAGACGCTGATGCTGTACATCCCACTGACACCAAACAAACTTGCGAATAATCTGTTCAGTCTTCGGCTGACTGCTCATCATCTGAAGATTTTAAATGTACATTTGTAGCTACAAACAGTTTCTGGTCACCATTTTAAATCTTTAAGAGACAGAAAAATTAATTACTTTGGATTATGGGAAACTGATGCAACTGAACACAAGAAAAAAATTTGCAATAACTTGTTCAAGGTTATGATCTGTAAGGGTCATTAGACATTGTCAATTTTTTTTAAGTTTGTATGTTTATCAATGTCTAACATGTTACACGCCGAGGCTTCAAATCGTAGTTTCGTCAGAAAATAATATTATTAACATACTTGCTTTAAGGCTCAAATTAACTTACAACGCCTCTTTCTCCTATTCGAGCTGTTGGTACTCTGTATAGGCCAATTGCTGAAATTTTTGTTTTTAAACAAATTAATCAATTTAACTAACTTTAAACAAATTCATTATAAAAATATTTTTTATAAGATGTTTGTGGAGGTTTGAGCAAAGAAAGGCCATTTTAAAAAAAAATGTGTCCAAACAAATAAGATTTTGAGTAAGACTGAAACACATAGCATTGTTAAAACATGGTTTGTTTTGAAATACTTCCAAGATCATAATAACTTGAATACTTACATGGATTATCTTTATTGAGGCTAATGCTCAATTATCTTTTTAAAAATATATTATTTTAAGCTTTTAATGTAATAACAAAAGTATGATAATAACTAAATACTCACATTCCTTATGCAAGAAAACCAGCATATGTGATTCTTTATTGTGAGGTTGGCCTTGTTGGATGGGATACAGAAACTGAACTTTAAGGAATGTTGACCGCTCCATGTTGAGAGAAAACACATTCTTTTCTACAGACTGAAGCTCTGCCAGATATGCTTGGTATACAACTATAAGTTTAGAAAAGCATATTATGTGAATAACGTAGAAAAAATATATTGAAAGTCAGCATCTGAAGTAAAATGCTTCGTTTTATCTATCTGAAGTAAGTTTAGTGAGAAGTAAATTACCTTTTTGTTTGTTATCAGATGGAGACTCTCTAGGTTTTGATATACTGAAAGCTGAATACAAAAAAGAAAATAATGCAATTAATTTTTTTCAGACACACAACAAAAAACATGCATTTATTTAACTCATTTTACATTTGATTATTTTAAAAAAAAATATACTTGGACATTTCAAAGTTTAAAAGTATAATGTATAATAGCGTAAGAAACATTACTTGCCTAAAAGAGTTCTCTCTTGGTTTAAGGAACATGAAACAACTTTAACTTTCTTTTCATATATGTAAATAACCTAATAAATAAATAGGATAAAATGTATAAGTCTTTGACTCAAAAAAAGAAAAATGCAAAAGGGAAAGATTTGAAGCACACATTTCATGAATCTTTTAATATTGAGTATAAAAAAAAAATTTAAAAAAAGGGTCTATTAAATTGATATTTGATTCCAGAGAATTCAGCTTGACAGAATTCAGTTGATAATTAATAATCTACTAGCAAAGATTAGCTAGACATGGAAAAAGTTAGCAAATAGTAAACAATCTGTGTTATTTTTTTCAGTTCAGAGAAAAACCAACATCTCAACAAACAAAATCTTGCTATTGAAACAAATGTTTTGAACTTACACTGTGTTTCTGAGCTTCAGGCTCATACATTCCAAATATGGTAGCTGATGTATTAACCTGAAATTTAGCCATTTGTAAGAAGAAAAAAATCATGAGTATAATGATATCAATTATTTTGTTGTAAAGCATGGTTCCAATATTTATAAAAGATGAGTAAATTGATTTGTAGAATTTTTTTTTAATCTTTAAAATTATTTATAAAAGTGATTAACTTTTTGCAAGTATTAATTGCATATGAACTTTTTATTTTATCCACCAAAAAAAGGAAAATACCTTAATGACATCATTCCACACAAAAAGAACTGTACCACCTTTCTCTTGATTAATAATACGTGGTGTAATTATGGATTCTGAAACATAAATTCAACCCTGTTAAAAGGAAATCAAATTGTGTGTTTCAGGAAAGAGTAATATACATCAATTTTTTTTAAAATTTGAATTCAAATGATTCATCTTATTTTTTATTCCAAAATACATTTTGAGTATTTTTATAATGAAATCATTGCATTATATTTCAACATTCTACTTCTCATTCTGTGTTAATTCGGGTCTCAGTATATTTTGCATTTAATAAATTAAAATGTTAATATTATGTTGTTGTAAAGAACTTTAAGGTTCTTGTGTCTGTAACCTTTAACATTGTGGATATCAAAGTTTATAACAGTAGTTTTCTGATACATTTTCTCCATGGCCATTTTCAAAGGTGGATAATAATAATATAGATAGGCATCTCCTATATAATTAAATATAAACCCCCTTCATTCCAACAACTGATTCAAGATGTAAGCTTTTCCAAATGTCATTTAATCTTATTTTTGTTATGCCACATGTATGAAGTAACGGAAAATTATTCTAGTAGATACTAGATAAATGTCAAGCACTTGTTAAAGGATATGAACTTTTGTCCTGAAATGCTAGTGACTTTCCAGCCCTGGGGAAATAAAAATAAAGCAGAACATTTACGACATTACTTTTTAAAAGTCTGATCATGGTGCATTTAACCAGGCTGCTTGATGTCAATATGCCTAATCCCTGGTTTGCTTAGCTGATCCCAGCAACCATTTTAAAAAAAGATAAAACATTCTCCTCAGGTACTCATATTCTGTAAAAAAATTTCATTTGGATATTGGTCACAGTGATTGTCTCCTCCATCCTGGATTTTTTTCTCATGATATGTTTTCCTTGTTTTGACTTAAAGGTATAGGGAACTGACAGTTTCAGCAATTTTCTTTGTCTTTTGCTAGGTATTTAGTTACTTCAAAGATGGGAATGCTATGTCAATACCATAGTCCTAGTGAGACAAGAATCAATGAGAGAACGCTCCACTGCTTGGCTCCAGTCTTTTGTTACAATACATCAAGATCAAGTGCACCCACCACGCCTCTAGTCTGTGTTTTATATCAAAATTGCTGGTCCACTTATAACATTGCCTTCTTCTGCTCATTACAACAAAAAGTGATATAATTGGACATTGGTCTCTCTATAATGTTGGTTGAATTCTATTATGTAGCTGAGTCTCAACCCTACGCATCTATTGCCAGGGCACTATTTCCCTGATCAGCTACTTATGAGGACCAAGGCATTCTTTGATGCATTAACCTAATGGAGACACACCGGCACACTGGGAGTGACAAGGTCTCCATGGCCTTAACATGTTTTTAGGCAAGTGTCTGCTGCAGTGACCGGACAATGCAGCACAAGTGAACCCATGGACAAGTTAACATACAGATGGACAACTGGAAAAAAAATCTAATATGTTCATGCACCTAACCAAGCATGTGCTGAGCCCCAACCGTAAGGGGAGCTGCATTTAAATTTGGCATCCTCAGGTTTCCAAGGATGCTGGATCAAATTTCAGCATCAGATTATGGAAAATTTGACCAGTCTAGCCAGTTTGCTTAGGAGCTGACCGGTTGGATTGAATTCAAAAAATATTTTTTGCCCTGGGAGCCTGAAATTGGTTTGACAACTTTTCTCTGAAATTTCCGTTTTTTTCGGCTTTGGAGTTCAGCACGCTACTGAGGCAACTCCAATGACCAAGGATGACTCCAAGTGCCAACAAAGTCAGACTGACTTGGAATGAGTTGGACTTTGCTGAATTTTCGGCCAGTCACTAATGTGATTAGGGGGAAAGTTTGATGCACTATATCTCATGCCTGAAAAAAATATATAAACGTGTGGTGAGTCAAAAGCTGTTCTAACGGTAACAGTCTCAGTTCTGGTATGCTCGGCGGTCATATCCAATGCTTTTTCACACTCCATGTGTGCTCCCAAAATAGGTAGACATAAGTAAGACTTCACCATGAGACTTTGCCTCTCTTCAAAGTTGTTTGTAGGTTCAGGTGTCTATGTTTTCACTTGTACATGTGTTCATATGTCTGTGGGCTCACTTGTCGTGGGTTCAATTGTCCTACATTTAGTTGTCTGGCAACCGTCTACTACATTAGTAGGAAATCAACTTCTAATTCCCCCCTCCACCCCAAGCCTTCAAGGGACATTCATATCTTCCAACGCACTGATGATGAGAGGTGACATGCCGATTATCAGTGTCATAATACAATCATAAGCCAAAGATTGTCAATAAATATACAAAATTTGACATCCAATAGAAAAGAGAAGAAACGCTGGAGGTATATCATTATAGAAACTTTAAAAAAATAATTTAACTTGTTCCTGGTACATATATTTATGTTAACATGTGTAAGGGGTAGGGAATGGCTGAGGTTACACCATCAGTTAATACTTCACCATATGATACCTTTGCAAGCTGACACCTCTGCCTCTGTGTTAAAGTCTGACTTACGTTAAGTAAGTCAAGTAAGTGTCTATTTTTTTAACCTTAATTTTTGTTATATTATATGAATATTGCTTATGGACTGGTGGAAATGGAACAAAATTTGGCCACAAATTAGCTGAATAGACAACAAACAAAGTAACAAACTCATCGTTATACTGATTTTGGCTAATGTGCTGTTGTGGTCCCCTTATTGGGAGTCACTTCCCTTTGTTTATGATAGATTTAGGGTTCGGGTTAGGGTGAGCGACAGAGGGACCACAACAGCACATTAACCCTGATTTTTTAAAAACATTTTTTAAATTACAAATCCCTTTAAATTTTAAGTTTAAAACAAACAAATATTTATATATACATAATGACAAAAATCAATATTTGGAAAACAATAAATAAAAACTTGTTCTATTAACTATTGGAATGTTTGGCTATTTCATACAAGATTTATTCCCCTAAAATAGGAGATTACCACCCCTCGCCCCAAACAAACATACTAACATACCCTTGTTTTTTGTTTTGTTTACCTGAAATTCCAATGGATTGGCGATAGCTATAGATAAACTGTGACAATGATACAAGAAGATCAAATGAAGTGTGAAGCTCGAACATGTCTAAATTTTAAAACAATTAAATTAAAATCCAATTTGTAGCATTTTTCAGTTAGGTTGTTTATTAACTATGAATCACAAGGTTTTCATGTTGGTTCAAAGGTTATGTTTACGGTGTACATAGAAATGTTAGCTCAAACCTTGCGAATAGCAATAATAACTTGCTATATTGTTGTTGACCTTTCAAAAAATGTCACTGTATTGTAATTAGTATAGGCATAAACTTTTAACTGAGATTTCACCTTCAAAATCAGAAAAAAACATAATATATATATTTCTGTTTTGTTTGCATAAAAAGTTTTGATTAAATTTTTTTTATAAAGTGGTAAAAAGATAGCCATTTTTAGGAAGTCACCGTCACATGCAATTCTTCTTATGAACAATTGCCTGTTGTAATAATAATTAATAATTGTATTCAAATTTCTAAAATGTTTTCTCGACTTTTAAAGCTAAAGAGATTTAAAATATAAATATTAGTGTTTTTTATAAGCTTATTTAAATCTATATTTTTGGATTAATATCAAAGATTCATCTTAAAGATATTTATCCATCTAGAGTCTAGATTAGGCCTACCGGTAAGTTTTTATAATTAAAAAATCTGAACAACCACAACAATAAAATGTCCTACGAATTTATCAGCACAGCATGCTTTCAGTTTCAGCATGAATACACAGTGTCACACAAACATTAACACAGCAAGGTTCCAGATATTACAGACATTTAACAGTGGTTATTGTATCTGGTAAGCCTAGTCTGTAGAACTATCTTATATGTAATACATTTTTTGTCCTGCATACATGGCCATGGCGTCGAGAAGCAACATTTCAATTTCAAAAGATAAAAAGTGGAGTTAGTAAGAAACACCCTATAGTCACAGTCTACAATACAACTAAACTAAACGTAGAGGAAAACCCTCCCTGAGAGAGAGGAGAAATCACAAGATGACAGACAACTTTTTTCCTCCTTTTCTGTCATACCATACCAACCAGCGGGATCAATATAAATTCGACCCTTTCCCACAAAAAATGTGCATAAAAACTGGTATGAAAAAAATGAAAAGTTGAAATTGAAATAATTCTTGTAATATTAATGAATAAGCCTAGGTTATGAATGAGTATAGTCTAAGGCCTATGGTCTATCATTTATAATCTTTATTATTTTAAATTCACCAAATTTGTTGTTTGAGATTTTGCATCACATTGTTCTTTTTGTCTGTTTTAATGCCTAGATACCGAAAAATATAAATTACAGAAAGGAGCGGTCCTGTACTGAACACTACTACATCCTAATTGTTCATGACAAGTCAGGACCGGAGCCTTCCTATTTAAAACCCATTCTGTTTCTGTCTGTGACTCGCTTTGCACCTTTATTCCATATTTGGACTTTAGGCTTTATGGGCCATCCATAAATGACGTCACACGTCTAGGGGAGAGGGAGCGGGTCATATTTTTGTGATGATGTGTGATGACGGAGAGAGGGGGCTTTAAGCAAAGTGATGTCACATGAAAAGCGGAATATTGTAGTAAAGAATTGCTCTTAATAACTCTAAATTATAGACATTTTTAACATTATTCTTTTATGAAACAATTATAATTATTTTATTTTTAAACTTCGATTACTGGTATGCGAGGTCTGAAAACAGTATGCCAAGGAGGATGATAATCAGGGAGTAGTTACAAATGATAGTCGTAAGAATTTATGTCTAAATGTGGAGTCGGGAGTCATAGAATTAGGACCACCACATGAAGTGGGAAAGAACGAAACAAATAGTTGACCGGTTTGGGGGGAGGATGATCTTAGTAAATGCTCTAGGACAGGGATTCTTAACCTTTTTTGCAGCGCTGCAGGCCCACTCCGTTTTAAACACCCCCCCAAACCATATAAATTATACTGTAATAAATTTTAAAATATGAAAATAATTTAATTATCTTAGTTTTATTTCTTTAATTAACTTTTTATAAACTAGGAAAAAAAATTCCTATACAAGTAATTTGCCAACAAAATTCATCAGAAAAACATTTACTGCTACTGCTAATCAAAATGATTAAAAACTGATTTTTAAAAAAAGCAGCAAAAACTAGCAATGGGAGTTATTGCAATTTTCTGGTCTTCAACACATCAGGGCTGTGGAGGAGGGGGGGGGGGGTACTTCTAACCCTGGTTAAGAACCACTGTTTTGGTGAAATGTTTCTGACACGTGCGGTTATTTGATATCCATGGGAGGTAAAATTTCTTAAGATTTTGTAAAGGCCAATAATGGTCACAAGGAATTTTTTATAGGGGGGGGAGATGCAGAGATTTGTGATGTTATATTTTAGGGGGGGGTCTAACTTTTTGTTACGATGGGGGGAGGGGGGTCACACATTGGCAAAATTTACATGACATCATCTATGGATGACCCTTACCTCATAAATTACCTACCACTCCCTTAGATCACCTTCAATGGACCAATAGGATTTGAGCTTCAATTTGACCTACTTTGAATTTTTTGTAATAAACAAATGCAATGGTCCAATTGCCCTGACCATTTTTTGAATGTGTGCAATTTTTGTGTGTTCTAAATCCAGTGAAATTCTGTACAACTCAGTGTATTGTCATTCTATTTGGAAAACACAAAAAAATCCTAAACAAAGTAAGGGTAAAACATATAATTTGTATGATACATGCCACATTACTATATGTATGTTTTTATGTATGTCATCTTTCTGTCTACGAGAGACGATAGATTTATCTTTTTGGATTGCAGCTCTTGGTGTGGCTAGTGAGACCGATCCTTGAGTGGCAGTCTCTTTTGCATGTCAGATTACTATGCTATGCTGACAAAGTATCAATTTAACTTAAACTTAATCAGTTTTCTCTGGGGGGTCCTGTCAAAGAACTCTTCCTGATCCTGATGGCTAGCACTAATGGCTAATGGTCTTTTAATTTTCACACAGCCTTAATAATGTGTTTGTAAAAGTTTAAAACATATTTTTAAAAGACTACAAAGTCCCACTTACTATGATACTGTTACTTAAAAAAAAGTAATAGCTGTTTTAAAATATTAGTATTCTGTTTTTACTTTCCACCTCATTATGCACTGATTTATATTGTTTTATTTTAACAGCCTAAATGATTTAAAACCAGCAGAGAGATATCAAATTTGATCATGAGGTAAATATCGCTTTTAAATTTTTAGTCTAAACCTCCTTTATAAAATGATTATAAATCATAGACCTTTAATTTTACCATTACTTTAAGTATTAGACGCCTGTATATTTCAAAGTAATGGTCATTGCATTTGTTTAGTCCCAGATTTTTGTCTCAATGGGGTTTTAAGGGGGGATGTTTGGGTGTTAAAAATCTGTTGTGATGTTATTGCTAAATTTGTTTTCTTAATGGCTATAAAAAACTGTATGTTATTTATAATTATCTAAACTAAAAGTATAAAACATGGTATATTTTTTTTATAAACATGATTTTATTATCTACTCATATAATGGTGTTGATAATAGGTACAGGTATTTGAGAACTTGTGCTGGTTATTTTCACAAGTAAACTCGCTAGATATCGCTTTAATAGTACCCAGTAGTTGTAGTATTACAGTAATATTTAGTCCATCGTATGTTCAACTTGCATGTGACATACTTTGTTCGGCTAAGCAAGTTGTTCCTAAAATATTTTGATTCCCGGCCCCCTTGCAAGATATAGGTTTTCACCAGGTGCCTTGTGTTACATTCTAATAAGCACATTTCCAAAAAAATAGATGTTAGGGTAAAAGTAAAAATAAATATCACACTTACTGTGTCACTAAGTGTAATCTAGTAACTCCAAACAGTAATTACTCAATTCAGCGCTGTTTTCAGATTTTACGTTGGATTAAAAGTGGAAAATACATTATGAAAATGTGTAATAGTAATATTTCACAGCGCCCTTATGAAGAAGCCACAGTAACCCAGGGAAGGGATGTTCCTAACAAAATCAACACCCAGGGCAAACCCTGAAGATTGCATCCCTCAATTTAGAAAAAAAAGTGCCGCCCGGGTGGAAAATTATGCTACAAAGACAATTTTTGGTGCCCCTTGTCTTTGTGAAGTGCATGGCATTTATAGTTTAATTCCCTATTAAGGTATTTTCTAAAGATAAATTATGGGAGGTGTGCAAATATGTACATGTGCAACAAGGGGAGGGGGCTAAAAATTGGAAGTGTACTATTTGAATGGCCCCTTAAAAATTTAAAACAGGTATATGGTTGGTAACTTGTCAGTGATTGCTCTTGAGGTACTGCATGTTATATTCTTTGCGTTTTTCCTACAGTTACAAAATCCCTGATAACTTTGAAGAAGATTATGTATCTAATCTAAAGCTTGCAGAAGATGATGAAATTTACCTGATTAGGGTCCCCATAGGAGTAAGTACTAAGTTGATAACTTTTAATATTATATTATCTATTACAACCAATTTCATGAAATTTTTTTATTATTAATGCACTTTCAGTAAATAGAACGTAATTGTTTTTATAAATGATTATCTGTTTGAAACCTTTTGTGATCAATAAATCTTTTACCTGCTGTAGAGCAAAAAGTGTTACTTTGTTACAATTATTATCACACAAATTAACAATATGTTAATTAACATTTCTATTACAGTTTGACATTACAAAACTACATGAGACAGAATTTTCACCTGATCAAATTAGAGAAATTGAGGTAAGAAAGGGGGTGAATTTTAAACAAAGTTATATTTTCCCCTTTAAATTGCCATCAGATTTTAAACATGAGGCATATCTTTTAAGTTTGCCATCCATTATGACATTCTGTAATTTCAACTCAACATGTGAGGGAGTTTTGGGGCTGCTTTCTGATTTTAATTCACATAGTCTTGAATGAGAGAATTGGTGTATTTCCTACTTGTAAACTTTATCTTAAAGATTATAAAAGGCAGATGAGTGTAAAACAAGCAAAAAAGATTCGGTCTAAAGCTTAAGGATATCATATCAATAGCAATATTAAAATTGTTTTGTGTTGTGAATAAAAGTTTTTTAATGAAACACTTTTTAATTAATTTATTAGAAATTGATTGTTTTATAAGTTAATTTGCTAAATAAATTAAAATAATTATTAAAATATATCAATCTTCAAAAAACCTTCTTTTTGTACCACATGCAATGCTTCCTTAAATCCTCCATTTTTTATAAAGCTCACAGAAAGTCGTAGCTTTGTGATTAATTGGCATCTATACCTGATGTATTGTAAAAGCAAATTTCCAAGAATCGGTAAACATAATCAGACAGCACTGTGACCTCCTACTTTGAATTAGCACTTGGTCCTGATTACAAAAATCAATCATAAATCTGGCAGTGCCAAGTGACAAGTCTGCCATAACTGATTTCAGTGTGTAGGCTGGAGGACTTTTTAAAAACATTTTTGTTTCATTTCTTAATTTTATTATCACATTTCTTTGCCACACACTGAAGCAATCTACTTAATCACACACTCCAAAACTCTCAGTGCCTTTTTGTTTTTCTCCCTCAATTCCTTGATAGGTTGAAGATGACAATGACCAGCTGACTTCAGTGTATGAGCTGAGTGTATTTAGTCAAGAGGTACTATTTTAAATTGTTTTTTTTTTTTTTTAAATGGGATTTTACTGTTGTTCTCACAGTTCTTATGATAGTGATTTTATGAACTATGAGCCTCTCATAGTTCCTGGGTAACCTTTATTTATTATATGTCCATTTTGAATGAATACTTACATAAGTTAAAAATATTTTTCAAAACATGCTACAAAACTTTTCTATTTTTATCCAGTGATTTTTTTTTTTATATAGTTTACCTATTTCATAGATGATTTGTAGGGTTTTGGGGTATGATGATTTATCTTTAACCCCTTAACTACCGATGGGTTTTGACAACGATTTTTGCTGACTCGGCAAAACAAAACTTTTAATAAAAAATAAAAAAATAAATAAAAAAAAAACCGAAGAAATTTCCGGTAATTTCATTCTCTATCCAATTCGCTTTTTAACTCCCCTTTAGATAGACCAATAAAGAGATATATAGCATTGAAATATGACGTCGACGTGACGTCCTTGGTATTTCAGAAAAGTTCTTTGCCTTTTTGTTATGACGACTATGTGACGTCCTTGGTATTTGGAAGTGGGTGATCATGATTTCGCGTCGACGTCATCGGTAGCGAAAAGGTTAAATTTTCAATGAATTTTTTCTCAATAATTCACCGCTACTGTCAATTCATCATTCAGCATTCTTTTAGAAAAGAAAATTTGATATTTCTCTTTTGTTGTACACTTGGACAGGAAATTGAAACACTACTAAGAGCTTAAGATTTATGTATATATATAATACATATGTCAAGGTTAATGACCAATTATCTCTAACCAGAGAAATAAGCACTGGGGCGCCACAAGGCTGCGTTCTCTCCCCTGTACTGTATACAACGTATACCAATGAATTTCAGAGCGCAAGCAACACCATTCCAATCTTAAAAGCAGCTGATGATACCACCATTTTTGCCTTAATATCTGAGTGAGAAGGCTTATACCGCATCTTAGTTACAAGCTTTATCATTTGGTGCGATGAAAATTTTCTCCACCTGAATGTCTCAAAAACAAAGGAAATCGTTGTTGATTTCAGGAGGAAACACCTGATTACAGATCTCAATATAAAAAATAAAAGTGTAGAGAAAGTAGAGGCATACAAGTACTAAGGTGTCACCATTAATAATAAGCTAACATGGCATGAGCACGGCCAAAAAGCTGTATAAGAAATTCTACCAAAGACTGTTCTACCTCAAAAAACTACAATTTTGGCATACAAAGAACTTATTATACAGTGCAACAATTGGAAGCCTACCTAATTTCATATTACCAGCTGTTGTGGGAATTCGTCTGATATTAAACACTGAATAAACAGACTAATCAAGAAACTAGGAACATAACACAAACTAAAATCTCCGCTTGAAGAACTATTTGAAGAAAGATGTTATTGTAAAACTAAACACATTTTGGATGACACATCCCATCCTCTTCATCACAGATACTTAGGATCGGCCCATTCGGGACGAATTCTTTCTCTCTGGGCGAGGACTGAAATATATAAAATTATTTTGTTCCCGCAATCTGTACAAATTTACCAGCATGCTCCCCCTGAAGTCACAAAACTTAATGAGATTAAGATGAGTCCCTGAAATGGCTAAGAGAATTCACTGAATGGCTGTTTTTTTCACTATTGAAATAAGTTAATGTAGATGTCTTGTGTTCAAATTGTTTCATTTATGTGCTGAAAAGGTACAATCCAATCAAAAAACATTTCCATATGTTTGGATCAATAAAAGAATCTTATCTATATATATATATAATCATGTTGAAATTCTGCCTCAATAAAGAAATTAAATGTTACCATTGTTCTAATATAATGTATCGATGGATTTCACCTTTAGGATCTTGATATAGTACCTGTGGTCAAGTCAAAGGGGAAGTCTGCTTGTTTAGGTAATTTGACTGATTTGATTGTTATGATGTGAAAAATTATCATGTACAATTTCTGAACCATAACTTATTACCACTGATTTGCTTAGTCTCTCAAGAAAAGTGAATGACTGTTTCTAAAATGTCTGAAGTTTTTTTTTTTAAAAGTAAATTTAACAGCTTTTTTAAAAAAATCAATTACATCTATGCTCATGCACCTATTATAAAACTGGTGCCAGCTATTTCAAGCATTTTGGTGTTTGTTGTTTATTTTTTGTTCTTTTCTATCTTACTACTTTCAGGACCACCAATTAGTGGGCTTCTGTGTGTAACCAAGTCCTACAATGTCAACCCAAGCTCTCTAGAACACAGCCTGGGGTTAAGTAAAGCACAACCTGTAGAAATGCCCCCAGGCCTGAAGCAAAGATACACTCCATTTGGGTCAGGTAATTTTTATGTCATGTACAAGAAAAATTCAAGAAGACAGTACTAACACATTGAATAGGGTCCCCACACAGTTTAGAAAATGGGAAATTCAGGAATTCATTGAATTATTTTCCCGGTCATGAAAAGTGGGAAAATGGGCCGTCTAGTAAGGAAATTTTCCTGATAGTCTGGAATTTTTTAATTTGTAAAATAATTATAAATTTGGCTGTTGATACCATTGACGTCAATCGCTGATATCGGCCTTCAAGTTATCAAAAGGACTTTGCCAAAATGCTAGTGGTTTCCCTTTAAGTGCGCATGAGTTTTGAGCCCTACAAGTTTCTAATACCGTACTAGTACTACTTCGATAGACCAGAAATTGTTATTTGCGAGGGTCAGGAATTTGTTTGTTTTTTGTAGGGAAAAAGAGGAATTTTGTTTTTAAAAAGAGTGGGAAACATGATTGAAAATATAAGAACATGTACTTAACATAATGCACTAACAGTCAGATGTATTTAAAATTTTTGTTACATGAATGGCCATATTGTTTTATTTTTTTTTAAATTTTGAATTCAAAATAGTTTCAGTAGCTTCTTAAATAGCTTACCTACAGTTGTAGTAGATCAAATAAATAATCCACAGTCTCTGCGTTATCTTTTATTCGTTTTTTTTTTTGTGTGCGCTTGTTTTGGGTGTGTGTGTATACATCAGTGTGCATGACCTGTATGTGCATTTGTGCCTGTGTTTTTAGTATCTGTCTGAAGGATGACTGTGGGATCTGCTGTATTCTTGTAGTTATCATCAAGTTTATCTTTGTGTTTGTTGGGTTGATTGCAGGTTCGACTTATTGCTCTTAAATCCTTTGAAACCTTGGCTCCTGATCCTAAAATACTAATGTCCCTGGGCTCCTGTGACAAATTTCAACAAACTGACATATAAACAAACAAAATTACATGATTATAAAATTTAATAAAAATATTATTTATTTCAATCTAAATTTGTCTGTTAGTTGTCCCTAACTACTATTAAATTTATCACAAGGAGAAAATTGTCGTAAATAAAATCATGGCTAGTACTTGGGGTAGACCTTGTGTTGTTTCTTTCACTCCCAAGCACTGATCAATAGCACTAATAGTTGAATTAAAGTGATTGTCACTATCAGACAATATTAGCTTTATTATAATCATTTTTTTCTAAACATGATAATAATCCTTTGAATCATATGCATTATCATCAACCTGCTCTGTTTTATGTCCTGTAGAATAGAAACTTTTATTTTTTGTCATCTCCATTCGTTGCAATACATTACTGAAACATAACAAAAACATTGCATCAATAAGCTCAGCCATTACTGTGGCCTTTCGCAAGTGTCATGGTAAACCCTGAGCTCTGTGTTTACAACACATTATCATATATGGACTTTCCATATAGGGTAAGAAATGGGAGACCCAAATAACGGTCAGGGAGTGAATTTTCAACGCTCAGACCAATAAGCAGGATTCTGGTTCAAAGGTAACCCACTAAATCTTGGGTAACTAATTTAAAAGATGGAGAGGTTGATTTGCTTCCAATTGAATGGCATAACTATTCTAATTCCATACAGTCCCATTGCAAACTCTGAAACTATTCTTTTAAAAATGATGATTGTTTTTACTTATTTATTACTCATTGAAATTTGTTTTTTACTCCAGGCAATCCTGAGCAATTTTCAACTAAGAAGAAGAAGAAGAAACGCAGGCATTCCTTATCTCAAATTGTTACACCCGACGGTAAACCTCTCACCAAGAAGAGAAAAATGGACAAAACCTCTGATATAGAGTTGGGGCCTTCACCAAAAACAAGCCAGGTTGACAGCATTGAGGATTCTTGCCACTCCGGTGTAAAACGTTTTAAAAGTATTTCAAAGCGATACTTTCATGAAACATCTATTGCAAGTGAGACTGTTGTGACTAATAAAGTTAAACATAAAAAGTTGAATCATTCAGTAAATGATTTTGGTGACAGCCAGGTGTGTTCTCCTAAGAAAAGGCATAAGAAATCAAAGAAAAGACAATCCAGTGATTCACTTATGTTCATTGATCCAGACGGAGATGCTAATAAGGTTCTGCCCGATTTACTTGATGGGCATGTAGAGGTTTCACATGATGATCCTTCTGTGTCTGGAGAGATAAAAGAAATAAGTAATCAAGTTAAGAGAAAGTTATCCTCTGGTTATTATAGTTTTAGTGCTGATACTAGCTTAGATTCTGGTGAAAACAGCACATATTCAAAGGACAGGAAGAAAAAGAAGAAAAGGAAGAAAGATGAAGGCGATTGAGATGTAATATCAGAATCATGGTATGAGAATTAATTATTCAACCTATTGCATTGATAGGTGCCTTAAATCAGTTTGTTTAAAGATTTGAAGTACTTACTTAAGACGCACTTTTTTCTTCGAAAAATTGCCTCCAAATATCAGGTGCGTCTTATACTCCAAATTAATATAAATGTTAAAAATTAAGGTACGTCTTTTAGTCTCTAGCGTCTTGTAGTCCGTAAAATACAGTATTTATTTTGTCTCTGATTCAGCAGTTACGGAATTGTGATTAATCCATTTCATTTATTGCACTGGTAACTAAATATTGTCACTATATTTTTAGTGTCTTGCATTCAGCCTTTTTAATGTCTATTCTTCTAAATTTATCAAATCAAAGACCAGAAAGAAAATGTTTCAAAAGTTGGTAGAATTTTGTTGGCAGTAGTAATGTAAAATCTACTCCAACTTTAATGTCTGGAAACATTGAATTTTAGGAAACAAAACAAAAAAGTAACATAATAGATGAAATGTGCATTACCCTTGGAATTATATATATTTTTCACTGTAAAACAGGAGGATCTTTTGAGTGTCAACTATTTATAGCAATAGCAGACTTTTAACACAGCATCTCATGCATTAATTTTTTATGTTATTGGATTTTTCAAACAAAAATTGTTTTTATGCCATTGGTTAATGTTGTCTATTAAGTTTTAATGAAGACATGGAATATTGATGGATGAAAATTGATTTTTTAAAAAATCATTTACTGTATAAATAAATTTGTGTTATATTAAAATGAAGTAATTGTAATTTCTTCTTAATTTTTTTTTAAAGTTTTAATTACAGAAGCATGTTTACTTAGCTCGTTTTAATTAGACCAGATTTATCATTATTATACAATATATTTTGGATTATTATTTTTAAATCAGGAATTTAGGATGGACTTCACAAAATATTTTTAATGAAAATTGTGTCTTTGACTTCAATCAACAAAAAAAAAAACTGCTTTATATAATTAAAACTATTCTTAACTATTTGATATCTGGGTACCCAATAAATTTTCTCCTGGTTACCTGCTAAGGTTACATGTTTAAATATGAAAATCCAACTGAAAATAGCACAGGAACAAATACAAATGATTTCTTTTTAAAAACAACATAAAGTCATAATAAATTACGTTGCAAAAAAAAAAATGTTCATAGATTCAAGAATATTGGTTTTAAAAAAACATGCATGCACTCAAAAGATTATAGAGCTGAGAAAACCAGTTTGGTAAATGTGGGTCAACCAATTGGTTACAAGATTTCATCCAGCCAAACAAAAGTGAAACCAATCTAAACAATTTAAAATTGTTATCACCACTCTTTAAGCAAGTATTCAAATTGTTACTGTCATAAATATCCCCTTAAATACAGAATTAAAAATTCGAAGTGACTACTGCATGACATTTTGATACGTATCCCAAAATGTGTTTGAAAGAAATTTCGCTGACTTAATGTTGATTGAATCGAAATTTGGTCGAATCTTTTTTTCAGTTCACACGTTAAAATTTTGCATCAAATTTCTTTTTGAACGCATTATTTTGTTTTACTATATAGTATATAATGCGTTCAAAAAGAAATTTGAAAATTTTAACGTGTGAACTGAAAAAAATACCAAATATCCGTGCGATCAAATTTCGATCAATCATTTTTCCGTCGACCAAATTTCTTTCAAACAAATTTCCGGTAACCATTCTGACAAGCGTGTGATTATAAATAGTGCAGCATCTGTGAGTTAAGTCTGAAGTAAGGACCCCCCCTCCATAGAAGGCCTAAAATACTAAAATGTCTCATCCCACCAAACAACTTGTCTGAAAGAAACCCTGCTCCGACCTGGTAATTAATGAAATGTGGATACCCTATTGGTATTTTACGCTCATGTGCCAAATAATGCAATTTTTTTACCTATTTATATTGAAAATGTAGAAGTTGAAATGATAACAAAACTGGGCTCTGAATGAAGCAATAGTTGTCTAAACAAAAAAAGACAAATTCTTCTGGTAGAACCCTACTCTGGCGGCACCCTGTCCTGTTGTGAAACAAACTATAGTGAGCTTTCCCTTTGGGTCAGTACCATTCCCCATAAACATTTTTAATAAAATCAAAATACAAGGAAGCATTTGGGTGCATATCTGAATTTAGATTTGCATCATTCTACACTTAATCTGAATTGAACAGCAGAGATGCTAGTAGAAATTTAGATGTCCTTTGACTTCATTTTTATCAGACAATTTCTTTCAATGTGTTAATGATTTTGTAGCAATGTTGTTTTTTTTTTTTTAATCTTGGTGGGTTGCATAAACCATACAAACCAGCATTAAAGTGAATAGTAATGTTGTTTTATATCATCTATTTATGTGTAGAAAATTGGCTCTGAAAATACTTCTTTTACATGAATTGAAGATACATTTTTTAGTACAAAAAGATACTGGCGTGGACTGTCACAAAAATCACTTTTATAAACATTATTTATAGGCATAAATAAAACTATAATATTAATATATAATAATTAACTTATTTTAAAATTTAAATATTTACTACAACTTTGACTAAATATAAAAAAGATGTTTAAAATATGCTATTTTGTAAAAAAAAAATCTGCAGATCTCTTATGGATATTTAAAACTGGTCGTTATTTGAAATTAATTGTAGGAATGAATGGCATAAATAGTATAAGAATATCTAATATATGCCTATAAATAGCCTCAATTGATCCGACGCAAGTGACTGTAAGAGTTACTATAGACTGACCAGTAATATTATCATATGCACTGACTGAACTTAGTAATAATAAGGGGAGAGAATGCAATCAGGTTAGGTAGAATGAAATAAGATAAAGTATGCGAAGACATGGGAAAAAAGACGCAACAAAACAAACGTGTTGCAAGAAGCCTTCTTCAGCGCACAGTACAAACAAAGGGAATGTGATACTACACAAACAAAGGGAATGTGATACTACATTGCAGCTAAGGCACCACTTCATCATAATCATGTTGACTTCATTGCTCGAGTGGGCCGTGATCACATCGCTTGGGATGGGCTATTGGCAAGGCATAAAATGGGCCATTCCAACAATAACAGTCTACTTTTGCTCCAGACCTGCGCTGAGCACGAACTGATAATTACTAATTCAGTCATTTGCCTTCCCACGGGTAATGGGACATCACCCAAAAGACTGGCATCTCATCAACCATGTTATCATCAGGAGAATGGACAGTCGGGAAATGCGTGTAACAACGTCTGTGGTGCATCGGCACCTAAACCAAAAAAAAGGTGGTCAAGCCAGCTGTGCTCCCAACGCTAATATAAATATATGCATGTGAAAAACGTCATGTTAGTACAATGCTAGGAAACTAAACCACTTTCACAGGATGAGCCCCTGAAAAATCCTCAACATCACATGGCACTCAATGGCAGGATACAATCCCAACACAGTTTTTATCACACAAGCAGGTCTCCCCAGCATATACACATATGTTGCTAGAATATCAGACAACCGCTTTTTACTCTTTACAAAAATATATTTTATTTTATGGTGAATTCAAGCAGATCAGGCGGTTTGCTGGTGGAAAGAAAATACGTTTTAAATGTACACTGAAAGAATCTTTGAAAGCATTTCACACTGACCCTGAAATGTGGGAATAGTCCTCAGAGACGTGTGGCCCTCCACCCTACACAACTGCTCATTGCAAACATAAGGCTTGCAGAACACAAAAGAGAAATCAGAAAATCCTGAGTTAACTCTGTACCTGAATTTGTCACATCCACCCCCCCTGCACCTTCTGCTTGTCACATCCACCCCCCTGCACCTTCTGCTTGTCCCATCCACCCCCCTGCACCTTCTGCTTGTCACATCCATCCCCCTGCACCTTCTGCTTGTCACATCCATCCCCCTGCACCTTCTGCTTGTCACATCCAACCCTGCGCCTTCTGCTTGTCACATCCATCCCCCTGCACCTTCTGCTTGTCACATCCATCCCATGCACCTTCTGCTTGTCATATCCAACCCCTGCACCTTCTGCTTGTCACATCCACCCCCCTGCACCTTCTGCTTGTCACATCCACCCCCCTGCACCTTCTGCACCAGAGAAATCCGTCCCAAAACCGGTCTGATCGGCCATCTGCGCTCACAGACGAATTCAGCATCAAATGCAATCCGACGTTAAAAAGTGAAAATTTGATCGAATCTTTTTTTTCAGCTCACACATTTAAATTTCGTCAAATTTCTTTTTGAACGCATTATACGATACAGTAAAACATAATAATGCGTTCAAAAAGAAATTTGACGCGCAATTTTAACGTGTAAACTAAAAAAAGATTCGATCAAATTTCCGTTCGATCAAATTTCCGTCGATCAATTTTCCATCGACGAAATTTCTTTCAATCAAATTTCCGGATACGATTTTCGTGGAATAGAATCCGCTTTTCGAATTCATTTAAAAAGAATAATGTACCTTTATTAATAAAAGAGCGACTTCCTGTTGATACTTGTTTGGCTCGTCAATATAAGATTTATAAATACGCTTTTGTTTTAATATTTTCAGTTTATGTTAATTGTCTTCATACTTACTTATGTTCTATTAGTTAGTTTCCTTGTTACGTCCACAATATATTAAGCATAATGGCGCAGTTTATGGAAGTAGGAATGGAGTTTGAGTCCTTCGATGCATTTCAAGCAGCTATGGAACAATATGAGGACACCAACTTCGTTCAATTTTCAAGAATGGATTCACGATCCGTTGAAAAGGCCCAGGAAAGCTCACTTACAAAAACATACAATCCAGAAATTAAGTTTTCACAGCTTCATTATGCATGTACATTTGGACCCAAAAAAGCAATGTCCCGTTCTAGTGGAATACGCAATGCAACGTAAGTCACAATTCATATGGCATTTTTATGGGCATGGGACTGTAATTTTTGGTTTGATGTGTGAACTATGTGAGTGTGAAACTTAAACTTGGGACTTAACATAATCAAACAATGGTCCATAGACCACAGCATGACTGAGCATGGATCTGCTTGTTTTTAAATGGTGTTATTAAACAAAATATGTCGTAGCAAGCTCTTCATAAAATAAATTTTGGCTGGATGTCAAACAAATTATGAAATGATAATGCCAAATTTATTAGCTTACCGTAATTATAAACTGATGGAAAGTTTATGGGTCTTGACATTGACATAGCAGGTGTGTTCTTCCTATTGTTTCTAGGCAGTGGTAGGATGTAGCTAATTTACACCCACTGCCACTTGCACCTAATTTCACTATCAAACTCAAACTTAGTTAGGATAACATCACCATTTTATAATTCATATATGGAGTCAATACTGACTACCAAAATGAAGCAGAGATCATATTTACATTGATAGAAAATTAAAATGTAAGCTAACATCAATAGCATAAATGGCTTTTAAAATATAATGTCAGAATTTTCATGTCAACTTCGCCTCCTTTTTTTAAAAAACATTTCCAATTAGGTTGGACTGAACTTATGCCCATTTTCTCAATCTTGCTTCAAACAATAATTACTCTACTGAATCTTTTAACTAAATAAGATTAATTTCTTTTCACAGATCACGCAAAATTGATTGTCCAGTACGTATCAGGCTATCAGCAACTCCAGATGGTCAAAGATTGGTTATAAGAGAAAGTAAACTTGATTGCCACAACCATGAAGTTACTGAGGTAAGCCAAGCTAAAAATTAGTGGACAAATGACATCACTTTTTATTTTGATATCTCCTTATAATTATTATTTGTAATTAAACCACCTCTGCCTGTTTTTTAAATATTTTTCTTCCTGGAGAATTATAAATAATGTTATGTTAACATTTATTTAAGATTTTGTGCCTGTTAAATTATTACAAATAGTTAATTTCTCTCTATAAATTTAGGAGCAGTACAAGTCTTTGTCACGACAAAAACAGTTAGATGAGGAAACAGAGAACGAGATCTACAATTTAATAAGCATGCATGAAGATAAAAGGCTAGCAAGAATGTTGATACGGGATAAGCTTACAAAAGAGACAGGAAGATCTATATCAGTGAAAGATATCCTAAACATTGAAAAGAGGGTGGCAAAAAGACATGAAAACCAACAAGAGTATGTAAATAATTAATTTTAAAATTGTTATTCTTTTATATATAATATATTTTGGGTGTAAATTACTGAAATTTTGTGGGTGTTGAATGTTAATTAAATTAGATTACTTATTTACACCTTACTTTATCAGTGTTTATTATAGGTTCAGGTTCAATTTTGTTTTGCCACTTTTCATCAGCTCCTCTGATAAGAAAGTTGTCTCCGATGATCAGGAAGGTGATGAAAAAGAACAAGATGGAGAAAGCACACACGAAAAAGACAATGATACTCATGAAGAATCTCAAGATGAAGAAAGTGAAACAAGTCAAAAGGTATTTTATAATTATGTTTTGATGTATATCTGAACCCACGAACTGTCATAAGTGCTGATGATCTGCTGTTATGGATTCTTCTGTGGTATTATGGCTGATATAATCAGCCTTTACTAAATTCTCATTTACTCATTCTCACCCCCCCCCCTCTAACTGATAAACAATGCTGGATTCTGCTGTGTGCTGTCCATGGCTGGACAGGGGTAGATAGTACTTGGGTGGGTGAGGTCCATGGCTGGACAGGGGTAGATAGTACTTGGGTGGGTGAGGTCCATGGCTGGACAGGGGTAGATAGTACTTGGGTGGGTGAGGTCCATGGCTGGACAGGGGTAGATAGTACTTGGGTGGGTGAGGTCCATGGCTGGACAGGGGTAGATAGTACTTGGGTGGGTGAGATCAAGCTTTTTACCAATTGTATAAATGTATAATTTTCTGTAATTTCTAATTTTTATGTGAAGCACAGTGGGGTACTGCGCTATATAAAACCACCTTAATAATAATAATAATTTAATATAAATGCAAATCAGAAGTTTTACAGTTTTTTATATGGGGATAGCGCTATCAAAATAGATTTACTTCCTATTTATAGAAAACTACAGTAAATTATTTATGTGTTCATATTTTAACTAATTTTTAATCTAGCTGAAATTTTCAGAGGTTGTTTGTTAAAACTAAATGTTGGCCTTGCCTAATTTATTTGAAATGTTTTATTTGTGAAAGTGATTTTGAAGATATATTTGCTGCCATTACTCATAATAGTGATAATTAACATAAGGGAGCTAGAACTAGTAACAACACTAGTTCTAATTGTGGAATTTGTGGAGAATAAGGTACTAATGAATTTAATAGGCATTGTGTTAATAAATATCTTATTCTGCAATGAATCTTTAAAAAAAATTTCTATGAACCTTAACATTGTATTTTCTAAACTGAAAGAATGTTTTATGTGTATGATAAACCTATTTAGATAACTTCAGTGTTTTTGAACCTGTTTCAAAGCAAGAGGTCAAAAGTACTATTCTAAAATCTAAACATACATCATGTTCTCTCGACCCCACTCCACTGTCTGTTTAGTCTTTGCATCAATCGCTCCCAACGATAAGCCATATATAGTCAATGAGAGCTTGTCTTCTGGCTTTGTTCCCTCTATTTGTAAGGCAGCTGTTATTAAACCATTACTTAAGAGGCCTGGTCCTGATCAAAATAATAACAAAAACTGTAGACCTGTATCTAATTTATTGTTTTTATCTGAAGTCATTGAAAAGCTAGTTCTGAATCAGCTTTTTGCTACTTGTATGACCACTCGCTTCTCAGTCCTGAACTGCCAGCCTATAGACCTTTTCACAGCACAGAGACAACTCTCTTGAGAGTCAGCAGTGATCACTTGCTTGCATTGGACAGCAGTAATGTCTCCATCCTGATCCTCTTAGATCTCAGTGCAGCCTTTGATACCTTTGACCATCAAACCATTATCAAAACCCTTGAATATTACTTTAACATTTCTGGTTCAGTTTGGCTTGGTTTGGGTCCTACCTCTCCAATAGAACGCAGGCGATCACTGTTGATGGCTGTCTCTCCAGTAGTGCTGACTTGGTGTATGGAGTGCCACATGGGTCGTTTTGGGTCTGGTCCTATTCAAAATGTATACCAGGCCACTTCTCCTCTTGCTCGGAAGGCATGATGTTGAGAGCCAGTCATTCGCAGATGAAATGCAGCTATATCAGCATACCCATCACTCTCTTGTCAATTCGGCTATCCACACCTTGCAGGAGTGCTTTATTGATGTCAAGTCATAGATGACTCTCAGCAAGTTGAAGCTGAACTATGACAAAACGGAAGCACTCCTCATTCACAATCATGAATCATCCTCTAACTCAGCTTTCCTCTTCTCATTTCAAGTAGGTAGCTCCTATATAGAGTTCACATCCTCTGCTAGGAATCTTGTTTACATTCTTTCTGACATGTCTCTCAATAATCATATTTCTCACATCTTTCACTCTGCGTACACAGCTATCCTTCAGATCAGTGCCATCTTTCGCTACCTCACAGTTAAGGCCACAAAAACACTAGTCTATGCTCTTGTTCTCTCTCATCTTGGCTATTGTAACCCTCTTCTGTCAGGTTCACCAAAACATTTCATAAAAAAACTGCAGTAAGCTCAAAACTCAGCAGCTAGGTTAGTTCTAAAGGCAAAGAAACATGATCACGTCACTCGACTACTTCATTGGCTCCCTATACAGGCACGCATTGATTACAAGCTGTCTGTTCTCTGGTTCGAAAGCTTCGTTCCTCCACAGACTCGCATATTCTTTCTGTTCCCAAAACACGGACTAAAACACATGGTGAACAATCTTTCTCTTTATGTGCCCCAAACAATGGATTTCTCTCCCATTTCACATTCACAATATAATGACCATCCCAGCCTTCAAAACTGCACTCAAGACCCATCTCTTCAAACTGTACTATTTTGATGCATTCTCAACCCCCTCTAACTGATAAACAACGCTTGATGCTGCTGGTGCTGTCCTAGCCCTAGGCTGGATACTGCGCTATATTAAACCACCTTAATAATAATATCAAAGTTTTTTTTTAAAAAGTTTACACCACAGCACATTTGCATTTGACAGTTCAGGGGTTAAATACTATATTTGAGGTTGATCTTGTAATAAAATTTAATTTATTTAAGTTTCTGAAAGGTGTAAGTCCCATCATATAA
Organism: Omphiscola glabra; assembly: GCA_964017045.1. Taxonomy (NCBI): domain Eukaryota; kingdom Metazoa; phylum Mollusca; class Gastropoda; family Lymnaeidae; genus Omphiscola; species Omphiscola glabra. The sequence continues at coordinate 10,261,840 of OZ024799.1, forward strand.
TATGTTACTTTGACAAGCTGAAGACTAATTAAGTCATATTATTGTTTCCATATTTTACAAGGTAGTTCTAATCTGAAAAGTTCTGTTATCCAGATATCATTGAAAAAAAATGTTCTTTTTAATTCAATTGTTACTGTGCAAATTTGTAATATAATATTAAGAAGTAATATAAATGTTAAGAATAAGAAGCACTAAATTGTGAAAATCTGAATAACTCCTCCTCCTCCACAGAAACCAACAAAGAAATCTAAACCAGCCACATCACCATGTCGACCTCAGCGGAACAGGCGAGAGCCAAGAAGATTTCGTGATGCCATAGAAAATGGGGAGAAGGTTTTGCACACGTCCAGAAATAATGTTGTATCCATTGTCTCTCCGGATGAACTGGACGATTTTGAATCCAACTCCAATCCAGCATCTACCTCCAAGAAACTGAACCATCCCATAAAACAGGAAACAAGAGGGAGGAAAAGAAAGATAAGGACTGTGTCTGAAGATTCTGAACCAGACGTTAAAGCTGATTATGAGGAACGGAAGCTTGCCATCAAGGAAGAATTGCTGGAAATGGAAAAGAAAAAAATGAAAGTCTTGCAAGACATTTTAAAAAAACTGGACAAGATCATAGAAAACCAGAAAAAGAGCTAGAATATCATTTCCTCTCCTTTAAAAGTACTTTTTTCTGTATTTGTTGAAATAATGTAAATAGTATCTACTGTTAAGTTTTGAAACATTTAATACATTTCAGTCAGCCATTTGTTTATTAAAAAAATAATTGTGTGCAAAATGTTCATTTTAAATTATGTGACTTAAACCAACTTAATATAAGCTTTAAGGTCCTTGGTATCTATTGACTTTATACATTTACACTAATTGTACTTTTATTTGTACAACTGTTAAATGGCGGTACAACTTGCTCTATTAGGTTTTTCTGTCATGATGAAAAGTGCAAATAATAATAGTTAAATTAATTGTTAGGACAAAACTGATTTGTAGCATTAAGCTAAACCAATAAATCAACTTGGATCATAAATTGATTAAATCTATTTTCGCTCTCAACAATATTTATTTTACAGTAAAGTAAGGTCCTTTTTGAAATTTTTGACAAGTTTTGTCAAATGTTAATTAGTTTTTATAATTTATGTATCATACAATTACAATGATTAATTTTAAAAAATGTGCATCATTCAATTTTTAACTTCAGCATTTAGGGTAAATTTGCACAAAGCAAGGATTCATAAAGAATAATATAATATTTATGATAGAACGTGCTTATACTAATGAAATTTAGTATATTCCTTTTTTTTTTTTTTTTTGCCAATATTTCTGCAAAATTTATGAATCAGATCATTTGAATATATATTTATTCTAGTTATTTTAAAAGATTACTGTAAATTCCTCAAATATATATGTATTTTGAAGGGTTTTTCTTTTAAAAATTGACATTTAAAATTATATGTTTGAATGAAATAGAACTAAATTGATTAGCACATATGATTTTTGACAATTCTTATTTCAATTAAAAGTTTTTATAATATGATCAAATTTTGGCAAAATACAGTCTGGCAGCTTTTCAGTCTTAGTTTTTTGTTGTATTTATAAACAAATGTTTTCTGTTTTAAAAAAGGGAGTATTTATTAAATTAAAAGTGTTTTATAAAATGTATTTATGTCACAGGTGGATCCAGATTGATGTTTTGGCAATGGACTCTCCACCAGGCCACCCCCCCCCCCCAAGCTGAGTGTATAACTTATATACTGTTATAAAGGTTTTATATATACAGGATGGATGGAGGGCAACTCAAAGGACTTCCTAAGAAATAAACGTGACACACAACACAAATCATCACTGATATCATCAACCCGCCCCCATTCCCTTTGAAAAATTATGTATATATGGTACCGGTAGTATCACTTTGTTCTTATTTTAAAATCTTGGCCAACATAGTTTAATACTGCAATTTTTATTTTTTGGATTATTAAATTAATTTTTTAATGAAGAACTTTTAAGCAAAATCAATAGACTTTTCAAATAATTGCATATTTAATTAATTTATTTTCAACATATAATGCCATTTTAAAAATAACTAATAGCTTAATATTTTTAGGGAAGAAATTTCAGTAACATGAATGTTTATTTCATTTATTTATCTGCTACTTTGCATAGACATTTGAAATGGTATAAAAGTATTCACCACACATCCTTTAAGCATTACCAGTTAGATATAAATAAAAACAAAGTTTTGTTTGGAAAATATCAAATTATTAGTCAAAAAGCTTTTTCAAATACTATGGGAGTAATTTAAACTATAAAATTAATCATCCATCTCAAAAAGTAGTTTCAGTATCCAGCACCAATATTTGATATTACATGCCCAAGGTTTGATTTAAAAATCATTTTAAAAATCATTTTTTTTACACTAAAATAATATTCAACAAATAATTTAAGGGAGGAAGACAAAAAAAGGAATAAGTCTCTTAGTGTTAATCAGCCATTAAATATACAGTATTAAATTACTACACAGTTATTTGATTGTTTAAATGGAAATGAAATGGGAGCTGAACTTGGTATCAAACAACAGGGTGATGTGTGCAATTGGAAGAGCGGACCCATTCCTTTGTTTACAAATAGACCTCTTTAACAATTATGTGTGCTCTTAAAATATTGGCAGTAAGAAATTTTCCAACTAAACTTTGGGGGCACTAAGCAAGCTAATAAAATGTTCACCTTTAAAAAAAAAATTTAAATGGGATTATGTAAAAAAAAATTTTTAAGTGTATTAATTAGTAGATATCAATAAAAACATCATTTTATAAATCAGTATGAATTTAACATCCAACATCAATAGGTTGCATTGTTTTAACTCATTCCCGACGGCTGCGACTAAATGCGTCCTTTGCGGGTTTCGGCGGATGCGTCCAAATGCGTCTGGCCACACCCCCCTACTTTTCTTTTCTCCCTAGTTATAAAATCACGCATCCCCGAGATTACTAGTGATAACCTCGCGGTAGCGAGATTCCACGAGCATTCAATAAAAAAAACCGGAAGTTTTTATCTCGTTTCATTCATTTTCAAAGCTTGTCTCAAGCTAGTCGGATCACAGTGAAATTTTTTGTGACATTTTTTTGTGAAATTTTGAAAATGGCCTTCCAATTTCTACAATCCCTTATCGATGGAAATGAACAATTGCTAGACGAGGGTTCTGATATTGAAGTTAATGAACTGTTTTCAGAATCTAGTGATTCTGATGACGATTCTGTAAATGATAGTGTTACTTCTAACACGAACACTACTGGCGCGGAATGGTCCGATGGACTGTCCAATGTAACAGAAAATATGGGCGTATTTTCTGAATATGTAGGAAGTCTACTGGATATGCCAATTGGCAGCCTACCTATAAACTTTTTCAAGCTGTATCTGACGGACAAATGTATTGATGAGTTTGTTTTACAAACTAATTTGTATGCCAAGCAACAATTGGCCAAGCAGTCGGGCCCTAGGCCTAGGGCATCTACCATAACATGGACACCAGTAAATGCAGATGACATCTACAAATATATATATATCAATATCATGTTTGGCCTTCACCAAGTGCCAGATGTAAGACTGTACTGGTCTTCTGACAATATGTGGAGGGTCCCTGCAGTGGCTGACGTCATGAGCAGAGATCGTTTCCAGTTGATTCATCGGTTTTTCCATGTCAACGACAGCTCTCTTCAACCCGCCAAGGACAGCCCAAACTATGATCCCCTATACAAGGTGAGGCCCTTTCTGGACCACATAAGGCACCAATGCTCATCACAGTACAAGCCTCAGAGACAACTAAGTGTTGATGAAGCCATGGTCGGTTTTAGGGGAAGACTTGGGTTCAAGCAATATATGAAAGATAAGCCGACTCCCTGGGGCTTGAAGATTTGGTGTTGTGCCGAAGCCAAGACCGGTTACATTTTAAACTTTAAAGTGTACACTGGTAAAAGTGAGGTGAGCTCTACCAATGGTTTGGGCTATGATGTCGTCATGGCTATGGCCGAGCCCTATTTGGATAAAAGGCATGAGATTTTTTTTGACAATTTTTTTTCTTCGCCCAAGCTGGCAGAAGACCTACTTGCCCGTGACACCTATTGCTGTGCCACAATTAGGCCCAACCGCAAAGGCTGGCCTCTTAAAAAATCTAAACAAAGAAAAGGTGACTGCACAATGCAGCAAAAGGGACTACTTGTTGCCTGCCAATGGACAGACAAGCGCCAAGTAAATATGATATCAACAAATTCAAATCCACTGATGACAACCGTTGAGAGAAGATCCAAAGACGGGATAATTGAAGTGGAAATCCCCTGCAGTGTAGACTCATACAATTCATATATGTTTGGTGTGGATTTAGGAGATCAGCACCGTTCGTATTATCCTGTAGGACGACCTAGCCATAAATGGTGGAGGTACCTCTTCTGGTATTTAATCCAGGTATCCATTGTTAATGGTTATCTACTGATGAAAAGGGTGAACCCTGATTCCCCTTTTAGCAAGTGCCACCTCAAGTTTCGTTCAAAGTTGGCTCAACAGCTACTGAATTTAAAAACAAGAGTCACCCCATCAAGCTCTTCTTGCCTGAACAGGCCAAGTATTGCTGGCATTGCAAGACCTTTCAGCCCCAAGCATAGGCTCTCTACAATGCCAGGGAGAAAGCGCAGATGCTACCAGTGTGCCATGGTAGGAGCAAAAATGCCCAGCGGCAGAACAAAGGAAACCACCAAAGGCTGTTATTTATGTCAAGTGCATTTGCATGCTGGACAATGCTACAGCACTTACCATGAGAGCATAAAATAAACTTTAAGTGGTGTTAAAGTTGAATTAAATGTAGGAAAAAAGCGGTCAAAATATCATTTGTTACATTTTTATTAATTTTGTGTCGTCGTTTGGTCTTGTTGTACCAGTAATGTTATATATTTCTGAAATCTTATCCATTTCTGAATGCAATAATATTTTTTTGGTTTAAATTGGTTAATATTTAGGTACCAAAAACAATTTTATAAAATATATATATGGTAAAAAATCAGAGTAGCTTCCCTTTTCCAGGAAAATGAATATAAACAGGAAGTGAGTGCTCAGGGGGGAATGAGTTAAAAAATATTTTCATAAATATATTTGAACTAAATGTTATACTTCAAATTCAAGGATTAAAACAAAAGTATTAACGCATGATTATTTAGAAAACAGCATAGATTAGCTAAATATCCTACTGAAATTATATGTACACCAAATGCATATATTTACAAATTTGGCGTTGAACTTTTGATTCGGAAAACATTTTGAAGTAAAATATTTATTTTCACATACATCATTTTTATTAAACTAATAGTGATATCACTTGATTCACTAACAAAATAGGGATGTAATACTCAAGTGTAAAATTATACATTGGTTTCAAAAGATATTCCAGATTTTTCTGAACGTGTTGTCCCGACTGTAGCCTTGGACAAGCTTGACATCACAGATATGCGAGATGCAAACAATGACAATTTACTCTCAGCCTAATGTCAGAGGGGAAAAAAAATGAGGAAAATAGAATTTAGTAATTTTTTTAAAAATAACCCATGAGACAAAAAAATCTCATTGGTCTTAGTAAGTGGTGTAACAAACAAGATTATTGGCTTGGAAGGGCTTAATATACCTGCACTGGTTCCAGTTGCAGGATTTACTTATCTCACTACAATTGTGGCGCAGTAACTACACCTAGAGCAACCAGAATCTTATTGTTTAATATTTTTTATTTTAAGGATTATTATAATTCTTCCCAGTACTGGTTACCAATGCTGTAGCTATAGTATGATTTTGGACACTCCCCTTGCATGAAAAAAAAACTGCATTTGGCTGAAAATGCGGCCCGGCCCCACCATATAAAGAAAAAAGTATCACCCCACTCTGTGCCCCTCTTCCCCCCCCCCTTTCTTTTTTGTTGCTTTTCCTAATCCACTGCTGGTAATTAAAATGACCTAATGGATTCTCTAAATATAATAACTGAACATATTTTATGTGTGTACAATGTAACTATTGTCAGTTTTTTTCTGATTTGGATAAGTAAGCACTGAAAGCTACAAAGATAGCAATCATTTTTTTTTCTTTTATTAAAGAATGAAATCTTTTATACTTAGTCATAATGTCATTTTCAATAAAGTTTTCAATTTAAAAATGTATTTTCTCTTGAAGGAGGTCACAAACAAGTAGTTTTCAATTTAAAAAAAAATTATTACTTAAAAACAAGAAAGAAATCTTTATATTCATTACATCACTATATACCTTAATACTTGGTTGAGGTGACTCCTGGAATGCCTTGTTGACCATGCCAGATTTTAGTTGAAGGTTTTTAAGAGGATCCACCTGAAAGCCTTCCACATAAGTCACCAACATTCTATGCTTTTTTAAAGCTGGGCCCCAGTATATGGATGGCAAGCAAAGCAGTCTGATTTTCTGCAAATTAGAAATAGCAGGTTTTTTTTTGTTTTGTTTTGTCCTGCAATTAATTCCTCAGTTAAATTGATACTCATTTATTTTGATATATCTCATAACAAATTGGAGACACAATATTCATTAGGCACTTTCCTGATTTTTTACATCATAAAATAAAAGGAACAAGATTATATTTTAAAACTTTTACACATTTTTGATACACATTTGTATAAATTATAAATATTGTCAATCTGAAAAAAGACGGTCTTTATTATCCAAAACTTTGCACTAATCATCATGGAAACATCTCAAATAAATTTTCTAACTAAATTAAACAACCAATTTAATCAAATTAATAAATTTGTTAAACCAAAAAAAAATTGATGAATCCTATTAGTTGACATGAAATTATTTGGGCATAGAAAGAAACATGTTAATGCCTGCACCCACCTGCCACAGGCTGTCTTCATCCCTCTCCTTGCAAATCTTGTATAGCATAATTGCTGGTATAGCTAGAACTGCTGTCAGAGTCATCAGCCAGCCCATGGCATCAGCCCAGCCAGGATAAGTGTACTTATCGTAAGTAGAAGCTTTGTAGTCAATGAACATGAAGATGAATATAAACTGAAACAAATTTTAGTACAAGAAAATTAGTTTATCTCAATTAACAATGCCTGCATCCTTCAAATGAAATGCGAAAGAATTTTGCTACAGCTTCTAGCACTTTACAAATCAAAACGCATCTGATTCAATCTATATTAATGTTATTTTAAACTGGCAGATACATAACAATAAAATTATATGTCTTTAGTGTTTTAATTTTTTTAAAGTTTAGTCAGCACGTTAGTGCTATTAAAATAAATTAGTTCAAGATGGCCTATAATCTTAAAAATTATTAGAAAATTAATTACTTTGAAGTTTTAAAATTTTTCAATATTCAGTTATGTTTAAATACCATTATTTTAATACTTTAAGCTGGCTGATAATTTTGATGCTGTTTTAAAAAGAAAGAACAACTTTTTTTCAAAAGTCTGAATGTAATAACACCTGTAGTTTAAAGACTTACATTAGGGGGAAAAGTGCAGCCAATGCTCTAAACAATATGGTAATTGTTTAGGTTTAAGCACAGAGAATGTTAATAATAAAAGTGCAATTAAGCTTAAATATATCTTTTTTTTTGAAAAACTATCAATTTCAATTATTCCGTACACTTACAGCAATAGTGACAGGACTGATGACACACCATGTTGCTTGCCAATACAAAAATATTGTGCTGCCAGTCATTAGCTGAATGTCCCTACAAAATCTTCTTACACCTGAAGTAGATGTGATATTATTATTGCAAAAGGCATGGTAATAATAATATGTGAGGGGGAAAAAATAAATTTAGCAATATTAATTTTCTAAATTGTCTTTAGTGGTTGGAAAATTAAATTTAAATACAATTTATGTGTGCAAGATGAGAGCTGGAAAATTAAGAGCAATATGTAAAAAATAAAAGTAATACGTTGACTCACCATAGATGTAAATTAATGAAACCAACTCAAAAAAGGCAATTATAATAAGTGTTAAGCCTCCAACATAGTTGTCCATGAGCTGCAGTAAGTACATACCTCCCTGAATAAAAATGATTTTTCAATGTGTAGCTAGGCGGGAAAATTAGGGTTGGGGAGGAAACGTGTTTTTTTAAAGGAAAGTGTAAACAGATATTTGATTTTCTTAATATTATGTATTTTTGGTTTAAAATGCAGAGAAAAACATTTATTTTTATAAAAAAATACTCACAGGACATGTTAATGGAAGCCCCAAAATAAAGAGAAAGACACAGATGGTGAGGATTACCATCAACTTCTTTGGTCTTAGCCAAGGGAACTGATCAATGATCCCGGTCATAATAGTTTCCAGCATGGCAAACTGTGAATGGACGGATCATTATTTTAATAAAATATTAGAAGGACTGAAATTATTAAATAAGAAAGAGCCTAGCATTTGATATAGAACATTTTTATTCAAATTTAAACCCTTTACGAATTTCGCTTATTTTGTTAAATTCAACTGAAGTTTTAGTCTTTAAATTTGATACTCTTAGCCAAAATGTTCGGGCCTAAAAATAAATATGTCAGAAAAATTATTTTACAGTTGTTTTTTTAATATATATATAGTTTATAATTTTTTAAAAAATAATTTTCTCCAGTTTTTTTAAAATATACCTGGGAATCTAATCCTAGAGTTAATAACATAACAAAGAAAAGCAATGCCCATAACGTTGGTGGGGGCAAATTCGAAATGGCTTCTGGGTAAACAACAAAAGCAAGTCCAGCACCTGTGGATATAATTTTTTTTTTAAAATAATTTTTAAACATTACTTTTATTTTTCATTTCATATTAGCATTGTTACCTTTTAATTAAACACTTACAAATACTCAAATTATTTCTTTCACTTATACCCAGTTTTTATACCTTGAATCATAAACATTTTTGTATATATACCACCACAAAAACATGTTTATATATTCTTAAATTATAAAGTTGTCAAGGCTTTAAAGCCTACCTCCTCAAACAAGTTGGTATAAAGTTTAAAATATTACCCCAATATTTACAGCGATTTACTAGATATTTACCATCAGCTGCCACTTCTTCAATACCCACTTCCAGTTGACCAGCCATGTACCCCAAGTAAGAGAAAATAACAAAACCACTCAGAATGCAAGTCAAGGAGTCACCAACAGCAACAATTACAGAATCTCTTGGGATGAGAATTAAACATACTACTTTTTATTATAAAACAAGTGTGTAACACTAGAATTTAAATTTTAAAAACATACTGTTAATATTTGAACTTTGAGTGATGTGTTGACTAACTACAATTTCTATTTTTTTATCACTATTTAGTTTGCTGCTGATAATAAGTGGGTAATACATTTCTTGGATGCTGTTAGGATTCTTTCCTTGATTTCACATTTCATCAGAAATGCGTACAAAATACTCACCTTAAAATATTATTGTGAAACCTGTTGTAACTTGACAGCGTTATAAGTCCTCCTCCAGCTATTCCCATTGAGAAGAATATTTGGTTGGCAGCATCTTTCCATACCTTGCAAAGGAATAATTTAACTATAATTAAATTATATTAAAATAAAACAATGCTAAAATGTGTTGAAGTAGTTTTTCCAAAGCATTAATTTTATTTTATTTAATTTTTTTTAAAAACAATAATTTTTACACACCAATCTTATACCAGAACAATAGCACTTTTTGTGTTCAAATAATGAATAAGATACATGATGGGAGATCAAACACAAAATAATTTTCATGCCAATCATATTAAAATGTTTATTTAATATTGAAGTTTAACTTTACACCATAAAAATATGAGAGATAAAGAAAACTAAATTTTCTAAATTGTATTTACTTAAATACTTACATTAGCATCACCAAGTCTATCAAATACTGGAGTAATAAAATAGTAAATTCCAACAGATGCATTTTCTAGAGTAACCCCCCTGAAGAACAGGATGACTAAAACAACATAAGGAAACAATGCTGTGAAGTATACAACCTGAAACAAGAACAAAAAGTATAAACACTACATTATTTTCATTATAAAGTTTTACTTGATTTGTACCCTAATACATTTTAAAATAAATGATTATCTAATCATTATGACTCAAGAGACAGAAACCAAGTGGCAGATGGCTCACTGGTTGACCAAGACCGAGATGGATTGGCGTCCTCGCATGGAAGTGAAAAGCAATGGATCCATGGAACCACTGATGATGATGACACCACACCACATCCTATGTAGTGCTCTAACTTGCATCTTCACATCAACTCTGTTTGATCCATGGCATTTTGTCTCAATACATGGATCCACACCTGGTTCAGTTCTGGCTACTTGTCTTATTTTTAGTAAGGTATAGAATTTCATTTGTTTTTCTTAAACGGCTTCTTAGTAACTCTTGTAGGCTAAAATATACCTATAAAGGATTATTTAACATATTTTTAATGTTTAAACTATTTATATCTCATTTATTTCATAAACCTACCTTGCCAGTACTTTTAATGCCTTTAATTAAACATAAGAAACAAATGATCCAAGCCAGCAGTAGACACAAGACCAAATCCCATTTGGGTTGTCCAAAATTTTGGATGCCATCACTAAATCCTAACACAGATCTGAGGATAATATAAATACAATGAATATCTATATAACTACTACTTTAAATTGAAAAAAAATGTTAACGTATTGAACAATAATCAAGAAAGTAGAATATGCTGTAGCATTTTATTTAATATTACCATTTAAACAAAAATAATAAGTAAGCTTCAATCTCATTATTCTTGCATTAAATCTGTAACATAGGAAATTCGTTTCTGTCTATTGACAACTATGATCATAACTCCAGAAATACATCTAAACATCCAAGGTAAAACCTACAACAGGAGAATGGTTTAAAGAACATAACCAAAAAGCCTTTAAAAAGTTGATTAAATTTACATACAATAGGCATTTAAGTTTATAGTTTTTCGTAATATGTTATGAAAGTGTGTTGAGGTATTACAGACTCTGATCTATGCTGAGATGGCAGTCATGTTAATTTATGCTCAATTTGTCATTTTTGCTACACATTTTTCAATATGTTACATGTACATTGATGATGAGTCAAGTTTTGATATCTCCATCTGTTGTCTTCTCAAATTTTAGCTCTCCAGAATAAGCAGAACAGTAAGTGCTCCAATAAATTCAAACAAATGGATATATTCATAACTAGTTAAATATAGATGTTTTAAAGGGGAAATACATTTTGCAATACCAATAACAACTTACTCTTCCCAATATTCTTGAGCAGGTGACTTTAGTTTTCTCCCTGTCGACTCAGAAAATATCGTCTTATTCCAAACTCCAATTTCTTTACCATTTTCATCCTTACAAAGCCCATCTTCACCTTGACTGTCCCCCTTACAGCTCATTATTGGGAGTTTCAGTTTGCAGTCTGAGTCATTTTGAATGAAATTTGTGTATATTAAAAAATGAATTTTTTTATTTTTTTTGGTTAAAAAATGAAAATGAGAGCTTTTTGAATAAAAAAAACGCTCTCATTTAAATAAAAAAATTTTTTTTAAAGTTTAAATGTGAGCATTTTGAATAAATGTTCATGTATAACTGAATAAATACTAGTAAACACATTTCAAAGTAGCTACAAAATGTTAAAATATCAAAATAATTTTTATTCTGCTTAATGTGCAGGAGAGAATATTGTGCAGGCATTTAAAGCTGGAGTTTTTTCCCCTTCAAATTAATAAATTTTGAACCAATATAAGTTAAACAATTTTACAAAATTGAATTGGTATTAAAAGCTCATTTTTAATGCACAATTTACCATTCAGCTGTGTTATTAAATTTAAGGCTCTGGACCACTGCATGGATATTTCCTATTACTATTACATTTCACTTGTGACACCTTGATTAGATGGAGCAACACACCAAATTCACCATAGTCATATGTGAAATGCTGTGCCATAAGTAATTCTGACCCATTCCCGTGAAGTAAAAAAAAAAAATTTTGTTAGTACAAATATTCATTAAATTTCAAATTTTATTAATGAATATCAGAGTCTTGTGATACACCTGGTGACCTATTAAAAAAAAAGCTGCAGTGGGACAAATTTTTCTTTCTTCCAGTCACTGTTTTATCTTTAAATTATTAAACAATGTGAAAACACAGATAGAGTTTATTTATCATGAGTCAATTTTTGTCTGTCAAAAAAAAAACCTTGAGAAGAAATGATTTTTTTTCTTACCCTGGGTGTTCCATTCATTATCACAGTTTAAGAAAGGTAGGTCACTCGTGAATGAAGCAAACATGTAACGTAATGCCCAGCTCAACAACATGTTGTAGTAAATGGCAGTAAATGAGGAACAAATCACCATGGCAACACCAACTCCTATCAGAAAAATAAATGGAAGAGTGTGTGGAAATTCGTTAATGATATTATATCAATCAGCATTTAATAAGAAACTCCTCACAGTTTGGCTCCACTGGAAAAATGCAAATTACATTTTTTTAAATGGGGCAACTGCTTATTTTAAATTCGTATATCAAAAATATAATTATACTATAACAAACAAGGCCTTCTGAACAAGTGTTTTTTTTCCCTTATAAATGTATTGTTACCTACTTAAAGTTTAAAGAGATCAATTAAAAAAACTAAGCATTTTAGTCCTGCCTTTAAAAAATGGAGCGTATTCCCAGCATGTTGTGGCACCACGGCTGGTGAACTGACCAAGTGCAGCTTCCAGGAAAAACAAAGGGAGACCAATCATAAACATCATAAGAATAAAGGGAAACAAAAAAGCTCCACCTCCATTGCGATAACATAGATAAGGAAACCTGAAAAAGATTTTTCATAATCATTTTTTTATTTTGTGCTCACAAGAAAAAGAAATAGAGAGGGTGAGAGAGGGAGAGAGAGGGAATGAGAGGATGAGCAAGAGAAGCTGGGAAAGAGATGATGACAGAAATAGATATTGTACTGAGAGATACAGATTTTTACACATACCAGCGGAAAAGAATAAAAATATGTTGTAATGATAAGATAACACTTACCACCAACCACCCCCTAGGCCTACATCGTACCTCATAAATTTCCTTGGCTTACAACTAACCTCAAAACATTTCATTGGCTTTCAAGTTACCTCCAAGCAATCCCTTGGCTTACAACTTACCTCCAAACAATCCCTTGGTTTACAAGTTACCTCCAAACATTCTCCAAGCCTACAACTTACCTCCAAACATTTCTTACACCTACAACTTACCTCCAAACATTCTCTAGACCTACAACTTACCCCCAAACACTCACAAGACCTACAACTTACATCCAAACATTCTCTAAGCCTACAACTTACCTCCAAACATTCCCTAGACCCACAGCGTAACCAAGCAAAGAGAGAATAAAGTCAAACTTTCCCGACCAGTTCCCCCTCTCTTCATTCTCGTCCTGGCCGTATATGAGTTTTTTCTCATCCGACGTGTCCTCGTTTAACGCCGAACCCTGTTAGACAAATTGTAGATGTTAAAATTTGTCTACTTACATGTTAGAATCGTTAGAATAAAAATTTTAAGATAGTGTTTGTTCAATGAGAACCTCTTCCGAAAATGTCTCTGTGTCCGTAACCGGCCAAGGAAATTCAATATAGACATGGTGATACTCGTCCAATGTTCGATGCTACTTAAAATAATCATTGGGGTCTTTATTCAATGTGTGTAGTGTTCGTGCGAGGAAAGATGAAAAATATTGTCTTCTGTCACCTATTACGCAAGCCTATGTTAATTTTTATATTTAAAATTCATAAATAGTTGTTGTTATTTTCTAACCTACGTCGGTGACTTTAAAAAAAAATATATATATAAAAAATGCCAAATCACATTAAGGTTTTCAAATATGTACCGGTATTTAATTTAACGAAAACTTTAACACAATTACATATTTCCCGCACATTAAAGCACCTTGGAGATTTTTAACGATATATATATATTAATGTTTAACAACTACACAATACTACTTATAATGAAATGGTTAAAATTATAAAAATATTGTGTCAAAAATAACAATTTGTGAATTTTATTTCAACCTTTTTCAGAGCTTAGGACACATCCGTTTAACCCTCCGATCGCCAGCTTTGAGTGCATGCTACTCACCTGGGACGAAAAAGGTGTGTTATCCCGACTCTTTGCGTGATGAGGTGGCGCGCGGGAAGGGTTGCCTGCACCGAAATCCAGAGTGACATATCCATTGCTGTCACTCTTCAGCGTATCCAGCGTTCCGTTCAGATTATTATTCTCCTTTGGTCTCTGCGGTCTGTTGTCTTCCGGGTAATCGAAACCTTGGTAATTCGGTGCGTACGATTCATACGTGTTATACTTGGACGAGGCCTTCGTGTTTCTCTTTATGGAGTCTTTGGGGTCTTCATAAGATTTTATGCGGGGTAGCGAAAGATCTCTGGGGGGATTGTTTTTTGTAGCATCTTGGGGAGGATTTCTGAGTTTGACGCCTCTTTCTAAGCTGTCCCATGGGTCATCATAGCTTTGCACGGGTAGAGATGTCCCAGGGACGGGTTTTTCTGAAGTCTTTCTTATATTTTCACCATGATTTGCAGGTTTTTTATCGCTGTTTCCGGGTGGTACGTTTTTTGACCGCGGATATCTCTCCCTCTGTGGTGACCGTTCTCTGTAGTCTTCGCTAGAGGGAGAAGAGCGTCCACTGTCATATGGCGATAGACCTTTATATCGGGGGTCACGATCATATGGAGACCGTCTTCTGTCAGGGGAAGATCTTCTGTCTGATGGAGACTGTCTTCTGTCAGGTGGTGATCGTCTTCTGTCTGAGGGAGAATGTCTTCTGTCAGGTGGAGATCGTCTTCTGTCAGGTGGTGATCGTCTTCTGTCTGATGGAGAATGTCTTCTGTCAGGTGGTGATCGTATTCTCTCTGATGGAAAATGTCTGTCAGGTGGAGATCGTCTTCTGTCAGGTGGTAATCGTCTTCTGTCTGATGGAGAATGTCTTCTGTCGGGTGGAGATCGTCTTCTGTCAGGTGGTGATCGTCTTCTGTCAGATGGTGATCGTCTTCCGTCAGGTGGTGATCGTCTTCTGTCAGGTGGAGACCGTCTTCTGTCAGTTGGAGACCTTCTTCTTTCAGGTGGAGACCGTCTTCTGTCAGATGGAGATCTTCTGTAAGGTGGAGACCTCCTGTCCGATGGAGACCGCCTTCTGTCACCTTCAGACGAAGGAGACCTGCTGCGGTCCCCACGCCGTATAGGCGGTGGAGATCGATCTGGTGGCGAGTATCCTCTTTCAGGACTCCCGTTAGAGCCTCTTGACCAGGGATCATCTTGGCTGCGGCCTCGAGGTGTGTTGCGGTCTATACTTTCATATGATTTGTCAAAATCTTCGTCAATATCATCGTAGCCGTGATAATGCGACTCGTCTGCTGTGTGATTTTTCTCGTCGACGACGTCTAGGTCAGCACCCTACGTTAAGAAGGAAAAATATAGTAGGGACTGTTTCATTTTCATGTCAAAAACTATCGTATAATTTGAGCCACATTTGTAAACAGTTTAGGAAAACATTGATAATTTGTTAGATAAAGCGAGTTCAATTCTAGGTATTTTCCCTGGGTAGTTTATGCAAAGAATATTTTCTTAAAAGGTCACTAGTATAAAGTTTATGCATAGAATAGTTTTTTTTTAACTGGTGCATTAGTAAAAAATTTATAAAGTTTATGTATAGAATATTTTCTTAAAAGGTCATTAGTATAAAGTTTATCTTTTATATATATTACGCTTCTGGTGTGACTCGTGGACTGCTTCATAACAATCTGTCTGCTTCCTAATTTACTGCTTCCTTATCGGCGAATTTGGTTTTGAGAGTATATCACAAATAATTCTAAATGTTTGAAAGAAAATATGGTTCAATAATGAGTTCAATAGCGCACAAAATATAATTCCCGATAACTACGCTAATTGATTTTTTTTAGAACGCAACTGCCTTTGGTGCGTAATATTTTCTTTTCGGAAAATGAAATCGCCTCAATTTAAGTATGGTGTAAAAAAAATACTCGGTTTAAAAGTGGTTGGGATATCAGAATATTTAATATAGTTCATGGGCGTGAAAAAAAAAGTGTGCAATGACGTATCATGGGGGGAAGGGGTGTAGCAAAAGTGTGGATTCTTAAATGTGCTTTACTTGAGTTCATGTTTTGTCAAGTAACTTTAGTAGATGTGAAGTTCACGCATTGCTGCCACCAATGTTTAGCGGGTTATATCTAGTGCATAGAATATTTTCCTAAAAGGCAACCAGAGCGTAAATATTAACTAAACTTTCTTGAGTGTCCATATGTTGTTTATTCCATGGTGGCAAGTTTCTTTTAACTTTAACGTTATTGAATTTTTTAATTTTTGATGTTTTTTTTTTCAAAGATGTAAAGTTAATTCTTAGATACTCTAACTTTTAAAACTATTTTTTTTTAAAAACGTGTTTAAGTGTGTGTGTCCCACCCCCCATATTGGGGTGGGGGTTGTCAGGCACAATGCTAGCATTACTTAATTACATTATAATCATTTTAAAGTACTCTTTTATTAGGGTAGGTCCCCCCACCCTACCAAAAAAAAATTGCATATCGCCCACTAAAATATTATTCAACACATGTTGCCAAAGATACGACCCGTCGACGGCAGCTCTTCTAAAGTAGGTGAACCTCCATTTATTTTTAGACTGCATGGAAAGTTTTGAACAATTCCCCTCGTTCAGTTGGCTCCCACTTCGATAGATCTTTCTTTTTTAGAACTGTTTATTAAATGTATGCTATGTTGTTGGAGAGCCGTGGGGGGGGGGGGGGGTGTGGGAGCAATGTATCCCCACCAAAGCCCATTCAAGCAAAAACATCACCAGCCTACAGGGTGGAGGGGACTCGTTAACCTTGTGTGGCAACTCATCTAAGAGAAGGAAACTCTGAATTCAAACCCGTAGGCGGATAACATTGGCGCAATTAAACATTCCCGACAACTCAGCGACGCCACTGGTGCCATCCACATGATGTTCCCTTGGGTTATCCAGCAGCGGCTTGAGAAATTTATATCGTGTTAAAACCCAGAACATAACCCAAAATTGATTAAATTTAAATCTAAAACGGGACACAATTCCGTTTCCTTACCTGTGCAGAGTTGCTTCCCCGCGGCTCTGCACCACCCTTTAGTCTCATCCTGAGGCGGTTCTGTTTAACGTCATATCCATCCCATTTATTTTGATTAAATTTAATTATATGTTTGTTCGTATACTTAACTATAACTACTGGATGGCAGAGATCAGGGACTGGGTGATTTTTTTTAAATTTCCCAAAAAGCTCAACATAATAAGAAACGAAATAAGCTAAACTTATAAGCGTTGGCCCAAAGTACGCTGTCTTATAATTAAGAAATAATATATTTTCACTAGAAAAAAATGGGTTTTCAAATGGTAATATTATTTTCTCAAAATAAAATACTGTTTGAATATTCTGGTCAAGGCGATATCTGTGAAATGAAATTGAGATATACATTTTTTAAAATTATTTATCATGATTTATAATTATTAATATACTCTGTACTAACTTTTATCTTAAACTTTCGGATCACGTATAAAAATGTCTTTTTTAGTTGTTGATGGATGAGATATGGGGACTAACTTTCATTCTCAGGAATCTACCAAATTTCTCCATTGATCTTAGAATTAGATCTGTTTCTATTCCATTGGTGGAACCAACCAACAACAACCAATAACATCACAACCACAAAATATTGACGTTTCCAGATCGAATCATAATAATACAAAATAATTAACTATACATCCGACAATTATCCAAAACTTGAATTTAAAAAAACAACAATCTTACTGTGGCAGTATGAGTATGTGGATTTGAGCACACATTTAACTACGGTCAAAAACTGGTGAGTGTGAGACAGACTCCCCAAATCTACTCCACAGACTGAGTTAAGCTGACTAATAACAGTATATACCTCCTAATAAATATGATTGCTTAAAATGATATGTTATTTTGTACTGTTATATATAGTATAACATCACCTTGTTAAATTGCATATGTTTTTGTAAAAATGAGACGAAACAGAGTTCGCTTTTCAACATACTACATTTAAAGAGCTTCATAAATTTAACGCTTATCACTTAGAGGACGATATAAAGAATAATTTTATAAGTACACACATACATGCGTAAGAATCGCAAGGTCCATCAAAACCCAATAGGTCAATAGGTCTAGGAATTAACAGGTTCAGTCATATTAACGTATCGGCCATTCTTTCTCTGACAGCCAATCACTCGTAGTGTCCTTGTTTAAAAGAAAATCATACAAACGGAGAGACACACGCCGCCTTTCAAACAAGGACATGTCAATAGCACAGTCGACCCCAGTGCAGTCCTGCTACCCGCCTCCGATCATTAGGCCTACACACTAGTTCCCACAGTCAAAAGGCCCCAGGTAGTCATCGCCCAGTCTACCGTGACGACCTTAAACACGGTCGCAAAGGTGGGAATTCCGTCCTCGAATCAGGACTGGTTATTACTACAGATTTCAAAACGTAGCAGACGTCTGAAAAGGGAGGACAATGAGAAGTACGGACGTACCTAGGGCCAAGATTTTTGCCGCCCCCTACATACGAAAAAAAACCCAACAACAACAACCAATGCAATTGGCCGAAATTACCGCCCCCGCATGCATACAAAAGTGACCCCCCCCCCCAATCCCTTTTCCTACTTGAGTAGGCCTATGCGAGGGACGCATGAAGCCGTCAGAGAATACAAAGCGTTTGTTGTTTGAACGTCACACAACATTGTCCCCCTGCGGTTGTCCCATATTTAGTCATAGGCTTAAGGTGCTCTTGTAGACACAACCTTTAAACTGTGAGTACAAAAAGAAAGTGCCCCTAAAAACTTTAAGCGAGCTTACAAGAGAAAAAATAAGGTAGCCTAAAAATAAACTGTATTAGATAATAGGCCTAGCCGGAGGTATTCCGGGAATTTCCGTGTCCGACAGGGAACGGTACGGGACATCGTGGGTGTGTAGGCCATTTAAACCGGGTCATATAAATAATAAGTCAGTCTTTCTGTTGTCCGTCTTTGGTTTGGTGTTGAAACTTTTCTAGTAGAAGCGTCCGTTGTTAAGTGTTGAGACCTCTTATTAGGTCTACTCCTAACTGCTACGTGTGTTATGTTTCATGTAAATATCGTTAGCCGCAGTGAGAAGTGTTGCTAAGTTGTGATGAATAGAAATGATGATACTGAGAAGGCTGATAGAATATGAAGAGGGTCAGCATTTCGGGATGATTAAATCTAACAACTTTCTGCAGAGCCCTCTCCACCACGCGCTACGAACCAGTAGGCATAATCTCCAAGCTCAACAACCAACCCACCCCCCCCCTTTTTTTTTTTTTGCAGCGTATACGTAATCAATGGATGGAACCATATCATACTGATTTTAGAAGTTAGTTTACATCCGGGGACTATTTGCTATATATAATCGTTATTTTACTTCCTGGCATTTCTCAATGTAAATTTCCGTATCCGCCTGCAGACGTCCGCCAAACCAGCCCCTCCACCCCACGGGGGATAATCCACATGCGGATAAAGGTGGACAAGGATGGGGCAGGTGGATAAATGCTTATTTACTGAGGTCGTCCCGTATGGGCAACCCCTGACTAGCTAATAACGATAAAAACAACAACCTGCAGTCACTGCAGACTTTGCTAATATCTTCATCGTTTTCAACTACTCAAACCTGCGTAGTTCACCACAACGTGAAGCGCCTATATCGCTTATACTTTTGCGACCGAACGTATCTCAAAAAGTTGTGTAGGTTTTTATAAATGTACTTCAACATTAATAAATTAGTAAATCTAGTAGTAGTCGAAAAATTAAGACTCATCTGGTGCTATATAAAAAAATTTTCAAAAAAAAAAAAAAAAAAAAAAAAAAGTCATGACCACTTCTAGCTTTTCATAACTTTAAGCAACGAATTTTTATTTAACCATTGACTTAGACATCCCTGCTAAGGAATAAAAGATTTTCAAGCCCATTTTCCTTATTGTTTGAATATATGCTGTCAGATTGGCGAAAATCAAAATAATTCACGATTGCGAAACTACTTCTTATTCACTTTCATCATCATCAGTGGGCGCTGCAGCGCGTGTAGGGCCCTGGCCTGCTCCACCACATCCTTCCATTCGGATCGATCCATGGCTTTTCGCCTCCTTGCGCGAACCCCTAAATGGTGTAAGTCATTCTCCAAATCGTCCATCCGTCTTGGTCGACAGGTGAGCCGCCTGCCCCTAGGTTTCTGCCTATAGATTATATTTGCTGCTCTACAATCTGGCATCCTTTCAATATGTCCTGTCCAGCCCAGTCTGAATTTTTTATTGCTGAGACTATGGGTGAGTCTTCGTACAAGTACAATTGATATAGTTCTTTGTTTGTACGGATTCTCCAAACATCATTGTCTATATTTTCACACCATATATTTTCCTGTCGATTTTCCTCCCCCGTGCGTTGAGCATGTTCTCTACTTTTCTGGTAAAGGACCAAGTCTCACTAGCGTAAGTTATTACTTGCCTTATGACAGTGGTGTATAGGCCTATCGCCTTCTTTGTTCACCTTGAGAGGTTTTTGCTTCCTAGTAACTTTTGTAAGCTGAAATAAGAACAGTTGCCTGCTGTCATCCTTTATTTCACCACCGATATTATTTCACTGTGCTCATGTATAGTCACCACTAGATATTTGAAAGTGGCCACTCTCTCAGAGGTGTGCTTGTTCACATTGATGTTGTCATCAGCGTGGGTGTTTCGTTACATGATATACTTTGTCCTACAGGTTCCCTGAATGCTTTGATTGCTGGCTATATTAAGTTCCTGACGGTTGTTGTTCTGTAATAACTCGCTGGAAGCAGTTTGTAATGGTTCCACTGGTTCCGCGGGTTCCACTGGTGCTTACGCATTTGTCTCTAATGACTTTTCTGACGCGATGTTGAACAGGATACGTGATAGTGAATCTCCTTGTCTGAGGCCCTGGTTAGCTGGGAACTCCCTTGAGTACTCTCCCTGTACTTTGATTCTTCTTTGGGAGTTAGCCATCATCATATGTATGACCCGGGTAAGTTTGTTAGGGACTCCTGTTGTGTAGAGCATCGTACAGGTATTTCCTGTCTACGCTATCATAAGAAGTTTTATATTCCACATAAAGCTGGTGTATGTTGATATTATATTCTTCGCATTTCTCAATTTAGCTTGTTTGTTAGTATGTAATAAAAATTTAATTAACCATATACAAAAAAGTTACAATATAAGAGTAACATTGTTGCATAGGCTATTTATATGTCTTTGAACCGATGTTAAATTTGGTATTTGGTTGCTGCTTCTGCTTCTGAGAACGACCCCCTCCCCCTTACCACCCACCCCCACTTTTCTTTTCACCGAGTGACACACCAGTTACACACTATAACCCGTGTTATGAAAATGAACCCAGATTGTTTGACACACACTCTCGTCAATTATAAGGACGACACCACCCACCTGGGTAACATGCGGGTTACACACCTTAACCCGTGTTTAGAATGTAGACAGCCAAAGGCATACATGCACATCACCCACCACACGTACATTTGATACTATAACATTCTCCGTTACAAACCTAGTATTAAATATTCGAAGCAAATCATGACCCGCGAGAGGATGAGTCACGACAGGGTTTCAACTATACGATAAGTATGACCTGGTCTCTCTCTCTCTCTCTCTCTCTCTCTCTCTCTCTCTCTCTCAAACGAACAATATCAAGCGGTGAAGGCCTAATCACGCATCTTTGATCTGAAGGTAAATGAATTTGCATTATAAACGAGGTGGCGAATTTTATTCGTTTTTTTTCTGTTGTTCGCTGATGAGGGCTTCTTGCCGACACGTTCGTTGTTTTGTTGCGTTCCATTTCTCAGGTTTAACCTTACTGTGTTTTACTAATTTCCTAATAATTTTAGAAGCACACCAAGTTATATATATATATATATATATATATATATGTGTGTGTGTATATACAATTTATTCAAGTAAATATATGAATGCCATTTTTCAAGGGGAGATGTTTTTACATTTTAAACGTATAGACATAGAAATAATTTGTCAGATGTTCAAAGCAAAGACAAAAAATAAATTGAAAAAAATAAATATGTTTCTCTCCCGCCCATCCCACTCCCCCCCCAAAAGGGGAGGGGGAGGCGTTGGGGGTGGAGGCTTCTTTGGAAGCGTTGGCCAAATAAAAGAATTTTCTAGCATTCATTCATTTAGTCACAGTTTTTTGTTTTTTTAAATTTAAAACATAGTGACAAGTTAATTATGGTGTGAGGTTTTTAGATTCAATAGAATATGCACGGACACTGATCATGGACTGGTCATACAGTTTACTGATAAAGAACAACGCCCATATTTCAGTGTTTATTTGTGAACTTTATTTTTTAAACATGCGCAATTTTTGCTAAAAAATTTAGTTCATTTTTCGCCAAAATCTATTGATGGGCTGCGTCGAAATTAATTTCAAAAGCAATTTTGGCGTTGTGCAGTTTAGGAGTGTGTGAAAACCGGTTTGAGTAGGTCAAAAGTTGTGTCATTAGACAACTTTTAAACTTTCTTCATGGTTGCGTTGTTTATCTTGTCATTTCAAATTTAGATGTACATTTAATTTTGGTCTCCAGGCACATTGCGCTGTAAGTATGACATCACAAAACCTGATCTCACACCAATTTCAGGTACCGGAGCTTCATGCTTGTAAAAGAAAAGAAAAAAAAGGGAAAAGGATCATGAAAATATATTTATAATTTTTTTTAGAAAAGATAGCTTTTTCATAATTGTGTTTTATTTATCATCAAAACAAATGTAATGGATGTAGGATCTCTCACCAACAAACACCAATTATCTTTAAACGATATTTTCTAGTTTTTTTTGATAAACGTATATTCGATTCTGGCAGTTAAAATTTTAACAGTGTATAGACCCCACAATGGCTTAAATACTACGCTTTTATGTCACGTGAAATGTTACTTTAATGACGGTTGAGATGGCAAAATGTTTCTGAACATTTATAATAACTAAAATAAATGCTGATGCATAGGTTAAGCGTCAGTTGACATGATCAAATTTGCTTCAAATTTCGCGTCAAATTGTGTATGAACGCACTACATTTGTGTGTGGTTTCTGTTTTTGGGACGAAAATGGGAATTTGATCAAATAGTAATTTGCTAGTTGTGACAAGGCTTCATAAAAGAATTGCACCAAATGCATGATCGAAAATTTGATCTTGTGAACCGACGCTAAATGTCATATATAATGTATTCATGGCTGACGACGATAAAACTGTTACAGATACGAGAAGCTTCTGTACGTTCAGCATCTCCGATACATTTTCGGCTATAAAAAGCACAAACAAGCAGAAAGGGTTGGGGAAAAAGGGGGGGTGGACAACACACAACGACCCCAGGCGTCCGTATTGGTATCGGGTGTGGAGGCGGAGGGAATGTAATCAAAGAGTGAAATAAAAGTTTAGCTTTTGAGATATGAAGCAAATGGTAATTTTTTTTCCCCCTTTCATGTAGCCTCATCCTTTGCCCTTGACTGAGTCCTAGGGGCATACGACAAAGGAGTTTTTTCAGCACTGGGTCACAAACAGGAGCACTAGGTCATGCAATCAAGGAGTTGGCCTCTTGTCTACCATCAAACCTCTGCACGCCGCTGCTAAAAAGCAAGACGCCAATGAGAACTAATCATGTTTGGTGATGAAGTAGGACGGTGGTCGGCAAACAGCGGCTTCGGAGCTGTGTGCGGCTCTTTGAATGGGATAGATGTTTTTTTTTTTTTTTTTGCTGGAGATAGAGGCGCATCCTTAAAGGGGTTAGAGGCGGGTCTTTGAAGGGGATAGTCGATAGAGACGACCATTTGAAGGGGATAGGGACAGCTCTTTAAAGCGGGTAGAGGCGTGTCTTTCGAGGAAGAGAGGGGGCTCTTCGAAGGGAATGGAGGTGGCTCATTGAAGGGGATAGAGACAGCCATTTGAAGAGGATAACATAAACAAATATTTAACGGCATGCTGTTCTAAACAAATATTTTATAAGCAGATATAAAAAGTATAATAATTTTAGCACCTCCCCCCCCCCCCCCCCCAAAAAAAAAAAAATCAAAAAAAAAAATCAACAGAATCTCGCCTGGCAAGTCAAATGTTTTCTTCAGGTAGAGAAAAATACAAATCACTTTCTCTATGGCCAAGCAGGAACTACTTTAAAAGACAAATAAATCCGTCCCCCCAATGCCCTGTGCATGTCATTGAAAACGGGTTTAAAAATGTGAGTTCGTCTTGTAAATACCGATAGGCAATTAAAAGCAATTTAAAAAAAAAAAAATTTGGGGTGGGGGGGGGGGGAGGTACGAGTTGTCAAGGGTATGAGGACCACTGTCGTGAGTTTAGATTACAGTTATTATTGATGTTCACCCGAAATAGTGAAAACATGAGAGAACGAGGCGTGAGATGGTCATTGTCGATCAGGGTAGAGAGGGTATTATATAGAGGAGCTGTGTCACAGTGAGTGAGGGTTGTACTATATTCGCGGACGAGAGGGGTGTTGCTGGGTCTGTGAGACGTATTGTGACTACTGATTATCTCTGTGTATCTCTTGGATTTGGAGGTGATGTTACATGACATGCTATAAGCGATAAAGTTAATAAACTCATAGTATTGCATGATGGAGTCAGAGTGTAGTGCCTTGGACTAACATAGAGTATAAGTTGCACTAGCCACAGGAGCTTAGAGACTATAACTGTGGTCCGACAATAAGAGTAGATAGATCGTCTCAACCTCTGAGATCGACAGCATGTCATTCTCGCCAGGAGAGATAGAAATAAAAACATAATGTAAAACGATAAAATAAATTTTAAAATTTAAATTGATGTTAATGATAGAACAATATTTGTTTAAAAACAAAAAATACGCTTCTAATTAAAAAAATATATATTTGAAATGAGACGCAAACCCTATGGGTTCAAATGGACATTATGTGAGACATGATGCTTGATGAAGCTGCTTACTGACTGTGGCTCTTCTATTCCCCTCGTAGATGTCCGACACTCGGGACAGCACTGACCAGCCACGTACACCTTCTCTCCATGACATTCGTCAAAACAGTCAACGTTAGTACATGAGACATCGCCACCTTCTCGGCAATGGCAGAGCGTGCAGTGGTCGGTGAAAAAAAACTGACCCACCTGATTGGTCAAAGGTCGATAAAATGTTTACCAGCATTAGTGGGGAGGAAACGCAACGCTCCTTAAATAAATAAATAACAAAATACTGATATTAAGCACCGCTACTAAACTTAAATTTACTAAAGTTTAATTTAATTATTATACAATCCGTTATTTGTTCTGTTTCAAGAGGGGGAACATTTAGTATGGTTCAAAGTACGGTTCAAATATTTGACTCACGGCGTGAATTTCTTCCCCCATTTTGCAGATACCTGGATCTGGGGTTGTCTGTTGGTTTCAAGAGCAATATAAATTATATGTGGAATACCTTACACATAAAAAAAACAACAAATCAAGCGATGGATCAAAATACCAAATATCTACTTTGAAGAAACAAAATCATTCAATCAATCCAAATACCAAAATATTTCTACTTTGATAAATTCGAGTGCGACACTTCAGGACAAAAGTTGTAACGTGAATTTTCTTAGTGAAAGACTTGTGCCTGCAAATCGCCTTACGGTTTGGAATGGGGTGGTCGTCAGCCATAGTTGACAACACTCTCCTGGTATGTGGACGAGATCATCGTGAGCACACTGCCCTTTGAAGGGGATAGAGGAGGTTCTTTGAAAGGATTGAGGCGGCTCTTTGAAAGGAGTGAGGCGGCTCTTTGAAAGGAGTGAGGCGGCTCTTTGAAAGGAGTGAGGCGGCTCTTTGAAAGGATTGAGGCGGCTCTTTAAAAGGGATATAGGCGGCTCTTTGAAGGTGATGGAGGCGGATTTTTAAGGTGATTGAGGCATATATTTGAGAGGATAAAGGTGGCACTTTGAGGGGATAAAGGTGGCACTTTGAGAGGATAAAGGTGGCACTTTGAGGGGATAAAGGTGGCACTTTGAGAGGATAAAGGTGGCACTTTGAGAGGATAAAGGTGGCACTTTGAGGGGATAAAGGTGGCACTTTGAGGGGATAAGGGTGGCACTTTGAGGGGATAAAGGCGGCTCTGTGAGGGGATAAAGGCGGCTCTTTGAGGGGATAAAGGTGGCACTTTGAGGGTAAAAAGGTGGCACTTTGAGGGGATAAGGGTGGCACTTTGAGGGGATAAAGGTGGCATTTTGAAAGGATAAAGGTGGCACTTTGAGGGGATAAAGGTGGCACTTTGAAGGGATAAAGGAAGAAAAAATTTCCCAAATATCCAGTCCATGTTATTAAAAATCGCTTTTAAAGAATGGTTATGTCCGTAAAGGATAAAGGGCAAATAAAACACTCTTCAAAATAAAAGTGATAAACCTATAAAATAAATGTAAAAAAATGGAAGCTGTTATGATAGGAGGATAATAAAAATAAAATATTTACACTTAGTACCTAGATTTGTAAAAATACATAAATTTAGAAATTTGGACTAAAACCCTATAACATGACAGGACATTATATATGATGATGCTGATTATATCCACTTACAGTTAGTGGCCATTCCATTTCGCCCGTAGTCGTCCGGCACTCGGGACAACACTGACCAGGCACGTACACCTTCTCACCGTAGCACTCCTCAAAGCAATCGATAATGTAACACCCGAGAGAGCCGTCTTCTCCGCACGTGCAGCCCCTGCAGGGATCGGGGTAAAAAGTCTCCCCCGCCTGATTGGTCAAATTTTCAATAAAATTGTTACCGACATTTAGTGGTAAGAAAATCACGATGCCTTAAATAAAAAGAATGTCTAAAGTATTGTTGATGAGCCTCAAGAGAGGAAAACGTAGCCAAGTGCATAACTCACGCGGTAAATTTGTCCACCGTCAACGCAGAATCCTGGATGTGGGCTTGTCTGTTGGTTTCAAGAATCATATAAATAATATGTTGAATACCAAAGCGTAACTTAGTTACGAACGCTAATACTCATGGCGGCATCAGTCATACTTTGTTTCAATTGAAAAATATATCACTAAAAATACTAAATGTCTACTTTGAGGGGAAAAAAATCAATAAATCAATAAAAATAAAAGATATCTTGATAGAAAGCAATCTATCTATCAATCAAAATTATAAATATCTACTTTGAGAAAAAAATGAGTTAATCAATCAAAATACCAAATATCTATTAAGATAGAAATCAATCAATCAATAAATTAAAATACTAAATGTCTATTTTGAGAAAAAAAAATCAATCAAAATAAAAAATTTCTTGATAGAAATCAATCAATGTGTCTATCAATCAAAATTATAAATATCTACTTTGAGAAAAAAATCAGTCTATCAATCAAAATACCAAAGATCTACTTTGATAAATACGAGTGCGACACTCCAGGACAGAAGTTGTGCAAGCGAATATCTTATTGTAAGACTTAAACCTGCAAATCGCCTAACCGTTTCTAATGTGGTGGTCGTCATACACTCTGGACAACACGTTCCTGGAATGTAGACGAGCTCTCCTTGGTCACACTGCTGACATGACTCCCACACACACGATACTACACCATCTGCGTTACACCAGCAAGACTGGCACGGCTGAGGCCTGAACAACTGGTTGATCTATGCGATTAGAAACAAGATATCTTGACAGTTATAATGGTAGATAAGGTTACATCAGCAAGACTGGCACGGCTGAGGCCTGAACAGCTAGTTGATCTTAGCAATTTAGACACAAGATATCATTGACAGTTATAATGGTAATTAAGGTTACACCAGCAATACTGGCTCGGTTTAGGCCTGAACAGCAGGTTGATCTAAGGGATTAGAAGCAAGATATCATTGACAATTATAATGGTAGATAAGGTTATTCACAATTTTAAAAGAAAGAAAATGACGCTATACACTATGAAATGTTGTACTTTATTCCATGTTTCACTTGCCAGAGTTAAACTAATTAAATAGACCCGTTTACACTTTTGATATGTCAATGTTTAATATCTGTAACTATATATATATATATTAAAATTCATACATTTAAAAAAACTTACTTTGTTTTCATAAGGTAAATTACACGCATTCGTTTTATTTTCTTTCTCATAATTCGATCCTCGAATTCTCAAAGTAGGTATAAAATCTGTATATAAAGTTGCACAGTGAAGTGCAAAAAATCCATTTATTTGCATTTAAATAAATAACAATATTTCTGTTAGTGAAAGACACGGGCAAATAAAATGATGTTGTAGATGGCATTTATCGTCATTGTGGACCAAAAAAAAAATACACTCACTGGGTATGTGTTTCCCTCGAAGATGCACAAATCGACTTGGGTGCTTGTTGATATTTCTGGGGTGGTAGTGGGTGTATGGGGCTTACATGGTTTTCTACACGGTTTCGCGTGGTGTCTCTTTAGCGGCAGCCTCGCGCCACTGCACAGAGAAAAGACAACCATAATCACAACCAGGCAATACGTGTTAGGCATCTTCAGAGTTTTTGTTTCAAAAAGCAAAACTGGCCAGGTTTTATTTATAGGACAGCTAGGTAAACCGGATATTGAAAATCGAAGAGATGTTCTTTTAATAAATCCATATCGAAGTTTGTTTACTAAAAGAGTGGATCTAATATTAGGAATCAAGATACCCCGCTCTATTAAGCCAATTTTCTGGTAATCGTTTGGTGATTTTGTGTTTAATAGTTTACATAACATTTAGTTTTTTTTTATTTCTTTACATCCTCTCTGTGGCTTTATGATATGGCATTTAAAAAAAAAATGTAAAAAAAATAAATGAAGTTTGAGAGTTCGGTAGGAATTAAATACACATAGTTGTCCAGCCGTACCTGTTTCGGATTAAATTCAATGTGGACTTCCTCTAGACCAGGAGTTCTCATCCTGTGGGTCGCGTTCCCTTTGGGGTCGAACAAACCTTTCACAGGGGTCGCCTAAGACCAAAGGAAAACAACTATAATATACTCTAGAGTTAAGAAGTAGGAACAAAAATAATTTTGTGGTTGGGGGTCGACACAACACGAGGAACTGTATTACAGGGTCGCGGCATTCGGAACCACTGCTCTAGACCGTGTGTATCTGGTTAGTGGTTTTAAACCTGTTGTTACGATGTCTGCTGTAATTCGACCTAGTTAATAGGTTAAGAATGGAAGCTATCCGAAGCAAAAAAAAAATTGCTTTCTGTTGGATGCTTGTGCAAATATCGGGGTACAACGCGAAATTAGCCGCATAATAAAATACACGAAAACACATTTCAGCAACCGAAAATAACCGAAAAACAAGAAAGATTATATACTAAATTGCACACAAGTCTTTTATTTCTAGATACTTATAGGGTCACTTAAATAAAGGCTCAATATATATTATATAAGTTCAAAAAAACGTTTTAGATTTCAAACAATTCAATTGTCAAAATTCAATGATTAGAATGTTATATTCTCCATAATATCTTAAAGTTTGAGTTATAAGTTATAACATGTATTTTTAATGAAGCATACTTGAAATTATAAATCGAATGTTGGCAGAAATATGGGTCTATACGCCAGTATCTCCATATTTGGCACTGGTTGAAATACTGGTTCTGGGGGTTATCCTTGACCGACCCCTTCAACTGCTTCTGGAAATGCTGTCTAGGCTCACTATAACACAGCGGCAACCTACACAAAGAGTCACGTAAACCCAGTGCGAAGGCAGCAATACATCATAAAATAATACTGTACACCTTTAATTTTAGTACTGGCAAGACATGAATATAATATAGTACACAACACCCGTCTCAGTCACTAACATCATCTTAGACAACCAAGACTCGGCGTGAACTAAATTCCACTAGCCGCGCACACAAATCTGACCACCGTGCATAAACTACTGGTCTACTCCCCCCAGAACAGAGTGCGAACTACGTGTGAACTAAATGTGTACTCTTGTGACCTAAATGTGTACTACTGTGAACAAGTTGTACACCTCTGTGAACTAAATGTGTAATCCCTTGAACTAAATGTGTACTCATGTGAACTAAATGTGTACCACTGTGAACTAATTTTGTAATCCTTTGAACTAAATGTGTAATCCTGTGTACTAGACGTGTAGGCTACTCCTGTGAACTAAATGTGTACTGCTGTGACCTAAATGTGTACTTCTGTGAACAAATTGTGCATCTCTGCGAACTAAATATGTAATCCTTTGAACTAAATGTGTACTCCTGTGAACTAAATGTGTACTCCTGTGACCTAAATGTGTACTCATGTAAACTAAATGTATACTCATATGAACTTAATGTGCACCTCTATGAACTAAATGTGTTCCAATGTGAACTAAACGCGTACTACTGTGAACTAAATGTATACTCATGTGAAATAAATGTGCAATCCTGTGTACTAGATGTGCTTTCCTGTGAACAAAATGTGCACATCTGTGAACTAAACTGTGTACTCATGCGAACTAAATGTGTAATCTTATGTACTAAATGTCTACTCATGTGAACTCTCTCTCTCTCTCCCCTCTCGGCCTTATATTCCGCACACCCGTTTATTGCTATCCCCTTTTCATCCAATCACAATTTAGACACAAAACTTAAAACTCAGGGTGACATCATGCTCGCTGTATCAACAGAGATTCTCACACGATTAGATTAACAGTTATTCCTTACTTCCAGAAATTCCCGATGAGTTTGAAGGGAAACTTGTCATACAGAGAAATGTAATCCTATCCCTGCACCCCTTTAAAAAATGATCTGAACGTATTTTGTTTTTATGCACTAATGTTGTATGTTGTCTATATAAATATCCAATATGTATTCATATTCTTTGTGAAACCATCCAAGTTTGTTTTTCGGTACATCTCTTAAGTTCTTTTTGAAGAATTTTATTTGTTAAAAGTCGAAATTTTTAGTTTGAGCGTGTTCATTTTCACAGAGCATGGTACAAATTCCTAAATTAGTAGCCTACAATTAAGTAGATCATGTATGCAATTTCAATTTGGTCCGTCGTACTGATCCTCTCAAGGGAGGCTGTGTTGATAAGAAATGTTAAGATTGATTAAAAATGTCCTGACCTCATATTGGTTCTTTTGTTATGATCACGAACGTGTTATGGTGTAAGATAATAAAAACTATTTTCCGACTCCCATATTTTCTAGAAAGACCACATAAATAATTCCCACCAACTTAAGCGTTTGTTTAATTGTTTATGATGCTCACTTGACACATTTGTTCATCGCTTTCAATAGTTCATCTTTCAATAGTTCATCTTGCAATAGTTCATCTTTCAATAGTTCATCTTGCAATAGTTCATCTTTTAATAGTTCATCTTGCAATAATTCATCTTAAAATAGCGCATCTTGCAATAGTTCATCTTGCAATAATTCTTCTCGCAATAGTCCATCTTGCAATAGATCATCTTGCAGTAGTTAATCTCTCAATAGTTCATCTTGCAATAGTTTATCTTGCAATAACTCATCTTGCAATAGTTCATCTGTAAATACTTGATACGGAAAATAATTAACCTGGAAATAATAATTCATCAAAATCAATGCTACCGGTATGGGATGAATGTAGCATTAGTAATTTTTAGTGCTGTTTTTTCGTCATTATACCTTACCTATGATGTAAATAATCTTTAGGAACTTAAAAAAAAAATTCATATACAAAAAAAAAACATGTAGAGTTTTAAGAAGATTTAAGTAAGAGGATGTCTCCGTCTAGAGACAACTAAACTGTAACGTAAACACTACAACATTGCCAAACCTTCCCATTCCCCACTCGTGTGAACAAGACAAATCGAGGCGTACCGTGTACGTGGCATAAATATAGAAATACAACCCACTTTCAAGAAGTCGTCAACATCTTCACGCACCCGGCATTGTATGTTTACATGAAAGATTAAAAAAAGAAAAAAAAAGGAAATCCAAAAATCGATGAGATTAAAGCTTCACAGAGTTGCTCCATAATACCTGGCGTCAAAATGTTTGTCCCGTTTCAGCCAATACGTTAATAATGGTAATCCTTTCTGGCTGTGTTACATAAAAAAAAAAATATTTATTCATTATTTGGGCTATGGCAGTCGGGTTTGGCTCGGCTCGTGAGCACCGCAAGTTCGTGTTCGATTCCGTAACGGCTTAAGTTCCGATTCGTTCGCTTTCGGCAACAGCTAAAGTTAATGTTCGTCTCGGTAATAGCTAGGGATTGTGGTTCCATTTTTTTTTTCTTTTCGGAAAACAGGTTATCAGGGCATTAACCAGTTCTGTTGTAATTTTTTTTTTACTGGTCAATAAGCACCCACGCTAAGCAACAAAGGCAAATTTCTATCATACTTTCCAACATATGATATATTGTGGCTTGTCGGGGTTTGTTGTCTATCTTGTAGAATCATACTACTGAGACGCACTGCCCACCCTCTTTATCACGTGTAATTCTCTTCATCTAGATGTTAACTGCCTACAGATTGATAAATACATAACCTTTCTACTTTTTTTTTAAAACGTTACATGTTGATTACATTGGATAAAAAACGAAGTCGGCTATATGAGATTTTGTTGTTGAATTTTTCACGCCTAAAAGTCAGTTTACACGATCAAATTTCGGGTCAAAATTGTTGTATGAACACTCTATTTTGTGCGTGGCTTCTTTTTTTGGGTGAATTTGATCAAATAGTAATTTGAAAGTTGTGACAAGGCTTCATACACGAATTGCATCAAATGCTTGAAGGAAGATTTGATCGATTACATCTTTCAAGATATTATGCAAATATTTTACAACCGGTATTATTACGCGACCTCTCTGTCACGTGGGGAAAAAAAATGGTTGTCATTCGACAACGAGTTTACATTGACTACGCTATGTTATCGAAACGAGCACAACCTCCGAATAATAGTTATGCACTCAGAAAGAAGTTTCAATGATTACTTAGAAAAATTAGGAGCCAAGCATAAGGTATAGTTAGGGGCGATACATCAGTAACACTATGCATGCTTAGAGCTTCTCTTGACCACATTCGCAGGCTAAACTCTGCTCCAGTCGATTCGATCGCACCAAAAATTGTATGCGTTTTGCTTAGAAGTACTTTAAAAACCAAGCAAAAATAAGGAAAAGAAAAAAAAAACGGTATACAGTTTTAAAAATATGAGGTAAAGTAAAAGATTTTCAATAATATGAAAAAAAAAGTCAAAGATTTTTAACAATGTAGGGCAGAGTCATGTATTTTTTTTTTATAAGACGAGGCAAAGTCATACATTTTAATAACTGATTCAAAAAAATTTTTTTTTGTAAGCCTTTTCTTAAGTTGCTTTGTCGTTTGTTTGTGGTGGAATCTTGCATCACTATTTTGACCCCGTCATGATGTCCAATGGAACTGAAGCTTTTTTGAAAAAAAACATGCTTTTCCAAGTATAAAATGAATTTCCTTTAAAACCTTTAAAGTCATATACTGCATTAAACTACACGACCATCGCTACGAAAGCCTAGATTATTATGTTTTGAAAAATTCGTTGGAAAAATAATGTTTTCAATTTCTTTTTCGTCACTTCACGAGATCCGCTGTTAAGTTTGGATTTGGCGTTAACTGTATTTTATTATCATACTCTAAAATATAGTTAATTGTTAACTCACCCTCACCAATGATTCTAAGTATGCATTCAGACATTTGGTGTGGGGAAGTCAGACATTTGGTGGGGAGCAGTCATGCATATGGTGGGGGGCATTCAGACATTTGGTGTGGGGAAGTCAGACATTTGGTGGGGAGCAGTCATGCATATGGTGGGGGGCATTCAGACATTTGGTGTGGGGAAGTCAGACATTTGGTGGGGAGCAGTCATGCATATGGTGGGGGGCATTAAGACATTTGGTGTGGGGAAGTCAGACATTTGGTGGGGAGCAGTCATGCATATGGTGGGGGGCATTCAGACATTTGGTGTGGGGAAGTCAGACATTTGGTGGGGAGCAGTCATGCATATGGTGGGGGGCATTCAGACATTTGGTGTGGGGAAGTCAGACATTTGGTGGGGAGCAGTCATGCATATGGTGGGGGGCATTAAGACATTTGGTGTGGGGAAGTCAGACATTTGGTGGGGAGCAGTCATGCATAAGGTGTGGGGCATTAAGACATTTGGTTGGGGAAGTCAGACATTAGGTGGGGGGCAGTCAACATTTCATTAAAGGACGTCAGGCTATTTTAAACGGCGCATTCACAGCCTCAGACCCGACCAGTTGACAGAAAACGTTTTGCACCGGTTTATCAAACATATTTTGTGTATCAACTTGCTTTTTATACATTTAAGTAACATGCACTTCTTCATAAAAAAAATAAAATTAAAAATCGTTATTTTAGTGGAGCCCGTTCAGAGTGTCGCCATCACTGGAAAGGGTGTGTGGATTTAATTTTACTGTGCAAGTGGATTCATTATACCAACCAAAAAGAAAAAGGCTGATTTGACAAATTGTTAAGTATTAAAATGTTATCTAATCTGTTTTACGTGTTAAGAAATAAAAAAAACAACAACAACTTTACAAACAGATTGTGTTGCGGGGAGAATGTGGGTGGGGAGCATTTAAACCAGGTCAACCCACATATTTGCCAACCAACCTGATTGCAACAATATTATTTTTTTTTAAAGTTTTTGACTTTTATACCAAAACAATTTTTAAAAAAAAATTTAAAAAAAATAAAAAAAGAACAGGTTGCAAGACAGTCATATTTCCATTCAGGTCTTCTTATTTATAGTTAAAATCCTAAACTCGATGAGGTGAAATAATAAACTAATATATATATCGTGTACTCTTTATAGATGAAATAATAATTTGTTTCACACTGTCAACAAAGTCTGTAGAAGATATCAATAACAGCTATTTATATATATATATATATATATATATATATATATATATATATATATATATATATATATATATATATATATATTTAAAACTGTGTTCATCCATTTCACACTGACTTCTTTATTTTGACCCACTTAAATGAAAAAAAAAATTATGATCGATGAATAACCATATGGATATATATATATATGTATAGGTCAATTGACTTTGAATTAAGTTGAAAAGATAGCATGGTAAACACTGAGATTAAATAGATAATCCAGACCTGTTTACACCCACGCGTTCGCCGTAGTAACACCAAATACTTCCGCACCACGACGAGCCTAAAAAAAAACCTACGCTTTAGGGAGATTTTTTTCGTTTTGTTTGGGTTATTTTGAATAAAAAATAAATAATAAGGGTTTTTTTAGTAAAAAGTTACTAAAGTTTTGTTTACTCTAACTATTAATTTTCCTCACAGGCAAAAGACACTGACTCCATAATATATTAAAATATGTTAACTTTCAAATCTACCATCCTGACTGAATCCCGCGCTACTGACCGATAAACGATGCTGCTGAGTGCCGTCCATTGCTTGACATGTAAATAGTTCTGGAATGGGTGGAGTGAAAATAAATTTGTTTTGTTTTTATTTAATTAAAATTTTGTTATTTTTTAAGTTCATGATTATGTTTGTTAAATTGTATGTACAGCGTGGTGAGCCCAGCTCTGGGCTGGGGTACCGCGATATATAAAACTACTACCACTACTAATAATAAAACTATGCCAATCAGTCAAGTAAGTCTGTACTGTGTCTTTTGTGCTTGCCTAAGACCTGTACTCATCCTTCAGAAACAAACCAGAGGACTGCACCCTGTAGATATATATTAGTGTAAACTTGTATGAGCAGCTGCGTGGATTTCACGACACAGCTTGCATTGTATTTGCAAACCAGCAACGCAAGCCCCCCGCCCCCCCCCCCCCCCCCAATTTGAAAGTTGTGACAAGGCTTCATACACGAATTGCATCACATCAAATGCTTGAAGGAAAATTTGATCGTGTGAACGACCCTTATATTCAGCTCCGCTCCAAATTTCTGGGGGAAAAAACCACCAAACAAATCAGAGTTTCCCCATTGTTTTTTTTTTTATAGAAGGGGATTCCCCTTCAAATCAATAACTGTCTCACCCTCCTCCGCCATCAGCCTGTACCAGCAACTATCAACAAAGTCAAATACAATACTATTTTCTCAAATTAACAGTCACGGAGCAAATCAAGCTTATCAGCAAAACAGCATAAAATACGAATTTTTGCAGATAAACGAATGTCCTTTTACGCAATTGGAGTGAAATTAAATAACATAAGCTTGACCGCCATAGTCATGAAATAAAAATAAGTAGAGCTCTTAATAAAATGGGAGATTTTTTAAAAAAATCGAAATTCGCCTATCAATATGTTTTTGACTAAACAAAGTCCAATATCGCAGCCTTAAATTGAAGTCATTAGAAAAAAAATGGGTTAAAAATATCGAAAAGGATTTAAGTAAGATGTCTCTGAATATGAAAAGAAAATCTGCAATGCAACGTGAACAGAGTAAAACAGAGTAAAACAGAGTGAGCCGGACAAACTGACCTTTTCTTATTTGGTGGCATGTATCGATACAAACTAATCCAATTTTTATATTGTTGGCAACATCTTTCACGTACACCTCATATATGTTTAAATTGCAGTTAAAAATATATATATTACAAAATCTAAGAGATTAACATCACAGATTTTCGGTATACCCTTAAAGCTAGAATGTTTTCACGCTTCAGTAAAAAAAGTAAATAACAGAAGTAACTGTTTGTTGTGTTTTATAAAATCCATTTATCCAGGTGCGTAGCAGGATGTGCGTCATAAGCAGTAAACATCTCTTCATAAATTAAACAAAAACATCTGTCTCTCAGTCAAATGAATTTGTCATGATTTTTCAAAAAAAAAATTACAACTTTAGATAATCAAAATACATCAAATTCATTGAAAGAGATTGTAAGTTTACTTCGTAAATATTATTTACTAGCGCTTAACAGGGTGCAGTTGTTTTTTTTCACAAGGTCCGGGCATTTAAAAAAAAGAAAACCCGGTGTGTTCATGTGTTACGAAAACAAAAACAAAAAAAAAAGATATTTTTTCTATTATGTGCAACGAAACCTTTCCCAAAAATGAAAATTAACGTTAAGCTTGTGAAAAGGTAAATAGTTTTGTGGGAAAAGAAACCTAAGGGAATAGTAATATTTATGTTATTTTGGTTTCAATAATTGTTTTTCAAAAATTAAAAATTGAGAACCCTAGGTTTATTCATTTCATTCATTTGTGACATGCATTTTGATCTATCACTATCGTGCTCATTAATTTCATCATAGGTAAACATGAAACGTGTTGAGAAAAAAAATGGAGTAACATTTCCATTTCATACTTTTTAAAAATAAAAATAAATAAATAAAGATTTATTCAATTCATTCAATCGCCGTATTTATGTTGATAAATGTTGTCATTGACGAAATAAAAATGTTGAAATTTCCCACAGTACTGTCACGTGTGTCGACACAAATATAAGGAAAGAGAATGATGAAACTTTTAGTGATATTAAAAAAAATTGAATACTTTATTTTAATGTTGTATAATTAGGCATGAAATAAAACTTCACTTTAAATCGTAAGCGTACACACACGAGTGAAATTTTCACTGTTTCGAATAACAATTATGTAGTATGCCTTCCGTATTATCATACTAAACGTAGCTCAGCATTCATTAAATTTTTTTTAAAAAAATCTGGGTCAAAGCTAAAATTAGCCGACAAATGATAATTGCGGATAAAACGAAAAAAATTAGATGTCGACCAATAAGAACGCGTGCTTCAACGAAAATGTCTGACTTAGCGGAACAAAGAGTTCCTTCAGGGTTTATGTCTGGACATTTTTTAGTGGCTCATACCATTAAACAATCGATAGGTTCAGCTTTCAATCGATAAATATATTTGTAACAACTTTAAATTACTTTTGCATGCAAAGGATAAAAGCCAAAGCATTCGTTGGATGTTTATCTATTGAAATTCACGATAATCTCATTTTTGATGAATAGAATATTAATATCGTTATTTCCCTCCCATTATTTTTTCGACATGCGCAGAACGTGTGAGCAAACGGTTTTGAAATACGTAAATCTTTCGGCTTCGGTTCGACAGCAAGTCATTATAAACGTTCGGTTTGGTTTCAATTTCAACAGGAAATCACATTCTGTCGGTCTCTTCCTAAAAGGGCCCCCACCCTTTAATTGAAATTGATTATCAAACGTGCTCCACGAGTCTAAAGGTTTGGGGACAAATCCATCTGTAGTTTTACAGGTCACTGACCAAGTTTTAACACGATTTTTATATTGTAAATGAAAAAATCCAACCCAAACATGTGATTCACTTCCGCAATGGTGGAGTTCGGTTGAAAGGAATCTGACACATGACGTCTACTGGTCACGGGACGGACGATGTAATATTTAGCTTTTGAAGTGAGTGAAGAGCCTTTAAAATACTTCTGCCAGTGGGAACCTCACTTTTTTTTTTTTTGTGGGGGGGGGGGGGCATTATTTAAAGACAGCTCTGAAATAATCAAGTGATCTAATCTAAATAACGATAATAATTAAACCTGCCACTAAATTTTAAGTTTTTAATATGTTGATTACTTCCTGTAAGCTGCATATCTACAACCTGATTTTGTCTGTCTCTGTATTTTTGCTGTCGAAGGCTTCTTGACATAAATTTCCATTTTTTTTTTGGTCTTGTCCTTCTTCTTCAGTTTTCCTTCAACCGTGTGAATGTTTCTCATTGCTTCGACCTGAACGCAGTCCTTCGGGTAATTTTAAGTTTTAAAAGCGAGTCGTACTAGAACTAAGTTAAATATCAAAATGCTGATAGGAATTAGACGATAGAGCCAATGCTGTTTAAAATAAAACTGAAATGTGATGGATTATGTATTTTTACTCCCCTGTTAGTCATAATTAAATGCATCTAAGTTCATTAGCAAGATCAAGAGCGATGGAATTGAAATTAAATTAAAATGATTAAACCTAAATCATCGTTTTTTGTGGATGCAGAAATTACATAATAAATAATTAAGAAAATAAGAAGAAAAAATTTGAACGGAAACAATTCTTTTAACTTTGTTATCAAATAATTTTTAATGTAAATTATCATTTCAATTAATTATGTTGACACATTCTTGTGTTACACAAGTTCATGCCGTTAATTCTCTAGTGATGACATGTATTTATTTCAATTAAGCCTGTAGCTTTATATATTTTCCCACTCCACCGCCGATACATTGTATACCACGACCTTGACACCAAAGGTACACGTTCTTACAGCAGCGCTACCACTGGTTTGGATTCGTATTCAGGCTCAGCGGTCCGCAGCTGGAAAAAAATTGAAAAAACAAATTCTAGGGTTAAAGATCTTTAAGAAAAATGTTCATGTTAGTTGAAAGTGATATCTCTGTTTTTGGTTTATTGTTTATTGGTGTGTTTAAAAATGAATTGGTGGCTAGAGGGTTGTGTTTTGAACATCAACTCATCAACCTACTTCGACTATTTCGCAAGGGTACGGTCGACAATCTGGACAACACTGGCCAGCCACGGGGATCTGCTCTCCCTCACACACTGGGCAGCTCCCCGCTGCCACACACACAGTTTCACCTCCTTTCCAGCACCTGCAGAACGTGCACGGGTCAGGCGAGAACTCTTCTCCGAACTGAAACATCATAGACCATAAATATTGTCAATAATCCCATAGACCATAAAATGTCAATAATCTCATAGACCCTATATATATTGTCAATAATCTCATAGACCATATATTGTTAATAATCTTATTGACCATAATATATTGTAAATAATTTTTAGAAAAGAAAAAAAAATCTCTGTGAATAATTTGAATGGTGCTGTCTTTTAGAACGATGTGCCAGATTTTAAAGAGTCTAAATAGTGCTGTCTTTTAGAACGATGTGCAAGATTTTAAAGAGTCTAAATGGTGCTGTCTTTTAGAACGATGTGCCAGATTTTAAAGAGTCTAAATGGTGCTGTCTTTTTAGAACGATGTGCCAGATTTTAAAGAGTCTAAATGGTGCTGTCTTTTAGAACGATGTGCCAGATTTTAAAGAGTCTAAATAGTGCTGTCTTTTAGAACGATGTGCCAGATTTTAAAGAGTCTAAATGGTGCTGTCTTTTAGAACGATGTGCCAGATTTTAAAGAGTCTAAATGGTGCTGTCTTTTAGAACGATGTGCCAGATTTTAAAGAGTCTAAATGGTGCTGTCTTTTAGAACGATGTGCCAGATTTTAAAGAGTCTAAATGGTGCTGTCTTTTTAGAACGATGTGCCAGATTTTAAAGAGTCTAAATGGGGCTGTCTTTTA
Source organism: Omphiscola glabra (assembly GCA_964017045.1). NCBI lineage: Eukaryota > Metazoa > Mollusca > Gastropoda > Lymnaeidae > Omphiscola > Omphiscola glabra. The sequence goes on from OZ024799.1 coordinate 10,302,252, forward strand.
GAACGATGTGCCAGATTTGAAAGAGTGTATCATTTACACACCAGAATAATGACTAAACTCGTCTACTCACCCTGTAGTGCTCCCCGTTGTACTCGCAACAGGTTTCGACATGCTCAGCTGGCTGTATTTTTTTTTTTTTGGAAAGTAATTAAAACTTAGTTTTTAACACAATAGGTCGTAAAATAAAAATTTAAGAGGGGTATTGGGAGTAATGTGTTCAGGTTAAAGCAGAATGAAATATAATTATAATAATAATAATAAAGTTTATTTGAAAATCACGCTTCGTCCCCAAAAGGCTCGAAGCGAGGTACAAAGTCAACCACATTAAAAGAGAAATGAAAATAATCTATATTTTAACACAATGAAATACAAAACGCAACAATACAAAACTACATACGAGCATTACCCATTCAAAGTATTACATCACATTGCAACCATAAACAACACAAGCCAATAAACATCTAGGAGACAATAGCTAGCTGGAAAGATGGTAGACAACATCATCCCAGCATGTATTTGCGAAATAGATGTGTTTTCAAATCGGTTTTGAAGGACTCCAGTGTCTGGCTGTGTCTGAGAGCGACAAGAAAGGTGTTCCAAATTCTTAAGAAAGGTCTGATATGACTAATTCTGTGCAACTCTAGAAAAATCGCCTTGCAATACATGATAATGTGATTTTCCATAGTTAGTATTCTGTCTAAGTAGACACCCAGGTTTCGCACTGTTTGAGCAAACTCAATTTGCTCACCTGAGAGAGTAAGGGATGGTGTGTTATTTATAGACTTTAGCTTTCGAGCGGTAGCAATGGGGATCAGCTCGGTCTCTTCATCGTTTAATTTGAGCTTGTTTATAATGAAAACGACCGAGCCCTGAGGTACGCCGAATTCGATAATAGATGGCTTAGAGGTCAAGCCCTTTGCGATAACTGATTGGACCCGATTAGCCAGATACGAGCTGAACCATCTCAGTACGGTATCGGTGAAGCCGAACGTTTTTTGCAGACGTCGGAGAATTATGCGTGGTCAAGCGTATCGAACTTTGCCGATTTACAACGGATAGACGAAAACCTGAAGAAGGACAATACACAAAAAAATAAAGGCGGACGTTTCGAGGCCTTCGACAGAAGGAAAAAAAACAACGGAGTCGGACAGATTAATCTGATATAAATATATATACAAATCGCTTTCAAATTGGTCGAAAGTTAATTTATTTGTTACGCTGATGTAGCTTACTATAGTATAAGGTATATACTCAGGACATGGTGTATAGACTTACTGTAGTATAAAGTATGCAATCCAGACATGGTGTATAGACAAACTGTAGTATAAGGTATGCCGTCAGGACATTGTGTATAGACTTACTGTCGTATAAGGTATGCAGTCTGGACAACACCGACCAGGCACGGGGACCGACACCCCGTCACAACGCGCACAATCCATTACAGCACACACAGGTTCACCGCCTTTCTCGCACTTGCAGAATGTGCATGGGTCAGGGGAAAACTCTTCTCCTAACTGAATGGGAAAAGTCACATTTTTATTTTTTTTAAAGAATCAAAACATTAAAAAAAAAAAAAATATTAACCCTTTTTTTTAAAGGAAAGAAACATTTTTAGTTTCTGTGACTTTTATTAGCAATGTAACAATTTATTTTTTAAGTCTTGCGTATCAAACGAGTTGATGTATTTTACTCACCGCATACGTCTCCTCGCCGTACTGGCAGCACGTATCAACGGGTGTCGTTGACTGTTTTTGAAAAGGGAATAAGAACACGTTTTCAACAACAACAACAAAATCCCGCCTCGCCACTGATTTAAATTGCAAAAGTTTTCAATTAAGCTGTATGTTAATTTCTTTTGTTTGAAAGATTTTTGTTATTTCGGAAGAATCTAGTTCAGCGGTTTTCAACATGTGAACCCTTTCCCTAGGGGGTCGCCTAAGACCATCTAAAAAAACGTATACTCTAAAGTTATGAAGTAGAAACAAAAACAATTTTATGGCTGGAGGGTCACCACAACATGAGGGACTGTATTGAAGGGTTGAGACATTAATAAGGTTGAGAAACACTGATCTAGTGTATTGGAAATGAATACTAAAAGAAAAACATTAAGAAAAAAAAATCATCTAACATAAAGTTCATTATTTCAAAACTGTTCTTCACTTACTTCTAAATTACTCAATGGTAACTTAACAGAAGGGAAAATTGTGATTTAAACATTAATATTGATAAAGTTTAAATATAAATCAACCGCCGACATCCGAAAAAAAGGCCACTGGAGAATTCCATGGGAAAATGTGTGGAAAAAAAAATAAAGTAGAACTATTGGATCTTTGGTGAAGGGTTTACGCCAAGAATATTCCTTTAAAATTACAAATATATAAAAACCCTTGAAGACTTACTGTATAATAAGGTTTGCCATCAGGACATATATGATATAGACTTAATATAGTATTACTAATGCATCAGGACATATGATATAGACTTTATATAGTATAGGGCATGCAATCAGAACATATGGTATAGATTTAATATAGTATGGGACAGTGGTCGGCAAACCGCGGCTCGCGTGACCACATGCGGTTCTCTAGCGACCTGAGTGCTGCTCGGCCAGTCGGCCACAAATCGGTTTTGACTCCGAAAAAACATGGCCCTTGACAGGTTTTTGAAAATAAAATTGGCTCTCAAAAAAAATAATTCAATCGTCCTGCTGCTGATTTTTGGCTCTTTTGACTAATGAGTTTGCCGGTTCTGGTATAGGACAGGCAATCAGTACCCGGTGTGTATGGACTTACTGTAGTGTAAGGTATGCAATCAGGACAACACCGACCCGGCACGGGGACCGTCTCTCCATTACAAAATTCACAATATGTTTTCTCACAAAAAACATTTCCACCTTCCATGCACGTGCAGAATGTGCATCGATCGGGTGCAAAATGTTCACCTGGCTGAGGGTGGCAAAAGTCAAGAATAAATTGATACAAGGAAAAAAACAACACGTTAAGATTAATGCTATTTCTCAGAAAAAAACGCGATTGTCATTTCTGTGATTTTTATAACATCCTAGTCAGTGGCGTAGCGAGGGGGGGCAAGGGGGGCATCATTCCCGGGTGCTTCTCACAAAGGGGCGCCAAATGGTATATTTTACATATAATATTGTATGGTTTTCGAATAGGGGAGGGGGCGCTAAAAAAATATTGTGCCCCGGGCGCGAGTTAAGCTCGCTACGCCACTGATCCTAGTCCTAGAACCGTAAATATTCTTAAAAAATATAGACTCACATTTCTAAGACTCCTTGTGGTTATAAAAACTTCAATATAATCTTAAATACATAAATACAATACTGTTAAAGATTTAAACTACGTTTATTTTTTTTTATTGGTTCAAATTTATTTGAAAAAAAAAAAAACGGTTTTGCCTAACTACCGAATGGAGGAAAAGAAAGTAAATAATGTGCGCCCTCCACACCACTTTTCTTTAAACTTCTTAACACATACGAAGAAAATAAAATGCATTTGTTAAAATTATAAATTATGCACACATAATGTTTGTCTTGAAGTTACTTGAACACAATCGCGGTGCAACCCTTTTATAATAATTTAAAATTTACTCACATAATAAATCAAATTGTTGAACTGGCAGGGTGGCTATTGTTAAAAAAAAAATAAACAATTCGTCAATTAAAAAAAAAAAAAAAGCATATTTAGAGTATATTTAATTTGTTATTTATTATTGAGCGCCGACACACAAAGTATGTGGAAAAGAAAGTTGTGAAGAGGTGTATAGTAATAATAATAATAATAATAAAGTTCATTTGAAAAATCACGCTTCATCCCCAAAGGCTCGAAGCGCGGTACAAAAACAAAGCTGGGAGATAATAACAAGCTGGAAAAGATGGTAGACAACATCATCCCAGCAGGTGTTTACGAAATAGATGAGTTTTTAAATTTGTTTTGAAGGACTCCAGCGTTTGGCTGTTTTTGAGAGCGTCAGGAAGGGTGTTCCAAATGGTTGGCCCAGCAAATGCGAACGTGCGCTTTCCGTAAGTTTCAAGGCGAACACGCGGTATCGAGAGTCTGCCACTATCGGATGAGCGGAGTTGTCTAGTGGGTACATAAAGCGTCAGGAGCGCTTGGAGATAGGACGGCGCCAGGTCATGCAAGCAGCGGTAGCACAGAGTTGCAATTTTGTACTCTATGCGAGCGCGGACCGGCAGCCAATGCAATTCATTCAGAAGAGTTTTAGCATGGTCGAATTTGCGTTTAGGAAGAACAATTCGAGCCGCATTATTCTGTGTTTTTTTAATTTTATCAAGGAACGTAGCTGGAAGACCCACCATGAGAGCATTGCAGTAGTCAATGCGTGATAGCACGAATGCAGACATCAGCCTCTTTGATGCATCCAACGTTAAGAAAGGTCTGATATGACTAATTCTGCGCAGCTCTAGATAAATCGCCTTGCAAATCATATTAATGTGATTTTCCATAGTTAGTGTTCTGTCTAAGTAGACACCCAGGTTTCGCACTATTTGAGCAAACCCAATCTGCACGCCTGAGAGAGTAAAGGATGGTGAATCTTTTAAAGATTTTAATTTTTGAGCGGTAGCAATGGGGATCAGCTCAGTCGTTTCATCGTTCAATTTGAGCTTGTTTATTGTCATCCAGTGCTTAACTGACTCCACTGTCTTCTGTGTCATATTAAGAAGCTGAGGGAACTGAGAGGGGATCACGGATTTAGTAAGTAGGGTAACAAATTCACCGACAAGCAAAGACTCAACACGGAAGCGTGACGATTTTATTGTATTAAAAAAACCTAATTGATTTAAAGGCGATATCGTGTGACTTAACTCACACAAACGCACACACACACACACACACACATATATATATATATATTTATATATACATGCACACACAAGTACACACACACATATCATGCACACACAAACGCACACACACACACACATATATATATATATATATATATATTTATATATACATGCACACACAAGTACACACATACACACATATCAGGCACACACACACACACACACACACACCACACACACAAACAAACGTAATGAAATACTGACGAGGTTTTGAAGGCACAAGTCATAGACCCTCCCGTTAATAATCTGACGTTTTCAAAACTTAACTTTACGGGTATTTCAGCATTTCATTAGGATGAGCTTCTTTTTCAACGATGATCATAAATTATAATTAATTACCAGGACATTATAAAACAACAACTCTGATTATTAAAGAAACAAAGGAACATTTGATTTATTATTTGTTTTTCAAAAGATCCAAAACACAGTGAACTTCAAACTAATTAACAAAACAAAAAAAACAAAAAAACAAGAAAACATAAAGTGTGTATTTCAAAAAGAGACGAACAAAAAAAAAAAAAAAAAGATTAGAACAAATCTAGAAGAAATGTGAAGAATCCTCTAAAAAGTCTAATTAATTTTTCCGTTAAGATGTGTGCGTACGAAACGTTGAAGTGAACACATTGAAGACTATACAAGGTTTTACCGTGCTAGTGGTCGTGTGACAGTCTGGGCAACATTGACCCGTGACGAAGACCGACTCTCCATCACAATAGCGACAGCTCATCATGACGCACACAGCCTGACCTTGCACGCACGTGCATCGTGTGCACGGGTCACGTTGATACTCCTCACCATCCTGGTAGGACAGAGAGGTCTGGAGTTACACGGCGGGATTTGACAGAGTCTCATTTTTAAGCACATCAAAATTTACGGAGACACGACCCGAAGAAAAGAGTGATGTGTTTTTTTTAAAAATCCTTTAAATAAACTTCGCTTTCGTTTGTGCGTGGAAAAAAAAATAATCGTCGGACGTCCAATTGACCCACTTCCCGTCTAACCGTGGAGCTGAAACTTGGCACATAGACTCTTTGCCGACGACAAGACGTTCTATCAAATTGTCAGCCCCACCCCCAGCCTAGACTCCAAAAAATTCAGTTTTTCATGTTTTTCAAGTGGGGAAATTAATTGTAGGAAATATGATGACCATGATTTCACGAAATAAAATTCGCGATAACCGCGCTAAATGTAATTCTTTAAAAAAATATAGACTATCCCAAGTGCGTTTGGTGCGTAATATTTTCTTTTGTTTTTCTGAAATAGTTAGTGAGTGTGCGTTGTAAAAGCGGGTGTGTCAATAGATTATTTAATATATTTCAAAGGCGTTAAAATGTGCGTTTGCGAACCTTGGATGGGAGGGGGGGGGGGGAGGAAAGCTCTACTTAATATTCTTATAAAGTGCGTTACTTGTATGGATGTTTTGTCAAATTATTCAGGCCCCCCCCCCCATTTATTCGATATTTCATTTAATAAAAGGTTTTATGCGAAAACTTTGTTTTATGAGGTTTTGTAAATGTATACTCTATATATGTTGTTGTATTCATCAGCAGATATGAATTCTTTTTAAACCTCATTGATTCCACTTAGCCTAATCGTTGATTCTGCTTAGCCCGACCTTTGTCTTTCTGTCTCAACATTGTCGTGATATGTTAAACTTAAGTTCTGCACTCTAGAACATTTATCTTGTCGGCCTAGGGCTAGTGCCACCTGGGGCAGGACAAGATTAATGCCACCCCACCTCGAGCAGTGTTATGCAATTGGTCGAAAATGCAGACCCTCTCTAAAAAGAAAAAAAAGGTCCGCTCTCCACCCAACTCTTTTTTCATACCCCGGAACAGTGTTTTCCAAAGTGTGATACTCGTACCCCTGGGGGTACGGGAAGAGTTTGGTGGGGGTACGCGCTGCAAAGGAAAAAATATATTCTTTTAAAAACTGTTATTAAAGCATATGCACTTTTTTTTAACGAGTGGTACTCAGTGTTAAGAAAATTATAGACAGGGATACACAGACTTCGAAAGTTTGGGAAGCACTGCCCTAGTGCGTCGAGTGTTTTCGTCCTGCAAGTTTTGATACACTGAAAAAAAAACATATTTCACATATTTCACCCTTACTTAATTTGAATGCCATAATTTGCGTATGTTTGCATACTTGGTCTGCTACCTACCACAGCTTTGTTAGAAAGGATTTCTTGATAAATTGCTGTTTTAATGAAGCTTTTTAATTTATCTAAAAAAATATAACCGCAGTTTTGTCTAAATCCAACTTTATTAACGTATCATCAAATGACGTACATGTTATGAATCGGCTTAAAACAACGATGAAAATATAATTGTAACGTTGAATTTGCAATGTTCAATTTCAATCAGTTCAAATAAATATGTAAATAAAGTATTTAAAAAAAAACTATTAAAATCAAATGAATACACTCACAGAGTAAACGTTTCCATTTTCCTCACAACTGGTAGACGGGGTTGGTGTAGGTTCCTTAATGACAAATAAATTAACGTTTGAAATGACTCGCTGATGCTATGAAATTAATATCACGAGCCTTAGCGTACAGGAATAAGCATTTAATTCAGGCCTGCACAACATACGGCCCGCGTGCCGCCGCCAGCACCCACTTCGCGGCCGAAGTGACGAAATATTCTTTACTCTTATTATTTCCTTAATAGCTTTCCCCACGTCCTATTTTCGTTTGACCCGCACAAGTTTTTTCATGAAGTATTTCGGCCCTCCCAACATTTTGAGTTGTGCAGGCCTTATTTAACTTATCGGTTTGAAATTTAAACTAGGATCACTGATTAAATCATAGGAAACGATGAAATCTACCTTAGTGGTTTAAGTTAAAAAATTAGGTTTGACAGTTGAATAACAAATAAAATATTCCCACCCCTTTATATTTATATATATATATATATATATATATATATATATATATATATATATATATATATATATATATATGTTTTTCCCCCCAAATTACCAAATTTCCTAATTATCCAAGTTGAAACACTTTACAAATTCATAGCTTCCACATACGCGAACAGTTCAATTAATTCTAGTCAGTGAGGGATCTTTTGGAACACCAAGAACTGCTTTTAAAGGCTACGAGTTTTAAAGTATTTAAACTGTAATTGTGAAAATATCTCTTAAACCCATGTTTTAGCCCTTTTGGAATATTTGAAGTATTTTAGTGGATACCAAGAGGTTGTTGACTTGCCCTTTGTATTTTATATGTGTTCTAGCTAAGGCAACGAAACCACATTACGCGTGTAAAAAAACCTGAAGAGGTGTATAATCTATAATAATAATTCCAGAAGGCGCTGCATACATCCACCAATGCTTAATTGTTTTGACCTTCATTTGCCTTTCTTAATTTAGTCGCCAATGAGCATTGGGTCAGTAATGTGTTATTCTATGTGCATCTAGTGCTTACGACAGGGGAACGCGGCGAATGAGAGCGCAGCACGATGCGCAATGAGAGCAGGGCGAACAAGATCATTTGGGGTTGGGGAGGTATTATAACATAGAAAATTTAATAAAACTAGGCTTGTATTACCTCGTGATATATTTTATTTGATACTCATAGAAGTTCTTCATAAACCTACCAGCAGCTCTGGCACATATGGACCGGCGACATCTCTTAGCTATGAGACAGACATGCTCACCTCGGACCAGACAGTAAGATATTTTTTTTAATTTCCGAAATACAGCAATTTTAGTCGAATGAAAGCAAAAATTGACTGTGTTTTTTTATTTTTATATTTCACCTCAAGTACGGAGGAATCTGGAGAAGTAGATTTCTTGCGGTAGAGGTTCTAAAATTTAGTTGTTGTTGAATCTTCATTGTAATGATATTTTTTAATACATAGGTTTACATGTTTGTATTAAGATAGATAAAGTTACAGTGGGATATTCCGTGGTGGTCGTTGTTTGGCACACTGGGCAGCACTGTCCTTCCACGTAGACGGGGGGTCCAGATATGCACTCAGCGCAGACCATCATGGCGCATTCCGTGTTGTTCCCCTCAGCGCACCAACAGGACGTGCACGGGAAGGGAGAAAATTCCTCGTTGACCTGGAGAATCGTGTGTTAGCTTTTATTACTAAAATCACAAGGACAAAGTCTCCACTGTGTGGAAGTATGACTGCAACACTGTGTTCAATAGACGCGCAAAATAAAATGTGATTTATTATTGGCGTATGTATCGCCTGGGTACTATGTAGCTCAGTGATAGAGCGCTCGCTTGGCATTGGAGAGGCCCCCCGGCTTCGAACTCCTCCCCCCCCCCACACAACCTCAAGGATATTTAAGACTTTATAAATTAACCTAACTGGCCTAAAAAATATTTTTTTTAAAAATTACATTTCAGCCCGATGCAGGCGCATAGGAGACGCTGATACTTGGTGAAACAAAATGTTTTCTTTATGACTATAGGAATGTTTTAGTGCGCATTAGGGATTCGTGTCGCCTAAGTCAGTTACACCGGGCTGTTGTTAGCATTCGTAGCAGCTGCCATTGGTATTCTTATGAAGTGCATTACTTAAATGTATGTTTTGTTAAGTTAATCCAGTGACTGGGAATTTAACGCATTTCCATTTTTTTTTTTTTTAAATTGCGGTACGTATGCAGGAAAGGCGAAACTATGCGCAGCAAACTACTAAAAGACCACTGCCATTCTTTCCTGATAAAATAGAATCTCCATCATGGAATATTAATTGTTCAGTGACGTATACACTTTACTGAAATACAAAGAATTTGGAACGTATAAATAAATAGAATTAATCCTTATTCAACTACCAAAACAACAACTACAAAAGAAAAATACAAACAACCCCTCCCCCCCCCCCCAAAATAAATAAATAAACCCCAAGTATTTATGTTCTTTGAATTCCATATTATTTGAACAAAGAAGGACATCACAAAATTTAATTGATTTTTTTAGAGCCTTTTATATTTTATATGAATTTCTTTTTTTTATAGAGCTTTTCACAAAAACCGTCTTGAAGGTACGAAAAAATATTAATAGGTTTTGATTTAAAGATTAGTTAATTTTTATACATGTCCGTCATTTTTGACGTATTTTTATAAAGTTTTTATATTAAACAAAAAGCTCTCGATGGCGACTGGTTAAGAAAAAAACATGGATAATGCGTGCACGGAGATAGAGATTTATATTTTATTTGAAACTGGGATAATTTCTATATTTAGGGGCATACGAAAAGCATAAAAGAACATATAATATATCCCTGATCCTTATCTACTAATTAAAGTCAACAAAATGTGTAAATTAAAGTATTTAACATTTTATTAATTGTTAACATAAATATATATATGAAATCTGCTTTTTTTTTTTACATAACTTTTATGTTATACAAGTAAATAAGACCCAGTAGGAGTAACCATGGCAACTCTGGACACTTATTGTTAAATTTCAAAGAATTATTTGTTCACTCAAAATTCTATTCAAAGAAAAGTCCTTAAAATAAGGTTTTCCGCAATGTATAAAAATTGTATTGTTAATTCATACTCACTGCATATGTCTTATTGTTGTATGTACACACACCTGCCGGCAGGTTTGTTTGTTGTTCAGGGGTGGTGGTCTCATCCCAAATGTCAGTCGCCGGTGGTGCCGGCGTCGTTGTGGTCTCCAAGGTCAGAATAGGCGTGTCGTTAGTCGCTCTCCGGCGCCTGTGGGTGGGCAAGCTCGCGCAAAGACATGCTGTGCTGAACGCCAGCAGGAGTAGATTCAGACGTTTGGTGGGGGCGGTCAACATTTTCTTAAACCGATGTCAGGATATATCTCAAATGGAGTATTTATAGCCCCCAGACCCGACCAGCTGACGGAGAACGTGTTGCACCGGTTTAGTAGTCATGTTTGTGTCTCAACTTTGCTATTGATACACCTGAGTAATATGCACTTCACAAAACACAAAATCGTTACTGTCGTGCAGGCTTCTCTGACTGTTGACTTGACCTTACTGTGTTGAGACTCATGACAGAAGTGTGGGGATAGGACGAATTATTGTTTAGTATTAGTGCCACCTAATCCGCTTCACGTGTCCAGAGTTTGTATAAACTTGAAAAAAAATAATAATTTCACATGTGTGTTTGTGTGTGGGGGGCGGGAGGGGTGGAAGGGGACAGAGTGACAATACCGTATCTTACGTTTTAAAAGGTTCCCGCCGTAGGAAAATACACAATTCAACGTTACGTTAATGCGTCACAAGTGGCTAATATATTGTACTTAGATAAGCCGGGGTCCACCCAACTATTCGCCAACCAACTAGTTTTCAAAAGATTTTCTTTCCCCTGGAAATTTATAGAAAAAAAAAACAACCCCATAATATTAAATTTTCTTAATTTTCAAAACATTTATTTTTTTTCATTTATGTCCTATGATTTTGAGAATTAAAATCCTAAAAATAATGAGTATAAATCATTAAACTAGTTGTGCTGTGAACTCTTGCTTATGAAGTAAAAAAAAAAAAAATGTTTATCCGGCTGTCACCAATGTTGAAAAATTCAACGTTTTCTCCTATTCCTAAGACTTCTATTTATCCGTGTCATGAACATTTTGTTTAGTTTACCCCCCCCCCTTTTCAAATTGAAACGAAAACATGTTTACAACTGAACAACAGCTTGTTAATATCATACGATTTTTCCCCCCCTGATCAATAAATAAACGAGATGTATATAATATACGTACATGTCCACTGATTATAAATAAGGTTAAAATGATGACTGGTGCTTTTGAGATTGAATATATTTAAGAAATTATTTTCTTGATGGGATTGAGTTGTTGTTGCGTACACGTGCGGGGGGAGGGGGACGACTTTTTTCTAGCAGACGGGCTCATTTTGTTAGCGCGTATCTGCCTTGACCAGCTTCGCGAATCTCCCTCTCTCTTTTATTGCCACACTCAAACCTGGGCTAGAGGGCACACAACGTCTTGGCAAATTATTATGAGAAAGGGGGAATTTGGCGTTCACGGACTGGTGTAATAATTGAGATATATTTTAAAATGCGCTTTTCCACAATCGTTTTAAAGCCGAAAAAACATAAATATTAAAGATCTAACAACGAAGAAACGGTTTAAAAAACAAAAACAAAAAAAACAAAAATACAACCAATGAACATTTTTTTCCTCGATTTTCCAGGATAATCGATTTTTAAAAAAAAGTCAACGATTACTGAAAATTGCACTAATGAATACCTCATTCTTTCAGGCACTGTGCAGTCGTCCTGTCTTCCTCCAAGTCACCTGGGCTTATACTATTTGAACACGTGTGACAGACAATAATACAATATGTAAGAAAAAGGTCTGAAACAAATAAAAGCAGTTATGAAACAACTACAACAGCAACGACAACAACAACAACGTTACTTGTGAACCAATGACGTGTTTTGCAACATCGCTTGCAGAAAGGAGTCCATTCAATATAAGGACACCGATCAAATGGTATTCAAGGAAGATTTAGGGCTTGGGAATTAAAGGTTTATCATCCTTCTTCACATTCAGAGTCCTTAATACATTTTCTTTGTTTTTAATGGATACTAGCCGATATACCCGGCGTGGCCCGGGATTGCATTAGGACCCCGATCCTGGTGGCCTACAGATCCCGTTAGGATACTGTTCTCTTTGGGATCCCGTTTCATCTAGGGACCCTCCTTTCCAATGTTATCCCATTTCCTGATTTGGTTGTGACATAGATTTAGCTTTTTAAAGATATCGAACTTTCTGGAAAATTCTAGATTGGATATTCTTAGTTTTAAATCCACCGATATTTCAATACGGGCAGTGTATTGCTACCACGTTAGGCATATATCCATCAATTCCCATAGAAACTATAGTGTTGTCTAAGCCTATTGACAATTGATATTTATATAGCTTATATAAGGAAAAATGAAATGGGGCCCCGGCCCCAGAGGCATGGATATTATGATTTCGGTACCCTTTAGTATTTGAGTATGGATAATCAAGTGTATGTGTACTTAGTTTGGTCCAGATCCTTCCATTCATGTAGGAGTATTAAGCCTATTAATATTTATATAGCTCATATTAGAAAAAAACAAATTCGGGGCCCCCGGCCCCAAACGGCATGTCATAAAAAGTTCATAACCCATTAAGATTCCTTTCCGGATAATGATGGATGTATGTGCCAAATTTGGTCAAGATCCATCCATTAATCTAGGAGTATTAAGCCTATTGACCTATAGAACATTCTGGAACATTCTAGATTAAATGTATTATCCTCCCCGAACTGTGTAAAAACAGTCTTTTATTAGTAATAATTATTCTTCGAATACGAAAAATTATACGACTAAATGAATTTCTATAACTATAAAACATTTAAGTTAAAAGAGGGGCCCCGGGGCCCAATTCCATTATTGTACCGAATTAGTTTTTCCTGAGATGGGGCCCTATAATAATCATTCAGGTAAGTTATGAAGTTACAATTTTAAATTTGTCCCATTAATATCTATTGAATAATGCCATAGATATAGCGTTTTAAAGTTATCGAACTTTCTGGAAAATTCTAGATTGGATACTATTAGTTTTACATCCACCGTTATTTCCATATGGACTAAGAAGTTTATTGCAACAAAGCTAAGCCTATATCCATCAATTCACATAGAACCTATAGTGTTGTCTAAGCCTATTAATATTTATATAGCTTATATAAGGAAAAATGAAATGGGGCCCCCGGCCCCAGGAGAATGGATATTATGAGTTCAGTACCCTTCGGTATTTGAATATGGATAATCAAGTGTACGTGTACAAAGTGTGATCGATATCCATCCATTCACGTAGGAGTATTTGTTTGTAATATTTTTATATAGCTCATATAAGAAAAAAACGAATTCGGGCCCCCGGCCCCAAACGGAATGTCATAAAAAGTTCTCAACCCCTTAAGAGTTCCTTCTGGGTAATGATGGATATATGTGCCAAATTTGATCAAGATATATCCATCCGTGTAAAAGCCTTTGCGGAACAGACAAACAAACAAACAGATTTTCACTTTTATATATATATATGATATACGTTTTTGAATAGTGGTGTGCATTTGATCTAAATATGAATGTCTGCAATACTTTTTAAAACAGTTATATTTATGTTCAAGTTTATTTTAACTCATTAAAAAATAAAATTTTCTCTTGCACACCAAAATTGAGATGCTGTTCTGATTGTATCATGAGATGCTGTGCTGATTGTATCAATGAGATACTGTGCTGATTGTATCCATGAGCTAATGTCTAAATGTATCCATGAGCTACTGTGCTAATTGTTTCAATGAGCTACTTTGCTGATTGTATCCACGAGCTAATGTCTGATTGTATCCATGAGCTACCGTGTGGATTGTATCCATGAGCTACCGTGCTGATTGTATCCATGAGCTACTGTGCTGATTGTATCCATGAGCTACCGTGTGGATTGTATCCATGAGCTACCGTGTGGATTGTATCCATGAGCTACTGTGCTGATTGTATCCATGAGCTACCGTGTGGATTGTATCCATGAGCTACCGTGTGGATTGTATCCATGAGCTACCGTGCTGATTGTATCAATGCTCTGTTATGATTTGATACAAGCAGCAGTTATTGAGTAAGTCGTTAGTAATATTTCAAAAGAAATGTTTCTTTTTTTTTCTTTCTCCCCCTGGAAGGTTATTGCCTCCAGTGGGTTAGTTAATTGTGTAATATGTTATACATCTTAACTGTCGATAAATTTAATGACCCATTTTTTAAAAAAAATTCAACGCCTCCCTCCTCCTGTGACAGGCAGCCTTAATTAAATAACTTCCCATTAGGCTTAGCGCTGAAACTTCCATCAAAATAATGTCACATCGTCATTCAGATTTAACACCTTCGTTTAAATGTCACATTTTCATTTCAATATCACATCTTCTTTCAAATGTCAAATCTTCATACAAATGCCACATCTTCATTCAAATGCCACATCGTCAATCAAATGTCACATCGTCATTCGAATGTCACATTTCGCGCCGCGTTCAATTATTTTACAAACACGTCATTAAAATAGAAAGAAAACAAAGTTTTATTCACAAAAATGTCTTTTATTACAGCAAATTTGCTTTTCTTCTGTTTTAATCCACGGAAGACGTTTCCCTTCGACCAATCATTTACGGCCCTTTTAAAGGATGTCACCCCCACGGCCACAATGTGACCCGAGTAGATCTTCTTGTAGCTTCATGATATCTGATAAAAGGATTTAAAAAAAAAATGATCGTGTTTCTTTTTTTCGTTTTTAAACTCAGACGACAAAAACGATCATGCTTATTTCGGTTTCAAAAAGAAACCGGCAGCTTTGCCAGCAGACAGAAATTATTTATATTTTTTCCTAGTCACTTACGACACATAATATACGTACACGATTGTACTCTTTGCGTGTGTGTGTGTGTGCGTGCGTGCGTGTGTGTGTGTGTATTAATAGTTGAATCTTTTGAGGATTGTACTTTTTTTTCTCACTCTCTGTGACGTAATGTGATAAAATTGGACTTCTATTGATTACATTACCCGTTACATAAATAAAACATTGTATTTAAACGGAATATTTTGAACAGCTCAAGCTTTGGTATATTGGTTCTGTGTAAACTGGTTTTCAGTCATTTTTTGTAAGAGAAAAAATATAATTAAAAAAAATAAGATCAATAAAAATTTTAGATTCATATTTTTAGAAAGAAGTCTTAATCTTATTAGATCTATATCATTTTAAAGTCACATTGAAAAAAAAGAAAAAAAAAAGAGTGAATTGAAGGATAATATTGAAAAAAAGTACTCATCATGGTTATACAACAGTTGATAATATAATACTCAAAATAAATCAAATATATAAATTTTAAAAAAAAAGGATTTAAATGAAACAAATAATTTTTTTTCTTCTTTCAAGCAGAAATTTTATAAAACACCAAGCGGTGATGATATCGGGTGATAACTGCTTCATAAAAATCACAGCAACGCCACAAATGCATGGGCGCCCGCGGTATATGTCAACAACTATCATGTGATCGCCCACATATAACTAAACCACTAACGAAACGGCCAATCAATGGACAGTATGCGCAAACAGTAACAGTTTGTACGCGTCGTGCATTATCGAACGGTACATAACCCCAGCCACCAAGTGTTCGTGGTAGGGAAAAAGAAATGTATTTTTCGAAGTTTTTTGTTGCAAATCAGACTGTCAGCAGCGCAAACATTTTTCACAACTGATAATTACTTTCGCCCGCAAATAAGTCATTATGCTGTAGGGACTCTGTTTTTTTCCTCTTATTATTATTATTTTTTTTTTAAATATTATTTTTTTGTTGTTGAAATTTTCATAATAATTCAAAGATAGATTGAATAAAATGGCACCAAGCAACACAGATACGCGGTCTTTTGTTACAAAGTTTCGCCTTTACGGAAGTGCATCGTGTCAACGGAAGACGAAGCCTGATCGGCAAGTAAGTTTTTCGATATTGAGCATCCTGCCTGTGTTCTCCGAAATGAGTGCAGCTGCGTTCAACCCTAAAAAGTCTAAGAGGAACACATTTCAAACATGAACACCAGCAACGTTAACGTTGAACATCAGTTCGCCGAGTGTGTCAGGACATCATGGGTGCATAGTCTTACCGGATACAGGTTGGACAGCGCTTTGCGGAACCAGGTGTGCGAGCCAGGATGATGTAGTGTGGACATTTTTTCGCCATGGAGTAAGATGATTGTTTTAGGAATGAGTGGTTCTGCGACGTAAAGTCACACTGACTTACAGGTCGATTAGGCTTCCGTTGACAGGGCTACCTTTCCAGAAAGGTGTGACTTAGTGCTGACTTTTTGTTTTATTTTACTGTCTCGGGATCATTATTCAAACTGTTTTTAAACACCGGTCACCATTAACGTTGGCTAATGTATGAGCAAAAATATTGCTGGAATATTAATACTTTTTATTACGACTATTTAATACGAGACCTATTTCTAAGAACAGCCACCCAACTTATAAATCCCTTTTCCCCTGTTATGATCACGGCCGGGGATATCCTTGTTAACAAACGCTAAGTACGAGTTCAACATGCGGTCATGAAAGTGCTGCCAGCTTTTGGCGCGTGCAAGTGAGTCCGCTGGTTTTTAATACCATTGTTTAGAATCGAAGTCCTCCTGGCGTAACTGACCACCACTCACGAGGCAATGCGAACACAAGCTTTATTGAAATGATAAGAGAAATAACTCCGTCACACTTTAAAAAAAATATATACATTATTCTTTCCCTTATTATCTTTACTCTCTTTTCCGCTGTTCATATCTCTTTCTCTCTCTCTCTCTCTCTCTCGTTCTCTCTCTCTCTCTCGCTCTCTCTCTTTCTGTCTAACAATTTATCTCTTTCCCGTCTTTCTCTATTTGACTCACTCCTCTCTCTCCATCTATTTTCCGCTCATTTCTCTCTCTCCCATCCTTTTTTCCCCCACCCTCTCTCTCCCCTCTATCTATATATATCTCAGACTCTTTTTCACACCAGCTAGTCATGCCAATTTTTCTGGACACAGAAATTACATACTATACTATATGCATGTCTTTTCTATGAGTTAGACAATAAATGCTTTTACTGATATTTTAAATATTAAATTAAACAAGTATCAATACATTCTTTATTCCTTTGTCTAAATCAAGAAGGGACGGTAACAGTTGTGCTTGGCATAGAATAGTGATTTAGTCATACTCATGTCAGTTAAGGGGCGGTAACAGTTGTGCTTGGCATAGAATAGTGATTTAGTCATACTCATGTCAGTTAAGGGGCGGTAACAGTAACAGTTGTGCTTGGCATAGAATAGTGATTTAGTCATACTCATGTCATATGCGCGTGTAAAATTGCGGGAAGAATTGAAAAATGTATAATAATAATTCCAGATGGCATGAAATATACCTTCCGAAACTTAGTTGCATTGAATCTATGTGTTTTTTGTTGTTTGCATTTGGTGCGTACGGGATAAAGTGCACGACGGGTGAAGCAGCGAATGAGAGCGCATCGCGGTGCGCAGTGAAAGCGGGGCGGGCAAGATACGCTCGCGGATTATTATTATTATAGAAGAGTAATAAATAAATAAAAGCCCGAAGTAAGAGCGTATGAAATGGATCATACAGAGCTGTACTCACTGAATATGTCTTTCCATTGCCGGAAACTGCCGCCATAAATATAGTAATAAAATCCACTGCCTCGCCATGGATTTGTCCAATGGGTTTTTCCGATAATAACGAAAATACGGCACATTTAAATTTGGCTACCATCGGCTTTGGCAGGTATCTTACTTTAAATCTAAGATAAAAATTGAAGGACTCTCACCATTTCGGGCGCCATTGGCGTCATTGGCATGCAGTTAGGGCAACACTGGCCGGGCACTTCGACTGCTTCTCCCTCGCAAGGTAGACAGTCAGCATATGCGCACTGTGGCTCACCACCTTCTGCGCAGTAACAAAAGGCGCATGGGTTTGGTGAAAATGACTCCCTTACCTAAAAATGTAAATAAAATGCGGAACAAGATTTTTTTATGTTTAAGCTGGAGGGAAGAAAGAGACAGAGCAATTAAAATGGCATTCCCTCTATCTGACTCTATCATCAGACAATTAAAAAAAAACAACAAATGATATAAAATTCAATACGTAAGTGTTCCCAGATCACAATGTGGCTCTCGCAGTCACAGGTTGGAAATGTCATAGTTATTGATGACTATTATGTTATTGAGGTAATTTGGTTGTCACACACTTAAAGTCCTTAAAAATTAATTTTATTGTACAGTGATGAATTTTTTTCCTCTCTTGAATCTCGCTGGATAGGCCTTCTTGTCTCAATGAGTTATGGTATTATAATAGTTAGCTATAGATTCCTATCTTCAGAAAAACGTTTAAGAAAATAAAAGAGTTTTTTTTTTTAATGTGGAAAAGAGCTTTGTTATATTTATTTAACATTTGTTATCAAGGTATCTTAAATAGTAATCCAAACAAAGAGCTAGGAGACGAATACCCACCGAATATTGTTTCCCTTCGTATTCACAATAAGCAGGCGTAGGACTTGGCTGTAGTTGAAACAGTGAAACAATAACTTAATTAGTGGTTTTAATTTTTTTTACAATAATGAATTCCAAATGGCTACCAGGAAAAGAAAGAGTACATTTCTCATGTAGGCTCATACAATTATTTCCTTTTGACACTTTAGAAAGGAAAAAAACAAAAATGACATTGTTATTGACAAATTTAGTTCAAATCTGAAGATTCATGGATGAAATAACTGCGATTATCAAATTAATTAGTTTTTTTCCAATTTTCTAAAGCAATTAAAATAGCAATTTGGGCGAACAAAAGCAAAGACACAAAAACTCGAATATATCTAAACATTAAAATATCTATATTAGTCTTGCAAAAAAGAGACTAAAAAAGCCTTTTTTTGTGTGCAAACGTCATTGACCTCAGGTATTATAGGTACTTTGAAACTCAGTCGCTCACACCTTTTGCGGATATCGAAAAATGCGCAAAAAACTGTTGTGGCCATTTTACATTCGGCTTGTGGACGACTTCGTTTTTTCGCGCCTCAGTTTTCTAATAATACGTTAATAATTAATATATATTAATTAATAATAATACTAATAAATCTTAATCCATTTTGGGAAAATGTTAAAGAATTTTATAAAATCTTAGCTATAGTTATACAAATTTTATGTACGTTTTGATCTTTTTTAGGTGTAACTTGTCACTTGGGGTTGTGGGGGACACAATTTGTGACACAGGGGGCGGGGTCTGAAAAAATGTCATTTTTTGCGTGACGTAATTTAAGAACGACCCATAAATCAGTTCAATGACATCACATTCCTCCACCTCCACAGGGAAGCACGGATCGATTGGATGGTATTAAATAATTATTAAAAAAACAGAGTGGTGAAAAAAAAATATAAAAGGGAATTCTTTTTAAAATATAGTATAACTATTAATAGAAACACAACGATTTTTGAAATTATTGACCTTACCGGAGGCAAGGGGGTCGCTTGGCAGACCGGACAGCACTGACCAGGGACGTAGACTGAGTTTCCATACTCGCAGTACATACATGACATCATGGCGCACATATGCTCACCTCCCTCCATACACCAACAGAAAGAGCACGGGTCGGGTGAAAACTGTTCGTTGATCTGTGATGAATAAAGTGATTTAAAACGCAAATTATCAAATAATACGATATTCCCGTATGCAGTAGGTTAGTTTGCAGTCTAAATAATCAAGTTTCACCTACTTGAGCCAATTAGTTTACCTGTAAGGAGCAGTGACGCACATACTTTATTACTGCTAAAATTTATTAACAAAATATCTTTCGACAAGATCTGCTTTGGAATTATTTTTAAGGAAGAGTAATAAAGGAAGAAAGGCCGAAGTAAAAGAAATCGTACTCACCGAATATCTCTTTCCGTTGTACTCGCAGTAGCTGGGCGTAGTAGAAGTTGGCTGCGGTTTAAAATTAATCAGAACGAAATATCAATTGATGTATGTTATACATTTTCTTTAATTGAAAACAATCGTAACCATGCGTTTAAAGCATTTAAAGACAAAAACTCTTGATGGTATGATAACCATTTAAAATATTGGAGGTGTTTTCGAAAAAAAGGCTCACTCATTTAACATGAATTTGAGGTGAAATTATCATGACTACTATTACAGTAATGTTAACAATGGACGAAAATATTTTTTAGGAAAAAGAAGAACAAGACCTTGGAACAAATCCTTCGGTCGAATTCATTGTTATTTATGATTAAATTTAACCATACACAGGACGCATATAACACATTTGTAATTAAAAAAAACGCTTAGCTAGAGAAGGATAACGATTTTTGTTTTAATGTCCGATGAAAGTTTCCGCTTTTTTCCCCCCTCGTCTTTGCTGTAATGAGATGTTCGCCGAGTTGAAAGACGTAAAGGAAACTGACACGTTTTTGTGACGTGTCGTTTTACTGATGGCGTTTACGAGACACTTCTCCGGGGAAAATTATTTTGCAAAGCCCTTAATGTCCCATCCAATAAACCATTGCGCTAGACTGTATTCAGAAACTGCCGCCATAAATGTGGTAAGAGAATCCATTTCCTCGCTGTGGATTTGTACAATGGGTTTTTTTTTCTCTTCCTGGTAGTGATGAAATGAATCTACGATTTAAATTTTGCAACTTCGGCATAGTCAGATATCTTAATTTAAATCTAAGATAAAGGTGAAGGGCTCTCACCATTTCGGGCGTCATTGGCGTTATTGGTACGCAGTAAGGGCAACACTGGCCGGGCTCTTCGATTCTTTCTCCCTCGCAAGGTGGACAGTCAGCATAAGCGCACTGAGGCTCACCACCTTCTGCACAGTAACAAAAGGCGCAGGGGTTTGGTGAAAATGACACCCCTACCTAAAAAAATTCAAGTAAATGTTGGAACAAGATATGTTTAAGCTTAGACAAAGAGAGAACGATCAAAAGGACGTTCCCTCTAAATGCCTTCTTCGGGAGACAATTCAAAAGAAGAAATAACAAATGATTTGAAATTAAAAACAGAAGAAATCACCATGTGGCTCTATCAGTCACAGTTTGGAAATTTAATAGTTATTGATGGTTCTGTTGTTATAAAACTAATTTGTTTGTCACACACTTAAAGTCGTTAAATCTATTTTAATTGTTGAGTTAAGGAATTTTGGCCTCTCGTGAATCTTATGCATAGGCCTTCATCAATTGTTTCAATGATTTATGGTATTTTAATAATTAAATATAAATTTCTATCTTTAGGAAATTTTAGGGTAAAAAATCGTTGATTTTCTGAATCATCGAAATAGATTTGCCTATTTATGTATCTTTTTTCACATTATATCTTAAATCGTAATCCAAGTAAAGTGTTGGGAGTCTAAATAACCAAGGTTCAGCTACGTGAGCCATTTAGTGTAACTGTAAGGAACAGTTACGCACGTACTTTAGTGATGTTAAAGTTCATTAGTGCAATATCTTTCAAAATTTTGCCGTTTTGAATTTATTCCCGGTTGAACACATTCTTGTTTATGACTTCCTTTAAAATGCACTGAAAAATAACTTGTTAAAAAGAAAATTAACGCTTTATGTTAAGTTGATGAGATTTTTTTAGTGCACACGAGCGTTACTAATACATTGTGTTATACTCACAGCGTACGTCTTGCCATCATATGTACAAAAATTAGCGACCGTGCTGGTTGGTATTTCAAGGGTGGTAGTTGTTGGTGGTTGTTTCGTTGTTGTAGCCTTTGTTGTTGTCGGTGGTTTGGTCGTCGTTGGTGGTGGTGGCTTCGTCGTCGTCGTTGTTGGCGTAGGCCTTGTTGTTGTAGCCTTTGTGGTCGTAGTTGGTGGTCTTGTCGTTGTGGTAGACTGTTTCGTCGTTGTGGTTGGTGGTCTCGTTGTTGTTGTAGCCTTTGTGGTCGTTGTGGTAGCCTTTGTGGTCGTTGCTGTAGCCTTTGTGGTCGTGGTTGGTGGTCTTGTCGTTGTGGTGGACGTTTTCGTCGTTGTAGGTGGTGGTCTCGTCGTGGTTGTTGCCTTTGTCGTCGTTGTTGTAGCCTTTGTGGTCGTAATTGGTGGAGACTTTGTCGTTGTCGTAGTAGTGCTACCAATGGATCCTACATTATTTGACGGAATAACTGCACCACTGCATAAGGCTAAGCCAACCAGCAACACAATCAAGCACATCTTGGCCGACATGGTGGACAGCAGGAAGACGTCAATGCGTCTATGACAAAGTATTTATACTGAACTATGTTTTTACAAATTCAAAACATTAAATTATAAAAAATAAATTTCACAGGGATTCTAAAATTTTGGAAGTAACAATGTATAAATTATACACAAACACACAAATATATATATATTGATATATATTTATATATGATATTTAACGTGACATATTAGAAGGCTGACACGTTAATATTCTCTTTCAGATTTGGGTCTAAGTAAAATATCTGTTTGCGGTCAGCGAACATTGGAAAAATCAGACAAAAGTATTATTTTGAACTCATTCGTCGTTTTATTTTCTGTTTAAAAAATAGTCTGATCTCGCGTTTCTTTTTTTTTGTTGCAATTCTAATAATATTGCATTTCACTTTGAAATATCGTGACAGCAAAAAATAGAAATTTTATTTGATATAACTAATGCACTCTTTTCATTTATCGGAAGGCCATGGGAATAAAAAAAAAAGTTTTTTTTTTCAAACATTCCACACAAATTACGGGTAAATATTTGTATCATTTATATACCACAATTTTTATGTTACTTTTCAACTTTCATGTCATTAAATGTGTATCATTTAATATTTTTAAAAAGATATTTTAATCGTCGATTTTAGAGTAGTAATATTATAATTCATTATGGGATTGCAAACCAAGATCTATAAACAAAGACAAAACAAAAAAAACAACAAATTGAAATTTAATCTGATTTGGCCGTGTAGCTTTGTATACAAATTTTTCATCATCTTTATAAAGGAAACATTTTGGTTATTTCCTTTTATGAAAAAAGAGGAAATTTCACATACGATGCCTCATTAGCGATAACGAGAACTGCTGACGATCACCTATATTGACCTAACAGGATTTTCCTAAACTTATTTAAGAATTATTATTATTATTTTTTTTGTAATAAACTACAGAAAATGGTAGGCCTGAGATAATACCGTACAGCTGTCTTGGCGTAATAATTGCGTCTTTGTTATCTACCATAGGAGGATTATCCGATCGAGAGCTTTAAATCTGTCAAATGTTTGTAGGTTGTGGCTGTCATTGTCATGTGTTTGACAGTCTACTTTTGAAAGAGTATACATAGCCCAGAGTGAAAGCGACAATTGCTTTTAAATGAACCGAGACAGCAGAAAAGTAACCATGAACAAATGAATCAGTTAGTTACATGAAGTTGCGGTCCGAAAATAAAAATATTGGTTATTTTTTTTAGAAAGTGTGGACATTTCCTTCCCCCCCTCCTTCCCCCCACCCCCCACGGTACCGCTGTCTCACCGGGTTAAAGGATACAGGTATGCCGCCTATTTGGGTCATGGGCCTGATATTTACACACACATAAGGTTTTTACACATGGATTTGGGTTTTATTGACGAATAACCAGATGCGAAATAGCCTGGGTATTTCAAGTCTTTCTATTTATAGAAGCGCATAAGATGTATATTTTCAATTATTTTGTTTGTTGTTTTAAAATTTAATAATCTGTTCTGCGTAACGCATTCGTAAAAAAAAAAAAGGTATGATACAAAATGGTCTGAGAATCATTGAATCGCCCAAGGGTCTCTTGACACCCAATAAACTGTGTTCCTGAATCGATATCATCGAGTTCTCAAGTATGTCTATAATAGGATTAGCGACGAAGACCGACCGACATTTGTTCGGAAGATATCCGGTAGGATTATCTTTCTTATTCATAGATTTTTAAATGTGTCAAATACTTAAACCTAATTTCTTAACTTTAAAAAATCCAAGAAGCAGATATATTCATTGATAAACATTTATTTAGGGCTCTTTTTAAAAAGTTATTTTTTAGGTTTGAAGCTCTAACTATAGATTGTAGATAAAATATCACATCTTCCATGTCACAGCTCCCATGTCGAATCTCTTATGTTACATCTCTTATGTCACATCTCTTATGTCACATCTCTTATGTCACATCTCTTATGTAACATCTCTAATGTCCCATCTCTAATGTCACATCTCTAATGTCACATCTCTAATGTCACATCTCTAATGTCACATCTCCCATGTCACATCTCTTATGTCACATCTCCCATGTCCCAGCTCCAATGTCACAACACTCATGTCACTGCTGTTGTATCGAAATACATCATCCATTGACCAATACCTCACTTATCATCGCTATAATTTTCGGCGGAGCAGACATCTGAGATTTCCGTTGACTGACTGAGAAACGTGATAGCCATCACACAGCATTTAAAGGATGTCAGGGCGCGTGCCCAGTATGGTAGTTCATTAATAATTGTTGCGACTGGACATTATGTTTGATTACGCGCGGTGTGTGTTTGAGAGATTACTTAGTTAGTGAACGTTCTTCCCGCGCCCGACTTAAGTGACGAGTTTTTATGCTTATAATGACGTATGGTCTGGTCTGTATTGTGACGTACGTTTTATTCGTCTGGCAGTCTTGAAAGGAACTTTGTGAAATGAGGTTGTGTTTTATTTCTTTCTGATAGCGAGCTGCGCTATACATGTGTATATGTAAGCTTACTAGATTTTCTGGATGCCGAGTATGGACAAAAAGGTTCACAGCAACCGAAACCATTCCTGGGAGAAGTGGGAGTTTCACTTGACTTTTTTTTGGACACCCCCAACCCAAAAACAACAACCCGTACGTACAATAAGCTTTTAGCCGCCCCCCCACCAAATCCCATCTCCATAAAATAACATCAAATAAATCACATAATTGTGACGTCACAGGAGTTATAAAAAAAAAGGTGTGTCGCGGGCTTATACCGCCGACAGTTTGGCCAGCCCAAAGGTCCTCATAATATAAGCCACGTCGCTTTGGGTGCCGTGTTGGCCATCAGGCAGAGCCATGGCAATGGGGCAAAGAGGGCAGTCACAGTGGGCACCAAAATCTTCATAAGATAGGATCTTGACGAGTTTCCTCCACGGCCAAGAAACAACAATAAAAACATACTTTTTTTTTATTCCCATGGCCTTCCGATAAATGATAAGAGTGCATTAGTTATACCAAATAAAATATGTATTTTTTGCTGTCACGATATTTTAAAGGAAAATGCAATATTATTAGACTATCAAAAAAAAAAAATGTGGGGTCAGACTATTTTTGAATAGCAAATATAACGACGAATGAGTTCAAAATATTACTTTTGTCTGATTTTTTCAATGTTCGCTGAACGCAAGCATATATTTTACTAAGAAATGTTCGTTCGATTCCGAGAAAATCGTTTGGGCCCCCCATCAAACAATTAACAGCAACAATACCGTTTATTATAAGGTGGCGGTGTTTCCCCAATCATTCACGGATACGCCATCAGAGTAAACAAAAAAAAAAACAAAAACAAAAACAAAGACGCATGTAGGATCACGTTGGTATCCATACTGCGACATTCTGATATGGCCAGCACGCTGCATGGTAAAGATCGAAAAGAAAGAGAGAAAAAATTATAAAAAAACAAGGACAAAATAAAAAAGTCCAGCCTACAGGATGAGTGTGCGTTCACACGCTATACTGTTTTCAACGAAGCCCTCCAGATAAAAAAAATTCTTCAAAGATTATTCTAATTGTATGATTTGCTATCAGCTATGAAACGGAAACCGGGGGAGGGGGCACGTGAACCGAATTTTGTAACGTTAAGAAGGGAAAAATGAAGAATAGAATAATAGTCATTTATATTTATCGTCATGTGGGTAAACTCTGAACGTTTTGAAAGTACCAGGAGAGCACCTTACAGGATAGCTAATAATTACTAATATAGTTTTTGTAAACCCGTATAATCGCCAAAGAAATCACGCAAGGCACAACTAGACGTGAAGAAGAAGAGGAAGACAGAGAAAAAGATGGTAAGATTACATCAAAGAGTGGACGGGACTAAAACTAGGCGATGATCTGCGTATTTCAGAAGACAAAGAGGAATGGAGAAGGATAGTTTTTTCATGTCATCTGTGGCGCCCCAACTGTCCAAGGACTAAGGGTCACGATGATGATCATGATGATGAATCGTTAAATAATTATTTGATAGTTAACATTAAAAAAACAACAAATACGCAAATAAATTGTCACACATTACGTCAAGAGTTTTATCATAAAAATAATTTAATCGAACAAATTTTTTTTTTGAAATTGACAAGCAAATTTTAAAATTATATTCTTATAGTTTTGTGGCTAGGCGAGACATATTTCACACTGGCTGTTTGCTTTTTTTTTTTTTTTACTTCTTGACTGTAATGAGAGTCCCCGAACTTCTATTGATCATTTTCTGTAGTTAAATACTGCGGGAGAAGAGGATGGATCGATCATTGTTAAAAGACATCAATCAATCAATATTTCTGTGCTCAATGTTGCAATGATTAATCCAAAAGTACACAGTCCCAAGCATCTTGGAGTCTGAATGTTCGCCGTAGCAAGATTTTTATTACAAGTCAAAGAGTAATCTCCCCCCCCCCCCCAAAATAAATAAATTATCTTAAAATATTATAATTTATAAATAATTATACCATTTCACACATTTATAAAATTAAATAGTTTTTTAAAAATTATTTTTAATTTTGACACAAATCAGGAGAAGATAACTTGTGCTGACATTAACTATGTCATTCCGAAATTGTTTAGTTTACACTGATCCACATTTGCTCCACGTATACTTATGACGACGCCTCCCCCCCCCCCCCGGCCCCTACATTTATTAGCATACGTACTTAATTTTTATAACCCAACCGTGACGTCAGCCCCTTACCTGCTCCGTGATTCCCTCTGTTTGACCAGGTGTTTCATACGACGGGGGTGGATAATATTTCTGTTTCGGGTGGACACTTCGGGCAGCATTCATCCTCCACGAAGTAATAATCGTCACACTGAGGTCGCGCGCAGTCCCTGATGTAGCACTGGGGGCCAGAGCGTTCACACACGCACTGAGTGCACGGGTCCGACCAATAGCTTTCACCAATCTGAACAAAACACAATGCTTGCCAATCAGTCGGTTTGGTGAAACACCCCGACATTTTGTTGGACACATTACATTATCATTAAAGCACCTTTTTTTATAACGTGTGTGTTTGTAATGCATGTTATTCGGGTTGCCCAATATCAAATTTATATGCGTGTACACATTTTGCAGGTACAAATCAAATAATTTTTTTCTTTAAAAAAAAATTTAAAAGGAAAAATATTTTTTGAAATCAAATATAATAAATGAATAAATGAATAATTGACATTCAAAGTAGAATGAAACATAGCGTCTGCACTCTTATTAAATTCAGATCAATCAAATTTTTGAATGAAAATTTTTTATAAATAACCCTTAAAAACAAAGTGTTTCCGTATAAATCCTTTAACTTGGGTTTCTATTATTTTTTTTCTATTAATATTTTAAAGTCCATCTCGATTTTACACCGCAGGTGTAATTCACTATTGCAGAAAAAACAAACGAAAATATTAGCCACCAATCGCACTTTGGGATTTTAAATTTTTTTTTTTTTTTTAAAGTATCACATTTTGAGCGGTTATCGGGACATTTACTTAATGAAATCGGTGCCATCATATCTCCTTCATCTTCCCCATGAAAAAATATTAAAAATAGATTTTGGGGGATGAGACAGAAAATTTGACCAAAAAAATTGTTGTCATCGGCAACGAGCCTACGTGCCAAGTTCCAGCTCGATAAGTTGAAGGGAAGGGGGTCAGTTAGCCATCCGAAGATTTTTGCCCGCCAGAAACACAAAAAAAAAAAAAAATTAAAAAAGCGAATTGAATAGAAAGGATTCCAGGAAAAAAACAAACAAAATCCCGTCTTTGAAATAGCTAAAAGTATACTCACTGAGTAAGTGACTCCTTTATTCTGGCAGGCGGCGGGCGTTGATATTGGCTGTAAATTTGGAGTCAGTAAAGTCACAATGTTAATGTGAAATAAAAATAGATTATTATTGTTACAACAATCGTTTTTACGAAATTGAATGACAAAAATGTTCAACCCAGGGGTACGTTGTAAGTAATTGTGACACAAAAATCACGAAAGTGATATGTCAATTTATGGAGTAATAAATAATGTCAAAAGAAAGCAAATTAATATATATATGGTGAGAAATGTAACTGATGTTGAAAGGGTGAGAAATGTAACTGATGTTGAAATGGTGCGAAATGTAACTAATGTTGAAATGGTGAGAAATGTAACGATGTTGAAATGGTGAGAAATGTAACGATGTTGAAATGGTGAGAAATGTAACTGATGTTGAAATGGTGAGAAATGTAACTGATGTTGAAATGGTGCGAAATGTAACTGATGTTGAAAAGGTGCGAAATGTAACTGATGTTGAAAGGGTGCGAAATGTAACTGATGTTGAAATGGTGCGAAATATAACTAATGTTGAAATGGTGAGAAATGTAACGATGTTGAAATGGTAAGAAATGTAACTAATGTTGAAATGGTGAGAAATGTAATTGCTGATAACAATCCATTATCGTATTATATATATCGTTATATAGTGTGCCATATACTGTAAGAACCTACCGCTATGTTGGTAATGTCACATAGGCAAATGGTGTTGGTGGGCCGTCGAGCGCGAGCTCTTAATGCCTCCCGGCACAACCCCACCCCCCACGGCCGACGCCGGGTCTGCTCGCAACAAGACCACGGGGAAGCACACCGGGAATCTCCCCCCCCCCCACCTGGCCCGGGGGACGCCCGGTCGACCGAAAACGCTGCGTCTAAAGCGTTCACAGCCGACTTTCCCAGAGGGTCTGGGCGGTTTTTCTACCCTTCCAGAGGGAATGTTTGCGTTACCTCCCCCAACCGCCCAAGGAGTCCTTCGGTCGGGACGGAAAGCTTGGACGAAACGTTGGTAATGACAGACGAAGAAGTTCAAACCTCTCTCTGTAAAAGTAAAATATCTTACCTATAAGAATAGCAATCTTCCGTGCTTAATTTTCCCTTTGTATCGAACTTAGCAGCATCATATTCATTTTTGAAAAAGACCCCTTAAAAAGACTCCCCCAAAAGAAAATAAAAAATAACTTGAGTTGGCGGTATTGGGTGGCACCCCGGAAATCACTTTGGGGTGGGGATGGGGGAGGGAGGAGGGGTTGTGTTTGGGCGCATATTGTACCTCGAAAATTGTATCGATCTTAAAATTTCAACGTGAAAAATTAAATTCACCTACCATTTCTGGTGTGGTCGGTGCCGTTGGGATGCAGTCAGGACAGCACCGTCCAGGCACGTTAACCGTTTCCCCTTCACAATACGGACATTCTGATTGCTCACACATGGGTTGTCCGTCCGCTTCACATGTGCAGTAGGAACATGGATCAGGGGAGAAACTTTCACCTATCTGAATGTTCCAAGGTCGTTAGCTTGTTAAAGTGGTAGCTTAAGGTTGAAATACAAGTCGCCAAATATTGTCACATGACTTGCACGTGGCCACTCACATTGGAAATAGAAATGTTCCATTCAAGAAGTTGGAGGACAATTTTTAAACATTCGCAACCGCAATCCTTGTTGATATAAAATGATGGTAGCGATATTTTATCTAAAAGAAAAAAGAATTAAGCTTAAATATATCCTCACTGAATATGTCTTTCCGTTGTAATCACAGGAGCTGGGTCCTGGCTCTGGCTGTATTTAGGAATCAATGAAAAAAAAATGTATTTTCGATCAGATTAGAAATATAGAAATTGAGCCATGAAATTTTATGTTGCAATTTTTTTTTTAAAAAGGTAAAGAAATAACTAGTGATGAATTTTCCTATCGCATTGTTTGTTTCATTATTAATTAAAAAGTTTACATAAGAATAAGTCGTTCAATTGTTATCAGCTTATTAGAAAAGTTGGATTGGTGATCTTAGGAAAAAAAACAAAAAAATTTATAGTAAACATAGATTCACAAAATTACACTTGGTGGGGTGTGGAAGCACTCTGGACAACACTGGCCAGGCACATAGACTGTCTCTCCGTCACACAGGTCACAGTGCTGCAGCATGCACATTGGGTGTCCACCTTCAGCGCACATGCAGTGTTGGCATGGATCAGGCATGTAGCTTTGACCTACCTGAATAATCCGAAGTGAACGTGAGTATTTATTTTATGGTCAACTTGATTTTGCGTTTAAGTCCTAAAATAGAAAACGCTTTACCGAATTCATTTATATTCTTGGTTCTTATAAAGTAGGTGTCAAGGTCATGAAATCAGTGAGAGTTTGTGTGTTTTGATTTTGGTGACAAATGGGGCTTGTGAGCGAATATGAATGATTTTCATATCAGGAGTGCACGGGATGTCGAGGTTGATAAAAGGGGAGGCAACTTCTTGAGCGGGGGCTGATTTACTTTCTCTCTTTCGTACTCGCAATCGGTCTTCCTCTCTTTCTCTGTTTCTCTTTCTGCCACTCTCTCTCTCTCTCTTTCACTCTCTCTTTCAATCTTTCCCTCTCTCTCTCTCTCTCTCTCAGGAAAGACTATATGTTTGTACTGTGCTTACCTGAAGTCTCTCCGACCTGAAGACTATATGTTCCTACTTGATCCCACTTTTGTGAACTCATTAAACAAAGGCGGATGTGAACTAAGGTGACATTCATTGAACTAAGAGCGTGCATTTTTGTCATGTCATTATTAAATGACATTTGTAGTATGTTATTGCTAAATGCCATTTTTACATGTGATTTTCATTTTACCACCTCATACTAAATTTACTTTTGTAAGATTAAAGGCAGGCTCTATTTTGGAAAGACTGCAGGTAGGCACTATTTTGGTAAGACTGCAGGTAGGCACTATTTTGTTAAGACTGCAGGCAGGCACTATTTTGTTAAGACTGCAGGTAGGCACTATTTTGGTAAGATTGCAAACAGACACTATTTTGGTAAGACTGCAGGTAGGCGCTATTTTGGTAAGACTACAGGTAGGCACTATTTTGGTAAGACTGCAAGTAGGCACTATTTTGGTAAGATTGCAAACAGACACTATTTTGTTAAGACTGCAGGGAGGCACTATTTTGGTATGACTGCAGGTAGGAACTATTTTGGTAAGATTGCAAACAGACACTATTTGTTTAAGACTGCATGTAGGCGATGTTTTAGTAAGACTGAAGGTAGGCACTATTTTGGTAAGATTGCAAACAGACACTATTTGTTTAAGACTGCATGTAGGCGATGTTTTAGTAAGACTGCAGGTAGGCACTATTTTGGTAAGACTGCAGGTAGGAACTATTTTGGTAAGACTGCAAGTAGGCACTATTTTGGTAAGACTGCAGGGAGGCACTATTTTGTTAAGACTGCATGTAGGCGATGTTTTATTAAGACTGCAGGTAGGCACTATTTTTGTAAAACTGCAGGTAGGCACTATTTTGGTAAGACTGCAAGCAGGCACTATTTTGTTAAGACTGCAGGCATGCAATATTTTAGTAAGACTTCAGGTAAGCCCTATTTTAGTAAGACTGCAGGCATGCAATATTTTGTTAAGACTGCAGGTAGGCACTATTTTGGTAAGACTGCAGGTAGGCACTATTTTGGTAAGACTGCAGAGAGGCACTATTTTGGTAAGACTGCAGGTAGGCACTTTTTTGGTAAGACTGCAGGTAGGCACTATTTTGGTAAGACTGCAGGCAGGCACTATTTTAGTAAGACCGCAGGGAGGCACTATTTTGGTAAGACTGCAGGTAGGCACTATTTTTGTAAAACTGCAGGTAGGCACTATTTTGGTAAGACTGCAAGCAGGCACTATTTTGTTAAGACTGCAGGCATGCAATATTTTAGTAAGACTTCAGGTAAGCCCTATTTTAGTAAGACTGCAGGCATGCACTATTTTGTTAAGACTGCAGGTAGGCACTATTTTGGTAAGACTGCAGGTAGGCACTATTTTGGTAAGACTGCAGAGAGGCACTATTTTGGTAAGACTGCAGGTAGGCACTATTTTAGTAAGACTGCAGGTAGGCACTATTTTAGTAAGACTGCAGGTAGGCACTATTTTGGTAAGACTGCAGGTAGGCACTATTTTGGTAAGACTGCAGGCAGGCGCTATTTTGTTAAGACTGCAAGTAGGCCCTATTTTGTTAAGACTGCATGTAGGCACTATTTTGTTAAGACTGCAGGTAGGCGCTATTTTGTTAAGACTGCAGGTAGGCGCTATTTTGTTAAGACTGCAGGTAGGCACTATTTTGTTAAGACTGCAGGTAGGCGCTATTTTGTTAAGATTGCAGGTAGGCGCTATTTTGTTAAGAATGCAAGTAGGCACTATTTTGTTAAGACTGCAGGTAGGCACTATTTTTGCCCTGACGGTCAAATCACATTAAACTGGCCAATTAAAGTTATTTTCGTATTTGAGTTGCATTTGAAACCCAAGCAGCCTTCCATGTCTTAATATCCCAGGTAGCTTTTGAGGGTTAATTATTGCTCAGTTCAGTGGCTATCAACCTTCCTAATGGCGCGACCCTTTAACACAGTTCCTCATGTTGTGGCGACCCTTAACTACAAAATTATTATCGCTCTTACTTTATAACTGTATAGTATATTTGTTTTCCGATGGTCTTTCACGATCCCTCTGAAAGTACCATTCGACCCCTTAAGGGGTCGCGACCCACAGGTGAGAACCGCTGTCTTAGTTGGATTAGAACTTCTTTTTGTTTTTGTTTTTGTTTCCTGAGATAATTATGTGACATTTTTGTTCAACCAGCAGTCGCCCATTACAGAATAATTGTGTGTTTTAATTTCTAATTATGACTCTCTACTTTGTCTAAGCAGTTAGTTCAGAGCTGTACTTACGTCGTAATAATTTCCATTGGCTTCACAAAACGGAGGCTTTTATTTGAGAAATTTAAATAATACAATTAATTACATACTTGATAAAAACAGCACAAAAAACAGTAATATCTTTATGGAAGGAAAAACTAATTTTAAACACTATTTCAAAAAAAAAAAAAAAAAACTTAAAAAAAATGTTTTATTTCAAAGGCGAGTTTAAAAGCACATAAAAGTAGCAACTAATTAAAATAATTAGGCAGAATTCAAATTTGATGCCAACAGTCAGTCGAATGGGGGGAAAAAATGACAAAGACCAGCAACAAGAGATTACTACTTCAATTATTGGCACACTACAAATATTATTCACAAGTAATGTCTAAGTAAATGTTAATAGGCTGTGAAAACTAATCTACTGTAGGTTTAAACACACACACCCCACCCACAAAAAAAGTGTCCGGATGTTGGAAGAGTCTTATAAGAAAATCGTTTTTAAAAAAATGGCTGGTGGAGTACATAAAAGATTTCGTGTTGGTGACGGAATATTTTTTTGGTTGAATAATAAAAGCATAAGACATCTGGAATGATGTAGCTAATTATAGAGAATTAGACGTTTCTTTCCACTTAGTGATTAAATATTGCTTCAGGCGTGTCTAATTGTCTTCAGTAGCTGTACATAGTTCTAGCTTATAACAAAAAAAAATCAAAAGCGTGTTAAATTTGTTTTCTGAACAGATTGGCAGACAATTCTTATCAGCTCAGGAAAACTTATTATCTAGCTTTATGGTTAACCCAGAAAACAGGGTTCTGATCTAAAATTAATGAGACACAATTTTTTTTTTTTGTGTGGAAATAATACAAAATGAGTTAGCTATACTAATGGTTACACAGAAGACAAATGCAAACGCTTCGGCAGATGTCTTCACCCGTTTACGATAATACAAACCCAACATAAAATCATATCAAAATAATTTAAATTTAATATATATATATATATATATATATATATATATATATATATATATATATATATATATATATATATATCCCACTTAAACATGAAAGGAAAGAAAAGAATACGAATGGGCACAAGTCCCTGAAGAAAATAATCGTATATTGTTTGATTTACACAAAATGTTTGTGTCTTATTAAAATGGTGAGAAATGTTGAAGTGGTGAAAAATGAAGTTGCTCTTGAAATTGTGAG
Source organism: Omphiscola glabra (assembly GCA_964017045.1). Classification (NCBI taxonomy): domain Eukaryota; kingdom Metazoa; phylum Mollusca; class Gastropoda; family Lymnaeidae; genus Omphiscola; species Omphiscola glabra. Next base: position 10,336,802 of record OZ024799.1, read on the forward strand.
AAATGTAGTTTCTGTTGAAATGTTGAGAAATGTATTTGCATCATTTGAAATGGTGAGAAAAATATTTGTTGTTAAAATGGTGAGAAATGTATTTGTTTTTGATATTGTGAGAAGTGGATTTGTTGTTGGAATGGTGAGAAATGTATTTGTTGTTGAATTGGTGAGAAGTGGATTTGTTGTTGAAATTGTGAGAAATGTATTTGTTGTTGAAATGGTGAGAAGTGGCTTGTTTTTGAAATGGTGAGAAATGTATTTTTTGTTGAAATGGTGAGAAGTGGATTTGTTGTTGAAATGTTGAGAAATGTATTTGTTGTTGAAAGTGTGAGAAGTGGATTTATTGTTGAAATGGTGAGAAATGTATTTGATGTTGAAATGGTGAGAAGTGGATTTGTTTTTGAAATGGTGAGAAATGTATTTGTTGTTGAAATGGTGAGAAGTGAATTTTTTTTTGAAATGGTGAGAAATGTAGTTGTTGTTGAAATGTTGAGAAATGTATTTGTTGTTGAAATGGTGAGAAGTGGATTTGTTCTTGAAATGGTTAGAAATTTAGTTGTTGTTGAAATGGTTAGAAGTGGATTTGTTGTTGATATGGTGAGAAGTGAATTTGTTGTTGAAATGGTGAGAAATTAATTGTTGTTGAAATGGTGAAAAGTGAATTTTTTTTTAAATAATCAGAAATGTATTTGTTGTTGAAATGGTGAGAAGTGGATTTGTTGTTGAAATGTTGATAAATGTATTTGTTGTTGAAATGGTGAGAAGTGGATTTGTTGTTGAAATGGTGAGAAATGTATTTGTTGTTGAATGGGTGAGAAGTGGATTTGTTGTTGAAATGGTGAGAAGTGGATTTGTTTTTGAAATGGTGAGAAATGTATTTGTTGTTGAAATGGTGAGAAGTGGATTTATTTTTGAAATGGTGAGAAGTGGATTTGTTGTTGAAATGGTGAGAAGTGGATTTGTTTTTGAAATGGTGAGAAATGTATTTGTTGTTGAAATGGTGAGAAGTGGATTTATTTTTGAAATGGTGAGAAGTGGATTTGTTGTTGAAATGGTGAGAAGTGGATTTCTTTTTGAAATGGTGAGAAATGGCGTTGTTAATTAGCAAACGAACAGCGAAGTTATATAGTGTGACTTACACTGTAAGGACGTGCCGCCGTCACGTTGGTTGGTGATCACAGATGAAGAATTTCCAGAAACCCTCATGCTAAACGCAAATTCTCTTACCTATAAGAATAGCAATCTTCCACGCTTTGTTTTCCTTTTATATGGAACAAAGCAGCCTCATATCAATTAAAAAAAAAAAAAAAATACAACTTATTGTTGTTGGCAGTATTGGGTGGCAGTCTGGGTGGCAGTCTGGGCGGCACTTTATTTTCGGGGAGGGCGGGTTGGGGGGGGATGGGCGCATACTTTACCTCGAAAATGGTATCGAATTTAACATATATTTGTTTTTTAAAAATACACCTACCATTTCTGGTATGCTCGGTGTCATTGGAATGCATCTAGGACAGCACCGCCCAGGAACGTCGACTGTTTCCCCTTCACAATACTGACACATGGCTTGCATACACATGGTTAGTCCGTCTGCCTCGCACGTGCAGTGGGAACATGGATCAGGCGAGAAACTTTCACCTACCTTAATAATTTTAAAGTAAACAGTTTGTGGCGCATAATGTTGCAGTTATACTTTCCCTCAATTTTAAACATAGACTAAAGTTGTGCAAATATTTTCCATTTGAATTGCTCGTTGGACATTTTTTTCAAACAGTGCATTTGCTGTGCGCCATACCATCACCTGTTTCATTAATATCTCTTAATGTGCCTCGCTCTCAGTATCAATCTATTTCTTTTCCATCTTTACCCGACAACTATGTTTATTCAGTGTACTGCGTGCAGAAGTTAGAAAAGCAAATCTAAATTTCATACGGCTGATTCTTTATGCCTACAAGCTAATGTTGTAATCGTTTAAGATTGTTTTGATAAAAAACTATTGTCGGAAGTTATGAGAGTAACTGGTGACAATAAATAATCATGTTTTTTATATTGAGTAGTAAGCCATAAGGTTGATACTGAGTTAAATTTTTAAAAATAAAATAAATAACATTTGTCATGATTGAACAGTTAATTTTAAAGATTACCAATTGAATTGTACTCACTGAATATGTCTTTCCCTTGTACTCGCAACAGCTGTTCGTAGACGTCGTCTGTGGTTCAGAATCCATAAGAGGTAAATGTTAATTGATGCATGATTGGTGTATGAAAGTAATTATTTGTATGTCGAAATGACAATTTTTAAAAAAATTTGCAGCTTAAGAAGTCTCATCGCGTAAAACACATGTACATTATAGTTGCAATCTTCAACGGTGATTTCACTGTGCTCTTTTTTAAAAATTGAAACTTTTTTCAAAGTGTACTTTTAAAATTTAATGTTATCCAAACAGGAATGGCACGTCAGATTAACATACATAGTTCTAGTTAAAAGAATAATGATGGAAATCTGTAAGTGCCATTCGCCTTAGTCATTAACTCAGACCTGTTTACACTCAAACTCTTAAAATCGTACACCATCATCACAAAAGCGTTCGATACATTATCTTACTAGTAAAAAAATAAACATACTGTATCTATAATGTATGCAAAAGTCGTATATTATACGCCAAAATCGTAAGAGTAAACAGGTCTGCTAACTGTTTCATGCAGACACAAGAGGGTACCCTTAGTTTTTCCTGCATCATATTCAATTGTTGTTTTTAGAATTTTGAAACGCAATCCAAAAGTTATAGTCTTGAACAACGTGAAGTTTGATACATTTTAATGTCTGAAGAAAGTTCAAGTTCTGAAGAAAGTTCAAGTTACGTTTTCATTACTTTTGTAAATAAAAAAAAAAAAAAGGAAGTAGGTAGCTTGAAAGGCTTCATATATAAATGTAAGACATGTCGGTAAAGTGAAGTCCAAGTTATGTCGTGTAAAAGACACTTTACAGGAAAAAATGAAATAAAGTCCATCAGTGTTACATGCATTTAGTGGATTACTGTTGAGTTACATAAAGTCCTGCAAGGTACATTTATGTGAACTCTAACTTTACTTTGAGTAAATAATCCGTTTCGTCTCCGTAGATCTGCAGTGATGATATGGTTTCAAATTGTAATGGCGGATGCAGCATGCGCCAAAAATAAGAGAAAGTCGTAATTTCGTAACAATATTCCCCAATGACCATGTTACATAATGCCGTATTATATTAAAAAAAAAATCTCTCGCGATTGTTCTGTCATCATTTTTTCAAAGTCGGTCCTAAATCAAGACCCAAGTGGGCGTAAATAATTATCACCTGTGAATACTTTATCCTACAAACAAGAGATACATTTCAAACTACAACTGCCCGATATATATTTCATTTTATTGTTAGCAGTATGTAGAATTTGGAGAGATTCAGTGTCGACAAGCACATACACGCGTTCAAGATAGAGACGTTTCGCTACTACGTTTTTGATGGGAGGATATTGGGGTGGAGGGGGTGGGGCGTATGCTGTACATCGAAAATAGTATCGAACTTAATTAGATTGATAAAAAATTTCAAACGCAAGTACCATCTCTGGTGTGTTCCGTGTCGTTGGGATGCAGTTGGGACAGCACTGTCCAGGAACGTCGACTATTACCCCCTCACAATTCCGACATCCTTCGTGCACACAGATAGGTTGTCCGTCTGATTTGCACTTGCAGTTGGAACATGGATCAGGTGAGAAACTTTCACCAAGCTGAAAGTTCCAAAGTCATTAATTTGTTAAAGCGGTAGCTTAGAGTTTAAAAGACAAAGCCACCAAATATCGTCACATGACTTGCATGTGACCACTCACATTGGACATAACAAACGTCCATTCATGTAGTTGGACATATTAAGCATTCACAAGCGCAATCCTAGTTGATATAAAATGATGGTAACGATATTTTATCTAAAAGAAAAAAAAAACTCGTTAGCTTAAATATAAACTCACTGAATATGTTTTTCCGTTGTAATCACAGGAGTTGGGTCTTGGTCCTGGCTGTAATTGAGAATCAATGAAATAAGAATGTATTTTCGATTAGATCAGAAGTATAGAAATACTAAAATTTGAACGATAAACTTATGTTGCAAATTTTTTTTTGAAAGTTAAAGAATTAACGAGGGATCAAGTTTAATTGTGCATGGCTTGTTTCATTAATAAACAAGAAAGTTCAGTTCTAAATATTTCAATGTTATCAGCTTATTAGAAAGTTGGATCGGTGATCTTTAAACAAATTTGACTGTAAACATAGATTCACAAAATTACCGTTGATGGGAGGCATTCTGGACAACACTGGCCAGGCACGTAGACTGTCTCTCCGTCACACACGTCACAGTGCTGCAGCATGCACATAGGGTGTCCACCTTCAGCGCACGTGCAGTGTTGGCATGGATCAGGCATGTAGCTTTCACCAGCCTGAATAATCCGAATTAGAAGTGAATGTCACTTTGTTCTCTGTCACTACTTTTTCTCGAATTCCTGCCTTTCCAGTCTAACCGAAATTTTATTTGTCTATTCACCCCTTCGACAGCTTCGTTCCTCAGCGGACACGAGTTTTTTTTCTGTTCACAAGACACGCACTAAAATATACGGTGAACGATCTTTCTCTTTCTTCACCCCAAAACAATGGAATTCTCTCCCATAATGCGCATTATACAGATCAACCAGGCCTTCAAAACTGCACGTTAGATAATTCTCTTCAAACTCTACTATCCCGACTGATTCCCACCCCATCTGACCGCTAAACGATGCTTCTGGGTGCCGTTCATGGCTTGACATTTAAATAGTTCTAACGTGGGTGGGGGTGAATATAAATATTTTGTTTTGTTTTGTTTTAATGCAGCTGTTTTTTAATTAAATATATGAATGTAATTTTTTTAATGTCATGATCATGTTTGCAAATATTTTTATGTGCAGCGCGGTGAGCTCAGTCCTACGATTGGGTACCGTACTATATAAAACCATGGTAATAATAATAATAATGTTTGATAGTGGGGCCATCTTGACCTTACGTGTAAATCCAAAAATAAAAAAAACATATAACGAATTTATTTAAATACAGCTGCTTGATTGGTTCTTCTATAGTAAGCAGGACAAATTGGTTCTTCTATAGTAAGCAGGACAAATTGGTTCTTCTATAGTAAGCAGGACAGAGCCGTTTGCCGCAAACAAATTTTGTGAGCTTTGAGAACAGCAGGATTGTTAATGGAATAACTTCCATGTCACTCTCCCGTTCTCTCTCTCTCCGTCTCTTTCTCTCTGTCTTTCACTGCCTAGGTCTCTCTCTGCAAAAGACATGTTTTTTACTGGCGAGACTTTCAAAAATAGGGAAGAGCTTGCTGAATCTTAAAAGTTATGACGCAATTAAAAAATCTCAAACCTACTTGATCCCACAATTGTCACCTAGTTATAGAACGAAATGGGAACAAAGTGACATCAACTGAACAAACAGCATGAATTCATGTCATAGTGAAGTACCATTTGTAGCATGCCATTACTAAATTCCGTTTATCGTTAGCGATATCATTTTTAACATTTAAAACTATATTGTACTTTTGTAACATGCATGGCGTGCAGTTGTAAGATGGCGTGCAGTTGTAAGATGGCGTGCAGTTGTAAGATGGCGTGTGGTCACTAATTTTGGTTTTACAGTCAAATAAAGCCCTTTTCGTATTACGGGTCAGATTTAAAACTCGCAAAGACTTTCATGCGTTAATGCCTACAGTGGCCTTTTGAAGGTTAGGCTATGCATTGTTGACTTCGTTTAGAAAATATTTTTAAAATAATCCCCAAGCGAAGTACGGGGAAAATATATAATTAGACTTCCATTGCCCATCACAGAGTAAATGTTTTTGTTGCCATTTCTAATTATGACTGTCTACTTTGTCTAATCAAACAGTTCAGAGCTGTACTTACTGCGTAGTCTAACCAAATAGTTCAGAGCTGTACTTACTGTATAGTCTAACCAAATAGATCAGATCTGTACTTACAGCGTAATATTTTCCATCGGCTTCACAAAACGTCGGCTGTTGTTTGAAAAATTGAAATAATACACAATAATAAGCAACCAACCCCAAAAGAACTTTTTTATCTTTATGTATGAAGATGGAGGGATACAATAATGTTTTACACTTTTTAAAAATAAATAAATACATAAATTTATATAAAGCATAAGAAATCTGGATTGATCTGGAGAATTGGAGAGTTTGAAGTTTCTTTCCACGCAGTGATTAAAGAGTGCTACTAACAACGTCACACAGGAGATGGCGTCGGTGGGCCGTCGAGCGCTAGCTCTTAATGCCCCCCCCCCCCCGGCACACTTCCACACGGGTCAGGCGCCGGGTCTCCCCGCCGACAGACCGTGCGGTAGCGCGCCGGGAACCCCCCCCCCCTCGGGTCAACCGAGAGCGCTGCGTTTAAAGCTTTCGTGGTCCACTCTCCAGGAGTCAGGACGGCTCTGCTTCCACTCCAGAGGGATGGTGTTGCGTTACCACCACCCTACCGCCCAGGGAGTCTTCCGGTCGGGACGTTAAGGTGGGACGATTAAAGAGTGCTACAGGCGTGTCCAATTGTCTTCCGTAGATGCAAAAAGTCTTAGCGCTGAATACATCCGTAGTTGTTTTTTTCTTTGAAAAGACAATTCTTATCAGCCCAGCAGCCCTTAATAACTAGTTTTATGGTTGACACAGAAACCGAGGATTCGATCTTAAATGAACGAGACAAAAACAATTTGTTTAAATATTTAAAAAAAATAGGTTAATTTTACTCATTGTTAAACAGAACACAAATGCCATTTAGGCTAATGTGCTTCTGTGGTCCCCTTATTGGGAGTCGCTTCCCTTTGTTTATGATAGATTTAGGGTTCCGGTTAGGGTGAGCAATAGAGGGACCAGTAGCGTGCAATTACCGCCATTTATATATATATCTATATATACCCTACCTAAACATGAAAGAAAGGAAAAGAATAAAATTGGTCATAAGTCCCTCACGAAAGCAAAAATATATTGTTTTATTTACATACTATATTGTTTGTGTCTCATTATTATACTTGACAAGCTTCATCGCCGTTCCACGCTCTAATTATTGGTGTGGGTTTTTTTTTTGGTCTTCGTAAATAATAGTCTGACACACAAACCGTTGTTTTCTGGCATTCTGGACAACACTGGCCGGGCACGTAGACTGTCAGTCCGTCACAATTTTCACACCTGTACATCATGCACCAGGGGCGCCCACCTTCAGCGCACGTGCAGTGTTGGCATGGATCGGGCATGTAGCTTTCCCCTACCTGAAAAATCCAAAGCGAAAGTGATTATTAGATGATTCGGTCATCTTGACTTTGGGTGTGAGTCCCAAGAAGGAATATTATAACGAATTTATTTAAATACAAATGCACTGCTATTTGACTGGTTTTTATAAAGTAGGCACGGCACGGCCGTTCGTCACGAATAAATTAGGGGAACTTTGACAAAAGCAGGATTGTGAATGGAATACCTTCCATGTCATTTTCTCTCTCTCTCACTCCCTTCTCTACTCCCACCACCTCCCTACCTCTATCTCGCTGGCTATCTTCATCTTTCAGTAACGCCTATCAGTGCAGTTACGTTGAGTTAATCTTTATCACTAGTAATGTAAAACCATGTTTTGTGGGTATCAAATTTTATTTTACGCCTCGAAAGTTTCCGCAATGCTACATTGCTCGCATTGAACCTTCTTCTATTTCTTCTATATATTAATTGCCTACGATCGATGTATTGATCATTCTGGCTCCTATGCATGTTGAGGGGATTATCAATGTTTCGGTGCCTGTCTGTGCTGAGGATAATTCACTGGTTTTAAGGGCTTCGCAACAAGGGTATCAGGAACTAAGGTTTAGAAGGCCTGAGGCAATGTGCACAAATGTGTCAAGTGTTGTCGCCTCAAGTGTTCATTTTGGAAGCTTTTTTTTCCAGTCCCTGGGAGTTCAATCCCCGCCAAAGCACATTCAAGCAAAAACACAACCAGCACCCAGGGTGGATGGGACTCGTTAACCTTGGACGGCAACTCATCTAAGAGAAGGCAACTCGGAATTTAAACACGGAGATGGGGAGATGGAGTTCACGTGCGCTTAATAGGCAGCAGTGAGACCTCTCGAACATCGAACATCGGAGCGCCGTGAGCATGCTATGATAGCATGGAATGAGCGCTATATAAGTACTCCAATCAATCAATCAATTGTCTTCGGCAGGAATGAGCAGCTCCTGTACTGTGTTCTCGCTGGTATGAGCCGGAACTGCCTGTCATGGCCTCGTCGCTGTCTATGGGGGGAGAGCGACCAGTTTCTCCTTAATGCTAGAGCAGTCGACCAGCCCATTATTTATCTTGCACATCATGGAGAGCCTGTATAGTCGTCGCCCTTCCCCGACACTTCCTCTACCCACTATCAGTATCATACAAGTTACATGGCAGCCTTGCCAAGTGGCCTTGTCTGTTTTTAATCTAATTATTCTTTTATTTTGATCTAGTTTGACAATATCTTTTTTTTTTTTAAATGTTAAGTTATACGACAATTTTTTTTTTTACTTTGAAAGCACACTATTTTTATTTTCTTTGTTTTTATTTTAACTTTTGACTGTCAAATTCGCCTGAACATGAAAAACAATTCAGTACTATTTACCTCCATTACGCTAAACGTTATTTAAAAATATGGTAAATGTAGATTTTAACAAAATAATTATTGTTAGTATTATGGTCATATTTTAAAAGTAATTATTGAACAAACACGCACACAGAAAAATATAAATATATATATTATATAGATATAGATAAAAATATTAAGTATAGAAACACCAGCTTATGTTAGTGACCGCTTTTGATTATTAAAGACTGGAAAGGTCTATTGATTAGAAACAACTTTGGTTTTTCTGAATTAGGACACATCCAACTTTCACTATCGGTTAACGTTTTCTTGATCTCAGTGTTATCTGTGCTACACAATGGAGAGTATCACAAACAGTTCTACCCACCGAGTACAGTTTGCCGTCGTGATCACAGAACCCGGGTGTCGTACTCGGCTGAGGATGAGATCAGTGAACAATAGCGTAATCGGAAGTTAAAAATCTAGGAAAAAATAAATTTCAGTAGAATTTAAAATAACATTTCTAATACCAATTTAAGGAAGAAAGGCGTAATTTAAGCTGATCCTGTTATTCACTTTTAATAAAAAAAATATTTAACTAAATAAGATATCCACTGACTTTTATTGGAGTGTAGTATAATTCAGATCTTACGTTTTATAACGATTAAAAAAAATAATGCAATTTTTAAAAAAATTCTTATTTTCAAATAAATATAACAATTAATATGCCGGTATCTTAAACTCTTCCAAGAAAAAAAAAAAAAATACATAAAGACCCAAATCTACAAAAAAAACTAAAATTTAAGCAAATGATTTTATGCGTATCGCTTTCCCGGTCCCCTCACAAATCTTATGTGTGTAAGTGAATAGTTATAGAGATATCGAGACGAAAATTTATTATAAATATTGTATGCTTAATAGACGGCCAGATCAGAAATATTCAGAATGGGAGACGTTTTCAACCACTGGGATCTTGACACACATATTTCCCCCCATGAAAAAGAAATATCTGAGAAATGAGCATCACAATTTGACAGTTGTATTGAGTTCACGTTATATATTCCCATTCTTCAATTAACGTTAGCGAATAATTTAACCACCGACACATTGTCCGGCGTCCACCTTACCGGCTGGAATGGCGTGGTTGCGCAGGCTGGACAACACTGTCCGGGGATGTAGATCGGATGTCCCGAGTCACATGGCATGCAGGACATCATGGCACAAACATGCTGACCCCCGTCCTGGCACCGACAGAAGGAGCAGGGATCAGGGCGGAAATCTTCATTGATCTATTGGATATATGGATTTAAAAAAAAAAATATTTAAATCATGAACTATTTTTTCCGTTTTGTTAATATAAATTTAAAGTTATTAAAAAAAATTTCAAAATAAAAAATGTGCACATTTATGAATCAGTTGGGAAATATGAAGCATAAAATTTATTGACAAAAAACACTTTTCCCAATTTGTCATTTTCCTCGTCCTCCTTTTGCAAAATGTTTTCACATTTGAAGGCTCTGCTCTAAAGGTATTTTGAGACAATGACACATTTTTGGGGAGAAATTTTGCGAAACATTGTTTTAAAACATATTTTTAAAATACATTAAAATATACACGGTTGTACAAAATTGTGCAAATGAGTATAAAATAATTGTCCCGCCAAAACTCCAAGGTTGCTACGGTCATAAGACTAAAAAAAAAAACAAATGCGCTGGTCGCCCGTGTACTCAAAGTTCTTGGTGAATCGCAAAGACACGCACGCAGCGGTAACGCGGATGTCATTCCATTTGCCAAGATCAAGTTGGATTGGGTCATACGGCATCAATTCAAGGCAGTTGTGAGAACCCATATATCCTTGATTAAATAATATGCGTCCTAATAATTGTGTCACAGTAAACACTTACAGCAATATAAACGTATGTATATGGTTTCGTCATTGTATGTGTCAAGTCATACGATATTGTATTCCATAGGCAGCCCCACGCATTTTTGAGGCACGCGACTGTAACAACTCTGAAGTCATATAATTGTAACAAAACTGAAGTCATGTGACTGTAACAACTCTGAAGTCATATAATTGTAACCAACCTGAAGTCATGTGACTGTAACAACTCTGAAGTCATATAATTGTAACAACTCTGAAGTCATATAATTGTAACATCTCTGAAGTCATATGACTGTAACAACTCTGAAGTCATATGACTGCAACAACTCTGAAATTTCGGCGGACATTTATTTTTCTACTTTAAGTTAATTTTTGGAAAAAGCGTGTTTTAAAAATAAAAAAAACAAAACAACTGGGGTGCATTTATAAGTCTTGGACGATGCAGTGAGAGATCAGGAAGTGAGTTGAAACGTACGATAAACAAACGTGGGGAACTCATGAAATACAAATACGTTAAAGGTCAGTGGTGACCTATCTATGACGCAGATTGTGTTTCTCATCGTTGACTGTTACAAGGAACGAGTGACCATGCACCAGGACACGTTGCAGTCAAAATCCTCGATGTCTCCATCACTTCCCGTTCCTGGGATATCCCCAGAGGTCAGTCAAAGGGTCAGTGGAGATCACATGTGACCTACTGATCGTATCAGGTTTTACTGTAATCGGGGGGGGGGGGGGTGGGTGGGTGGGTAAGCGTACAAAGTTTCAGCTAAATCGGAGATCATGAAGTGGGGCATAATTTAGATGCAAGATAGAGGTCAGTCAAGGGTAAATGGAGGTCAAAAGGTGACCTACTGATCATGAAAGGTTTTTGTGGTCATCGGGGGTGGGTAGGTGACGAGAATGTCTCAGCTCAACTGGACCACCGGAAGTGGATCAAACTTGAGATGCAAGATTCCGACACAAACAAAAGGACAAAGCAACCTCATAATTAAACAGCCCCCCCCCCCGCCTCAAAATATATACGTTTTTCCTGTTAATCCCGTATATTCAATTTGTGTTTGCATTTATGCATGTGTACGTGATTCGTCACTTACGTGATTGTAGCAATTGATTTTGGGCATGCGAGTGCTTTTTTTTTATATCAAACTTCTGTGCATGTAATAAAACCTAACAGACTAAACACATATTTAAACCCAAATACGCCTCAAACACAAAACACAAAGCAGCAGTTACACTATTAATGTCAACACTAAAAAAACGCACCCCCCCCCCTTTTAATTGAATAAATCATTAACATTACTCCACTTTGAAAGACAGGAAAGCTGAAAAAAAGGGGGGGGGGTTGGGATGGGGCGTGGGGTTGAAAATTTGAATAATGAATATATTGTCATCGGAAACGAGTCTATGTGCCAAGCTTCAGTTCGATTGGATGACGGGAAAGGGATCAGTTAGTCGTCAGAAGATTTTTTTTTGGAGCCAGAAACACGCGAACACGAGTGAAGTTAATATAAAGGGTTTTTAAAAAACCATATGTATAGAATGCATTGTATATTATTATACTCACCGCGTATGTCGTGCCATTGTAGGTGCAAGAATTGGCCTGGTTGATGGATGGTGTTTCAGTGGTCGTATAAGTTGTCTCGATTTCAGTGGTAGTTGTTGGTTCTGGTGTTGTAGTGCCAGGTGTAGTCCCTGTTGTCGTTCTTGTTGTCCTTGTAGTTGTTGGTAGTAGTCTGGTGGCTGTAGTCTTTTTAGCGGTAGTAGTGGTTGGTTTTGTCGTTGTGATCTTTTTCGTTGTTGTCGTTTTTGGTTTTGTCCTTGTGGTCTTTTTCGTTGTTGTCGTTGTTGGTTTCGTCGTTGTGGTCTTTTTCGTAGTCATGGGTTTCGTCGTTGTTGTAACCTTTGCTGTCGCTGCTGGTGGTGGCTTTGTTGTTGGTGGTGGTTTTGTCGTCGTCGCTGTCGTATTTGTGATAGCTAAAGATCCTCCATTCGGTGCATCAGTTAACGGCAAGACTGCACCGCTGCATAGAGTAAAGCCCACTAGCAAAATAACTAAGCACATCTTGGCTGACATGATGAGTTACAGGAAGGCGTCACGGTTAATAAAACATCGTATTTATATTATTTATACAAGGTCCAAAACTGAAAAGGATTTAAAAATCGAAGAAATAGTATTATCGAAACATGATATCATTTAAAGAACGGTTCTAAAATTTTCATTAATCCCCCCCCCCCCCCATTTTCCTAACTACCTTTGCAAGTGGGAAAATTTAAATACGTAATGTGTTTTGCTCGCTCTTTTTTTTTTAAACTTCATCTGTGGTAGAACTCACTATAACATTGATGATAATATGCGACTCACTTTTGTTGTAAATGGTGAATTTTAACAAATCCGTCAGAGAAATCTTTGAAGTCATTTATCGCTATGTTAAATACATTCGCTTTAAAAATACATATTTTTTTTTAAAAAATGTGCTATTGTAATATATTATTGAAATCCTTTTTCATATGTCAAACATTATTAGGAAGATCGGCTAATATTTTCCTAAAACATGGTAAACATTTTAAGTTTTCAAGTAAGATTTTTTTTTTTTTTAAAGAACAGTTTGGTAGATGCAATTAAATTTTTTGCTTCACAGAAAGTCCTGATTCCATGCTCTTTTTGCTTTGCTTTTATTCTCTTCAAATGATGACTCTTCTTTTCCGATGCACTCCGTTTAAAAAAAAAAATGTTTCCCCCCCAAAAAAAAACCGAATGATTTTGTTTATGTCGTCGGATGTCCAAAAACAACAACAACGACAACAACAACTACGGGGGTGGTAGTTTGGCCGGGTTGGGGGGGGGGGCTTTTTACTTAAGCTTTTAACCGTATCCAGTTAAGAGAAATGCAGACGACAAAACTGTATCGGATTTAACCGGATTTTCACGTACAGAAATGGCGGGAGGGGAGATAATCCGCGTCAGCTGTCGCCGTGTGACACCTTTGTTGTTGTTACATCGTGACAGCTGTCTCGGTGTGACAATTTCATGTTTGTTTATACCGTAGAATGATGATGCGTTCCAAATGTAACCGTATTTTGACGTACACGTTGAACTCGACGCTGAGATAGCAACTGTGCGTCACAGTGAAATGTGGACAGCTCATGTTGTAAACAGCAAAAAAGACGACAAGACCATATTACATACAAGATTCAATTTAGCGATCTTTCGGTTCTCGGAAGATCATATTTAAATTGCCCTCATTTAAAACAAGAAAATAGGCTCAAATGTTAACTTATTATAGTTCAAATATTAACTTATTATAGATTCAAATGTTAACTTCCGATTTGTTAAAATTTTAACTTATTATTTATATTGGTTTAAATGTTAACGTATTATTGGTTAAAATGTTAGTTTATCATAGGTTCAAATTTTAACTTATTATAGGTTCAAATGTTACGTTATTATAGGTTAAAATGTTAACTTATTATTGGTTCAAATGTTAACTTACTATTGCTGATGCAAGTGAATAAAAGTAATAAATGAATTTCACGAGTTTTCCCTTTAAGCTTTGTTCTAGCAATTGTAAATACTATGTGGATCATTTTAATTTTACCTCAAATAAATAAAAACTATTTTTTTCTCTGTAGCTTTCTGTTAATGACGGAGATAAAAATCTGGCAATTTGTTTTTCTTAAAATGGTGACTGTTTGTACACCGAAGGGTAACTCTTTAGTGTGAGAAACGTTGGAAGACTCTGTTCATATCAATAAAGAAAAGATGTACTATATAATTGGCAGCACGATGAGGAACAAACGTGCATACAATGTACAGCTAATGGAGCAAGCCACACGCTTGCAGAAAATGTACAGCGCGAGGAACCAGCCACAAGCATGCAGAAGATGTACAGCATGAGGAACCAGCCACAAGCATGCAGAAAATGTACATCATGAGGAACCAGCCACAAGCATGCGGAAAATGTCCGGCACGAGTAACAAGCCACAAGCATGCTGAAAATGTACAGGACGAGGAACAGGCCACAAGCATGCAGAAAATGTACAGGACGAGGAACAAGCCACAAGCATGCAGAAAATGTACAGCACGAGGAACCAGCCACAAGCATGCAGAAAATGTACAGCATGAGGAACCAGCCACATTGACGAACAACAAAAACAAATAACAAAAAGGAAATATCTAAAGTTTTTTTTTTTTAAGTGAGCTGATACTTGCTATACTTTGTGTACTGTTTTCTGGTGAAGGCTCTAAGCCGAAACGTCAAAATCTTTTGTCCTGTCTATGAATTAAAGTTTTAAATACCCTGTCCTTATATTTCAGAAATTGTAGAGCAAGTTCCCCCCTTTTCTTCTCTGGGCAATTTCACGTCGTCTAAATACTGAATCCCCAAAGAACTCCCTGGCCTTCGTAAATCTGACCTTTTCCCCCATTTCGTCTTAAGACTCTAGGGTCACCATTTAAGACGTGACCTATTTATTGCCCGGTTGAGCTGTTTTTGTATTTAGAAATTTATGGATTCCACTTAGTCAAATTGATAATAAAAAACCAAGCTTATTTATAAATAGAATGCATCGATTGTGGTATAAGTTGGATTTTCAAATTGGTTTTTAAAGTCTGTTGTTGAGGACATTGCTGAACTTGCGAAGCTATTGACCAGGAAGTATAGATGTTGATGTAGGAAGAAAGATTCTGAAATAATGGATGAAAATAAAATGTTTCCGATTGGTTAGAAATCGGGACTTTGCACAAATTTTGGAGTTGGGATTAAGGGCGTGACGTAATCTCCCAGTCAGAGGCGTAGCGAAGGCGGGGAAAGGGGGGACAGATGTCACCGGGCTCCAGCGGGTTAGGGGCGCCAAAATGTGCTTTGATATTATTTTATTGATGAAAATAATGGGTTTGAGGGTTGAAAAAAGACAAAAGGGTCGCTTTAAAATGAATCTTGTCCCCGGGCGCGAATCTCGACCCCTGGCGCCAAACACTCTAGCTACGCCTCTGCTCCCAGGGTGATTGACAGATGCTATTTTTTCATGTCTTGAGGTGATTTTTAGGATGCCATAACTGTATTTACGGGTCTCGTAAACATGTTTACTAGTTTCCCTTTCCATCTTTCACTGTATGTGCCATGCTAAACTTTTCTTTCAAGCTCAATTCTATCCATTCGTTTCTCTTTCCCTGACTGTCTCTCTTTATTTGTCTTTCCAGAATCCCAAGCTTGTGTGTGCCAATGTCTTTTACTGTCTCTCTCAATATACGCCCACCCCCCTTTCTCTCTCTCTATATCTCTCTCTCTCTCTCTGTCCCTCTCTCTGTTTCTCTCTCTCGCTCTCTCTCTCTCTATCTCTCTCTCTCTCTCTCTGTGTCTCTGTCTCTCTCTCTCTCTCTCTCTCTCTCACAC
Organism: Omphiscola glabra; assembly: GCA_964017045.1. Lineage (NCBI taxonomy): Eukaryota > Metazoa > Mollusca > Gastropoda > Lymnaeidae > Omphiscola > Omphiscola glabra. The sequence continues at coordinate 10,352,735 of OZ024799.1, forward strand.
GCTCCATTGCTTTCTCTTTCTATCAACAACTCTCACTTAGTTACAGTTTTTTAGGGTAGGTTTTTAGAGATTATGTCAAAATAATGTGAATATTTTTTTTTCAAGTTTACAAGGAAATGTTATCTAATTAAAAACAAATCTATGAATTTAAATATTTTTAAATTAAAAAAAAAAATATTTAAAAAAGATCTTTACTTTACAATAATTCCTTATATTTGAATGCTAATGAATTATTGATGTCTATCAAGACATCTATGTTATAACAGTAGCAGATGCACTTTATCGTGAAAAAACAATGAATATCAGGACATCTACGTTATACCAATATCAGATGTACATTATTGTGAAAAAAAAAAACCAATGAACATCAGGACATCTATGTTATATCAATATCAGATGTACATGTCCTTCAAAAAAACAGGAAAATACGTAAATGATTCAACCTCTTTTTTTTTTCCCCTTCGTTCTTGCTGCATAAAGTAGCTACGTGCTACATGTTATACCGGTCGCCTTGACAAATCCCTGTTTTGATTCGCAATGTAGGCCGATCAATCCATGGATACACATGCTTAATAATCCAATCCTTAATCCACTTTTAAAGATTACAAAAGTGCGATTACATGTAACATTTTCTTGACTTATTATATATATATATTAGTTAAAGCTGTGTACATTTACTCTAAAATCGTTTAAACCATTTAACACTTCGAGAAGAACGTGGCTGGTTTGCACAGGCTTAGCGCTACGATGCATTATGTCGACAACTACATGGTGAGTGATGCTCTCAACCATTTTCTGCATCTCCCCATCTGTAAAAATCGAACTTTAAGAATAAACTCTAAAACCTAATATAAATGAACCCGCTCTGGAGGTTGGGGCGATTTTGTCACACAAAGTTGCGCTGTATTCCGGTATGTTATTTAGCATTTGATTTCGTGCACAGAGTCTAGATGCTACTTATATATAGCATTTAGTGGGTGTTTATTTAAATTTGCTTTTAATACTAGAATTTAAGACACGTTGTAAGCGGGATGGTAATGAAAGGCATACCGCGCTACTCTTCACCGGTTCTTGCGAAGTGTTTACATCTAAAAATCCAATTTTGACGTATGTGTCTGAATAGAGTTTTGATGTATTGTAGTAAAAAAAAAAAAAAATTTTCTACACCAATTCATTGTACATTTAGGAAATAGTAAATTAGATTTTCGATATGTGTACCTTTCCCCAATCATTTTGTTTTCAGAACTTTTTCTTCTAATTTTTTGGTCAAATAAAACCATTTTTCACAGCCGACTAGCTACAAAGAAAATAACGAATAAAATAACGAATGAACTAAAATGCTAATGGATGGTTAAAAAACGGGAATTTGTACAAATTTCGGAGCTGGGACTAAGGACGTGACGTAACAAATCTCACGGGTGATTGACAGGCGCTAAATTTGAGATGATATTCAGAAGCCCATAACTAAATTTACCAGTTAATCTATTTAGCAGTTTCCCCACCAACTCTTACGATCACTCCAATGCTTTACTTTTCTTTCTTTCAAGCTGAATTATCCCCCTTTTTATTTCTCTTTCCAAGACTGTCTCTCAGAACAACCTTCCAATTTTGTGTCTTTCCGAACCTCACTTGCGCCAATGCCCTTTACCGTCTCTCTAAATCAACCAATCTCTCTCGCTCTATTTTCTCTCTTTCTATCAACAGTTATTCAGTTTAAAGGTAGGTTTGAGAGTTTTTCTATGTTAAAATTAATGTAAATATTTCCTTAGTTATTAGACGCAGTCTAGTTAACAACTTTACGGATTTAAAATATAATTTTTTTAAAATAAAAAAAAAATATAATCTCTTAAGAAACATTGCTAAAAATTGAATGCTAGTGAATTATTGACGGCTATCAAGGCATTTATTTTATATCAAACTCACGTGCACAGTACCGTGATAAAACAATGGATAACAGGACATCTATGTTATATCGAAATCAGATGTAAATTGCCTTTAATAAAACTCTATATCTTTGATATCCCGGGTGGATGGGACTCGTTAACCTTGGACTGCACCCCGGGTGGATGGGACTCGTTAACCTTGGACTGCACCCCGGGTGGATGGGACTCGTTAACCTTGGACTGCACCCCGGGTGGATGGGACTCGTTAACCTTGGACTGCACCCCGGGTGGATGGGACTCGTTAACCTTGGACTGCACCCCGGGTGGATGGGACTCGTTAACCTTGGACTGCACCCCGGGTGGATGGGACTCGTTAACCTTGGACTGCACCCCGGGTGGATGGGACTCGTTAACCTTGGCCGGCAACTCGTCTAAGAGAAGGAAACACTGAATTCAAACCCGGAGATGGAGTCCCGAAAGGCGGATAACATTGATACAATGAAACATTCCGGCAACTCCTGCGACGCCACTGGTGCCAAGCTGAATCATCCACATGATGTTCCCTTGGGGTTATCCAGCGGCGTGGAGAGAGGCGATTTGCTGTTGGGAACCAGCTTATAATCCTAGAAGAATAATCCCTGGCCTTGTGGATTTCGTCCTGCGAATTCCACACTATCGTCACCTTGTGACGGACGGATGCCAGCAAAAAAAAAATATCTTTGATTCTTCTTTTCTTTGCCAACCCGCAGGAAGAGTCACTAAAATTGGTGATGTACCTTTAGTTGGATTGGATGCTCCCGTGCTCTCGCCCTGGTGGACTTTGAGCAAAGCAATAGGTCGGCAGAGATTAGTCAAATAAAAGTTGAAAATCTAACCGTGGGAGTAGGCTCTTTACCTGCACTACATTGGTAACATGGGCAGCATCGGAAAGTGGACAAAATAGGCAACGTGGGAAACGTTGGGGACGTGGGAAACGTTGGAAACACGGGCAATTTAAGCAAATGAGCAACATGGGAAACATGGGCCACATGGGAAACATGGGCCACATGGGAAACATGGGCCACATGGGAAACGTGGGCCACATGGGAAACGTGGGCCAAATGGGAAACGTGGCGGGGGCGATCTTGGGCAATATAGGAAAATGGGAAACAGAGGCAACGTGGGCAACATGGGCAATACTTACCTTTCAAGATAAGAGAAGAGGTGCCAACGTGCAAAAGGTGTGGACCTGGAGAATTAAACTGATCGTCCCACATAATTAGCAATATCCCTGTGCAGTATATTTTCCTTTAAAACATACGACGATCCCTATCTAAATTCTGTTTGTTTGGCGCAGACGATGCTACTCGTGTTCTCTAATTCTACAGACTAATTCTCCAACCCGACGACTAGGCAAACAAAGTATCCGGAAAATACACAAATGTTTAAGCTATTCATCTCCTTTTTTTTCATTCCTGTTTTATGATGTAGCTTGGTTTCAAACTTATATTCTATTCCCCAATCACATACCCTTATTTCGACTAATGATTGGGGCCATTGATTCATCGAATCCCGTGATCAACAATTCAATCCTCTATACATTTCTTAAGGTTACACAAGGGTGATAAACATGTAAAAGTTTTCTTGACTTATTAATTTTTTAAAGGTTATGCGCCTTTACTCAAAAGTCTCTTTAAAACCATTTCACACATCTTTAAGAGCGAGGGCTGGAGTGCATTGGTTTAGAGTAAAGATGCATTTTGTCGACAACTAGAGTGTATTGGTTTAGAGTAAAGATGCATTTTGTCGACAACTGGAGTGTATTGGTTTAGAGTAAAGATGCATTTTTGTCGACAACTGGAGTGCATTGGTTTAGAGTAAAGATGCATTTTGTCGACAACTACATTGAACTAATACATGGCGAGGAATGCTCACGAACATTTTCTGCAAATCCCCACCTGGCAGCATCGAATAAACCTAATATTAATGGACCTGATAAAAACGTTAGGAAATTAAAGCTTTACCAAAGGAAAGGATTCATTTAAAGAACACAAAAAGTCGAGTTTTTTTTTTTTAAGACGGTCTCTTTGATTAGTAGATAAATTAGAGACATCTATTTGTGCAAATAAAGCAAAATAGGTTCAGCTGTAACGATGATTGTACAAAATACAAAAGTAGACGTTTCGGCAAATGCTTTCATCAGTGCAATAAGAGCAAAGCAACAAACAAAAACAAAAATTCATATCATTTAAATTAAATTTACAAAATATATTATATATATATATACTACCAGAAAAAGAGAAAACAGAATAAGCGTGGGCGCAAAAAAAACTGACAAAACAAAACAAAGCTAAGTAGAAGGGAAAGAAATGGGTGAATTTAAATTTTAAAACGAAACAGGAAAGAGACATGGGTTTATATGTAAACTATTGTGGTTATATATACATTTGATTTTGGTCGACTGCTGTGCACTCAAACTGGATTGGGATTTGTTGGCCAAGTTTCACTTATTCGTAAATAACTCTTTGTCAAAACTTACATAGTGCTCGTGTGTCTAAACGTTTAACTGAAAGAGTTGGCTCATGCAACAAAACATTTTTTGGATGACACATGCTTCAGATACACGGTCTCTTTTTTTTCCTATTTATGAGTCAGGCCTGTAGGGTTAAGCTCTTGATGCTTATTAAATTTAGACCAGCCCCGTCCCCTAGAAGTCTAGTCAAGCTAGTCTAGTTAGTCAAGTTAGTCTAGTCAGTCAAGTTAGTCTAGTTAGTCAAGTTAGTCTAGTTAGTCAAGTTAGTCAAGTTAGTCAAGTTAGTCAAGTTAGTCTAGTTAGTCAAGTTAGTCAAGTTAGTTCAGTTAGTCAAGTTAGTCTAGTTAGTCAAGTTAGTCTAGTTAGTCAAGTTAGTCTAGTTAGTCAAGTTATCTCTAGTTAGTCAAGTTAGTCCAGTTAGTCTAGTTAGTCAAGTTAGGATAGGTGGTCTAGTTTGTATGGCTGGTTTAGCTAGTCTAGTTAGTCAAGTTAGGATAGGTGGTCTAGTTTGTATGGCTAGTTTAGTTAGTCTAGCTAGTCTAGTTAGTCAATTTAGGATAGGTGGTCTAGTTTCTATGGCTAGTTTAGTTAGTCTAGCTAGTCTAGGTAGTCTAGCTATATAATAAGTCTAGTTAGTCAAGTAAGCCAAGGAGGTCTCCTTAGTCTAGTTCGACGGTTCTCAACATGTGGGTCGAGAGCCCTTTAGGGTTCAAACGACCCTTGCACTGGGGTCACCTAAGAAAATGGGAAAACAAATATTTATAAATTAGAATCGAAAATATTTTTTATAGTTTTGGGTTACCGCAAAATGAGGACCTGTATTAAAGGGTCGTGGAAATAGGTAAGTTGAGAACCACCGGTCTAGCTATTCAAGGTAGTCTAGTCAGTTATTTTTGCCTAGGTAGTCTAGTTAGTCTACTAGGTAATACAAAATTATTTTGTAACCTTTTTACTCTCTGGCCTACTTTCTCAGCCAGTAAACTGAATGTTCACGAGTTCTTAACATCTGTGTAAAAAATCAACGGATATTAAAAATTGCATTCAACAAAGGCAAAAACCAAGTGTCCTGACTTTATCGTATGTGAGATGTGCTTCAATGTTCTTTCTAGGTTTACTGACGCTTGTTTAAGTCTATTGTGATGTCGAGTACGTTCTATGCTCGCCACACTATAGTGACGAAACCAATTTTCTTTTGAGACAAGGTTCTATTTTCTAAAACCGTCTTGTTTGGCCAGCTCTGCGCGTCACAGACGGCGAAGACATTGTCCCCAGCTGAGGTCGGCGTGACCCAGAAGCCTTATTCTACGGGAGAAAGATGACGATTCTCAGCCCACTCCAAGTGTCTCGCGTCAAGATTTGAAGTTTCAAAACACGGAAGTGAGGAGGAAAAAAATAGCTTTCAAAGATGGGTGCAAATGAGGAGATGATTTGTAACACCATGATAAAATGAGAAATTTGACACAAAACACAACCCATACAAGATCTGTGGATGATACACAGGCATCATATTAGCTGTCGACATTCCACAATATATATATATATATATATATATTTATATGATACATTTATATGATATGACCAGGCGTGCCGGGCTAGGAGCCACAAGAAGAAGGTTTATTGCCTGAAGATCTCGACTATACAACCTGACGTAGCCATTACCCATGTCCAAGGTGTAATTCATTTCTTCATCAGTAATGACCAGTTCAAGGGAAATTAGATTACAAAAAGAAAATCGAACTGGTATATAAAGTACACTACAATAGGCGAAGACAAGATGCAGTTTAAATATGAATCTAGAGAAGAGACACAACAGACGCATGAAGAATTTTGCAGGCTAAAATATTTCTTGTGGCTAGCGCATTATTCGCTTGGATCCTTTCTGTTTAATTAGCTGCCTTTAACTTATTTTTTTTTACATTATGCAGCGTCTTCGAGTTTGAGAGCGTACAACACTGTCAGATTTATAGTTTTCGGAATTGTTTTTCGACAAAAATTTTTGACATATTTAAAAAAAATTGAAGTTCAGCTTTGGAACGTGTCTGTGGGCCTCGAAAGTCACGCAACGGTTCTACCTGCCCTATATCTGGTAACTCTGCTATTTTTTTCCTTATAAAGATAAAATGGCAATCGGTGCTGTAACGTTGATAGGACAAGATAAGAAAGCATGAACTGAGGGCGCAAAAGGCTCTCAAGTGAAAGTGGGGCAGAGGTATCGGGAGGGGAGGGGCTTAGTGAACACCCCCTACACCCCCAGAAAAATTTTAATAAATTGAAAAATAGAGATTCATTTTGGCACACAACTGCCTTTAGTTTTGTAATGATTGTATACTTGATCGGAGAAATTCTTGTTGGGGTGGGGGGGGGTGGTTATGTCCTCTGGGTAAGCATTAATCAACCTTTAACTTATCCGAAAAACAATATTTCACTTTCAGGTGATGATAAGGAGACATTATGTGATGCATCAGTCAGTATTGAAAATCACACGTATTCTAGTATTGAAAATCACACGTATTCTATGGGGTATATTTATCTATTTATGGATTTTTTTTTTAAATTCCATATAAAAAGTCAAGATTTTTCTCTTTGCGTTTTTTGTTTGTGATGCCCTCTTGTTTTTTTTGATGCCGCAAGCAGGTGACTAAATCGTAAAATGATTAACCGGGGCCCAGGTTTAACCACGCAGTTGGTTTGGGTGTTGGCTTGGCAGAGCTATCTTGCGGTGTGAACACACATTTGTGCTACCAGGCAGATACGAAAAGAATACTGCGTCCATTTTTGATGCCAACTTATGGCAAAGGGCATTATTAGAAAGGGTGCATTTGCTTAGCATAATCAAAGCGGGTTAGGAAAACAAAAGAGGAGAGGGGGCGGGGATTTTTAAAAAAAATAAAGTTTTGTCCGATATCCCTGTATTGCATTTGGAACATCTCGGTAATATCTTATTTTGATAAATCGGCGAGTTTTCTTTCTTTTTTTTTTCTGGTTTTCAAAAAGGCAGATTAACTTTTAAAATTTGTTTGATTATATCGAAACGTTTCACTGCAAGTAGGCGTAGTGTTATTTTATGTTACCAACCAAAACAAATCCAAACCCTTGTAGACGTCACAAGACGTTTAACGAGAAAAATTGTCAAACTTTAAGAAACTAAAATACTTGATTTCTTTTAAAAATATGCAAGCTGTTTTCGGCTGTATGTTTTCAATATTGATCTTATTTACATTTAGCCAGACCATAAATAAGCCTATTAAAAAAAAGAAACGCTAAGGAATGTTTCCAGGTAAAGAACCGAAACAAATTTTTAAAAAAACCACTATCATGAACTTTTAATTTTTGAAAAGTGCATATACATATTTGGCTTAAAAAACATTAAATAACTTCATGATTCATTTGGCTGTTTTTTTGCCCTCTTCGGTTCCAGAGAAAAAGATGATGTCTACCCGCTGGAAAAATTTCCAACGAAACGGGAAAACTTGTGTGCGGTGAATGATTGAGAATTAAATGATTTTTTTTTCCAAGGAGCCGCACAAGGAGTCATAGGAATTTCATAGCTCATAAGGTCAGTCTGCCACAGACAATCCTGCTCCTTAATTTTATATCCCGTAGATTCCACTTCGGGGATGCAGACGCCAAGCAGCGGAGTTTGTTTTTGGGCGGTGCTGCCTTGCCCTTAGTTGAGCCACCATCTGGATTTGACGAGTTCCTTCTAGCCGAGGTGCCTGAAATCGTGCGCATTTAGTTTCTGGTGTAAAAGTCAAACAGCACATCTACGCAGCAAACAAGAGATTTGATCTGTAGGAGCAACACAAAAATATCAAACTGTATTACTCTTAACAATAAATTTAGTTGTACACATTGCTTCCCCCCCACTTCCCCCTTTTTGCCTTTAAACAAAAAACAAAATAAAATAAAAATATATATGTCCATTTAAAAGTACTCCGTCAATTTTTTTTTTTTTTTTTTTTTTTTACATTTCCAACAGTACTTTAATACAACATTTTATGAAGTGCCAAATGAAGCCCCCCACATAGAAGACTTTCAATACTCAACACAACTACTTGGTTTTAAATGAAATTGTTATTAAATGCTTCCCATGATTCATTGGCGTAGCGAGCTTAACTCGCGCCCGGGGCACAATACCTTTTTAGCGCCCACCCCTATTCGAAAACTATATAATATTATATGTAAAATATACCATTTGGCGCCCCTTTGTGAGTAGCGCCCCGGGCATGATGCCCCCCTCGCTACGCCACTGCCATCATTACTGTTGCGTAATTAAACTGAAAGCTACATTTTAAATTCTCATGCACGATAATTCTCTAACAGTGATTGATCATTATACATTTTTTACGAACGCTCACTTAAGCAGATATATTTTAAATACTTTTATGTGCTTTTTCGAAACCTTATAATTGCAGTAGAAGACATTGTTTCATTTTGTTATTGTGCCCCAGTCAAAAAATTTAATTTATATATTGTGTAGTGCACTTTATATATAAATATATGTACGTATTATATATATATATATATATATATTCATATATTTATAAGTATCTCTGTGACTGCTAAAATGGATTTGACCTCTTCAAATGAGACTGCTAAAACTAATGTGACCTCTTCAAATGAGACTGCTAAAGCTAATGTGACTTCTTCAAATGAGACTGCTAAAGCTAATGTGACCTCTTCAAATGAGACTGCTAAAGCTAATGTGACCTCTTCAAATGAGACTGCTAAAGCTAATGTGACCTCTTCAAATGAGACTGCCAATGTGACCTCTTCAAATGAGCCCGAAAACCACGTGTTTGACACCATGGTGATTTAATCCCCAAATTTTGAAAAGACAAATGGAAGGAGTATCCTTCATTTCAGGAGAAAGGATTGGCTTTAGGATAATCAAAATGGGAACACAAGACTCCTTCACATAAAAGCCTTCCTGAATTGTATTATTTCTCCATTTTAGCGTGCTCCTTGGAGTGCTTCATTGTTTAATTGCCAGGGATCTATCTTGAAGTGTTGTTATCAACTTAATTCCAATACGGACACAATTATATTACAATTTTTTTTAAATAAAAATAGTATCTAAAGTACTACTGTACCATTACTATTGTATCAGTACTATTGTACCAGTAGCAAATTATTGGAGACATTGTCTGTAAGTCCTTACCACGTAAAAAATAGACATGATCCGTAGTGATGGAAAACTGTACATCCCGAAGTTTAGATCTTCTGGTCAGCAGTTGAGGGGAGTCCATAAAGAGAGAGATATAGAGGGAAAGAGAGAGAATATGTCCGAGTAAGCGAACGAGAGAGAAAAAACGGAGTGTAAAAACAGTGATTAAATTTGTGTAAGACATAGAAAGAAGGGAATAACAGTAATCCAGAAAACGACCGAGCGAAAGGGAGAGAAGGAGAGAGAGAGAGAGTGAAGGAGAGAGAGAACACAAAATATAAACTTAACTGATATTAGTGATAGTAAACCAGTTACTGCACCCAAGACACATTCCGACTCGTTCTCACCCGAACACCACCTCGGACCGACAAACAACGCTCAACGCTGCTGGGCTGCCGTCCGTGGCTGGACAGTGGTCAAGTAGTTGGGTGGGTGAGGTCAGATCTTTTCACAAAGCGGTTTTGAAATGAATAATTTTATGTAACAATTTTTTTAATGTCATGATTCGAGTTTTTTTTAAAGCGATTATGTAACAATAGTATTGTAAACGCCGATACAGGGTTGGGACCTTGACCGCATCACTTCAAATGTCCAGTCCTGGTTTTTATTAGCATGGCGTGTAGAATGAACATACACTGAGCTTACTGTTTCCAACATGTTCAATTCGTTTAATGCAGCGGTTCTCCCCCTGTGGGTCGTGACCCCTTTGGGGATCGCACGAACCTCTCCCAGGGGTCGCCTAAGACAATCTGAAAACACATATGCTCTATGGTTATGAAGTATAACCGAAAGTAGTTTTATGGCTGGGGGTCGCCACAACACAATGAACTGTATGAAAGGGTCGTGGCCATAGGAAGGTTGAGAACCACTGGTTTAGTGGATCGGGAACCCCCCACCTATATTTTCACGTGCTGCCTATTATTCCCCATCTTAAGATCCGTATAAACCAAGACCACCCTTGACGCTTTTGTTAGATGGGTCTCAAAAAGGAAACACGGTTAATCCCAGTCGTCCCTTTATAGAGAGATGCCTAGTCTTGGATAGGATGACAGCAACAATGTATGTCACTGTTTGGACCTCCACCGCGAAAGGAATTAAATTGATTTTCTAAAAATATAATAATTTTGTTTTTCAATATAATTCTTAAAAGCTTTTTTCAGCGAAATGCTTATTGTCTGTTAAAAGAATACTAAAGATTAAAATCTCCGATCTGAAAGTTTTATGACAGTATGTGTGCATCTAAGATTTTTAGCATAGTTTTCGCGTACTGCACTCTGCACTCTTGCACATAATCTGACCCCCCCCCCCTCTCCCAAAAATAAGCAAGCTATTTCTTTTTAATCAATAGTTATCTGTCAAGGGTTCTCAAATGTGCTGAGGACCGAACCATTTTTTTAACTTCTAAAAGGTAATTAACACATATCATGTATGTTTTTGTCATTTTAGTCTATGTGGTCGTATCTGGTCTTTTTTGTCACATCTCCTCGGTGAACAACTTCACATCTGTGAACAGCCTCACATCTCCTCAGTGAACAAACTCACATCTCTTTAGTGAACAGCCTCATACCTCCTTAGTGAACAACCTCACGCCTCCTCAACGAACAACCTCACATCTCCTAATTGTACAGCCTCACATCTCCTCAACAATAAACCTCACATCTCCTCAGTGAACTTATTTTATCAACTTTTAGTCCTGTTCATTCAGTTCAACTTTTAGTCCCGTTCATTCAGTTCAACTTTTAGTCCCGTTCATTCAGTTCACCTTTAGCCCAACTTATTTAGTTCAACTTTTAGTCCCGTTCATTCAGTTCAACTTTTAGTCTCGTTCATTCAGTTCAACTTTTAGTCCCGTTCATTCAGTTCAACTTTTAGTCCCGTTCATTCAGTTCAACTTTTAGTCCCGTTCATTCAGTTAAACTTTTAGTCCCGTTCATTCAGTTACACTTTTAGTCCCGTTCATTCAGTTCAACTTTTAGTCCCGTTCATTCAGTTCAACTATAAGTCCCGTTCATTCAGTTCAACTTTTAGTCCCGCTCATTCAGTTCAACTTTAGTCCCGTTCATTCAGTTCAACTTTAGTCCCGTTCATTCAGTTTAACTGTTAGTCCCGTTCTTTCAGTTCAACTTTTAGGATCAAGAGACACGACAAATATCTTCTTGGAATTTTCTTTTCGACAACTTATAAATGGATAATAACAATTAAAATTGAATTCAGTGATGAGCCAAAATATTTCTTTATACTACAAAACACAACAGTGTTACGCGCAGAATTTTGGAGACTGACAGATTGTATCAAAGAAATATTTTCGGTAAATGTAGACTTGTGGAGATAGCAAATCCTATCAAAGAGACTTGTCATTTGAAATAGTTTAGTCTCTATGCCTTGAAATATCAAACACTTCAACTCTTTATTAATGTCTAAATAAAGAATACATTAGTTTTAAAAAAGGTTTTGGGTCATGAGTCATATATGTAAAAATAACCGAGCCTAGGAACATGAAGTATTGGAAACGCTGATCTATAAAGCGGACTCTTCTTGCGCAAGCCCTGTAGATCTCCTGCTGTTCTCACACACTCTCATCAGAGTTCACACACTCTCTCATCAGAGTTCACATACTCTCTCATCATAGCTCACACACTCTCTCATCAGAGTTCACATACTCTCTCATCATAGCTCACACACTCTCTCATCAGCGTTCACACACTCTCTCATCAGAGTTCACATACTCTCTCATCATAGTTCACACACTCTCTCATCATACACACACTCTCTCAACAACGTTCAACACAACATTCCTTTTTGTGATTACATTTTACACAAACATCGTTAGAATTCAATACAAATTAAACTGATTACGTTTTTATGTTTTGCTTAGCGACTTTAGAACATTATTTGTTTTGTATCTTCCGGACATTTGCACCACGTATTAAGGTTTAAATTCGCCATCTCGGTACACACGCACCTCTGGACGTAATCTAAGCCAGCTATAGTGCATGACGCTACGTCTGAATGTTAAGGAAAAACGTTTACAAAATAAAGAAATAACCAGTTCAACCCAGACCCATAAACGTAGGCGCACCGACCTTTTTATTTCACTGAACTGGGCGCAACCTTTCTAATTCCTCGTCCGATTTTTATCACTTATCCCCCAACCTTTACAGGCAATTACGTGTAGATCGCGTGGGGCTGTTTGGTGTTGAAATGAGTCCGACCATCAAATTGCTTTCTGTGTTTGACAATCGTCCTTGCACCAGGCTCCTATTACCCTCCTTTGAGACCTGGGCGCTCACACTTTGCACGCCGCGTCTAGCTCTGTGGATTTTTTTTTTTTTTAAAGTCAGGTCTTTGTCTTCTGGCAGCGCATTGATTGAAAAAGGGTTGATGACAGGTTCCGATGGCAGAGTCATGCAGTTGTATTAGGTGATTGAAAAGAAAAAAAAAAGCCAATGTACATCGTTAACTGGTTTTTTTTCTCGTTTTTTATAGTTCAATTAATCGAAGTAAAACAAATACGTTGTTTTTGACGACTCGCGTTTAAAATAAAACATTCCAGGTGAAAGGATTTGAGAACTTGTTTTCAACATTTGCAATTCTTGACAATGCAGATGAGTTCTCACAGCCTGGTACTCACACCTTCTGTCCTAATTATTGTAACCAGTTTTGACAACAAGTGTAATAATTTTTTTTTTATAACGGCCAATTTAAGGGTGCCCCACTACACACGCAAATAAAAATACATTTGAAAATCTACTAAAGCTTTCCGTACCTTGGATATAGAGTTGTTTTGGGTTTTTTTAGGTGGGGGGGGGATTTTCCATTCTTCACACAGATTTTTATGTTAGTCATATATATGATTCCGCCTCACAGTGTATTTTATAAATATGGTTACACATATTAATGAAATTCGTTTTATATATAAAAAAGATTCCATTAAAATTAACAAGCTGTCGGTAGAAGTATTCAAACATGTGATATGCAATTTTGTCACGGTTGTGACCCCAGAAAAGAATAATTTCAGAAATATATGAACACTTTATATTACAATTTAAATTAAAAGAAAATACTTTTTATGTTGCCCACCAACACACACCGAAAACACCAAACAAACATCAAAGTAACACCAAATAAATCCCAAAGTAACACCAAAGAAACACAAAACAAATACAAACAAACACCAAAAAAAACATAAGCAAACACCAACAAACACCAAACAGACACAAGCAAAGCCAACAAACAGCGACAAACACCAGCAAACATTAAACAAACATAAGCAAGCACCAAACATAGACCAGACAAACACCAGTAACACCAACAAACACCAGCAAACACAAAAACAAAGACCAAAGGATTCTTCAAAAAAAAAAATATAATAAAACTGCATCGTTACACAGAAAAAGGGTCAGGAGCTCTCAAACTGTTGTGTATTCTTCGGTCCCTGCGAATTGATTAAGTCTATCACCCCTTATTAATGTATCATGTTATTTAAACAATGTAAAAATGAACTAACCAAAAAAAGAACAATTAGTGCAAAAAAGAACTTTGAAAATAAACGTGTGACTTATGCATCAAATAAACGGTTAATGAAGAATTTATAAAAAATATATCAACACACTTTATTAATAAAGAATTTATAAAAAAACATTTAAACAAAAATTTAATAAGTTAAAAAGGCAAGTTTTGTATATTAGAAATGTTCCTCGTATTCCTTCAAATGCCCCTGAAATGTCATCTCACACCCCTGAAACGCCACATCGCATCCCCTGAGATGTCACCTCACACCCCTGAAATGCCACCTCGCATCCCCTGAAATGTCATCTCACACCCCTGAAATGCCACCTCGCGACCCCTTAGATACCACATTGCACCCATTGAAATGCCGCCTTGGACACTCTGAAACCCTCCTTGCCCCCTCTTGTAATAGTTTGATGTGCCCCAAACAATCACAATTGTAATCCACAGATTCATAGATTTGCGCTTATCGCAACCAGTCCATGTCAATTTCAACTTTATCTTAAATCCACGCGATGTGTTTTTGATATCATATAACCTCTCATTTGCCCCCATGCACAACTTAAATTTGAACGAAATTGATCAATTTATAATTTATTGAAAATGGCCCCAGTCCTGAAGTGATGAGCTCAGCCTATAAATGTATCAATATATAATTCTCTGCGCTGAATTCTGATTTTCTTTCTTTCTTTCTACTTCTTCTTTTTTTATTTTTACTTGATGAAAGTTTTACATTTATTTTTGTTTAGCTCATTTAGCGTATAGTTTTATTGTCTTTAGTTACATCAATATTATCCAGGGTGCTCTTGGTTGCTGACGAAAAGATCGTGCGGTATGTGATAGCGGAAAGGGATGTTGGCAGTGGTAGTTAACAAAGCAAAAGGTCGTGCGGTATGTGATACCGGAAAGGGATGCTGGCAGTGGTAGTTAACAAAGCAAAAGGTCGTGCGGTATGTGATACCGGAAAGGGATGCTGGCAGTGGTAGTTAACAAAGCAAAAGGTCGTGCGGTATGTGATAGCGGAAAGGGATGCTGGCAGTGGTAGTTAACAAAGCAAAAGGTCGTGCGGTATGTGATAGCGGAAAGGGATGCTGGCAGTGGTAGTTAAAAAAGCATTGTGTATGTGAGGGTGCATTCAATAATTGACGTCACACACTTAACGACGTTGGGGAGGGGGGAGTAAGTAATGAATTTCTGATAATCTACTAAGAGTGTCTCTGAGTCGTGTGACAAATGGGTATAGGACCTACTATGAGAATGTCTAAATTGTCTGACTAATTGGTGACGATCTATTATCAAGGTGTCTAAATTGGTGATGATCTATGATGAATGGCCCTTAAATACATATAGGTCCCATTATTATTCTTAAAAACAAAAAGAGAGTGTAATTGAATCTGTTACGACTTTTGTTAATTGTCTGACAAGAACACAACGCTCTGAGAGTCGTTGGTAAGTAAAGTACAGTGGTCTGACTTTGTCCCAAGTTCATGAATGAGGCCACCGGAAACCTTTGACGCCAGTCCATTCGTGGCTAATGTTTGTGTCAGAAAGATTGGTGAGGTTGTGCCAGACAAGGGGAGGGGAAAGCTGGTGGAAATGAGGTCAGTGGCTTTTTTTTCCTTTTTACGATTTTTATCCACTTACATTTCTTTTCTAAAAATATATCAGGAAGCATTACTTTGGTATGTACTGATGGTAAGTAATGAGGGTCGTTTTGAAATTAAAATTTTTTGTTACAAGTAGAAAAACGCGATTTTATTAAAATACTATTACATACGGAATGACATTTCAATCTTAGTAGATGGATAAAATGGCTGATAACGACATTGGATGCTCATACAAATATATCCCAGTTCAGTGTCCTGCACACCTTCTCAACTTTTTCTACCCTGCTTGGACCGAATATGCAATTTTAAAAGTTACAATATGCAGGAATTGTATTTCCATTTTAAAAATGTCCACTTTTCCGACAGATGTCCATAAAAGAAGATAATATTATTGCTATGAAGACGACGTGTGTTTACGTCATGAACTCTAGCAGATCATCTTATCACGAGATACGTGGCCTGTGTGTTATTTTTGGCTACGAGAGAGAGCTTTGTTTACTGTGTGTGTGTATGTGTAGATTTCGTTTCAGTATTGTACCCTTTTTGCACATTGTGTTTTATGTAACATCGTACCGGTACAAGCCAGCAGTATAACGCAAGTCAATAGTTTTAATTATATTTTCTTTTGATTTTGTAAGTTATTATAATTAACATAGTAAAACGTATTAATTGTCATTAGCCCTGGTTTGAGTGTCGTATTCTTTGTTATTGAATTTATCATTTGGTATCGTCTTTTGTTGTGCACTGTTTTAGAACGAGCCATACACTTAAATGAGAGATTAATTTCTCCATATTGATAACAGTACGTTAACAATGATATAACATGCTACTTAACTGAGACTTCAAAAATGACAGAATTTTCCTAAATGAAATAAATATTTATAGAAACATTAAGATGAAATTTTACATTAAATAATTCTTTGAAACCTTTACAGCTGTACCCCATCTGGAAAATGATCAGAAAAATACTCAAGTTTTGATTAAGCTAAGATTAGACCCAACTTTTGTGGAAAAAAAAAGAATATAAAAATCTACACCAACTTAAAAAAAACTAATTTTAAAAAAAAATTGTTTTTAAAATTCACTTTTAGTTCATGCAAGGAAAGCTTTTAAGTAAAATTATAGTTTCCGTTTCAATGGGGCTTTCCAAATATTTTCTCTCCTGTACACACAACTCATTGATACTGCGTGGCTCGCTCTTTCATTCAAGCACTAGTAGCTGATATATGGCGTGATCGAGGTTAGTTACAACGTACAAAGAAGTTGCGTAGGGAAATTAGGTAATTTTGTCTGGGTAGGTCTATGTACAGCAGCTGTGAATGCAAGCACGACAGTGAGAAAGCGTCAGTTAGGTCTGAGTGGAAGGAAGTGGTGAGGCAGGCATGAGCTGTAGCGCCAACAGGGATGGATGGATGGTCTGAGTGGAAGGAAGTGGTGAGGCAGGCCAAAGCCCCTACATGAGCTGTAGCGCCAACAGGGATGGATGGATGGTCTGAGTGGAAGGATGTGGTGAGGCAGGCCAAAGCCCTTACAGGAGCTGTAGCGGCAACAGGGATTGGTGGATAGGACAATGTTATAGAAGCACGTGAACATTCGGGAATCGGTGTAACTACTTTCCAGGGAAAAGCTGGTCTACTTTGCTGGACTGGCCTACAATGATAGTATTGTAATGTATAGCGTTTCTTATTAAATCCGTTAAATTAACTTCGCTTTTCGTTCGTGGCTGGCAGGCAAAATTCTTCGGACGGCTTACTGGCCCACTTCCCGTTATCAAATCAAGCTAGAACTTGGCACATAGACTTGATACTGACGACACCGCAATAAAGTTCATGGGCGTGAAATAAAAAGGGTGCAACGATGTATCATAAGGAAAGATGTGGAGCAAAAATTGTTTTTTTTTAAATTTGCGTTATTTGAGTTCATGTTTTGTCAAATAACTTTTGAAGATGGGAAGTTCACGCATTTCGGTCGCCAATGTTTGGCGGGCTATGTCTAGTAGATGGGAAGTTCACGCAATGCTGTCGCCAATGTTTGGCGGGCTATATCTAGTGCGGAAATAATTGATGATAATTGTGAAACAATTGAAGTTCGAAAGAGCAAGTCATGGCAACGTTTGAATTAAAACAATTTCATGCCATTAAGACCGCACATGTTTAAAAGCTGTTACACGTACAAGCTGTGTTGACGAGGAAGGGGTTTAAGATACGTTATCGGTGATTAAATTAAATCGGGCGTGCTTTCCTATACCCGGAGACGTGCCGCGTCAAAATTTGTTAAGACGCTTTATAATAATAGTGCGTGAAATGAATGACAAAGTGATAGAGAGACGGCTACATTGTGAAATATCTTAAGTAATTTAAACTAAAGATATAAAATATATTAAACTTTTAATTGCGTGTTTTTCAGAGTTAGCAAAAAAGATATGCAAGTTTCTTTCAAAAACAAAAAAATAGCTTGAAGCGTGTTTGACGGCGCTAATGTTGATTTGGTATCTGTCCATCAACACAGTTGAATCTAACACGATTTACAGAAACATTGGGCTTTGGATAATCATGATTCGGCTAAATATGATCAAGCTGATTTTAACTGAAATGCGATGATTCTCTATTGCGTTCAAATCTCATTTGTTTTTAAAACACGAAAATAAAAAAATTGAGGTTGGACAAGTGCACGGATTTTAAAGGTTGGGTGTGGGGGGTGGGGGAGGGCCACTGAATGAAATGGTGGGGAGCTGACTGAACTAGAAGTGGGAAAGGGAATAGAGTGTGTGCATTCAATAAAATCAGAAAATTAGAAATAATCTTATCTTAACCATTCCAAAAAACTGAAATTCTACACCCCCCCCACCAACCCCCACACTTTTGATCTCATCTTTTAATAAAAAACAGCAGACCGCAGAGCCAGAGCTTATTAGGAGTTCCCCAACATAGCCCCAGCCCCCTCTTCCACCCCAACCCGAACGGCGCAAGACTGTCTCCTTCGCTGAGGCAGCAGCCCCATCCCAGATCAAATGGTTCGAATAAAAAACTATTAATATATATTATATTTAAGACCAAACCAATGTTGTCGTGTAACGCTTTGTTCAACACCCGCTCAAACAAAAATTCCAATAGCAGCACTTGGCAGAGTGAAAATGTGTGCCCCGTAGGCGGGATGCAAAAAAAAAAATGGAATGCTTGTGATAATTAAAGAATTATTTTAGATATTTTATCATAAATGAGAATTAAGACTCCAAGACTATATATATATAATTTTCGTTTAAACCAATTGAACCAAAAATAAGAACAATCTTATAAGTGTATAATATAAACCTGGCAAATTGAAAACTTTAAATTTTCTTTACAAAACTGACCCTGCAATAATTGAACGCTTTTTAAATGTTTAAACTATTGTTCGAACACAAAGGCATCAAATTTAAACTTTGTATTTAACTTTTTGTGCAATTCGTCACCACGAAAATTAGCATCTGTTTTAATTTGTATAGGAACTTAAACGTTACGAAATAGTTTAAATAAGAAATTATTTTTCATACATTTTTGAGTGGTTATGTGCAACGAAAATGCATTCGATTGCAAGGTTTAATCGGTGTGCGTGGGGGATATTTTGACAGAAGTTTCTTTGCGCTTTTATTTTAAAGAAATTGTCAATTAATTTCTATTTTTAGTGCGTTTAACTCATATTTGATAGAAGTTCTTTTGTTTTGAAGAAGAAAAAATATATGTATATATATTCCATTAGCCGCTAACCATCAATATGCGAAGTGCATCCCAGTAAGAACATAACATACCACAATTGCTGTTGAAAACCGGCATGCTTATCATACAAATAGCAAAGACATCGAAAGCTAGACCCGAGATATCATCGCTTCCATTTTAGTTGCCACTGTTTCTAGGATATCACTTGGGGAATTTGCGATACATGTTATCAAAAGGGTCAACAATTTTTAAAAGAAAAACTGAACTAGAGATGAATCGAAAGATCCTAGAAAAGATTACAAGACATGTCGAAATCTATTATAGATCTGATTCACAGATCTCAGAAGACCATGGGATATTCAGTTTCCAAAAACTATTCAGTCGAGTTCCTGAAAAAAATTACTCCATCAGAAAATTCTCTCACTTTCCTCTTCTACCCACTGGATTAAAAGTTATGCTCTTTATTTAGCCTGCATCCAAAATACATGACTGTAAAAAAGGAACTCACATCGTCCTGAGCAACTTCCATGCAATTTTTTTTACATAAGAAGTGACATTATTTAAGAATGCAACTCAAGAATATTGTTTTCTTTCCGAGAATCATTTTGCTCCATCATTAAATAATAGAGTTTAATCTAAAGCAAGTAAATGTTGTTCTCTGACATACTTAGGTTATATTAATCTAATTAAGAGTAAAAATATTTGATTGAAAACATTAAAATTTCGCCATATGTTTATTTAATTGAAACTGGTCATTTGCCGACATGATATTTAGCTGAGGCTCAGAGACATTACTCGGTATTAATAAAAATTGTTTTCAAGCTATTCTCAGCTGTGTGGTCTGTAATCTGATTTTACATATTTAATTTCGAAAATGTCTTCTCGCAAAATTTGATACTATCAAGACACTGCAATGAATTCACAAGCAAAAGCTCATAAGTGAGCATTTTAATCACACGGGAGCCACTTGTACAAGTGAATCATATTCCCCAGTGCAACCTATGTCAAAATGTATGGACCAGTAGATCGTATCCGGAAATTTGATCGAAAGAAATTTGGTCAACGGAAAATTGATCGACGGAAATTTGATCGAACGTAAATTTGGTCGAATCGTTTTTTTTTATTTATACGTTAAAATTTTGCGTCAAATTTCTTTTTGAACGCATTATTTTGTTTTACTATATAGTATAGTGCGTTCAAAAAAAAATTTGACGAAAATTTTAACGTCTCGACTGAAAAAAAGATTCGACCCAATTTCCGTTCGATCAAATTACCGTCGATCAATTTTCCGTCGACGAAATTTCTTTCGATCAAATTTCCGGTAACCCCAGTAGATGATGCAGCACTCAAAATAAAATAAAAATATTCAAGGCGGTTGTGCCCCTTTCGCTTCTCTATGCATAAGAAACGTAGACGAACTATCAACGGTCTATCAACGTCATTCTAGAAAGGTGAACCACCTTCACGCGACACGTCTCGGGAATAGTCTAAACATAAAAGGGCAAGACATGGTCCCAGACACCGAAGCAATAAAACACGCATGCTGTGAGAATGGCTATGTTTCACCCATCTCCTGCACTTACTGCACAATAATATTTCTTATCAGAAGAGGTCTCATGAGTCATCTGCGTTCCCACAGCCAAAGTCAGAATTAGCGATAATGCAATGATGAAGATAGGCATGAACAAATTCTACATTTCATATGAAAAGTTCGTGACACGTCAAAACTCTTTGAAATGTAACACCACGTCTTTAGGAAAAGAAAATTTTGGTCAAAATATTGACCTTGACCGCGACAACATTTCGCGCGGAGCTTAAAATCGACCAATAAATTTATCCTTCAGAAGTTTCCTTGTTTTGTGGGAGATTTAATATCTTCCCAGCTACATCAACGTAATATATTTAGCTGTTTATAGCTGGACCTATAATTTTAACATTGTCCAATTTCACAGTTGATCGTAACTTACGGTGTTAGTCTCCAGAACTTGGAAAAACGAATATTTAAAGGGGTTAATGTTGAATGGTTTTTATTTATATTTTATAGTCTTCTTGAAGGAGCTCTACAGTATTCTCAGAGCGCTTTGAAGTTTTCAGAAATTTCGTCTCGACCGAAATATCACTCTGAATTTAGAAACAAAAATCATTGAACAAAATATTTTCTCCCATCAAATTTTACCCAGGGACATTTTTGGAACAAAATGATAGTAAACACACTTCTGATGTTTCATAAAATGTCTTAGGCAATTAAAAAAAAAACAACAACCGGAACCGGGTCATGGCGACAGATACCATCTCTGCATAATTTATTTTGTCCGAAAACATTGCTACAAAAAACCAATAGCATAGTGTTAACAAAATGTAAACTGTTTGACTGCCACATGATTACTTTTATTTCATGGGCTGCTAGAGATTTTTGTCACCATTTTCAACCCATAATTATCATCTGCCTGTAATGGGAATAAAATGTCAGCAAAGTTCCCAGCCTCTAAACGCTCGCCAGTATTTTCCTCTTTTGCGAAAACTTTTCATTTTCTCTGGGTTTACGTGATCGCGTGGAATAACACTTAGTAAAAATAATAGGTACAGACAGTGTTTGTTGACAATTTGTTCCAAGTGTTAAGGGCATTTCGGTTGTTCGGTTGGGCAGTGGCAGTGCCAGTGGCGTAGGAAAGGTGGGCAGAGGCGGCGATCCACTCCTGGTTGGTGTTTTTTTTCCCTCCATTTTTATGGAGGAGCGCATTTTATAAGAGCTGCAGAGGGATGGCAAAAGTCTTAGCTCCACACATGGCCACCCTTACCATAATTACGCCACTGGGATCATCTTTTAACTCCACCCCTACAGAAAAAATTAAGCACATTCAGTTTAGTTAAGGTTGATTCATTGGCTTTTGCTAAGTTGTATCCCTGTAATCTATATAGCCCAAATATGTATCCCAATTATGTAGCCTAATTATAGAGCTCAATTATATAGCCCAATTGTATAGCCACGTTATATGGTCCAAATGTATGTGCCAAATTAAAGGAAAAATAACATATTCTTCAGTTTAAAAAAAAAAATCTTAGTTGTTAACATCCAGTGTGTGTGTTCTTAAAGGTGCCAACAATATCAGATTTGAGGGCGCGGGCGGTTTACCGAACGAGCACCCCGTGTGGTACACAACTTTAATTCACTCATGTTGTGGCGCATCCCAGGCCATTCATTTTGCCCCAATTAGTTTCGCCCGTCTACTGTCACAATGATTGACACGGGAGAAGAGGAACAGCAGCAATAAGGGCGTCGAAGGCTCCCGAGCGAACGCGAAGTGGCTCGACGGGGCTTAGATGGGGGTCAGTGAGTCCTCACATGATGTTTTGATCAATACAAAATTCAGTGGTTCATTTTAGCGTATGACTAAATTTTGGTTTGCCTCTTCCCACACCTAATCGGACAGCAACAAACTTTAGCTGTTTCTTAACCCAGTTGTGTTTGTACAAATTTTATATGGGGGAGTTATATTTTTTTGTAATTGTTATTTTTAAATAAAAAATTTTGTAATATATTATTTATTTGAATATTTCGTTAAACTGATTCATTAATAAATAAATTTGAAAAACATATTCATATATATTTCCATACAAAAATAGTTCCCTCAGAAAGGGAAGATTGACCTCAAATATTCGGATCATAAAATCAATAAAAAACATATCGCCATCTCATCGATTGCACTCTATAACTAATTTCATTAAGAAACTGAACATTTTATAGTTTTTTAAAAATACATTTCATTTTCCCTTTTTTGTTATACTCATTTTTAGCCGTTGGAGGATTTCGGGAGTGAGTGTTTTGAAAAATAAAATTCAGAAGCAAGATTGTCTAATGGCGTTTTAGAAAATTTTCCGACCAAACGTTTGCTGAAGCCGGAAACAACAAAACAAGACGGTACAACGAACGGTGAGGTGCTGAAGACTTCATCCGCAAAAAATAACAAGAACATTTTTTGTATCGGTATCTGTGCGGTGTAAGGAGTTCAGTCGAAAAAGTTCGTTTTACTTTCTTGTTTTATATTTGCAAGCTGCAACATATTTTGTCCTGAATATTCATTTCTCGTGACTTCAACACAGACTTTACTTTATTGAATGTTTTGGCTATATTTTATTTAGCCTAGACGAAAGGGAAGACGTCTAAAAGTCTGATTAAATCTAGGCCCTTGACTCAATCATACTTTAAGACATCTTCCTTTTTCAAAATTGAGTAATAAACGGACTAATACATTGACTTGAAACTCTGATCAAGTCGCCACTACAAAATATTTTTGTCCGCACATAAACAGATTATATTTTAAGCTTATGTTTTTATACCGCCTACTACGAAGAATATAATTCCCCCCTTATTTTGCTGCACAAAATGAAACACCGTTGGAAGCCATTTAAGGCCATTTAAGGCCATTTAAGGCCAAAGAAAGGTAGATAAATAGCAATGCCGCCTCGTACATGATACAAAATGTCGGATGTTATTTATGACTCCAATGTTATGATACAAATTAAATACACTTTTCTCAAGTGTTTGCCTCTAAACCTAAAGGGAACTAAAGGTGCAACAGTGATTTTCGTGGAGCTAAAGGTGCCACAGTGGTTTTCGTGGAACTAAAAGCGCCACAATGGTTTTCGTGGAACTAAAAGCGCCACAGTGGTTTTCATGGAACTAAAAGAGCCACAGTTGTTTTCATGTAATTAAAGGTGCCACAGTGGTTTTCATGGAACTAAAGGTGCCACAATGGTGTTCGTGGCACTTAAGGTGCCATCGTGGTTTTTTATGGGAAGAGGGGCTTCTTATCAAATTACGGATGCAAAACATATATGGAAAATATTGGCCAAGGCAATGTTAGACTTGAGAAGTAGCCTTGACTTGAGCTGTATTTTGTTTAAAGTAAGGGATAATTGCTCATTTCGTCAGCCTCACGCTCTCATCCTTTCCAAAGGCTTGCTCAAGACGACTGGAAATAGACGAGGATGCACTAGGTGACAAGCAGGGCTTCTTGTGTGTTTCGCTGTGCTTCTTGTTGCATTCTACGCCCCGTGAGTTTTCAGAATTTTCATCCTATCAATGTCCTTCTGCCTAAGGTACTCCATCAACGTGTTTTGATTGCAGAGCTTGCCTACTCTTAGATGAGCTTCGATCCAAGATAAACGAGTCCCATCCACCCACTAGATACATAGAAGCGTGTAAAAACAGTACTTTGGTTTAAAATCCAAACTAGAAACTGTGAGCCTAACTCTAGTCCAGCTTCTACTGATCAATGTTTATTTTAACTCCTCCTCGCTAAATGACTTGAAGACGTCAGGAGAGAATTAGCAATTCAAAATGTGGATTAGTTAAGCTCAAGTCGTGTGATCAATAGTGGGACGCATTATTGGAAATGTATCCACGAACATAAACGATCCATTCAGCTCATGACAAGCTTTAGAAAAACTATTTTTTTACCACACGCCCACACCTGTCAGGTAACGTCTTGAAATGGATGCTTTCATCCTCATCCATATTTCAAATGTTGACATTACCGGTGTCGCTCACTTTAGAAATATCTCCCTTCCTTATATATATAATTGGGGTAGTTGGAGAACCCAGACAACAACAAAGTTAATTAATTATTGTCTCGAAACAGGAGCCGTTTTCGTTCTCTTTTGCGTCCGGATTCTTTAAAGTTATTGATTGGCGATTTTTTTTCTACATTGCATATGGAACTAAATTTGAAAGTTCCAATAAATATCTCGACGTCTTTGAGCTACAATGTCCTGTTTCTCCGCCAACAGCGTTGCAATGTTAGAATGACATTTTTCTGAACTAGAATGTCAAAGCAGCCCTAAGTGATTTGTAAATAGCCCAAAGCAGTCCTAAATGATTTGTAAATAGCCCAAAGCAGCCCTAAATGATTTGTAAATAGCCCAAAGCAGTCCTAAATGATTTGTAAATAGCCCAAAGCAGCCCTAAATGATTTGTAAATAGCCCAAAGCAGTCCTAAATGATTTGTAAATAGCCTTTAAAAAGCTTCTTTAACAGATGGTGTACATTTGTTTTTGTTTATTAATGTTTCTAGTTAAAACTTAAGATTTATGAAAATGGTCCGCGAAATATCCCCTTTTTAACTTCTTTTTGTCACAATAAAAATATATATAATATATCAATACATTAAAAGCTTGCAGCATTGACCTCTTCCTAATCGAATAACTGATTTATGGTTAGCTTAAAAACTTGGGTTTTAAGTAAATTCTGTTTTGTTCCCATTATTGCGAGGAAACCTGCTATGAACGTATCCACGTGCTTCATTAATGAAATCGATGCCCGATCTCACATTTGTCCCCATGCACTATTTCCCCCCTCTCCAATTTCACTAGAATTCTGTGGTATAGCTATTTAATGTCATATTCTATTTAATGTATTCTTTTATAATTAATATTTTTACACTTCCTGTTAATCTCATATCCAAATTCTTAGGTTTCATGGGACACTTCCGTAATTGAGAATGTCTTCAAATTTTCTATCAACTAAATTCTATACAAGCAACGTTTGTCGGTCTCTTTTTTTTTTTTTTTTTTTTTTTGCCGTCAAAGAATTCTTAGCTGAAACGTCCACTTTCTTGTATTGTCCTTCTTCGGGTTTTCCTCTACCTTGTGAATTTTTTTTTTTTTTATTGCTTCAAACTGAACGCCGCTCTCTACCCGCATTTCTCTTAAATTGATTTGCGAGGTTTCAAACACAATTAATACACATTTAATGTAATGTATCTTTCTATTATATCTGTCCGATTACCACACACAAAATCCTGAGGAGCCTCTCTAACAAAGGCAATGCTGACCCCCCCCCCCCCCCCCCCCCCTCAACGACGAGCAGTAACTTGCCACTTAGGAGATCCCTCATTTACTTTAAGTTCTTCTCTTTTCTTTGTATTTTTTTTTTGTAATGACGAAAAAACAAACTAAATAATTACTTGATCTCCTTGTTTTGTCGAAAGAAAACATATGAACCCAACCGGCCACAAAGAAAGGGGGGGGGGGTGGGGATCATGGGCAGAAACTGTCGTTTTTGTCCTGTTTAATGTTGATGAGTTGTAAATCACAGGCCGTACAAATAGATAAAATCTTCTGGTGATGTCTTAGGCTGGGCTGTTGTTTAAAGAATCCATCAAGGATTTTTTAACGGCGGAGTAATATGGATATAGTTTATTATGTGTGGGGTTGTATGGGGAAAAAACGGAAGAAGAAATATGATGCTAAGTAACAAGAAAAGGTTTCGATTATATTTGTTAAAAAAGTATGCTTATAAGCTTTGACCAAGAGTTTCGGTGACATGAGCTGTAAAGCGAGCGGGGGGGGGGGGGGGGGGATATTTCTTCAAGATCGATTCGCAGCAGTTGTGGTCTATAACGCGATCGCAAGAGAACTTTTCTATAAGTGGTATTAGCTCAGGGCAGATGTGTAAAGAATTTTTTCATTTGCCTATAAAGCACCCGGGGCCGGAAAGACCAACAATGCGAAATCTCACGTAGAGTAAATAAAAATAGTTTTCGATTATTTTTTTAAATAGAGGACTTTCTACGAAAGACGAGTTTAAATGCACTAAAAAAAAGAAGAAAAATAATGTATATATATTCTTAAATTGCATTACGGAAAAAAACTGTGCAGAAAGTTTAGATGCAAACTTAAATATGTTTTATTCGTATTCATTTTTGAAAGTATGTTTCGCCTTTTTGGTGCGTTTCGACTCGTTTCTATTCAGGCCGTCTTTTTTTTTTTTGTATTTGCTACTTTTTAGCATTAAAATTTCTATCTGTATATTATCGACAAAGTAATTATTCTTTACTTTCTTTCTTTCTTTTTTTTTTAAATTCCCGAAATCCTACAACTCTCATGTGAGCAGACGCGATGTTGTCGACAACTCAGATCCGGCGAGACACGATCAAACGAACGAAAATGTCCCGCGTGTAAACAAAACCATTACGAAAGATAAGATGGAAATGCGAGTAGAGATATTTATTCCGTGACGTCAATATCAAGGCCATGCTAGCGGGGATAAGTGAATTTGGTGGTGGCTTAAAAAGAGCTGAAAAAGTAGGTCACCAAATAGGCTATAATTTAAAACTTTAATAATAAAAATGAAATTGTGTTTAGGCTTATGATACTAGTATCACCGAAAATGCGCATGTCGTGTTTTAAAAAAAAAATATTTAAAAATTGGCTAAGTAGAAGTGGGTCTATAATTGCTAGATAACAATGCTAGACCCATAAGAGGAAATATGAAACCAACTGTGTAAGGAATAAAAACAGACAATCAGACAAGCAGAAAAATAGACTTATGAATGATAAGAAAATTTGAATCTAGATGTGGATCTGGGAGTCAGAGCAAAGCCGTCACATAAAAATCAGATTGTAGGATCCCTAGAGATCGAACCTGCACTAACGAAACCAGATTTTGTTTGATTAGACTTAAGACTTAACGCTCAAGTCTGACAGGATGAATTATTGAAAAATTTATGTTTTGAACAAATGTATGTATGTATGGCATCTTTCCGTCTACGAGGGACGATATATTTATCTTTTCTGATTGCAGCTCTTGGTGTGGCTAGTGAGACTATTTGAACAAATAGCATTATGATATTCAGCGAACATTTTTTTCAAATCGATCGACATATCGCAGCCCCCCCCCCCCAATCCCTCCGCCCCTCCCCAAAGTTAACCAAAAGGAACAAAACTCATCAATTTTAAAATTGCATTTTTTTATTTTTATTAACCATAACTTACTTAGTCAATACACAATTGCGAAAACATACATACACTATCTTGGGGGGTATATCCACTTTCTGTAAAAGATCTTACTGTGTCTCTTTAGCTACCTCCCACCCAACAGTACATCTCTTGTTCTTACTCTAGTAAGAAACTCCGTCCACTATCACCACAGGGCAAACAGTTGCCACACATAAATCTCAACTTGCCTCGTTAACACATTTCCAGAAAACCCTTTTGCAATCAATAACCTCCTCCCCACCACCCCATAACCAAACTAATCCCCATCTTTATTTTGGGACTGGGGTGTAGGTCACGTGGTAGTATCTGATCAAACCTGAGTTCATTCCTCCCCCCCCACCACCCCCCACCCCCAAAATCCCCCACACAGTAGTTCGTTATGGCTCTCCATTTCATAGAGGATCTATAAAAAGATAAGAAACAGCCCTGCGGTTTAGTGAAACTAAGACCTTGTGTCTCAACCATGTTCCCTTCCATAACAAGCTCTGACGTGAAACATTGTAAACCAACAAAAGGCTGCGGTAATCATCAGAATGACATTTAAATGGCTTTACATAAAACTGTTGGTCAAGAAGGAAAACAAAAAATTCCAGGAAGATGTCATGCAAACCATAATCTGCTCATGCTATATACCTTCCTAGGCTTCAGTCAATGACATGCAATCTTACAAATGTCAAATGTGGTGTTTTGTCATGTGTTTTTTTTTAAATATATTTAATTTGTGTTATATTAAAGAATCAAAGGAAAGTTTTTTGTAAAAAATGAATCATTTATACGGCATTTAGACCAGTGGAGCATTATTCGCCCTTGCTCTTACCAATGGTGAGTAGGAAAAAATGTGTTAAAAAATAATAATTATAGGAAACATTATTTTTAAAAAAAAACCTCGTTGGTATTGTAGGATATTAAGCGTTTAGAAAAAGGGCTTTTAAAAATTCATAATTGCAAGACATAATATTTTCTATTGTTTTACCAATTCTAATCCAACCAATCAGCTATTTAAAGGTCGGGGTTAATTACGGTGTAAAGTATAATTTATTTCCAAAAGTGCGGGAGTCAATTTTTCTTTTAAAAAATCTCTTAAATATATTTAAAAAGTAAGCTTTTTTCAAAATGTAAAATTTTCATATTAATATTAGAAAACAAGGATTTGTTTTCCTTCCGGAAAAAGAATTTTTTTACTTTCTTAATATATAAATCTTCTGACCTCATCCACCCCCATCCCAACCACCCCCAGCCCCCCAAGATTAAACTTGACACATTTTTCGTGTAAATAGAATTGGTACTTGAAAATTACGTTTTTACTATGCGCTTCAATAAACCTTTCATCTCAATTTAAGCACGGTGTTTTTGAACAAACAAGGTCTAACATGCTGAAACGCGAATAAGCGGGAATACCCAGAAATAAAATGTGGACTCCAAATACATCAAATACACGTTTGTTGTGAAGAGCCCTTAACTTAAGCTTCAAGGTTGAGCTTTAGTGACAATTTTTTTTAACCCAAAAAAACAAAAACAAAACAGAGGCTTTCAACACGATTCATTGCATCTTTCGAGCTCTACTGATGACTCTTCACAATCCCATTTATACTGTCACGGCCCCTTTATAATCTTACAACAAGACGCAGATTTTAAAAAAAAAAAACTAATTTGTATAAAGACATTTTTGGTCAAATTTATTTTTCCCCCACAAAAGGCATGACAACAACTTCCTCTTATGTTCGCCACAATGACTCCCTCTGACGCAATTTGTTCACACTACATTCACAAGTAAATTTGAAATAAAATATAGCCTCCTCGCACTCGCACAACAAATTGGTTAGCAGTCTCATTCATCTCATTGTAACGAATTTTGAAAGAGAAAACAACATATTTCTCCCCACACATCCCTATATTTTTTTAGCAGCCATCTCCTCGGGGCAGAGTCCAAAAATGTCAATGGGTGCACGCCTCAACCATGAACCTTTATCTTCTTGTACCGGATGTGGGACCCCCCCCCCCCCGCCACCCCACCCCACCCCAACCAAAGACTCTTCAATGATGAATCCAACAACAACAAAAAAAAAATGGATATTCGGGGATACGTTTACCGAAGTAGATCCAACCTCAAGAAATGTGTTTTGTTGTAACGGAGGCAAGCAGCTAGCGTATCATCCTTAAATAATACCACGCTTCTGGGAGTGGGATGGGATTAGTTTATAGCTTTGAATCAAGAAGCGAACTAAAAGAACGGGTAGACACCAAGCACATTGAAATCATCATTGTAAGCATTTGTCTTTATAGGTTTTAAACTTCCCAACAAACTTTGTTTTTGCTTATCTATCCTACGTCTTTGTTAAATAGTATTGTTTTATCCTTTACTCCTTCCATCTAGATTCTGTTTGAATTAATTCTAAAATGTTTTACATTTGTTAAGAATGTGGGTTTTTTTTTTTAGGAATGGTCTATGCCCTGCCTTTATAAATAAGTCAATTGATCTGATTGTATTATTAATCATTATTTCGTGACTTTATAAAAATTTCTATCAAAATATTTTTTTCTATCTGCCTTTTCTAAAAGATCCACAGTAGGAAAGACAATCATTGGCTGCATCATCAGTGATTCTACAGGCACGCACTGTCTGTGCCTGTGATTAGTTTTATCCCAGATGACCTCATCGTTTTTGTAACAGCTCTATATTTATATACATATATATTATTTCGTTATTCTAAGTATTATGATAATGATTTTGATATCATGCGCAGAGAGAGAGAGAGAGAGAGAGAGAGAGAGAGGGGGGGAGAGAGGGAAGGGACTTGAAATATAGATTGAATGGCGAATGTGCTCTTGCATTGATTAAGGATATATCACATCGAATCGGAGCGGCTACCTTTTGATCTGTTCGTATTATAAAATCTATGAAGTTATAAGATGCCATGACACTTTTATTGATCCATTTCAAAATGTATATTTATATTGTGAACCTCCAATGTGAATTAAAGTTACGGCGATGAAGTGATGCTCTGCAGTATCTCGTACTATTTTAGCTTTTCATTTTCAGTAACAATTAGTAAGTATCCGACCGTAACCAAGCCACAACTGTAACACTGGACACACGTCAGCTACACAAACACAAGGAGAGTTACACAAAGTGCAAAAATCGTTACAGTGCAAAGAAAGGGAAAAATATAAAATGACGACGAATCACTAACCATAAATCTGAGCACAATTCGTAAAGAGTGAGCACCTGATTGCCAGGCTTCTAATCGGCGCACATTTTTTTTTAAAAATGGTATACATATATTTTTTCATACGACTGTGCCGTATATATTTAAATGACCTGATACATGGCCAACATGTATAGAAACTGAATTAGAAAACAATGAGTTAATTGTAGACTAAGCTATTTTATAAATGTTACTTTTTTTTAGACGAGGCACCACTGTAGATTTACTCTTTAGAGCCATGAACAATTTCCTTAAAAATTTATAGATAGTTCAATATTTTACATTATTTATTAAAAAAATTATAATGGGAAATATAGAGACTTAAGCTCGATTGATTTTACCCACTAAAAACACCACAAACACAAAACTGCTAATCAAATTTGTCAAACTTTATCCATCATAACAGTTTAAAAACAAGTAAGTAATTTATTTTCCTTAGAAACTAAGTATTCCAAACAATAATTTATGTAAAAAGTGGAATTTTTTTTAGTTTTTTTATTTGAGTTTTAATGGAAGAAAATTTAAATTTCAGTTTTGTGTTTAGATCATGTTAGCCATACGCTTTGTGACTGCAATTACATTTTCCCCACGCCCAGACAGCCTCTGCTTACTTTTAACTATATGCTGTGTGACTGCACTTTCATTTTCCCCACGCTCAGACAGGCTCTGCTATAAATACTTCATAACAAAATGTTTAACAAGCTGGTTAAATCAATGCTTTTTTGCCATCGTCTACAAAGGAAAAACTGTTTCTTTCACTTCGACACCAATTATTTTCGGTTTATTTTAAGAGTTAAAGTAACATTTCGGGCTATAGTCTATTCTCAAGTGGCGGGATATGATGTCAATGTTAGTGCCGGGATATGATGTCAATGTTAGTGCCGGGATATGATGTCAATGTTAGTGCCGGGATATGATGTCAATGTTAGTGCCGGGATATGATGTCAATGTTAGTGCCGGGATATGATGTCAATGTTAGTGCCGGTGTGGAAATACGTTTTGAGCGATAGAAAGCGTTTCAAATCAGGGACAACAATCTGTTGATTTGCGTGGGTGTCTGAAGGGTGAAGGGTGACAAACTGAATTCGTGGACAGAACAATTACCCTCGGTCTGATTTCTCGATCTTCTTATCGCCCATCGACGGTAAGAAGCCATATTTGGTCTATTATCTTAAACTTTTGAATCGGATTTTTTTTTTACTCGAACTTAAACTTTTTTTTGTACTTTTAGTAAGACCGACTTGAATCTTTTTATTTTACTATGACACCTGTCACTTTTTTATTATGACATGGGTCCCTTTTTTCCAACCAGGATTTAACAAGGGGTCGTAATAATCTTAACCATTTAGTTTTACGAATAATCAGCAAAAAATTCGTCGTCCAACGAAAACTGCGTTGTAGATTTTTTAACAGGATTTTATGTCGACTAAATACAATGATAGCCATCGTGTTTGAAATTATGATAAAATGTCAGCCTGAAAAAATGGTTGCACAATGTGTTACGTTATTCTGGTGATACAAGCGAGGACTTTTAAAATGATCAGAAGTACATAATACCAATGTGTTTTGATTGGTTCAAGCGATGTTTTGCACTTTTGTACTATTTTGTAAGAGGCAGTGAACTCTGGCAAGGGCAAGAGATGTATCAGTTGCTTCGATAAGGAAAAAACAGAAGCTATGCGGTAAGGTTAAGCTATGCATAATTTCCGGGATTCCTTCCACGCAATGATGATATCCTATTCGCGGTTTATTGACATACTTTTTAGTAACCTCGAGGTGAAAGTTGATGAATAAAAATTGGGTTGGCATTAGATCATTGTCAGATGTACTCACGAGAACAGAACGTGCAGCGCCGATTAAATTATCGCTGAGCTCTTCCAGTAGGATGTTAGCGAACGTATGTATCGTGAACATCCTAAGACGAATATACAATGGATCATTCCGGACCTTAACAAGCCAATCATTTAAGAGTGATGTGGGTCTGGGGCAGGAAGAGGGGGGTGTCTGGAACGAAAAACCAACAAGCTAACGTGATATAAGGAGGGTGTTCAGATTAACAAAGTGTCACACAAGACAACTGTCAAGTTCATCAGAATTCATTAAAATTTGCATCAAAACTCCGTTCACATGTGTGTATTATTAGTATTATTCTTATTATTAGTTATTAGTTGCTGGGTACCCCAGCATACGACTGGGCTCACTGCGATGTACATAAAATATTAGCAAAAGATACACACTCGTGACACTAAAATAAAATACATTTGTGTAATAAAGAACAGCTGTATAACAACAACAAAAACAACAAACGTATATTCATCCCACCCACCCTGGAACTTTTACATGTCAAGCCATGGACAGCAGCCAGCAACATCGTATATCGGTCAGGGGGAGGGAATCAGTCAGGGTAGTAGAGTTTAAAGAGATGTATTTGAGTGCAGTTTTGGAGGCTTTTGTGGTTGGTATATTGCGGATGTGTAGTGGCAGAGGATTCCATTGTTATGGGGCGCAGAAAGAGAAAGATCGTTCACCATATGTTTTAGTGCGTGTCTTGGGAACGGACTGAATACGCGTGTCTGCTGAGGAGCGAAGCTGTGGAAGGGGTGAATAGAAAGAAAGAAGTTCGGTTAGATAGGAAGGGCAGGAATCTGAGAAAAAGTTGTGACAGAGAACAGACAGCTTGTAATCAATGCGTGCCTGTATAGGGAGCCAATGAAGTGAGTGGAGTAGTGGAGTGACGTGATTTTTTTTTTGCCGTTAGAACTAACCTAGCAACTGAGTTTTCAACCTTTTGTAATTTTTTTATGAAGTGTTTTGGTAAGCCTGACAGAAGATAGTTGCAATAGTTAAGATGAGAGAGAACAAGAGCACAGACCAGGGTTTTGTTGGGCTAATTGTGAGATAGTGGCGGATGGAGCTAATTTGACGGATAGCGGTGTATACTGAACGACAAATGTGAGAGATATGTTTATCGAGAGACATGTTGTTAGAAAGAATATAACCAAGATTCCTAGCAGACGATGTAAACTGTATGTCGGAGTTACCTACTTGAAATGAGGTGAGGAGAGTTAGGTAGAGGAAGATTTGTGATTGTGAATGAGGAGTGCTTCCGTTTTGTCATCATTAAGCTTTTTAACTTGCTGAGTGTCATCCATGACTTGACATCACCAATGAACTCCCGCAAAGTCCGGACAGCGAATTCGACAAGAGAGGGATGGGTATGCTTGTATAGCTCTGCGTGTCATCTGCAAATGACTGGCTCTCAACAGCATGCCTCCCAAGCAAGAGGAGCAGCGGCCTGGTATACAGTGTGAATAGAACCGGGCCCAAAACTGACACCCGTGTACACCAAATCAGCACTGCTTGAGAGACAGCCATCGACAGAGACCGCCTGCGTTCTATCGGAGAGGTAGGATAGTATATGAAACCGTTGTAAATCTGACCCTCAAAAGATTTGCGTTTTTTCAAATGTCCCGTTACATAATTGTGCGGAGTATATGAAAGAAATTAACTTTCTGCTGTAACAAAACAACAACGAAAAAACTAGGGATTAAATATATTTTTTTTTAAAAAAAAGGGGTCACGAAACACAGGTTGAGAAACGCTGCTATAATGGAAGATGGATATTTAAGGACACTGAGATACGTGAGCCAAGCCATCATTGAGCATGTCTGGGCAGGTCAGAGAAAGCAATGTATTACTCTCAGGCGTTGCAGCCAAAAATAATACAAATATTTGTCAGTCTAAAATGAGGTAAATGTCTTTCAGTTCAGTCATGATGGATAATGAACGAAGAATGTTGTGAAGTGACAGAGACACATATGAGGGCTCTTTTAAGTAAACATAAATTCTGCAAACAAAGTTTTACATGCGGTCTATTTTCAGAATATTTAAGCATCCGGTATAAATAAGTCGAAACTTGACTACTGCTTGGTAGGTGTGTCGACATATAATTTTTTATCCCAAGGTGACTCAATGCTTAGATATGTCTATCTAATCTACGACTTTAAAAAAGGGTATGATTAAGATTATGTTTTACCAAGCTTTTTGGGGAAACTTAACTTAAATTCTAGATGTAACAGTTTTTAGGGGAGGGACGTCAATGGTGCTATGGACCTAATTACATAACATTGATTTTGGTTTTTTAAAATATATTTACCCCACTGAGTTAGTAGTTTTGAAATATAAGTTTGTTTACCGCTGGTGACATTATTATTATTATTATTATTATAAGAAGTTTTTTAATAGCGTAGAACCTCAACCTAGTGCTGGGCTCACTGCTATGTACAGAGATTAGAAATCAACTTATATTATACATAAAAATAATCTGTAAACAAAAAGAAACAAAAAAAAGACATTTTGATTTCTAATCTCTGTACCGAGATATCATTGATAAAAAAAATTCGAATAGTCCTTTTATCAGTTTTGATGAAAAATATTAATTTGGTATGGAGATTTCATATTTTATTTTGTGTTTGGATCATTTGAACCGCACGCTGTGTGACTGCACTTACATTTTCCCCACGCCCAGACAGCCTCTGCTATGAATATTTCATACGGCATTCACGCTAACAATCGGGTTAAATCAATGCTTTTGCCATCATCTACAAGAGAGAAACTGTTCCTTTCACTTCGTCATCAATTATTTTCGGTTTATTTTAAGAGTTAAAGTAACATTTCGGGCTATAGTCTATTCTGAAATAGCGGAATATGATGTCAATGTTAGTGCCGGTGTGGAAATACGTTTTAAGCGATAGAAAGCGTTTCAAATCAGGGACAACAATCTGTTGATTTGCGTGGGTGTCTGCCGGGTGACGGGTGACAAACAGATGGACTGAATTCGTGGACAGGACAATTACCCTCTGTCCGATTTCTTGATCTTCCTATCACCCATAGACGGTAAGAAGCCATATTTGGTCTATTATCTTAAACTTTTGAATCGGATTTGTTTTTTACTCAAACTTAAACTTTTTTTGTACTTTTAGTAAGACCGACTTGAATCTCTTTATTTTATTATGATACGTGTCACTTTTTTTGGAACCAGGATTAGACAAGAAGTCGTAAAAATCTTAATCGTTGTGTTTTATAAATATTCCGCAAAAGCTTCGACGTACAGTGGAAGCTTCCTCTGTATGAATTTTTCTCTCCAAAGGAAATATCAAATAAATACAATGATAATGATCGTATTGGAAATTATCATCAAATGTCAACCTTAAATCTTATCATAAATGTGTAACGCTATTCTGGTGATACAAGCGTGGACTGTTGTAACGATTACAAGTTCATAATACCAATGCGTTTTGATCGGTTTCAATTCATGTTTTGCTGTTTTGTACTATTTTGTACGAGGCAGTAGTGAGCCACGGTTAAGGAATAAGATTCATCAGCCGCTTCGATAAGGAAAACAGAGCTATGCGGTATAGTTAAAAGCTTTTCATAATTCCCGGAATTCCTTTTACGCAATGATCATTTCCTTTTCTGGGGTTAGTGATATACTTGTTTTAATCTCGAGGTCAGAGTTCATGAATAAAAATTGGGTTGGCACTAGATTGAGAAATGTTTCAGATGATTCATGTTTCTGAAGAATTGTAATTCCGTGGTAATTTTCCTGAAACTTACTGAATCGGTCACTATGTCATTTGTCATATGTCATTTGAAGCAGGAGAGCACCGTCTATTGTTAAATTGATGGAAGACTTCGCTTGATGACGTGATTATTTCGTCTTGAAAGTCTAATTGTGTAGATTAATTAGACACGAACAATCTGTTTCTATATAACAAAATATGTTAAGCTTTAATAATAACTTTACATAATACAACAGTAGACGTTTCGGCACATGCCTTATTCAGTACAACAATAAAACATTTAAATAAGTATAAATTAAATTTACATAATATATGTATACATATATCCTAACTAACAAATGAGAAAAAAAATAGGAGTTGGCGCAAAAAGCAGACAGAAACAAAGTAAAGAAGATTGGAAAGGACGTGACTTGAAGTAAAATTAAAAAAAAATATTAAAAAAATCAGGACAAAGACATGGCAGTTACATAAAATTGTGGATTTGGTTTATACCGTATGGAGTCTACGTATCAAATCTTGTGATTAATTTGTGCTCCATTTAGATCCTACCCGGTGTGTTACCAGTATACAGTATACCAGTAACTGCGATGCAAATTGCAAGTACACATACAGTCATCATAGGGGACAAACCTATTGGCAGTCGCACGCCCACAGCCCCTGGAACCTAACGGGTAACATTATCCACCACTAGGGTCATAGTAGTATTTGAAGGAGCTTAGTTTGCATGCACCACTTTCAATGGACAAGTAGCAGCGGGGATGAACCACCGCTGCTGAGTAAGGAAAACTGCAGTTTTTATATTAATAAGGCTGCACCTATTGGTACCCGGGTACCAGAATTGTGAGGTTGGGATTAAAAAACGATTTAAAATATTATTGTTACTTTTGTAAGACAAAATGAGGTATCAAATGAAAGATAATTGAATGTACTATACGTTTGTAATCTTAATTCTTCCGTTTTACTAAAGTATACTACCACAAATGATATCCAAATAGCATTTAGTCTAATGGTACCCGGGTGCGAATGGCGGCGTTGCGTGTCTATGTCCATTTTGACTCTTAATGAAATTTGAATTAACAATTAAGATTGAGTGGTCCCACCCTACTCACATAAACGGTAAAGTAAAAATGTTTGTTTGTTTGATTGTTTTTTTGTTTGTTTGATTGTTTTTTGTTTGTTTGTTTTTTACGTGTAATATAAGGTGTAAGGCAATGTGGCCGGCGAACGGTTCACTGGCTATCAAAGTAATCGCCAAGCTTCACTGTAAGTATTGTATATTATATTGGTAGAGCCGGGGGATCTGGGTGCTTTACCAATCGAGACCGACCAGGTTTTTTTTTATTTATTCCGAATGGAGTTCCCAATAAAAAGTTTTCAACGTCCTAATCTCTAACCAACCAAATGCTAAGACTCACGTCGTCTTAGAGTTTAATCCAGCTACCTCAAAATATTTCGTTTCTTTAGTGTATGACGCGAATGCCATGGTGATAATTTGTACTCAATGTCTGAATTTATAAAAACACGGGGGTTCAAGTACTAAAATTATTGGTATTTATTTTTAGTATAATTTTTTTTAAAAGTCAGATGCAGTCATTACTTGTAACCATTATCTAAACAGCCACTTATCTGTACTTTTAAACTGAATTTTCAGTCAGGCATCATCACGAGATTTGTGTGTGTGGGGGGGATGGGGGAATTCCAATGTCCTTGCTTACCTGCCTTGACTACGGGAGACTGCGGCTTGAAATAAAGAAGAGAGGGTCTTTGTAGTAGTCAATAGAGCATAGAGAAGACACACATTTTACTACGCGATTAACTTTTATTTAGTAGGGATCGTTGAGTTCTTAAGGGGAAAGAATAAGCACGCTTCTTAAAGTACAAGGACACACACAAGGGGAAATACAAGGACACATGGAAAGTCACCATTAAGGACAAATGCAACGATACATACGAGGACACACGTAAGGCCACGTGTAAAGACACATTTAAGGACACATACAAGGACACATGTAAGGACAAACAACAAGGAAACATACAAGGTTAAATACAAGGACACATACAAGGGCAAATACAATGGCACATATAAAGCCACATTTAAGGAAAAATATAAGGACACATGCAAGGACACGTGCGATGTCAAATACAAAGACAAGTGCAAGGACACATGCGTCTCTTTATTATTGAAACAAAATAAAAAGGTTTCTAGAAGATACAAAAGCCAAGAGTATCACTTATAATACAGCACTAACAGTTCTACTTAGCGAATGAAACATGTTATTATAACAAAAAGAGTTGTTTGTTGTTGTTGTTGTTTTGATTTGTCTTGTTCTTATTTATTTATTTATTTTACTTTTCTTATGCGGTTTGGCGTAGCGTGGGGAAAACACGTTTGGGAAAAAATTATTTACAGAAAGATTATCATCGTCGTTTTTTTTTTTTTTAAGAGTCCATGTCGGATAATTGTAACAGTTTTGGCAGCAGCTTAGAAGAATTGAAAAAAAAACAACACAATTTTATTGTTTATGAACAAATTTGCAAACATCTGGCAAAAGAAACATCAAAACATCCGACCAAAGACATGTCGGTAGCAGACGTTATGAAAACCATGATCACGGGGAAAATGCCAAGAGTTCCGTCCGAACTAAAAAGCAAAAGTATGACGTGGTGCAAAAACCAGTCGACAAAGAAGATGCGGTCGTTAATGTTAAATACAAAGACTTAAGAAACAGCGCATGCAGGAAAGCGAAACAAGCAAAACCTTCCTGTACGGATAGACCCACTGGTGCACACATGCCCAAAGTGAAAGGACGGCCCATGCCCCAGTTCTGTCCGGTGTGTAGCCCAACAACACAAAATGTGGACTAAAGAGACATGTAAAAAAAACTCCTTTCTAAAGAAAAAAAACTAAGCTTTTTACCGGAGTTCAAACGTCAAGCACAAAGCTCACTGCGTGACAGCTTCTTTTCACTTAATACTGTTAATATAAAAAATGCGGAATCGGATTGTGGGGGGGGGGGGGTGGTGGGGGTTGGAGGGAGGCAGTTTTCAATGGCAGCAGGACGCACCAGAAGCAAAGTGTATATAAGAGATATGTAGGGCCAAGTCAAGACATCAAAAATCTTCTTTCACATAATGAACTAAAGATTTATGAACAGTATCGCAGAGTGGATGGAAACGCACACACACAAAAATCAATACTAACTTTGGTTTAACGTTTAAAGGGTACCTCCCAACGTGACTTACACGTACCGATCAGTTGTTACTTGAAGATGCCATACGCACACATGTTATCAGGTCTCAAGTGTCGTGTGTGTGTGTGTGTGGTTGTGTGTGTGTTGTTTTTTTTTTTTTTTTTTTTAAGACATGGCTTCAGATTGTATCGAAAAATGTTTCTTTTCTTCCTTGACCGAAAGGTCAAAACTATTGGGGGATTTTCAAATGTCCCTTATTCCCTTAGCAATCACACTTTTAGCTCACGGCAGTTGTTTTTTTAGCGGCAGGGGTTAAGGCTGCTTTTCAACAAACGCAGCGGTTCTCAACCTGTGGGTTGCGACCTCTTTGGGGGTCGCGTGACCACTTCACAGTGGGGGGGGGGGTCGCATAAGACCATCAAATAACAGGCATACTCTACAGTTACGAAGTAAAAACAAAAATAATTGTGTGGCGGGGGTCGCCACAACACGAGGAACTGTATTAAAGGGTCGCGGAATTAGAAAAAGTTGAGAACCACTGATCTAACGTGACTCTATTTTTCGTCTTAGAAATGGGAATATCCCACATCTTGAACCTGGTTCCTTATATTATATATTTTCCCAGCTTATTAAAACAAGGTTTAATAAATAATTTGAGATTAATTAATTTAAACAAAAAAAGTTATTATTACAGGAGTCATATTCAATTTTCAACAGATAGATAAATACGCGTTCTTTCCAAGACAATATTTTAAAACTAGAAGCTACGAGTTTGACTCATTTTTATTCTGCCGCTAAGGCGCTACTTTCATCTATCATTGAATGGACGAATACTGCAAGGAAAATGCTTCTCTTAAAATGTCAAAATTAATTTTACTAAATTCAAATAATAACGATACTAAAAAAAAACTAATTTTTAAAAAAATGCTGTTGTGTTTCTGTTCTATATCACTTCCCCAGGAACATAAAAAAAAATATTTAAAAAACACACAGACAATATAATCCTCTCTACTAATCAGCCTTAGTTATGTGTTTAATCCCATGATAACCCCTTCACGAGAATTGAAACTGATTAGCCGAAAACTCACAACAGTTGGTTAATCATAAAAATGTATTTGTGAAAAAGGAAAAAAAAACCCTCTTTATTATTATTATTATTTTTTTTTTTTTGTAACGATAATTTTATATCTTTTAAATAATTTAATTTGTAGAGCATATTCAGTAAACTAAGAACGGGACAAATGTTAAATATCGAGAACCCCTGGTTTTCGGGGGGGGGGGAAAAGGGCCATGACCCAGATTTCCCTAATGAAGAACGACAACTCCTGCAGCGAGTTCGAGATATCCGTTTCCATTCCTGGTTTTGTGTATTTGATTAGAGAGCAACAGCATGACGTCACGTCTACGGTATTGTCTGTGGCTTTTGGCGACCTGAACCAGCCTTGTTATGGTTTAATTTCGTTTGAAGTATTTAAGACACCCATTTTAGACGCTTGAATACCACCCTGAGTCCTTTTAAATTCTACAAATTGAACACCATTATTTCACGTACGTCCGTCATAATTCCCGCGGAGTGCATATTCCTACAGAGCTAAGCATCCTTTTTTATTCAGTGCTTTGGAGCGAAGCTTGGAGTATAGCTAGGAGCGAAGATTGGAGCGTAGCTTGGAGTATAGCTTGGAGCGAAGCTTGGAGCGAAGCTTGGAGCGTAGCCTGGCGCGCAGCTTGGAGCGAAGCTTGGAGCGTAGCTTGGAGCGTAGCTTGGAGTATAGCTTGAAGCGAAGATTGGAGCGAAGCTTGGAGCGAAGCTTGGAACGAAGCTTGGAGCGAAGCTTGGAGCGTAGCTTGGAGCGTAGCTTGGAGTGTAGCTTGGAGCGTAGCTTGGAGCGTAGCTTGGAGCGTAGCTTGGAGCGTAGCCTGGAGCGTAGCTTGGAGCGAAGCTTGGAGCGTAGCTTGGATCGTAGCTTGGAGCATAGCTTGGAGTGTAGCTTGGAGCGAAGATTGGAGCGAAGATTGGAGCGTAGCTTGGAGCGAAGCTTGGAGCGTAGCTTGGAGAGAAGCTTGGAGCGAAGCTTGGAGCGAAGATTGGAACTGGAGGGTATCCTTGAGCGAAGCTGGGGTAGAGATAGATAATAGCTGTTAAAAATGTCTTACTTCTCTTAGCTCCAAAATTTAAATAATAATTATA
This sequence comes from Omphiscola glabra, assembly GCA_964017045.1. Lineage (NCBI taxonomy): Eukaryota > Metazoa > Mollusca > Gastropoda > Lymnaeidae > Omphiscola > Omphiscola glabra. The sequence continues at coordinate 10,395,053 of OZ024799.1, forward strand.
ACTTTCAAAAATTTTAAATGCATAAATTGAAAATTTTAAATTAATTTTTTCTTTAAAATCTGCATCCTATTTTTTTTACCAGATATGTTCTAACAGCAACTTTTGCCAAAACTCGTTTTAAAGTGCATTGCCCCACTATTCTACAGCTACGTTCCACACACTCTTCTAGAGCTGTGTTGCCCCAATTTCCCTCCAGCTATGTTGCTCAACTCTTTTACAGCTTTGTTGCCCAACTCTTCTACAGCTATGTCGCTGTTACATGCATTTCCATTGCCTGGTTAATAAAGATAGGTTTAGTGATAATAATAAACACTCTTCTTTAAACACTTAGCCCCCCCCCCCCCAACCCCTCTCCTTTGTATTAAAGAATTTCTGTCCACTCGCATTTCTATCTTGTTGATGGAGCGTCGTCTGTTTTTTTTCACTCGCGTGAGATTTTAAGACTTTCTCCTGCAGTGTTCACCTGGGGAAAGTCTGAAAAACAACCGAGGTTCGGCGGAGTTGGGTTGACACTGCCCCTCTAGTTATCTTGGTGGAGTGCGTCTGCTTCGTCGAGTGAACATGTCGATGGGTGAGCTTCGATCTACTTTTTCGTTTGTTTTTGTTTTTTTTTTATGCCTAGATAATGAGTCTAGTCACTTTGACCGGGATTTTGTAAGTAGCAAATGCAAAAAATATGTTGAAAACATTTTTTAAAAAATACTTCACAACAAATTAGAGTTTAAAGGCACTTGAAATTTTTTATTCGTAATATATTCAAAAATATTTTTTTTGAAAAAAAAAATGATTAAGTTTCGTCCTCATTCTTTTTCGATCCCTTTGACTTTATAGAGTGCTGATCTACGCTTCTGCGCGGTCTTTCTTTGACTCCATAGAGTGCTCATCTACACTTCTACCCAGTCTTTCTTTGACTTCATACAGTGCTCATCTACACTTCTGTCCAGTCTTTCTTTGACTCCATAGAGTGCTCATCTACACTTCTACCCAGTCTTTCTTTGACTTCATACAGTGCTCATCTACACTTCTGTCCAGTCTTTCTTTGACTCCACAGAGTGCTCATCTACACTTCTGTCCAGTCTTTCTTTGACTCCATAGAGTGCTCATCTACACGTCTACCCAGTCTTTCTTTGACTTCATAGAGTGCTCATCTACACTTCTGCCCAGTCTATCTTTGACTCCATAGAGTGCTCATCTACACTTCTGTCCAGTCTTTCTTTGACTCCACAGAGTGCTCATCTACACTTCTGTCCAGTCTTTCTTTGACTCCATAGAGTGCTCATCTACACGTCTACCCAGTCTTTCTTTGACTTCATAGAGTGCTCATCTACACTTCTGCCCAGTCTATCTTTGACTCCATAGAGTGCTCATCTACACTTCTGTCCAGTCTTTCTTTGACTCCATAGAGTGCTGATCTACACTTCTACCCAGTCTTTCTTTGACTCCATAGAGTGCTCATCTACACTTCACCCAGTCTTTCTTTGGCTACAAAGCGTGATATACACTTCTACCCAGTCTTTCTTTGACTCCATAGCGTGATATACACGTCTACCCAGTCTTTCTTTGACTTCATAGAGTGCTCATCTACACTTCTGCTCAGTCTTTCTTTGATTCCATAGAGTGCTATTCACTTCTGCGCAGACTTTCTTTGACTTCATAGAGTGCTCATCTGCACTTCTGCCCAGTCTCTCTTTTGCATAATGCATTTTAAGAAATTTAAAATTATTTTCGACTATTTTGTGTGTGCTAAAGACGTCTTTGATGGAAAAAAAAAATTTTTTTAAACGGTTTTAACAAATATTTGGTAATTAATTTTGCCTGAACTCGGAGCAGCGGAGCTGACAAAAATTGTGTCCGGAGTCTGATCAAAATCCTCGTTTCTATGATGACTGATTATTGTTTTAGTTTAAAATGTTCCTTTGCTTAAGAACACTCATAAGTGTGCTGAAAATTAAAATACATGTACAATTTTATCAAAGATAATTTTTATTTGTTTTGATCAATGAAAAAAATCGTATCTAATGTTATGATACATTGAGATCACCTTTTTGTTCTTTCCCCCCCCCCCCCCTTTGTCCCCTGATGAAGGCATTTATCTGACAGATTCGACTTCTGTGTTGTCTCTTCTCTTTTTTTAAGACCTCACCCTAACCTTGTACTTTGTATTATATCCTCGAGTTTCCAGCCGAAGCCGGGGTCAAACTGATCTGACCAACAGATCAAAAGGATTACAACAAGGAAGTCCCGATATGACCTTCAGCATTGAAGATGTCGTTTTTACGTTTCTTATTAATTTTTTTAAAGACCCAGTGGCTCTCAAACGTTTCAATACAAAGCCGTGAGATGAAATGTTTGCTTACTAATTGTAAACTTTAATGTCAGACTTGGGATGAAAAATAAATGGAAACGCAATTAAATTGATGACGGCGAATAAAAAGCTGGTTTGAGAACCTCTCAAATGTAACATTTGTTAACAAGAAGTCATCCAACCCCTCTCCCCCCAACAAAAAATTGCACTTCATGTGCGGCAGTTACAGTATTTGTCAGAGGGGAACGCCCTTATAGTTCATACATTTGGGTGAAGATTGCCTAATGGAATTGTAGTTGGTACCCGAAAGGTCGAAGTCCAAAATATTTTTTATGTTTCAAATCATTTGTTCGAGTGACATTTTTTTAAAAATGTATAATAATTTTCATAAATAAACGTAGCATCAATTCAACTGATATGAGTGTTCTATTTGCCCCGAAGCAAATAAAAAGGTTAATTTGTTAACATTATATTAATGACCAAACGTATTAAAATACCGCGATGATAGTCATTCGTTTGGAGTCTAGACGGCTAATTGTGGCTTTACTTTAGCTAAAGTAAGAGCAAAAAAAAAAAAATTAATCTGGAAAATCATATCATATCTGAAACTAATTGAAAGCAATCATTGCAAGAACTTTTAGATCGACGCGCCGGCCCTCGGAATCGGTCTTCCGTCTAAATCCTGAAAGTTCTGCAGAAGAAAACTTGTCTCCGAATATTGTAGGTGTGAATACCCGGCGAGGTGGTCTAGTCCTGTTTAGAACGTTTGTAGCTCACACTGGGGTTATTTAGTCGTAAGCTGTTACTGCCCTCTATTGCCAACGTCGCTAAGCCGTGTGGGGAATATCTATCTATCTATCTATCTATCTATCTATCTATCTATCTATCTATCTATCTATCTATCTATCTATCTATCTATCTATCTATCTATCTATCTATCTATCTGTCTATCTGTCTATCTGTCTATCTTTCTATCTATCTATCTATCTATCTATCTATCTATCTATCTATCTATCTATCTATCTATCTATCTATCTATCTATCTATCTGTCTATCTTTCTATCTATCTATCTATCTATCTATCTATCTATCTATCTATCTATCTATCTATCTATCTATCTATCTATCTATCTATCTATCTATCTATCTATCTATATATATAGAATGTGTCACAATGTTTTCATTCTATTTATAAAAAAAAAAAATGGGTGTTTCATAAAAACTTGTTTTTTTTTTTTTCTAATCTAAATCGTTGTATCATAAATTTGATTCGTATACTTTGTGTCACTAACCTGGAACATTATGCGGTTTGATATTTTCTGAAGCAAACAAACAAACAAAAATAATACAATAAAATTGTAACAATAAAACTTACTTTGTCAACAGTTCCGTTGTTAAGAAATTCCTAGTAATGAACTTATTAAAAAACGGGTAAAAATAAATTCAAAAATATGAAACAAATTATCGAATGACGTCTTAAGCAGGGTGTCTCTATGCCTATCATTTAATAAAATAACAAGCAATTCGCCTCATGGCTTCAGTTTTGAAACCTTTATGTCCTACTTACTGGCCAATGCCGGTGTCCATCTAGGGAGCCTGATTGACTTGAGCTGACAGAAGAAAGTAAATGGGGTCGTGGGGACGGGGGGGGGGGGGGAGGGACGTACTGTAAATGTATGTGTTGGGTTTATTTTCTGTCTGCTGCTTTTAATTCTCTACATCCTGGGTTCATTAATTTTAGACGCACAAATTTCGACGACCAACAGTCTAAAAAGTAGGATGATTTTTTTTTTACCCTCGATTTGTTAGTCGCATTTAAAAAAAAAGGAAATTTCGACACTGAATTTTTTTATTTTATTTATTTACCATGTATGTATATGTTAATGTTAACTTGAACGGAAAATAAAGGCGATGGAGATGAAATGTTTCAGAGGCATTCTTGACATCTGCTGTAGATACCATTTCACTAATGAACAAGTGAAAGAAAGGATTCGTCAAGCACCTGGGCAGTACGATGACCTCCTGGTGTCTGTAAAAAAAACAACTATGGCCACGTGACCAGCAAAGAAGGGCTCGCCAAAGAAATCTTGCAGGGCACTACTAGAGGAGGAAGAAGAAGAGGAAGACAGAGGGAAAAATATGAGAAGATAACATCAAATAGTGGACGGGATTAAAACCAGGCGATGCTATGTGTAGGGCAGAAGACCGTGAGGAATGGTATAGAATAGTTTGCATGTTATCTGTGGCGCCCCAACGGTCGAAGGACTATGGGACATGATGATGATGATGATATGTATATGCTTTCTGAGGGGATGGGGGCAGGGCGCGGTTTAACTTTTTTGTTTACTTATAATGAACGATTTTTTTTTAAAGTTTAAATGAAGACTAGGAATCAGTTGTTAATAGTTCAGAAAGTTTTAAACGGTCATATATTTCCTTGCCGTAAAATTAACTTAGTAGCTTGTATATTTGACGATGTCTGTCGTAAGCGAAAGTAAATGATGATTGTTGATACTACACTATTTTTGAGTGGATTATAATTGCTGGGTGTCCCAAAACTTAATCTATGTGCGTTGCGATTTGTTGACCATGCTTTCATTAGCGTCACCGCTTTTCAAACGCCATCTTCGGCAGATCTGTTACACAGGCGGCATTAGTCACAGGCGCCGTAATTTGCCGCCCTCGGCTCGTCGGAAAAATTTTACAATCATATAAATAAAATGCCGACACATATTTCCCTTAAAAATTATTTGATACCTCATGTATCGTGGACAATTTTGTATTCTTTTTTTTTTAAGTTTGGCCTTGGTGTGCGATCAGTGTTTTCAAATTGGTGACCACAAAATCAATGAACTACCTTAGTGGACCCTACTTTCATGTACATATTTCGAGCAAGTCCATTTAATAAGAGCCTTTTGGTGTCAATTAATTATTATATACTTTATAAATCAAAAATTAAATCGAAAATATGACGAAAATAACCCTTAAATTAAATATAGAAATACGCCGCTGAAACGAAAGCTTATTCGTAAATATGAAGAAAAAACACCTTTAAGCTGAATATAGACAGTTCAATGGCGTATTTAAGGGAGGGGGCAGGGGGGGGGGAGATGTCTCTGAGTGCTAGACTAGTTTCGGACGCCAAAATGTGCTTGGATATTATTTTATTGATGAAAATAAGAGGTTTGAGAATTGAAAAAAAGAAATGGAGTCTCTTTAAAATGAATCTTGTCCCCGGGCGCCAAACACTCTTAGCTACGCCTCTGAGTAAGATGCCGTTGAAGCAAAAATTTGCCAACTATAATATATCGCTAATTGTATAAAGCCCTAATTTAACTGGCACGATTACGGATACTTTCTAGAAATAAGGCATGACACGTTGAGCCAGCTTTTTGAAGTTGGACAGACTCATTATTGCTAGAGATCTACACTCAAGGTCGCCTCAAAAGTGTGCAGCAAAAAAAAAATCATACTAAGATCGGCTTAAAAAGGCGTGAAATAGGCTGAAGTGTTTAACCCGATTCGCGAATCTGACAAGTAAAATCACAGACTTCACCTTATCGACCATTTCGGAATTTAAACATTTTCAGACGTGGCTTGGTCACAAGTGAAACTAATTAATATCAGGTGTCTCAATCCAGGGTTGTATTTATTTATTTTTGGGTAAAGAAATTCAGAATCGTAGTTGTCAGCGGGAAATCAGCAACCTTTGCCTATTATAACAAGGAAGAGACACATTTAGACGAGATCATACTAATGGAGCATTGAAATTATATTTTTAAAGGTTACTGTGTTTGTTTTGAAAGGGGTGGGGATGTAAGGATAATTATTGTATTCATCCTCCCACTCACAATTAAGCAAAGACGCCAAAACTTTTCCCCGACTTATTAGACCACGTCTCCTCTGCCCGTCAGACGAAGACTTTATAGATTGGGTACATGAAATGATGGACTTCTTCTTCACTAAGTATCTTATCCTGAGACTACCCATGTCATGGCACTGAATGACGTCAGCACATCTTATCCTGAGACTACCCATTCAGTGCCGTCAGCACATCTTATCCTGAGACTACCCATTCAGTGCCGTCAGCACATCTTATTCTGAGACTACCCTTGTTTCGGCACTGAATGCCGTCAGCACATTTTATCCTGAGACTACCCATGTTTCGTCACTGAATGCCGTCAGCACATCCCATCCTGACACTACCCATGTTTCGGCACTGAATGCCGTCAGCACATCTTATCCTGAGACTACCCATGTTTCGTGACTGAATGCCGTCTGCAATCTTATCCTGAGACTACCCATGTTTCGGCACTGAATGCCTTCAGCACATCTTATCCTGCGACTACTCATGTTTCGGTACTGAATCCTGTCAACACAATCACATGTGATGACACTTTCAAAACTCTCGTTTTTTTAATAGGGGCAGAACAAAGCTCATTCTTAACTAAAACCTTCACAATGTGATTGGCACATTCTTCTTCTTGAAGAATAAAGTCATACACTCCTTGCTCACCTCGTAAACTATCAGGATACTTGCGTTCCTTCCACTCATTGTCATTCAGAATAAATGAAATATGTATGTGACCTTTTGTTTAACGGTCGCTTTCGAGCTGACCTTTCTCGCTTTGGGACTAAATCATGTTTTAGAAGCCGTTCTCGGACTATCCCTTAAGTACTGGAAATTGAACACAGATGTGACATTGCCCATCATAGAGGGCTTTACGTGTCTTGGTGGAATGCGATCTGTGTGTGTTTTTTTTTCCAAACCCGCTCATGTTATGTAGGTCAGACAAGTCAAAAGGCTATTTGATAGGTTCAGTGAACGTCTCTGTGATATTGAAAACCAAGCCATCGCCGGTCTCATCCAATTTCAATGCAGATGAACACAGGGAACATAAGATGTGTCCGTCACCGCTCTAGTTTCTTGCACCAATACACCAGCGAGACTAAAGAATAAAAACAAATTGATTCCAATTTTCGGCAACCCATCACCGTATGAAATCAATCAACCACTCTTTTACTAGTGGTCCTCAATTTCCCTCAATTCTTTTTCACAATTTTTTGCTGTTTAAAATATTTAAATTTACAAATGATAATACTTAAATTCTTTTATCTTGATAGTAGGCATGTCCGAATTATGTGAGACTCTCTTTTTGGTTTGAAACCTCTTTACGCTCTAACAGTGCGTTTTCGTTTCTAAACAGAGAGTGAGAGAACTACATTCAGGTCAGTATAGTTGAACACATTCATTTTTAATTTCTATATATTTGTTGCTTTTATGGGGGGTTTTATTATTTTGTTGTTGTATTTTACATAGTCTACTAATTTCTTTGTCCGTGTAACTATCTCCTTGTTACTTATTGTTATGGTTACAAAGATAAAAATCTGTGTTAATAGTTGGCTCGTAGACGAAACAATGCGTAGCGAAAGGTTTATCTAACAGTCTGCAAAGAAAATAGCAAATACCAAAGCAAGTGATATTAAATTTAATTTAATGGTTTAAATAATTTGTAAACATATTAAAACTTGAGTACAAAATAAAAAAGTGTATCAACTTACAGAAAGTAAACACAAGGTTCAATCCTCACAGAAGATATATTAATTTATACACAAAATTACAGAAACGTCTCGCTAGGTCTATATCTCGGTAGGTCTCTCTGATAAGAAACCTGGCGGGGTTTATATAGAAATTAAATACGAACGTTCTAGTACAGAAAATCTAGAAATTGCGTCACCTATTGGTATTCTTGAGAACAAATTATGGTACGCATTCGAATGTAAACAAACTTTTCCCCCATTTAGGGCAGGGAAGGACATGAAAGAAGTGACAATCGCATTTACTCAGTGACGTCAATTTCAAGTAGGAGGTAAGTCTAAGTGGTAGTGGCTAAAAATAACTCTGTGTTGAACAATAAGCCCAGTCTTATGCTGTACCAGTGGATATATAACACACCCTCTCCCCTCACTCTCTCCGCCCATCCCTCCCTTTCCTCTCTCTCTCTCTCTCTCCCTCTCTCTCTCTCGCTACCACTAGCATGTCGTCTCTCTTTTTTCCCCCAACTTCATTTCAAATTGTATTTGTTAAAAACTAAATTTACCAGTTAGCATCTCTTCCTATCTTTTTATAAACTGTTTTCCCAACAATAGACGAGGACAAGCTGATCTGTGCCTGTCTTCCAATAACATGTTCTTGACCTGAATGCATCATCTCAAGCCTGCTCATTTAATGCACTGGTGTCATTAACTATTTAACACGTTTCGGCCTCTCGGGTCTATGAACCTCCATGTAAAGCTTAGTCCTCTAAGTTTATAATATGTTTAAAAAAAATAAGTTTAACGTGTTTTTATTTAAAGTTGATTTCTCATCTTGCGTCTAAAGAAAACGTGGACATCGTTTAATTTCTATAGAAATACTTTTCATTTTGTTTTGTAAAAAGAACAATGCTGTCATTATAGGTAAAAAATGTATTAAAAAAAGTTATGATAAAACCTGAGGAGAAAAAAATATCGAACGTGTCTGCCCAGTAGCCTTCTCCGGGAACAAAAAAAAAAAGACTGACACAAATAAAAAAAATTAAAACTTAGCTGAAATGTTATATCCGAGATGTTGTATACGAGATGTTGTATCCGAGATGTTTCAGCCGGGTAGTTATATCCGGGTGGATGACCATTATATATATTCAGAACAAGGCTTATAAAGGAGCCCTTCTCTTTTATATTATATTATATGTTTTCATGCAAATAGCATAATAAACTTGTGCACGTGTTAGTCCAAAAACATCAATAATAAATATATAATGTTATGATATATATGCCATAATGAGAATACAGTTTCAAGTTTTTCGGCCAGAGGGTGTTTCGGATACCTACATTTTTTGGACAGCCCACCAAGTTATTGCTATCATCTCTTATAAATATTGCGCTTCTGGTGTGACTCGTGGACTGCTTACATTTCTGGCTGCTTCCTCACAAGCTGGCTTCATCCTATTCAGGGTATTGAGAGTATATTACAAATACTTCTCTATGTTTGATTGAAAGAAAGTACGGTTAAATAATAAGTTCACTAACGCTCGAAATATAATTCCCGATAACTACGCTAAATGATATATTTATTTGTTTAATAACGCAACTGCGTTTGGCGCGTCCTATTTTCTTCTCGGAAAATGAAAATCATCTCAATTTAAGTATGGTGTAAAAAATTAATATCGGTTCAAAAGTGGTTGGGACATCAGAATATTTAATATAGTTCATGGGCGTGAAAATAAAATTGTGCAGTGACGTGTCATGGAGGGAAGGGGGTTTCGCAAAAATTTGGAATCTTAAATGTGCGTTACTCGAGTTCATGCTTTGTCTAGTAACTTTAGTAGATGGAAAATTCAAGCATTTCTGTCGCCAATATTTGGCGAGCTATATATAGTATAATATATATTTTTACTTTATAGTTATGCAAGTTTGCTGCATTATTGTACCCTGGGGGGCAACTGCTGATTTTGAAATTGAGCACTGGTTTTTAATTTTAATGCGAAAAGAGTTCGCCTCCAAACATTGATGGCTGGCGTTCAGAATACAATCTGAGTTGACTTGATCTTTGATGGCGTGCATTCTGCGATATACCGTATATGACTCACTTCATCAACACAATTGCGAGTCTTTTTAAAATAAAGGGCCTACACTCGGGATGTTGCTATTGCGTACTATAAAAGAACACGTTTGAATATCGCATTATCACCTTCTAGTCACAGCACGCACAGTATTTTTTAAGAATTTGCGACTGTATTGTGCGAGGCAGGCATTACTTCCGATGTGTGAATGCAAATGCTCCATGAGATGCTCCATGACATGCTCAATGACATGCTCCATGACATGCTCCATGACATGCTCAATGACGTGCTCCACAACATGCTCCGTGACATCCTCCATGACATGCTCTATGACATGCTCCATGACGTGCTCCATGACGTGTTCCATGACGTGCTCCATTACATGATCCGTGACATGCTCCATGACATACTCCATGACATACTCCATGACATCATCCATGACGTGCTCCATGACATGATCCATGACATGCTCCATGATGTGTTCCATGACGTGCTCCACAACATGCTCCATGACATGCTCCATGACATCATCTGTGACGTGTTCCGTGACATGCGCAAAGCATGCTCCATGACGTGCTCCATGACATGCTCCGTGACATTCTCCATGACATGCTCCATGGCGTGCTCCATAAAATGATCCACAGCATGCTCCTTGACATGCTTCATGACATGTTCCATAACTTGCTCCATGACATGCTCCATGATGTGCTACACAACATGCTCCATGACGTGCTTCACGACATGCTCCACGACATGCTCCACGACGTGCTCAACAACATGCTTCATTGCGTGCTCCACGACATGCTCCATGAAGTGCTCCACGACATGCTCCACAACATGCTTTATGAAGTGCTCCGTTACGTGCTCCACAACATGCTCCAGGACATGCTCCGTGACATGCTTCATGACGTGCTCCATGACGTTCTCCATGACGTGCTCCATGACGTGCCACAAGACATGCTCCATGACCAGCGCATTACGCACGATAACAATGCTAATTTTGAAAGATATGGAAAATTCCGATACAGTGGAACCTCTCATAACGAGCATAATTCGTTCCAGAATCTTACTCGTTAAGCGAAACACTTGTTAAACAAAACAATTTTTCCCGTACAAATCAATGTAAAATACGATAATGCGTTCCATGCTGTAAAAAATACTCATTTTTCAAAAAGTTTTATTACCATTTATTCAAATAAAATTACTTATGAATTGTTAAGGAGTGTAACAACTTGGAATACAATTAAGATCGGAAACGAAAAACGTCAATAAAATTTTGAATTTACGACAAATAATTAATCCTATTTAATTAGAAAACTGTCTAAAGACATTAGTTTTTGCCGACGCTTCAAAATTTGACGAAAATGTGTCACAGCATTATCATTGAATAAATTTGTAGCACGAATAGCCATCTCTTTATTAGGGGGATGCTTCTCAATGTACGATGCAACAGTTCCCCATGCTTTCAGTATTTCTCTTATTGCGCTAGAAGATTGTTGCTCTGCTACTTCCTCCTCCATTAATGAGCTCTACTCCATAATTTCTTGCAGTGAAACACGATGCAACTCCTTAAGCTCTTCGGTGGTCAACTCTTGACTGTGCTCTTTCACAAGCTTCTCAATATCGTTGTCCACCTCTAGTCCCATGATATTGGCCAATGACACAATCTCGTTAACTGTAGACTCCACAGGTACTGTTTCAAAAATCACATTCAACAACACTCTATAGCCAAAGTTTTTTCTAAGCAGAAGTGATGGTCCTCTTTGGTAACTTCAAGGGACTTCACTTTTCTGCGTAACTCGTTATGCGAAATGTCGCTCGTTAAGGGAGCAACTTCTTCCCATTTTTTTTGCTCGTTATGCGAATTACTCGTTATGAGAGGTGCTCGTTATGAGAGGTTCCACTGTATCTACATTTTCTGTTAATTGGCATATCGAGAAATACGAGGTGTGTGTGGTGTGGTTGTTGGTGTGTGTGTGTGGGGGGGTAATTTTAGGAGTTTTTCCTAGGGGTTGCAGTCAGTCAAGTTTCGCCCCTGTTATCATGTATTAATATCATCTTTAGTATCTTTAGTATCTTTATTGTCTTTATCGTTGGCGGGGGGAGGGGGGGGGAATGAGTGTTAATGCAAAAAAATCTTTCACTAAACAATGCATTTTAAGAGCTTCCTGTCCTCTCATGAAATGAAACACCAAATTTCGAATAACCCTTGATCGCCATAATTGATGTTGTAAGCCTCACAACATCTACCTCGTGATCCAGTCCGTTTCCTCTATCTATTTCATGACAAGTCAATAATTCTGAATAATTGTTCCGTGCAAAAAAAAAATAAATTCTCTGATGTCAATTTTGAAATACGATTTTTTTTTTACATGGGATATGCTCCTTCCATTTCAATTACTCCTGTAACTTTAAAAAATAAAACAAAAACTATCAAACAACCAAAAAAAAAACACGGTAAACAAAATCAAATAAGGTTACTCATTTTTAAAAAGAAAATTGTTTAAACAACTATGGAATCGAACACTTTAAGTTAACATTGTTAAAATATATATATATATATATCCCAAATAATATCTCATGTAAATCCATGACATTACTTATTATGGTTTCATGTGACCTCATTAAAATGTAACAACTAGGATACAGGAGAGCGTGCTGAACTCTGATTAAGTTTTATCTTTGACTTTCCCTGGGTATAAAACAAAACGCATTAAAAACAATCAGATATTTGACTTTATTTTAGTGGGCAAGTAGGTGGAATGAATTGAAGTTTTGGTGAGTAGGTGGAAAAAAAAAGAAATATAAGTGATATTAAGGTGTAATACATTGAAATATTGGTGATCCGACAAGTCGTTTAATTAAAACCACCCGCGTTCCTTCGCTACTCAAATGATCACAACTTGATCCATACAAAAATCTAACGTTCATTATGTAGACTCGATATATGCTACTCAAATATGCTACTAAAGATACTACTCAAATATGCTACTCAATACTACTAATAACATATGCTTCTAAAATATGATATTCAAATATCCTACTAAAATATGGCAATACAAAATGCTAATAAATATGCTACTCAAATATGCTAATACAAAATGATACTCAAATATGCTACTCAAATATGCTACTAAAATATGATACTAAAATGAGATACTCCAAGATGCTACTAAAATATGCTACTGGCATATGCTACTCAAACTTTCTACTAAAATGTGCTACTAAAATATGCTACTAAAATCTGCCATTCATATACACAAGATCCCAAAGTTAAAAGTAATTTTTTTCCCGACCATACTGAATCGAATAACACCATAAACATTTCTACCTGAAGTAGTCAAAACTATCTGTTAAGCCGAATGACCGACTTGTAGTCTGGAGCGCTTGAAGACAATCGGCTTTATTAACAAACCAATTTCTTGAGAACAATTTACCGAAATAACAGTTTCTTTCATTTCATGTTCCAGTAGAACGTCTTCGAGATGCAAAGATATTTGTTCACATCAATTGCAATTTAAGTGAGGATGCTTGACTTGATGTATTTTCTTTTTTAAAAAACAACACTTTTTAGACCTTACATAACTAACTAAGTATGTTTTCATAACTACGGTAACTTCGCTTTGTGGAAGGAAGAAATGAAAACTTTGAAGGCGTGATCATTAGGTGTATGAAAATTCATCAACACCAACAAAGATCTACTAGAAAGGACATACCAGGTGCCCATTGGTGAAGACACCATAAAAAATAGATGGAGTTCATGGATTGGGCATGCCCTCAGAAAACCCCATGATAGCACCACCAGACAATGGCTAACATGTAATCCACAGGGAAAAAAAGAGAGGAAGACCTAAGAATACATGGAGCTGCGAGCTAGAGGCAGACAGGCAAAATATGGGATACACCTGGAAGCAATTGGAAACGAAAGCACAAGACCGTGATGTGTGGAAAATTCTTGTGGACGGCCTATGCCCCAGACGGGGTAAAAAAGCATAAGAAAGAAGAAAATTGGAATCAAATAAACAAAATTATTTTTTTTAATATGCCAACACCGCGACGCAAATTTATTTTTCAGAAGTTTTTCGATGAATAGATCATATATTTAACTGCGACTGAAAACGTTCAAAATTTATTCAATCATGTCTACAACTATTCTTTTTAAAAATAATGGAATATGGATATCTATAAGACAAGAAAAATGTGCTTTGTGTCCGTCTATGTAGGCTGATCAATTTTTAAAGTAATATTTTGTATTGTCATTAAAACATGCAATTGGAGATTTCTTTAACTAAATACGTAGCATAACATAATATTACGTATAATAAAACATCAGTGTAATATGCTGTCAATTATAAATGAACTCCTTGAATAGAAGCTTTTCAGAACGTTCACTGATAGCAAAGTTATAACACCCCCCACCCCCCAAAATGAGTTAAGAAAAACAGAACTACATAAAAAGAATAGTAAAAGATTCATAGAGGAACAATCACTTCAATGAATGGACAACTGGTGAGCGAATCACAGCTAAATACGTCACATAGGGAAATGGTGTCGGTGGGCCGGAGCGTGAGCAGTTAGTGCTCTCCCCCCCCCCCGGCACACCCCCACACGGCCTTTCCCTGTCGCCAGAACGTGCGGGAGCACTTCGGGAACCTCCCTCCTGGCCTAGGGGACGCCCATTCGGCCGAAAACGCTACGTCTAAAGCGTCCGCAGCCCACTTTCCCCTAGGGTTTGGGCGGGTTGCTTCCTCTTCGTAGGGAAGGTGTTGCGTTACCACCCCCGACCGTCCAGGGAGCCTTCTGTCGGGACGGAAAGCAGGCACGAAACGGTTGCTTAAGAGCGGCTTTCTCACGGCCGCGTAGCTAAAATCATCGGCATGGGATTTGACCGCCACCCAAGCCTCATATCCATCAAAGGCAACAAGTAATCATGTTAGACACTGCTACTCACATTTTGTTGGGAGTCATGCGGTCGGCCGGGGTTTTTTGCTTCGGGTGGACAAGTCCACCCTGCTAGTCCGCCACGCCACGAAGAGGCAAACTCCATGTGGACGCCTCCGATTTCCATCAAGGGCACGTTCCTAGTGGAACCGGAGCGAATTACAGCTAAAACTAACAGAAGGATGACAACCTTTTCGATACAGTTTCCATAAAGCAAAATCATGATTAGTAAGCTAGGAAACAAGGTAACTGTACGGCGAACCTCCCCCGTCATTGGTGTCGGGTAATAAGGGCATTTCGAAATGTACTGCTGGGAAACTTGACGTGCGCATTATCGCATGATTTCATTATTATATGCTGACACTGTATTAAATGTTTTGGATCAGCCTGCTATATTTTTCGGGGGGAAAGGGGGGGATACATTTTGTATCTTCCCGCGCCAGCCCAAGTCACGCCGAAAGGTCCCCCCCGCCCCTGACAATTAAGTATAGTCATACTTTATGTGATGTTCTAACCAGAATAGAGTTGTATTTGGCCGCGACGCATCCCTCTTCCATCACCCTAGGACTGTTTCTACTACATTCGGCAGGTCAAATCATGCTGAGAACATTTCATTGAGTTCATCCAGCACTACATTTTTTCCCCTTGACTTCAGTGAATGGGCAAAGTGATAGTAAACGGCCTTGTGCTCGCTACTCTATGTACCAGGGGCACAAGGACTTAAACAACTTGCCTGAAATGGCATAGCGTTTCGGATTGCGTATATATTTTTGAAGGCCATCCACGCTACGAAACTAATTCGATTTCTAGCTTTTTTTCAAATTTTTTAAAAATATTTATTTTAAAATGGGGTTTGTAATAATTTTAAATCAATGCTGCAGCATGCTACGTCTAAATTTTAATTATTGACGTGAAAGGAATGTCTAGTAGTAGGTTGATGAAAGAGCCTAATGGAAAAAAAATTGTAATAATGAATCTAGGGTTTCTCAATGTGATCGATATTAAATTCCAGCAGATGCATAGAGAATTATTGTTTTTAAGTGAAGAGTTAGATAGTTTGGTTATTTTTAAACTAAAAAGAGCGCCATCTATATGCTTTAGTCAAGGCTTCTGAAAACGGTGATTTGTAAGTGAGTTACATTGGTGCGGTAGAGTGCCACGGTGAAACATGGGCAACAACGGCGCTGATAAATAGGCTACATTTTTCTGTTGGGTAGACGGGCATATAGCGTGTGATACTTCAAACATAAACATAGCAACTCTCACAGAGTAATCATTGGCTGGGATATATAAAAATGCAGTAGAAACAGGGAGAAAGAGAGAGATGGGGAGGGGGGGGTGGCCAAGGAGACCGAAAGAGAAAGAGAGATAAAGACATAGAGAGAGCCAATGAGAGAGAAAGCGAGAGAGAGATTCCCCGCAACAAGTGGTAACGGAAATCTCGACAACCCACTCTCATCTTGTCACGTAATGCTAGGTCGAGAAGGGTCACGTCAGCGACAAAATTGCTGTCCATGTCAGTCCTTACAGCTGCTGTGCTATTTCGCTAGAGT
Organism: Omphiscola glabra; assembly: GCA_964017045.1. Lineage (NCBI taxonomy): Eukaryota > Metazoa > Mollusca > Gastropoda > Lymnaeidae > Omphiscola > Omphiscola glabra. The sequence continues at coordinate 10,411,456 of OZ024799.1, forward strand.
TTTTTTTTTTCGTATTCTCTTCACCCGGACACAGATGTTTCATGTAGATACCACATTATGGTGTCGCTTACTCTTGAGCGATCTATATCATTTCCTTGGGTTTTCATGGGAAAGAGTGTACAAAAAAAATGACATATCGATACTTATTTATTGTGATTTTCTTCTAAATCGCTTATGTTAACCCATGTCATGCCTTAATTGTAGCGTTTCGAGTGATTTGAATATATCATCTTGAATCATTTGCAAATAGTTAGCATCCTTGTCATCATGTGGTTTACCCTATTTTCGAATCGTCAGTTCTAAACTTATTTCCTGCTTCTAACAAAAGAGATAACCAGATCCCCTCCCCCCCCACCCCCTTTTTTTTTTTTACAAACAGTCTTTATAATATCGCCATGCCCAAATGTTCATGTATTCCTTTATACAAAGACGAATACATAAAATATATATTTCCCATGGCGTGTTTAAGTGTAGGAATAATCCTACTCCAGATTACAAAAATGTCCCTTCAACCATTGGGCCCCTCAGCTTTCTGAATCCACAACGGACAGTTACTATTTCTCTTTCTCCTAACCGTCCACAAGTTCCCTCATTCAACCTATTGCCAAAAAGTGCTCAATGGAAAATAAATGTCATGACAGTTGTAGTTTTCCGGTTTGCCGGGGGGCGATCGTTATGGTGGTTAACCCGTCCCTAATTCTTCACATCTGTTATAGTGCAAGCTACAATTTTGGATTAAGATTTTCTTTTGCTGTCCTCTCGGATACTACATTGCAGCTAAGAGTTTTTTTGGGTTTTTTTTCGGTTTTTTCTTTTTTTTTGGGGGGGGGGGGTGTGGGGATAATTGTTTGCTGTTGTTTGTTTGATGAAGAAGTCTTCTTGCCGACACGATCGTTGTTTTGTAGCGTCATTTTTTTTCCAGGGTTTCCCCGTACCTTGTTTTGCACATTTCCTTCCGCTATTGTTTCTTTTCAAAGGAAGAAGGAAAAAAATATCCGTCTTGTTTATTGGCCAGCACTATTTTAAGTACGTAAAGGACATGCTAAAAACAACCTGCCCTATGAACAAAAACTTTTCAAGAACCTCTTCTAAAATGACCAGTAGAGTAACCCCTTGTGAAATGAATCTGACATCATCACACATTTCAAACCTTGGTTCTGGCAAATTCCAAAACCCTTTGCAAGTTGTTCCCCAGATTTCCTGACCCTTCGTCCCTGCCCCTCCCACAACCACCAACTCTTCATGTTTCTCCCTCCGCTCATCCTAACCACAGGGTCTGGCCTTTATTTTCCCTTAACAGGAAAAATTCCCAGCTCCACCTTCTCTCCCCACCTCCCAAGCTATTTTCTTTGAGAAATAACACAACACTCCATCCACAAGTAAAGCAATCGTTCCCTTATCTCCCGTTCACCCTCCTAAAAACCCTCTCCTCTCCACGCAACCACGGTGGACGGCACCACGACCCACTCTTTCCTCCTGCTCAACTGGCCTGTCCCTCCCGCGGGCTCACCGACTCGTGACGTAACACACAATTGACCGACAACTTGGTTTTTCCTTGTTTGACAACTCTGTGGAGTCTCTTACAAACCAAAAGAGTGCCTGCCCTGGAGTCGCCGTAGTCACATGCATCCATCACCAGAGTTGTGAAACGTCGCATCCACTGCTAATCCTGTGTGCCGGCCACTGCAGTCATTGGAGACCCACTTTGCTGACGTGGTGCAGTACAAGTGGAGCATCTGTGTTCATGACAGAAGGTGAGTTCAAAGTTTTTGTTTTCCTTCTTGCTATTGGGCGCTTTCATTTCTTGTCTTTGCCCTGTCCATTTACTCGGCCACTTGACATTGGGGTAACCTTAATTTAAAAAAATATTTTTTTAAAAAAAAGTTGGGGTTCTTTGGTATAGAGTATAGATTAACAAGTATTGCTCTTCAAAAATTCGTTCTTTTGGTGAAATAAAGTCTTTGGCTTCAGGGCTACTTACATTTTTTTTTTTTATAATGTAGTTAAGCTCAGTATAATCAGAGCTGCCCCTGGTGCCCTGATGCTTTGGTGCCCACCCGACACTGACTGCCCGGACAATTCTCAGGTGCTCTAATTGATAAAATAAAATAACAAAATAAAAGGAAAATTGATATCTACTAAAAAAATGTTGTTGGTTTTAAAAAAAGACAAACAAGTGAATGAATATCTTTATTCCTTACCGTTTCCGAAAAGTGCGCCCCCGGCGCGTCATGACACACCTGCCCCATTGTTATTTAAAAATAATGACGAAATCTTGCGTCCCCCGTATTTACGTTGCTAGCGTCATTCTGTGAGATTTCTAAAAAGAAAATTTGACTTTTTTTTTTTTTAAAGAAATCTTTTTTTCATGTTCAATCTTTGTACGTTTCAATGCATTGCGTCCTGTTAGATTAATAACACACGAACAAAGTGTGGAAATAAAAAAAAAATATTTTAAAATTGATTTATAATTCAACAATAACAAATTTAAACGTGTTTGCAAATGCCTTCATCGATTCAATAAAAAATACATACATATAATTATAAATTATATATACAAAATATATGTATAATAGATATAGCCCGCCAAACTTTGGCGACAGCAATGCGTGAACTTCCAATCTACTAAAGTTACTTGACAAAACATGAACTCAACTAACGTACGTTTAAGAACCCCAATTTTTGCTACACCACTTCCCACCATGATACGTCACTGCACATTTTTTAGTTCACGCCCATGAACTATCTTATATATTCTGATGTCTCAACCACTTTTAAACCAAATATTTTTTAAAAATCATAATTAAATTGAGACGATTTCATTTTCCTAAGAGAAAATATTGCGCACCAAACGCAGCAGCGTTATTTTCAATATCAATTAGTTTTGTTATTGGGAATTATATTTTGCGCACTATTGAACTCACTATTGAACCATACTTTCTTTCAAACATTTAGAATTATGTGTAATATACTCCCAATATCAAATTCGCTGATTAGGAAGCAGTCCATTAGGATGCAGTCTGTTAGGAAGCAGTCCACGAGTCACACTAGAAGCGCAATTCATGTAAGACATTCTACCTATACCTAAAAATGAAAGAAAGAAACGAAGACGAATGGACACAACTACCGAAAGAAAACAAAGATCAGAAGAACGTAAATGAAGTGGATGGAAGTACAATGTAAAAAGCGGGGAAAAAAATAATAGTGCAGCGATGTTAAAATGTGCATTTGGATTTTGCCGTATGAACTCAAAGTAACCATATATATTGTTGATATATTTCCCACATGCTACATTCTATTTGGCGCATTACTCGCGTACAATAAACCAGTAACTGTAATGTCTAATATTCCATTAGTGTTAGCACTACTTCACATGTTTAGAAACGGGACATATCTTTTATAAGATCGAAAAATTGTATCATACCTATAAACATGTTTGAAATGATACAAAATAAGATGAAACATTACAGTATTTTTAATAAATTTTTTTAAATTTATAGATTATTATTTAGATGATGAAAGAAAACCAACACTGTACACCTTAAGCTAATACAGGCGTAGGATGATGATAGACTTAGACTGAGATTTCAGTTTTAACGATTTCCAAATTGTTTTTTTTAAGGAATGCATTTTTAATATTTTTTTAAATACCCAGTGCTTAGATCTATGTGTTTGCTATCCTGGAGAATGGAATTTCTTGACCACCGTAAGGCCTGAACAGAATATATTTTCTCGACTTTTACAGGAAAAATTAGGCTTATCCAATGTTTGACTTCTTGCTCCTATGTCGGACATCGAATCTCCATAACCAACGTCGAAAAGGGACCCACGATACATAAAATCCTACCTAAAACCTTCAGACCAGCGTTAAGTGAAACATCTATTTAAAAAATATATTATTATTATTATTATTTGCTGTCTTATATAGCGCGGTACCCCAGCCTAGGGCTAGGCTCACCGCGCTGTACATAAACATATTTTAAAAGAGACATAACCGTGACAATAACATAAAATACATATATGTAATAAAGAACAGATGTATAGAGACAAAACAAAATCTAATGCATATTCACCTCATCCACACAAGAACGTTTACATGACAAGCTTTGGACGACGACCAGCAGCAGCGTTTATCGGTCAGATGTGAGGAATCAGTCGGGGTAGTAGAGTTTAAAGAGATGTGTTTTGAGTGCAGTTTTGAAGGCTGTGATAGTTGATATATTGCGGATGTGTAGTGGAAGAGAATTCCATTGTTTGGGGGCACAGTAAGAGAAAGATCTTTCACCATATGTTTTTGTGCGAGTCTTGGGGACAGAAAGAATACGCCCGTCTGCGGAGGAGCGAAGCTGTCGAAGGGGTGAATAGACAGAGAGAAGTTTGGTTAGATAGGAAGGGCAGGAATTCGAGAAAAAGTTGTGGCAGAGATCAGAGAGTTTATAGTCAATCCGTGCTTGTACAGGTAGCCAATGTAGTGAATGAAGCAGTGGTGTGAACCACGGGCGAAAGACGAATCGATGGGAGATATACAGAGAGTGTTTGGGTGAGAGTGAGAAAGAGGGAGAGAGAGAGAACAGGTCTGAGTAAGCGAACGAGAGTGAGTAAAAGGATTGTAAAAACAGTGATACAATTGTGTAAGACATAGAAAGAAGGGAATAACAGTGATCCAGAGAACGAAAGAGCGGAAGGGAGAGACAGAGAGAGAGAAAGAGAGAGAGAGAAAGAGAGAGAGAGAGAAAGAAAGAGAGAGAAAGATAGAGAGAGACAGAAATAGAGAAAGAGAGAGAGAGAAAGAAAGAGAGAGAAAGATAAAGAGAGAGAGAAATAGAGAAAGAGAGAGAGAGAGAAAGAGAGAGAGAGAGAGACATTTTCCCCCCATAAATTGTGTCCATGGGTTGATGCATTACTCCATTTTAACAAAAATATATGCCATTGAAGTAAATAGTCGCAAGTACTAGGCTCATTCGTCACAAGTACTAGGCTAATTCGTCACAAGTACTAGGCTCATTCGTCACAAGTACTAGGCTCATTCGTCACAAGTACTAGGCTCATTCGTCACAATTACTAGGCTCATTCAATGTCCTTTTTTGGGTTTCATCCAGTAATTGGCTATGGCACCAGCTTGCAAAACAGGGCGATTCACCTCAGCTGTCCACCCCCTCCAGCCGCCGCCTCCCCTACCGCCGCTCCCACCTCCCCCACCCGCACTCTCGGTGGAGTGCACTCAGCTGACAAACGGGAAACCGTTTAGAGTGCATGGCAAAATATACACGGCTCATTCAAAATGACTTCACCTTCGTTGTGAAATTGTGTGACCTGATCTAAATTATATATATTTATATTCATGTCTTTAAAAGAAAATTTTAAAATTTAACTTATCATTGAACGGGGTTTTATTCATCCGTGGCAGAATTTATCAAACTATTTCGTTTAAGGTAAAGTAAGATGCTACTACCACGCCCACTAACATTATATGAGGGCGTATTCAGTAGTAAAAACAAGAAAACGCATGTCTCTCGCGGCGTCCGCACAATCCCACACCTGTCGTTCTAAAAGGGTCTTTTAAAGGGTCATGGGAGATAGAGCATGTTTGAAGTGTACATTTTGTACATTTACTTTTGCACTTTTTTATATTTCAAAATAACAGATAATGAAGCGTGCCGGCTAAAATAACATGTAATCTAAAAATCATCTGTCCAATATATATATACTAGCGAGAACCTGGCGTGCGTTGCACGCCACTCAATGAAAAAAGCGTTCGTGTTTTAATTAAGTTTTAAAGTAATTTTTAAATAGAAAATATTTATTGTTTTTTTCCATCTAGTGTGTACACAAAAAAATTTGACGTTTTTTTCAAAGCGTGAGCAGGCAAGATATAGCTATCTACGTGAGAAGCGTGTATTTTCAAAATTTAGTCCACACACTTGTAGCGATTGATCCACCCACGCAGTAGCTCTGTTTTAAATTATATTTAGATAGCTCAAATATTTATTATTTTCAAAATAAGGCCCCCGGCCCGAAACGTAAAATTTTAAAATTGTTGTACTTATGTCACACACAAACTGAAATGTCGTTTGTATTTGATTGATTTCTAGCCACCCATGCAATAGCACTGATTGAAATTATATTTGTATAGCTCATATAAGAAAAAAATAATTTGGGGCTCCTGCCCGAAAAGGAATATTTCAAAATGGATAAGCTAATTCAGAAACCATTGGTGCGCACAACAACTTACCAAAGTTTTATCGCAATCGGATGAATGGTATAAGAACGCATACGAAAATTATATTTAGCTCATAAAAGGGGGGAAAACGAATTTAGGTCCCCGATCCCAAAACGGAATATTGTCAAATGTAGTAATAAATCAGAAAAATTTGCATTTTTTTACAGTTCACACAATTTTCATCACTTTGGATTGATGGTATAGAAGCACATACTGGATATACTTATATGTGTTTAGTTATAGTTTACCAAATTAAGATAACTTTTTTTGCAATTATTCGAGGATGATCTGTCTGTCTGCCTGACTGTCTGTCTCTCTGTCTGTCTCTCTGTCATTATGTCTGTCTCCCTATCTGTCTCTCTCCCTGTCTATCTCTCTGTCATTATGTCTGTCTCTCTGTCTGTCTCTCTGACTGTCTCTCTTTCTGTCTCTCCTTCTGTCTCTCTTTCTGTCTGACTGCTTGTTTGTTTGTCTGTCTGTCTGTTTATCTATCTATCTACCTATCTATCTATCATCTACCTATCAACCTATTTACCATCCACATGCCTACCTACCTACCTGCCCACTTACCTACCTACCTAACTATCTACCTACCTATCTACCAATCAAGCTACTATCTACAGACCTGTTTACCCTCAAAATCTTAAAATCGTACAATTTCATCACAAAATCGTTCAATACATTATCTTAATAGTAAAAAAACACTCAGTATATATAATGTATACACATCAAAATCGTACATTGTACGCCAAAATCGTAAGAGTAAACAGGTCTGTATCTATCTACTCATCTATCTACCTATCTCCCTACCTACCTACCTACATATATATCTACCTACCTACCTACCAACCTACCTACCTTTCTACCTACCTATCTATCCATCCATCCATCCATCCATTCATCCTCTCACCCACCCACCCACCCTTCCATACATCCATCCATCCTTTCATCCATCCATCCGTCTAGCTATCTTTTATCTACATCTCTATCTATCTATCATCAATCTGTGTATTTGTCTGCCTGTCTTTCTGTCTGTCTTTCTATCTCTCTATCTAATAAAATCTCTATTCATAAAATTAAATTTTCACTTGTGTAATGTGATTGGGTTTTGATATCCATGTGTAAGTAAATGTAAATATATTTATGTTTTGTTAAAGTCATTGATTTTCTTAATTGGTTAACATATGTTCATATGTAAAATGAGAATATAGCTTCTTTTTTTACAACTAAAATGTCATTGGATTGAAAGATATTGTCATCCAAGTAAAAATGCATGAACTCTATATCCTACCATCGATATCAATGTATCGAAGAAAGTTAATTATTGATCAATTTATTTCTGAGGCTTATCTTGTTCTGCATTGGTCAAAATGAATGTATAGTGTACACACCGCCCACAGAGTTTTTAAAAAAATAAATAAATCATACACTGGATTGTAGCCCCCTTACAAAATCAAAAAGATTTGTTTTTCATTTCATATGCTTTATTCTTATCTAGATCAGCGATTTTGCTATTTAGTTTTGCTGCACCAATTTAATTAAACGGCATATTCTTATTAAAATTATGTTTAAATGTAGAGTTTTTACTACTTTATAAACTTTATAAATTTCATCAAAGCTTATTTTTGGAATGAAAAAAAAAAAAAAAATTAAATGTTAAAATTTCAAAGCTAAATTAGTATTTAAGTTTAGCAATTTAAAAAGCAATCAATGCTATTTATTAATTTTACTTATAAGAAGGGGAATGTATATTATAAGTTTTGTCACGCTCTTTTATTAAATCAGAAAACTTTTAGCTTTGTCTAAATAGGCAATTGTCACTATGACGTCATTTGTTTGATTATTTAGAACAAATTAATTTTAATTTTATTTCGCCTTATTGACAACGCGCTAAAGAACGCACTAACAACAACTGATGTTTAGGTTTTCCCGATAAATATGATTCCTGTGTATTTCTTTGATCATATTTTTTCTATTTAATTTTTTTTCATAACTTTCAAACGCATATAAAATGCTTAAGATAGTTACTTAGTTGTTTCTTTATATGTATTCTTAATTTATAATATTAATACTTAAACATTTGCTAAAATAAAAGCGGAAATATAATATTTTTTGCGCAAGTAAATGTATTCGATTTCCGTAAGATAATAGAAAATAACTATGATTGATTTTAAGAGTCCGAACGTATCAAAATATTTTCGGTTTTTAAACGTTATGTCCCTATAGCTCAATCTTATATATATATATATAAGTTCAACGACCTGGTTGTTACTCAACAGGTCAAGAATTATCTTTCAAGGCCGTCTCGTGACCAGCTTGAGCTGAGATTCTGAAGTAATTCTAAATCTTTAAACCATCGTCAATCAATTTTTTTTTTCTTTTTCGGTTTGATGATCTTGAAGTGTTTTCAAAATACCATATGCGTTTTGTGGGGGTGGAGGTCAAAATTTTCCAGTCCCTTTAGACAACTTTATTTGTGTATTTATATTTTTTTTTAAAACACGAGTTTTCGTTTGAGAATCCTTACTTTTGTTCGGATTTTTGTTTCGTAAAAGAAAAAAAAAAAGAAAAAAATGTTTCCTTTAAAATTATACATTGTTAAAAAAGATGTTTATTTAAAAAACAAGAACTAAGAAGCAAGTTTTAATAGAGAGAAAGGACAAAAAAAAAAGTATTCTTTTTTTTTAACTTATCAAATTCCGAAACATAGAATGAAGATTATGAAAATGTGTTAGTGACATCGTCCTCAAAAACCCCCATAGTGTTGTCCCCTCGATGCTTAAACCCACTAAATACGGCTTTATCGGTACAAAAGCACAATTGTGGGCTTCTTTTAGCACTTCCCTTGGGGCCAGATGACGTCATTTTTTTTCGAATTAGTCTGTGTGATGACGTATTGGTAGCAGGTGTGTATGGATTTTTATTTGTTAAGACCACAAAGTCTGCAAATGTATGCTGTGGCCTTTTTGAATCGATAGCCGTTCTATCAGAAGCCGAGAACTGCTGATTCCCGCTTCACTGTCCACTTAAGTCAATTTATGGATTTTTTCCCGAGGTTTTTCCCACTTACTCAAATTTCATTTAATGCGCTTTAGTGTTATTTAGTGCTTAGAAAAAGTAACACCGCCTGGTGTCTTTGACATCACCACCTTAAAGCCAAATTTTATGTCATTGGCAATTAATGGAGCTTTGGTGATTCTGAAAGTTATCCCCCGTTACTAATTGATTGTTGTTTGTTGTTCTTGTTATTTTTTTTTTTTTTTTTGTGTAGCGTATGGCAAATATCCTGATTGTACCTTAGTTAACTAAATCGTTCGTCAAGACAACCTAGTACCCCTTGGCATCGATGTTAATATAGCCATTGCTGTTGCTCCACGTTCTCTCACTATATATATTAGCAGAAGTCAAATTTCAGCATATCGTTTATTTATTTACAAATCACACAACATAGGATAATATAGTTCACATCGATGGAAACTTGAATAATGTTTACACATGGATATCAAAACCCAATCACTTTACACAAGTGAAAATTTAATTTTATGAATAGAGATTTTATTAGATAGAGAGATAGAAAGACAGACGTACATCCACTTCCTTATTCCAAAAAAGTTAAAATTGTATAGTTTAGATTTTAAATATATTTTTAATTGTTTACGTTTTGGTTAAAATGATATTCTTCAGATATTAATTAGGTGCACGTTCCTTGTAAACATTTATGTCTGAGATTCTCATGTAATTATACAGATCAGTGGAACTGTAATTGGTGGTTAAGAACGATGCTTCGCTTGAAAATAAATGTTGACGTAGGCGATCGCGATAGTCTCTTAAAACGAAAGAATTGTAAGCATCTTTGTTGTGTAGCATCTTTGTTGTGTAGCATCGTTGTTGTCGCAAACCTTAAATAAAAGAGAGTCTATTTAAATTCCACCCCCACCAAAAAAAAAAAAAAAAGAGAAAATATTGTTTAAAGTGTCTTTGGAGTCGGATCCTAAAAAACTCCACATCTTCTGAAATAAAATGTTCTCGCCTTATCCTAAACCTTTCTTGTCAACCCTTATTCTCTTATTTGAGATTAGTGCTAGTCATCGTATGCAGGTTGTTCCAGTGTTGTGGCTGAGGTTGGTGACGCCCCGGAGGGAGTGAACCAAGAGTTTTGCCGCCCCCATTCCACAAAACTCTGAAGATTGCCGAAAACACCGCCCCCTGAATTTATTTAGAAAAAAATGGCCGGCCCGCTTCACCCCACTTTCCCTCCACACACACCGGTTCCTTCGCACCTGTTTCGCACTGTTTTCATAACGCAACCAGTTTTTACTGAATACATTGAAAGCAGTCTTCTACTGTTTCGACGATGACGTGAATGGTTCGACGGCTTACGACACAATCAACAACCTGTCCGCCCCCCCACACTCTCTGTTTCCTCCACTTGGCACTAAGCTACTATTTATCTTCTTTACCCGCTATGACATAAGGATATATAATTCATGATTAGAACTACTTTAGTTGTAATTAGCTTTCGATCCAGTCTCTGGGCGTGAGTGCGAAGCAATCGGCCATCTGCGCTAAAACAAAAAAAAAAATCGAATCTTTCTAATTGTTCCCTTAAGTCTAAAATACCCTAAGAAGTATAGTGTTCAAAATTTAAGACATGTTAGCAATAGCTAGTGGGGCACATCTTTACAGAATGACAACTTAACATGAATAGGACCCCCTAAATCGGTGGTTCTCAACCTTCCTAATGCCGCGACCCTTTAATACAGTTGCTCGTGTTGTGGTGACCCCAAACCATACACTTATTTTCGCTGCTACTTCAAAAATATGTATTTTCCGATGGTCTTAGGCGACCCCTGTGTAATGGTGGTTCAAATCTCCAAAGGTGGGGGGAGGAGGAGGTCGTGACCCACAAGTTAAGAACCGCTGCTCTGTTAAGAATAGAAGTTCAATGATTCCCCACATCTGACCGATAAACGATGCTGCTAGCTGCCGTCCATGGTATGTCATGTAAAAGTTCTGGGGTGGGTGGGGTGAATATGAATTTGTTTTTGTTTTGTATCTATACAACTGTTTTTTGTATCACATAAATGCACTTTATTTTATTGTCACGATTATGTTTCCTTTGCTAATATTTTTATGTACAGCGCGGTGAGCCTAGCCCTAGGCTGGGGTACCGCGCTATATAAGACAACATATAATAATAATAATATTGACGTGTTTTAAATTTCAAGGATCCCAATCGGAAACTTCACAAACGGACACTAAAATAAATATTTGAAAGTTTGTTTTTTAAGAAATCGTGTCACCTGCTATTTGTTGGTTTTTGTGTTTGTTTGTTTTTATTGTGTTTTTGGCAACATCAAGCGAAGCCGCAGATTAACAGAAATTTAATAAAATTTTAACGCTATCATGTCGCGTTCTCTACAAATGACTTTTTGAATCTCAGCTTCTGGTTAATGACAGTACTTCAACTGGGCCAAACAAAGACATCCAACAAGAAGAGAATTTTGTGTCACGAAGATTAGTTTGAGTTTCGAAAGAAGTAAAATAAAATACAATAATTATGACCAGGGCCATATGACAAGGGTGGCACAAACAGAATTACCGTCTACCCATTAAATTCATATTAAAATTTTCTACAATGTGGTCACGCCATCCATTGGAATCCGCCTCCGACTTTATCCATTTTATTCACTTAATGTTCTAATTGTACATTTAAAATAATCCAATCATTTTTTTTCCCTTACAGATTAAAATTAATGTAGCTTTCGTACTGGGACGCTATATTGTATTATTGTCTTTAAATTTGCTACTTTCCATTACATTAACACCTTAACGCTTCGCCTAATTACCAGACACTGCGGGTCCCATCTCTCTAGGGCATACACAGAGTTCGCTGATTCTTAATTACTTTTGGAAGCATTCCCCATGGTTGGCCACACAAAAATTGTGTGGGACATGTGGTTCTTTTTAGATAACTTGACTGGTGTGGCATTGGATCTTAGGGCATTGTTGGGAATCAAATATTTGAGCAACCTGTTCGCTGCTCTTGTGACCGTCTTAAGGATTTGAAAAAGGTAGACGGAAAGTTAGTGTATTATTTTATGTAGTCGATACTAAAAATAGAACTAAAAAAAAGATGTACACAAACTTTGGTTCGATAGACCTAGTTTTAAAGATAGTCCCATATTTTTAAAAACCAGTTGGTTGAACTCAATAGGTAAAAAAAAAATTAGATTTCGGTTCTGCTGGACCGGTACGAAATGGATGAATCTCACCACTGGTAAAGGATTGTGTTTTAAAAGCATATAGTGTACCTTTTTAAAAAAAAATTAATTCATCTTCTAGGCTGGGTGTGTTTCGAAATATCACAATTTGGTGTTAATATAAGCACATTTTATTGCATAGAAGAAATCTGTGGCATTTTCAACACTATTTAAATTTTGGAGAAATACAGATAAGAAATACCTTGGGCATAGTGTTGTTTTTTAAAAAAATAATTTTGCCGGATATTTTTCGTATCCACCTACATATGTACTGTGTCAGTAGGTGCTTGCGGAAGTGGGACAGATTTTTACGATGATGTTTTTTTAATGCCAATTTTAAAAAAAATAGAGAGAAGAATCATACTAAAGAATACATCTTCGCAAAATCACGTTGTAATTAGAAATAAAAAGATCCGAAAGAGAAATTTTACAATTTTTAGGTTTTTTTTTTTTTAATTTAAATAAAACATAATATTTCATTGTTATTATTATTATTAGATGTCTTATATAGCGCGGTACCCCGGCCTAGGGCTGGGCTCACAGCGCTGTACATAATATTAGCAAAAGAGACATAATCGTGACAATAAAATAAAATCCATTTATGTAATAAAGAACAGCTGTATAGAGACAAAACAAAAAACAAATTGCGTCCTCCCCCCCACCCACCCACCCCAGAACATTTACATGTCAAGCCATGGACGGCGGCCAGCAGCATCGTTTATCGGTATTGGTGGGGGGAATCAGTCGGGGTAGTAGAGTTTAAAGAGCTGTGTTTTGAATGCAGTTTTGAAGGCCTGTGTGATTGGTATATGGCGGATGTGTAGTGGCAGAGAATTCCATTGTTTTACCAACTTAAAAGAAACGCTCGAGCCTTGATGCTGAAGTTTTTTATCGAGCTGAAAATAGCTGAGTACTTAAGGAGATGCCAGACAGAATGTCAACAGTTGACCACGACAGATCCGCGAATGAACTGTGCATTGGGAAATACACGTTAAATGGGGGAGGGTGTAGATTTTAAAAATCCAAACTCTTGGCATTCGTGCGACGGTCTTTCTAAATTGATCTTTATTTTTGTCTCTGCCCTTGAGAGTTATGCTCAGCTTTTTTAGCGATTGCGCAAGGCAACTTCCTTTTAACATCAATATCGTTTTAGGCAAAAATCATTCAGTTTTACATAGATGAGTCTTTGCTAGTATTAATAAAATGTCTTCTTTTAAAATGATGTATGCTTTTTTTCTAAGTGTGTATATTAATTATGTTTAAAAGACTTAGCTTTTTTTGTGGATATTAAACAGTTTATGTTGTGCTTGCCCTCTGTTGTCGTCCTTTCTGCTGTGGTTTTTCTCATTTTTGTTTTTTAATTATTTTTAAAAAATTTTTTTTTTGTATGTAGAGATTGTCAAGTATTTTGAGACTCTACTCAGGGTATATTGTCAAGTATTTTGAGGCTCTAATCAGGATATATTTGTAGCCAGAAATGTCCACGTGCAACTACATTCATTTTTAAGGACGCGGACGTGGACAATGAAAGATGTTAACCAGCTTTTCATCGCTCGTTTGCACACTGACAACGGTGATAAGATGCTTTTCTTTTTTTTTTTTCTTTTTTTTTTGGGTCTAATCCACCTGGGTCAGACTCAGTAATCGGCTGAAAGGACTTCAAATATACTTCAAATATATTTCAAATATAGCTCAAATATCCTTCAAATATACTTTAAATATCCTTCAAATATCCTTCAAATATACTTGAAATATCCTTCAAATACACTTCAAAAATACTTCAAATATACTTGAAATATACTTTTGAAAACGTCATAAAAGACTTCAAATATACTTCAAATATATTTCAAATATACTTCAAATATACTTGAAATATATTTCAAATATACTTCAAATATACTTCAAATATACTTCAAATGTACTTCAAATATACTTCGAAAATACTTCAAATATACCTCAAATACTCTTCAAATATACTTCAATTATACTTCAAAAATACTTCAAATATACTTGAAATATCCTTCAAATATACTTCAAAAATACTTGAAATATACTTCTAAAATACTTGAAATATACTTGAAATATACTTGAAATATACTTCAAATATACTTCAAATATACTTCAAAAATACTTCAAAAATGCTTCAAATATATTTCAAATATACTTGAAATATCCTTCAAATATACTTCAAATATACTTTTAAAAATATGTCAAAAATACTTCAAGTATACTTCAAATATACTTCAAATATACTTCAAACTATTCTTTACTTCTAAATCAAGTGATAAACCGTTATGGACTCTAAGTTTATTTTAAGAAGCTCTACGGGAGATATTGATGTTGAATTTTTTTTTTTAAACAATACAAAGATTTTTTCGGGCGCCAAAAAACCGGATATTGCTTTTCATTGAATAATTGCACGTAATGAAGTAATTAATGTAATTAAGAATACATTGAAACGTTGCCTCGTTACCACACACTCAAAAATTGTAATAACATATTTTTAAAAATAATATTTTTTTTTAAAAGCGAAAAAATGACATGTTCTATAACGCAATGAACACAACAAACCAACAAACAAACAAACAAAATAATTCCTCCGTTCTCCAAGTCGACATCATTCCCGTTCTTCATTACGCCACTGGTTATCAACACAAGAGTACAGAATGATTAGAGTACATCTATATATATCTATACACACACAGTTATTAAAACAGCCCCGTTTATAAACCCCTCGTATTGGTTTCAGAAACTCCCACACTGGAAATCGTAATCCAATCTTACGACAGGACATTAAAGAAATTGATCCCATATAAAAAATTTAAAAAAAACAACAACAACAAAAAAACAAAACAAAAAAAGTTTGACGTCATTAGATATTAAGTCACCACGATCAGAGAAAAATTCGGGACATAAATATTCTGCGTGTTTCTTTTCTTATTTTTAAAACCTTCTTTAAGAAAAATGTTCTTTCTTTGGGAAGACAAAATGAATAGTGTATGTAACAAAATATGTTTAAGCTTGAAATAAAAAAAAAAAATAATTTCAAAAGGACGTTTCGGATAGCCGCCGTCGTCAGCAAAATGATAGATTACAAATTATTTGAAATAAAAAAAAAACGTAAGTGTCACGATGTTTACCTCAGACTCTGTGTAGAGCCCACACACCCCCTCCTCCCAAAAATGTATATTTCTATTTGTGTATGGTGCTTTTTTAATGAGTAAAACAAAGTATGGTCAAACCTGAAGGTACGGAACGCAACAAAAACAAATGAACGTATCAGCGGGAAGCCTTCGTCAGCGGACAAACAACAGAAGAAAAAAAAACAGAATTAAGTTTTTTTTAAAATAGCACTTGCTGATAAGTAGTATCCGAAGGGGGCCAGCGAAAGAATTGTGCATATTAAATTATATGATATTATTGTCTACCTGAATGTGTATATTATTATGTTGAAAACACATTTTTTATTGCATCGTTTACAAAACAAAACTATGTTCAGCCCGAGGGATGAAAAAAAAACCCAACAACTTCTCATTTAAAATGTTCAACTTATTCAGATTTCTTTAGGCTAACACAATTGTTTCAGTAATGTATAGTATATTATCATTTTTGAATTAGATCTTGGAAGTCTCCGTCGTCCACCGCCATCAAAATGTTCAAGCGTTCGTTTTCGTTACTACTTCAACTTTCACATAACATGTCACCTTGAACTGTTAAGGAATTGTGTAAATACACATCTTCCGGGGGGAGGAGGGGGGGGGGGATTTTGATCTCTCCGTACCCGCTTCTCCTGAAATGATTACAGACCAGTACGGTGTAAGGCAAGAGAGCCGGACTGTCACGCACTAAAGCGAACTCTTCGGTACGGTTCACGGAAGAAAGCCGGATTGTTTTGTTGTTTTTTTTCATTTTATTTTTCCTTCTTCATCTTTCTTTTATTCTAAGTTTTTAGGTTTTTCTTTTCTTCTTTCCCAAACCAATTTTTTTTTTTTTAAATTGCTGAGCCGACAGCATTAGCCCCTGAGGGGACGTAACACTCGCTGATATTGATTTGCTGCTGCGGTATTTCTAGTCACGCACTTTTAGTCGTGGCTCAGATGTTGAAGACCTCCTAGTGAGTTATCTCCCCCCCCCCCCCTTTTTTTTATATCTTCACTCCCTTTGATTTTTTTTGTTCGTTTCTTCAACCAGCGTCAAGTTGGGTTTTTTTGTTTTTTGTTGTTGCTCTTTTCGCATTTATCCCTTTGATTTATTGAGCAATTGTATGAGTTCCCGTGTGTCGCGTTCAAGAATTCGATGGAAATCACTTACAAGTAAAAGGAGGTCGATCGGGCTCTTTAAAGGTCATTTCAGTGCATGGCGTTTAGAGACTTAAGAAACTGTTATTTTTGTCTGCGACCGCATTTTGTTTCAGTGAAACATAATTTTATTCAGTTTCAAAATAATAATTTTTGGTATCGCTATTCACAGTGTAATAGAAAATTCATTTCAATCTAAAAGTTGGTGGCATGTTGGTGCCAATGTGGCATGTTGGTGCCATGTTGGCGTGTTGGTGCATTGGTGGCGTATTGGCGCCATGGTGGCACGTTGATGCTTGGTGGCACGTTGGTGCCATGGTGGCACGTTGTTGCCATGGTGGCACGTTGGTGCCATGGTGGCACGTTGGTGCTATGGTGGCACGTTGGTGCCATGGTGGCACGCTGGTGCCTTGATGGCACGTTGGTGCCAAGGTAGCATGTTGGTGCCATGGTGGCATGTTGGTGCCATGGTGGCATGTTGGTGCCATGGTGGCACGTTGGTGCCATGGTGGCACGTTGGTGCCATGGTGGCATGTTGGTGCCATGGTGGCATGTTGGTGCCATGGTGGCATGTTGGTGCCATGCTGGGACATTGGTGCCATGGTGGCATGTTGGTGCCATGATGGGACGTTGGTGCCATGGTGGCGTGTTGGTGCCATGTTGGCACGTTGGTGCCATGGTAGCGTGTTGGTGCCATGGTGGCATGTAGGTGCCATGGTGGCATGTTGGTGCAATTGTGGCGTGTAGGTGCCATGGTGGCGTGTTGGTGCAAGAAAATGTTTGTTTGTAATAAAGAGTATTTATTGTCACTTTTAGTTCATCGCGATTGACCGCAAGAGAAAACGGACGACAGCTCCCCCGCAAAAGCCGCTACCGAGCAAGAGTGACACCTGGTGGACTCTAAGGAGAGGCGACAAGAGTCTCACCGCCCGGATGAGGACGGGCCATTGCGCGACGCGCAGCTACCTCCACAGGCTGGACGATTCCATAGCAATCGAACTAAAAACAACACAACCGTTTTACGTATCATATTTATTTTTTATTTTTTTTTTAAAGACGTGGCTTATTTTCAGCATATTTACATTGTATCGTAATTTCATCTATTGTGCGGTGCTTGTTTTGTTTTGTAACACCCATGCTGCCATGTGACACTTACAATTAAAGTCAACGAGTTTTATTTCGCATTAAACCGTCGCTGTTCTTCTAACGGTAAGCCAGTGCTTCATTGAGTTATCTCCACTCCAGCGTTCCGTGGAGTTCTCTCCACACCAGTGTTCCATTGAGTTCTCTCCACACCAGTGTTCCGATAAGTTCTCTCCACGCCTGAGTTGCCTTAAGTTCTCTCCACACCATTGTTCCATTGAGTTCTCTCCACACCAGCGTTCCATTGAGTTCTCTCCACACCAGTGCTTCACTGAGTTCTCTCCACACCAGTGCTCACCTGAGTTCTCTCCACACCAGTGTTCCATTGAGTTCTCTCCATAAAGACAATATCTTAATTCCAAAACATTTCTATGCGCGAATACGATTTTTTATTTTATAAAAGGTCATCGATTTTTGTCCTGCAAAAAAGTATCCAAAATCCAGCAATTTCCGATCAAGGGGCAGGTCATTTGGGGATTCGTCAACATTTGATGGATGAACATGTTCAAAGAGATAAAGCTGTCTGACACATTTTCTAGGCGAAAAATTTGATGTATTTTTTTTTTACAATTCAGTTTTCGACAATAATAACAGTACTGAAACTCATGCGTCTTGAACGCGTAAGTGCGTTTGTCAAAGGTGCATAGCATCAGATGCAACGTGTTCCCAGAAGTGAAAATGAAGACACGTTGGGGTGTTGTTTTGTTTTTTTTTGTAAATGGGTCTCTCAAAGAATGGACCGAAAAAAAATATCATCATCTGTGGGTATGATCTTCGCTCAACGTAAATTGATTAAGAAATTGGGTAGGGTGGCCAATTTTTAAAAAAAGTTGGCAGAAATTATCCGAGATGGATTTAATAAGACCTCGCCAAGTAGCACGGCAGTGATGTTTGTTGTTTCAAAGTTACCGTCGTTCTGGACGTGAACTGTGTCTGTCAATGGAAAAAAAAAGGGGGGGGGGGGGAGTCTGGTCAAGCCATCGGTCAAGAGCTTCGTGCTCAGTCCCGCATCTTGCAGATTGTTTGTCAGGTCAACCATTTAGTGTTTCGGCATATGAATATCAAAATGTGTTCACCAGGTCCTACTACGTCATCATTGAAACTGAACAACAACGATTCCGCGATTCCGCCTTTCGCCAATGGCTTAAGACTTAATTGTAATATTTTGTATCGCATCCATTTTTGGACAATGCTCGACGGAGCTGGATATGAGAGCCAAGATGATATATTGTGGGAAAAAAGTATTTTCCTATGGATTACGAGGATCCACATTTTTTATAGGAATGTTTGGTTCTCAAAAGACTCCCTGTCAAACTTAGCTAAACCATCCGTTGTCTACTATTACCACATACACGAATTTAAAGATATTTGCTTGTTAAAATTCATATTTTAAGAATGCGGTAGAATAAAATACTTCATTACATGAATTTTCTGGGAAATGAGAGGATCTTTAGTATTAGAACGTCAAAGAAGATACACAGAACACAATTTCTACGCTAAATGAAATTATTTTCTTTTTTTTTTTTAAATTATAGCAAGTGCGTTTGGCGCTTAATATTTTCTTTTGTTGTTCGGAAATAGTTGGTGAAATAAATATGTGATGTAAAAAGCGTGGTGGGACACTGGAATCTTAAGAACAAAGTAAAATAATAAAAAATACATATTAATAATTAAGGATTTAGATTTATATGGGGAAAACTTTGTTGGTTCTTTTAGGGTTGTTTAATAGAATTATTTTTTTTTAATTGCTCTTACACAATTGTTGAGCCAAGTTGACTCAATGCACCTCTCTTTTGCGTACTAAAATTAACTTTGGTTTAGCGTTATAAATGGTGGGGGGGGAGGTGCTGTTTCACTACACAGGACGGGGGAAGGTTTTTGCCAGTGGCGTAGCGAGCTTAACTCGCGCCCGGGGCACAATACCTTTTTAGCGCCCTCAATACCTTTTTAGCGCCCCCCCCTATTCGAAAACCATACAATATTATAGTAAAATATACCATTTGGCGCCCTTTGTGAGTAGCGCCCGGGGCATGATGCCCCCACTTGCCCCCCCCCCTCACTACGCCACTGGCTTTTGCATCATAATTAATTATGGAATATAAATGTACGCCTGTCGTACTATTCAAACACATACGTGCTCTGAACTGTGGACGCACAACAACGATAGCGAGAGGAAATCTGAAGAAAACACAAGGACAGCTTCATCTTTCTTGTGAACATCACGAAGAAGGAACTTAGAGCAACACTACCAATGTATTTTTAGTTTCTAACTATTTAACCCTGAAAAACATGGCCAAAGAATGAGAGAATCCGCCGGGACCGGCCGGCGAATTTCACCAACTTTAGCTTGAACGATCCAAGGAAGAAAGGAAGGAAAAAACAACAACAACAGACCAGAGATGTCACTCGCGCTAACGTACCGAAAAAAATGCAGCATGCCAGCGTAATCGACACACACTGCAGGACAACGATCTGCAGAATTATATCGGAATTACATTGCCTTGCAGTCAAGTAAGAAAGACAGGTGACGTCACACAATTTGAGAGCTTTTCTGAGCATCACAAGATTCAAAGGAGGTGGGGGGAGGGTGGATAAAGGGGAGGGAGTTTTAAAAAAAAAAGGGGGGAGGGCATTAGCTTGCACTCGAAACAGGACGGATGAAGTGATCTTGCACACTCTAGAATGGCTTTCGTGTATTTTTGGGATTTGTGTAGCCTATACCTCAAAAATATATTCAGGACTGTGATGTTCTAATAGAAGAACATTGATCATAAATGATGGCTTGACGTACATGTAGATAAAATGGAGCCAATTTAGATGTGTCAGGCTCGGATTCAACGAAAGTGATTTTGTATTATTTATTTACCGAAATCGAATCCATTTCAATATCATAAAGTATATCTGCTTTTATGCAAGTAAAAATTATTTTTAAATATTTAGGTAATGCTGTTATAAATTATTTTTAAAAAATATTGTAAAGTAGGGACCATAGTGCTTTTTTTAAATTTAAAGACATCATACTATGAGCTATTGTTGTACATCATTGCCTATTGTAACTATTGTTGTACATCATTATCTATTGTAACTATTGTTGTACATCATTGTCTATGGTAACTATTGTTGTACATCATTGTATATGGTAACTATTGTTGTACATCATTGTCTATGGTAACTATTGTTGTACATCATTATCTATTGTAACTATTGTTGTACATCATTGTCTATGGTAACTATTGTTGTACATCATTGTATATGGTAACTATTGTTGTACATCATTGTCTATTGTAACTATTGTTGTACATCATTATCTATTGTAACTATTGTTGTACATCATTGTCTATGGTAACTATTGTTGTACATCATTGTATATGGTAACTATTGTTGTACATCATTGTCTATGGTAACTATTGTTGTACATCATTATCTATTGTAACTATTGTTGTACATCATTGTCTATGGTAACTATTGTTGTACATCATTGTATATGGTAACTATTGTTGTACATCATTATCTATGGTAACTATTGTTGTACATCATTATCTATGGTAACTATTGTTATCCGCTGCTGTCGTATTTTACTGGTTCCGCCACGCAGTAATGGATATTATTAGGCAGTTCAAATCTGGTAATTCTGTACGAGGAAAAACATTTTTTGTTGTCGGAAAGGAAAAAAACAACAACTTTTCTCTAATTAATTTGATTGTTTCATATGTTATATCAAACATGTCATACCACTGCGTCTGTGTTTTGTATTTTTATTGCGGCTGTGTAGGAACCTTCTTTTTATATTTCTTTTTTTTAAAAAAGCTTTCTACGCTTTCTTTTAGGAATGAAGATTCTTGTAATTTAATTATGGGGTTTTTTGGGTTATTTTTTCCCCCCTTTTTATTCCCGCATCGCGATCAGACTTCCACAATGTTTACAAATGTATCCGTGGAAACGATGCAAGGCAGCCAGATTTCTCAAAGATATCGTTTACACTACGTCCTTCTTCATCAGTTTAAATGAAACATGAACATATAAAACAATCTCTCTCTCTCTCTCTCTCTCTTCGTGGATTTATTTCTTTGTTGAAAGAATTTGTTAGTTTATGTAAGTGGCCGCACCGTGATCTACATAATATAGACGCCTTAGTACGATACAGAGAACGGCGAAGTGTATTAATATGAGCAGAGCGTTGAATAAACGCCCCATATGTGAAGTATGAAACATGAAACACATAAAAAAAAGTGTCAGTGCAAGGAAAGAAACAATACAAAAGGACTGAGGACGCACGTAAATAAGAGGAAGGAGATGGGTCGCTTGCCAATCGTGTTACTGCCAAATTAATAGTTTTAAAGTAACAGCATCCTCGGATATATATATATATAATAAATACACATACCGATAGATATATTATATGTGAGTTGTTGTTCGTCCGTCAATATCTACTAGGACCATCAAGTCAACCGTTTGTTTTTGGGGGTGGGGAGGTCCACGGTGTGTTCGTAGGTTGCTTGCTAGTCCTGTAAGTGCATCGGAATAATCTCTGGCACCGCGGGCAGGGGAAAGTTGCTGTAGTCGGTGATTTAAAGGTTGCTCTTTCGGGCTGGCCTGCATATCTCTACTGTGACTATCCAACTGGCTTCAGGAGATTGAGGCCCCTTTTTGACAGCTGATATATATATATAATATATATTTTTTAATTAATTTTTTTTTTTATTGGTTGTGATTATATCCCTAATGATGGCATTTCAATTTTATAGAATGTTTAAGCTGCATGCTTCTCAAAGTTACGGTCAGCGCTACTTCCTTGTCTGGTAGCAGTCAGTCGCCGCCGCTCTGCAAATGGCGAGAGATTTGTAAGAATTGTACATTTTTATAATTAACCAATGTAAACTGCTGCAATGTCGAGAGAAACTGAAGAGATTGAGAAGCACTGATTCAGCTTTCGCGGGTCACAATACGCGTGTGTTTTTTTCTCTTCTCCTTCTTCTTTTCTTAAGAATCATGTTTGGTTACATCCTTTTGCTATTAATAACCTTGCGGCTGACGACTCTCTGGCTTGATCAAGTAGTTTTTTTGTGAATCATGGGTTGCATTTCGAAATTCCAATTATTCAGTTAATCATTTCCTCAAACAGAGCAGTTGTAAGGATTAGTGCACTTCTGACATGTTAACACTGTGTCATGACAGGCTATCTCCCTTGTCATTATAACAAGCCAAATCATCTAATGAGGAGCTGACGTGGGGATGACAAGCGTTGGCGTGCCTCTCTGTTTGAACATCAGATGACATGACCTGATAGCAATTTCAGTACCATCGCAGGTTGTTTTTTTTCCTTGAAAATCTTTGCATGTGCTTTAGAGAACTGTGCTTTTTCCCTGTTGCGTTGTAAGAGATTATAGTGTGGTGTCATTTAGATCAAGTAAGAGGATTTTTACAAACCACCAAAACACTGGTCTTCGTGATTCATTAGCTGTCTTGTTTCAATGCTTCTCTTTTCAAAATTAGACATTTTCCTTTCTGTCTCTCTTTAATTCTCTCCCCATTTTCTTTCTTTCTCTCTCTCTCTCTCGCTCTATCTCTCTCCCTCACTCACTCATTCACTCACTCTCTCTCTCTCTGTCTTGTTCTCTCGTCTTTCACTCTTTCTCTGCATACAAATATATATTTCTCTCTCTCTCTCTCTCTCTGTGTGTCTCTCTCTTCATCCTCACTCCTTTCTATTTCTCTTTATCTCTCAATATAAAAACTATTTCTCTGTCTCTCTCTTTCTCTCTTTCTAACTCTCTCTCGCACGCTCTCCCCCACTCCACGAGGTGTTATTAATACAATCAAATTCAGGGAAACTGACATGCACTTTTCAGCGCCGTGCGTCTTGTCATTAAAAGATGTTAGCTAACATGCAGCCCTTACATCCAGCCTCATGACATCCAGGCCCCCCCCCCCCCAACCTCAGATTAGAATTCGCGTTAATCAGTAATCATAAGAGATCAAAACATCAAAAGACATCAGCGCTCAGTCCGATCAAGTATTTGAATATACACGCGAAACACACACTTAATAATGTATGCACCGTCGCACTAATTTGTGATCATCTTTTAATTGATCAGGTTAACACAAAAAATTGTATTTTCTTTTAACCTTAATACATAATGACGTCACACGTCTAAAAATGCGAGTTAAAAAAAGGAAGACCAAAAATTTAAAAAAAAAAGGGGGGGGGAGGGGGGTGGATGCGATGTTTGTCATGAATTTATGACGGTGTGTGAGAACAAAAGTTTAGTTTCTGTTTTAAATATGGATGGATTCGGCCCCGGGGGGGAAGGGGGGGGGGTGCAGGAGAAAGGGAGAGGGCAATTCCCGCCCATTTTTTTTCCAACCAAAAAAATGTGTAACTTTCTTTACGGTTACCGGAAATTTGTTTGAAAGAAATTTCGACGACGGAAACTTGTTCGAACGGAAATTGGTCGAAATCTTTTTTGCAGTCCACACGTTAAAATTGTCGTCAAATTACTTTTCGAACGCACTATACTGAATAGTAAAACAAAATAATGCGTTCAAAAAAATTGACGCCAAATTTGCTCTGTAGACCTGAAAAAAATTTCGGTTCGATCAAATTTCCGTCGATCTATTTTCCGTCGACGAATTTTATTTCATCACATTTCCGGATACGGTGAATGGTTCTTTATGGAAGGCCATTTGAAAAAAACAAAAACATACTTGTTATTTATTGCTAATTTCACACAACAAACCTTGACTCTGTCCTAGAAGAGTGCACATCTACCAATAATCGTCAATGCACTAAAAGCACTCTCTTGTTTATTTTTGTATTTATGTATTTTTTGTTTGGTACCCTCAAGGTCACATTTGTCGAGGCATACGACTAACGATGCTGAAAACGTTTTAGTCCCCAGCAACAACAACTCCGCCCTCTTTAAGCGAATAAAAATGATAAAACTGTACACCCCCATCGGTCTCTTTTTTTGCGGAGAGCAATGGAGAGCAACAGAGAGAAAGAGAGAGAGGGGGGGTCAGAATCCAACTAGATAAGAGAGATGTGCAGGTTTGGGGCTTAGCGTTTTTAACCAGTTCTGTTTAGCAGAACTTGAGAGAAAGTCACAAAGTGGACTCGAACGTAGCGGAAGTTATTTTTTTCATGACACTGTCAAAATGTATCTCTTGTAAACCACTGCTTTCAGTGCCAAGCATTACTTACTTAAGTATAGTGTTGTGACAACCTAACGATGATTGTTGTGTCTGAAGTAATTGTTCCCTATAATAAAACTAAGCAGGGTCATAGGAAGGGTAAGCACTGGGGGGCGTTCTGCACCCTCGGCGGCTCTTTTTTTTAATTTAAATTAGGGGGGTGGCATTTTCGGCCAACTGAAGGGTTGTTGTTCTTTGGTTTTTTTAAGAAAAGCTTTGCCCAACCAGAGCGACACTAACCCTAGCAACGCCCCTGCACGCTGGACAGGACATAACCGCAAAAACATCTCAACACCTGCGAGTCTCGTCATCAGAAATAAAGCTATAGCTTAGACAAGATTTTACAGAAAAATAATTAATTTCACAATCACAATTTTTCTAACGCTGTTAGTGTATGTTAGGAGCTGATAAGAACCCGATGCGAACAATCATATTTCATTTCTTATCTGCACCGACCGACCATGTCATGAAATACCCTAAAAGTGAACCTCAAGGCTGTCGTTCGTTGACGACACTTGATGAAGACGCTCACAGATCAACGTGTCATTTTAGCTTATCTGAAACCCAAAGTTTCATACCAGCCCCAGGGCCTCATCAGAGACTTGACCCACTAAAAAAAAAAAGGCAGAGGAGAAAAAAGTATCATTCCGGAGTCCGCGTACTAATTATCTCAGAACGTTATCACATTCCATTACGACCTTTGATAAGAGTGCGGTGGCGGCGCGCTGACGTGTCTTCATGCGAGATCGAACCGGGGAGTCGGGGTTAAAAAAACAACAACAACTTTACATTTCATTCTTCTGGAAATACCATCTGCACTTGATGAATATTGATTAACTCCGGGGAAACCTTGTCTTCGGCAGGGGAAGAGTCGAGTATAAAATCGAATTAAATTGCTGCATTAGTTGTTTAATTTAGTTTTTTTTTTTTTTGGTTGCGGTCTTTTCTAATACTTTACATTTACTTCGCTTTTGTTCGTGGCTTGCTTGCACAATTGCGAATTCCTCGGACAGCTCATTGACCACTTTTCGTCAACCTATCAAGCTGAAACTTGACAGGTAGACTCGTTGCCGATAACAGCACGATCTTTCAAATTTTCAGCATCAGCTCCTAAACCCCCCCCCCCCCCCCCAAAAAAAAAAAAAAAAAAAAAGATCAATTTTTCAAGGGAAAGATAAAATGAATCTCTCAATAACTGCGCTGTCGGGGGCGTAAAAAAATTGCGGTTGCGAGCCATGGGCAAAAAAAAGAGGGGGGGGCGGTCACTAATTGGGATTCTTATAAAGTGCGTTACTTGAATGCATATTTAGTCAAAATTATATCAAGAGACCAAATCCCGGCAGAGAAAAAGATCTCAGTAATATTCACTTTTAATTTCAGCTCCGGATTCTTTAAAACACAACAGTTGCTTTCCCTCATTCAAGACACGCCGACTGAAATCGTGATATTCCACAACTGCTTCAATGTTTTTGGCCCCGCCCTTCATTTTTACAAACTATATTAGAATATTTTATTTTTTTTACTAAACAACAAAATAAAATTTAAAACAAACAGGAATCTACATTAAAATTTCAAATTGAAAAATAAACACTATGATGCTGACGCCAACTTGCGCATGCGTGGCTTCGGTGACGTTTAAATTTGGGGGACAGACATACAATCTGAACTCATTAGCTTCCTTGTTTCAATGGTTCATCTTTCAATATTAGACGTTTTCCTTGCTATCTCTCTTTAATTATCACCCCCATTTTCTTTCTCTCTCTCTCTCTCTCTCTCGCTCTCTCTCTCTCTCCCTCATTCATTCACTCACTCATTCACTCACTCTTTCTGTCTTCTCCTCTTGTCTTTCACTCTTTCTCTGCAAAAAAACATATATATTTTCTCTCTCTCTTTATCTCTCTCCAACTCTCTCTCTATCTCTCACTCGCTCCACACCCCACAAGGAGTTATTGATACCAACAAATTCAGGGGAACTGACACGCACTCTTCAGCGCCGTGCATCTTGTCATTAAAAGATGTTAGCTAACATGTAGCCCTTACATCCAGCCTCATCACATCTAGCCCCCCCCCCCCCCCCCCCGGCTGTTAGCATGTCTGATAGATGCTTCGGGTGCACAAGCTTTTCGCTTCCGTTGAGATGTGAAACCAGAAATTATAATTGATGCGTCCTTTGGAATTTAAATATATTAAATAACTGATGACAGTTTACAGAGCTATCCCACATAAAAGTCATCCTATACATCAGTGGTTCTCAACATTTCTAATGCCGCGACCCTTTTATACAGTTCTTTATGTTATGGCGACCCCCCAACCGTAAAATTATTATCTCTAGTAATTATTTGTATAGTATATGTGTTTTCCGATGGTCTTAGGTGACCCCTGGGAAAGGGTCGTTCGAACCCCAAAGGGTCGCGACCCACATGTTGAGAACCGCTGATCTGAGATATAATCTCACTCTCGATATCGTTTAATTAAACAATAATGTTTTGTTCCGTTACATGTTTGTACGTATTTTATTGTAACATTAAAATTTTTAATTAAAATTTTCTCCACATATCAAATGGTGTAGATGTTTTTAACTTTAAAAATAAACAAAGAGCAACAACCCCGACCAACAAGTTAATGGAATGCACGTGAATACAAAGCACAATAATGATTGATGGATTGGGCTTTTTAGAGATGGTACATTTTAATATTTTGTAACGCTTTTCATCACGCGAGACCGCTCTCTCTCTCTCTCTCTCTCTCTCTTCTCACTCACTCTCTCATTCGTTTTCTTACAGTATGTATCACTCTCTCTCTCTCACTCTCTCTTACTCTCTCTCTCTCTTCTCACCCACTCTCTCATTCGTTTTCTTACAGTATCTATCACTCTCTCTCTCTCCCCTTTACTCTCTCTCTCTCACTATCTATCTCTCACTATCTTCCCTCTCTCTCTCACCTACTCTCTTTAACTCCCCTTCCCATCGCATTATTAGCTTAGAATAGCCCCATGTCCTACACACAATAATTTGATATCATATATTTACTCGGCACTTAACATCGATCGGAGAGAATCCTTTTAAAAACAAAAAAAAATTATTTTAATAACTTTAATGGACTCAACATCAAATCACATCATAATAACCATAATAAAATGAGGTCATATCTGTGTGATTTCTTGTAGTTCTCTCGGGGGGGGGGGGGAACAGAAAATAGCATTTGTAAATTATGTTGCGTTCAAAATAAAGCCACTAGGAATAAGTGTCAGATCACACCATAGACATAGAGATATATAGACTGCGAGCTGATCATGCGCCAAGAAGGAAAGTGTGAAGCTAGCACGCAGAGTGAATGCCCTTGAGCACGCACCCCTCATCTTTGTTTCCCGTCTGCAGAAGTAGAAGAAAATACCTTGCTGTGCTGCATATAATTGTGCCACAAACGACACAAAACAATCAAGAAAGCAAGGAAACACCGGTAAGTTGATAGTTTGTGTTTCATTTAATTTACCTTGAATAGGATTTAATTTTTAAGATCCAGCTGAATTAAATAATGTACAGAAATTCACGGACAAGACTGATAAAATTAAAAGCAGCTCTCAATTCAAGTTCAAGCCTAAGCCTAGTATTTATTTATTTATGTCAGGCTAACATACTAACAAAACACCAGTGATAAATAATCGAGTAGTTCAAAATAATAGGCATATTATTAAGACTAACTCACTAGACCGAGTTAATACTATAATATATGAGTATTAACATTAGTATTAGCAGTACGCCTACTGGTGTTTTGTTAGCCAGACATAAATAAATATGCCTTTGTACTTTGTCTTTGTAAAATAATTCGTATTAGTATTTAGTACAGTATTTAGTATTAGAATTAGAATTAGAATTTTTCAACTCAAAATCAAATACTTTAATCTTAGTATTATTACTATTAGTATTAGCCTAATTCATATATTTTATCAGCATCATACAATATTAATAATAGTAATAGCCAAATTACTTTTATTTTTATGATATAATTATGGCTATCATTATCATTTTCTTATTTGTAAAATCATTTCATTAGACTAATAAAAAAATACTAGTAATAATAAAATAAATATTTAGTTAAGCAATCCTACTCATCAAAATAAGAGTAAGAGGCTAATTGATATCAATTTCCAATAACTTATTTGCTAATTAATGTTTATTTCATTTTTTAAATTCCATTCCAGCCCTGAAAAAAGTATGACCGAGCAGAGCAAAAGTTAATTCTTCAGTGACAAGAATTCAACAGAGTGACCACTAAAAAAATGAATTGGATATGATCATAATACAAAGCTTTTACCAATTTTCTTCTGTCTGCAGGGGGATGGACAAATTGCAGAAACCATAACAGCTGATTGCAAATTTAAAATAGTAAATTCTATCAATATAAAAATTCTTTGACTAGATTGTGAGTGGTTAGATTTTGTTCATATCCACAACTGGATAACCAATTCATTATCAATCAAAGGCTGGAAGGACTATGGCGTGAGTTATGAAAAGTTGCAATCTATGATTTGCATTATAAACTTAAAAACCCAGCAGCACCTCAACATTTATTACCAGCATAAAGTATAAAAAACTGCGCTATGCCGAAAACATATAACAGTTATGAGCAAGTGTTATCTGCCCAATTATTACATTTCTAAAAGACACATAACTTTGTCATCTCTGGTATGAGGAACATCTTTGCTGAAAGAGGTACACAGACTAGTTACAACAGTTTCAACATAGCATTGCTGCCATGGAACTACTTATTTATGCTTCAATTTCAGTGATGGTGACAGCAACATAACCTTGTCATCTAAATATGGTTAAAAAGGATCATGGACAATCTGTGTTATACTAGAATGCTGAGCAACAAATAAGCTTTAATCAAGCGGAAATTGAAAGTTCGTTAAAAAATTGTGACTTTGACGAAAGCACCGGAGTGAAGTTCTAGAAGGTGCAACTGTGAAACCTATGTTCCTGATGCATTCAACAGTTAAATAATATTCTAAACCACGATGTCCATGTTGCTGAACAAAAAAAACTAATTAAAAGAACTTCATTTTCCTAATAAACTTACACTTTTTCACTTTTTAAGTTTAAAATTGATTTTTTTCTGTTGTTTTGTAAGGTAGAATCCTAAAATTGCAGCTAATATACAAGCGATAGTGATAAAATTTGGTGTGTATCTTCCTTTAACTATTTTGTGGGAAATGAGCTATACAAAAGTCAATTTTGTTCTATTACTTTTTAAAAATAATTTTTTACTTTCCTAGGATGATAAATTTTAAGCGTTTTCTGCCGAGGCAAATTTTGGAAAATTTAAAAAAAAGTTTGAAGGAAAGTAAACTAGCTCAGTTTATGAAGTTTATGAATCAATGTTTTAAGCAATATGTAAGTTTGTTTGTAAAATTGCGCAACAGAGTAGATAATAACATTAATAATAATAATATTAAAACTTCTTACTTGGTAAGACATTTTTACATTTAAATTTAAATACATAACTTTTAAACTATTAAAGCTACTGCTATAAAATTTTCAATACGAACAGATAATGTCCATCTAAAAGTAAGACACATTTAAAATAAATGAAATACAGATTAGAAAAATTTATGCAATTTTAGAAAAAATATTTCTTGAAAAGTAGCCACAGCCGAGACATTTTTACATTTAAATACATAACTTTTAAACTAATAAAGCTACTGCTATAAAATTTCCAGTAATAATAGTTTGTGAAAATCCAAATGTAACAGAATATTCAAATATTGCAAAAGCAATTAAAATCATGCTAAAAAAATTGTCAACGTGAATAGTATAGCCTAGGTCTATGTTAAAATCTTAGCCTTTAGTTTGTCACAATTGACAATGAGTCACAATAGTCAACGTGAATAGCCTAGTTTAAAAACTTGGCCTATAATTATAAAATAGTAATATAAATAAATAATTTTTAAAAAATAATATACCGGCGATATCGGTATTATTAATTTTATATATAATAATTTATATACTAAATAATAATGCTCTGTTGATCATAGCCATTTGAGAATCCCTTTGTGTGGGACTAACACTAAAAAAAAAAGCTATGCCATGCAAATCATTTATTTGTGTATAGTTATAATGTTAATGGTTAATCACTCTGAAATAATGGAAATCTACTGAGGACGCTCTGTTAGCGAGACCGTCGATGGGGTGCATGGTAAGGGGAAATTACTCTCTCCGGCACGGCTTCAAGAATTACTGCCGATAGTCAGTCTATATATCTCTATGTCTATGGATCACACGATCAAATTTCGCGTCAAATTGGTGTATGAACGCACTATTTTGTGCGTAGTTTCTTTTTTGGGGGAATTTGGGAAATAATGCGTTTATACAATTTGAGTAGGCTAATTTAAAGCTATTTGTTTCAAGAAATACATTTTTTGATGCACGCCCTATGTTCCCCAAATAGAATCCCATGTAACTTTAGGATATGCTTCAAAATGTAGAGAATACAATCAAGTGTATGACTGTGTTAGCAAGAGGTAGATTATTTTTTTTTTCTTTTATTTAAAAAAATCTTCAAAATCGATATATAAGACATAGAAATACATCATCAAAAGTATTTAAATGTCCCCCTTTTCAAACTTAAAATAAAATTTTATCATGTATACTTTTTTGAAATATTAATATTATTATTAATTTTTCATTATTATTTTTATTTTTCGTTTTCAATACTATAAGTATAAGTGTTTCGTATAAAAGCCGGCTGTTAGCATGTCTGATAGATGCTTCGTGCGCACAAGCTTTTCGGTTCCCTTTGAGATGTGAAACCGGAAATTATAATTGATGCGCCCTTCGGAGGCGAAATAATTTCGTTTCTAACATATCCATCTAACAAAAAAATCCGTACATTCCAAAATCTGGACTGTTTCGAAGCATAGCACGTATCAAAAAAACTTTTAGTTCATCTATCTTAACGTATCAGCGCTGAAAAATTTATTCATTTACGTCTCAATTTCATCAATCATTTTTTTTTTTTAAATTTAAAAATTAAAAATAGCTATGATTTACCAGGCTATGGCGCAGTCTCACATACAAACCTAACATTTTCATCATACATACCCTAAACAGATAACATAATTTAATATAAATTTAAGATTTAAACAATGAAAAGAGAGCAATTTAAGCCTAAAACGTTTAAAGTACCTAATCGAAGGCACAGAATCAATAAATAAATCAGCTATCATCGTCATCAAAGGCTGCGACTATTCGCACCCGGGTACCAGAAGTGAGAGGTTGGGATTAAAAAAACTATTAAAAATATTATTGTTGGGTTTGTAAGACAAAATTTGGTATCAAATGAAAGATAATTGAATGGACTCTACGTTTGTAAACTTACTTCTTCAGTTTAATTAAAATAAACGACCACAAATGACATCCGAATACCACTGAGTCTAATGGGACCCGGGTGCGAATCGCGGTGCTGCGTGTCCGGGTCTCATTTTGATTTTATAGACAAGCGTGATAAGCACCCTGGGGACACTCTGACAGATTTAGGAACAACTACATCTTTTTTTATAAAAATCTATTATATTAACTTCGATTTTTTTGTGTGCTCAGGGCAAAATATTCAGACGGCTAATTGACCCACTTACTGTCAAAACGTCGAGCTAAACCTTGGCGCGTAGGCTCGTCGCAGACGTCAACACATTCTGTCAAATTTTAAGCCCCACCCCCAAATCCCAAACCCTAAAATCGGCAATTCTTGTTGTTTTTTTTCAAGGGGAAGATGAATGGAATATGATGTCACAGATTACACGAAATAAAATATCCGATAACTGCGCTAAATGAAATTTTTTATATATATATATATATATATATATATTGCTTGTGCGTTTGGTGCGTAATATTTTGTTCTGCTTTTCTGAAATGGTGAGATAGATCTGCGGTGTAAAAGTGGGTGGGTCATTAAAATATTTAATATATTTCAGTGCGTTAAAAATATTTGTTACGTTGCAAGCGATGTTGGGGGGGGGGGGGGAGCAGCATTAATTTGGATTCTTATAAACTCCGTTACTTGAATGCATGTTTGGTCAGATTTTCAGTCCCCCCCCCTCCCCCAACATTTTCCCCCTATTGCTCGAATAATAACGTAATTCACTAGTTGGGTGGCCGAGTGGTCAAAACTGAGTCAGTCACAACCTTGTGAGTCTGGGGCTCAATCCTCACCGATCAGCCAGCGATTTGCTGTCTAGAGAAGCAGCTGATACTCCTAAAGGAAAAAAATCCTAGGCAATGTGGTGTCGTGCAGTGACTTCTACACCATCATCACATTGTGACGGGTGGATTCCAGAAAAATACGGTATAGTCTTTTTTTTATTCTTCAAAAATATCCATGTTCTATTTTATCAGGGCCTACAACTGTTCTATTTTATCACGACCTATAACTGTTCTATTTTATTAGGACCTAAAACTGTTCTATTTTATCAGGACCTACAACGGTTCTATTTTATAAGGACCTACAACTGTTCTATTTTATCAGGACCTACAACGGTTCTATTTTATCAGGACCTAAAACTGTTCTATTTTATCAGGACCTACAACGGTTCTATTTTATTAGGACCTACAACTGTTCTATTTTATCAGGACCTAAAACTGTTCTATTTTATCAGGACCTACAACGGTTCTATTTTATTCGGACCTACAACGGTTCTATTTTATCAGGACCTACAACTGTTCTATTTTATTAGGACCTACAACGGTTCTATTTTATCAGGACCTAAAACTGTTCTATTTTATCAGGACCTACAACTGTTCTATTTTATCAGGACCTACAACTGTTCTATTTTATCAGGACCTACAACTGTTCTATTTTATCAGGACCTACAACTGTTCTATTTTATCAGGACCTACAACTGTTCTATTTTATCAGGACCAACAACTGTTCTATTTTATCAGGACCTACAACTGTTCTTTTTTCACCAGGACCTACTACTGTTCTATTTCATCACGACCTATAACTGTTCTATTTTATCAGGACCTACAACTGTGTTAGGTCGTTATTGCAAAAACTCACGGGGATGAAGTTTTTCCACATGAAAATAAATGCAATATTTCATAAACATTTAATAATCATAGTCCAGAAAAATAAACTATTTTGAATAACAGTTTAATCCACACACACAAAAATAAAAATAAAAATATTTGTTAAAAAAAATATTAATTAAAATCATTCGATCCGTAAGAAATCTGAAAATGTTCATGTCTTCCATTTTGATCTATTTTATCTCTCCGGAGCAGACATGCACATTTTTGTTTTAATTTTTCAATACTTTTAATGAAAAACATCATTATACAAAGACGGAATTCTGAATAGAAAAGCAGAGCTTTGATTGAACGCTGAACTTGAAAGGAGAATTAGCCTGCCTTAAATCAAAACAAAGACTATAAGGACTGATTGTTGAAAGGGGATTTTGTATTTTTTTGTTTTCCTTTTGAAGCAAGTTCCTATTTGTGTAATTGTTTGTATGCGAACAGCTGATTGGTTAGGATAATCTCGACGCAAACATTCTCACTTCCCCCCCCCCTCCGTTTTCCCCCTCCCCCACTATTTTTTAAAGCAGTCCTCTTTGTTTTTATATGTGATTAGTGGGCAGATTAATCAAGAGTAATTGTGTGTCACGTGCTATGATGTTGTTTTGAAGAATATCGGTAAAAAATTGGAGGGGGGGTCCATACCTGTGGTACGAGGACCCCTCTTTCTTTCCACCAGCCTCTTTCTCATGTAAGCCCTCTTTTTGTCTTTCGCTGTCCTATCCTCCCGTTTCTATTTCTCTCTCTCTCTCTCTCTCACACACACACACTCACACAGACCCATCGCGCTAACTATTGTAATGTAGGATTTCAAAGTTGTATTTGTACAGCCGAGAGAACGTGTATCAGAGAGTATTGGACTGCGTTATCTAAACTTTATATATTTGTAAATATTTTTAAAAAATGTTGCTGGGTGGCCAAGCGATCCCAAAACTGAGTCAATCAAAATATTTTTGGGCTAGAGTTCGATCAACAGGCTAGGCAAGCAAAAAAAAAACCATCACCAGCATCTCGGGTGGATGGGACGCGTTAAACTTGGATGGCAACTCATCACTAAGAGAAGAAACTCTAAATTCCAAACCTGAGATGAGTCCCGTAGGTGGTATAACCTGTACATAATTAAAATTCCGGCTCAATTTCAGACTGGACTGGTAACAAGCTGTATCGTCTATACATAATGTTCCCTTGGGTTGTCCAGATGCATAAAGAGAGGCGATTTTGGTATTTAGGGAACCGGCTTATCCTCCAAAAGAAAAAAACACCCAGGTCTTGTGATGGCGTCCTGCGACGTATACACCATCGTCACATTGTGACGGACGGATGGCAGAATTTTGTTTTTAAGTTTGGTGTTGTTTTATTGCAGCTATTGCATTGGTCAGTCTGGGAGAGGATTCAATAACAGACCACAGAGGTTTGGCTAACAGACCCGAGAGGTTTGGCTAACAGATCCCGATATGTGAGTATAACCAACCTGAGAGAATAGGCTAACAGACCCGAGAGGATTGGCGAACAGATCCCGATATGTGGGTATAACCAACCTGAGAGAATAGGCTAACAGACCCGAGAGGTTTGGCTAACAGATCCCGATATGTGGGTATAACCAACCTGAGAGAATAGGCTAACAGACCCGAGAGGTTTGGCGAACAGATCCCGATATGTGGGTATAACCAACCTGAGAGAATAGGCTAACAGACCCGAGAGGTTTGGCGAACAGATCCCGATATGTGGGTATAACCAACCTGAGAGAATAGGCTAACAGACCCGAGAGGATTGGCGAACAGATCCCGATATGTGAGTATAACCAACCTGAGAGAATAGGCTAACATACCCGAGAGGTTTGGCTAACAGATCCCGATATGTGGGTATAACCAACCTGAGAGAATAGGCTAACAGACCCGAGAAGTTTGGCTAACAGATCCCGATATGTGGGTATAACCAACCTGAGAGAATAGGCTAACAGACCCGAGAGGTTTGGCGAACAGATCCCGATATGTGGGTATAACCAACCTGAGAGAATAGGCTAACAGACCCGAGAAGTTTGGCTAACAGATCCCGATATGTGGGTATAACCAACCTGAGAGAATAGGCTAACAGACCCGAGAGGTTTGGCTAACAGATCCCGATATGTGAGTATAACCAACCTAAGAGAATAGGCTAACAGACCCGAGAAGTTTGGCTAACAGATCCCGATATGTGGGTATAACCAACCTGAGAGAATAAGCTAACAGACCCGAGAGGATTGGCGAACAGATCCCGAAATGTGAGGCTAACCAACCCGAGAGAACAGGCTAACCGAACCAAGAGAATAGGCTAACCGACCTGAGAGAATAGGCTAAAAGACGCATAATTTGTTGCAATATATATTTTTTACAAGAGCCACAAATAGTGGAATATTCCATCAATTTGGTTTCTCTAAAATAAAATAAAATAAAAATGTATGTCAATGGCTTTATTTCTATGGCTGCTATTCTTTATGACGTTCCTCTTCCGTAAATTATGATAAAGTCAGTTGTGTGGAGGGCGGTTTCGCCACGTTGACCACATCACAAGTCGAAGCTCGGTACCAGGTCACAAACGCTGAAATGCCGGGTCCCGAAAACCAATTCTCGAAAACATGAAAGCTGAGCCGATTCTGAAGTCATCATCTTTTTCTCAAGCCCTGAAATATGTGAGTAACGAATCCGAGCATCGTGATTACTAGGTTTATACTAAATTTCTTTACATTATTGTAAGGAAAAAAAATATTTTTGAACTGAATTAGTTGGCTGCAACTAACAACAGAAAGCAGTAACAAACATTTCTCTGCAATATGTGTTCAGCCGGCTTTGTTTTGAACATTTGTTCAGCCGGCTTTGTTTTGAACATTTGTTCAGCCGGCTTTGTTTTGAACATTTGTTCAGCCGGCTTTGTGTTGAACATTTGTTCAGCCGGCTTTGTTTTGAACATTTGTTCAGCCGGCTTTGTTTTGAACATTTGTTCAGCCGGCTTTGTTTTGAACATTTGTTCAGCCGGCTTTGCTTTGAACATTTGTTCAGCCGGCTTTGTTTTGAACATTTGTTTAGCCGGCTTTGTTTTGAACATTTGTTCAGCCGGCTTTGTTTTGAACATTTGTTCAGCCGGCTTTGTTTTGAACATTTGTTCAGCCGGCTTTGTTTTGAACATTTGTTCAGCCGGCTTTGTTTTGAACATGTGTTAAGCCGGCATTGTTTTGAACACGTGTTCAGGCGGCTTGTTTTCAGTAGCGTCATGAGGAGAAGTCGCCCTCATTACGTGATCTCAAACGTTTTCCCTCCATGTCCCCAGGTGACACATTAAACGTAACAACCGCTATTTTTGGCTCCGATCACATCGCCTTTACAGACGAGATGGTGAGGGGGAGTCGCCGGGTGGACACACGAGATGAAACGTGTTTAAATAACAGGTCCGCCAGAATTTTGCCGGCATACACCAGTACCAAACATCAACAAGGCACACCAATACCAAACGGTTACCGGAATTTGATCGAAAGAAATTTCGTCGACAGAAAATTGATCGACGGAAATTTGATCGAACGGAAATTTGGTGGAATCTTTCTTTCAGTTCAAACGTTAAAATGTTCGTCTAATTTCTTTTTTAACGCACTATACTATATAGTAAAACAAAATAATGCGTACGATAAGAAATTTTACGGAAAATTTTAACATGTAAACTAAAAAAAATGATTCGATCAAATTTCCGTCGATCAGTTTTCCGTCGACGAAATTTCGTTCGATCCAATTTCCGGATACGAGTCACACCAATACCAAACATAAAAACTCACACTGATACTAAACATTAAAAACTCACGTCAATACCAAACATCAAAAACTCACACTAATACTAAACATCAAAAACTCACACTAATACTAAACATCAAAAACTCACACTAATACTAAACATCAAAAACTCACACTAATACTAAACATCAAAAACTCACACTAATACTAAACATCAAAAACTCACACTAATACTAAACAACAAAAACTCACACTAATACTAAACATCAAAAACTCACACTAATACTAAACATCAAAAACTCACACTAATACTAAACATCAAAAACTCACACTAATACTAAACATCAAAAACTCACACTAATACTAAACATCAAAAACTCACACTAATACTAAACATCAAAAACTCACACTAATACTAAACATCAAAAACTCACACTAATACTAAACATCAAAAACTCACACTAATACTAAACATCAAAAACTCACACTAATACTAAACATCAAAAACTCACGTCAATACCAAACATCAATAACCCATACAAATGCCAAAGATCAAGATCTCATGCCAATACCACACCTAAACAGGACACATTCGTACCATAGATTACTATCACATACATGAACACCATTTTACGTATGAAATTTGATTCATCAATTACGTGACGATATATGATAATGTCACCAAACACGGATAATGATGACAACATCAATATAAAAAAACACCTTTTGAGAGAGT
Organism: Omphiscola glabra; assembly: GCA_964017045.1. Classification (NCBI taxonomy): domain Eukaryota; kingdom Metazoa; phylum Mollusca; class Gastropoda; family Lymnaeidae; genus Omphiscola; species Omphiscola glabra. The sequence goes on from OZ024799.1 coordinate 10,450,133, forward strand.
GGCTACTTTCACATATCTAAGGGTGACTATAAAGGAGCACAATGAAATTATGTCGGAGGTGAAAGAAAGGATAACAGCAGGCAACCGTTCCTATTTCAGCCTACAAAAGCTACTAAGAAGCAAAATCCTCTCAATGAGAACAAAGAAAGCCATAGACATCAATATCATAAGACCAGTAGTAACTTACGCTTGTGAGACTAGGTCCCGTACCAGAAAAGCAGAGAACCTGCTCAACACATGCGAGAGGAAAATCCTCAGGAATATATATATGGCACAATGATAGAAAAGGATGTCTGTAGAATCCGTAAAAACCAGGAGCTAGATTCATTGGACAAAGACCTAACCATAGTCGCAACAATAAAAAAGGCAGACTGCGCAGGATATATTGAAAGGATGCTGGATTGTAGAACAGCAAAAATTATTTACATGCAGAAACTTCGGGACAGACGGCTCACCGGTCGACCAAGACTGAGATGGATCGACAATGTCGAGAAGGAATTACACCAGCTGGTGGTTCGCGCATAGCGTTGGAAAGCCATGGATCAATTCAAATGGAATGATGTGGTGGAGCAGGCTAGTGTCCTATGTGGACTGAAGCGCCACAGATGATAATGATGAATTCCCTAACCAGATGATAACATTCCAAAAGATTACATTGCTTTTTTTTTTCTTCTATTTTACCAGTATTTTTTTCCCCTCATCCTTAACTTTCTCTAACCCATAACTGTTTTATCCTTGCGGCCTTTCGCGATCTCTTTCTTCTGCAATAATAAATATTTAGTGACTGCATAAAAAGTTGAACATTTGTATCCACTGTGTGTCCGATTGGGTTATGGCGACTAATCTGTGAACAACGATAGAGTAAGAATCCCCTAACCTTAATTTACAAAATGCGTGTGTGATTCTTCTTCTTCTTCAAAAGATTAAGGGCCGACGATCAATGTATAGATCATTATGGCTCCTATGTAATTAGAGGGAATTTGCAACGTTTCTGTGCCTTGTAATGAAGAGCATATTTCACTGGTTGCAAGGGTTACTCAGGTTGGAAGACCTGAGACACTTAACGCAAACGTGTAAAGTGTTGATACCTTAACTGTTACTTTTGAAAGCTTGTTCAAGTCCTTAATTGTCTTTGGCAGGAATGAGCCCATCAGGAATGAGCCCATCAGGAATGAGCCCATCAGGAATGAGCCCATCCTGTACAGTATTCTTGCTGTTATGAGCCGACACTGCCTGTAGCGACCTCGTCGCTGTCTGAAGGAGTGGGGGGGGGGCGAGTTTCCGTTTAATCCTAAGTCATATATTTTAGTGGAGGCAATAATCTATTAATTTTTTTTTACCCAGAGTCATTTTACTTGCACTTTGTCCTGAGTTTATTACAATACTTCTTTTCTTTCAAAAATTGTAAAGAAAAAATATGTAAAATGTCAAGAAAAAACTCAAATCCGTGTCATAATTTGGCGAGATCGTTTTTTAGCAATATATTTCATGATTTCTTTTTTTAATTCCGTCTTTTAGGCCAACCTCCCGCTGTTGTAATCGGCAATTAATCCAGAGATTATTGAACTTGTCTCCCTTTTGGCCGACGGAGTATAAACTGTTAGACAGAAGCGTCGATGACAGAAATTCGCCTCTGTCTCTCTTCCTCTCTCTCTCTCTCTCTCTATCTCTCTCTCTCTCCCCCTCTCTCTCTCCCTCTCTCTCTCTATCTCCCCGCCCAATTTCCGTATAAAAAAACATGAAATCCCAAATTTAATAAGGTGTGTCTCTTCAAAAAAATAAATAAATAAAAATTTTTAAAAAATGACGACATTTTTACCATCCCGACTTCTTGTACTCTAACTATCCATAAATTTACTTCATTTTTAAGACTTTTTAAAAAAATCTTTAATATGTCAATTCGATAGCATTTAAAGGTTGTTTTTTTTTTTTTTTTTTTTCAATTTTTCAATTTTATTGTTTTGTTTAAAAAAAAAGTAAATGATGTCTGATCCCCTTTTTAACGTAACCTAAATAAACTGCGGTTTTAAGTAAAATTACCTTGAAGATTTGTAGAACTAATTATTTGAGACAGCTGGGTGTAATAAAGAATAATTCAATACACAATTTGCCAACTTTACGTTATGCTAGGTTTTATACTCTGTCTCTCGTTATTAAATGTTTTGGTGTCCACTGGGATGAGCTGTTGATGTTGGTCAGTAACGCCTTGTGCAGCGGGGTGGGGCGAAATATAATTTCTGGTATACAAAAAAAAACAACAAAGAGAACGAATCCTTCGCAGAAAAATGCCAAGTTTCAAATGGGAAATTGGTGTGGTTTTTAAGGTTGAGAAAAACGAAATCAATATTTATGAAGACTGACAACATACATTTGAGTGTCATTGAATGACGCGTGTTGGACCGCATACATTTGAGTGTCTTTGAATGCGCGTGTTGGACCACATACATTTGAGTGTCATTGAATGACGCGTGTTGGACCGCATACATTTGAGTGTCTTTGAATGCGCGTGTTGGACCACATACATATGAGTGTCTTTGAATGCGCGTGTTGGACCACATACATTTGAGTGTCTTTAAATGCACGTGCTGGACCACATACATTTGAGTGTCTTTGAATGCGCGTGTTGGACCACATACATTTGAGTGTCTTTAAATGCACGTGTTGGACCACATACATTTGAGTGTCTTTAAATGCGCGTGTTGGACCACATACATTTAAGTGTCATTGAATGCGCGTGTTGGACCACATACATTTAAGTGTCATTGAATGCACGTGTTGGACCACATAGATTTGAGTGTCATTGAATGACGCGTGTTGGACCGCATACATTTGAGTGTCTTTGAATGCGCGTGTTGGACCACATACATATGAGTGTCTTTGAATGCGCGTGTTGGACCACATACATTTGAGTGTCTTTAAATGCACGTGCTGGACCACATACATTTGAGTGTCTTTGAATGCGCGTGTTGGACCACATACATTTGAGTGTCTTTAAATGCACGTGTTGGACCACATACATTTGAGTGTCTTTAAATGCGCGTGTTGGACCACATACATTTAAGTGTCATTGAATGCGCGTGTTGGACCACATACATTTAAGTGTCATTGAATGCACGTGTTGGACCACATAGATTTAAGTGTTTTTAAATGCGCGTGTTGGACCACATACATTTGAGTGTCTTTAAATGCGCGTGTTGGACCACATACATTTGAGTGTCTTTAAATGCGCGTGTTGGACCACATACATTTGAGTGTCTTTGAAAATGCACCATGCTTAATCTGGATATTTTACAAGAGATGGCCATTTCCCAAAAATTGTTCAAATTGCAGTCATGCATACCTATTAGCCATTAGCTGTTACTTTAAAAATTTCTATGGGTATAACGAAGACCATGTGTTTGTTATATACACCACAAACGATACGCGTATCACAAACAATAGTGACAGAAATGTTGCCATTTTTTAAAAATTATTTTTGCTAGATTCGTGGTTATATCAATCACAATTATACCAACTCACTTTTTGCCTTCTTTTTAAATGTATTCTTTAAAAATGTATTGAAGGTTGTTTTTTTTTTTTTGTCAGATTAAATTATAAACATGAAGACATATTTTGTAGAAAACAGTTACTGCAGGATAGGGTCAGTTTGACGACACAAACAATGACTGAACCAACAGTGCCGTTCCTTTGAATAAGTGTCACAAACATGTGCTAGAATGTAATATCTATGCAATTTATATATATTTCGTAAGGCAAAGATGACCTTGAATACTAGTTACAACTATCGAATAATGAAAAAAAAATGTAATTTTTAAACGTGTATTTCCCGTGCGCGTTTGTTAGATAGATTTAAAAAAAACAAAAACATTAAATGGTTATTATTTGTAAAATTCATGGCATGCAAGGTAGAAAACCATCTGTAAATCGCTGTCAATTCTCTTCCCTCACTTTTTTTTGTAAGGGCTAAGATCATTTGCTGTAAGTGCAACCGTAAATAATTAATTATTTTACTTTTTTGAAAATAAACAGGAAGCTCCCAGCAATAAAAAAAATATCTCTTGACCATTCACGCTGTGTATTGATCAGCTGCGGGGAAGAAAATATGAAATAAATTGTCCTTGCAGATTCCTCTCTGAAATAAAACTAGGAATCCACGTCACAGGTTTAAATGTACCGAGTGTTCTTTTTTTAGTCATTTACTTATGTTTAATGTTCATCACGGATGCCATCAAAATAAATGTATTTTAAATCCATTGTTCTTTAATTATTGTCTTTTTTTTTAAAGACGAACTCTCAGAAGTAATGGTAAAAAATTAAGGTGATTAAATGTTTTAAATACTAAACGCGTCAACGCAGGACGTGTGAACTCTACAGGCATTTTTTTTATTAAATTTGAATTTAAGCATATCGATACATTAAGTGGATTAAGTGAAAAACAAAATTCCTCCGCATTGCAACATTCCAAAAGAGTGCAACGCGTGTGCTTGGAACGAACTTTGAGCCTATGGATGTATTTATTACATGAAGGATGTATTAATGATCTTGACACATTATAGTAAAAAGTATAGTTTTAAAAACACAAATTCAACGTTATTGTCTATCATAACATCTTTAATGTGAATGCAAGTATTTGCGATATAAATTTGAAAGCTCCTCACCAAGATTCACGTGCACAACGTCCAGAAAGTCCCATTTTCAGTGACTTTTGGCACACATGAGGGACATCTCTCATACAGAAAAAAACCTTCGTGTTTTTGGTGATTATATATATTACGCTTCTGGTATGACTCGTGGCTGGCTTCCTAATTTACTGCTTCCATTTCCGGTTCCTTTCTATTCGGCGACTTTGGGATTGAGAGTATACTATAAATAATTCTACATGTTTGAAAGAAAATATGGTTCAATGATGAGTTCAATAGCGCGCAAAATATAATTCCCGATAACTACGCTAAATGGTATATTTTTTTTATATACCGCACTTGCTTTCTGCGCCCGATATTTTCTTTTGGAAAATGAAATCGTCTCAATTTAAGTATGGTGTAAAAATATTCGGTTTAAAAGTGTTGGAACATCAGAATATTTGATATAATTCATGGGTGTGAAATTAAAAGTGTGAAGTGACGTAACATGGAGGGAAGTAGGGGGTAAGAGGTGTAGCTTGAGTTCATGTTTTGTTAAGCAACTTTAGCAAATATGAAGTTCACGCATGGCTGTCGCCAATGTTTGGCGGGCGATATCTAGTATTTTATATATTCCGTTAAATTATTTTATTTTTAAATCGTTTTAAAATCTTTTTTTTTCATTGGTCACAATACATTGCAGTTCACTCATCTGCTTCTCTTAGCAGACTGGTCGTCGTGGCAAAACGCAAAAGAAAGTTGAGTGACAGGGGTGTCTGTGGGAATTGTCTTTTTAAAACAGGTTTCTGTCCCTGGGATACTTCTCTAGTGATCATCACCAGGTGTCTCTAAGTCTTCCGATGCTTTGTTGTTAATACATATATGCCGTCAAACCGACATCTTTCCTGGGAAATTCGATTAGTAGAAGTGTCAGAAGGTGACAAAGAATCATCTTCCGGAATCATAGGTGAAGGCGTATTACACGATAATGGAAATGAACAGCAGGTGATGTCAATTCTTGCATGGATGTAAGGTGATATCAATTCTTGCATGAATGTTAACTCATCATTGTATCACCCTGGTTGCACACAATTTTTTTTTTATTATATGAGTAACACTGGATAATTTTTTTTTTTTAAATACATAATCCCCATGAGCATTATCAAAGAGGCAATGAGCGAATAAGGGTTTGACTTACTATGTAAATCTATAATTTTACAGCATTACGAGCTGCGGTTTAAGGGCGTTTTTTAAAAAAAGGACTGTGATGGAAGACAACATAGAAATCAACGAATGGGAGATGATCGCTGAGCACCGTCTGAGAACAGCAGTGTGTGAGAGCAGAAGATGTGAGAAACGAGGCCCTTGCACCAAAAAAAAAGAGCCTTTCGATAGGCCTATATTTAACCAGGTGCTCCTGCGAGAAGTACAGTCGAGAGACAACCATCCCACGATGGGCATCCTAAGCCATTCGATGAAGTGTCTATAGTTACTCGATCGTTTCGCGGGGACGGCATGATGTCATATCCCAGATAATAATTTAATGCTCAGCCCCAAAACTAAAAATTTCTAGGAGACTAATTGAACTTTGAGAAAAACATTCATAAATTGACCTAAAAAAATGTGGCCTTTATTTATACACATAGACTACCTTTCTTGCAGTAGCAGTTTTTCTATGGTTTATTTAACCCATTGAAGCTTTGGAAGACGCAAACATCGTCTGACCACTATAAATGAGGAGCATTGAAAATAGAATGTTTTTTTAAAGTGTTAGACCTGAAATAGCACTGGACGTATTATTATTATTAGTTTTTGCAATTATGTCATTACGGGGGAAGAAATGTCACTAACGAAACACATCTTCCGTTATATTTGAATATTTTTGTTGTTGTCGTGAGACACCTGGTACGGCTTAACCGTAAGTAAGGTGGTAATGATTTACGATAGGATACTTTGTACGATTTAACAGGGGGAGGGATATTCTTAGGGTGGTTTAACCAGGGGCGTAAAAATTGAAGGGTGGAAGGGGGTGCTGCACCCAGGTTTGCACAATTTTGTCTTTAAATGGGAGGGTGGCACTTTCCGCTAACTGGTGAGTTTGGGGGTTTTGTTTGTAATTTTTTGTTCCTGCTCTATAAGTTTTCTGGGGATTGAACTCCAGCCCATTAGCTTTGGACCGACTCAGCTTAGACCACGAGCCCCTGTTTATTCCTTATTACAGATAAACACGTTGCTCGTGCTAAATGTGTATTTATTTATTGGTAAAAGTAAGGGGAAATACTAAATACAAGAGCTTTCAGACATATCCACACAGGATGTAGTAGCCACTCACACGCCAAGTCAGCAATTAGGTGGCGTGTGGGTGGGGGGCGTGGGGACACTCGTCCCATCACTGTAAACAATAATTACATTTTAAAAAGAACAAAATTTCTCATTTTATACACAAATACATTTTGCCAGGCGGACCCCGAACGGTCGCAACCCACAAGCTGAGAACCACTCACCTTACCCATAAACATAACAGAAATCAAACATGGCACGCTACTTTTTCATAATAAAGACAGCCTCCTAGGCTTTTTTTTCAGTTAAGACAATTGCTCCACTTATTATATTCGTGTTAAATAAATAATTATCCCATTAGTATTATTGAATTCTATGACAGAACTTAGAAATGATCCACGCATTGACACCCACCCACGGTCTCACCCACAACCACACTCTCCACCCACCCAGCACCTGATTTTGCTATTAGGGAAAAACACGTTTTTTGTATGCTGCTTTCTGATTTATTTATTGGTTAAGGCGAGGCGAGGGAAAACGCAAGAGTGTTCTCACAAATGCGCATAGGATTTAGCGCCCACTCATATGCCCAGTCTTATCCAAGAAGCACAAACGGGTCTGGGGCCTACCAACGTACAGGGGCCTACAGACGTACCCACATCCCCCCCCCCTTATTTTCCTGAGCACATTTTTTCCAGTAGTGGGGACCAATCAACTCACATAGTGTGGCAGGAGCTTGAGCTTAATCTCTTAAAGCACCCTGGCTAGAACCGTGGCAAGCTGCTCCGTTGGGCTGTGCCTGATAATATTGTCTGAACGTAGGACTCAACCGCGTCCCTCCCCCCTTTTTTTGCGCACTGGCCTCACCTGCAACACCAAGACAATATAATTCAGTCTAAGTTACTCAGTTACACAGTAGCAATTTCATCAGATTATGTGTTGCTGTCCAGCTGGGTTTGTGTCTTATAAGTACATCCCCTGTCATAAGTATTGGGTGAGTTCATAATTTGTAGATGAGATCGTTCTGGGTTTTTCAATGGGATGAGCTCCCCCCCTCCCTCCCCCCTCCTCCCCCAAACCGGCCATCGGAGTAAAGGCGCCACATCCGGCCCATCGAAATTTGTAGAGCAGAAATTACAACCTGTTATACAGCTGGAAATGTGTATTTCAACATTTACTCGTGTGACCTAATTTACATGGCTTACCCGGATGCACTCTTTGTACACCCTGTATGGGTCCAGGTATTTTTGAGACAATAGCCTGCGGGCTCCGGGTATTAGAAAAAAGTAAAAGAGTTATCTTCTCATTATCGATAACGTGTTCCGCCGTCTGGCGAGAATTGAAAAAGTCCGTGTACAGATCCAGTAGCGATCAAAGTTCAAGGCCTCATAACACTAATAGCTTAATAGTGTAATCCTAAACCCAGCTGTTCTCAACCTTTTTAGTGCCACGACCCCCTTTATTAACATCCGCCAAGTTGTGGTGACATTCAAAAGAATTATACCTTGAACTTGAGAAGCCGCTCTTGAGAAAAGGTGGGGGGGGGGGGGAGCTTTTTTGTGTAGATAAATAGGGGTTGCTAGTGTAATTTTGACCTGGGGATGAAGGGACGCAGAAATATGGGCCAATGAGGGTAGAGGGTTCTGTAGAGCCGGGCTCTGCAAAGTCATCCCTGAGAATGTTTTTTTTTTTATATATGCACACACCTTATTATCATTTTTTGTGTGTGTGGAACCTGCCAACTTTTAAGGTTAGGCCACACACACACACAACGATTAAAGAACAAAGGAAAAAAATCAACAGCTACAAATTAAAAATCATATATAGTGTTATGTTTAAGAAATGATAAGAAATTATCAGACTACTTATATTAACTTAGCTACTAACATTGCCGAAGAAATCGTAGCTTTTTTTTTTCTCTTTTTTTTTGTTTTTATCATCATGACTCGGTTCAACTTGTTTTTTGTTTTTGTTTTTTTTATTTGCCGTTTCCGGAGGTTGTACCGGGTGTGCACTCAGCATTTTCGGGTATCCCAGGTAAGTATCTGGCTCAGCTCTACTAATTGGATGATTTATTTAGATCCCCTTTATCGCGCCCCCTCCACACACGTTGACATAAGCCGTAGGTATATCCACCCCCCCCCCCACACACACCACTGTGAAAATCGAACTGCTTAACTCCATATACCCCAAGCTTAACATGTTTGGATTGTAAAGTGTTGAACTTAACCAGGAAGCACTGAGCGATTTTTTTTTAATAAAAAAAAAATATTTCAATTTTATTTAGCGAAAAGCCGTACATGTCGTTTTTGGGGGAAACTGGTTGAGTTTCAAGGACGTATAAAAAAAAACTTAAGCCAACGTCCCATTGATGTCACGTAAAGTTTCACTATAAATTACGAATACTAACTTGTACAAAGAAAAATATCACGAAACAAAGACCGGTCGCGGTCACAAGTTTTTTTTTAATGCAGAACTTATTCAATTCACAACTTTTTGTTGAATAAAAATTAAATTAATCTTTAAAGAGACCAAAAAGAAAAACTCTGTCGAAGTGTTAATTAAGTCTACTAGGGAAAAATCGTTAGGTTAAAAAAAATGAATATTTGACTTGAATTTGGTGAATGCACAAAGTTAAATTTTACATCTGGAGGGGGAAAAACATAGTTCTTCGTAACTTCCGTTTAAACAGACTGCATTTACACGAATCTGAACACATTAAAAAGAATTTGTAATCATACAACATTGGATCATTTTTTTTTTTAAATATCAGGTTTGCGTAAGGAGCATCTATTATACTAATGTCTAATTACATCCATTAGTCCAACGAAACGTTTAAAAATTTTGAAACTCACTTTATAAGAATCCCAAATTGCTACTAACCTCTTGGAGGCACTTCTATTGTACGCGTCTATAGCGCAAACATTACATATGTATGTATGGCACCTTTCCGTCTACAAGAGACGATAGATTTATCTTTTCTGATTGTAGCTCTTGGTGTGGCTAGTGAGACCGATCCTCGAGTGGCAGTCTCTTTTGCATGTCTTGGTGTGGCTAGTGAGACCGATCCTCGAGTGGCAGTCTCTTTTGCATGTCTTGGTGTGGCTAGTGAGACCGATCCTCGAGTGGCAGTCTCTTTTGCATGTCTTGGTGTGGCTAGTGAGACCGATCCTCGAGTGGCAGTCTCTTTTGCATGTCTTGGTGTGGCTAGTGAGACCGATCCTCGAGTGGCAGTCTCTTTTGCATGTCTTGGTGTGGCTAGTGAGACCGATCCTCGAGTGGCAGTCTCTTTTGCATGTCTTGGGGTGGCTAGTGAGACCGATCCTCGAGTGGCAGTCTCTTTTGCATGTCTTGGTGTGGCTAGTGAGACCGATCCTCGAGTGGCAGTCTCTTTTGCATGTCCCACACACGAATGCGGTGGAGCAGTGTTATCTGGCCTTTCTCTGCGCTCTCTTTACAGCTGCTTCCGTCCTGTAGAGCTCCTCGGCACGTAGTGATCCTGCCTTCACGATGCCCCGCCATGTGGATCGATCCTCCGCCAGGTCCTCCCAATTTGAGATTTTGATGTTGGTTGTCTTCATGTCTCTTTTGCATATGTTTATGTATCTGAGACGAGGCCGTCCAACTGAACTTTTCCCTGTCGCCATCTCGCTGTACAGCACGTCTTTAGGTATGGGACCAGGTTGCATTCGCTTGACGTGCCCAAGCCAGCAGAGACGTCTTTGGATTAAAATGGCTGGGATGCTGCACATATTAGTTTGAGACAGGACATCCGTGTTGGGGACTTTGTCCTGCCATTTGATATCAAGGATTACATTACAGCCATACACATATTATGCATAGAGAATTTATTATTTTTTTTATATAAAATAGAGTTACAGTGTGATCTCGAGTACGCAGTATCCCTAAAATATTCTCAATTAATTTCCAAATATATACGTTTAAAAAAAATAATTAAATCTTGATCTTTCTGCACTCCTAAATGCACTTGACACAAAAAAAAAAAAAAAAAAAAAAAAAAAAAAAAAAAAAAACCCAAACATTTCAGGGTCTCAAAAGTCACAGGTTGCAGCGTAGTCTGTTGAGAACTAAAAGGGACTTACCTCATTACTGAATTTCTACCTCAGGTTATTCTGCTGAAATAATCATGGCATTATAAGCTCATTCAGTTGTGTTTAATTTGGTTTTTTTTATATTTCGTTTTTTTTAAAGGTACCGAGTTTTCTTATACATATAATTTTAACAAAACATTATTCCCCCCCCCCCACTCCGCCCGCCCCCCCCACTCCGCCCGCCCCCCCCCAAACCCATCCGCCTATAAACACGTTTTTTAAATTTTTTTAGATCTCACTTCCTATTTTTTCTGTCAATAGCTACTGACATTGGAAAAAGGAAGGGGGGGGGAGTGCTGTGTGTGCCGTCCACCCCGGGCGGCACCTTTTTTTAATACTGATGGGGGGCGTCACTTTTTATAATACTGGGGGGGCGCGTCACTTTTTTAATACTGATAGGGGCGGCACCTTTTTTAATACTGATGGGGCGGCACTTTTTTAATACTGATGGGGGCGGCACTTTTTTAATACTGATGGGGTGTCACTTTTTTTAATACTGATGTGGGGCGTCATTTTTCAGCCGACTCCAGAGTTTTTGTTTTTTTTCTTCGCTGGAGGAGGTGGAGGGAAAATTTATTTTAACCGCCCCGGGTGGCACAACCCCTAATTTTACAGGCTTTTGTGGTGGAAGACAATACTGAAAGAAGCGGCTAAATGGAATAAGATCAAGGAATAAAAAAATTGTCAGGACTTTTGTTAACGATATCTTATCCAAAGTGATTAATTATGTACGTTGCAGAATCGAACCGAGATGTCCCAAAACTTCGTCTTCCTACTATGTTCACCATATCCGAAAACTTCCTCTTCCTATTATGCTCATCATATTTGTTCATTTTTTTTGACCTGAGCCGATCTGGTCAAGGCCAGAAGAAGAGACGTGACGTCTAAAACCGAGATCAAATGGGATGTAATTTAAGGCTTCACGTTGGGAGACGTGACACCATTCCACCGGATCTTTTCGGTCACTTTTCTAGTAATGTCAACACGCTGTGCGTCAGATGAACGTTATCGAAAAAAAAAATGTAAGCGGGGGGGGGGGGGGGGGGGGGGGGAAATCATGGGGGGGGGGAGGGAAGAGAGTGGTAGGGGTTAGTTAAAAATGTACATTTCCAAAAGTTTGGGCTGTAGGTTTTTTTTGTTTTTCGCCTCTGACGACATCAGTATAATTGGTGAATATTATGTTCACCTGTTTTTCTTCATTTTCTTTCACCCACATGTGTGAGACTTTGAGGGGGGGGGAAGGGGGAGGGAATTGGTTTCTACTTTGGGAAACCGGAAGTCTCTTATTTTCGAATATTATCGTTGTATCCAATGGAAGGTTCGGGTCCCAATAATAATCACTGAATACATTTTTGAGTGCGTAATTGAATTTTTTAAATTCTTTCTTCTGGAAATGCTTTTATAAAATTAGTATTGTTGGTTTAAGTTGTTAGGATTATGATCTTCAAGTAAGGTTGGTGTGGATTTCACTACTTCACCACCATTCCTACCCCCCCCCCCCTCCGCACACACATTTTTCTCCAAATGAAAATATTCATATTAAAAAATAACATTAGCTAGAAATAAAATCTACGTTAATTGTATTAGATCCCCATGTGGCCAGGATGTACTTTTAATTTCCCTCAATAAAATGTTTTGTTTCTCAACGTGGCCCAGTTTTGCTTTATTTCATTATTTTCGAACTGGATGCGCGCTGTTTTTGACCTTTCAACTTTGAAACCACTTTGTAATGAAATAAAATACACTATTTTTGAGGGGTAGTAAAAATAAGAGTAATTTTTTTAGGTAAGAAATTTGACAAGTTCAGTGGAAATTTTGTGTATTTAAAAAATCATAGTTTTAAAACCAGCTATACTGAATTTCATGTGAATTTCATGTGAAGAGTTGCTTTAAAAAGTTTTGCCTGGTTGTAACAAAAAAATATATATTTTTTTGTGGCTACTTATATACAACTTTTGTTTTGAATTACTAGATAATGGAACAATTTTTATACCATTCGCAAGAGGATACGACATTTGCGTTGATTAAGTGTTCTCAACTTGTGAAAGATTTGTTAGGGCGTGCTTAATGAGATGCATACGATGCTTGTCTCCGCCTGGCTGACTTCGGCCATTCGATGTGGATGAGCTTCAACGAAAGATTAGACTACACAACTTTTTTTTAAAATTTTGTACCTTTTCCCGTATATCAATTTCAAAGTGGAAAACCTTAACAAAAGTACGCAACAGACTACCTCAAAGATTTATGAAGAGTCAAGCTTGTAAGGTTACCTATAGTATGTAATGATAATTGATATTTATGAAAGTGGGGTTGTTGTTGTTGCTTTCAAGTACATAACAACGTTATTGATCAACGCATAACATAAAAACATGAAGCTCCGTGATTGTTTTAATTGGGTTCATTCGAGTTATAAGACCCTGCATCCGGTTTGTTGTTCGTCTTCAGCAACTACCAGCGATGCATTACTGTCAAACGGCAAACTTCCCCGCAGGACATGTTATCGTAGTTGGACCACTAACCACTCAAGATATTCATTTTCACCCTTTAATTACTCATCCACCATTTTTTTTTTTTAGAGCCTAATTATTAACTTCTCTTCTGTTCGTGTGTGGAAAAATATTGGGAAGGCTGATTGACCCACTTCCCGTCATCCTATCGAGCGGAAACTTGGCAAAAAAGACTCGTTGCCGATGCCAACACATTCGATCAAATTTTCAGCACCTCCCAGACTCCGAGAATTAGTTTTTTTTCCTGTTTTTCAGGTGGACGCTGGTGTTAATGATTTGTTCAACCTGTGCGTTGTTTTTGGTGTGAAGATTAATTGTGTAGCTGTTGGTACGTGCTTTGTATTTGGGACGTATTAGGGTTTAAGTTTAAGCATATCTTTAGTCCATTGAGTTTTACATGCACTAATTTTTATTTATTTTTTAATTCCCATACCAAAAAAATCAGTTGTTACAATCACATAAACGATAAATCGCGTACAAGTACATAAATGCAAAACAAAAATACGCGTAAAGGATTTATAAGAAACACTTTGTTTAGAGGGTTGTTTGAATCCTATTCTGAACACACACAACTTTTTTTTCTATCGTTGCCATATACCTAATCGCACATGGTCTGTGTGACAGATTGAACCAGTTGTTTGCTGGCTTCCCCCCAACACCTTCACGGATGCACTTTTAAACGGTGGAATCTTAAAGTGCCCCGTCAGCGCTAGATAAGACGGTCCTCAAGGTATTCTAACGAAGTCTAGTTTTAACTATGTTATGGTTTTTGGTCCATATTTGTCGTTTTTGAAAAAAAACTTTTTACGCCTTCAAAGAAAATTAACTTTTTGTAATTGTAATCGAATGACTGTTTAGTAAAAATATTTTTTTAAAATAATAAAATAATTAATAAATAACTAAATCTTAGTGCTTTAAAATCTTTAATTTGGATACATCCTGTTATGGGCTCTTCGCGAAATTCTAGTGGAAACTCTCTTTCATTTCGTTTATATTGCTTTGAAACAGTTTAAGACCAGTTAAGTTTACTTTTCGTGATTAATAATTCCATTAAATTTTTTTTTAAATTTTTTTTTAAATTTTTATTTATTTGATTGATTGTTTCCGTAGTTCGTTCAGTTTTGATTAACCTAATTTTTATGAAATGTATTCATTTGAAGTAAAAAATAATTTAGTTCTCATGTCTAAGAGTGTCATCAAATCTTAAGTAGATGCCCTTCGACACCTCGGATTTCTCTCATGCCGTAAACAAGGTGAGAACCATTAACCGGGGGTGGCCGGGGGGGGGGGGGGGGGAATGCTGGGGTAATGGAAACCGGACCATTAAAGACGGCTTGAAATATCAATTTAAACCGTTAGCAGACCCCCCACCCTTTTTTTTTCAAAGGGATAATCTGCATGCTTTATCTTTCACCACTATCTTTATCCCAGAACTAACTTGCTGAGCTGCTTTCTTCTAGCAATAAACTCTCTAAAAACTGGGGTATTTGTTTTTGTTTTTTTGTGTGTTTTTTTTAAGCTCAGCAATTGATATGTCGGCCATAACGATCAAGTTAATTAAAAATAAGGGAATCGTGTTGATAGTTGTGACACTAATTCTCGCTTTAAGAACTGATAGCATAAAACAATAGAAGCAAGCCATTGGCTCACATGTTAACAGAAGGAGAAGTGTTTTAACACTTCCTTAACATTGTGTTGTCTCGCCATGAAGTGTGTTAGCATTTTGAATAACAGTGTTTCCATATTTGAATGTCCCGGGGGGTGGGCGGGGGGTGGGGGTTCGGGTTTTGTTTTGGTTGATTCGGTGTTGTTGTTGTTGTTTTTCTTGTTGTTGTCTCTTGATGCTGTAAGAAGAGATGTTTTGTCTCTTGATGCTGTAAGAAGAGATGTCACAAAATGATTACAGTTTTCTTTATAACATGTGGGGGGTGGGGGTGGAGAGACTGCAATCAGATTAGATAGAAGGAAATAAGTGAAACAAAATATCGGAAAAACTGAAAGGAAAAAAAAGACCAAAAAAAAAACAACAACAACAAAACAAAAACAAAACGAATGTATCGGCGAGATGCCTTATTCGGCAAAAAAACAACAGTAGCAACATTGTTAAAAATAGATAAACACTTAGCTGCCATGTAGTTTATGAGAGTCATGCTAGGTGGCAGCTAAGTGTTTATTTTAATTTGTATATTGTTTTTGCCGACACGATCTTTATTATATTTTGTTTCAACACATATTTGTTTAAATTGTGAATCTATATTTTTTTCAACCTTAATTAAAGGATGTCTCAGAGAGGAAATTTGCATGGCTCGAGGGAGGGTGGGGGAGGGGGTGTACATTCTTTGTGCGTGTATCCCTTCAATTAAACAATTGTCTTGGAAATCTGGAACTTAAGAGAGATTTCATTGGTGAAATGTTTAATGCCGATATCAAACAAGATTTTTTTTTTCTTTACCAGAGTTACCAGAGTTAAATTGTAATTTTTTTTTAAATTTGAATTTTTTTTTAATGTTATCATGGTTGCAAATATATACATGGTAACATACATGAAAAATGGACGTAGTTATAGCTAAGATGTGGGGCTCTGAACCATTTTAGTTATGATATCGCCATTTCTTTTGTAGGATGCGAAAATTGGGAGCTTTTTAAAAAAAATTAACTACTTGTTATAGACATTTTCCGCTGTCCAAAACAAAGTACAAATATATATATATATCTAGAGTATCATGGACTGTAAAGAATCATAAAATGTCTTATAAATTATGTTACAATCGGGTCAGATTTTTTATAAATTGCGATCACGTTTCTGATAACTGATATTATTTGAAATATATATATATATATTTTTTAAAACAGCACTTTTAATCCGATACATTTATAAGACATCAGTTGAACTTTTGTAAAATACTACGGTTACCTCAAGTCCATCTGATGCTGAGGTAAAGATTACCCGAAGGAGGGATCGCATTTTGTCTAGAGGTGACTTTGAAGCAAGGGGCGTTTACTGGGGTGTTCTTAATTTTAAAAAAAAGACTTCCGGGTATTAAATGCGTCTCTAAATAAGGGCGGTTTTCTGTACGCGATTAAGACATTTATATTTATAGGACATGTGGTCCTTTTTTTTTGTTCTTTAAAGAGAGATGACAAAATAAGAGATGACATTTATAACAGCATGACATGTGAAGCTCTGGATAAACACGACATTTTAGCTTGGCATAGGAAAGCTTGATTGAAAGTCGTTGCTCGGCATCCGCCCAACACTGTTGAGATCGAAACCTGAATTGTGTGTATGACCTCCACAGCATCGTGTTTTTTCATCAGCGACATTTACAAAGGGAGTTTAAACCATCAGTCATTTATACATACCCCCCCCCCCCCAACCCCGACTTTTCCGTCTTTTAAAGGCAAACACACTTGAAAGACGCCTTGTTCCATTTCTTTCGTATCCTTCACTTTATCTCTTTGAACAGCTCGTTACAAAATATTTTCGAACTAACTCCTAAACACCCGCCCCCCTTTTTCACACGCACCCCCTTTGAAAAAATCGATCTGGCTTGAGTATCTTGACATCTCTCAGTCTATTTCTATCCACGGGATAATTGCAGTTTCTCTCTTCATCTCAGGTTCTATTCGAAGCTTGAACCATACCTTACAGATAATTATAGAGATTTGTTTGTGTTGCTTTTATGGGGTAACTTCAGTGCCGTCTGAATGCATGGACCCAGTGGGCACCGGAGAAGCGCCCCGCGCTTTTAAGGGGCCCCCACGTTTCTAGGAGACTTACTCTTATAGAGGCATCGTGCTTTACATATTTTTAATGAATATTGAAAGATTTTGACAATTTAATTGGTTTTAAAATTCCCAATTTTAACCCACCATATACAGACCTGTTAACCCTCAAACTCTTAAATTCGTACAATATCAGCACAAATTCATTCAATACATTATCTTAGTATTAAAAAATAAACATACAGTATATATAATGTATACACCTGAAAATCTTACATTATACGCCAAAATCGTAAGAGTAAACAGGTCTGGATATATATGAGCACATTCCAAAATGAATATTATAAATTCGAATCAAAGTTGGAATCTTTTAAAACTTTTAAAGGGGCATAACTCTAGCAAACATGTGTTTGGATTTCCCTGAAGTTGAACTTAATTGAAATTTTTATTTTACATTTTTATTTATCTTGGTGAGTTGGTGGGAGCAGGAACTGTTTGACCCCCCCCCCTACACTGTTTGAGCATGGGGCCAGTGCCCCCTTTCGCCCCCTTATCACGGCCCAGTTGTGTTGTATTGCTAAGGGGCCCCAGTGTATTGTTGTGCCCAGGGCCTCCTATGTTGTTAAGACGGCCCTGGGTAACGTGTCTCTTGTTGTTACAGATGAGGCTTTGTCCACTTTTCGTAAGATCCAGATGAAATAAAAACCGACGTGTTGCGTTTTGAGCTGTAATACCGAAATACCAATTGCACTAATAATAAATGAAGGGCTGAGCTGTGTGAAGAAAAGAGTAGGACAAGGTATGTGGAAGCTTGAATCGAAGGACAGGACAAGAAAAGATGATCGTTTCGTCTAAGAGCCTTCCTCGGCAGACAGGACAATTAAAAATAGGGCAAGAAATAGAAACTAGTTTTTTTTTGTTGTTTTTTAAAACACTTAAGTAGTAGCCATTGTAATAAACCAAGAAATACTATTTTAAAAATGAGTAAAAACCCCAAAAAGAACACGTAATTACTAGTAACAATGAAACGACCATTTCCTACACACAGTTTTGAACGCAGTCCTTGATTAATTATCCTTTATTTCTCCGAGACTTGCCTGCTAGTACCTTGTCCCAACCTTGTTGTTACATGTTCCAACCTTTTTGTTACCTGTCCCAACCTTGTTGTTACCTGCGCCAACTTTGTTATGACCTGCCCTAACCTTGTTGTTACCTGCCCCAACCGTCTTGTTTCCTGTCCCAACCGTGTTGTTACCTGCCCCAACCGTGTTGTTACATGCCCCAACCGTGTTGTTACATGCCCCAACCGTGTTGTTACCTGCCCCAACCGTGTTGTTACATGCCCCAACCGTGTTGTTACATGCCCCAACCGTGTTGTTACCTGCCCCAACCGTGTTGTTACATGCCCCAACCGTGTTGTTACCTGCCCCAACCGTGTTG
This sequence comes from Omphiscola glabra, assembly GCA_964017045.1. Classification (NCBI taxonomy): domain Eukaryota; kingdom Metazoa; phylum Mollusca; class Gastropoda; family Lymnaeidae; genus Omphiscola; species Omphiscola glabra. The sequence continues at coordinate 10,468,817 of OZ024799.1, forward strand.
TTACATGCCCCAACCGTGTTGTTACCTGCTCCAACCGTGTTGTTACCTGCCCTAACCTTGTTGTTACCTGCCCCAACCGTCTTGTTTCCTGTCCCAACCGTGTTGTTACCTGCCCCAACCGTGTTGTTACCTGCCCCAACCGTGTTGTTACATGCCCCAACCGTGTTGTTACCTTTCCCAGCCTTAATGAAGTCTATTTTTCTCTACTCCATAATACTCTTCAAATTATTCGTTTTTTTTTTCTCCTTTATGATGATTATTCTATTTTATGTGTACAGTTAGATCAGAGGCGTAGCTAGAGTGTTAGCGCCCGGGGACAAGATTCATTTTTAAGAGCCTCCCTTTCATTTTTAAACTCTCAAACCCATTATTTTCATCAATAATATAATATTAGAGCACATTTGGACGCACTTTACTAATCTCGCGCCCAGGTGCATTTGTCTCTCCCTGCCCCCCTCTTAGCTACGCCTCTGAATTAGACTATATTTTCAATCTGCTTATCATTATTATCTTATCATGGGGGGGGGGGGGAGCATAGGATTTTAGATAAACCTTTTTAGAAAGTCTTAAAAATAAAAAAAATAAAATAATCTTAGAATGTGATCCTTACAATGTATTCATTCTTATCTTTACCCCACTTTTTTGAATCCTCACAAAGAATCCAAAGGAATTTCAAGCGTGCAGTTAATTGTATTAATATGCCGCACTGGAACATTGAATGAGCCAGCATATATTTTTTAGTCAGCACTGCGTTCATAACTTTGCCCCCCCCCCCCCCATATTTTGATTTCCCACCGCGTACCCAATTAATTTAATTAAATCAAAAATCTCTTCCGCACCGAGGACGTCTTTACTCCGACGCAAGTGGTCGGCACATTTATTTTTGTAGGTCAAATTTCTATTGTTGGTCAGATTTCCCCGAAGGACTTTCACGCAAAATGAAATTAAAAGGGGAAAAAAAAGTAATTCACGTCAATAAACAAAATTAATATTTTTTTTCCAAACAACTTTTTTTGTCCATTTATTTCATCGTCCTCAGAATATTCGCCTTGCAAATCCGTTCGACTTAATTTTTGGCCTGTATGGCTTATCTCAAAGATATCATGATTTCCAATGTTCATTTTTTAAGCCTGTTACAGTCTGAATCGCTGCGTTTGTGCTGCTAATTTGTATGTTTTATTATAATTTTCTCTGTGTTGACGTCTAACTCTGGAGAGACGTGCCAAATGTTGAATATTTTTGTACACGTTTCAAAGTTAACAAATTCAGCTTTTAAAAAAAGTCAGTTCACAATGCCAGCTAAGAAAGTAAGCTAACAGAGTCAGCTAAGAAAGTCAGCTAACAGAGTCAGCTAAGAAAGTCAGCTAACAGAGTCAGCTAATAAAGTAAATTATTGTTTTCTCTTTCGCGTCAAATTGTTGTATGAACGCACTATTTTGTGCGTGTTATCTTTTGTGGGGAATTCGATCAACTAGTAATTTCAAAGTTGTGACAAGGCTTCATACACGAATTGCATCAAAGTCTTGAAGGAAAATTTGATCGTGTGAACCGACCCTAAGGTTAGATTTATATTTACATTTAAAAGCTTTTTTTTTTCCCCACAGCGCAACAGTTCAATCATGTGATGTTAATGGTTGTTTTATACATGTGTTATCTACATGAGTTGTGGTTGGTTTTATTTAAGAATGAAAACATATCCTTTGTCTTGAAAATGTCAGGTGAATGAAATAGTCTAGATCAGTGATTCCCAAAGTGGTCTATATCGACCCCCAGAGGTCTACGACAACTTGCAAGGGGTCTATGGCAGCGAAAACAAAAATGGGGGTCCATGAAATGAAAATGGGAGTCCATGAAATGAAAATTGGAGTCGACGATAGTGGATCTCATGTAAGCCGGTCAAGACTTCTATTTTGGCATTATTTAATTTAAATTTAAATAATAAATGTATAAAACTTAACATGTTTTTAAAAAAAGTTATTCACACTGCACTTCACTACCGTTATAAATTTAAATCTTTCACAGTGAGTAGCACTATACCGCCTGTCAAAAATACATTTAAACTATTTGTAAAGTATTAATGAATTTGCAAAAAATCAATATCAGGTAAGCAGGGGGTCTACAACTCCGCCAAGGCCGGTCCCAAGCCCGGGTGCAAAAGGAGGAGGGTTGGCGTGAGGCCAGCTACCTCACCCGTAAAAACAAATTGCTACAGAAACGTCAACAAGAAAAAACCAACAAATTTCAGCCCTGAGAAGAGAGGGCTCTTCTTTTCCAAGAAGAGCTATGAAGCCTTGTGGCCAAACCCAGACTATACTGGAAGCCTCAAAGCCGAAGACCCTCCTTTCTAAGGAAACAAACATAGGCACGTGGAATGTCAGAACCATGTATGAAACAGGGAAAGCAGCGCAGGTGGCAGCAGAAATGAGAACTTACAAACTTACACTGCTGGGCATCTGTGAAACAAGATGGATACAAGCTGGACAAATAACTTTGGCCTCGGGAGAAATGTTACTATACTCTGGGCATGAGGAGGAAAATGCTCCGCACACACAAGGAGTCGCTCTAATGTTGTCTAGGATGGCACAGGATTCATTGATTGGATGGGAAGCCCATGGACCAAGAATAATAACAGCAACATTCCGAACCAAGAAAAAGAAAATAAAGATGAACATAATACAGTGTTACGCACCCACCAACGACAGCAAAGAAGACGAGAAAGAAACATTCTACAATAGACTACAAACAATAATAGAAAAATTCCCAAATAGAGACCTGAACATTTTAATGGGGGACCTTAACGCCAAGATCGGAAACGACAACAGTGGATATGAGGAAATCATGGGACGCCATGGTGTAGGAGAGAGAAATGAGAACGGAGAAAAACTAGCAGACTTCTGCGCAACACATGAGCTTGTTATCGGAGGCAGCGAATTCCAACATAAAAACATCCACAAGATAACATGGGTATCCCCGGACAAGAAAACGCAAAACCAAATAGACCACATATGCATTAACAAAAAATTTAGAAAGTCTCTACAAGATGTACGAGCAAAACGAGGAGCAGATGTCGCATCTGATCATCATCTTGTTTGGGCAAGACTAAAGTTAAAGTTGAAGAAGAACTGGGAACCGCCAACTGTTAAGCGAACAAAATTCAACGTAGCACTTTTGGTAAATGAGCAGAAAAGAGAGGAATTCAGTGTTACCTTAAGGAATAAGTTCCAAGTGCTGGAAGACCAAACAGAAGATGACCAAGTAGAGCATAAATGGCAAAACATAAAGTCGTCTGTAACATCCACTTGCCAAGAAGTTTTAGGATCAGTGAAACAGAAACACAAAGACTGGCTCTCAATCAACACACTGCAAAAAATAAAAGAGAGAAAAGAAATGAAAAGTTTAGTTAACAGCAGCCGCACCAGGGCGGAGAAAACAAAAGCGCAAGAGAAATATAAAGAAGCAAACCAAAAAGTAAAAAACAGCATAAAAAAAGATAAAAATGCCTACATAGATGGCCTAGCATCAACAGCAGAAGAAGCAGCCAAGAAGGGCAACCTGAGAGAGCTCTACGATATAACAAGAAAGCTGTCAGGGCGATACAAAAGGCCGGAGAGACCTGTCAAAGATAGAGAAGGTAGATCAATAACAGAAAGGAAAGAGCAACAAAAAAGATGGGTGGAATACTTTAAAGAACTATTAAACAGACCCCCACCCACAGACACACCAGACATACAACCAGCAAATGAAGACTTACAAATAGAAGAAAGCGCCCCAAATAGGGAAGAAATAGCTCTGGCCATCAAGCAGCTCAAATTAGGGAAAGCACCGGGACAGGACAACATCACAGCAGAGATGATGAGAGCTGATATAAATACAATAGTCAACATGCTGCACCCTCTGTTTGAAAAGATATGGGAAGAAGAGAGAGTTCCAAAAGATTGGAAAGAAGGATACCTCATCAAGATACCAAAGAAAGGGGATCTCAGCAATTGTGCAAATTACAGAGGAATCACACTGCTGTCCATACCAGGAAAGGTCTTTAACAGAATTATTTTGAATAGAATGAAAGACCAGGTCGACATGCAGCTACGAGATCAACAGGCTGGATTCCGCCAAAACAGATCATGCACAGATCAAATTGCAGCACTGAGAATCATTGTAGAACAATCCATCGAATGGAACTCCCCTTTATACATAAATTTTATAGACTACGAAAAGGCCTTTGATAGCCTGGACCGACAAACATTGTGGAAACTTCTTCGGCACTATGGAGTACCAGGGAAATTAGTCAGGATTATTCAGAGCTCTTATGAAGAAATGACATGCAGGGTGGTCCACGAAGGTAGACTCACAGATGCCTTTACAGTCGAAACAGGAGTCAGACAAGGATGCCTCTTGTCCCCATTTCTATTCATCCTTGCCATTGACTGGATAATGAAAAAATCCACAGACAAAAAAAGGAATGGGATACAGTGGACACTCTGGGAACAACTGAATGACCTAGACTTTGCAGATGACATTGCACTTCTGTCCCACAACCAGCAACAAATGCAGGAAAAAACAAAAGATGTAGCCACCTTTTCATCACAGCTCGGACTTAATATAAATAAAAGCAAGACGAAAATCATGAAGGTGAACTCATCCAACAAAGAGCATATCTGTCTGGAAGGAAAGGCACTGGAAGAAGTGGAGTCCTTCAATTACTTAGGCAGCACCATAGACACAAACGGCGGATCCGACGCAGACGTGAGGTCTAGAATTGGAAAAGCTAGATCAGCATTTGTGTTATTAAAGAAAATATGGGAGTCGAAGCAGCTGAAACTTCAAACCAAAGTCAGAATCTTTAATACAAATGTCAAAACAGTCCTACTTTATGGAGCAGAAACGTGGAAAACATCAGCGAGCATTACACAGAAAGTGCAGACATTCATAAACACATGCCTTAGAAAGATCCTTAACATCAAATGGCCAAATACCATCACCAACAAAGATCTATTAGAAAGGACATACCCGGTGCCCGTTGATGAAGACATAAAGAAAAGATGGAGGTGGATTGGGCATACTCTGAGAAAACCCCCAGATAGCACCACCAGACAATGTCTAACATGGAATCCACAGGGAAAAAGAAAGAGAGGAAGACCTAAGAATACATGGAGACGTGAACTAGAGACAGACACGCAAAATATGGGATACAACTGGAAGCAATTGGAAAGGAAAGCACAGGACCGGGATGAGTGGAACATTCTTGTGGACGGCCTATGCCCCAGACGGGGTAAAAAGGCATAAGAAGAAGAAGAAGAGGGGGTCTACCCAAAACCGAGAAACAGGGCAAAGGGGTCTACGAGACAAAAAAGTTTGGGAACCTCTGGTCTAGATAGAAAATTGGGTCACAAAAGTTGACGCCTGTAAGAGAAAAGAAACAATACGTGCCTGTCAAAACTCATGTGGGCTCAAAAACACATGCAACTCTTAACAGATACTAGCTATCAGTTATTTTTCTTTCGGCCCATTGAACTTAGTTTGAAACTTTCTTTAAAGTTATTTTAAAAACAAAGTCGCCGTTTACTATATTTCAAAACTTTGTATCAACAAATATCAAGTGAAATTATACTATGTTTCTATTAGTGTTAAGGTGTCTGTGTTACTCGTACGATTTTTTTCTATTTTTTTTTTTCATTTTTTTAATTAAACAGTTTAACCATGTTGTTTTGTTATTTAGTTTATCGCTGCTAACAAAGCCAGGTAACAAAGTCAACTAACAAAGCCAGCATACACTCAATTTTCTTGGATAAAACGGATTGTTGTCTGCCAGACAGCAGTATTCAACGTCAACAAGACGACAGATATTATCTCCAGGAAACACGATCTACGTGGGCGGAAAGCTCCGATATTGTGCACAAAAATCTGGTCGGCCAAATGAAAGTCGATTCTTTTTTTAAAAAAACTAGGGTGGTTTTCAAATGCAGGAGAAATGTATTAAGCGTAGAGCCGTCATTATAACGTGATGGTAATGATGCTTAACATGCATATTTACTTTAAGTTTACGATTTTAGAGGAATAGAATTGGAAGTTTTGCCTCGGGAGTCTGACATAGGCTGTTAACGAATTGAGACTAAATTTTTTTTCTATTTTGTATACCTTTATAGAAATACATTTTTTTTTTTAAAAGTCATATTGTTTACCAGTCAAACGAGCAGGAAAATGTCACCAGTGGCTCGTATTACCATCGAATGTTGTTGTTGTTGTCGTCGTTCTTGTTGTCGTTGTCGTCGTTGTCGTCGTTGTTCTTGATGGTGTTGTTGTTTTCGTTGTCGTCGTTATCGTCGTTGTTCTTGCTGGTGTTTTTGTTGTTGTCGTCGTTCTTGTTGTCGCTGTCGTCGTTGTTCTCGTTGGTGTTGTTGTTGTTGTTGTCGTCGTCGTCGTTCTTGTTGTCGTTGTCATTGTCGTCGTTGTTCTTGTTGGTGTTGTTATTGTTGTTGTTGTCGTCGTTGTTTTTGTTGGTGGTGCTGCTGTTGTTGTTGTCGTCATTATTGTTGTCGTTATCGTCGTTGTTCTTGTTGGTGTTGTTGTTGTTGTCGTCGTTCTTGTTGTCGTCGTCGTCTTTGTTCTTGTTGGTGCTGTTGTTGGTGCTATTATTGTTGTTCGCACTTCACACGTTATTTTCCACTTGAGAATCGGTCTAGACTTGAGTCGTATCTTGTTTTATAGGACTAAGTGGTGCTCAATTCGTCAGCCTCACTCTCTCGTCCCTCTCCTATTCGAACCAACGACAAGCCTTAGTCAAAACGACCAGAAAATAGATCATGATGAAGTAAATAACCACCAGTGTGTGTTTGTGTGTGTGTGGGGGTGTGTTTGTGTGTGTGTGTGTGTTTCACCGTGCTCTTTAAGCGTTCTAGGTTTGCAGGAGTTGTCTGAATTTTATTCACGTCAATGTCATACCGCCTAAGGGACTCCATCTCCAGGTTTGATTTCAGAGTTTTGCCTTCTCTTGGATGAGTTGCCAACCAAGACTAGCGAGTCCCAGTGAAATAGTGGATGATTGAGTGTAATATAATTTTTAAGTTTTTTTTTATTATTCTGCGCACAGTGTGGAGCTGTCCGCGTCTAATAGGCTTTTGGAAGTGGCTGGTAAAACAGATCTGTTATCTTTAAGCCCATATAATATATATTTCAAAACTTGTCAAAGCGTTTCTCTGATGGCTCTATGGGACTAAAAGGGTTTGCAATACATAACAAGAGAGACAAACCAAGTTCCAGAAACCTAATCACTTTCAATGGGTTTTTCAGAACCGGAGTCAGGCTATTGGCCCGGCAAATGATGGGCTTACGGCCTACTGAGAACGGGTACACTAGCCATTGACTAAAACATCGGAGAACGTATTTTAAGTGCGTAGAACAAGGTTCAATTTTAAAGCCTTTGTGTTCACGGTTAGTGTCGTAACGAAAGCAGATTTTAAAATGACATAGAACACGGTTTCGGTGACATGCAAGTAGTTGCAATTCGCCACTCTTTACTTACTTCAGTTCAAAGCACGGTAGTCTAAATCCTTAGCTTTTTCTCTAATAGGCATTTACTAATTGGACGAAGAACATCCTATTCAGCTTTTCACCAAGGAAAAAAAACTTAAAATCCATTAAATTTCAAGCATTTTTTCTCTCTATTATTATAAATTTTAAAAAAATAGCTGTTTTTACTTTTTTTTTCATTTTATAATCCCATCTCATAATCCCATCTACTAATCCCATTTCATGATCCCATCTCATAATCCATCTCATATTCACCGGTAATGAAGCCATCTCATAATCCCATCTACTAATCAAATCTCATGATCCCATGATCTCATAGTCCAATCTCATAAGCTCATCTCATAATCACATCTCATGATCCCATCTCATAATCCAATCTCATAGTCCCATCTCATAATCTCATATCATAATCCCATCTCATGATCCAATCTCATCATCCCATTTCATGATCCCATCCCATAATCCCATCTTATAATTCCATCTAATAATCCCATCTCATAATCCCATCTCATGATCCCATCTCATAATCCCAACTCATAATCTCATGTAATAATCCCATGTCATAATCCCCTCTCATAATCCCATCTCATAATACCATCTCATATTCCCATGTCGTAATCCCATCTCATAATCCCATCTCATAATCCCATCTCATAATCCCATCTCATAATCTCATGTCATAATCCCATGTCATAATCCCCTCTCATAATCCCATCTCATAATACCATCTCACATTCCCATGTCGTAATCCCATCTCATAATCCCATCCCATAATTCCATCTCATAATCCCATCTCATAATTCCATCTCATAATCCCATCTCATAATTCCATCTATACCATTCATCATAGGCAAATACACATTTCAAATTAAATCTTAGGATTTTTTTTTTCACTTTGAGGACATTGACATGGAAAACTAATAAATAAATCTGATATTAAAACTGAATAAAGCTAACTCAATATGGCGATACCCTCTTTATGCCTGAAGGCCCCGTACAAAAACATTTAATGGAATTATAGCGCATGATATAGTTCATACATCCTTTAATTTGACAGACAAGAATTTTGTAATATTGATTTTGTCCCAACTATCATCCCTCATAACGTCTCTCTGATAAATATGAGTATACAATTTTTTTTTTGTTTACTTAAGATTGAGGAAGGAAAATGTTATTATTGATGTTAGAGCTTTGACCCACGCCCACCAACAACATCCACATCACCCCTCCAACTTCACCACAACACCCGTACCAGTTCACCACCCTTAAGACTACGCATTTATAGGGCACTGCAATCGTCTGAAGAAGCTGAGTTTTTTGCCCTTGTTAATCTTTTTCGCCTAGAATTTAGACAAATTTCTCAGATACATACGTTTTTCCCCCCCACAAATTCGCAACGCTACACAGCCGCGTGCCCGATCTACAAGTTTTGCTTTATTTTCAGTTACCGGCTGATGAAATTCCGGTAAACATTTCTTAATTTCTTCAACTCGCCATGGTTTCAAATGCTGTTTTCGCCATGTGAGCAGCCATCTTTGTTGATGTGAGCAGCCACCTTTGTACGTTCTTTGTACTCCCCCGGTATGAACGATAACTCTGGGGGACAAGGGAAGTTGCAGTCTCCTATAGATATATAAATTTAGTTTTCTTTTTGATGTGACAATTTATTTGTCTGATTTTCTTGAAAAATGTATGACTTTGATGCCTGGTTGTTGTGTCTTTTCTTTTTGCGCTGTCAGAAACTTTACCTTACTTGTGATATGTATGTGCTGATCATTTAAACACCGGGCGTCTGGAAACGATACAACTACAGTTTTAGTAAATATTTCAAAATCAAGTTAAACATTGTTACGATTTGAAATAGGATGATGGAATCCCGTTCTAAGTAGCAAACAAGCTCAAACACTGCCCCAAGCTCAAACACTGTCCCAGGGTCAAACACTGCCCCAAGCTCAAACACTGCCCCAAGCTCAAAAACTGCCCCAAGCTTTAACGATGCCCCAAGCTCAAACACTGTCCCAAGCCCAAACACTGTCCCAAGCTCAAACATTGCCCCAAGCTCAAACACTGCCTCAAACTCAAACATTGCCCCAAGCCCAAACACTGCCTCAAACTCAAACACTGTCCCAACCTCAAATATTGCCCCAAGCTCATATACTGCCCCAAGCTCTGCCTCTATCCCCAGCTCAACCCCATACCACGGTTGACAACTGTCCAAGGTAAACTGCTGCACTTATATCAAACACCACCCCTATATCAATGACTCCCCATAGAAAAAAGTCCCTGTTTCGTTTTCCAACACTACACCAAGGTCCGCCAGTATCCCCAGATCGATGTCTGCCCCCACCCCCGGGGCCTTAATTCACTTCTAACCTCATTGCCACCACATTAATTTAACCCTACAGAAATGTCTTTTTATTTTTTATTTCTTGAGATTAAGAGATTTCCTTCCATCAGTTTTCTAGCGTCAATGTTCAGTCAACAGTAACCCGCTGAAGTAGTAAACGAGAGGTTGGGATCTTGCTGGTGTTTGTTTTAAGCTAACATTTTTTAGTTGTTTTGTATTACTGATAGCAAGAGGGCCAAAACAACATTCATTTCATGCATCTCTAAACATAATGGCGTCTATGTAATAATCTCCGGTGAAAACTGTGCGGGATTTTTTCTCCATGGCAACGGGGGTATTTTAAATATAACTTGTTAGAAAGAGAATCAGTGGTCTAAGTTGATGTTGTCTGAGGACGAACTGGCCTCAGTCACACAACCAAATGATCCGAGTATGGGGCTCCAACTGGAGCTGAAACAACTGGAGCTAGAGAAAAAAAAAACGAGATCTCAAGCAAATGGAGCTGGACGATCAGAAGGACCTTGACAGAGACTCCGAGACAAAGAGAGGGAGCGAGACTAATGGACTGAAAAACTGCAATGATCGTAGATTTGTATATTCTATTGATTGTATGTGTGTGCACCTTCCCAAGATCTGTACCGGTACCAGTTCATTGCTGTACTGTAAGTGATTAGCCTTAGTTCTATTCTATTTTTTGTAGTTTTAAAATTAACTTAACAAATTATTATTTGTAATCGGCCCTAGTTTGGGTATCGTTATTTATGACTATTTAATTAATGGTATCGTCTTTTAGGTGAACTGTGATCCAAATATCCAAATATGCCAAATTAAAAATGATTTGTTGGTTTCTTCCGCGTCCTTTCGAATCTTTTCAGTTCTGGATTAACACCCGTGGAGGCCCTTTAGCGTCAGTTCACACGATCAAATTTCGCGTCAAATTGTTGTATGAACGCACTATTTTGTGCGTGGTTTCAGGGTAATTTGATCAAATAGTAATTTGAAAGTTGTGACAAGGCTTGATACACGCATTGGAACAAATGCTTGAAGGAAAATTTGATCGTGTGAACCGACCCTTAGGCAGTCGCAATTTCGGTACCCAAACGGACTCATATTTCATATCCGTTACATTGAGTTCGCGGCAACCTGTCAATAAATCTGTCAAACGAAAAGTATTTTTGTTTTATTATTTTTGTTTGTCGTTTAGCTGAATTATTTTACACGAATTGTGTGATCCTTATTATTCCACCTAACGATATTTCACACACACAAACACCCTCTAGCGCCATATTCAAATTCCTCACACTGAGTGGAGCAGCTAGATTGTGTGCTGCCAGCTTAAGACGTTTGTGGAATGTTTGCCTTGCCCCTAGTGGTTTTTACCAAAGGGGGGTAGTGTGAGGGGACGACCGTCCGTACAATTTGTTTTAAGTCTAAAACTTTTCTTAAAGCCTATAACTCGTTTTAGTATATTATGGTCACTCTCCTATGCTTGTCATTAGAATAATAGAAATACATGGATAAGCAACTGTGCCAGTATGGGCGGGGGGCGACGAAAACATCCCTTTGTGTCTGGTAGTGGCAAATCCTATCGGGATGGTGCAAATGGAGATTGGCGGGGTTTACTTACTGGTTTACGCGGTACGCTACTGTCTGGCATACTTCTAGCCACGTCACTGGTGGAACAGTAAAATAATATATTAACACTTAACGCTGTAGACGGTGTAACATCTGACTGTAGTCTATGTCCTCAATACCTAATTTTGTACATACTTCTTTTTTTTTACCTTACATCGCATGATCACTCATTCTAGTTATCCAAATCCTGGTTCCACTAGGAACGCGCCATCGATGAAAATCAGAGGCGTCCACATGGGGTTTGCCTCTTCGTTGCGGACCAGTAGGGTGGACTTGTCCACCCGAAGCAAAAAACCCCGACCAACCGCAACGGGAGTAGCAGTGTCTAACATGATTTTACTTGTTGCCGTTGATGGATATGAGGCTTGGGTGGCGTTCAAAGCCCATGGCGATGATTTTAGCTACCCGGCCGTGAAAAAGCCGCTCCTAGCAACCGTTTCGTCCCAGTCTTCCGTCCCAACCGAAAGACTCCCCTGGGCAGTTGGGGGGGGGGTGGTGGTAACGAAACACCTTCCCTCCGGAGTGGAATCAAACCCGCCCTGACCCTTGGGAGATTGGACTGCAAACGCTTTAAACGCAGCGTTGTCGGTCGACCGGACGTCACCCAGGCATGTGGGGAGGTTTCCGGCGTGCTGCCGCACGGCCTGTCTGCGGGGAGACCCGGCGTCTGGCCCGTGTGGAAGTGTGCCGGGGGGGGGGGCCTTAAGAGCTCGGACTCGACAGCATACTGACGCCATCTCCTATGTGACATTTTTTGTTATGCAACCAATATTCACACATTTAAGTTTAGACATTCATTTAAAAAAAACTGACCACGTCCAGTTAGTCAACATAGCAACCATACGGATTTGGTTTATCCCGTATCGAGTTAACGCACCAAATCTTGTTATTAATTTGTTCTCCATATAAATCCTATCCGGTGTGTTACTTAATATATATTGTTATATTTACACAGATTGTTCGTGTCTTTTTAATCTATTTCAAAGCTTGATCGCAGTCCAACACTTTTATAATTCATAGTAACTCATTTTCTGCACATCATCTTCAATCTCATCATGGGTTATTGTTGTTATTGTTCTTGTTTTTTTTGTTTTTCTTTTATTTTTTATGACCCTTACACACAATCAGTGGATTCTCGTTTCCTGGTCCATCTACAACTTGGAATAATTCTTCATCAACAGGAAATTAAGTAACAACTTATTCGATTCATCCATTACTTTTGAATCAGTATATGGATTCTACTTTCCCTTGCCGTGTGCACCTGGTCAATAATCGATTCCTCTTTCCCTTGCCGCGCGCACCTGGTCATTTATCTGTTCCTAGTTCCCTTGCCGTGTGCACCTGGTCGGAATAGTGCGCACGAATATTGACTTAGCCGAATTGGATCGCATTGGGTTTATCAAAACTTTCACTACGGTTATCTAAGACCTCTTTCTGGATACTTTAGTAATATCCCTCTGTACTTTTTCAAAGCTTTCACTACGGCTATGTAAGACTTATTTCTGGGTAGTTTACCTGGATAGTTTAGTAATATCTCCCCCACTTTTGTACTTTTTTTCAAACTTTCACCACGGTTAACTAAGATTTCTTTCATTTGTATTTTTTTCAAATGTAAGATTTGTTTCAGAAGTTCACTTCCTATATTTAGCCTTTGTCTAGGCACATTTCTATGATGCCATTTGTGCTTTATGTAAAGGTTTTGAAGAGAGCAACCCTTTTACGGATTAATCTCGGGATTGTTATCTAATACACCTCCTGGTTGTTGGCTTGAGTCCTACTCATCCGGTAAAGACAAATTATGACGTCTTGCTGCACTTCCCGGAAGCTTAAGAAGTAGCCGGATTAGAACTGAATGTAGTCCGATTTTAAATATACGCATATAGAAATAATATAATTGTGAGTGAAACACAGAATTAAAATGTACAGAAGCATCGCCGTGCTCATTACCGTGGCTCTACGAGATTCCGCGAGATTTTTAGCTCTGCTATGCTATTATTTAATTTTTTTTAATATTTTTTTTTTGCCTGTAGGTAGGTTGATTTAAAAAAAAAAAAAAATATTTAACAATTAACAGTGCAACAATATATTTATAAACAAAGTTTTCGAATTAATAACATGTAATTTTAAAATGTATTTAAGTTAAACGGTTACCATCAAGTGTTTACGTTGACGACAGTTTGTAGTCAGGCAAACAAACAAAAAAAGGCGCACTACCTTTGGGCCGATTCTCGCGTGATTTAAGAAGAGCTACAACCTGAATCGTTCAATTTATTATTTTTTTAATGATACACGAAAACAAAAAGTCACATCTCGAACTTTGGTCAATATTGTACGCAGGTAGGGGATGAAACTACCCGTGTGCGGAGACCTGGAGTTCTACGCTTTTTCTCGCAATTAGATCTCTTCAAATAATTATTACGTACCTTTAACATTTGCGGGAAAAATAATATTAATATCATCGTTTTACTACGACTCTACCTACTAGCCTGCACTTTGAATAATAGCATTACATTTTTTTTTTAAAAATAACTCCAATACATATTACACCTCTTCGGGACTAAAGAGAAGCATATCACTTGGTTATTGTTGCTGGTTTTTTAAAATCTCATATATCATGCTAGTACAAGAAACGGCCCTTCTCATTTTCTTTTTACCTCACCGACTATTACAATTTTCCAGAGGGTCAGACTTTGTAAATATGGTGCTGTTTGCTGTTGTTGTTACTGCTGTTGTTGCTGTTTTTTTTGCTGTTGTTGTTGCTGTTGTTGTTGATGTTGTTGTTACTGTTTTTGTTGCTGTTGTTGTTGATGTTGTTGTTGCTGTTGTTGTTGCTGTTGTTGCTGCTGTTGTTGTTGCTGTTGTTGTTGCTGTTGTTGTTGCTGTTGTTGTTGCTGTTGTTGTTGCTGTTGTTGTTGATGTTGTTGCTGCTGTTGTTGTTGCTGTTGTTTTTAAAGTTTACATGTCATTCTGTTTGGGCCGTTCTTCTCCCCCATTTTTTTCCACACAAGGAAAGTGTTTTTGGTGTTTGCTTAAAATTGTTTCTCTACACGGGGAAAAATAAACTTGACTTTAATCCATTTCGCATCTTTCTTATTATAACTGGAATTTGTGCAGTTTCTTTTTAATTTCATGATGGACAAACAAAAACTTTCTAAATATAAACTGCGTTTTTCTGGAAATAAAATAGTTTGACGTCATTTGTTGTGAAGAGCTGCGAACATTCAAACCCAGCTTTTTGATTATTTTGAGAAGCCTCGCAGTGTCAAACCCCATCCTCCCCCCCCCCCCCACTCTCCGAAAGCCACCCAGCACACAAACGCACCGTCCATTAAGCTAACCGGTTTTAAATTATTATCGATTTATAAAGTTCCTATACATACATCTCAAGTCTTCACTTAAACTGAAATTTATTTCCTTAATATTGAATCCAGAGGGTGGAGTTTCTTTCAAATATTTTTTTTAAAAAGGACCAAAAAATAAACACATTCAGTAGTGTTGATTTTTGCTTATACTTGTATCTCATTTGAATGATATGATCGGCTGACGTCGTTACAGCTGTCTCCGAATGAAGGGAGGAATAACTGTGCCTTGAACAACAGCGATAAGGTGTTGTTAGTGAAATGACTCGATATTTCGTGTGCCAGCAGAGTCGACTTTAATGCCATGCCAAAGGCACTGTACATTGCCCAGTGAATAGTCTCAGTCCAATTAACAAGGGTGTGCGACCCGCAGGTAAAGATGGCAATCACGTTAGTTTATATCCACGGGGGTGCGTGTCGATGGATGAGAGGTTTGAATCATAGACACGTGGACATGTGTCGGTTGAAGAGAGGTTTAGATCCAAGCGACGTGGACATGTGACGTTAGATGAGACATGTAACACATGGACATGTTACCATGGATGACACATGTATAGTAACGATGGACGTTGAAAGTTGGTTGTGATCGGCCTGGGCATTAAAAATGTTGACGGACTTATGGCTCTTAAAAATAATTTTTTAGACAGCATCACTTATCTCTAATTTGTTAGTTTTTTTGTTTTGTTTAGCTGTAAAGTGTAGATCAAACGACCAAAAGTCCACACATTGAAAATGGAAAAGGAAGGCCCACCGCCCCCCCCCCCCCAACATCAATCCTAAAATGTATCTTTACAAAAATCATTAGCTCTGTGTACGTGAGAGGTTCTGCTTCCAAATGGAAATTTATTTTGTACTTAGGGTCCCCTAATGACTTGATTTGTCTCCTGAAATGTTGCATTAAATTTGCAAATTTCTTCTGACCAAAGTTTCTCGCGCATTAGCAAATGACTATAATAAGCTCCAACATGTCTCCAGAATTAAATCCCATTTGACGTCATACAGCTTTTTCAGCCTTTTTTTTTCCTTTCTTCCCACGATCAAGGTCCATAGAATGGAAACTATTTCGTTGTCTTGAATTTAAGTGAATATCTCAGTGCAGATATTTCATCCAAGCAACATACCCAGCTCATCAATATTACCTTCTAGCCAAACTCACTACTGCCATTTTTTTTTTTGTCAAAGAAAATATTATTTAGAAAACAATTTTCTAACAAGTTATAGAACCTCTCTTTGCTACTTAAAGGTGCCTACTTTTAAAGTACGACCTCTTGAGGTCTCATTTCTTCTGGAAAACGTCAAATCAGCATTTCACCTAATAAAGCAGCCTTTAGCATCTTAATTCTTAGCAACTACTTATCTGCCACTAATGATCTCTAATGCCCCGTGCGCTTTCTACACTTTTGCAACGTTTACATCTTTAGAAATGGTTGTTGTTTTTTTAAATGCGTCTTTCTTCTTTGATCTCTTGGAAGTCGTGAGATCGGAATGATCCAGGTCTCCCTACGTCAGTGGTTCTCAACCTTCCTTATGCTGCGACCCTTTAATACAGTTCCTCATTTTGTGGCGACCCCCCAACGACAAAATTATTAATTTCGTTGCTACGTCATAACCGTGGTTTATATGTGTTTTCGGATGGTCCTAGGCGACCCCCGATAAAGGGTCATTCGACCCCTCCAATGGGGTCGTGACCCACAGGTTGAGAACTGCTACCCTAATTAAAGTCTAAGCTTTAGATTGGTTTAGTGCTCGAAAGGCAAAGCGTCGTAATGTCATTAATGGCTGCAATTGTAGAATATTTAATGTTTGCTTGAAATAAACCAACATATTCTTTTTATGGTCGTGAGTTCAATCCCCACCAAAGCCAAGCATTCGAAGCACCCCGGGTGGATGGGAACTCGTTAGCCCTGGACGGCAACTCATCTAAGAGAAGGCAAAACTCTGAATTCAAACCAGGGGCCAAAATGATTGATAAATTGATAGTGGGTCCTCAAATATGAAACAAAAATTGTATCACATTAGGAACCCTTCCCCCCACCCCAATTTTCTTTTTTCAAACAACACCAAACATTGTTTTTAGATCCTTTAAATTAAATTCGCTTTTATTCGCGTGTTTCTTCATGGATGGCATCATTCTTCGACGGCTAATTAACCCACTTCCCGTCAACCTTTCGAGATGAAACTTGGCACATATACTTATTGCCGATGACAACTATTTCTTTCAAATTTTCAGCCCCACACCCCGCCAACCCCCAAAAATCAATGTTTTTTTCTGTTTTTTCAAAGGGGTGTGGGAGGGGGGTGAAAGAAATATGATGCCACTAAATTCACGAATTAAAATTCCCGGTTAATTCGCTTAAGGGGATTCTCTTTTTAGAAAAATAGCGCAGGTGCCTTTGTTGCGTGATATTTTCTTCGCTTTTCTGAAATAGTTGGTGAAATAGATCTGCAGTGTGCAAGTGGGTGGGTCATTAGAATATTAATAGAGTTAAAGGGCGTCGCAAAAAAAAATGTGCGGTTGCGGGCCTTGGTCAGGTGGGTCACTGATCTGGATTCAAAAAATGTGATTACTTCAATGCGTGTTTTGTCAAATTTTCACCCTTCAATAGCTCGATATTATACTGCATAAAGCATTTATATGGAAAACTATGTTTTAAAGGTTTTTTTAATTTGTAATGCCTTTTAAACGTAAACATATTACATGTATGAATAGAATATTGTTAATAATCCATTTTCTGATTTCGACTCTATTCCGGCGACGATAAGTGGAAAATCAACGGTGCTTATTTTAATGATTTCCTTTTATTTTTTTGTGTGTTTTTTATGTTTGTCCACTAAACATCCTTATCACATTTAGAGTCAAAACAAGTGAATTAAATTCATGCTGTCCTAAACTTATTGATTACTTTCAAATTTTCTTGAGATGAAGGGGGGGGGGGGTGTGAGGGGATGAAGTAGGTCAGTGCCAGAATAAATATTAGAGACGACATATGATAAGATAATATCATTTCATTAGATGGACATCAAAGTCCCATCTCCCGTTCATGATATATGATAGGCTTGCCTTGCTGGGCCACTCGGTCAGTTCTCATTTACAATGACAACAGAAACATTCCTTCTTTTAATCTCGAAGGCGGTTTTGCGTTAGGTCGGAGCGTGTCTGGTCGGAGCGTGTCTGGTCGGAGCGTGTCTGATCGGAGCGTGTCTGATCGGAGCGTGTCTGGTCGGAGCGTGTCTGGTCGGAGCGTGTCTGGTCGGAGCGTATCTGGTCGGAGCGTGTCTGGTCGGAGCGTGTCTGGTCGGAGCGTGTCTGGTCGGAGCGTGTCTGGTCGGAGCGTTTCTGGTCGGAGAGTGTCTGGTCGGAGCGTGTCTGATCGGAGCGTGTCTGGTCGGAGTGTGCCTGTTCAGAGTGTGTCTGGTCGAAGTGTGCTTTTTCTGCGATGTTGATTTGGTTTAGTGCCGCCCGGGGTGGGCTGAGAGTTTTGACGCCCCCTTCCACTAAAAAATATTCTCTGTGGTCAAAAATGGCCATCCCCACTTGTTACGCCACCGCCCTAAGGAAATGTCATGCTTAGCGTGGCTGACAAAGACTACATTTTACTTTTGTTCTTGCAAGCCAGAGCCTCTTCCGACATAACCTCATTGTGGTCTAACGATGCACTTAGACGCCTTCAATATTTATGAGCATAATGACTGGCACTATGGATCGCAACTGATCCATTCAATTTTCGCGCCTGATATCAGTCTAGGTAATCGTTTCAGACGTGAATTATGCAAGATGTATTGAGATGCCTGCACACAATAAATGGGATGCCAATCAATATTTCACACACCTCGCATTTACGTGGGATTCTTTTCAGCGCTGAAAAATTAATTTTTGTGAGGCATGGATTATCCAATAGACCAATAGATGCATTCTTATCCTTTTAAAGACTTGGAAGTAGGTTATAATATAAGTAGAGTAAAATGAAACGATATATTGTATATTAAAATACCTGAAGCTAGGTGGAGATATAGGAATGTTTAGTAATTTGTACATTAAATATTCTTTTTAATTTGACTATTATAAATATTCCTGTTGTGCGGACCGGAAAAAATAAGGTTCGTGGACCGACGGGAGCTGTCCCGCGGACCACCAATGGAGACAAACGGACCCACAGAGCGTTGACATTAATGTGGTCAATATCAAAGTCAAGCTATACGGTGTATTACTTACTATACTACTTTATCTTACTGTACTACTTTATCTTACTGTACTACTTTATCTTACTGTACTACTTTATCTTACTGTACTACTTTATCTTACTGTACTACTTTATCTTACTGTACTACTTTATCTTACTGCACTACTTTATCTTACTGTACTACTTTATCTTACTGTACTACTTTATCTTACTGTACTACTTTATCTTACTGTACTACTTTATCTTACTGTACTACTTTATCTTACTGTACTACTTTATCTTACTGTACTACTTTATCTTACTGTACTACTTTATCTTACTATACTACTTTATCTTGCTGTACTACTTTATATTACTGTACTACTTTATCTTACTGTACTACTTTATCTTACTGTACTACTTTATCTTACTGTACTACTTTATCTTACTGTACTACTTTATCTTACTGTACTACTTTATCTCACTGTACTACTTTATCTTACTGTACTACTTTATCTTACTGTACTACTTTATCTTACTGTACTACTTTATCTTACTGTACTACTTTATCTCACTGTACTACTTTATCTTACTGTACTACTTTATCTTACTGTACTACTTTATCTTACTGTACTACTTTATCTTACTGTACTACTTCATCTAACTGTACTACTTTATCTTACTGTACTACTTTATCTTACTGTACTACTTTATCTTACTGTACTACTTTATTCAAATCTTCAAGGAATAAACATGCGAGGCAGCTCATTTAGCGAGAGCATTTTTCTTTTTCTTTTTTTTTTTTTTCTTTTTTTTTTTTTAAACTGAAGAACGAAAAACAAAAGTATTATTTTGATGAAATCCGTCTTAATTCTTAAGACTTATTTTCATAGTGACGTGACACTTGTGTGTGTTTGAATTTCATTCAGTTCGAAAAGTTTGTGTAAGGGCTTTTTCCCCCCGATCCTAGTAAGCCATGTGGCATTGGTGTGCACTGTAGATCCTATAATTCATCGAGTAGTCTCATTTCTAAGAAAGCATACACATAATATTTGTCTCATTTCTATCAGACCAATGCTAATGGGGAAAAAAAGAACACAATTATTTTCAACTTTATTTTATAACTCGTAGATAACGATGAAATAGAGGCATTTCAAAACAGTGTGAACTGTTAAAAGATTTTTCTGTTTCCTTTTTCTTTTTTTTCTTTTTTTTGGTTGTTGTTTGTTGTTGTTGCTTTTGTTTTTTCAACACTCGTGTAGGGCAAATGTGTGTTGATGTGTGTGCTGGTATGTGTGTGTGCTTGTTTAGGTGCGCGCGTGTTGGTGTCTTTGTAATGATGTATATGTGTGTTGGTGTGTATGTTGGTGTGTGTGTGCTGGTTTGTGTGCTGGTGAGGTGTGCCATCGTTGTAACATATTAGAACAATGGCTTTCAGTCTATGTCATGTTATTATAGTCCCCCACTTTTTTTTTTCAAAAGTTGCATAACAAGATCTTAACCGGATTTTTAAAAAAAAAATTAATTTAAGCTGATCCGATGAGCCCAAGAAGAAACGATTGTATAAGATTGTTTTTATTCATTCATTCCTTCATTCATTCATTTATCCACTCATTGAGTCATTCATTGATTCATTGATTCATTCATTTATTCAAACCATTCTGTCATTCATTCATTCATTCATACCTCAACGGCTGAACAGCGCCAGAGGCCAGGGGACACCACTTACGTCTATCCCTGGTTTCTTTAGGAGTTGTCTTCAGGGACAGGTTTCCATTCAGAAGAAAATTCACTGTTATCTCAATGTAAATTTCTTACATTTTCTTTATACAAAAATTTACATAAATCGCTGTCCGTGCATAATTTGTTGCTAGTCACGTGACAACAAACCCACACCATACTTGACCTTTAACCTACTGCAGGCTTCCGTTTATCACCGTCTGTATTACGGGTGACAGGTTTCTAAAGAATATATGTCTAAGGACCCTTTTGTTGCCAGTGCCCAGGGTCCCCCAAAGCCATAATCCGACCTTTGCTCATGATTTATCAAATACATCAATTTTCTGTTAAGGGGCAACTAAGACACCTTACACCCTTTGCGTTCCTAAATCAAGTTCCCAAAATGTTAAATAATTTATTTATTTTAAAACGACGAAATGCGAGAGTTGTCAAATGCGATAACTCGTGATGAAAGCACTTTTAATTGTTTTGGTGCCAGATATGAGGGCGAAAGATATGAAATCATAGAAAAGTCTTGTCCCCCGGTCCTTGTACTTTAGTAGCGTAATTGAATGCCGCCCCCCCCCCCTCTTTGCCTGTACCCGATAATCCAGAAATCACGGGGTTCAAATCAAATGTGCAAAACAAACTGTTTATATCTTAACAACACTAGCTGTTTCACAGAGATTACACAATCACACAGTGGAGGACTTAACAACACTAGCTGGTTCACATAGGTTACACATCACACAGTGGAGGACTTAACAACACCAGCTGGTTCACATAGGTTACAGATCACACAGTGGAGGACTTAGCAACACCAGCTGGTTCACATGGATTACAGATCATACAGTGGAGGATATAGCAACACCAGCTGGTTCACATGGATTACAGATCATACTGTGGAGGACTTAGCAACACTAGCTGGTTCCCATGGATTTCAGATCATACAGTGGAGGACTTAACAACACCAGCTGGTTCACATGGATTTCAGATCACACAGTAGTCGAGTGTTAGCTTATACTGAGCAATAAAATATTAAAACATTTTTTTTAATTGATGCCAAGGATTTTCTCCTCTAAAGTCTATGTATGTTTGTCGCCTTTCACCTTTTCTTTAAAATGAAATATCCTATTACACAAGGGGGGGGGGGGAAGCAAGCAGTAGATTGAAATTGCATGTACTTGATGCCCTGCCCACGTCTCTTGTGGTCACTGGGACGCCCCTGTAAATAAATGCTCAACAAAAAGCAGAGGATTGGGGAAGGAAATGTGCGGGTTGGAGGGGGGATGGGGGAATTTCTTACTTAAATAAGAAAAGTGCATATCCTTGCTAAACAAAAATATGATATCTGGACGTGTCATCCAGGAGAAATTAATGTCAAGGTTAGATCAATCGGTGACACCTGGTCTACTTCCACCCACGCAAAACTTTGAAGAAGATCATATTATAATCTGTGCTGACATTCTACTTGATGTCAGAAATTAGGAAATATTTTAAATCAACGGAAATTCCCCCCCCCCTCCCTCCCACAAGATCTCATAAAAGATCACATCTGATTGGTTGAAGTAAGTTCCTGATGTATAGATAGCAGGTTGTCCTTACAGACCCCGTGAAGTTCATTTGGGGAGGGTGGGGGGTGGATTGGATGGATAAGACGGGGGGATATCATTTAGCTGAGCACAAAATTTTCTCAGATGAAACTATGCCTAGAGGGCAAGCATTCCTTTCTTTTTTTAAAAACATCTTTCTGGAATCTTCAGAACGAAGGTAATAAGTAAAGATCTCAACAGTGGTCGAGACACTTAGGAAATCCCGACTGTTGACTGAATTTCGGATGTTAGCTGCTTAAAGTTTGGAGGGGAAAAAATGTGAAGACTATTTCAAGGTAATACTTAATTAAATGGCCTCATTTATATGTTATATGGGGTAGCCGGATGAGCGAAACATCCCTGGGGAACTACCTCGCGGTACCTTGCCTCTGTAAAAAGACGGAGAGTCCCACGAGATGGGGTTCCCGGTGAGCGGGGGGGGGGGGGACCTCGTAAAGCTTCGGATCAGGTCGTCGATGTCATTCCAAGTGTAACATATGGTTTCTTTAACATTAGCAACATATTATTTCAACGTGCAACGGTGCACAATTAAGAGCCAATTCAAATATGTCTGGTATTTTTAGCAAATGTGCTGGC
The DNA here is from genome assembly GCA_964017045.1 of Omphiscola glabra. Classification (NCBI taxonomy): domain Eukaryota; kingdom Metazoa; phylum Mollusca; class Gastropoda; family Lymnaeidae; genus Omphiscola; species Omphiscola glabra. Next base: position 10,491,753 of record OZ024799.1, read on the forward strand.
ATTTCGTGTTCCATTTTTTTTTCTTTCTTATTTTGGTTCATCGTGGCTGACGTAAGACTTCATCGTGTACTCTATCAGTTTCACGGTATCGTGTACTCTATCAGTTTCACGGTATCGTGTACTCTATCAGTTTCACGGTATCGTGTACTCTATCAGTTTCACGGCATCGTGTACTCTATTAGATTCACGGTATCTTGTACTCTATCAGTTTCACGGCGTCGTGTACTCTATCAGTTTCACGGCATCGTGTACTCTATCAGTTTCACACCAGTGGTTAAATCGTGGATGGCTTTAAGGTGGCCCGTGTGTATCCTGGCCCACCATTCGCCCCCACCATCTTCCCACCACCAAACATACTAAACGTAGCCAAATTTATGGCTTAAGAAATACAGGGGGTTAAGATTCAAATAAAAATGTTGCATTTTTTCAGCTCAATGGTCTCACGGCCTTGCTGGTATTTATATTTTTAACTACGAAAACGTTAATGATAGAAATGATAATAATAATAGTAGTAGTAATAAGAAGGGGGCCGTGGATGAAGTACGTCACGCAGTTCTGAAAAACAAAATTCCCCCCTCCCTCCCTACCCCCCCTGTCACAAATCTGAGTCACCTCCCCTCCACCTAAAGTACGTACCCGCTTTGGAATTAATTTATATTTTTAAATGAACAACTAATAACAATTTAATGTAAAGTATGCGTCACTATATAGTATTAAATGAATCAAAGTGAAATCCTCTGTCAGAATACAATCTATCTACACAGAAAGCTCAACACCACTGTCAATTTCAGTTATTGTTGTTTTTTTTAAATTGATAAAATATATATAGTGTGGGGCGTCACACAAGATTTTTAACCCCCGCCCCCCAAACCACATTCCGTGTCACAATTTCTAAGACCCCGACCTCTCACCCCCCTCCACTCTCCTAACCGTAACGTATGTTATTCTTTTAGCAAACTATTTAGCTCATTACATTTCTTTTATATATATATATATATATATATATATATATATATATATACTAGCGAGAACCCGGCACGCGTTGCAATGCAACTCAATGATAAAAGTGTTTTTGTTTTAATTAAATTTTAAAGTAATTTTTAAATTGAAAATATTTATTGTTTTTTCCGTCTGCTGTGTACACAAATAAATTAGATTTTTTTTTCGACGCGTGAGCAGGCAACATACAGCTGTCCACGTGAGAAGCATGAATTTTCAAAATGTAGTCCACACAGTTGTAGCCATTGATCCACCCATGCAGTAGCTCTGCTTTAAATTATATTTATATAGCTCCAATATTTTTTTTAAATAGGGCCCCCGGCCCAAAACGCATAATTGTAAAAATGTTTGTATTTATTTCACACACAAAATGAAATGTCGCTTATATTTGATTCATTTCCATCCACCCATGCATTAGCACTGATTGAAATTATATTTGTATAGCTCATATAAGAAAAAAATTATTTAGGGCCCCAGGCCCCAAAAGGAATATTTCAAAATGGATAAGCTAATTCAGAAAACTGTGCTGCGCACAACTTACAAAAGTTTTATCGCAATTGGATGAATGGTTTAAGAACGCATACGGAAATTATCTTTAGCTCATAAAAAGGGGGGGGGGAGAGAATTTAGGGCCCCGGTCTCAAAACGGAATATTGTAAAATGTGTGTAATAATATTTATAATAATCATACTTAAACTTTTGCTAAAATAAAAGCGGAAATATATATATATTTTTTGCGCATGTAAATTCATTCGTGTTCCGTAAAAAATTATAGAAAATAACTATGATTCTTTTTAAGTGTGCTAACATATCAAAATATTTTCGGTTCTTTGGCGTTATGTCAGCATAGCTCATTCTTATATCTATGATATATATTATCATTAATCATGACATCAGTAACTGGTCATCTCTTAACTCTTAACGATTCAGAAACGTAAACTACGTCTTGTGCCAGAACCGTTACATTGCATGATCGATTGATCGATTGAATGATGGATATCATTGGTGAATTTAATCAAATTTTATTCAAAATAGTAACAAGAAGCAAAAATATTTTTTTTTTTTTTTTAGTATATCATTTCTTTTTTTCATTTAAGCGGAGAGTATGCGCCAGAACACACGATCAAATTATCTTCAAATTTCGCGAAATTTGTATATGAACGCAGTGTTACTTTTTTGTGTGGACAAAAATGGGAATTTGATCAAATAGTAAATGTCAAAGTTGTGACAAGGCTTCTTACAAAAATTCGCATCAAATCCATGATCGAAAATTTGATCGTGTGAACTGACGTTATGTCGACTGCATTTTTTTTGGTCCACAAGTGAGTTCTACACGCGCCTGGTGACATACTGTGATGGAGGCATGGTGCCGTGGGGGCGGGGGAGGAGGGATGGGGTATGTATACCCAGTTGAGTAGGCCTCTGGTAAGTCAAGTTGACTTTTATTTAATTTTTTCCCCTTCGCTTCCTGGCCCGCTATTTATTAAGATTTGTCGTAGGAGTCTGCGGCTATATATGGCGTCAACAAACCAGATAGAGGGATAAGAGGATGTTCAACGCGTTGTAGTTGTAGAAACCTGATCTGGCTGTCATGGGATGTGTCAGGGACTATTTTTAAAATTCGTGGAAATAGAAGGATTCTTTGTTTATTCTTTTCAAGGCCGTCAGTCGGTTAGTCATCGTATGGTGCATTCTTGTCTTAGTCATTATATGGTGCATTCTTGTCTTAGTCATTATGTGGTGCATTCTTGTCTTAGTCGTTATATGGTGCATTCTTGTCTTAGTCATTATATGGTGCGTTCTTGTCTTAGTCATTATATTGTGCATTCTTGTCTTAGTCATTATATGGTGCATTCTTGTCTTAGTCATTATATGGTGCGTTCTTGTCTTAGTCATTATATGGTGCATTCTTGTCTTAGTCATTATATGGTGCATTCTTGTCTTAGTCATTATATGGTGCATTCTTGTCTTAGTCATTATATGGTATTCTTGTCTTGTTTTATATGATTTAACAAAGTGAGGAATGGTGTAATTTTGTACACATACTTCTCCATATTATTATTGTGTGTGGGCGGGTGCATGTGTGTGCCTGTGTATGTGTGTGTGTATGCGTGTGTGGGTATGTGTGTGTGAGAGAGAGAAAGAGAGAGTGATCACGGCACTTCTTCTATATCCCATTTCATTAGCCGTACCATTTTATAGCTCTGAAATATGGAATGTTGTTTCGTGTTCCTATTGTAAACAGTCACACAAGTTTGTGCTTACACTTTTTACAATTGTAATTATTTATGTTTTCTTGTTTATTTTCATCCAGATACGTCAATGTCGTAATAGAGATCTGATTACAAATACGACGAGACCCATAAAATCAGATTACGTCACAAGATAGGACTTGCAAGGGAGCTTTTTAAAAAAAAATATTAATACTAATCTTGTGATTTATTTTAAAAAAAATTAAAACACTGTTTCGATAAAGAGAAATGGATCTCATTATGCGATCGTTAGACTGGAATTGAATTCTGTATTGAAACACTTGTTTTGTCCAGTTTCTTGAATACATTCATATCGATACTCCTACGGTCATGGCGATACCCATACGGTCATAGCGATACTCATATGGTCATAGCGATACTCATACTGTCATAGCGATACTCATACGGTCATAGCGATGCTCATACGGTCATAGCGATACTGTCATAGCGATACTCCTTATACGGTTATAGCGATAATAATACGGTCGTAGCGATGCTCATACGGTCATAGCGATGCTCATACAGTCATAGCGATACTCCTTATACGGTTATAGCTATAATCATACGGTCGTAGCGATGCTCATACGGTCAAAGCGATACTCGTATGGTCAAAGCGATACTCATACGGTCATAGCGATACTCATACGGTCAAAGCGATACTCGTATGGTCAAAGCGATACTCATACGGTCATAGCGATATTCATACGGTCGTAGCGATGCTCATACGGTCAAAGCGATACTCGTACGGTCAAAGCGATACTCATACGGTCATAGCGATACTCATACGGTCAAAGGGATACTCATACGGTCATACCGATACACATACGGTCAAAGCGATACTCATACGGTCAAAGCGATACTCATACGGTCAAATCAATACTCATACGGTCATACCGATACTCATACTATCAAAGCGATACTCATACAGTTATACCGATACTCATACGGTCAAAGCGATACTCATACAGTTATACCGATACTCATACGGTCAAAGCGATACTCATACGGTCAAAAAGATACTCATACGGTCAAAGTGATATTCATACGGTCAAAGCGATGCTCATACGGTCATAACGATACTCATACGGTCAAAGCGATACTCATACGGTCATACCGATACTCATACTGTCAAAGTGATACTCATACAGTCATACCGATACTCATACGGTCAAAGCGATACTCATACGGTCATACCGATACTCCATACGGTCAAAGCGATACTCATACGGTCAAAGCGATACTTATACGGTTATAACGATACTCATACGGTTATAACGATACTCATACGGTTAAAGCGATACTCATACGGTAATACCGATACTCATACGGTCAAAGCGATACTCATACGGTCAAAGCGATACTCATACGGTCATAACGATACTGATACGGTTATAACGATACTCATACGGTCAAAGCGATACTCATACGGTCATAGCGATCCTGTGCGTTAATATGGCAAAAAATGAAACCACTGGATTGGTCAGCCATTCTCGTTTTGATTAGTATTTTGTCTTGTGTGTGTGGATTTTATCAGATTTTTTTTGATGATTTGAATATTCTCATAGTAGTATTGAAAGTAATAATTACTTTTTTTTTTACATTATTATTTTTCTTTAGAAATCATTTCTAAATGTTTCCTTCTTTGTGCAAATGTTAACATCAAACAAATGTTAACATCAAAAAAATTTTAACATCAAACAAATGTTTCCTTCTATGTGCAAATGTTAACATCAAACAAATGTTTACATCGAATAAATGTTTACATCAGACAAATGTTTACATCAAACAAATGCTTACATCAAAGAAATGCTTACATCGAACAAATCTTTACATCGAACACATGTTAACATCAAGCAAATGTTTACATCGAGCAAATGTTTACATCGAACCAATGCTTACATCGAACAAATGCTTACATCGAAAAGTGGTTTTACTTTAGAAAGGAATTGACAGGCGTCTCGAGTGCAACAGTCCATTTTGTTCATGTCATATATTTGTGTTCTGAGCCAACCCCACACGCCTCTAGATCATGATGAAGCTAACACTGGCCCAGTGGCGTAGCGAGCTTAACTCGCGCCCGGGGGCACAATACCTTTTTAGCGCCCCCCAATACCTTTTTAGCGCCCCCAATACCTTTTTAGCATTCGAAAACCATACAATATTATAGTAAAATATACCATTTGGCGCCCCTTTGTGAGTAGCGCCCGGGGCATGATGCCCCCTTGCCCCCCTCTCACTACGCCACTGCACTGGCCCATCACCTTCAACATGTAGAATAACGCATGCATATATTTGTATAGACAGTATCCAGATCAGAGCAAGCTCGTTTCTGTGCTGAATTTCCCCACGATCCACTTCAAGTCTCTTGTCGTGATTGTTTTGTGTTTGTTATTTACCTTCTCAATCCAATCTTTTAAAAATCCCAAGCTGTTCAGCCCCATCATGTTTACCGTGATGCTGGCGTGTTTGTTTGCTGTTTACGACAACATTCGATCGATATTTCGACAAGCAAAAAAGCACGTCACGATCACAGCGGGAGGGACCGGGGGTGAGGCGGCCATTAGTAAAAATTACCAGTTTCATATATTGATTATTATTTTTAACTATTATTTACATGTGCCGTGTTTAATGAAACACAATCACAGAATGAACGAACGAGTCAATCTGATCTCTCATCCCATTCTTTCAGCCCCCCCCCCCCCACCCCCCAAAGAATAATTGAAACCGAAACAAAACTTTTTCACACATAAAATAATAATTTAAAATATCATGGTTTGCTTTGGAATCACACCATTATTTGTCGAGCAGGCAAATCTCACGTCTTGTTATGTCTGCAATAGCATTCAAGATGTTTACAAAAACAAATTCCCCGAGTTTTGTCTGTCTGGAACTGACTCTACGCATGTAAGTCTTTGGGACAGCGAGTCATGTACAAAATTAATATCATTTGCGCCCCGACCCCCCCCCCCTTTCCAAATCCTTTTTTTAACAGTCTTCTTTACAACACATAAAAAAATTAATTGTGGGCTAGAGAGACAACCTTCTTTGAACACGTAGGCCATGATCAGAATTTGTAGTTGCGTCCCCTTTAGAATTCCTCTCTCTCTAATAATTTCTAAAATTCGTCACAAACGTCATTCTAGTACCAGGCTTGCACACAGGCAGTGGTCGAAAATTACATTTGTAAGTCCTTTAACAGGAGTATGCCCTTCTCCATCCCCAGAAAAAATGAACGTTTTAATTCTTTAAGATTTTTGCATAATTTTCATGTAATACTTAAAAATCCTCACAGATAACACTGGTCACATCTTAAATTACATTATTTTAAACATGATTTAAATAAAACAGCCATGTTACATTGTAGGAAAAAATACATTTTGGGGGATTTTTAAGCAAAACTATAATATAACAGCATTTTTTTTATAAATATGCGGCTTAAAATGTCCTGAATTTAGCAATATCGATCCAATAATCACTAAGTCTGTAAAGCCCATGGCTCACCGCACGAGACGCTATTTGTCGTGAGAAGTTCAAGGTTCAGCTATATATAGCGTCCCACCAGCAACACTAATATCTTGATCGTGGAAACATCTAATTCATTTTTTTTTCGTTTTTTTTTTTTTTTTTTTTTTTTTTTGAAAAAGGTTTGTAAATACTCTTATTTAACGAAGGAAGACTTTTTTTTGAAAAAGGTTTGTAAATACTCTTATTTAACGAAGGAAGACTGGGGTTGACAGGGGGTGGAAATCAGGGGCGTCACTTCAGATTTTTTTCAGTGGGGTGTCGGCTGGGGGCAAAAACCAAAACTTGGTCGGCTTGTTAAGTTGTTTATTACTGGAAGCGCCAAAGTACATAGCAATTTAAATGACACCTGCAAATTTAATGTGGGGCGGGGGGCAAATGCCCCACATTGCCCTACCCAAATGATGTCCATCTTGGCAATGGGTTTACATGGGTATTGTCGAAAGCCGCGTTTGGGTTGTATTGAGTTAATGAAGTCTCCATAACAAACTCATATAACCGATACATCTTCCTTACACACGTCTTCTTATGTTGCCTAATTTTGCTCCTAGTAGAGGCGCATTTTGGGACTTTTACAAATTTGCGCCATTCATCTCTGTTCAAGCCTTTTTTCTTTTCAGCCTATTCCACGGCTTTAAGTGTCTCCCGTTCTCTACGTCGGAATCCCTCCTCTTTGTTTAATTTCTCTTCGTCACCCTCTCATTCTCACTCTCAATGTCCACGTCATTTCTCAACTTGTTCCCATGCTCTTCCTATAACTATAGCCCTCTCTCTCTCTCTTTCTCTCTCTCTCTCTCTTGCTCCCTTTCTCCATCGACATCCTTCTCCGTGTGTTCTGTGGTCTTGTTCAATCTAATTCTCTCTATCTCTCTCAGTTTGTCTCTCTCTTTCTCTTTGTCTATCCCTGTCTATATCTCCTCTCTGCGTGTTCCGTTGTCTTTGTTACTCTAACTCTCTCTTTCTCTCTCTCTCTCTCTCTTTCTCTCTCTCTCTCTTCCTTTCTATCGACTTCCGTTCTCAGTACGTTCTATAACCGTCCTCACTATCTCTCCTTCAATCTTTCAACATCCTTTCTCCTACTATTTCGTGGTCCGTCATCTCTTGCTAATGCCTTGTGGGATCCACGCATTAAACCTTAAGTGTCAGAAGCTGTTCCCCCGACAGTCGAAAAAAATTGCCCCGTTAACCTAATATGCAACCACTGAAGGCAATAGTACAATGGGATGCGTGAACGCGTGAAAGGGAAAACAAACAGAAAGAAATCAAATATCCAATCTGATGCAACCCCGTTTCTCGTTATCTACTGCAAGTTCTGTATTCATTAGTGTCGTGTCTTCTAATGTTTTTAAGGAGTCGGCTATTTCGGCTTGATCCCATTGTCCTTAATGAAACCAATCATCAGCCCGTATTCATTGAATATCAAATCCCTACAATCCCACAAGAATACTTATTTATTCAAACTCAAGTCCAGCTATACCTTATGTAATTATATATATATATATATCTTTATATATATATCTTTTTCACATGCTTCTACTCTAAGATAATAAAGGAAGGACTGCATCCAAGCTTTGTGAACCTTTGATCTGCTATTTCTTTCTAGTGTATGACCCGTCGGTTCTCCAAACACGTTCATGTATGCAATCAATGGCACACTAGCTGTGCTTGAACTACACATAAATTGCTGTGCTTGAACTACACATAAATTGCTGTGCTTGAACTACATATAAATTGCTGTGCTTGAACTACACATAAATTGCTGTGCTTGAACTACACATAAATTGCTGTGCTTGAACTACACATAAATTGCTGTGCTTGAACTACACATAAATTGCTGTGCTTGAACTACACATAAATTGCTGTGCTTGAACTACACATAAATTGCTGTGCTTGGACTACACATAAATTGCTGTGCTTGAACTACACATAAATTGCTGTGCTTGAACTACACATAAATTGCTGTGCTTGGACTACACATACATTGCTGTGCTTGGACTACACATAAATTGCTGTGCTTGAACTACACATAAATTGCTGTGCTTGGACTACACATAAATTGCTGTGCTTGGACTACACATAAATTGCTGTGCTTGAACTACACATAAATTGCTGTGCTTGAACTACACATAAATTGCTGTGCTTGAACTACAAATAAATTGCTGTGCTTGAACTACACATAAATTGCTGTGCTTGAACTACACATAAATTGCTGTGCTTGAACTACACATACATTGATGTGCTTGAACTACACATAAATTGCTGTGCTTGGACTACACATAAATTGCTGTGCTTGGACTACACATAAATTGCTGTGCTTGAACTACACATAAATTGCTGTGCTTGAACTACACATAAATTGCTGTGCTTGAACTACACATAAATTGCTGTGCTTGGACTACACATAAATTGCTGTGCTTGAACTACACATAAATTGCTGTGCTTGAACTACACATAAATTGCTGTGCTTGAACTACATATAAATTGCTGTGCTTGGACTACACATAAATTGCTGTGCTTGAACTACACATAAATTGCTGTGCTTGAACTACACATAAATTGCTGTGCTTGAACTACATATAAATTGCTGTGCTTGAACTACACATAAATTGCTGTGCTTGAACTACACATAAATTGCTGTGCTTGAACTACACATAAATTGTTGTGCTTGAACTACACATAAATTGCTGTGCTTGAACTACACATAAATTGCTGTGCTTGAACTACACATAAACTGCTGTGCTTGAACTACACATAAATTGCTGTGCTTGAACTACACATAAATTGCTGTGCTTGAACTACACATAAATTGCTGTGCTTGAACTACACATAAATTGCTGTGCTTGAACTACACATAAATTGCTGTGCTTGAACTACACATAAATTGCTGTGCTTGAACTACACATGAATTGCTGTGCTTGAACTGCACGTGAATATTATTTAAAATCTGACTGGGTAGTTATTTTTGTCTATTTCAAATGACGGGCCAGCTGTTGGGCGTGCCTAAGTAATAAATATTTGGCTTTCAGTCAGAAACGAGAATTGAGGAAAAAAAAACTGCGACGATTTCAATTAATAAAGATATGAGAACATTTACAATGGCGTGTCGATCAGCGTTATTAATCAATCTAATTCGTAGATTAAAGATTAAATTCTTTGATTATATTGGATTTATTGCACATCGAGATTGATTTATTTTTGGAGGACAAAAAAAAAAAGGGGGGGGGGGGTAATTAATTTTTGGATTAAGATAATCCACACTATTTATTCTCCATTTTTTTTTTTAATAAAAAGGTTTATAAAATAAAGTTAAGGTTTCTTGATCAAATTCAGAAAGTGATACATTGACAAGTGAAGCAACAGTTAAATAATAATTTGCCTGTGGGGTCCTTCCCCCCACCCCTCCACTCAACTTTCGCCTCCAGGGAAGCAACGTGTGAAAATTGAACAACGAGACAAGTAAAGGGGCTTTTTTTTTTTGGGGGGGGGGGGGTAATGAAGACAATACACACATTTTTTTAATATATAAAAGACTTCAACCGCCGTATTCTAAAGAGAGCAGTCGAAAGACAGTAGTGAAAAAGACAATAGTCGAAACGCTAGAGTTGAACATAGTGTTCGTCCTTCGCAAGAGAAGATGACCAAGGCAGTTTTGGACTTGAGTGGTAGCACTTGAGTTGGGCTGTATTTTTCTTTTAAAGTGAGGGAGAGGTTCTCAATTCGTCAGCCTCGCTCTATCGCCATTGCCACTTTGACCCAATGACAATAGTTTTTTAGTCACGGCGTCTGGAAATAGACCAGGATGAAGTAGTTGACCAGCAGTGTGTGTGTGTGCGGGTGTGTGTGTTGAGTGTATGTGTGTTTCACTGTGTTCTTTATGCGTTCTACGTCACAGGAGTTGTCGGAATTTTTATTGTGTTAATGTCATAACGCCTACGGGACTCCATTTCCTATTTTGATTTCAGAGTTTCCCTCTCCTAGATGAGTTGCCGTCCTAGGTTAACGAGTCCCATCCAGCCGGTGATTTTGTTGCATGTCTAGGCTTTATCTGGGGATTGAACTCCAGTCCACTAGCTTGGGTGGTCGAGTGGTCTATAGTTGAAACACTGTAGTCGAAAGTCAGTGATGGAAAGAATTGGTCGAAAGAAGGGCTCGAAAGAAGTGGTCGAAAGACAGTGGTCGAAAGACAGTGGTCGACAGACAGTGGTCGAAAGACAGTGGTCGAAGGACAGCAGCCGCATGGCGTGGGATGATTAAGCAGATGTATACGCAAAAATAGTTGGTTGGGGTTTCACCAGTTATGTCACATCTGCCAACGCTAGAAATCCCTCCCCCCCCCCCCGCCCACAAAAGAGCCATAAGAACTCAGTGCTTACCAAACCCCCGATAGGCCTATAAGCCCCTGCTATTTACCACCCCTCCCCCCACGAAAGACCCATAAGAGCCCACTGTGTACAAATTGTACTGAATCGATTTAACAAACGTCAACCTGTTATATGGCGCTGTTTATTCATACCAAGCCTCAGTTCATGTTTTTTGTTTTTTGTTTGCTTTTTTTATTTTTTTTATGAGGCATGCGATAAGCGCAAAGATGCTCATTTAAAATGGGCGTTTATTTTCTTTTAATGTGACCGACATCAACGGTATAGCTGGGCCCACGTCTAATCAACAAAATAAGAAATAACATCGGAGTCTCTCGAGGAGAAAAGTAAGATCACATTAAGTTTGAATTATGCTGTATTTCACGCATCTCAAATTATCGCTTCAAAAAAAGTAAATTTAGATATATATAGTCCTTATGCTATTTCACAATAAAAAGAATTGCAACTCTACTAGACATTTCAAAATCTCCTACAACGAAGTATCAATACAAAAGTATATTCTATGAATGACATCATGATATTACGTTGGGGGCATGGCACTATGATATTGCGTTGGTGGCAGGACATCATGATACTGCGTTGATGGCATGGCATCATGATACTGCGTTGGTGGCATGACATCCTGATACTGCGTTAGTGTCATTACATAATGTTACTGCGTTGGGCGCGTGACATCCTGATACTGCGTTGGTGGCATGACATCATGATACTGCATTGGTGGCGTGACATCCTGATACTGCATTGGTGGCGTGACATCATGATACTGTGTTAGTGGCATGACATCCTAATACTGCGTTGGTGGCGTGACATCATGATACTGTGTTGGTGGCGTGACATCCTGATACTGCGTTAAGGGCGTGACATCCTGATACTGCGTTGGTGGCGTGACATCCTGATACTGCGTTAGTGGTGTGACATCCTGATACAGCGTTGGTGGCATGGCATCCTGATACTGTGTTAGTGGCGTGACATCCTGATACTGTGTTGGTGGCGTGGCATCCTGATACTGTGTTGGTGGCGTGACATCCTGATACTGCGTTGGTGGCGTGACATCCTGATACTGCGTTGGTGGCGTGGCATCCTGATACTGTGTTGGTGGCGTGACAACCTGATACTGCGTTGGTGGCGTGACATCCTGATACTGCGTTGGTGGCGTGGCATCCTGATACTGCGTTGGTGGCGTGGCATCCTGATACTGCGTTGGTGGCGTGACATCCTGATACTGCGTTGGTTGCGTGACATCCTGATACTGCGTTGGTGGCGTGGCATCCTGCTACTGTGTTGGTGGTGTGACATCCTGATACTGCATTGGTGGCGTGACATCCTGATACTGCGTTGGTTGCGTGGCATCCTTATACTGTGTTGGTGGCGTGGCTTCCTGATACTGTGTTGGTGGCGTGACATCCTGATACTGCGTTGGTGGCGTGACATCCTGATACTGTGTTGGTGGCGTGACATCCTGATACTGTGTTGGTGGTGTGACATCCTAATACTGTGTTGGTGGCGTGGCATCCTGATACTGTGTTGGTGGCGTGACATCCTGATACTGCGTTAAGGGCGTGACATCCTGATACTGCGTTGGTGGCGTGACATCCTGATACTGCGTTGGTGGCGTGACATCCTGATACAGCGTTGGTGGCATGGCATCCTGATACTGTGTTAGTGGCGTGACTTCCTGATACTGTGTTGGTGGCGTGACATCCTGATACTGCGTTAGTGGTGTGACATCCTGATACAGCGTTGGTGGCATGGCATCCTGATACTGTGTTAGTGGCGTGACATCCTGATACTGCGTTGGTGGCGTGACATCCTGATACTGCATTGGTGGCGTGGCATCCTGATACTGTGTTGGTGGCGTGACATCCTGATACTGCGTTGGTGGCGTGACATCCTGATACTGCGTTGGTGGCGTGGCATCCTGATACTGCGTTGGTGGCGTGGCATCCTGATACTGCGTTCGTGGCGTGACATCCTGATACTGCGTTGGTTGCGTGACATCCTGATACTGCGTTGGTGGCGTGGCATCCTGCTACTGTGTTGGTGGTGTGACATCCTGATACTGCATTGGTGGCGTGACATCCTGATACTGCGTTGGTTGCGTGGCATCCTGATACTGTGTTGGTGGCGTGGCTTCCTGATACTGTGTTGGTGGCGTGACATCCTGATACTGCATTGGTGGCGTGACATCCTGATACTGTGTTGGTGGCGTGACATCCTGATACTGTGTTGGTGGTGTGACATCCTAATACTGTGTTGGTGGCGTGGCATCCTGATACTGTGTTGGTGGCGTGACATCCTGATACTGCGTTAAGGGCGTGACATCCTGATACTGCGTTGGTGGCGTGACATCCTGATACTGCGTTGGTGGCGTGACATCCTGATACAGCGTTGGTGGCATGGCATCCTGATACTGTGTTAGTGGCGTGACTTCCTGATACTGTGTTGGTGGCGTGGCATCCTGATACTGTGTTGGTGGCGTGACATCCTGATACTGCGTTGGTTGCTTGACATCCTGATACTGCGTTGGTGGCGTGACATCCTGATACTGCGTTGGTGGCGTGACATCCTGATGCTGCGTTGGTGGCGTGGCATCCTGATACTGCGTTGGTGGCGTGGCATCCTGATACTGCGTTGGTGGCGTGGCATCCTGATACTGTGTTGGTGGTGTGACATCCTGATACTGCATTGGTGGCGTGACATCCTGATACTGCGTTGGTTGCGTGGCATCCTGATACTGTGTTGGTGGCGTGGCATCCTGATACTGTGTTGGTGGCGTGACATCCTGATACTGCGTTGGTGGCGTGACATCCTGATACTGTGTTGGTGGCGTGATAAACGACATAACTCACCACGTGTGTACATAACGCAGTGTACACTTTAGATAGGCGGCATGACTCACCACGTGTGTACATAGCGCAGTGTACACTTTAGATAGACGATATAAGTCACCACGTGGGTACATAATGCCGTGTACACTCTTGACAGTACACATTCGCGTACATCAGCGTTCCCAAACGAACGGGTCGCAACCCGGTACCGGGCCACGAAAGAAAATTTACCGGGTCGCCGTAAGAAACGGAGGAGAAAAAACAGGGTGATAGGGTCGCGGAAAAAAAAAGGGGGGGGGGACATTTTGGAACACGCTGGCGTACATTAAAACTTTTGCTTTGTTTTGTTTTTGTCATCAATGTCGTAAAGAGAGAATAAACCTGAAATAAAGGCTCTTCTGACAAGGCTGAGCAGACGATCATGTTTCGTTAATGTGATATGTAAACGTCTGGCCGCTCACTTGATTGTCATTCGTGTCTGAAATGTGTTGTTCCCCCCCCCCTTTTTTTTTTTATTGGAGACTCTGCGTACCACTCGTTTATTCTCACACTTGGGTACTAATCCCGCCTTCAACACAAACCGCTATGATTAAAAAAACAACCTTTTCGTTATTATTTCTTTTTTTTTAAAAACTCATCATCTTAATAAAGGAAACATAAAGAAAACAAAAATGTGCCCTATATCATTTTTTCCCCCCTCCCCTTTAAAACAGGATTAGATTTTGCGGATTAGATTTCTAAAAAGCGATTTGCTTATTAAATTTCTCGCTGGGTATCTGTGTGTGTAATTAAATATTTTTACAGATAGTAAACGATAAAACTAATTCACGTGTACTACTACAGCTGGAGTAATTATAGCTGAATATCTTAATGATATTAGGTATATAAAAAAAATGGTGAGCTTGAAATTTGAAGCCGTCTTTGCTTAAAACTCATGTAATTTCAGTGCAGTAATCTACCGAAGTCTAGCAGACGGGCTTAACCCGATAGGGTTTCGCGATGGGGGTTTTTTGTGTTGTTGTTTGTGTTGGATGTTTGTTTTTTTTCTGTAAGGGGAGGGGGTTGGTTGTCGGTTAAAAAAGATACATTATTTCGTATCGTAAAATTTAATTTACAATTCTTACGATCGCTATAAAAATGTTTTAGTTTGTTGTTTTTTTTTATGAATTATATTATTCTCAAATATTTATTTCATGTATGTTTTCATGTACACTATTATAACCCCCATTTTTTTATTAATTTTATTGGTGTTAAAGGTCAATATTCTTCTATATAATGAGCTTGCGGGTAACAAGGAACGTTGTGATCTTTATTGACTTCAGCGTTACACCGGAACAAAGATCATCTTCATATCTGACCAAAACATTCCCCCCTCCATCTAAGCCGCAGTAATATTTTCAAAGTGATACAAAATTTAAGATTTTCTTTACAGCACCTCGGTGTTCAAGTAACACGCAACTGTTTTCATAAACCACGATGTTTATTGACTTTGTGTCAGATCAACGTGCACAAGAATCAACATAATTATTGCAGAGGAAATGTGGACTTGGCATAGTTTTGCGTAGGATGTGACGTAAAGCGATATGGGAGCCTGGTTGAAATAAAAATCGAGACTATAGATTTGAAACTAAACATCAGAGTGTTAAAAAACAGGGATCCTTTAAACTTAGTAACGAAACAATACGAAAATGTTTTGGTGGAACGAAAAACAAATATTTTTTTTTTAAACATCAAAAAGCATTAAACATTTCATTATATATTTGAAAAAAAAACAACAGATGTCGCGAAATCTAATGAAGGGGTGTGTAGGGGCGAGTAAAGGAACAAAGTAGCAAAGTTCGAATCAATAGTACTGAATAAAAAATTTCCTGTCATCAATTTGTACTTGAAACGTGAACTTGTTTTGTTTCATCTTTTCGTTAGAATCAAACTGAATTTTAATTTTACTTCAATTGGTTCATCTGGGAAGGGTAAAGGTCATTTTTTCAAGGTTTTAATGTCACAACGACCGATCATAACCAGTTTTAGCTGGGAGGAGGGGGGGGGGTGTATTTCCCACTTTTTTTTCCAATGGCTAAAATTTTACAACTCGTGATATTACATTCAGCTTTATTCTAACTACTCTCATCCACCGCTAGACTAATTGCATGTTTATTGATTTACATCTTGGTGATAGATTATTTCAAGGAATCACATCAACGCCCGCTGTCTTCCTCGGAGCATGGGGCAAAATTACTTTAATTTAAAACTAAGACAATCAGTATTTAAAATGTGTGGTCAAAGCTGTCCCCTCGTAAACAATTTTGTTTGGTGGGGTCGTTTTTTTTTTTTTCAACCAGTCAGAAACAACCAAAAGATTGTAGCAGACATGTGCAAAAGTAAATGGAATTGCTAAAAACCGTTCATAAGTCTTAATAATACTTTTACCATATTCCACGCCAGCAGTACTTAACCTTTTATTTTACTCGTGTCCCAATTTAATTTTGTTATTTACCCCCGTGACCCCCTTTCTTTTGATTTATTTTTAAAACTAAATCTACTCCTATTTTTTTTTTCAAACTGTCCATAACCCAGAGATATATCATGTGGCCCCAAAGGAGGGTGGGTGTGTGTGTGTGGGGTATAGGTTCCACGCTGATAACCGCAACGCTCTGTGGAAATAGATAACGCAGTGAAGATACCGACAGATTCTGAACCAGGGGGACAGGGGCCGGTTCAATGGTCTCTCAGACAATGCCTGTTGGGGCCGTACTCTAGTTCGAAAAAGAAAAAAATGAACTAATTCCTAAGCACACTGCACTAATCTTATTTTGTGGACATAGCACATATCTTGATTCTATGCACACTGCACATATCTTGAATCTATGCACGCTCCACATATCTCTGGTTCTATGCAAACAACACTTGTCTTAATTTTAATGCAAAATGGAGGGTGAATAAATACAACATTTAACCATAAAACAATTCTAATCAACACGAACATAGTATTTCAATAGGAAGTACGTTCCTGTATTTGTCTCATGAAAGGATCAATGTCAGGCTCCCAGTTTGTCACTGCTACCTGGGTTCCCGAAGGCAAGCCGTACTGGCGGGCCGGATCTGGCTCGCCGCCCGCAGTTTCAGCAACCTGTTCTAAATTCTTCGACTCTGGTATTTCAAAAACAGCAAATACATCAAATAAATCCGTGTTTTTTTACATATACATTCATTGATTTCAAGTTATTAACTCGCCCGTTACAAGACTGCTGCACACGGGCATTTTAAACCGGGTTCTTTTATTAAACATCCGACATTTCAACCATTCGGTAAAGATATCCACAGCGTACTGTTAAAATGTATTCATTGCCATTCAGCGCTACGAGCATTCTAAATCTATGAAAAGCCTTAGTGTTTGGTGGAATTATTGTGAGACACTAGCTGTGGCTATAATTTACATAAGCGGATTATCAGATCCGATATCGTCCAAATGGGGGCAATGCAATAAGGTGGCTCGACCAGAACAATTGCATGTTATATGCTTGATTATTATTTTTTTAAATAATGCATTCACAAAGTGTCTGAATAATATGTTTTAACCAAACTCGTCAAGGAAGAACTATGTGTTGCGAACACTGGATAACATGTGAATTTTTTTTTATTTTTTTTTGTCGTATAGAATTAATTGTATACATTCCAATGGTTTCCCAGATTTCAATTCAAGTTGAGAGGAATACATTGTTAGTTAAAAGTTAAATTGCCACGGTAACGTAATGGCACAAAGTGACAAATAGTCAGATACAGTCACAAATCGTCACAGAAAGTCATGTCCCTTCTCATAAATATGGAAATATATCGTGTGTTCGAATGGTTTGAATTTGAATTCCTTGAAATACCTGTTCCCACAAGATTTGTTAGTTATTCGGTCGTTTTATAAAATCTCTTTTTTTTTTTTTAAATATAAGTTACGCTGTTATCAAGGAAGACAATTTTTAATTCTTTTTTTTTAAAATAATAGCGATGCCTTTGCAATTTAAGAAAAATAGTGTGTTTTTTTTTTTTGTAATAACTTTACCGGCGTCTCTTGTCACAACGAAATTTAAAGTTTGATTTCTCACAACCAAAAAAAAAGTAGATTCCTTTTTTTTTTTTTATTTGTCAATTTTTATTTTTTTTTTATTGTTGTTCCTTTTTACACAAAGACAACTTTTAAAAAGTGAAAGTCATCTTATTTATAGAAAATTTAGTTTTTAATTTGTGGCGGAACTGCAAAATTTCTGTATCATTTTTTTTTTGTTGATGTTTTTTAAAAAGTATTTTTGGTCATCAAGGCCTTCGTACCAATACAAAGGCCTCCGCTCTGTCTGGCGTGAAACGCGATCACAAAATCCATTAGCCGCACAGCGACGCAGTTGACATTGGAGATCATTTCCTGAGACCCAGTTATAGGATATACTAATTTCGTACAAAGTGCAATTTCTAAATGACTGGACAGCGGATGATCGTAACCTTTGGGGGGGTTTCAGGTCAACCGCTGAACACATTACTTGATCACCATCAAATTTCACGTGTCTGAGGGTTATCCCATATCCTCAAATGCGTATGGTATCCCTTCTATCCAGTACCGAGCAGGAATGTGTTATGAGGCAAGGTTTCCCGCAGTCGTGTTAGACCAACATATTTCTTGATTAATTTAGAAGTCGAAGTCAAGCCGCAATGCATTATCGGAGGAAAAACACTTTCAACTTTGGCCTATGACGTCAAGAGGTCGTCTTTTATACACGGCCGTGCCAAGCGAGGGTTGGGTCCGGGACCAAGCCTGAAATTTAGGCGTCAAACCTTCCCCAAAAAAAGTACAAATTGATAGACATATTTTATACGAAAAGACGATTTTTGCACCCTCTGAAGATAGTGCCCCAGGTGGCTATCCCTTCACATGGCTCTTATTATATATATATATATATATTTATTTATTTATTTATAATTGCGGGACAGTGTGGTCTGAAAGGGAGAAATCACTATAACTTTCAAGTATGTCAATTTTGTCTATGCAGCAACTTGATTCTCAAAATAACACGAAGAGGCCCTGCTGGCTACTACGCATTATTTTCAGTTTAGCCTTTTTAAAACCACTTTATTTCTAGCTCGGTCTAAAATTGATCTACAAAATCCATATACATCTGCACAGTGTTTTTGTTCGATAAACCCAATCCAAGCTCAATTCTGGTCGAGTAATTGGCACGAGGTCATCAAGAGCAATCGTAAATTTAAACACAGATTTTAACCCTTGCCTAGAACATGCCGCCATTGGTCACCCAGGAACGTACGGATGGCAATGACACCGCCGTTCATTGTATTCCTTTTATTTAAATAAATTTTTAAAAATAAAGTGTTTCCGTGGTGACTGAGATAGAATAACACGAGATCCACTTTACCCAAACTTTTAAAAAAAGTATCCTTAAAGCCAAACTTGGATCGATTACCACTAGGTTTCCCATAAAAGTATCATATCTCATTAAGCTCTGTCTGCTTCAAATGAAATCGTGATTAGAGTTCTAACTTGATAATATTTCTGATATCATAGAAATCAAAACCATCTGCCTGTCATTAAATTTTATGAAATATAAGTAAAATATATTTTTTTTTAAAGATTTTTTTTTTGTGTATTTGAAAATGAAACCCATTTCTGAAATTATGCAATACTGGTGCAAAAAAATATCAGGGACTCTCACATTATAATTAGTTTCTTTAGTAAAATGAAATGAATATTTTATTACACGTTAATTTGCTACCGCACACTGTGTTGTTTAAAATTCCACTTAATGTCAGCTGAATTCCTATTTTAAAAAAATAATTACCAGAAATCGTAAATAAACTAGAATAATCCGGAATTAATTACAAAAAGGTAAATAATTGTTACAGTGAAAATGAAACAATGTGTAACAATTTATTGGCAGAGCGGAGGATAGCGCATCCGTCTCCTGAGTCATTTGTTGTTCACAAGCTTACTTACCCGCCTCGTAATAGTTTTTTTTGTGTTTGTAATTTGTTTCGTTGGGATGGGGCTGGGGCTGGGGGGGGGGGGGCTGGGGCTGGGGCTTGGGGGGCTGGGGCTGGGGCTGGGGGGGCAGTTCAAAGTCAAACTGTGTCTTTATCCAAGCATACAAAAAAAAATGATTAACGAAAAAATTCTTGAAAAAGTAAATATTTAATTTTTTTATATATATTTTTTTTTCAAAAATTTTATAAATGATTAAAAAATTTCTTGGTTTGCATTGTAGCTTGATTTTTTTTTCTTATCGTCTTTCCTTTCATTCAGAACGGCAGGAATCTACTGGAGTTGGGATTAATACGTAAAATAGAAGACCTCCGATAAACTTCCTTGGCAAACTTGATGGGGACTTACGCACTTACACGCATCTGTCTTGTACCTGTGAACGACGACCGGATTCGGCATGGAACACCGAAACTCGCCTTCGGTTTTTTAACATTCGTCGTGACCCCCCGACCTTGAGTGGGAACCACTTCAGTCTGCTGCCGAGATGAACCCACGCATGAACTCTGCCATGACGCACGAGCCGAACTCGTACGGCGCCGTGAACCGAACGTTAGAGATTCACTTGTATACCAAGTACCACTGGTCGGACTACAACATGACCTTCAACGGCTCGGACGTCGGCTACGAGGACGACGACACGGAGCCCAACAACGTGCCGACCGTGGTCAAGGCGCTGGAGCACTACGCCGTTCCAGTCATCTGCTTTCTGGGAATCATCGGTGACGTCATGTCCCTTTTCGTGTTCGTCTGCACGTCGTTCCGCTATCAGCCTTGCAGCCAGTACCTGGCCGCCCTTGCGTTCGTGGACGCGCTTTTCCTCGTCTCCAAACTGCTGCTATCGTTCATGCCGGTTTTCCCTTCGATGGCGTCCGCTCCCGGCAGCTGCTTCGTCATCGTCTACCTTTCATACGTCTGCAGCTTCCTGTCCGCGTGGTTCGTCGTCCTCATGATGACTGAGCGAAACATCGTAGTCTGCTACCCTTTCCGTGCCTCGGCCATGTGCAACAAGAAGAAATCGATCGTCGTCATCCTGGTGATCACGGTGTTCGCCCTGATCCTGTACTCTCACAGTTTCTTCACCACGGAGAAGAACGGGAAGGCGTGCGCGATAGACCGCAACTATTTGGAGTTCCTCGGCATCTTCACCTACGTGGATTCGTTCCTCGTCTTCGTCGTGCCTTTCTTGAGCATCGTCTGCCTGAACCTCCGGATCATCTTGACCGTCAGGAAGTTCCGCTTGCGTCACGATCTGCTCAACCACAGCATCCGCCGGACCCCGCGCTACCAGAGCTCGGGCAACACGCTCACGCTGGCCCAGGTCCGCTCCACGAAGATGCTGATCTGGGTGTCCAGCGTGTACATCGTGCTGTACCTGCCCAGCTACGCCGTTCGCCTGTATGGCCTGATTCTGGTGCAGATATCGCTCAATCCGCAGCACTTCTACGTGACTCAGAGCATCTGCCAGTTTCTATACTATTTAAACTTTGGGATCGATTTCATCGTCTACGTCATGACGAGCAACAATTTCCGCAGAAACGTCGCGAGGTGCGCGAGGACTGTCCACATGACGAGATCTGGATGTAAATACCGGTACAAGTACTAGCGGTACACATTAAGTCCTTAAAAGCAGTGTTTAATGACATTTTGAAATATACCTTAAAAATATACCATCGACGCTCATTATGACAAGGTGATTTTGTTTTTCCTTCTAAAAACATATTTTATTTGATGTTTATAGAAATAAATTACTTTGTTGAACTGTTTGAAATTATAAACATGTTGAAATTAAATTTATCATTTATTTATTATTATTTTCATTTATTTATTTTTTAAATATTTTTGCTACACATTGTGTAAGCGGATCCATGTCTGCGTAATAAGAAAGTCCCTTGTAGATGAAACACACCCTTTCATTGGTCCTTTTCTTATTTTGAAATGGGCAGATTGAAATCCGCTAGCTAAAAGTATAGTTTACATGCCTGACAAAGCTTGATCGATGGACGCTTCATGGAGCATGGTTAGTCAATAGTGAACTCACTTTTTAAGTACTGCATTGTTTAAAAGATGTACTTTTGTTGTCCATAAATCCAAAGAGTAAAATGTGCCGCAGACAGGCGCAGGTTGAACAGGCGCAGGTTAGACAGGCGCAAGTTAGATAAGCGCAGTTTAGACAGGCAAAGGTTGGACAGGCACATGTTAGACAGGCTCAGGTTGGACAGGCGCAGATTGGACAGGCGCAGGTTGGACAGGCGCAGGTTAGAAAGGCGCAGGTTGGATAGGCGCAGGTTCTTGAATTTCCGCTAATGGCTTTCCATACATGATCCACGCCTCACTGCCACATATAACGAACTGAGAGACGTCTAGCGAGGTCTTCTCTATAAATTGTAGAATTGTTCGATCACATTGCTCTTGCTCATTATGGTTATAGTGGCTAACACTTTCGTCACCCTGTCAGTCAATTATTCATCCAGAGAAAACGACGCGCAAAAGATTTTTTGACTCCCCCCCAAACCCCTTTACAGGGGTGACGGAAGAGGAGTCCGATGCCCTGTGTCAGCATATTTGTTGGTCACTTATTGCTGGTCTTCTGGCTGAGCTCATTGCAGACATACCTGACACGACTTACAAGTGGTCTCAGCCCCGTGCACTAGTGCTCAATCGTCGGCGAGGAAGAAAATCTCGAAAGATAATTTTGTGAGATGTATATTGGCATGGAAGCAGGCGATGTTGAACAGCTAAAATAAGTCTTTACTGACAAAGAAAATTACATAAGTATAAGTGAATATATATTGAAAAGAAAATGGCCCACATTTGAAAAATAACTATATTATATTTTGTTAGTCTTATTCGTTGACGTTAAATAATGGATCTTTCATAATTATGGACCCAGATTATTAGGGTACATTTTAAAATCGAAAATCAATAATAATCGATTATTGAAGCTTTTTTTTCATCGAAAGCTTCATTAAATAATGTGATTATGTAATGTATTTGGTTGGTTGACTCTTAGGACGCGATGCATGCATGGAATGATTCAATTATTCAAACCCTGTGAATTACTTACTTTTATTTTATTTTTTTAAATGAAACATTTAATTGGACGAATACGAAAAAAACAAACATTCTACATATATAAGAATAACGTCAGCTTGATTGTCTTGCACGAATCTTGTTCAACTATTTAATACAAACTGTAGTTTTTAATACCGTCCGCTAGCCACTACACACTTAAAACGTTACAACCGCAATTGGGCAACGGTCGCATTCACAGACTGCAATTTGAATCATTTTCGAGACAGACATCACCTTGGTCAAAGTACTATAATCTCTAAGCCCCTGGTCCTCTTGAACCGGTTACAATTAGTGATAGTTATCTCTTAATTTATCGAAATCGAAACAAAACATTTCTTTTGTCCAAGACCTTTTGTTGAATTTCAATTTTTTTTTAAACATTGTGAGCAACGACAGCCTAATCCTCGTTCATAATTTCTTGTTTGAGGGACCGGAATCTGTTTTGAGGCGATCATCTCTAAGACACGAGCGCTTTCTGTGAGATTTACTCACCACATAGCTGCGATCCTGTAGAACTGGCATACATTAAGAAATGTAGTGAACTAAGTTCAAGGCCAGCGGATTTTTTAAATTCAAAAACTAGAAAAGGCGCAGATTTCGGTGGTATTAACTCTCGGGGGGGGGGGGGGGGGCGACCCAGTTGGCGACCTAAAAACTTTGGAGAGCAGCCTCGGAACATCGACATTCATATCCATATCACCTTTTGTAAGAACAGACATATGTCTGAATGGGGCATTCAGTGGCAGATCTGTACATCCCCACTCTGGGGGGGGGGGGCGCACCGTGGTGCGTCCAACTTCTGATCAATGCTGTACAAGTTGCGCCTCGGTGCGTTCCTGACGGAGCTTAAACCCCGCGCGCCATCTCATGAAACCTTCTCACAATTTAAACACTTTCCCTAGACCACGCGGATGTCCAGATCCAGGCACTTCCCACAGTCTGAAATTCGTTTTTTTTTTTTTTACCCTGCACAATCTTAAGTACACATATCTTTAAAAAAAATATTTCACAACATCCTTCATAATGGCCGACATCGCACCACTTGATACAAACAGCATCACATTGCTACAATAAGGATGTCTCCACATGGCGGTAGTGACTTCAGTTGAATTATTCCGTGTAACACAACGAGCGTTTTACCCCTGAGGATCCCGCAATGTCTTCTCTTCAGATCATTAAATAAACAGGTTCTTTTTATTTTAAAAAATCTAATTTCAAAGTGTAGCAGCCTTACAAGATTGTAACTGAGATTCTAATCAAAAGAGCTAAATAGTAGTCACTGAGCTGTAATTTGGGAAGAGGTCGAAAACAATAAGGGGGAAAAAAAAAGGGGGGGGGGGTCCTATTAAAGTTTTCTCTGTTAGATGAATAGGACAAATAGGCAGCCATCTCAATAGAAAAGGACATCTTAATATATTTGAACTTTTTAAGCAAAAAAGTCGTTTAAGCCCGTTTATTTTTTTTTAATTGTTTAAATTTTAGGTCAGGGTACATTTAAATGACAATGTGCTCGTAGATGAAGTTATTTATTGTTATTTATTGACTGTTTCAGAACAAAAACCAAAAGGAGCTGGAGACCAAGTGGCAATCTTGTTATTGATGTATTCTCCATATAGATCCATATAGATCCTATCCGGTGTGTTACTGCTGCACAGTATACCAGTAACTGCGACGCCACGTGTATATATTGGGAATGTTCTTGTATAATAGAATACTAAATCATTTCATTCGAAACATGCATCAGCTACCCCCCGCCGCCCCCCCCCCCTTTTCTTAATCCACCAACTTCTCCCACACAAAAGATACGCCGGTGTTTGTTGGGGTTTTTTTTCTCCAAAAGATTCTTTCACGTTTCCAGCTCATTTCTTTCTTCTTTTGCTTTAAATTAAATAAATAGTGGAACAAGATGTGCTAAGTCTTGAAGAGAAAAGGAAAGAATAATGAAACAGACGTTTCGCCAAGACGCCTTCGTCAGCAGAAAATACGAGAAAAAAAATGGATGCAGTGGATACTTTAAGCTAAGCATAAACAAAAACCTCATGCTTTTGAAAAATCTCAATAATGTCAAAGTAGCTCAATGTTTAGACCAAGGAGCTCTCTTTGTTACTGGTAGAAACGTTTAGACCAAGGAGCGCTCTTTGTTACTGGTAGAAACGTTTAGACCAAGGAGCGCTCTTTGTTACTGGTAGAAACGGAAGTTAAACTAAAAAACGCCAAAAACGTTCGTTCCACGTTATTCTGTGGGGGCATTTACTGTCAAAGTAAAATAATTTAAATACTATTATCAATATAAAATTTTAAACCAAACAAAAAAAAATAAATGAGAATTGAAATGGAGGAAGATAAAGGAGCTCTGGTCAGAGAGTATTTGATTGATTCCATACGGCGATGTGATACAAAAAATCTGAATTGATGAGAAGAACAAGAATGATAACAAATTAATTTTATACAAAACCTTTTCTCGTCCATGTATTCATACCATTTGGTGCACACATTAAACAATTTAAAATGTTGCTCTCAGTGTGCCCCTCCCCCCCCCCCCCCAAACTATGATGAACGTGCTTAATATTTCCGTTTCAGTTCTTTTTATGGAGGCAGTGTTGTAAGCCGTACGGATTTTTATTTTTAGTTTACATGTATTTTTATTTCTGTGTAACACACCACACTAAAAGTAGCTGTTTACTTGACATATCAATTTAAAGAATAAAGAACTTCCCAATGATTGTGTTCCAACAACTCTCCAGAATATGAGATTTTCCACGGATCGGCATCTGTTTTAGTGACATTGGTTCCTGACTACGATCACAATGATCTTGGTGCGGGCACGGTGTTTGAGAGGCTTAAACGAGTTGAATATTTATACTCGAACGCTTGGTACATTATTAGGTACATTCAGGAACGAAAAAAAAAGTGATTTTTGGACAGAAAAAACGAGTATATGGCGTTGGTGAATATCATTTCCGCGTTCACACCATTTGTTGTCATGGTTTTGCTGAGTAAACAGGGATCGGGTGACGTTACCGTGAATTGAGAGGAAAGAAATTATTCACAGTAAAGGTGTACATTTTATTTTAGAACTAAATTATTGGGACCGTTTTTTTTAAACCTACTTAGCTTACTGGAATCGAGTTTAGAAACAACAAACAGGATTTTGGAACCAACCCAAAGTGGTAAGAGTAGAGGCGGCAACCACGAGCAAAGCTACTCTGTTTTACAAAAGTTTGAACGTAACCCATAAGCCGTGGATACATTACAACTATGGTTCTGTCTCTATTACATACATTTTCTGACAAACACTCCAGCACTGTTTTTTATTATTAAAATGTTTGAAGGGTTTTTCATTGATTCTCGCAAAGCTGACATACATCCTTAAAAAATAGAAGCTATTTTTTGACAGTGATGAATGCCATTAATCAAATATTAAATGCTCTTTCCCGACTAAAACTGTCATTTGTAATCTGTCATGTGATCGCACGATCAATGATAGTATCGCTATCACGAAGCAGATTTGGAAAGTTTCGAGAAACCGGAGCCACATTTTTAATGGATCTGGCCGGTGTTATAATAATTTGCAAAAATTTGAGCCCAGCTACTTCAATCTCGTGTAAGATATACATTTTTTTATCAACAACTGTTTAAAAAGTGTTCGGCAGTTCTAAAACTGGGAAGATTGATGTACCCCAAGTCTGAAGATGTTTTCCAAGATTTGCGCGCAGAAACAGAGTGCACCGGTTTCAAGTTTTTAAGTTTCCACAATTTTATATATTCTGGTGGATTGTGAGCAAGTTTCCAAGGAGTGAGTGCGACATATTGTGTCTTGTCTAAAAAAAAAAAAAAAAAAAAGGACACACCGCTTAACAAAACAATACTTTTTGAGCAAAATAAAAATTTGAGATATAAAATTGATGTGCCTGGATTAATAAGCTGAAATGGTTCATAGTTTATTATTTCATTTTTCTTTTGTGTACATCTTGATCCGTAATAAAATATTGTTAACAGTCTTTGCTTATCATTAAACATTGAGTTATGGGAAGAGTTCAAGGAGATTAAAGTGTAATATAGAGCAAATGAGAAGCAGGCTGGGAGCGATACCTTGATCAATGACACCACACAGCAACGTCTTGGCGAAAACACACACACACAAACAAATTGTAGTTCAGGAATGATACGCTATACAGGCTGATTTAGAGCTCGAAATAAGAAATATGATTTCCATCGTGCGTCTAATTTCCTTGTCATACAATCTTGGATTTTAAAAAAAAAGGGGGGGGGAGAGAGCAATCATTTATGGGCATTTACTTCATCAAAGCGGTGTTTTGTCAACTTGTTTATGGTCACGGCACACTTTTGTTTGTATTTATGGCCACGGGCACACTTTTGTTTGTGTTTATGGCCACCGCACACGTTTGTTTGTGTTTATGGCCACCGCACACTTTTGTTTGTGTTGATGGCCACCGCACACTTTTGTTTGTGTTGATGGCCACGGCACACGCTTGTTTGTGTTGATGGCCACGGCACACGTTTGTTTGTGTTGATGGCCACGGCACACTTTTGTTTGTGTTGATGGCCACGGCACACTTTTGTTTGTGTTGATGGCCACGGCACACGTTTGTACGGTGCTAAAACTGTTATTGAACGCTAAAGTTGTACTCAACATTCACTATTAAGATTCAAACATTGAAGATAATAATAACAAAGTTGTAGCCTCGTGAATTCTGTCGGCATCAAGGCTCGCTGAGGGTGTTTAGTTCTCAAAGTGGAAACAAAAATGTACAAGTTTACGTTGTATTTAATAAGCACCCAAGCACATGAAATGTATACGTACATGAAGCACAAGA
The DNA here is from genome assembly GCA_964017045.1 of Omphiscola glabra. Taxonomy (NCBI): domain Eukaryota; kingdom Metazoa; phylum Mollusca; class Gastropoda; family Lymnaeidae; genus Omphiscola; species Omphiscola glabra. Next base: position 10,519,677 of record OZ024799.1, read on the forward strand.
AATTTATACGTACATGAAGCACAAGAAATGTATACGTACACGAAGCACAAGAAATGTATGCGTACATGAAGCACACGAAATGTATAAGTACATGAAGCACAAGAAATTTATACGTACATGAAGCACAAGAAATTTATAAGTACATAAAGCACAAAAAATTTATAAGTACATAAAGCACAATAAATTTATAAGTACATAAAGCACAAGAAATGTATACGTACATAAAGCACATGAAATTTATACGTACATAAAGCACATTCATATGCGAAATTTTTAGTGTCTGTTTATTTTATATTATTTTTTTTTTTTTTTTTTTTTTTGCTGAATAAAAATTTAACATAGACGTAACCACACTACAAATCACATCAATAATCTATCCTTCCTTGACGTTATTGGTTGCCCCTACCCTAGGTTCCATCAGCTCCCCGTTAACCACTTGACTACCACTCATAACCCTCTCCCTCGACAATCGTTCTACATTTATCACCGACCAACAGTAACGAGATTGCTTTTCTGGGTCGGCGCCTGTCTGCACCACGAGTCGATGACCTCACGTCCTTGCAGACCATGAGTCGAGGTGAGTCCGAGGGTAGTGGTAGGAGTAATGCTGTGCTACATTTAATGAAATTGATTTAATATTGGCGTCAAGAGCCACAAAAATATATAGGTTTATTTTTATTTTTTTTTACAGAAAACAGGCATGAAAATGAAAACGTTACTGAAATCGGTGTTAGATACCAGCTCTTAGTCTCAGCACTTAGACATGAGTGGGCAGTTGTCGATAAAAAATGATAGTGGTTAAAAAGTAGGCAATTTTTCGGCGCATTCCCGAGATACGTAAAAGCTTCTGTACGTCACTCGCCCCGATAAATAACGAAGTTATCGAGTTTGAATGAATTTTATGAAGCTCGTTAGAGGGCACAAGGTAATTATTGGCGAGATTGAAAAGGAAGAGTCTGAGATAATGGACAGCGGGAAAAAGGGAAACGACCGATGTAGACTGGATGACAGTCTAATTCCAACCATTGCGTTGTGCAGGTGTCGGTAAACTACTGTCCCGTGGTCACATCTGGCCCACAACTTCGGTTTATCCATCCCTCGGAGTGAAAATTGATCTTGAAGTCACGTAAAAATTACCTCCTAAACAAAGTAATTACTATGCACGGATCAACGAACAGGTGGGGAATTTATTCTTCAAAGAGCTCGAAAACAAAATCCATTGCTTCGTTTAATCATTTGGCGTTGACAGACTCTGGAGCATGTGGTAATGGAAAAAACGTTTCGATGGGCAATTTTACAAAGACGCTTAAACAGTTTTCTACTCCAGAGTGTTTTGTTCGCATTGCATTATTGATTAACCGGAATTGTGGGGGATAATTTCTGGATTATCTGATGTCTTGGAAATTGTTCGAACCGTGAACGTTATTCGATCTTAATCTTCGTCAGATTCAAGAATATCTGATAGAATTTTTTTTTTAAAAAAAACGGAAACAGAAAAATAAAAGAAAGAACATCGTGTGTTAAAATATAACATTTTGATGACGTCACTCGGTTGCGGAAAAGATTCGTCGATGTTATTTTGACCTGAGCGATGGGGTTTTTTTTTTCTTGACTAAAGCTGCGCGCCATATTTTACTTACAAATACCCAAATGGGACACTCTCCAAGCCATGTAAAAATATATACAACAGCTTCAACAAGCGAGTCCACACAGCAAGGGAACAGATGAGCGTTTAATCCTACAAAGGTAAGATGTGGTGCGGCAATGAAAACACAACCAATCGATTTTTTAGTGTATAGTGTATATTGGGTGTAACAATGATGTCAGTACTGTCTTTAAAAACCCTAAGCTCTACTCCGTGGTTCTAAATTGTGACATGTACGCACAGCCAATATTTTATAACATGTACAGAACAGTGAAATGTTTTAACACTTTTTCTTACGGCGTTTAATTTTAACATATCGGGACATTAATAATTAACCATCACAATGTTTATTATCTTTAACTCTAGTTACATTTTAATGAAAAGATAAAAAAAAAAAATATGGCCTCGTGTGTCTGAAGCACGGGGGATTTAGTGAATATTTAAAGGACCTCTGGAAAAAAAATTGTACCATGCTGGGGTCCGGTTTCTTATAAATTGAGAAGTGCTGTGTTTGATCGTGAGCACTCCCGTCACCAGTGTTAGAGCAGACTCTGGACCGGCGTGCTGTATGTGAAACTTAGCTATTCGGTCACACACGTGTTGCTTGTACTTCGCCGAGGGCGTATTCCTACATCTGAAACGTAGACGATGGACAGGAGAGGGATTTCCTTGCTGGTTTGCTGTGCACTGGTCCTCGGGCTAGAGGCCCGGTGCTACTACATGGGAATAAAATATGTGGTGAGTCGACCAGATTTTGGGGGATACGGATACTTTTTTTTGTAGTAGCGAAATTTCACAAAACCCCAACGATTTCAGGCGGATTAATCGTTGTTGGAAAGCTTGTGCAGCGTGAGGCTTAATCTTTACGGTGGGCTGTAGTTGATAGGTGATTTGTCTGGCTGTCTTCGCACTGGGATGTGATAAACTGAATAATTATTTTTTGGGTAGAATTCCCAGCTGTTCGCTTTACAAAGACAGAAGGAGCAGAATAATTTATTGTGCCTGGTTGTCAAGCTGTTGCTTGCACCCAGGAGATATGCGATGTTATATTATAATAGTGAGTGTCATAGATCATAATCAGTGTCATATGTCATAATCAGTGTCATATATAATAATCAGAGCCATTATATGTTTTAATGCGGTTGGCTTAGACCGTCTTAATCAAGGGTATTTAGTCCCAATTTGGAATGCATATATTATAAGGCTGCGACTATTTGTACCCGGGTACCAGAAGTGAGAGGTTGGGATTAAAAAAATACTATTTAAAATATTATTGTTGGGTTTGTAAGACAAAATGAGGTATCAAATGAAAGATAATTGAATGGACTATACGTTTGTGAACTTAATTCTTCAGTTTAACTAAAATAAACCACCACAAATTACATCCGAATAGCATTGAGTCTAATGGGACCAGGGTGCGAATGGCGGCGCTGCGCCGTCGGTATAAACGCGCGAACCATTTTTTTTATAAATTTCCTGTGATGTCACAAATATCTATTAAATTATTTGATTTCTTTGGTGTTTTTATGGGGGTGGGGGCTAAAAGCTTCTTGTACGTACGAGTTTGGGGGTGGGGAGGGGGGGAGTTCCAAATAAAGTCAAGAACAACAACCCACCACACACACACCCTCCCCCACGGCCGGTATGGTTGCAGTTGCTGTAGGTCCGTACTTGGCATCCAGAAAGTCTGTTAAGCTTACTGATAGAAAATGCTACATTCTCTAGGAGCGCTAAGGATTCAAAACCGTCATGAAGAAGAAGATAAAGTCAACGTTTCTCATTTAATGTCGACACCAAAAACACTTTCACTAAACACAACCAAAATTCAAAAAACATAAACCTAAAACACACTCATGAAACAAGTTATTAGTAGAAACCCTGATTAGGTCTTTTGTCATTTTAGACCAGCGGTTCTCTTTGGGGTCGCCTAAGACCATCGTAAAACACATATACTTTACGGTTATAAAGTATCGAGGTAAATAATTTTGTGGTTTGGGGGTCGCCACAACATGAGGAACTTAATTAAAGGGTTGCGGCTTTAGGAAGGTTGAGAACCACTGTTTTAGACGAAGTAGAGGCTGATTTTGTAATAATTTTTTTTTTAACTTGTTAGGGCACCTCTAAGATATTAGAGGAATCATGGGCCGTGTTCTTGAGATCTTGTGATCAGGGAGTGAGTCAGTGAGTTAGTACGTCATTCAGTATGTCAGTCAGTGTGTCAGTCAGTGTGTCAATCAGTATGTCAGTCAAAATGTCAGTCAGTATTTCAGTCAGTGTGTCAGTCAGTGTGTCAGTCAGTGTGTCAGTCAGTGTGTCAGTCAGTATGGCAGTCAGTATGGCAGTCAGTATGGCAGTCAGTATGGCAGTCAGTATGGCAGTCAGTATGTCAGTCAGTGTGTCAGTCAGTATGTCAGTCAGTGGTTGAATGTATTTTGCTTTAATTTTTTTTTATAGATACAAATATATCGCTTTTTCCTATTTTTACCGTTAAAAGAATAATGATGTCGAAATCAAACGTTATTGAAAGAAAGAATCGTCTACATCAGTTGGTGATATTTAACGTTATGTACATGTTCTAAGACCCTAAATAAATATTCTTGTTAGATTCTCATCATTCGAAAAATGAAATAAAATAGATTTAAATTTAAATTTTTTTTTCTGGCGGGTTCTGACATACTCACTATAAATATGACGGTCGACTGTGACCGACTGACTTACGAGACTTACAAGATTTACAGAAGCCGTACAAAACCCTACAAGATTTTTTTCACTGTGCGTGTTTAAATTAATATTTTTACCTTTCTAGTATAAGATCTATACATCTTGCTGTAAGTTAAAATACTTTTTTTTTATTTCTATACATTTGATTTTGTAATTTAAATCAACTTTATAGTATAATTAAATGGATCAGTGCCCTTTTTGTATACTCCTCTTCAGTCGTTAAATGTTACGTACCGGTTATTGCTCTTACAATGAGCCAAATTTTGAAAACAGCAGATTGACTTTGTTAAGCCTTATAACGGTACGTGACGTTAAGCTTTCCGCGGCTGTTCACTTATTTACGTTAAATCAGTTTTGTATTATTTCCACAGGTGGGACAGAAGTTTGAACTAGGCGGGTGCCTGAAATGCGAGTGTCAAGATTCCGGAATGGTCAGCTGCTTGCCAGACTGTCCACCCGTCCAATTCCAATGTGATGATGGAGCCGAACCGGTCAGAGAATTCGGCGCCTGCTGTCCAAGCTGTCCTGGTCCACTACCAACGTATGAGGTACTGGTGACTTAACGTGGTTTTATCTAGACCGATGGGGCATGCATATCTTGGGCATTGTAGATCTGGGACATTGTAGATCTGGGGCATTGCATATCTGTGGCATTGTAGATATGGCGCATTGCAGATCTGTGTCATTGCAGATCTGGGGCATTGTAGATATAGGGCACTGCAGATCTGGGGCATTGTAGATTTGTGGCATTGCAGATATGACGCATTGCAGATCTGGGGCATTGCAGATATGGGACATTGTAGATATGGGGCATTGCAGATCTGGGGCATTGTAGATTTGTGGGAAAAAATAAAAATTCGGATAACTGAATGCTTGCACCGAAAGGTTGCATCTAAGAATGGCTTGCATTGAACACTACACAATTGCACTTTATTATAGCTAAAGCAGTGCCGTGAGTTAGTGTACAATGTACAAACCACGGTGCACGGTGTGTGTCTCGATGACAGCTGTTTCATACAATCGTGAGGAGTAAAAAGAAAATTCAGAAGACGTGTCGTTTCTCAGGAAGAGATTATTTGCGTTAGGAATAAAATCCGAGATAAATTTGTCTTTTCAGGCGTGTATAATGCGATAGATTTGAATGAACACGTTGAAAGATTTTTTATTCCAATCTACAGTACGTATCTAAATTTTACTTGGAATTTGCGATAATGTTGTGATTTTTAAATTTTTTTTTTTAAAATTTGTTTCCTTTGTATTTTCTCAACTACTCAATGCTATGCGATAAAAATAACTTTAAAACATTATTTTTTTTATTAAAAAGTTCTTTTTGAAGACTTTTCGGAAAATCGAGCGTTTGGAAAATCGATGCTCTGATGTATAACTTAGAAGGGTGATTAAAAAAGAAAATGCATGCAGAAAGAAAGAAAACTATTTTGCTTCTTTGACTAATAATTGAAATGTGATCATGAAAATAGAAATTTAAAAACAAAATTAAAAATGGAAAGACACATTTTTTGTGTGCAAATTATGTAGGAATTTTACTTCTTAAATTATTTTTTTTTCAAAATATGGGTAGCAACGACATCTGATTACCTCAACTCTTGGGACCAATTGTTGCCTGTAGAGTTGAGATCAATGCTTAGTTTCGCCGCACCACTTTTTAAATTATTATTTTCTTTACTCTTATTAAAAAAAAAATTGCGTGTCCTCAAATAAATCAAGTAAAAATAATATGATATTGAAATTTTCAATGTAGTGAGAAGCAATGTGGCCGCCAGAGACTTCACGTGTCATCTAAACAGATCCATTAAAAAAATTGAAGTTACATTGCATGTAATCACTTTTAAGGGTTTTTAGTGATGCGAAGATTTTAAGCTGTTGAAATTATCGTTCTGATCATTGGCATAGGAAGGTTGGGGGCGGACCGCCCCCCCCCCCCGGTGTCGTCTTTTTCTTTATAGGGGGGTGCAGCGTTTTCGACGAACTGCAAGAGTTTGCCTATTTTCGTTGAATGGATTCGTCAAAGTTCTGGGCACTAACCCTAGCTACGCCGCTGGTTCCGCCGTCGGTTTTAATGATCCATTCCCCGGGCAATTCTGTACCTACGTTTCTTTGTGGGTCAACTCGCTTTCTAGTGATACACGACTATCATAATGTTGGTATAGCGTCCTTCATTTGAAGACAAAGCACATGTTAAAAGAAATCATAAACTTTTTTTTTTGCTTTTGGGTATGATGTAAACACCATAGTTTTTACCGAGAACTGGACTAAGTTAACCGAGCCCCAACCCCCCAACTCCAACCACATAAAAATAGATATATTTTTTAAAAAAACGTATCACTTTCTATTTCATCGGCCTGGTTTAATGTAGATTTTTCATTGTTGATTTCTTTTGTTTCAATAATAGTTTCTCTTGTATTTGACTATTTGATGAAATTCATAAATATCAACACAACTTGAGAGTTCTTTTTTAAAAATTAAATTTAAAACTGAATTGATCTTAAAAAAATAAAAAAAAAAAAAAACAAGATCGAAATGACTATTTTATACAATGATGATATTTATTTTTTCTATTTTTTTTTATTTATTCTGTTCAAATTCAGATTCCAGTGAGCGGCACACCAGATTCTGCGATCAGCTAAATTCCCAGTGCCGCGAATCCGCGAGTGCCTGTCTGACATAAGGCCATAAACATTCAGTTATCGGCCTTCAGATGTACTTTTTTTTTTTAAAACAAAGAATCTTTTTAGTTGTAATAATTAACAACTGCAACAACTGAATACTCAGCCCATAAAACGACCGTTGAAAAGTATTAATTTTGTTTGGTCTTTGGCGTTTTCAATGTGTGTGTGTGCGTGCGCGTGTGTGTGTGTGTATCTGCTGCCGCTGTTTTCATTGCTGCAAAGCACATGTCTCCTTTTTTTTTTTGTTTGCACTGTCTGCAGCTTTTTACTGATTTACTTTATTGTACAGCGTAAAATAATTCCATATAATTAATTAATTTATAAAGTTTAATTCCTTGTTTACCAGCATGTTTTTAAGAAGATGTCTAAGGCACCAGACACCATAGTTAATAAATATTTCGTTTAAATTCTGAGGAAATATTGCTTCCGTTAATCTGATAGTTCGACCGCCGGTGCGATAAGAACCATTTTAATCATCCGAGTTGTGTTGCGGGTGCGCAGATGGCTCATGAGAGCCGATTCCGTCACGAAATTTTCACGTGTGCAGCAGGTGCAACCGTGCGAGGGTTTGACATCTTCCGGAGCAGTACGGACTCGCGCTTTTCTGCATTGTCTTTTTGGGGCTCTGCAGCAGCTGTTCTGTTGGCTTCGAGCTAGTTTGATTGATCGATTGATTGATTTGAGTACTTATATAGCGCTCATTTCCATGATATGATAGCATGCTCACGGCGCTCCGATGTGCGAAAATGTTCGAGAGGTTTCACTGCTGCCTGTTATGCGCAGGTGAACTCTCACCATAGAGAGACAGATGACTGCGCATTAACGAGCCCAATGGTAACATCGCCAGTCTTTTAATGCACTATGTTTGTGGGAGCTGATTGTCGAGATCCCATCTTCATTCTTCCTACACGAAAAACTCTTGCAGTTTTCTTTGAAGCCTTTGTGTAAGGAGGAACTCTACAAATCACGACACTTAACTGATTTTTTCTAGTTGTTCAGGTCTATGCAGTGCGTTGTCCAGTGACCTTTTCGGGGGTGTCTTTGAAAATGTTCTTCTTTCCGCCAGGAAACTGCTCGGCACGCTTAGTAGATCTACATAAAATATACCATATTCGTGACCTCATATCTTTGTGTCGGAGTCAAAACTAATTAGTTTTTACTGTGGTGCGTTTTCTACGACCACTAAAGGGAGGAAAAGGGGTGTACATTTTTTTTTCAAAAACTTCACGCTTTAAATAGGGAAATATACTTTATTTATGAATCTATACTTCTATTCAGGGCCGTGCGAAAAAAAAGGAGTGCCACTACCACCCTCCCCTGTTTCGTCAATAACTTATGTATGATATATATATATGTATTTAAATTGTATTGACGAATTTGGCTGCCCGCTAGTATAGGCGCCCGGGGCAGCGGCCAACGTCAATCATCCCAACCCCACCCACCCCTTTTCTCATGGCCTTGCTTTTATTCAATTTGCATTACAGAATTTTAAAAAAGTGAGACATTGTTTTAATAAATTCACGAGACCCAGTTTCGTAATGTTATTTACATTGTTTTGTCTTGGGTTGTTTTTTTTTTCTGAAACCTTTTAATAAGAGATCCCTTTCCTCTCATTCGTCAGGTTCGTCTGAGATAAGGGGTTAAAGTATTTCATGTCACAACAGAATCTCAGTAATGCTCCTGGTGGGCGGCTCTCCCCGTACGCCCACTTAGAAATCTGTAAACACAGCTGAATACTTTATGGTCTTTGAGCATCTTGTTTTGGGTGCTTGGAGTTGTTGGTGGATCTTTTTTTTTTTTTGGTTGTTTTTTTTGAATGGCTCTGTCAGCTTTGCTAGTTCTTCCATTAGACAATATGACAGGCAAGAATAAAAGTGCGAATAAACAAATTTTTCAGATTTTCCTCGCGGAATGATGCTGATACGAATGCTAGGCACACAAAAGTTTTCATTAGTTGACTTTTTTTAATTTTAATTTTTAAATTGACTAGCATTCTTTTTTTTTTTTTAAAACTCAAATATTTTCAGTAATTATTGGTAAAAGATGTTAAACTGTTTTTCCACTTTAAAAAAAAAAATGGGGGGGGGGGGGGTTGAGAATCCAGGTAAAGGATGGGGTGTGGTGTGTTGGCGAACAATCTTCTCACTTCATTTGGGTTGTACTTTAGTTTTTGTTCGTCCTTCGCATGCGAAGATGACCGAGATTACATCCAACGGTGAGTGCGCAGGCGGCCTGGCGGTCATGTTTGATCCTGGAAAGTTTGCCCGCACGTAGGACGGTCGCGATGTGACTGTGCGTAATAGTAGGACGGATGTGATGTATCTATGTGTAATAGTGGGACACACGTGATGCATCTTTTCTCAATTATAGTACTCACGTGATGCGTCTATTTGTAATAGTAGGACAAACGCGATGTATCCATACGTAATAAAAGTAAACATATCTTTGAGCATCCGTAAATTCTACCTCCTCCCCCCCCCCATCCACAAAATCTGTTTCCTATAAAGTTGTCGAATTTATTTGTTTGTTTTTTAATTCTACTCGGTCTATACTCTACAAATTTTAATATTAATAACTAAGGGGAATAACAATGAGAATCCAAACATAAATATTTGCAATAATATTACCTCTCTTTTCCAAGAGTGTTCCTTCTCCTTCGATAATATGTTATGGTGCGCATTCAGACAGCGCGAAGGAAATAGCAGAAAACAATACGAGCTAGTGAACGTTTCGGCTGGACGCCTTCGTCGGCAGACAAAACAAGTAGTCACAAAGAACGAGACATTCAAAGATTTAGCCTGTCAGAAGCGGTTGATATCTTAGAAAAAGCAAATAAAATAATAATGACTTTAAGAAGTTTCCCTCCCCCCCTCTCACCCCCCCCCCCCCCACTTTTAATTTGTGTAAAGAATTATTATTTTTTTTTAAAGATACACACCAAAAATCTTTAAACACTCCAACTTATTACAAAATTAACATATAAGAAATCGATACCGAAGTGGAATGACACTGACTAATTAAGCTGAGAAACATATGCGTCACTAGGGTTGCTGTCACCAGGTGCAGGAAAAAAACGTATGGTGTACCCCGCCCCTCTTTTTATTTTTATTTTCGGACGCCCTGCAATCGATTATTTCTTAACCACATCACACAGAACTGCTTATATTATTGTTTGTAAGTTATGTGAGAAAAGCATAGACATAAAACGTAGAATTTGAGGTAGCAGTGTCTAAAAATGCAAAGAAATTACTTTTATTTAAACATTAAACTTTACCGTAAGAAATTTTTTTTCCTGGTCTTCAAAGATGTTAACATCTAAACAAACTGCATTGAAATTGGCATGTTTCGCCTTGTCACTTTCAATTTGACAAAATCACAAGACCAGTAAGCCTTTACTATTCCTTGATAGATCGCAAAGAGTTGTTTTTTTGAAAAATAAGTTTCAGTTTTGAAAAGCTTCTCTCACACGAAGCCATACACAGGTCGTGTGAGATAATGTTAGGCTCATTGGACAGTATTATATCCATGCCAAGAATCTCCTTCACGTGATTTATCAGAAGATATGTTAACGCATTTTGAGCTTTTATTATTTTTTTTAATTTTTTTTTTTTTTTTTGGTTGGGTGCAAGATAGATGCAACGTTTTAAGTCTGGTAGCACACTGCTCTGGCGGAACGCTGGTTTGGTGGCACACTGCTCTGGCGGCACACTGCTTTGGTGGCACACTGCTCTGGTGGGACACTGCTCTGGCGGGTAACTGCTCTGGCGGCACACTGCTTTGGTGGCACACTGCTCTGGTGGGACACTGCTCTGGCGGGTAACTGCTCTGGCGGCACACTGCTTTGGTGGCACACTGCTCTGGTGGGACACTGCTCTGGTGGGACACTGCTCTGGCGGGTAACTGCTCTGGTGGCACACTGCAATGGCGGCACACTCCTCTTGTATTAAGATATGAAACCGAATCAAATGATCTCTGTCAAATTTGCAAGTTTCCAGTTGGTGTCACGGCCCCCCGGGGCCCCTCTGTAAGGGTGTCACCCGGTGCGTCCCGCAACCCCCTGCACTCCATAATGAAGCCACTGCTGGCGAAAAAAAATATAGGTCATATAATTTGCTGGAAATATAGACAACGAAAAAGTAATATATTAATTGTAAATTTCCAAAGGAGTTATTTGAAAATAAAATTAATGTCTGTCAGTTCTTTTTTTTTTTTTTTTTGCACCTTTCGTCAAATATGTTGAAAAGAAAATGCCCTTAATTTGTTTAGTTTTTTTCCCCATTCACATTCCTATTCACTTCAACTACCTCACGAGAAAGGTTTTGCCCTAGTGTTTTCTTTAGTAATTCCTTAGTGACAATAGTTAGGTTTACGTCAAATTTGACGGTTAGCTTTAGGATTTAGGTATTTTGGGAGAGGGGTGTGTGTGTTCATATTTTATTCGGTCAACTGTGAAATGAACATTTGGCAGACGACTTAAATAATTTGTCTGCTTAGTTTCACTACCCCGGTTTAGCGATCACGTGCTACCGGGCGAAATGACCAAATCGCACTCGAAATGATTGACATGGTCAATTTGCAAGGAGGGTAGAAAATCTTGGTTTATGGTTTAAGTAAATGTTTATCGTAACTCGGGGGGGGGGGGGGGGGGGGGGCTTCTACTAGAACAATAATAACTATCGTGGGTGGAGTTGGAGCGGAAATCGGCGGGGTGGATTTTGGGGTTTGTACCGCCGTGACAACCACACAGTGGATACTCTTATTGGATGGAGACAATCACTGGATGTTTACGTTGTGCCTACACTCTGTACCGTTGCACTCGGCGAGGCGCCTTCATTTTCTTTCAGGCCGTGCTCCATGTATTCACTCCCCCACAACGCAGATCAAACGAACCATCAACAAGGTAGGCCTGCGGGCGTTTAGCGCTAAAGCCGCGGCTTCACTTCGACCGTCCCGTGTAGACGAGACAACGTTGTACCGTGCTTCACTGTTATCATCACGGCAGAATAAGAAAGAGGAACAAAAACACAATTAATAAACCGAGGCAGGTGGGAGCTCATCAGACTTCAATCTGCTGTATGTGGAACAGATAATCTACTCTACTGCTCCTCGACCGGAAATTAGTAAAACAGAGTAAGGTTAAACCTGAAAACGCAACAAAACAACGAACTAACAGAAAAAACGAATACAATTAAAAAAAAAAAATTATTTTTTTTAAAAATAGCACTTAGCTGAGAAGTAGTATCCAAGAGGGCAGAAAAAGACTTGTTTCTCGACCTCAATAAAATATATCAAAAGGTTTAGCCGAACGCCTTAAAAACCACAAAAGAAGACAAAGATCATGTGCATTCTTAAAATACATTTTCCATTCTTTCATCATCATCATCATCATCATCATGTCCCTGAGTCCTTGGACCGTTGTACCACAGCTGACATGAAAACTATCCTTCCCCGTTCCTCTCGGTCTTCTCCACTACTCATAGCTTCGCCTAGTTTTAATCCCGTCCACTCTTTGATGTTATCTTCTTTTTCTCTGTCTTCCTCTTCTTCTTCCTCCTTTATCACAGACAAACGGGGAAAAAAACGTGAATCTAAAAATCAGGGGAGTGAATGGTGGCGGGCTTTAGTAAATAAGGGTTGAAATACGGGAAGAAAGACAGAGGCAGGGGCGGCCACTGGGCGGACATTGATCTCCCAGTAAAAAAAAGTGTGTGTGTGTGTGTGGGGGGGAATAAAGTTTAAAAAAACTATAACTTAAATTATTGTGAGAATGACCAGAAAACTGGAGCTCTCGGGCCGCCTATACGTTGTTCACCTGAAGTAAATCATTTCATGGGCGAGTCTGTTTCTAGTCAGAGCAGAACACATCAATAATATCATTAAATTATTTCGTTCGCTTAGACTTTATATACCTGGCAACCCTTAGGCTACATCTGCTTATTTCTTACAATTCTGCAACTAGGCTATTATCACAATCTCACAATTATAGTTTATATAGCTGGCAGCTTGAGCTTACGTCTGCTTATTTCTTACAATTCTGCAACTAGGCTATTATCACATCTCACAATTAAATTATAGTTTATATATCTGGCACCTTGAAATTACGTCTGCTTATTTCTTACAATTCTGCAACGAGACTATGATCACATCTCACAATTAAATACGTTGACTTTGGAAAAATAACGTACAAAAACTACAAGACGATATTTTGTACAAACTTATGAAACAGTATACCAAAAAAATAATAATCTAGTGTAATTAATATTTCCGTTATTTGATAGATATCATATGATTTGTTAGATCGAATGGTCCGTTTGTTTCTGTATGTTTCTTTTGCTGTTATTTGAAGCACAAAAACTTTTCCACCAGCAAATGAAGGAACTGTACGTGTCACCATTTTATGTCCTATGGAAATTCGCGCATTAATTATGGTAGACGGAACAAATTAAGAAGAATGTTATTCATTTTCGTAAATTGCGCTCGTGGGACTCCCTGGGACTCGAGCTGCCCGGATCCAATACCCGTAGGAAACCACTGACCGTAGCATTTAATATGAAGATATCATTACATATTCAATCGACCTTTTTTTAATGAATAATGTAGGTTTGCACAATAAAGAATAAAAGGATATTTTTTGTATCATGCGGGAAACAAACTATGTGATACCTCGGGATTGATCAGGAGTAAAGCCATGTTTTAAAATAGGCAAGGCTTGCAGATCTTTCGATTTGTTCAAATGTCTTGTTTATAAATTTAAAAAAAATGACACTTTTGGTGTATGGAAAGAAAAGACTGCAAAACTTAGTTTAGCAGCTCTAAGCGACCCAGTAAAGAGACCCTATCGTTAACCCTATATGAATTTATAAACATATGTGAATGTGTGTCTATATATATATAATGTATGTATTATACATAAAATATAAAATCCCATTTATGCAACTAAATACCATTGTAACACACATAAATGTTGTTTTTCCCCCACTTACGATTAACGTAGTCAACATGTCACGTGACGCCGCCTCCCATGGCAAAACTCTGAGCACTGCTCGAGAAGGATAACCATCTTTGCTTCCCCCCCCCCCCCCATTTTTTTTCGTCCGCCACTGAATGGCACATCATAATATATGTAACTCCTTTCCAGTATATGCGCCTCTGACTAATGGTATCAAATGACCGATCAATAGCTTTCCATTCCTGGCTTCTAGTCAATTTAACGCCGCCTGTCGTCTCGCAGCCCCCCCCCTCCTTTTTTCGTCTAGCAGCGTATATATTTAGGCCCAGGTGTAATTAGGTTATCGTGAGTCGCCAAAATATCACTTGATTGGATTTTTTTTTAACCATTAGCTCCATTTTCTTTCTTCAACTATTTGTTTCTTTTGTCTACTCATATCTCTTAGACATCAGATTCCTTTGTCTGGCCCTCTTAACGTAATATAAATATTCTGAATCTGGGCCATGTGTACTTTATGTTAGGCGGGACAGGAAGGTTAGTCAACTCCTGGAATAAGTTATTGTATCCCGCCTTCCACAAAGGCTCCATTGGACCATCCGTATATTCCTAAAGCACTGAGAGGGAGCGGGTGGGGTATGCAATAGTATCAGTTTCATTATCATACAACCATCGGCCAAAGATTGTTCAATAAATATACAAAGTTTGAAATCCATTAGAAAAGAGAAGACACACTGGAGGTATATTATAATAAAAAATTTTGTTAAAACTTTTTTTTTTAAGTACAGAACTATACTTTAGACCAGACATGGGCAAACTACGGCCCGTTGGGCTTTTTAATCCGGCCCGCCGAACTCGTCCACGTTATATTATTAACTCTTTCGCTGCTGAGCAACGCACACTGCGTTCATCCGCCGTTCTCAAAACCGCGGACCAACAATGGTGTTTTGCTGCCTATGAAAGGCCAAATCTTTTCATGTAATCATTTTTACATTTGATATATATTAAATTAACTATACATATATAGTTCACATAAACACACCAATCTCCTATTCTGACCCGGCCCCTCTGTCAAATTTTAGAAACCATTGTGGCCCGCGAGTTAAAAAGTTTGCCCACCCCTGCTTTAGACTATAATTTAAAGATAAAAATTTTAATATTAAAAAGTAGAAAATAATTTTATTTATTTTTTAAGTTTAAAAAATAAATTTATTATACTTTATATCAAAGATGAGTTAAAACCCAATAAAAAGTATAATGTAATTTACACGTTCTTAAAATGCATGGCACAAAGAAAGACTGGGCAGAGGTGTAGTTGAGCACTCTATGAAGTCAAAAGATTCGAATTCAATGTAGACAAAACTTAAACATGTTTTTGCTTTGATTAATTTTTGAAAATATTTTCTGCACACGGTTTCTTTGCCTGGTGCATTTTAAGATTTTTATAATTGTTTTCTAGTTTTTAATGCGTTTTAACTCGTCTTAATCTCTAAATTGTCTACATTTAATTTAAAAACTGTAAATTTTAACATTTTCGACAAAAAATCGATTTTTTTTAAAAAAATTTTAAACATTGGACAATGTTTACAAAATCCCGGCTGAGGTGACTTAACGCTTTACCTAGGCATAAAACATTTTTTTCAAGTAGATCTGAGCTCACTCACGTACCCGTTCACTCCATCGCGAAGAGATGTGGTCAACCACGATCATTTGAGTGACAATTGACAATGTCAACCCATCTCCGTCGACCCAGGAGCAGACGCGATGTTGACAAAACTCACTGCAACGAGGCGATCAAAACCTTTGAGGTGACCACTTCACGTGAAAATCATCAACTGAGCGAAAATGTAACGTGTGAAATCAAACAAAAAAATAACTCTCCAATCACACATCCATCCACAAGGTGGAAATGCAAGTAGACAAAGGTCTATAAAAAAAGTGAAAAAGGACCTCAATATTGGGGCTACACCATTTTGATGATTTAGAGGCAGTAGTATCCAATACATTAGATATTTGTAAAACCACCCCTGCAGATCCCAGGTAAAATTGAAACAGGTAGCACATGTAATAAAATAGATAATAATTTAACGCTTGCTTCACTGTCAATGTAGTCAAACTAGCCACTTCAGCGTCGATGTAACATTTATTTAAATTAAATTTAGGCAGTGAACTCCATCTTTACTTCTTATTGCAAATAGGGAATAACACAGTAACAAACATCTAAAATTAAACGCTTTTTGATTGTTGAATATATATTTCCTCTATTCACAAGATTTGGAATGATTTTTATGTTTTATTTTACCTTAAAACTTTTTTGGGAACACACATTTTATTTTTGATCATAACATTAACATTTTCATAAGCATATCAGTAAACATTTTAATGAACAGTTAAATACACATTTTTTCCCCTACCTCAATGGAATAGATGCCAAGCCTCTTGTATAGCGGTCAGTGTATGTGTATCACTCATGCTGCAACACACAGCTAAACAGAGCCCTGACCACAAGAGCCAACCAGATGTTGAGTCACTTGTGAAAAAAGCGTATGAACAAGCTTGTCAGGTGCTAGGAACTGAAGAAGAGGTAACTGGTAATAATTATTATTCTGTTGCATCTCATTTTATGATCACTTACTGCAATTTAATATTAGACTTAAGTAGCCATCAGTTAAATTTAAAATTACCAGTGGAAATCACTAGTAGTAGTAGCAGTAGTAGCAGTAGTAGCCAATCATTTATGTTTGACTTGACTTTTGGAGTTCTAATTTTAAGTTATTATCCAACATTACAAACTTTGGGGCCTTTAAATATCCAAGGCTCCCTACAGCCAGAGGGGCTGCAGGCTCCATGCAAAATCTCTGATTTTATATAATTTATTTTTAATAATTATTCATCATAATTATTGATGAATTTTTAACATTTGGAATATTGAAAGGCATCAGGATTATGCTGTTTAGACTTAAAGTGATGTGTATGTTAACATCTTTTTATTTATTTTTTATTTTTTGCAAAATGTTTTTTTTGTTGCAAATTATGAAAGTCTCAAATTGCAAAGCTTCTTAAATTGTTTACTTTGCTTTTAAAAATACATTTTCAGAAGAAAGAGTTGTTCTTTTACATGACTTGTGCAAAACTTAAAAAACTGCATTTGGCAGAACCAGGCAAGATAGAATATACTTACAAATGTTTGGGTGCAGGATTCTGGGCTTTGAGGCAGAAGGACTTTAAGAAGACCATGATTAAGCTAATAATGGAGGTAGTTAAGTCCACTAATTTATTTGTATATTAAGTTGTAACTGACTATTTATCTGAGTAATAATGCTCCTCGTTAAGACTAATTTTTATCCCATTTTTTTTAAAAATAAAGAGCAAGTCTTTTTTTTCCCACAGGGGGTGATGCAGATACAAATGCAGCTGTAGCTGGTGCCATGTTGGGCTGTCTACTTGGTCGATCTTCAATACCTGACTTGTGGATTACAGGTCTCAAACACAGGGAATGGCTAAATGACTATATTGACCGGTGAGATTAAAGCTGGGAATAGATACTGAAGACAGACAGAAACCAGGGGGGGCCACGGGGCATAGTTGACCAAGACTGTGATGCATTGATAGTGGGGGAGACAGATCTAAAAAAAGAAAAACCATGGCTTGGTCTGACTGAAAGGATGTGTTGTAGCAGGCCACAGCCCTACTTGGACTGTACTGCCATTTCATATCTGATTATTATAAATGAAAATGCAGCATTATTTTTTCTCCATCTTCTTTATTAATTTTGATATTCTCCAAAAACAAGGAAAACATCTCAAGTCTGATTGTTTTTCACCGTGAACCACTTCTATCATAGTATAGCTAAAAATAAATGTAAACTTAGTAATTGTCTTTATTTTTTTAATTGTTCAATTTCAATCACACTATTAAAACACTTAAAGACTTTGTTCATTGGAGCATAAAAGCTAGGAAATGCCAGTACTTGCCTTTTCCTGGTAAAAGTTAGATAACTGCCACTCTCCTATGACTTTCAGGTTTCTGAGACTGCAAGAAGAGATGAAGCTGCCAGTCCAACAGCGAAGCTCTTATGAGGACCTTGATATGAATCTGCTCATGGAATCTGACGCCAGATTGAAAGAGCGATTGCATTTCAAAGCAGCCCAGAAAAGGAATTGAAAAACAAACAACCCAGAGACATTGTTCTTAGTTTGAATATTGCCAATCCTGGTGTTAACTTGAGTGGTATGGCAACGTGACCAGAAAACAAGGGCTCGCCAAAGAAATCATGCAGGCCACAACTAAAGGAGGGAGAAGAAGAGGAAGACGGAGAAAAAGATGGGAAGATAATATCAAGGAGTGGACGGGATTAAAACTAGGCGATGCCATGCGTAGTGCTGAAGACCGAGAGGAAAGGAGAAGAATAGTTTTCATGTCATCTGTGGCACCCCAACGGTCCAAGGACTAATGGACATGATGATGATGATGAAATCTAAAATAATTTTAAAGGGTTTATATTTCAGTGTTGGATGAAAGCATAATTACTCTTGTGAAGTATTCTCATTGGATGCATTCATTTTTATGGATACCAAATACCAATCAGTTTCAACATTGAAAAAAGTATTATGCATTGTAACTATACAAATACAATTAAAAGCTTATATTTTCATAAGTGGTTGTCAAACTTATTTGTACTGCATCAGATGTTGGCTGGATAATAGTTATATAATTATAATTTATAATATAGAGTATACAATCTAAAATTTCTCATTTGTAATAAATAACAATAAGAGTTAATTATATTTTTTTAAAGAGATTTCTTGTAGATTTCTCCAGCAATATGATTCAACGATTTTTAAAATTATAATTTCTTTGTTAATTGAAAATATGGTGTTTGCTTTTTTAATCCCTATCATTATTTCTTTTTTTTTTATTTGCATACCGTAGTTGATTTAATATTTTCCAATATATTTTGCTACTAGCCAACAAAAACGTACATTATTAATTTTTAAATAATTAGGTTTTTTTGTTGTTTTTTTTACAAAACTGCTTTACAAATTAAGTATACATTGCAGCATTATCAATGAGTATTTCATGGTGCCTGAATACTATACAAACCAATTTCTGTTTTTCAATTTAAATGATTTTTATATCTTAATATGTAATGCGATATTTATGCACTTAATATTTATTGTAAAACTCCATTTTGTATATACCACTCTTCATGCACAGGTGACTTTTCACTTTGTACCTTTAAAAAAAAAAAGGATAAATAATTTTTTTTTTCTTTTTTACTTTGTCCGCTACTTTTTTTTTTGGTTCCATGTGATTTATTAAAAATTTTAAAAAGCAAATGTTCCACAAATCAGAATATTCCATACGTAAGCTTGTGTTCATAGACGGGTAACAGCTATTAATTCACATCCTGACCCCTTTTTCTTTTGTAGACTTAGAACACCTGAAAATGTCCTGGGAGTACAGGAGGTACCCCTGCTTTACAACCTGTTTCTCTTTGTTATTGAATAATTTGCTACTTTATTTTTGATATCAGCAAAATTAATTTGCTTGTAAGTAATAATATGTTGTATATTTTGCAACCATAAATCTTCATTTTTTTTAAAAATAGTCTTTCAAAGGTAATTATAAAAAACAAAATAAATGAATATATATTTTTTATAATCTGTTTTGTGTTTATTTAATCGACAAATAATGGAGATTTGTCTCTGTTCAATTCAATTAAATAATTCGGCACACAGTATAAGATATATTTAAAACCTTTTATAAAGCTAAATAAATGTAACAATTCTATTTGGCCTTAACTATGTGATTCTGAAAAATTCTTTTACAACGGAAAATAAGTCATAAGAAAGTTGTATTTTTTACTTTCCATTACATGGAATTCATTTTATTCATGTAGTATATATAATGTTGATCAAAATTTCTAGACAGAACAAAAAACAAAAATCATGGAGTGTAAACTACAGTGGTTTAATAACATTTTTAAATGTACACTTTTGTAAAATTTAAAAAGAGGCATTGAAATATTAAGAAAAAAATGCAATCATATTTAATGTAAATGGACGGAATTAAATGTGATGCTAAAGAAGTTTTAGGATATTATTCCACTTATTCTTCAAAGATTGGTAGCTCTTTTCAAATACCCAGTGAGACAAGTGAATTTGAATCTGACATCAGTGAGAGAAAAAGTTTGCTTGCCACGTTGTAACCACTTTATTTTAAAAGAGTTTAAGACATTTTTGGCTTTCAGAAACCTCCACAAACCTCAGACAACTCCATAAACCTAAGGGTGTTTGACAACAGCTTCTAGTTTCATCAATTTAATGCAAACAATAATATAATAATACATTCTTCTAAATATGGCTTAAAGATCATAAACATCAAGCTATTGAAGCCAGAGATGAGCCCACAAATGTTTATCAATTTTTGATGCAGCGACTTGATTACAAATATCTGATCGGAATTTGAGAAGCATGCAATTTTAAATATTGTTTAATTTTAAACATGCAGATATACAAAAATAAATACATGTAACTTTTCTATCACAAAATACTTCCTGAAAGCTTTAATTTCAGTTTTGTCCATCCCTCTAGTGGAATGTGTTCATTTCTTTCAAATATTCATTAATGCAGAAAAAAAAGTTTTGAGTTGTTTGGGAACATGATTTATCTGAGGGCATTATCCAGTTTCTAATATTCTTTGGCTCTTTAAAAGCATAAATAAATAGAGTTTAAAAATATTTTTAAAAAAAATAACTTATATATTTGGGGATTTTCCTTATCTTAAGAGGATGCGGAGAAGGATTAAAGGAATAGGCCTATTTAAAATATTTCAAATAATTGCCCTTTCTACAGGTATTAAAAAAATAAAGATTATTTATAAATGCTATAAGGAAACTAACTGGGAATTCTGTGTCAATTGAGAATATGAAGATTGTCAATAACAAAACACAAATAATTAACAAAATAAGGGATCTTAAATAAAAACTAGTTCTGTATCTTTCTATAACTAGTATGTCAAACAATTTTAAAATCACTTTAATACATCTCTTAAAACGCTCATTAACTCAGTGAAGCAAACTATCTAGTCTCCAGAATTCATGTCTGCTGTATCGAAACAAATGAATGGATGCTACAAGTAGTTTAAATACAAAATTTCTCTGTGTTCTTTATTTACTGAGCACAGTGCCATTAGAAAGAAAGGATGACTATTCCATAACTATTAATGCAATATAAATATAAGATAACACAAAATTATTTTTTTTAAATATGACTTATTACAGATAGTTTGTTGAACTTTCTGCCAACTAAAATATTGCTACTTGTGCTTTTTTTTAAGTACACGGTTATCTCTTGATGAGTGGATTGATGACTTAATGGCTTACAGCACATGGTCATTTCTTTGTGTTCATGCACTCCACAAGTTTGTTCTCTGTAATGGTTAATCTCTGCTCAAGTAATGAGACGGTCTGGAATAGGAGAATTTTGAAATTAGACACAGACATTTTTTTTCATTATTTATGTTTCTTTTTTTATTTAAGTTAAGTTTGGAGATTTAGATATCCCATAATTGTTGATTTTTAAAAACTCTGAAATTTTTTCCTGAAGTAAAAAGAACAGATTTTTTTATTTTAACAAAGCAGTCAAATAAGCACTTGAATAAATAAAAAAAAGGCTGAAACATTTTGAAACACATCGCCACAATTAGCAGTCATCACCCCTAGTTTTTATGAAGTAAAAATAAGTTAATTAAAAATTCTGAATTTTTACTTCACAGACAAATTTTTCTTTACAACTTAAAATGTGTTCAAATGTACAATATCACCACTGAATATGTTAACATTTCCTTATGTAAATGACATGGATGAAAATAAACAATCTTCTCCTTCTAAGAATTTATACAAAGGGTACAGTAAAACCTGAAGAGGGACAATAGCAGGAAATGGAAGTTTCAGCTAAGAAGCCTTCAACTGCAAATATAGTTAAAGTAAAGACAGAGACAAACACCCTTAGCTTGTTTAGATATGTAGTTTGTATAGGAATGAAAAATATATTTTGATATTGGTCAGTCTCGTAGATCAATGGAAACGGCAAGAAACTCTTAGCTTCCAACATACAGACATAACTTATCTGGGTGAGGAAAGACACTTCTACCCCCGCACCCCCTGAAACTGAGCCAAATTATCTTGTATCGCTAACCTGAGTCAGAATATCCAGCTGACTAGCCACATGCTGCATAAACACAGTGAGCTGTTGGGGGATCTGCACATCAAGGCGTTCTGTCTCTGGGGTCTCACTATCTCCTTTAGACCAGTTGCGATTTTTTTCCTCTATATCTTTGTCAAACTGGGAACAGACAACACCACTTTCCATTTGCATAAATTTATATAAAAGCAATTTGTGATTTAAAAAATACTTTCTTTAAACATAAAAGCTACAGCAGAATATCAAATATCAATCTTCTGAATCTTTCCTGCTTAATCAAGATATTGAACTCCCCAAAACTGTATTTACCAACTCCTTTCAGTCTTCATTTTTGGCCTTTGCATTAAATGCATTTTAATCCTCTCAATTATTGATTTCATTCTGTGTTTCATTCACAGATGAAAAAGTTCAAACTTTATTTGTAAAACTTACATGGACTGGCTCAACGTTAGTAATGCCTTGGGTGAGATCATCCAATCGATGGAGCTGTTGTCTAGCATCAACCTGGTAGATAAACAGTAATAATGATTTGAATTACTTTTTTTAAAAAAAATATTATTTCCTGTCTGAATTTGATATTACAATAGAAACTCAATTATCCTGACGATTGTTAAGAGATGATAATGAAAAATTTGGATAACTGACATTTCTCTGATAATGCATTTTATACAACAGGTCTGGTGCCTGATTGCTTGGTTTCATTGTGAGATCACATGTGTTACAGATGTAAGCTAAATGGATAAAGGTCTCCTTTCTGGTCTCAAACCCTACTCTTTCTCCACATGGATTCCATCTCCTCAACCCCTCCCACCTTGTCACAGAACATTTGTCAAATGATAGCTGTCAGTTAAGAGAGATGTACTTGATGACATTTGACAATAGTTTTGTTTAAGAGCTTTGTTTCTGAGATTTTAAAAAAAAAAGAAAAAAAAAAGAAGGCTTTGTGATGACCTCCTTGCCATTCTATTTTTCAGACTGAAAATGTTGTGATGTCATGTTTTCTAACCTTTGCCCACTTGCAGTGGCTCACAAAATGAGGTCAGGATAATCAAGATCAATGATATCTGACACCTGTCCACACTTATATTGTAAAGGAAGAGTAAATCAGAGCTTCCCATCACTTTTTAATAAGACCCCCCTCTCCAATCCTTGACAACACACATTTCCTTTTTTCATAGATTCTTTTTCCTATTATTCATGGTTTGACAAATTGTTAGTCATGGCCCCTCTATCATTTGATGAAATGCCAAC
Source organism: Omphiscola glabra (assembly GCA_964017045.1). Classification (NCBI taxonomy): domain Eukaryota; kingdom Metazoa; phylum Mollusca; class Gastropoda; family Lymnaeidae; genus Omphiscola; species Omphiscola glabra. The sequence goes on from OZ024799.1 coordinate 10,543,134, forward strand.
TGATTGAGGAAAGCAAAGAGCTTGACTCGAGCATTCAAAAGGTCCCAAAAAAAATTTATTGCACAGTGCCACACAAGTTTTTTGTAAGAGAACATTAGTTTCAAAAAATGAGCAGCAATTGAATAAACCTGTTTACTATTTGCTGAATGTGACCAGGGAACTGTTATCTAAAAAAATTGATCAAATTCAAGAAAACTGCACGTATCAGACCAGCCTACCCTCAAACTCTTAAAATCGTACAATTTCATCACAAAATCGTTCAATACCTTATATTTATAATAAAAAATAAACATACAGTATATATGTATCAAAATCATACATTGTACGCCAAAATCGTAAGAGTAAACAGGTCTGACTTACTGTGTTTTCTTCTGGACGCCTAGGTGAGTAATAGCCTTGTCTGGGTGGGATGTCCTCCACTGTGGGCTTTTCCACAGATTTGTCACGTTTCCGTTTTGCTTTTGTGCTTATATCAGACCCAGTGTCAAAATTGGTTTTCCACACCAGCACCTTTGATGAAATGATAGTGTTGTTAAATATATTCAGATTGTTATAAAAGTTTATTCTAATTAAAAGTTTTTTGGGTTTTTTTTTGTAATGGGATTAAGAGTCACGGTACATGCTGGTCACATAACACAACAGAAAACAAAAATGAGCGCTATCCCACCTAACACAGCAGAAAGCCAAAATGAGCTATCCTTGCAAACATGAAGTACAAATGACTCTTCAGCTCATAATGACCCTCAAAGTTCTAAGACTGTAAAGGAGTTTTCTGTTCAACACTTTGGAGATACAAACATAAAGGTCTTAAGAGTTAGACAGCATGTTTTTCTTTTTTCACCATTTATAAATTATTGCTTGAGTTCTAATTTTTAATGCAATATGTGACTTCATTTATTTACCTGCTCATCATGTCCACCTGAGGCAAAGTATTCACCGTTTTTAGAAAATATAGCTGCAGTAACTGGTCCCTAAAAGTATTAAAAAAAAATAAAAAAAATTTAAATTTTTTTTTAAAAATACCTTTTAGTTTCTGTAATCTAATTTTTTTTAAATATTAATTTTAAAAACCAAATACCAGACCTGTTTGCCTTCAAACTCTTAAAATCGTAAAATATCATCATAAAATCGTTCAATACATTATCTTAATAGAAAAAAAACAAACATACAGTATATATAATGTATACACCTCAAAATCGTACATTGTACGCCAAAATCTTAAGAGTAAACAGGTCTGAGATATGCTTCAAACATCTACAAATGCTACTAACCTGATGCCCATGCAATGTGTAGAATATTCTACCTTCCAAAAGGTCAAATATCTTTAGAGTGCCATCATCTGAAGCTGTTAGTAAATAGTTCCCACTGGCATGGAAAGACAGCTTATTGACAGCTCCTGTGTGGGCTTTGGAAGTTTGGAATAAATGCAATGGATCAATGTGAAATACTATTTTTACAGCACTAGCTTTTTTTCCCCCCACATGCAAGAAAAGTTTCACAGTAATACCTGTGTGATTTTGCAGGATTTTATTCATCCGAATGTCCCATACTTTGACACCACCATCAGTGGATGCTGACGCAATGCATGTTCCACTTGGGTGAAAGTCAACACAGTTCACAAACCTGCATCAGTGAAATAAAATTTAATATAAAAATCATTGACAACCAAAGGAAACTTAAAAAACCTTTACAAATTTTAACACTACAGTAATATCATCAACAGTAATATCATCAACAGAAGGGGCAAGCTTATTTTATGTCTGTGCAGACCACACATAATAAGAACTCACTAATTATAATTATCATATTAAAAAGAATACGCTTAAATAAAATCAGATGTTTTAAGACTAACCCGCCAGTCTCATGGAAAGTATGAATGCACTGTTTACTGTTGAGATCCCAAAGTAAAACTGTTTTATCATCACTGCCAGATACAACAAGTCGGCCATCTGGTGAGAATCTGGAATGGAAACAAGTTATTAATTCCTATTGATAAAAATAGTACCATAAATTATGAAGCAGTTTAAAAAATAGGTTTATCTATCCACCTGTATGATAATCCAGCAAACTAATATTAAGTCATGTAAAATAAGAGCAAAGAATTTTTTCACAAACCAACTTACTTTGCTGTCCTAACCCAGTTGCTGTGTTGTGTTAATGAGAACATAAACTTTTGTCTGTGGACAGTCCAGAGCTGAAAAATTACTTTTGTTTGTTAATCATAATTTCTTTGGAGAGAGTCTGTAGGGTCAAGGTTCGAGGGGTTGTTGAGATGGGATGCATGTGGAGAAAGAGTGGTGTTTGAGACCAGAAAGGTGACAAGGCAGAGCAGAACTTTCATCAAATGATAAGATGTCAGCTAAGAGCTTTGTTTCCAGAAAAGAAATCTAAGGCTTTGTGACATCCTTTTTGCCATTCTCTTTTTCAGACTGAAAAAAAGGGTTTGTTGCTATGTAATGTTTTATAACCTTGGTCCTTTAGCTTGGCTCACAAGATGTGGTATTCAATACCTGGATGCACATATATCATAAAGAAATAGTAAATTAGAACTTTCTGCCACTTTTATAAGACACCCCACCACAAAATCAAATCAATAACTCTAGCCTTTACGTTTATTTTTTTAGTCATTCTCAGTAGTTTCCAAATAACAAGATTGCTAATATTTTTTTTATATAACAACATACACCTACCGGGTACTTAAAAAACTGTTAACAATTAATTCAGACTAAATGAAACCAGCAACCACAATACAAAAAGCAGATGCTTGTTTAAATTAGATTTGGGGGGGGGGGGGGGGGGGGGGCTGGGGCTGCGTTATCCCAAAAACAAATCTGCTCACCTTGACTGTTTTGTCATCAGACGCTGTTACCATAGCTTGGCCATCAGAGGAGAAATCAACACTTCTTACTGTTGCCGTGTGAGCACGAAACACAGTGGACTCACCTTTTCTAGAATAAGATCAAAACATTATTTCAAATAAATTATTGAAAAGTTTGAGGACCCCTGGTATAAATAATTGAAATAGATTTTGCATACTGCAAATGCCTTGTCATTTTTAGCCCTGAAAAGGTATTCAGGCAAATAAACATTTCACGATACAAAAATTGCAAAAAACTTTGTGCAGTACAAGAAGAATAACTTACACACTAGGAATCCACAACCTAACAGTTTTGTCTCTAGATGCTGATGCAACCAGATGTCCAGACGGTGAAAATTTAACACAGTTAACAGCATCCTGAAATGATTTTTTTTTTAAAATTCTGTTTACTTTGATGACTAAAAAATTCACAAGTTTTGGGAACAGGAGATGGTAATTGGGAGTCATCAATTCACATACAATAGATATTTGTTAGTTCATAGGTTGGAGAAATATGTTTACATAGCATACTTTCAATCCATCTTCGCTCATAGTCAACAATACATTAAAATTACACTACTGGTGACCTACCTTATGTCCCACAAATCTGTAAGCTCTCATTTTTGCTTTGAAATTCCATACCATTAGGTTATTATCTAAAGAACTGGAAGCTACAAGAAGAAATATGATTTTTTTTTTTTAAATATTCAATTTCAACAAGGAGAATCATTATTCTACAGTTAGTTATTGATCCACTAAATAGCAAGTATTAAGCACTGCTTACAAACAATCAGTTCAGTATGTAAATTATTAAGATATTTCCTTCTGACCTAACTGTGACATGTTGGGATTGAAATCCACTGATGTAACAACATCTCGATGACCACGAAAATGCCGTTCCAAAGATGGATCCTCCTAAAAATAAAACAAACACCATTTGCAATTTTATTGTCTCATCTTTTTCAAGCATTGGGAGTTGATCTAATTTAAGTGAGGCTCATTCTGTAAATAAGATTACTGAAAGTTTTTGGCAGTTGTTGAATTACTTTGTTTTTGATAATTCTGTTTCTTTCTTTCTCTCTCTTAATGTTGCATGTGTAATGAGTGTTGACAGATAGGAATCATTAATTCAGTTAATGATGTTTACATTTCAAGTTTATGGCTTGTGTTGGGTCAAGCAAAAAGTAACCTAGCCCTAGGCCTCATTCGTGGGTAGAGCTAGGGTTGCCAACTCATTGAAATAAGATTTGTGAATGAACAATTTTTACAGACAAATACATTTTTTTAAACTAAAGAGCTACAAAATATTTAAATATCTGCACAAAAAATGTTCTGTGACTATGTCTCTTTTAGTTTATGTCATTTGACACACTAAAATTAAAAGTTACTTATTTTGTATTGCATTCTCATCGGGGTTGAATTTTTCTTGATTATTATCAAACAAGTTTAGACCAAGCAAGAAATGCTTCAAATGATTTTTGTACAATTACAATGATACAATGTCTCATTTTTTTCATGGACAAAATTAAGTTCTTATGGGCGGATCACTTTAACTTTAGGTCAAATTTTTACAAACTTCTGTAGATTTACAGATCAATGGTTTTATGTCAAAAATTTTATGGCCGAAAATTGTTAGATGGTTGGCAACCCTGGGTTGACTGCAATGCTTCTTTCTTCACTCTACCTAAGTCTAAGCAGCTAAGCCTAAGTCGGAATATATATTATTCAATGAACTTACTCTTACTTACTCAAATATAGTTCAATTTCATTACATATTTTGGATATTTTTGTTTTACTGCTAACAGCCTTCCCCAAAACAATATGTCATTAGGCTTAGTAGGCCCACAATTACAAAATACAAGAAAATAAAACAGAAATTGGGAATGAATGAGGTAGAAACTTAAGTTTAGAAAATCTAGTGGTCTAATTGGTTGACAGGAAATAGCTAATTTGTAATGACAAAATACAAGAAAATAAAACAGAAATTGGGAATGAATGAGGTAGAAACTTAAGTTTAGAAAATCTAGTGGTCTAATTGGTTGACAGGAAATAGCTTATTTGTAATGACTACTGATACAATCGAATAGTGCCCAATTCTGACTTAATTATAAATATTATGTATAATTTTGTCTTTATTGTGGCAAGGCAAATTTATTATTTTTAATTTATTCGTATTTATCGGTCATGGGTGACATGGTTCATGTAAAATAATATAATATATTATAATAAATAATATGATGATTGATGAAGATTTATAATTAATATTATTATGACAATAAATTGAATTAATAAATTTGTCCAAAAAAATGAAAATTATATTGAAACGTAACGTTAATGTAGGCCTATTTTTGGTCTTTTTAAAGAGGTTTTGTTTTTACCAATGTTGACATTTTCTGGGTACAGAGAGCTGCTATGTCACAATTAATATAAATATACACAGCAGAGTTCAAACTTTGAGTGGAATAATTCCCACGATTTCAGGTCTGATCTTGTTTTGAATTTGCTTGATGGTTCTACTTTTTACCGCCTTCTTACAGTTATCTGACATAATTTCGAGGTAACTTTTAAATCCATATTTTTTATATTATATATTTGTTGAAAATTTTGGTTACGTTTTAATTATTTTATTTTTTGCGACAGATGTAATAAAATATTTTTATGAGTACACTTTTTATTTTAAATTTTGATTGTAATCTACATAATTTAATGAAAGAGCCAAAATCAAATTATATGCTACATGGAGTAATAAGACATCAATGACAATGCTAGTGTTAGTAAAATTGGAATACATAGTTACCGAAATGAAGGCATACACTTGAAATTAAGGTGCGCATCTCAATTTCAAGTAACGATCACTCAAAAGACGAGATTGAGGATTTTATATTTAACAATGTGATATAGAAAAAACACTGAAAAAAAATACTCGTTTCATATACTGTAGGGCCATAAAATGGGTGCTAATGTTATTTTTGTTACAAATAAATAATCTAAAAATGAGTTTCTTAAACTTAAGTCTTAATAAGTCAATCTCTACTTTCTGGTATTTGAGGAACAGAAAAAAATATTTAAGTGTCATTTAGCAATGAGCAAACAATTTAAGTTATTTGGTGTAATATTTTCATAAAATTAAAACATAAATAAATAAACACTACTCACTCACCACATCACAGCCAGCCAAGCTGCAGCCTTATTTCTAAAGAAAAATGTTAAGTTTGGATGATCGTTTTTCCATGCTGCATGTTCTTCATTTGGCTGATATGGCATACAATTTTTTTCTTAATCAATTCAATTTTTTTAAATATCCGCTTCCTTATGCTGGTTTGTCTCAAATTACACAATGGTGATACATGAGTTTTTCTGTTAACCAGAAGCTTGGGGATTGTTAGGTTTGTGATACTTTATAGTTCCACTACAAATATGAATTTTGACAACTGTCATATGTGTGCACTTTAATGTTTCCTTCCTATGGTGCATTGTCAGAGTAAGGCCTTTGGGGCTGTCCATAAAAAATATATTGCTCTCGCTCTAAGAAAGTGGGACATTTTCTGATTGGGCGGGGAGGCAGATCTTGTGTGACATCACACATTGTATATTTTTGTATCATACATATAAAACCTTAAATTGACAGTGATGTTAAACTTTATGTTGTGATAGATGTATTCTGAGAGAAGATTTCACGTTTGTAAATTCAATAGTTTATTAGTAATTGTGTTTTAGATTAATTAGTTGTTAATTTTTTTAGTTTGAGAAGTTTGGTATAACTTTAGGAGGGGGATGGTCTGATTTTTAAGACATACTATAATGGGGTGGGGGTAAACATTGACCAAAATTAGCATGACATAATGTCAGCCACTTCTGGGGCCCAGGATACAGCCAACCTCTATATATATTCAAAGTGATAGGGTCAAGTTCTGGGGAAAAAACAGAACTCAGCGCTATCCCGAAAAAAAAAAAAGAGTACAAGAACACTATTCCCATGCGTTCCTGCAGGACTCGGGCCCTAGTGATAGTCCATGGATATTGATGTTTATTGTAGAAAGACCAGGGCAGGACTGTTTGAGCCCCGTATGATTGAATGACAAAGACAATAAAGACGTTTTGTTTAACTTTAAGATGCATTGCTTTACCTGATTAACTTTAAATTGATTACTTAAAACTGATTATATGTGGGAATGGTGGGGGTTCAGTGTATTACTTTGCCCAATGGCTCATGTTGCTATTAAGAAGACCCTGGGTGGGTGTTTGCGGGAGCAGTGAAGCTGATCAGGGCATCTAAAACAACTATGGAAGCTACAGAGTTGTAGCTTTTAGAACACCTGAAAGGCAATTAACACCCAATTTACAACTCGTTTAATAAATAAAAGACATTCAGCTCAAGTTTAATTTAAATATTTTAATGTTAATTATACACAATTAGACTATAATTTTCACCTTAATTTTGAAAAGTACAAGGTTAACTGTCAAAAACAAAACATTTTAACTTTATGTTTGTGAACAAGGTTTCAATCTTGAACATTTTGTTTTCTCACATGTCAGAAAAATGTTGAAACAAACCCTCTGTCAAGTTTACAGTGTGTATATTGATTCTATGTAAATCAAACAGTTACAATTTAAAGAAAAAAAACAGCCAAGTTGAGAATTTAATTTCTTGAATATTTTTTGTTCAAGGTTCAGGATTCATAAAAAGAAAATAATACAATAATGAAAATAAAAACAAGTGTCAATGAACAATAAATTCGGGCCTGGTCCTTTAATGTTAGAAATGGTTAGCTTGTTCATTTGGCATTATTGTGAACATTTAAAATGTCAACCAATGAAGTAAACAAAAAAAATTCTTCATTTCAAAAATATTCCAGGGCTGTGACATTAGCCAGCAAACTGAATAGGAATTGGTGTTTCTTTAGGAGCTTCAAGTGCAAGTTTGGTGGCTTTGATGTTGAGGACACCTTTAGAGTTGAATGAGGAGGTAACTGACTTGGCATCAACATCCTGAAAAATAAGGAAGAAGTACCAGTTACAATTAAGGTACCTGAGGTAAATAAATCTGACATACGTTATACAAACCATTACACTGGGCATTTCAGTTGCAATCATGTTGCTGTAAACTTTAGCTAAATCAAGTCTTAACTCTTTATTTTTTTTTTTTATTTAGACTTTAAAGAGACTTTAATTTTATTTTTTAAAATTTTGACTATAGAATAATATGATTAGCCCCCAAAAACAACCACAAAATAATAAGTGGATTCACTTCCGAGTCTGTAAAAGAAGTAAAAATCTAATTACCTCTGGCAGTTTGTAAACTCGGCAGATTTCACGAGACACAAAGCCATGATTGTCCTGCTTCTCCTCATGCTTTGCATGAATCGTCACACACTGGTTATCAGAGGTAATTTTGATTTCCTCTGGTTTGTAGTGTCTTAAATCACAACGAATTCTTAATTCTTTGTCAGTATTTTGAACCTTAAAAAAATTAGATGAATAAAGAATTGTTAGTACCAATATAATTGCACGAAAAACAAAGAGTTTAAAACGCACAGGTTTTGACTAATTCAATTGGTGAAAAGCAACCAGTCAACTTCAGTTTATCAATAACACAGAGTCAAGAACAAAATATTACTGTACCATAGTCAGTGCTATTCAACTTTACTGTTTTGATAAATCAAGTTAGTAAACAGAATCAAGACCAAGTCTGCAAAAACTTCCCTGACATAGATACCCGGAATCACTGAATGGTAAGCACACCCAACATTTACAATGACCCGGCAAAAAAATGGAAACTGATCAATGTTTATAGAGAGTTATCTTCTCATTTTCTATTAGTGCATTTTATCTTATTTGACATTTCATTTAAAAATTGAACCATTTACAGTGATCTTACCTAGTTTCCTATTGCCTATTGTTACTACACTTTGACATTAAAAAAAAATATATGATACATTAGGTAAATGTCAGCAGCTAATCAATTAATATAATTCTCTTGTATGTATGGTGAAATGGTGAGTTCAATAGCGCAAAAACAAATTCCAGATAACAGTGCTAAATGAAATTCTTAAAAATACTGCAAGTTTGTTTGGAGTGTCATATTTTCTTTTGTTTTTTGGGAATAGTCCCCCCCCCCCCCCCCCCCCCCGGTTTCATTTTTTTATTGTTGCTAAAACTTAAAAGTTGACCACTTCAAAGCAAAGCTCAAACCAGACTAACCAGCTGTGTGAATTTATCAAAAATATTCTACAGAACCCTCCACCTTTCTTAGCCCTTATAAGTTATTTCTGCTCCATTATATCCCTGATTCTGATCACAATTACAGTACCAACACCTATTTATATACAACAAAGTTTTGCCCCTTCCTCAATTCTTTACACTTCTTTGCTATTAAGAGGTGGATGCATTTTTTAAACTCGAGAACTTCTGTGTTAGGATTATATTATAGAAAATGAGATATTAATAGCACTTTTATTGTTTTTAACACTCCGACATGCTGGGTATTGACAGTAGTAATGTCTCAAATTACCCGGAATCATTCCGGGAATGGGTGTGTAAAAGAAATAAAAGGTGCTCAGACCTGGTGAGTACAGTAGGCCTAAAAATTTAAGATCATTAGTTATACTAATGGAAATAGCAAGGTTATAAATATACATACCTCTGATTCCCTGTCAACTCCAACAGCTTGTAAAAGGGGAGAACGATCCCAGCAGTTAGAGAGCTCATCCGCAAGGCGGAACAGACTGAAATCGTCCAACGCCGAACGGGGTGTAATGGCAAACATTATTCTTACTTAAATGTGGTGCGCGTCTTCTCTGTATAACAAGTTTTCGTTTCACTCTTACTGTTACACACTTTCATCTGACTAATATTTATATCCCTCCACAAGAAGTTCTGGAAATATCGAGTCAGACAATAGAATTCTCTCGAGAAGCTCACGCATGTTTGCCCCATGGTTTGTTGTAAATACTAAACAAACTTGACCTTTCAACTTGGAATAATCATTTACCTTCCTTTGACTCATTGACCCAGTGTTTACAGCTGACGGGTTTTCCCGAAAATTCTTGAAAGTACATAATATATGCGCAAATTGTAGTAAATGTAATTGTAAAATTGTAGCGATCATAAACATTTTGCGAGTAATGTTTTCAAAAACACCAAACGAACGGCGTGGGATCCTGATTTAGACTGTACAATTCATGGTTGGTTCGTATTCTCCATCCATATTCATCCTTTGTAATTGTTGGTCCATATATTTTTCTGAAAACTTTCCTCTCCCATGTGTTTAATAGGTTTTCTGCCGTTTTTGTTAGGGTCCGAGTTTCACTTTCAAATGTTACATTTTGATTATTTATTTCGAGGTCAAAATTGAAGTTGAAAATGGCTAAATTATACTGATCAATACATTTTTATATTATATAAAAAATGCTTATTAAATTTATAATGGCATTTATTATTTATAACATATACAAAAATTCATGAGTGTAGACCGTATTGTCCGTATGCTGCAGTGGTTTTAATTTTGGACCGTGCTGTTGTTGCAGATGGCTAATGAGGCTGACATCTCAAATGTCACTATTGTGTTGGACTGGTGCAATTTTTAGCGGGAGGAGTGTGAAACCTGGCTGGCTGCAAATGCATCTGAAATTGGGGATTTTGACTATCGAGGAGGATCCATTGTGGTTGAAATTGATGTACAGAAATTTTCCCACAGGAGAAAAACATCTGTGGACAGGGGAGAGAGGATCACTGGATTTTCTGTGGCGTAGAAAGAGAGAGCGGGTGCTGTTTTCTTATGCAAGTGCCAGACCGACGTGCGAACACAAGAGTGCATAGAAAGATGTATACTACCAGGATCACTTATTGTTTCAGACTGGTTTAACGGCTTATGCCAATATAAACCAAATAAAAAGCACGGATTGACTATAAACTCTCTGTTCTCTGCCACAACTTTTTCTCGAATTCCTGCCCTTCCTATCTAACCGAACTTCTCTCTGTCTATTCACCCCTTCGACAGCTTCGCTCCTCCGCAGACGGGCATATTCTTTCTGTCCCCAAAACTCGCACAAAAACATACAGTGAAAGATCTTTCTCTTACTGTGCCCCCAAACAATGGAATTCTCTTCCACTACACATCCGCAATATCACAGCCTTCAAAACTGCACTCAAAACACATCTCTTTAAACTCTACTACTCCGAATGATTCCCCACATCTGACCGATAAACGATGCTGCTGGCCGCCGTCCATGGCTTGTCACGTAAAAGTTCTGGGGGGGATGGGGTGAATATGCATTAGTTTTTGTTTTGGCTTTATATAGCTGTTCTTTATTACATAAATGTATTTTATTTTATTGTGACGATTATGTCTCTTTTTCTAATATTTTTATGTACAGCGCGGTGAGCCCAGCCCTAGGCTGGGGTACCGCGCTATATAAGACAACTAATAATAATAATAATAAATATGAACTCTCCATTGTATTGTAGTGCATCAACAAAATTTTGTAGATCCAGATGATGATGATGTCCACACACAGAATGTGGAAAACATGAGAATGTGCACAAAGCGCAAACTGAAAAGACAGTTTGGACCGATCTTTTCCCTTCATATTTACATGAGCTCATGTTCTGCAACCGTTTTTGTGGAAATGATATTTTTTAAAATTTCATTGTCACCTTGGGGGACACCTGAATGATTTCGTTTTTACACATTAAATTGTTTAAATTCTTATATTAAAAGAAAAATTGTTTCAGTTTTCTAATTTAAACAAATTGTCTTGTGTCATTTGTATTATATTATTTATATAGTAGCAATGCCACTCAAATAAATAAAGTGTTGGTGTTTTAATTATGTTTTTTGAAGTACTTTGTTTAATACACAATAATTTTTTTTTACCGTCCGGGGCGTACTCGAATAAATTTAGTCTACACATTTGTAGCGATTGATCCACCTATGCAATAGCTATGTTTGAAATTATATTTATATAGCTCATTTAGTACACATAAAAAAATTTAGGGCCCCCAGCCCCAAACGGAATTATGTAAAATAGACTAAGTAATTCAGAAACATTCTTATTATGTGACATACTATACAAACTGAAATGTCACAGCTTGTATTTAATTCAATGCCAGCCCCACCATGCAATAGCTCTGTTTGAAATTATATTTACATAGCTCATAAAAGAAAAAAAAAGACGATTTAGTCAAAATGGACCCGGACGCGCAGCGCCGCCATTCGCACCCGGGTCCCATTAGATTCAATGCTATTCGGATGTCATGTGTGGTAGTTTAGTGTCACTCTTGTGTGAAAGTGTCACCTGGTGTGGCCAACACCCCTTAGTGATGCCACTGGATCAGTTTATCGGAGAATGGATTGGAGTCAAATTACTAGGCCTAAATAGGAGATTGGAAATTAATAACAAAATAGATTTTGAGCTATCTTTAATACTGGTTAGCATATTTAGGGTTAAAAAAAAAGTGCAACTATTTGTTATTATGTTAAAAATAAATTGTATTTAATATTGAGCAAATATGCCTGTTTCAAAAACTTATAAATGTTACACTGTAGATGAAATTATAAATAACTAATCAATTAAAAGCATACTTCACAAAATAAAATATTCTTTAACTGGAATACATGGTCACCTGAAATCCACAAAATAATTTGTAAGATCAGTAAGCATTGAGAGGCCTACACAATATTGGCACTGATTCAAATCTATAGCCTTATATTATTTTTTAACATTGTAGTAGTTCCATAGTATTAATAGCAAATGGGTGGACGAGTGGTGTAAACTGAGTCAATCCCAAACTTGTGGTCTGGAGTTCAATCCCCACCAAAGACCATGTCAATCAAAAACAACACCAGGACCCTGGTGAATGGGACCCACTAACTTTGGATAGAAACTTGTCTAAGAGAAGGGAACTCGGAATCAAAACCCGGAGAAGGAGTCTCGTCGGCGTATACATGAATAAAATGAAAAATTCCAACTCCTGCAACGCAAGTGGTGCCAAGCTGTATCGTCCATATGTGGTGTCTCCTTGGGGTTATCAAGGTGCGTAGAGACATGCGATTTGCTGTCTAGGGAACCAGCTTGTCAAGAAAAAATCCCAGATGAATTTGTCCTGCAAAGTCTACACCATCGTCAAATTGTGACGGACAGATGCCATTATAAATAAGTCCCACCCCACCAATGTCATCATAATACATAGCCAGTCATCTGACTATTTCAGTTAATGGTTGCTGATCTTATATACAGTTTGAAAGACAGTAAAAAAGTTCACATCAATGATACAATTTCAACATAACATATTTCAGTTCATCAATTGATAATTTAAGTATAATAGTACTAATAGTAATAACATCAACAAAATTGTGTAAAATGTGTGTCTGAAACTGAAAATATATTTGAATTCAATTTAAAACAAATCCAAATAGTTTACAGTATACAGTATTTACAATTAAATTTATATAATTTACAAAATTTAGATTTTAAAAAAAAAAGCATCAGACATGTAATTGTCATATACAATCTTTAACAAAATAAGGCTACAATCTAATAATCGCTATGCTAATGTTTAATCTGATCAATACAGGCCAACTCTGAAGATATGAGTTCAGCTGGAATCCTTGGTGATCTCAATAATAGAGAAAATTTTGAAATTTTTACTTTACATAATAAAAGGAATTTAAAAAAAAAACATGTTCAATTGTCTTCGTTTATGCATTTTAATATAAAATAAAAACTTTATTTTGCTTTACCAATTGTATAAATAAATGTAGTGCAATGAATTATGTTTCAATTCTATTTCAATAAAATCTTTATATTAGCCCCCCCCCCCCCCCCCCCCAGGATTCCATGTCAGAATTTTCAGTTTGTATTTAGAAACAGACTAATTTACCAGTCTGAATATATCTTACTTAACTTTGGTGTGGAAACCTATTTTTTAAAGTAGCCACAGTTGTAATGAAAGAAAATTAAAATCCGTCACAATACAAATAAAACAAAACTATTTGGCCCTGCTTGACAAAAAAAATACAGAATAAAGAACAGCACTGTTTCATTTAATTTATATATTAAAACGAAAATAAATGCAACATTTGACTTTGCTTCCACTGAACAAGTGGCAAAAATATTGGCTGCATTAAGAATCTAAAACACATCTCATCTTCCTCTTAATGAAAACAATTCTTGATCTGTATTTTGGAAGTTTCACATTAAGGAGTCTTTTAATTTAAAAAAAAATTAAACTTTACATTTAACAGTAAAAGGAGGTTGCTTAATAGCTACTATTTTGTGAAAATTCTGTCAAAACTAATTTCACCAAACAATTGGTGCTCTGCTAGCCCTCATGTGTCAATTAGCAATAGAGTTGCCAACCTCAGTCTTACATCGTGATAATTATCACACACATTCTTAAAAAACAAAAAAAGCAATTAAAACAGAGAAAAAATTGTTTGTACAGCCCTGGCTCACATTTGTAAGTTAACTTTCTGAATGTGTAGAATGTATGTGGGGTTTTTCTACAATGCAAACTCACACCATAGTAATTTTTGTAGCCAACCTTTTTTTTTTTTATTAACTCCATAATATGGGAGCTGTGGTCTCAGAGGTGTAGCTAGAGTGTTTGGCGCCCGTGGACAAGATTCATTTTTAAAGAGCCTCCCCGTCTTTTTTAAACTCTTAATAAAAGTCTTAAACCCATTATTTTCATCAATGAAATAATATCAAAGCACATTTTGGCACCCCTAACTAGTCTGGCGGCCAGGGGCATCTTTCCCTCTCTGCCCGCCCCCCCCTTCTTAGTTACGCCTCGGTGTGGTCTACACCTGTGGTAATTATATATTCATGTAGTGGTTTATAAATTAAATTCATTTGGTTTCAAAAATGCTACTGAGCAAAAAATACAGTCAGCAGTTTATAAAGGGAGCTTTTCATCATTGAAAATGAGGTAAATCCTTGCTTTACCAATTGGATAAATAAATGTAGTGCAATGAATTCTGTTTCAATAGAGCATGTTCTACAGTTGAGCCATGTTGAGAACATCCTCGCCCACTTTTCATCCCAGTTATTACAGAGAGAAGGGTAGTACAAAATTTTTTTTTATTTTTGCTCATTTAACAACCTCTAGCAGCACTCTGTATGACCAGAATTTAATTGACGCTCTTACAACAGAAAGCATTTTTTTTTATATGTCAGTGTGCCTCTGGTTTTTTCTAAAATCACAAATAGAACTGAAATTATAAGCATTGGTGTTTTCCACTACCTATTTATCATAGCAGCCTCCATGAATACAACAGCAGCAGCAGATCTTGGTCAGCTCACTGAATTTTTCCTCTTCTTTGGGCATGACTTGTGACCTTGTGAAGGTCAAGAACACCTGCTCCAGAGTTGTCTGGTGGACAGAGTAGTCGGAGACATTGAGGTTGACCTTTGTGGACTCCATCAGTGAGAAGACTTGAGCCAATCTCACATTTGAATCTGGAACTTGGAAATGGATGTAGCCCTGGTGGTCATCAAATACCTGGGCAGAAATTATTGTGTTATTTTAGTAAAGAACACTTTTAAAATCGGACAGTCATATTCCAGCACTTTCAGATAGTACACTTTTAAATTCAAAGTAATTTTAACTTGTGTTGTCTCTAACAAAAAATAAGTTGGACATGCATCATCAATAAGATTTCAACACTTTTTAAATTTAATATTTTATTGTCATATCCGTCACAATACAAATATTTTTCATATTTATATCTTTTACAATTTGATAGAAGGAAAAAAGATCTACCTTGGCTTCAGGAAAATTCTTTGTAATAAAATCAACAACAGGCTCATTAGGTGCAGTGTTGCCATCAGGCAGTGCTCCAAGCTGGACAATCAGAGTGTATCCTTGTCCAAATTTGTTCTTTAGATGTTGTGGGCTGCCCAGACACATGAACTTTCCATTGACCATAATTGCTATGCGGGTACATAAGGCATCACATTCTTCCATACTGGGGAAAATACAACCAGAGAAACAAAGGATTAACTAAAACTTAAAGGTAATGGAACTTGCATTCTCTTTGGTGCCTTTTGTGAGTTCACTGCATAGCTAAAATGCAAGATATTTTTTACAATTTATTTACATCAGTTTCTATTTATTTGTAATGTCCTTTCCAAAGAGCAGACATCAACTGTTTAAATGTAGACTTGTGTGAGCTAGCAAAGGCAAAGACAATTTCTTGTCCTACCAAAAGGACAGAAATTTGGTCCATGTTTCATCTAATTGAATAACTTCAAAAAAAAATATTTCAACCAGAGATATTTATATGCAATGGATTTAAAAAAAAAAAATTCCAAAGGAAATTTATTTTTTGTAAGCATGAGTAAATTTAATGCATTTTATATTGAACATAAGATGTTGTATGTTTGTTACCTGTTACAATCCAAGAACAAACAAAAGTCGAATATCTTATAAGATAAGATAAGATTATGTTATTGATCCAAATAAAGAGAAATGTTTTTTTCGATTACATTGTATATATTTATTTCAAGCACATAAATAAATACATATTTTAAACAAGGAAATATAACAACAAAAATACTCAGTCACACCTGTGGGATGTTAGGACCAGAGTGCGTCCTGATGCTCTGACTTGTGACAACACATTCCAGAGTTGCCTTCTGGCCTTGGGGTCCATACCTGAAGAAGGCTCATCAAGCATAATAAATGGAGGGTCCCCGATAAGAGCAATGGCAGTGCTTAGTTTTCTTTTATTACCTCCACTGTCAAAATAATAAATCAATTCAAATAGAGACTTTCATTCCATTCTTTTAAACCAGCTTGTAATATGAACATATTAAACGGCTAAAGAGCTTTAAAATTCCTCAGTAAAAAATAGATTTATTTTTTAAAAAATCTTTCCAAATTTATAATTCCCTGTGACTAATGATATATTTATGCATTAATTTAAAATCAACCTATTTTTCTTAAATATATCTATATTAATTGTTAAACAGACATACTTACCATAACATAATTGCACATTTATCAAATATATCAATACTATGAAAAGGATCAAAAGTTATGTACCTTATGATTTTATAGACTATTGAATTCAAGACTGCATAGTCGATTTGTATTATAATTAGGCTTTCTTTAAGAATAACAAAATGAAACACCAAGTTCACATTAAAAACTAAACAAAAATACCTGTAGAGGCCTGCCAGTTTGTCTGCATGTGGTCGAAGCATAAGGATGTCAATAAGTGTGTTGACTACAATAGGGATGCTCTCCTCTGGAACACCGCGGAGCCTTGCATACATTGTCAGGGTCTCACGCCCGGACATCTGGTCTATCAAAGCATCAAATTGTGGACAGTAACCCATGTTGGCCTGGACCTACGAGAAAAATTTTTTTTATTAAATCAGTATGGTAATGCTGTTAAATTGTTTGGTAATTATTTAAAATGATAAATTTTAAACAATTTTGATGTAAGGAACGTTGTAGTGCATTTCTGCATTTCTTCAAGTTGGTAATTTAATATCTGGAGAATAAAAGCAAACTGGAAAAAAAATAATAATTACAATCTAAGAAAATTTGTGATATTTCTGATGCAATACAAAAATTATATTTAAGCCCTAGTAAATAGGCCAGTCCTTTCAACTTTGACAAAAAATTACAAATATAAAGATGTAACTATTTTAGTATTCTGACATAGAGGTTTAGATAATCAACAAAATTAAATAAGTTATGTCACCTGTTTGATGTTACTCCGGACATCAAATCCTTTGAGATAGGCATTCCCTCCAGTGATCATGACATCACCTGTCAGCATTTTAAATGTTGTGGTCTTTCCAGCACCATTCTGACCCAGCAGGCCGAAGCACTCTTGTTCAGGAACCCCAACGCAAACTTTATTCACTGCCACAAATGAGTCGTAGCGCTTGTACAGATTTACTAGTAGCAGTGAGTCTGATGAAAAGTATATGCAGTTGAATTTGAAGGGAAAAAAAGAGTAAAATGTCAAGTCCTTCTATTTTTTGTTCCACTCAGTTTTTAATTTGAACAGATGCAGAATATTTTTAAGATTTTTAAAATTAATGCGACAAACCATGTGTAATCATCTAAAATTGGGATATTAAAAAAAAAATCAAACCTTTTAAACTTTGAGAAAAAATAAAAGCAAACCATTGGTATAAAATCGTTTTTTTTTTTTTTTTTACCTGAGTCAACATTCTGTTGTACTGATAATGTGTTGATACGCTGTCTTTCAGCTGCAACATCACTGTCCTCATCATCCATATTTTCATGCTCAATATTTGAAGGTTCTTCACCATAAACTGGAGTTCCCCCTATTCGATACCTTTAAAAAAAAAGTATAATTATATGAATACATTAGCTGAGATAAATTTTACTAGTTGATAAAAAAAAATACATATAGGACAAGGGTGGGCATACTTTTGTAGCTGCAAGCCAGATTCAAGAGGTAATAGAGCCATGCGGGCCCTAAATGATGAAAGTAAGGGGGGGGGTGGTACCCAAATCATAAGGAATGTATTATTTCACTAGAAAAGTGAAACAACCCTATATAGTAGTGACATCTGCAAGCGAAAATTTGAATTAAACTTTCATTTATCTCTCTCGCATTCTATGATTATTTTAATTATTTAATTTTTCTTAAAGGAAGCACAAGCCATTCAAAATGGAGCCATGAGCCAGAATTGGCTCGTGAGCTATAGTTTGCCCACCTCTAATATAGTGGTTGTTTTTTTTTATAAATAATGGAGGCAAGGATCATACTTTATAACAAGAAAAATATTATTTTTATACCTAATATAAGTCAAAATACTTCTTCTAAAAAAGAGCTTACCAAAGTTTCTGGAAAATATGATATTCAATCAGTCCAACTATGGTAAAATAGATCAGTCCTTGAATAAACATGAAAAGTATATAGGTCCCAACTCCTGGTTTATCAAATGACAGATAATCCTCTTGTAATTCAACACCTATGATCTTACATATTTCTGAAAAGAAGCAGACAAATATTATTAAAAGAAGAGATTATGCATTTGCATATCCTAATTAAAGGTATAAAAGAACAAATCTGGTGTTTTTGTTTTTTTTAGATAAAATGCATGTTTCACTCTATAGTGGTCTCAATGTATTTTGTGTATCTTATAATAATAGTTATTGTTACTTGTAAGGCATGCATATTTTTTGACATGAAAATGTGCTCCCAATCTTTTTTAATCTGTATTTTAAAATCTTATAGCTACAATAATTTTTTTAAAGTTTCTAGAATAAGCTTATTTACTAAATATTAAGTTCTAGTCCAGCAGATGGAATAATGATAAATGGAAAGTGCATGGAGTTTACTGTCCTTTAAAAAACAAATTCAACTATTATAGCCCCTAAAACAGTTTTTAAGTTAAGAAAGTTTTTTAAAAATTTAATAGTAATTATCTTATTTTGAATTGTAAATATGTGATTATTTTATTTATAAAATTCATTTTAGGGAAGGTAGAAAGAGCACAGTTGGCACAAATTGACAATGTCGTCAATGTTAGTAAAATAATAATCAGGGACAGCTACTCTACTGACAAAAGCAATGTCCGATTATAAAATAAATTAGCTCTTGAATAATATTTTAATTAATAAATTTTGAATTGTATACAACAGTTAACATTTTCTTCCACTAAAAAAGGGAAATAGCTTAGTGGTGTCTTCCTGGTGCACAAGTACCTATATTTGTTACTGTTAGGCATGACTTCAAGTTGAGGTAATTTGTGTAGATATTAATAAAGACTGATGCCATGTTGTAGTTGGGGAAAAGCACCATGAAAATCCAATCCAGACCCTTTGCAATGTCTGCTGCACCAACTCCAGGCAACTGAAGGACGAATACAACCGTTGTTGTAATGATACCTGTTGAGAGACACATTATCAACATAATATGCTGTGAAGGCTTGGAACAGGATGTGAGAACATTGATCTGCAGCTTCAGCAATCGTAAAAATGGAGAAGTTTTAAAACAAAATGAATATTTGTAAAATATCTTTCAAGTTATTTTTGTGTGTGCTATTGAAATGACTTAAATTTCAATAAATGGGAATAAATGTACCAGTATAGTGCAGACTGAAAATGATCAATAACCTCAAAAGAAAAAGCGTATCTGATAGCCTTGTACAAATATTATGTAAGATAGGAATTTAGGAAATGGAATGAGAATAGAAATTTGCAACATAACACATCAACAAAGAGTCCGTCAAGGTTCAAAAGCTTATTTTGTCATTGTTTAGGCAAAAAGTTTCAAAATCAGGTGCCAAATATATATAAATAGCAATCTGAATGACAAAAAAATTTACCTGAAAAGATGTTCAGCATAATGAGAACCACTACTCCGTTGGGTGGGGACTGGAATAAAAACTGGAATGCATATGTGAAAGGCAACACCGCCCATCCATAGACAGCCAGGTTCAAGATAACAAGGCCCCATCTGCCATCCTCTGTGTAAGCTGATTTTGAGTAGGCAAAGAAAACCACCAGAAGCAGAAGACTGGGTATGATGTAGTTGATGAAATCCCAGAGGAAGGTGGGTAGCCAGTAGGTCACAGGTCCAACTCCACTCACAGTTTGCATGTGCTTGGAGCCAACCTGGAAAACAAAATAGTTCTTTTTAATTTACTCACGTTTTTTTAATTTTTAAAATTGACATTCATAATGTAAATGGTGTTTGCTCTAAGCCAGTGCTGTCCAACCAGCATCCTGCAGGCTGCCTGCAAACTGGTTTTAAATGGCCTGCCAGAGCTAGAGAAACTTTTATGATGTGTGTAAAAATTAAATATGTTAGGGTGAAATTGCTTAAGAGCACAGGAGAAGTTTTAACATGGAAAAAAAAATGGAAAAAA
Source organism: Omphiscola glabra (assembly GCA_964017045.1). Taxonomy (NCBI): domain Eukaryota; kingdom Metazoa; phylum Mollusca; class Gastropoda; family Lymnaeidae; genus Omphiscola; species Omphiscola glabra. The sequence goes on from OZ024799.1 coordinate 10,563,858, forward strand.
GGGGGTGGGGGATGTCACAAAAGCTAAGAGTTGAGATTGCTTGACAGAAAGCAGTAGTTTATGTTAAGCCCATCAGCACAGCAATTAGGAACAAGGGGTGACAAGAAATTGGATACTTTATTCTTTCTGCTGCATGTACAGGGAAGCCATCACAAGGTATTGGGCATAATTACTAACAGCGTTGGGAAAGATGAATTGGGAAACCAAAAGTAGCTTGTTGTTGACCATGTCTTTGGAAATACCTACACCAGGGAGGCTGGATTCCCAACATCAAGTCCAAAAATCATAATGATTTGACTGGTAAACATTTAGAAAATCTAATGTATGCAAGTGCTACTGAAAACTAAACTCATTCACAATCTAAGTAATAGGCAAGTTCAATACAAAGCAAAATATCTCACTAAAGGAGTGATACAGTTTTTTTATTAGCTTCATTTTTATTCTTGATGAGCCGATTGTTTTACAGGATTATTTTTTCTCTCCAAAAAACCCAACAATTTTAGTCACATAAGTCAAAAAGGTTGAACAGCACTGCTCTAAGCCAAGAGACAGGTGTTTTTGAATCCATCCAGGGGTTGTCCTTAGCTATGGAGAAACAAGTGGGAGGAATGGCCCAGTAAAGCAGCTATATTAGGGGAGCAGTTAGACCTGAGTAAAAAAAACATCAACCACCAAAGTCAGAGAAGCGGCGGTTACCTTTGTGGAATTAAAAATTGTAATTGTATACAAAAAATTACTCTTATCTTACCAGTTAAATTACAAATACATTTACCAGATTAAATAAAAAATTTAAAATAGCCTAAAAAAAATAATAAACAACCTAATTAATGATAAGAAAGTCTTCTCCAATTTTTATTTGAAATTTGATACACCTTCCCAAATGATAAAAAAAACCCTTACAAAAAAGCTTAACTATTATATTAACCAAATTAGGAAAAAAAACATGCTTCTTTTCTAGTCAATTGCATTTTATTTCCAAATAAATAAAATGGTTACAGGAAATTTGTTTGAAAGAAATTTCGTCAACGGAAAATTGATTGACGGAAAATTGATCGACTTTTTTCAGTTTACAAGTTAAAATTTTCTTCAAATTTCTTTTTGAATGCACTATACTATATAGTAAAACAAAATAATGCATTCAAAAAGAAATTTGACGCAACATTTTAATGTGTGAACTGAAAAAAAGATTCCACCAAATTTCCGTTTGATCAATTTTCCTTCGACAAGATTTATTCAAATAAATTTCTGGATACGAAATAAAATAACTGGAAAAGATAAACAAGACTCACCTGTCTTTCTTTTACTAGGAAATAAATGAACATGGTGGTCAGGAAGGCCATTCCAAAACTGATAAAAAGTCCCACAGCAAAGCCAGATGCTAGAGCCATGGTGAAGTCAGACTTTGCTCTTTCCGATTCACTCTTTGGCAATGGATTAATACTAGACTCCAGGCTCAGAGTGCTGTTGGTGTAGTACTGGAACATGGTGTTCAGCAAGTAGTTCATCTGGATTGACATAGTATTATATTTATATTGTTTGAAAACCATTTCTTTTCCTTTATAAATACAGTAGTCACATTTTAAAAAAATTAATTGTCAAAATTGGTATAGAGCAGGGGTCTCCAAACTACGGCCCTCGGGGGAATCCGGCCGGCCCGCGAGGCCAGTTTAACCGGCCCGCTGACGGTACTTGAAATTTCGTTCTGGCTTGAAATTACGATTGTACGTAATCATTATCCGGCCCACGCTCGTCATTTTTTTTTTTTTTTTTTTTTTTTTTTTGTTGTTTTTTTTGTTTTGTTATCCGGCCCGCCGTGAAAAAAGTTTGGAGACCCCTGGTATAGAGGATAAGAAAAAAATTAACTTTAAGCACTATTATTCTCCTTAAATTTGTTTAGTCAAACAGTTAATGCCCTGCTTTCAACCAAAGAAACAGAAATACTCACGGATATTGGTGCTCCATGATAAGGTTGCCCATTATATTTAGCTACAGCAACCACATCTCCTTTGACTGATGGTTCAATTATCTCCATGCCTATTATCACTCTCTTATTGAATGTTGATATCCCAAGATCCTTTGCTCGTTTCAGGGTATAATTATCAAATGTGAAGCCCTGTAAGTTATAATTATAGCAATTTTTGTTTTACAAATTTTTTTTTTTTTTAAACTCAGACGGAGAGTATATTTTCAATTTGACCTAGAATCTATTTATAAATATTTTATATATATTCATGGTGTCTTTTTAATATTTATTATGGTTGACTGATTGACATTTTGCAAAGCTCAAAGTTTTTAAACAAGAATTATTTAAATTTTTATAATTCTTTCTCTTCTTAAAATGAAAGTGTGTTGGTTCAAACATCTCAAAATGACTGACTCTAAATCATGATGTGGACACACTGCAAATGATGAATATTACAACATTTTATTAACTAAAATATTTGCAGTAATTGTGAAATCGAAATGAATAGCAATAAAGTAAAAAAACAAAAAAACAACTGGTGTTTATATTACTGATGAAAGCACCCCCAGGTAATTGCTCAAACATATAACACAAAAGTAAAATAAAATGTCAACCTACTGGAGTTGTGTTGAATGCCTCTTTTAAACCAGTAAACTGACTGCCATACAGATTATAGAACTCTAGTTGGTGACCTGTGAGGTTTTGTCCAATGGCGTACGGAATTATTGGATCTGAGAATGGTCTTAGTGTGAAGTTCAACTGCGGCTGTGCTGACACATTGGGCTTTGCTTCATCCACAGCCAGGCCGAAGATGGTGAATATGACTGGCAGCAGGAGCTGCACCAGGGTCACAGTCCGATTACGCCATGTGTGAATAGCTTTCTTGACAAACAGACCCCAGATTCTGGAACGCTGCAGGGCAAGGCCTGTGTTTTTGTTGAATCCTTGATTGAATGCTGAAAAATGGGTACCGAAATGAAAAAATATAAACTCAAATAAACAAGAAGCACAATTGAAACAAATATTACAACTATGTGTAACAAAATCTGTTTTTTTGAAGTTGAGAGTCACCAATAAATTAATGTGTAAATGTCACATTTTAATGTCCTTAAAATGTGTTTTCATTCAGACTGAACTACTTGACAAGCTGCTGACTATCTGTATTGCAGTTGACCCATCAGCTCAAAATCAGCATAGCTAACACAATTTGGAGTGTTAATAATCAGGGACTGGAACAAGCTTTCAAAAGGAACAGTTGAGGCGACAACACTTGACTCATTTGCGTCTATTGCCTCAGGTCCTTCAACCTCCAGTGCATGATACCCTCACTGAGTAACTCTTGCAACCAGTGAAATATCCTCATCAACACCAGGCACAGAAACATTGCAAATCCCCTCTACATTCATAAGAGCCATAATGATCAATAAATTGATCATGGGCCCTTAATATTTAGAAGAAGAAGAAGATAGCATAAAAATAACTGTACAAGGTCAGTGTAGATATCTTCTAAAAAAACAATGGACTACGATTAGTCACTTCCTTGTTTTGTCACGTGATACGTACCAGCCATTAGTAGGCTTTCTGCTACACATAACAACACATAACAACAGATAAACAGCTGATCAGCCATTGCCATTATCATTAATTCTAAAGCAAAATGTTTGTCTCCATCAGCGCTTCCCCAGTGTTAATTAAAAATTTTACTTTTCAAAATATTCTTGAATACACGTGTTTTTTTAAAATGACATTCATAAATGTGACAATAATTATAATTCAGTTATGATTAAAGGAAGAAAGTTGTTTGAAGAAAAATTTGTGAGCGACTAGTGTGTTGCAGACAGCCTCCCGGAAGTATTACTTGTTTTTACACGTATCACGTGACAAAACAATCGACTAATCGTAGTCCATTGGAGCATCCCATATGTTGGGTATGGGAGTTCATTAGTAATTTTTGCACTGAATGTTATGTTTATTATGCGCAGTGTGTGTTAGAGAGTTTTAATTAGGTAGTGAACGCTCTTCTCCCCACCCACCCCCTTGACTTAGCGATGTATTTTTATGCTAATTGTGACTATTGTCTAGACTGTATTGTGACCTATGTTTTAGTGTGTGGCAGTCTTGAGTGGAACTTTGTGGAAGCAGGATGTGATTTATTTATGACTGATAGCGAGCTGCACTGTATCATAATATATGCATGTTTTTTTATGAACTTTGATTGAAGCCTTTGCATAGAATTAGTTATTAAACTTATAATTATTAGGAAAAAGGGCTTGAGTTCATACAGTGATATTAAGAATAGTATTACATATCACAAAATACAGGCACAGTTCTTGGCAGAACTTGAGGAATTACTCAATCCAACAGAACATAGGCGTTGACACCATATTTTGAAAGTCCATTTTTTCAGTAATAATAACATTTTCTTATATGCCTGTGAGTCCTGGAAATTAACAGCAGAACTTGAAAGGAAAATAAAGGCAATGGAGATGAGATGTTTCAGGGGCATTCTTGGCATCTGCTATAGAGACTATATCACTAATGATCAAATTAAAGAAAGGATTCGCCAAGCAAATGAACACTACGATGACCTCCTGGTATCTGTAAAAAAAGCGCAAACTTGAATGGTATGGCCATGTGACCAGAAGACAAGGGCTCGCCAAAGAAATCTTGCAGGGCACTACTAGAGGAGGAAGAAGAAGAGGAAGACAGAGAAAAAGATGTGAAGATAACATCAAAGAATGGACAGGATTAAAACTAGACAATGCTATTCATAGGGCAGGAGACTGAGAGGAATGGAGAAGAATAGTTTTTATGTCATCTGTGGCACCCCAACGGTTGAAGGACTATGGGACATGATGATGATGATGATTAATAAGAATAACTTATGTTTAAAATTGGTGGTCAAATACAAAAGTCGATTCTGGAGTTCACTTACACAATATATCGGCATCCCCCATTTCCCATGTTTCATTGATGCCTTTAGTTTTCAATGAATCCACTTTGTTGGATCTTGATTCCGCTTGAGAAAAGGCTGGATTAGTGTGACCATGAATTGATCCATATCCATTACTGTTGCCTGAGTCTTGACCCTCAACCTCATCATTTTGCTCACCAACTCTAAAGACATTACACAATTTTTTGATTAATTAATCTGTAACTGAATATATTGTTTCATATTTTCATGATAAAGCCTTTTAAGTATTCAATGAAAGTTAAAAACTATTTAAAGAAGATGTCAGCTTACAAGTGATCAACAAGTCAACATCTAAAGAATATCTTTTTTTTTAATTTAATAAACAAGCATTAAAATTTAAGTATAAAAACTTTTTAACTTGTTGATTAACAAGGTAAAGGTGTAATAAAATGTTTTTTCTTCAATTTTGTGTGATTGAAATAGATCAGCACAAAGTAAAATGTAGGCCTATTTATAATTTTTTTTATATTATAATTTTTTTTTGGGGGGGGGGGGGGGTAGCAATGTTGACATAAGTAAGTTGGGGGTTCATTGAAAGTTTGACAGCTGTTGACAAAAAAGGGGGGGGGGGGGATTGTGTAAAAATTGTTGATGTAATTAATGGACAACCCTTATTATTTCCAGCCGTAATTTTTATACATTATTTTAGAAGAACTGAACTGTCATATTTATAATGATAGAGGATCTTACTTTAAAAATACTTCTTCCATTGTTGTAGCAGACGTCCCAAAGCTGGCTATGCCTAGTGCTGCTTTCTGGTCATCTAATGCATTAAAAAGATCTGGAAACTGGCTGGAAGTGTTGTCAGGCAGGAGATAAGAAGCTTCAGCATTGATGACACTCTCTAGTTCAGCTGTGTCAATTTTGGACTGGATGAACCTAGTCAAGTTATCCACATCGCAAGTTGGCTCTTTGACAATCACCAGGTGATAGCCGGCTCCTTTTCAATAGTAGCATAGAAAAGGCATTTGATACAATTCATGTTTAATTTAATTAAATTTTAAAATGGCAATAGATGGGTGGAATGAAAATCCCAATGTGAAAACAAACTTAAGTATTGCTTTATATAGCAGAGGATGTTTCCTTACCAAAGAGTTTTTTCAGAAACATTGAACTTCCACAGCACTTGACAACACCTTCAGCCATGATGGCGATTCTGTCACCAAGTAAATCAGCTTCATCCATGTAGTGAGTACTGAGCACCAAAGTGCGACCATGTCTGGCCGACTGAAGCACATTCCAGGTTTGGCGACGTGCTGCAGGGTCCATGCCAGATGTTGGCTCATCAAGGATAACTACCTATTTAAATAAATAATATCACAATATAGCGGCATATGCTACTTCTGATGACATACGAAACATTGCAATGCAAAATCATGGCTACAAGTTTAAACATTGCCATTACAAATTTTCAAAATAACTATGACAGATAAAGACATTACCAAAAAGTCATGAAAAAGAAAATTTAAAAATTTTAAGCTTATTATGAATATTTTCATATTTTCTTTTTACAATTTTGTTTTGTTAGATTTTAAAATATTTTATGTCGAAAGTTTTTTGATTATTTTGATTAATTGTGACATTTCAATGAGAGATCTCACCTTCGATCCTCCAATCAAAGCAATACCAACTGACAGTTTCCTTTTTTGTCCTCCTGACAGATTAGCTGATGCTGTGTCAATCTTTGATTCGAGACCTACTTCCTGTGTCATGTTACAAACATCGTCTTCAAGTTTGAGGGAATCGTGTCCTTTAAGCTGCAGATAGGATAAAAATTATAAATTTCAAAAAGGACGAAGATTTTTTTTAAATTATAAAAATAGTTTTCCTAAAGTTTTGAAATGTAAAGGGTCTAATGAATAATTATTATTAAATTTGTTTTTTGAGTTCAACATTTATATAAACATTTTTATATGATCATAATTGGCACCAAAAAAAATTCTTCCCCCTCTCCACCCCCCACATCATAATCTTGTTTTAATTATTCCAAAATCTGCTCAATTTATTTTTTAAATTATATAAATGTCTAGGTTTAAGGATCTGTTGTGTTTTAAAAAGATTAAAATGTCTTGCATGACTATGCCTGTACCAAATCTTAGCTCTCCAGAAGTAGAGAAGTTGATTAAATATTACATCAAAGAGTATAAAGCAATCATTGTTTTAGTACTTTTAGCCAAGCTTATGAAATGAACTGTTTAATTAACATTGTTTGAAAATGTTTATGCTCTCACTCTCAATCAATATAGTATATTTTAAATTTTTCATTTAAATTCAATGTCTTAAGAATCCTCCCAGTAATTCAGAGTAATGACCTGTTTTAGATTACCTTCGCGAAGAATTGAAGATGTTCCCTGACAGTCAGTGTATCAAACAATATGTTGTGCTGTGGGCACAAACCCAAGCTGCCTCGGACTTCAGCGATATTTGTACGAATGTCATAACCATTGACAATAGCTGTTCCACTGGTTGGAGGAATGAAGCCTAAAATTATATATATTAGCTCATTTAATATATAATATACACATTTTTTTAAATTAAATGTTTCACTAACAAAACCATTTAACACACCTTGTATGAATTAGATATAGGTATACTGCATTCGCCAAAAACAACATACTGAAATGAAGAGATGAACAATATCTCTTTGTTGTCGTAAACTATAATTTTATTTATCCGGAAAAACACTCGACAATATCAGCATGTTGATTTACTATGGTACACGTAATATAAAGTGTGCACCGCTTCACTGTAGAAAGTGATCATAACACTCACATGGATTTTCAAACATATCACTGAACAATGGTTGCTGCAGGCTCCTGCAAATGGAGACTATTTTCCCATGTAATACAGGCACAGTTCTTGGCGGATGGTCACACCTGAACACACTCTCCTTTAACATTCCCCACAAGTATTTATGTTATCATGGTTCGTCCTTGACATGCCAAGATGACCATGGCCTCAACTTGAGTAGTAGCCTTGGCTTGAGCTGTATTTTGTTTAAAGCAAGGGAAATTTGCTCAATTTGTTAGCCTCATTCTCTCGTCTTTGCGTTTTTGATCATAAGGCGAGACCTAGTCAAAACGACTGGAAATAGACCAGGATGCAGTAGATGACCAGCAATGTTGCTAATGCCTCACTGCCCCATAAGTAGGAATCAGGTGGTTTTAGATCTGGGGCGTGAGACGGGTAAGGGAAGTAAGTACCATGTGAAATGATTTATCGGGGAAGATTTTTCTGCGACACTTTAATAGATTATTGAGTGTTATGCTCGTCACCCCGTCCTGTTGATACCACTGTCCATTCATTTGAAGGATCCTTGTGCGATAGAACCTTCTCAAATCATGAAGAAATGGTTTCATCACCATGCTCCTTTAGTGTTCTTGTTTGATGGTAAGAGCATTGCCTTCCTCATCCTCAATGAAAGAAATAGAGGCCCAATTTACCATGTGCTGAAATGGCATCACACATGCACTGACAGTATATTAGCTTCTGGATAAAACCTGACTGCTCAAAATCAGAGAGTGAGTTGTTCTGTCGGTTGAAGCAGCCTTCAAAATTTATGTGACTTTCACCCAAGAATCAAACATTTCTAAAAGAATATGGATCCTCATACACCATTGCCAGAAATTCTCCACAATGCATCATCCTCTCTGGCACATCTGGCTCTCTCAAGCGCTGTCAAACCTGTATCCATTTTAAAATGCACCAATATCCCATGTTCAGTTTCAAAGATGTTCATTGTAGACATACTAATGGTGAATGTAGAATCTGCTGCATAACACATGTGTGATTCTCATTTGACGAGCCAGTTACTGTCCGATCAGTATAGCCCTTCTCGACTTCCATAACTGCAAAATTTCTAAACAATAAACAGCATAATCATGTTACGTGGTGCAGTCCTACTAAATCTCTCTCAGAATTGTTCTGCCACCTTTTAAAAACTCGGGCCCCTTTCACAACAAATTCCATGTGATTGTAAACAGTGCTCAACCATGGCATTTATTTCCCCACTGTAGAGAAACACAATTCCAACAGCTCCTCAATACAACTTTCTTGACACCTCATGGAACATGTGGCAGCTGTAGCTCTGCACAACTGACCAATGCTCATTTGTGTTTAATTCTGTCACTTTTGGTGCATGCTGTATATAAATAAGTAAAATGGTTGTTTAAATTTAAGGGAGCTGGCTTGAAGACCAAAAGTGTGCTATCTGTTGGTGCATTTACTTAAAGGGCCTTATTCTCCAACAAAAACGTATTTTTTAAAAAATGTTTTCTCAACCTTTCATCCATGTGCAGATCTGTTTACTCTTACAATGTACGATTTGTAGGTGTATACATTATATATACTGTATGTTTATTTTTTACTATTAAGAAAATGTATTGAATGATTTTGTGGTGATGTACGATGTAACAGTTTGAGGGTAAACAGGTCTACATGTGCTCATCTTTGATTGAAATTTATTGTCATATATCTATTTTTTTTACAATAACCTTCTTTAAGATCTCACATAAAGATAAAGGATCTCCTACCAGTTAGCATGGACATTGTAGTCGTCTTTCCTGCACCATTATGACCAAGCAGCACTGTGATTTGACCCTCGTACAATTTAAGTGATGTTCCAGCTACAGCAACTTTTCTTCCAAACACTTTTTTAAGATTCTTTATCTGTATTCCAGTTTTCAGGTTGGTTGGCCCCTTCTCAATTTGATTGTTTTCAGGGATCTCGGCTTCAAAAATTTCATCTGAGGATTTAGAAGAGCCACACCAGTAGGATTTCTGTAAAAAAAGCAACACATTAATAATTATTATCAGGATTTAATTTACAAACAATGAAAGAAAATCTCTGCAAGGAGTGGTGTACATGACTAAATGACACACACACTTGACAACCCACCACAAAAAAACAGCTGTCCAGGGAAGCAGCCCCTTTCACTTCCCACTAGTCATGCCACTGCCTCCAAACAAAACAAGGCAGTAAATACTTAAATACTGCACACTTCTACTTCTGTAGACAATGTTAAAAAAACCAAAAGAAATAGGCTTCACATTTATTTATTTCATTTAACAAATACTGGCTAAAAATTTATGAAAATTGTCCCAAAACTATGGAAATGTTCTAAAACAACAGCACACCTAGAACTTGCTGTTAACCTGCTGTATTTATTATTTATACATAGTATTTGCTTTTTCAAATTTAAAATATATCCAGAAAGAAAAAAAGCACTCTTAAAAAAAAATATTGCTTATTTTCTTACAAATTTCCTAATTTCAAAAATAATATATTTTTTTTTGGATGGTCTATTTATTCTTAAGTTCTCTAACAGCTTTTTAAATCTTTGTTTTGTTTTTGGGATAGTGGGAAAGACTGAAACCAGATTTTTTAAATTATTATTAATTGCTAGATTAATTTTGACATATTCACAATATACTGATACTTCTATCAAGTCACAAAAAAGACATAAGAATAATGTAAACTCACGGTAAAGCAAAAATAGAAAGGCTTGGGCACACCATAGTCTCCAGGCCTGACATTTTCCAGGTACCAAGTTATAATTAAATGGATGGCCGAGTCCACCAGCAACATAATCATGCAGTTTAGTAAACTGAGATTGTCATCAACAGTGGCAGGTCTGTGGAAGTTGTTCCACTGAGCACCTTCACCTGTATCAAAGAGCTTTTTGTCATTTGGGAATTTTATTTCTAATCAAAATTGAATTGCGCATCCATGGCACGACTAGTGTCAGAGTTTACTGAGCATTGCTTGCAACAGTTGTTTTGCCACTTGCGCTGCCGACCAAGATAGATAATGGATTTACATTTATTTGATTTAATATAATTTGCTTTAACTGATTCGAGGCTCAAAACCACAACTTCAAGCATTTGAATTAATAACTTAAACTATACAAATAAAGTCTTTACTACTTAATGTCCGCCTTGAATTGTTAGACAATATTGAGAATCTTAAATTTAAAAGATATTTCCCTTTTTTTTTCATGACACTCATTGTAACAGACAAATCCCATCTACATTCATAGGAGCCATAATGATCAATAAATTGATCGTGGGCCCTTAATATATAGAAGAAGAAGACAATATTACTTATACACACACGACACTAATATTTGTTCTCACAACACAATGGTGTAGTGATTTGATATTAAAAAATAGAAACACCAGAAAAGGAACTAAATTTTATAGCGTAGGGAGAATTCATGCTTTTTTTAGTAAAGGGGGAGGAACAAGATAAATTTGATGAAGGAGGATGACATGTTGGATTTTTCTGATGGATTTACTGGATTAAAGAAACTGTTGTTCGTGCATGGCTATATTTTCTTAATATTGCCACTATAATTGTTCTAGCATTGTTCTTATGTCAAGTAATCATAGCATATACAATAAAGTACTGCCTAGTGTTCATTGGACCTTGTTACTTCATAGCGAAGAGAGAGACAGTCGTTTGTGCAGTTGAATCAGATGGTGGTGTTGGCAAGTCATCACTTGCACTGAGGAAATGCAGTCCATTATTAGCTAGACTTGACGTTTATAAGAAATAATACTGAATAAAAAATGCCTTCATTTGTATAAAAGTTACAAGCTATAATAAACGTTACATTTATAAATAATAATTAACATCTTTTCATGACAGATATTCTTCAATATTCTGTTTAATAAACAGAGAAGTCATATTAGAGTGTTGTCTATTTTAGCTTATGACAACATTTAAGATCAAAGGTAATTAAGAAAAAACTAAAACTTGGAAGTTCTTTTTACAGTATATATTTTGTATCAAATGTTTCAATTAAAATATAACAAGATACTAATAATTATAAGGGGAGGTGATTTACTGATTTTGTACTCTCAGTGTAATCTCCCCTTATCACCTTTTTAAAAATAAAAAAAACAACTGAATGTTTTGTAACTGTACCTGTTCCTTCATAGATGGTGATAACATTTGCACCTAGGGACATGGCACAGTTGAATAAGATAGATGCTCCTAGCTTGGCAGAAACTCCCATAGTTTCATAGTTTGTTTGCAGGAAATAGTAGGGGAAATAAAAGCCAAAGAAAAGGACCCCGGCAAGGGCAGCTCCAACATTAGCTATTAGATAGGAATATAATATAGAAATATGAGATTAAAAATGAGCAATTTGTAATAAATAAGAACATTTAAAAAATATTCTACTTTTTTTTTAATTGTTAAAAACTACAGTATTTCAAAGTTGCTGGTAAAAGACTATTGGAAATGTTAGAGCTGAGCTATGAGATGTACAATATAATTTTGTTGTTGACCTGTAAATGCTTTCTTAAGAAATGTAAATTTCAATTTATTTCTTATCTAATACAATGCTTAAAAAGAACAACTCATCTGACAAAATAATTGCTTACTGAAATATCTTTATAAAGCACAACTTACCCTTTTGAACAAAGGTGCTGACCATGAAACTGAAAGATACCATTGCAAGTGCATAGCAAAGTAGATATACAAAGAAAAGGCTTGGATCTGTTTTTTCCAAAACCGAACCTTTGTCAGACACGGGTATGCTGAACAAAATGGCATAGATGGCCATTGCAGGTACCAAGTAGACAGAAAATGTGAGGAACCAAGAAATCCAGTAGACAGTTGTTGTTAAGCCCATCAGCTTCATGGCTTCCTGTCAGGGAATTTGTACATTTTATTATTAAAAAAGGCATGCTTTATTTATCAAATAGGCTACCTTCGACCAAAAGTATGTGTGACCCTTTCAAATATTTCATGATACTAGTGGTTAATATGTTTTATGCAAATCATTTCAACTTTATTATGCAGTGTAAATGTTTTTTTAAACATACAATTTCTTATTTATACCACCTGGATAATGCATATTAAAATTAATATCTCAGGTTTTAGGGCGCAAAATGATTCAATCAGCAGGACAAGCATGCTAGCACTGACAGAAAACTGACGTCGATTCAAGTCAGCTTCAAAATGAAGCATGTAAGATGACTCAGACTTCATTTTTTTTTTAACAGACCTCTTTGTGTGCATTGGGAAAGTAAAAGAACAAGTACCTAGAATTTTAAAAAAAACACGACCTAGAAATCATTCCAAAGAAAAAAATGTAAGCTACTCTCCATTATATTTTTTTCAAATTTAATCACTTCCAATACAAATTAGTGTAATGATTTAAACATTCTAGTAAGTTGGTTCTTCAAAATAAATGTGATCACCTTGAGCTTCCTCTCCTTTTCATAAACCAAGTTCTTTGTGTTGATGATGATGCTGAGTATAAATCCAAGCACAAGGAAGAGAGGCAGATTCGACTGCAAGATCAAGGTCATTGCATCATTTACATACGGAGGGTAGGCCATGCGCTGTTTGTACACTTCAAATAATTCAAACTTCTTCAGACTGGTAGTATCATTCTTTAGCCAGTATTTAGTCAGAGCATAACCAACCAAATACTGCAGGTGAAGAACTCCTGTAGTGTCATATTCTGTTGACAAATAAATGGTTCAAAGAATAATTTAATTCACAAATAAAGAAAGATAATTTAATCCAAGCTTTCATTTTGAACAATTTTCTTAAAAGTATTTGTGAATAGCAATTAATGACTGTTATCTAAGGCCAAAACATTAAACTTTAAGGTTCAGGAAATCTTTCAAGCTAGAAAACAACTGGTAGAATCTTTTTGTAAGGGTCTATTTAAAAAAAAACAAGTGATTTCTAAAACTTTGTCCAATAAAAATTTAAAATCATACACTTAAGTAAAATAAGTGACTCCATCTTAAGCACTGACCTGGATCATCTGTGTCAGATCTGGGAGAATTCGTTTGAAACAATGGGAATGTTTGATCTGTCCTCCACTTGGTAGATTCAGTGAAAGGCCTGAGGGTGTATTTTAGCAGTGCCTCCGGGTTGCTGTTTCTTGATGCGTCAGGAAATACAATCACGTGATGCATTCTACTTGAATTCTGCTGAAAATATTCTTCTGCCAGTTTTTCTGAACTGAACCCGACGGATGTGACTAAGATGAGGAAAAAAAAAATAGGTGAAGGGAAAGATAATGAACACATTCCAGCGGACTTATTAAATTGAAAATGTAAATGACTGTGGCAGGATTATTTAATGCTAACTTATCACCTTAAGGAAGATACAGAGAATACATTATAGTATTTTTTACATCTTAAACTATAGCCCACACCAACATGTGACAAACTATACTATACTATACAATTATGAAAAGAAACATCACTAGGCACATTGCTGGCACAAGTTCCATCGGTCTGTTTTTTTTCTTTTAAGAATAATAGATACATACAACGCAATTGTATTTTAGACACTATAGACATTAGTGGTTTGGAGCCGGTTTGGTCAGGTTCGTGCGAACCGTTAGTTCAAAATAATAATCCCCTAATAATAATTTGACTGACTGTGGCGGTGACCGATATGGCATAAGGGGACATACTAACTGCGAACCCTTTGTTAAGAATTTGGCAATACACCGCTGACTATAGAGGAGTAATATTACTCTTTAGAATGTGTAATATCAACAGAATAATAAATGTTTTTTTAAAAATATACTTACAAGTTAAATTGACATAACTGGAGTTTTCTTTCAGCTTCTCTATTACACAATTCATAACTTCGTTGATATATGGTGTATTAGGTGTGAAGCCTATCTCAGAAACATAACCTTGTTTAGTGACATTCCATACTTCAGGAAAAGTTTTGGTCATTGGGTAAAATTCTCCATCTGGATGATGTTCCACTTTGACGATCAAGCGGATCACAAGGATAAGAACAGCAAACTGCACAGGGAGCAGGATTTCAAATATTGTCACACAGAGCTTCCGTTTCTGCAGGAGCCAGTTCTTCCAAAGAAGCAGTTTTAGCTGGCTGAGAAAGCCCATCTTTTAGGGCTGATTTGATCAGAAAATGCTACAATATGTCTGTCAAGATGAGTGCGGTATTAAATATAAAATGATTTTAAAAAAAGATCTTGAATGAAAATGTCAATGAAAACTGAACAAAACTTGCTTAGTCTTTCCAGACACAATTTCTTAAAACCAGCCTTTCGCTGAAGAAAAAAAAAAGAGAGAGAAATAATTAAAATCGCATTCGAGAACAATGATTTATTACGATTGTAATATTTAAAAATTGGCTCATTTTGTAATATAGTTAAACCATATTCAAATATATTTTAATTTAAAAAATAGCACTAATAACCAATACAAATTATATATTTCTATGTACATTCAAATTGATAAATTAAAGTATTATTAGCTTAAAATTTATTATATTTTTAAAAAGTTATTTCTCCATAGAACTGAAGGCAACATTTTTATCATGAAAAGAAAGATAAGGGAATCAGCAAATTCGGAAAACCATCCGAAGTGTTACAGCTGCCTTCTACTTGACTGAATTTAAAATGTTTTAAATCCGCATTGACCAAATAAACTCTTGGTCTAGGTAACTAAGGCTTGTCCAACGACTGGCCCCAATAGAAAATGCGGCCTTCGTAGCAGTGGTGCAGGTTGCAACTTAGTCTAAGGCCGAGAATAGCACCACCCATAACTTCCCTCACATTCTGTTGCCAATTTCATTAACCCGGCCAGTCAATTTCTTTTTGATAATGAAGAAACAGCTCAAGAGAAAAATAAAATCAAGTTTTATATTTATTTCTTTTTTTTTATTGATAAAATGTCATATCTTTCTATCAAACAACACATGAGAATTAAACACACAAAAAGGGTAGCCTATACAAATCGAAATGAAGATGACCACCTAACCTCTATAGAAAGTAAGCCTATACATAACACCATATTGATGAAAAATAATGAAATGACAAATGTCTATGATTCATGTGCAGTGGTGTAGCGAGGGGGGGGGGCAAGGGGGCATCATGCCCCGGGTGCTACTCACAAAGGGGCGCCAAATGGTATATTTTACATTTAATATTGTATGGTTTTCGAATGGGGGGGAGCGCTAAAAAGGTATTGTGCCCCGGGCGCGATTTAAGCTCGCTACGCCACTGTTAATGTGTCAACAAGAAACAGTGCTATTCATTGTAACTGTCACGAGCTCCCTATGCTAAGTGACCCTTGGTCTATTTATCTACAACACCTCTGACACCACCTTGTTTTGATGTGTCCAAGGAAACACAATAACTATGCAATAAACAAAGTCTTCAATATAACGTAAAATGACTACAGCTAATTTATTCTTTAAATGTGCTAAGTAAAGTAATATTCGACATACAATGAAATAATAGCATGCGCTATGAAGGAATACACTTTGAAGCAATAGGATGATTTTCGTACATATATGATTACTAAAATGACATTATAATAGTGATTCTCAATATCTGAACAACTCTGAACCATACAAGCGAAACGCTACAATACGACGAAGTGGAGTCCTGCAAGTCTGTCGCCCCCTCTACAGCGTGCATCTGTCCTATGGTCGTGATTGTTAGCGTCTCTCGTTGTCTCTCTGCACTGGTATCTGCACACGCACACCGTCACGAGTTTGTGATGATTAGTTAACGACGTTAAAAGGTGGCTATTCCTCTCTATGTTGATACTGTTCTATGTTGATACTGTTCTATGTTGATACTGTGGCAAGGCTGGTACAAGGTAAGTCTATGTGTCTGAGCTCTCACGAGAGAAGTCTCATGTGTGGGCCGTAGTGCTCAGTGAAACTACAGAATTAGGTGTCCTTACTTATACCACTCGTTCCTACCCAAACTTCTTAGTTGGTCCAAGAATGCTCTCTATCAACACATTCCTGACCCCTATCGTTTCCAGTCAATCAGGAATTTTCGTCGTTAACCCAAAGTATCTATGTCCCAAAACTACAGCAAGTTAAGTCCATCCTATTAGTCACCTTAACAATGGAACTATGTCTTGTAACCCGACCCTGTCCGTCGTGACATATACGTTACCCTAACAATGGAGCTCTCTCTCCTGTCCCGCCCCAGTAAGTCAACCAGTGGACACCCCTGCCCCAGTAACAGTCACCGTGTGACAGTAACACAATACTAATATAAACTGCAGCACAACGATAAGTTATAAATAAGCCCCAGTACGCTACATGTATGTGTGTCTCTGTTTATATAGTAATTATCTCAGACCAAAAAAAAAAAAAAAGGATGGCAGAATTTAAATAGATCTAACTGTTTTAAGAAAGCGCATTATTTCGATTATTTTAAATTTCTAAAAAATTCAACAAGTGACGAAATAGGCTGCATAGCATAGAACTGACTCATTTTTATCTGATGGCAAAATTTCAGAACATGACTTGACCATTTTCCAACAGTTGCAACCTTTGTTTCTAATGTGTTTTAAAAAAAAAACATCGGCCAGTGGGAAAACAAAAATATTATTTCAAGATCGATAAATGATGGTGAAGTTATATTCGTGACATTCCGTTCCATACCACACCAATCTATTGTAACCTTTGAAAATAATATTTATGAATAGCTGTGTTGACTCCACCGGATGTAAAAAAAGTTATATTCGTGACATACCGTTCCATACCACACAAATCTATTGTAGCCATTGAAAATAATATTTATGAATAGCTGTGTTGACTCCACCGGGTGTAAAAAAGTTATATTCGTGACATACCGTTCCATACCACACCAATCTATTGTAGCCATTGCAAATAATATTTATGAATAGCTGTGTTGACTCCACCGGATGTAAAAATGTTGGGGGAACACTGTGTTTAAAACTCTCTTAGCACCGTTTGGAATGAGATGAAGTAAATGATTCGAGTTACCGAGTTTATTATTACAATAATATCGCATCCCCCTCTCCCCTTTTATACGGACAGAAGTCACGCCAGCCTTGCATCCCCAATGGCTGCAGAAGGGCTCGGATATTGAAGTGGCCAAAACTTAAGATTTGGAAATAATCTAAACTATCAACTTTGAATACAAGGGGGGGGCGAGGCTTAAAACCGAAAAGCGCCAGCGGGGGGGGGGGGGGTTTGCAGGGTCGTCATTACAGCAGCGGAGGCCCTTGGCACAGTAATGCACTGACGCCTCTAACCCTCCGGGACTAATATCTTAATCTAACATGATTGTAAACACATATTCTGTTAAACCTAACCAGAACTCTAAATCTAAACCTAAACTGAATCCTAAATCTATCCCTAAACCTAACCCCAACCCTAAAAGTAAACCTAGCTTTAACCCTAAATATATCCCTAAACCTAACCCCAACCCTAAAATTAAACCTAGTTTTAACCCTAAATCTATCCCTAAACCTAACCCCAACCCTAAAAGTAAACCTAGTTTTAACCCTAAAGCTAAGCCTAAACCTCAAAGTCAAGGAGAAAGGCACGCGTGCGGCTGCAGTTACTACAAAAACTGTGACAAGAAAACTATAAAATGAAGAAAAACAATAACAAAAATAATTGTAAAAAACTGATGAAAACCAAACTTACACTTTCAGAGAATACACTTTTACACACTTTATTTCAGGTTCCACAAAAAAGAATATCCAAAATTTGTCAAAATCAATAAAAAATACTTTTTCAAACCCACTTTCAAATATGACGAAAAAATTAAAATGTTTTAGGCCAACCAAGGAAATTTAAATTATAAACATTCTATCGTCATTTTAAAGAAACGTAACCCTAGTATAACAACCAGAGGAGTGCATCCAAAATAGAAACTAAACAAAAACACGAAATGACATCATGGCGCAATCGCTTTGCATTTCCCAATATTCTTTTATTTATTTTTTTCGATTCATATAATCTTGGAAAAGTAAAACTTGTTGACGAGAGTTATTCCCCTTTAAGAAGTATTCACAATGTGATTCACATTTATAATACTAATTTCGGAAAGTGCTGATATCATCGTTGTTAAAATTTGGAAACGTCATATCCACTGACTTTTAAATCAAAGTCAATTGCCAAACTCTTTCATTATTCTTTAACAATATTATTATGGAAAGCATGATGATGCCTCTAAAAGAGTAAGCCTCCTAGAAGCATGATGCCCCCCCTCCCCCCAGATGTGCGAGGTCCTGGGCCAGTGCCCACTGGGCCCACGCTTTAAGGCGGGGGGGGGGGGGCTTCAAAAGTCACGCGGGCGGCTCTGTATAAAGACAATCTTCAACTGTTTAGGACGAGGAGGGGATTTGACGAGGGGGGGGGGGCAATTGTGGGCTGCAGCTACCCCTTGTTATTCAACAAAGCAGCTGACAGCATAGGCAACTGTGATAATCTTCCCCTGCTAGCTCCGCCCTTAAATGCCTGCGTTCAACTGTCAGGCTCAGGCAAACATCACACAGTTACAGTTTTGTTATCAGCATCGTGTACTGTATCTCACGCAAAGCAACATAAAACACCAACAAAAACAAACAACCAAAAAAAAAAAAAACTACCCACTATTCGTTGCTATTGTAGAAGTCGTCTTATATCAATTTGCGGACTTCATAGTCACACTTCTGATCGCTAATTCAACACTTGATAGGTACATACTTACATTATTATTGAATATATTGCATAGAGATTGTATATGCATTATTGGTTGTATCCTGATATGACAACGTCCAGACAATTCGGCAATTCAAATAATCCATCGACGAGACTCACCTACCTTACACACGAAACACGCGCTGTTCTCCTGGTGACTTCTTGTTAATCTGGGTAAACCATTTGCAACCACAACGTTGCACAACCTTATCGACCACGTGATTCAAGCGCGTTGACAGTGCGCTACTGGCTCGCTGACTGCTGTCCTGTGAGTTTATTTTTTATACAGCGGTGGCGCAGTCACCTACCGCGTGCTTTAGGTCAGCCATTCAGAAGCGTGCCCTTATCTGTGTCTTATCAAACAGAGTTTAAGCTTTCGTGTTTTAGATTGTTTTTTTAAAATGCATACTAGGGTTTAGTTAACCGGGTGCAGTTTTTTTACAACAGGTTCGGGTATTTTGAGAAAATACCCGGTGGGTTCAAGTCCCCCCCCCCTTCCCCACCAAAAAAAGAGTTAACTTCTCAATTTCCATAATATCTGCCGTCCTAAAGTCCTACAGACAGTCCTACACTCTACATACCGGCCTTTAAACACTAGACCTACAAACAGTCCTACACTCTACATACCGGCCTTTAAACACTAGACCTACAGACAGTCCTACACTCTACATACCGGCCTTTAAACACTAGACCTACAGACAGTCCTACACTCTACATACATACCGGCCTTTAAACACTAGACCTACAGACAGTCCTACACTCCACATACCGGCCTTTAAACACTAGACCTACAGACAGTCCTACACTCTACATACCGGCCTTTAAACACTAGACCTACAGACAGTCCTACACTCTACATACCGGCCTTTAAACACTAGACCTACAGACAGTCCTACACTCTACATACCGGCCTTTAAACACTAGACCTACAGACAGTCCTACACTCTACATACCGGCCTTTAAACACTAGACCTACGACAGTCCTACACTCTACATACCGGCCTTTAAACACTAGACCTACAGACAGTCCTACACTCTACATACATACCGGCCTTTAAACACTAGACCTACAGACAGTCCTACACTCTACATACCGGCCTTTAAACACTAGACCTACAGACAGTCCTACACTCTACATACCGGCCTTTAAACACTAGACCTACAGACAGTCCTACACTCTACATACATACCGGCCTTTAAACACTAGACCTACAGACAGTCCTACACTCTACATACCGGCCTTTAAACACTAGACCTACAGACAGTCCTACACTCTACATACCGGCCTTTAAACACTAGACCTACAGACAGTCCTACACTCTACATACCGGCCTTTAAACACTAGACCTACAGACAGTCCTACACTCTACATACCGGCCTTTAAACACTAGACCTACAGACAGTCCTACACTCTACATACCGGCCTTTAAACACTAGACCTACAGACAGTCCTACACTCTACATACCGGCCTTTAAACACTAGACCTACAGACAGTCCTACACTCTACATACCGGCCTTTAAACACTAGACCTACAGACAGTCCTACACTCTACATACCGGCCTTTAAACACTAGACCTACAGACAGTCCCACACCCTACCCGCCGGCCTTTAAACATAGTAGGGGAAGCAAAACGCACCAGAAGCAGCATATATATATATTAGAGATGTCATAACTAGACTCATTTGCGTCTATTGCCTCATGCCTTCCAACCCCTAGTGCATGATACCCTCAAACAGTTACTCTTGTAGCCAGTGAAATATCCTCATCAACACCAGGCACAGAGACATTGCAAATCCCTCTACATTCATAGGAGCCATAATGATCAATAAATTGATCGTGGGCCCTTAATGTATAGAAGAAGAAGAAGTTGCGGTAACTCTTTTAACTGACGAGGCAGAATATCCACTTCACAATCATTTTAAAAAATGGTAAAGTAAGTTTTGCATTTTCATTAGCGAGTTAAAGGGGGTCGGGGAGGGGTCGGAGTGGAGTAGCTAAAGTTTGTGTCTCCCAGGGTGGTCCTGGACTTTGCTACCCTCACTCACGGAAAAAACAACTACATTTACAGAATAGCCCTACACACAACATGCCAAAACATAAGCCGTATATAGTAAATATCAGTTGGCCGTTATTGTCGCCACCCTTTCCAAACAAAACAAAAGTAACACACGAGGCCCACTCGTCCTACGCCAGTAACGAGGTTGGTGTTAAAGCCCACATTAGTCACACTTAGTGCCAACAAAATTATGCGGAAATCGCTTCAACTGACTTTGAGCCTTGACTTTAAAAAAAATATACGCCATTATATTTTAGGTATCTATGAGTAGGTTTGACTACGTAACCTACTCAACGGAATGAATTAGAAACAACATCATTTCTAGAACGAAATTTAATTATTTATTAATTTATTTTTCACTTTTTTAGATTATTACCCCATTGGACCTTTACAAATTTTTAGAGTGCACGCCCCTGGTTATTTCAATTACTTTATGTTTTTCTCGCTTGTGTTGAAAATGAAAAAAAAAAAAGTGGGGGTGGCGGAGATTAAGTGGGGGTGGCGGAGATTAATTGGGGGTGGCGGAGATTACGTCCATCATCGATGGATGACATCAAAAAACTATTTTTAAAACACCGTTGTAAGGAAATCACAAGGCTCTGGCTCAGACGATTGGTAATGGCGAGAACAATTTTTGGCCTAGTTTAACGGTGATCAGAGTTATTGCCCTTTCGATAACAGGACGTTAATCTTTCACTACGGTTAGCGCGACATCTCTCACAATGTACTCACCCAAACTCTAATCTTACCCCACCCCACCAACCCGACTCACTAACCCCCTCCCCCTTCCCTCCTGCTGTCCCGCCCATTGTGACAAAGCCAACATCATGTATCAAAAAATATATATGTCAATATTAACATATGTATATACAGGATATATTGTTAAAGCTATCATTCTATCATATATATGAGACCAGCAGTGTCACCCCCCGTGTCTACAAATACATCTCGCAGAACCGCTGGCGTGACGTCATATCGACCTCAAGATGTCATGTGATCAAGCTTTTTCACGCCCTGTACGCAGTGACTGGACTTTTATTTTTTAATCCAAAAGTAATACACACCATAGTCTTATTTTGTAGTACAGCATTTTCTCTCAAATAGACTGATATCTTCTGATAGCATCGAGATTAACCATTTTCTGGACAAATGCCATACTTTAACAGCGTAGAAAAGGGAAATTTTTTCTATATATTGAGGGGGAGGGTTGTATTTTCAGCCAACTGCAGGGAATTTTCGTGGAAATAGGGGCGCACCAGGGCGAGGGGGAGCGGCTCAAATTGTGGCCCAACCCGGGGGTCACCAGCCCTATTTTACACCCCTGCAGTCAGTTGAGGGCCACCACTGGCTTTCTATGTCACCATGACATAGAATAAAAAGATTGTATCCACCGGCGTCGAAAGGGAGGGGACACTTTTTACTTTGAGTAAAGGGCGGCATTTTCCGTCATGCGCATATCTGTTTTCATGGAATGGGGTCTGGAAAAAAAACCTCTGCCCTGTCCTGGGGGGTGGGGGGGGGGCAGGGGGCGGGGCACTAACCGCTAGCTATGTCACTGAGCTGTCTTACCATAATTGGAACAGAACAGGAAAGGACGAGAGAGTGAGGCTGAGGAATTTTGGGACAATTCACTTCAGACAAAATATACAGCTCAAATCAGGGTGACTACTCTAGTCTTCCTCATCTTTACGTTCCGAGGTCGATCATTAAAAAAATATATACTCTGTTAAACCAGTCTATGTATAGATTATGCAGTGTACAAAAAAGATCTCTGCCGACGCCATGCTCGTACTTACAGTATCAACAAGAAATATAGTTACAACAAATTTATAACGACACATATATATTAACAAAAAACAAAACCAAATATATATCAACAAATATATATATATATAAAATATTATCAAGTATAATAACAAATATAAATAAATCAACAAATGTAACAACAAATATATAACAATAAATATATATCTACAAAAATATAACCAAATAAAAAAATTACAACCATTGATGGTGATTTTAGTATGATATATTTTTGTATATGATTATGAGAAGTGAAATATGTCGTAGGCTAGACCCCCCACCCCCCATTCCACGCCCCCAACCGAAAAGGCAACTATTGAATTCTTTCATGTGGAGAATTATGACAAACGTCGGAAGTATTTAAATACTAAACTCAGCGAGATTATGAGTAACCTCAGGCTTAACCGGATTTAAAAGCCTGCTGTTGCGTTGTCCATCATTTTTCTCTTCAATGGGATCACAAACACAAGCTCGCAGGGCCACTTAAAAAAAAAAAAAAGTAAAAATAAAGGATAAATTAAGTGCCCACAAAAATCCCCCCCCCCCCTTTTTTATGCTGATAAAGTCTCGAGTTGATAATTACAATAATGATACTCATCACTTAGGGATCTGCTCTAAAAAATACAGGGACGCCACAGGGTAATTTTAAAGCTGAACAACTGCCTACAAGATAGGCATTTAACAAACCTCGACGCACCGAAGTCGATCAAAGGTGAGGAAAGAACGGCAGTGTTCTAAGCTGGGGAGTAGGCAGGAATGGGGAGTAGGCAGGAATGGGGAGTAGGGAGGAATGGGGAGTAGGGAGAAATGGGGAGTAGGGAGGAATGGGGAGTAGGGAGGAATGGGGAGTAGGCAGGAATGGGTAGTAGGGAGGAATGGGGAGTAGGCAGGAATGGGAAGTAGGCAGGAATGGGGAGTAGGCAGGAATGGGGAGTAGGCAGGAATGGGGAGTAGGCAGGAATGGGGAGTAGGCAGGAATGGGGAGTAGGCAGGAATGGGGAGTAGGCAGGAATGGGGAGTAGGCAGGAATGGGGAGTAGCAAGGAATGGGGGAATGCAATTTTGGGGAATACGCTGGATTCGGGAGTAGGCAGGAATGAGAAGTAGGCAGTAAGTTTCGTTAAATTTATTAATTATATTAGGCCGATCTCTTGCTTTACTTTAATAGATCCCTGCCAATTATAGGGTTTGAGCTCCCTTTACTTAAAGTTCATAGTTTAATTATATTTTTGTCACTCATAACTTTGGGCCTCTTAAATATCCGAGGCACACCTAATGGCTCTGATATTAGGCCTATCGTGAATGTCTGCCTTTCGGTCTAAAAAAACTTGTGGAGAGGAAAGACATCAATGTCAAATGTGCCATTAAATGAATAGGTTATAATTGACTTATTATACCTCGTAAAGAATAATGAGAAACGTGCAGATGGGATTCGACAAGGTGACAAAAATTGTTGCATTTAAAATGGTTTGTTAGAAAGAACCAGACTTTTCTAACCTTATATTTGTAGGGAAAGCTAAATTTATACGCCTACTATTTTACGGCAAAAGATGTTAAGATTTGTATCTCTCTTGAAGCCTATCCAGTGCCGCCCGTGGTTTGCCAAGATTTTTGGACACCCCTTCCATGAAAAATATAGCTCTAGTTGGCTGAAAATGCCGCCCTCCGTGTGAAGAAAATGATACCCCCTTGCTCGTTCCTTTAGAGGTCACAGCTTGTGGAAGGCCCAAGTTTTACTTGAAAGAGAAAACATAGGATATGTGAACAAAGTTTTGTCCAATCAAAATGCCAGATAGGAATTTGATAAACTTCCAACGTTTTAAAAGTGTGTCAGAAACGACCCATTTTTGTTTAATGCTGGTGTGCCATTACATACCAAGATAAGAGTATATTTGGACAAGTAGTAGTCCACCAAAGTGATCTTGAACGGTATAGCTTAAAAAAAAAAGATAACACAAAAATATGGCCCTAATTTTCGGGTGCACCCGTGGAAACACTATATATATATATATATATATATATATAAGAATGAGCTAGGCTGACCGTAACGCTAAATAACCGAAAAGATTTATATAAGTTCGGATTCTTAAAAACGATCATTATTATTTTCTATTATTTTACGGAAATCGAATAAATTTAAATGCGCAAAAATTATTATATATCCGATTTCATTTTAGTCAAAGTTTAATTATTAAATTATTATTATTATTATGAATTACAAATACATTTAAAGTAACAACTAAGGAACTATTTTAAGCATTTTATATGCTTTTGAAAGTTATGACAAAAAAATAAATAAAAAAATATAATCAAAGAATTACACCGTAATCACACTTATCGGGAAAACTCCAACATCAGTTATTTTCAGTGCGTTTGCTGTGCTTTGTTAATATTGCGAAATAAAATTAAACTTAATTTGTTCTAAATAATAACGCAAATAGCGCGAATTGCCTATTTATCCAAAAGCTAACATTCTTTGATTTAATAACAACGCGTGACAAAACTGATAAAGTATTTTCCACTTCTTAAAAGTAAAATTAGTACATAAAATTGATTGCTTTTTAAATTTTTAATAAAATACACAAAAATGTTAGCTTTGTATTTTTAACATTTAATATATTTTTACTACTATTAATTCCAAAAATATACTTTTATTATATTTATAACGTTATAAACACGTAACATTTAAATATACTTTTAGTAAGAAAATGCCGTTTACGTCAATCAGTGCAGCGAAACTCCATAGCGAAATAGCATTCACTAAAGCACCTATCACTCATCCTAAGAAGAACAAACCATAAAAAGTACAAAAAATGTGTGATAGCGTATGGATATGATTATAATCCGATGGAAGTTTTTATTAATTTTATTAAAATCTGTGGGGATGGTGGCGGTTGCCCGAGACTTTGATTTTGCCCCAGTCAGCACAAGATACGTCTCAGATTAAAGGAATGAATTTGCTAGTTAATTAACCTTTTTAGGTACATGCATAGCGGGGTAGAAAATAGAATGTGTAAATTTTTACGTGGATGACAATGTATTTAAATCTTATGGTATTACAATTGTGAAAAAAAAGGAGATGTTACATTCACTTCTTACAAATAAACATATGCTTACCAATTAAGAAACGCAATGGCGTTTAAAAAACGTGGGTATGTTTGCATAAGTATACCCATGAATATCAAACCCCAATATTTATATACGCTTGAAAATGTAATTTCGCAAAAATGGAGATGGGTTAATTTTTTTTAAAAAAATTAAAAAAAATTAAATGTTTTTTTTTTTTACTTTGTGAAAAGTGAAGTGGGTGTGTATTTTCATAAGATTAACTTTAAAAAAAAAAAAAAAAAAAAAAAAAAAGACACCCAAGTCTGTTATAGACACCAAAGTCTGTTATAGACACTAAAAGTCTGTTATAGACACTCAAGTCTGTTATAGACGTAAAAAACGGTTGCGAGATTCTAATTTAGTTAAAAGAATTCTTTGTTTCACGATTTTCCGATAATGTATAATTTAAAAAAAAACAAGGCAATACTTTGTTTAAATTTTTGATGACGATATCACTGTATCAATTTCGTTAATATCAAATATATTTATATCATATATAGAGTTTTAGTTATAAATTTAATATTATATTTTCACGATTTTTAGAGATAAAAAAAAATTTAGTTCAAGGGCCCGAAAAGGGGTAGGGTAGGCCCAACACTTAACATTTTAAAAACACGTGACATCTAAAGTATTTCTCCAGCGTAGAAATCCCCTCCCCCCCCCAAATAACTTCTTTAGTGACAATAATGATACAATTAGTGATAATTTAGATTTGGTAATTTAATGTCAAGTGTGGAGGGAAAATATGTAGTTTAGGGGCATGAAAGGGGGGGGGGTATGGTAGGCATATAATATATAACAGATTAACTTCTTCTCAAAACTTAATGATGTTAGCAACGTAAATATCATTACATAGATACTTCTTTTAAAATTTAGGAATTGTGATGAGTTTTGCAATAGCCGGTAGAAATTATCGCAAAGGACCTACCACTATTACCCCGATAACATCGGGTCATATATTCTAGTTCATAAGAGTGAAAATGTTCAGCGTGTTCTAGAAGACGGTCTTAAAGACAGTCAGTAACTTGTGATGGAAATGTGAGCAATAAAATGGCTATTAGCTTGTTGTGATAAACAAAATTTTGTGCGCAATTATTTTTTCCAATCCTTTATATCAACTTCACTTTTTTTTTCGTGGCAAAAGCTTCGGACGGGTAATCACCCGCTTCACGTCAACCTTTCGAGCTGAAACTTGGCACATCGACTAGTTGCCGATGACAACATATTATTTAAAATTTTAGCCATGACGTAAACACTGTCAACACATAATGCACTCTACTCTCTATCTAAAATAAATGAAATTGAAAAGGATTAGAGGATTGAAAACTGTGACGCCTTATATGGGATTGTCTCTAATCAGCCACGGAATTATGAGAAGCATACTCTGAAGAGTAAAAAAATCTAGACAATTATCAAATGCCTATAAAGGCAAATTAACAATTTTTGCACAGAAGGAAAGCAACGCCACGAAGAAGTGGGTGTCATGGAGAAACTATAAAACATACACGTTTATCTAAGAAAAAACAACATTTCAGCTGTGAAAAAAACAAATTGAGGGCAAATTTTGGAATATAATTAATGTCTCGGTGATGCTTCCTCGGAAAAAACAGAAAAAAAATCTACACAAATAAAAAGTTCAAGAACTGTGTTAATACTTTGATTAATAGTTCAGCACAATATTAACAGCAATCTATTTGAAATTAATAATTTAGAAATAAACAAGAACGTCAGCCCGTAAAAAAACATTATCTTGTAGACCTGCATGTGAATCACATTTAAAATGGTGGTAATGATTGATCACAAGGGTAACAATCTAGTGTATGTTGGTTATAACATACTGTCCAAATAATAATAAAACAAATAATCATGCAAAGAAATTGTACAAAACTAACAATTTCTTCAAATAAAAATAATGTTTTATATTATTTTGATACAGTCGTGTAATGATCTGTACCGTTAACGGTATATGGGTATTTAATTATATTTTAAGCAAGAAATTCAACTCATTACATCATGTATCTCAGACCAGTCACTGCGATTTGTTAAATAGTGTTGGCTATCCGTAATTCAACTGTTACTACTAATAGGCATTTATTAAACAAAAACAGCGAGTCGCACACTTATTTACACCACTTAATCGTTTAAGACTCACTGTAATCCACTCAAGTCTTGTACCTGTTGTCACTGACACTTGACTTCTCAATCCACACTGGCGTCAAATTGACGATGATCAAATGTATGCAAAATAAAATTTATTACAGTCATACTCAAGCTCGACCAAAACATGTAACTAACTCTCTTTCTCGCTTGGGGCAAGCATTTGTGATAACAATTCAATATGTCGTCGCCCCCCCCCCCCCCCAAAACAACCCTCACGTTCTAAATAAGTCTTTGGTAAACGTAATCGTCTGTAGCGGCAAAATGTCGTTTCTTATCAGCACGGATATTGATTTAAAAATATAATTTTTTTATTTGGGTAAAGTTTCCTTACTCTGAGGTCTGTTTGTATAACCTTCACCTTACCCCGTGGATGGAATCAACCAGTTTATTTATTTATTTTTTATTTTTTTGTTTTTTTTTTGTGTTTGAAGTTTTTGTCCTTAGCATATTATCTAGCATTGCCTATTGGACCTTGGTAGTTGCCTAATTTACGTAGCGTATCACATGGGCACACGAAAAAGACGTCTCCATTGGACTTGAATAGTGTGTGAGTAGTACACTGTGTTTAGGTAGTACCATGTGTGTGGGCAGTACCCTGTGGGTGGATAATACCCTTTGGTTGGGCAGTGCCCTGTGTGTGTGCAGTACCATGTGGGTGGGCTGTACCTTGTGGCAACAGCCGGTGACAAACACAAAAGATCACATAAGGCCTAAAAAAAATTACACGAATCTTAAACCTTCACCATATATCTGGAGGAGACCAAAAAAAAACTGGTAAGTCAAGGGGCACTATTCTGATTGCTTTGTCCCCATTTAAATCATTGGAAGGCACTCGCTGTTCTTGCCACAGAAGAATATCTTGAAATTAGGCAACGATACTAGCGTCTCCATTGAATAACTAACTAGGTTACTGTTTTTCGGCAATACTAAACACTCAAAAGGGTTCACATTCTAGTGAGTCATTTATACAAACACGGAAGAATGAAAAAGACTGGACTGATAAAAATTTAGATTTAAATAGAGGATTTTCTTTGATGCAGACTGAGTATTAGGCTGGTGCCATTCATCAAAACTTGACAAATACCACCGTCGTGTTTGACACAGTTGAAGGTAACGTCTTGCTGCGAGTAACAGTGTCAAGGAAAATATTTCGTGTCTCTCGTAAACCACGTGCGATGACCACGACAATAAAACAAGGACGCAATTGAAAGCCAAAGACAAATTAGCCCATACATTCGAGAAATTTGGGTTATTTTTCTTTGCAAATCTCAGCCGACACTATATTCCCAGAAGTAACATCACAGTTGACACTACGGTGACACATTTCGACCGTCCACGACTATTGTAATTTAAGGATGACAACAATTAACAGGCAAGAATGTCTGGAAGTTTGGCCCTTGGCTAGTCTTCGTTTACGGATCTCCTTTCGATTGCCCTGTCGTAGCCCTATAAGGTCCACCTACTGTCTGAAGTCTTAATGAGCCCAGTGGAGTACAGATTAACATGTTTTTGTACTATCTGAATTGAATTGCCATTGTACACTTATGCAAATGCACACATACTAATACAGGGTGGCTGCACGGTTTAAATCGGGTTAATTCCAAGCTTGTGAACTCAAGTTCAAATCCCAGCAACATTCTAGACGAGCAGAAAACACCAACAGCACCCCAGGGTGGATGGGAATCGATGATCTAGGATGGCAACTAGGTAGCTAGGGTTGGTGCCGCCTGGAGCGGGCCAAGTTTTTGCCACCCCTTCCGTGAAAAAAAGAACCCCCTCTGTAGTTGGCCGAAAATGCCTCCCCTCAATATTAAGGAAATTATTGCCTGCCGGTTCAGACCGCCCCCCCTCCTTGCTACGCCACTGTAATACTGCCCAAAATGTATTGACCTGTAGCACTATAACCTTATATTACATAATATCTCACAGTAAGGGTAAAACAGCCCGCAATGACCGGACTCCAGATTTTTGTTTTTTTTTAAATTTATTACAGAAATGTTTTCGTATGTGATGAGGCCCCTATTCATTTTTTTAAAAATGTGGTAGCCCCCCCCTCTCCCTCCCCCCCCCCTCCCGGAGAAAAAGAAAAATTGTGGCTTGATTAAAATGTCTTATTACCCTTGGATTTTAATTATATATATATATATATATATATCGCTGTTCAGATAAAATGAGACTTGATTCGCTCTCCCCCTAAAATAATTGTAACGTCTTTGACCTTTGGACTGTAACAATGACGTAATCAAGTTTTCTCTGAGTCTAGAACCGATATGGCCTGGATGATTGTTGTTTTCAACCATGGTTCACACGCTTAAAAAAAAAATCACATTCTCGACTGCTGATTTGTGTTTCTGCTTTGTAGATTTTAGTTGGCATTGCCAGCCGTGTCGAAACTGAGGCAGATAGCGTATCGATTTCTATTATTATTAAGGGAAGCTTCTACTTGAGTACCGGTATAAAGAGTTAATGGATTAATTATTATTTTTTTTTTTTTTTGAATAGTAAAAGTTTATTTTTTATTCTGTTTAAGGCCTTCGTTTGTGAAACCTTAACTTTTGACCATACACTAGGGTTAAGCCGAGGAGAATTCCAAAATTTATTATTTTTTTCAGAAATTCCTACGGCCGAATCAAAATGTTACTATACCAGCATTTTTTTTTTCAATGGCTAACCCTCATTCCTACCATCTTTCCCAAGACTTTACTTTCTCCACCACCACTTTCCCTCCTCTTGCTCATCTTGACTCTTCAACTTCCCCTCCCCTACCCCAATCGTCTCTTGTTTCAATGTTCCCATTCAATGACCTCTTCACACCTCATTTCTCCACCATAACAATCAGCCTACACTGAACCTTGATACAATCAATTTTCTCCGTTATTCCCTTTCTCTTATAATAATATGTAATCTAAAACGTTAATGCCTTCACTGCTGGGCGATTGTCACTTTGCTACGCAAGCATTTGCCAGTTTTCTTGGAGGGCCAACTGTGCTCGACCGTGGTCGTGGCCACGCCCCTGTCCCGCACACTCTCTGAACGAGTCTTCGACCCGCATTCTTTCACGTAATCCAGTGGTTCCCTAGACTTGTTCGAATCTTGGCACCATTGCTGAATTTAGGTTGTCACAAGGCTCCCCATTCAAATTTCAATTATTACACTGCAAAGGGTGATTTAAAAAATATTTAAATTATATTATAAGATAGGTAAATAAAAAACAAATGCAGGTAGGCCTATTAAGATCACAAAGTGCCACCTAGTAACCTGAGTTACTGGTTTCTACTAGGAAACCTTTGAGTAAGCCGTGGCCACAGTCGTTATCAAAATCGCTGTCATCATCAAAATGGTAATACAGTACAAGCCTCAGGCACAGACAAAATTCCTCGTTCTTCCACTCAATTCCATTACATAACACACACACACACAAAAAAAAAAAAAAAAAAAAAACAGACTGTTGAATACAGTTTAATGAAGGTCAATAAGTTTATAAAACTGCAATTTTTCTTTGCTACTCATGTATTAATACTTTCTGCTGCTAATAGAGAGGTCAGGTAGGCCTAGAGCCAGAGCATTTTTCTCGATTATTCTTAGCCATTAAAAAACAAATCACTGTTGAAAGTAAAAGGTCGAATTTCAAAGCGGAAAAAAAATCAACAGAACAAAAATTTCAAATAGAACAATAATTGATGTCATTGATGGACTGAGGAAAAGTCATTTTCCCTGGGATTAGTCCGAGGGGCAGGGAACAAACAAATAAATAACATTTTTTTCTTCAGGTTTTAGACTTAAAGTTAAAGGGCAATTGCTATTGTATCACTTGTTCTCAAAAGTTTTGATCTCTAACATTTGTTATACAGCCTTACTGTACATGATCATGATGTGTTGCCACAAAATTCAACACGTTTTACCAGATCATCTCTGTCATGTCAGTCAGAAATTTTTTGGTTTAAATCTACAAATAAAAAAATAATTTTTAAAAATAATTTTAAAAATCTTTACATATTACACATAGGAAGGATTGTCTCCCCTGAATCTTAAGATTTCTCCTTTGATAGACATTGACCTACAACTACAACATTATCTAAGTTTTACATTTATCACCCAAGTGTAGAACATTATAAAAGCACAGTTGAACATCATTGAAACTTTGATAAATTTTATTCAATCATATGACACAATGTAAAAAGCCTTCTTTGTAAAAAGAAAAAAACAGAAAGAAAGAAAGATTACACCGGCTTCACACAAGGACTGTTTCAAGATTACAACGGCTTTATATAAGGACTATTTAACCATAAAACCTGAACATTCAAAATCTCATAAACCAGGTCAACGAATTTTTTTGTTATCACAAGGGTCTCAATGGGATGAACAGTTCATCACTGTCAAGCCAAAGTTATAAATATACATCACACAGTCATTTTACAAGCCAGATTATGGTTGATCACATGTGCATCCATTAACAAACAGAGCAAAGGTCAAAGTAATCACCCGTGCCAGGTGATACTGTTGTTTATAAACTTAATCACAAGTCCTAGAGAGTCCATCCTAACTTTTGCTAACCAGCAATGCTACAGTGTGCCGGTAGTAGAGACAGGTGTCAGCATACCATCAACATGGTGTGTTTAAAAATAAGAGATAATCCTTACACATTGTTGCATCATTTAAGACTAGAAGTGCCATTTTGAGATATTGACATACAATGTAACTTCCACTCAGGTCATTTCAATACATCTTCAAAATACCTATATATAACGGTAACTAATGCTAGTTTTTTTCTACAAATTTTTATTACACATTTAAATCTTTATTGCCATTAAAATTAATGAAATGTGTGCAGTTCCGTCTAGCCCACCAGTTGCAATAACATATATATATGAAGATGTACAGGGAACATTATTTTATAAATAATTATGTTATTACTATTGGTGGGTTAGAAGAAACTGCACACATTTTATTTAAAAAATTTTTTTTTTTAAATTTGTGCAGTTTCTTCTAAACCATCAGTAGTAATAAAACATATATAAAGATGTACAGGGAATTACATGAAATCAGCAATGAACTTTTATATATAAGCGAGCGAAAAATGGATTTTTATTGGGGGGGGGGGGACACCCCCAGAAAATACAATAACATGTTGTTCAAAGCTGTAAAAATGTTACAAGGAAAAACAAATTGCTTCAACCCTGAAAAATATAAATAGGTATGAAAGACATATAAACAATTGTAGCATAGCTGAAATAGTCATAGAAAATTCTATATAAGAGGCGAGTGTTCATAAAATATAATTTTTTGTTGTTGTATATTTCAAATATTTGTTAATACAAAATCCACAAAGTGTTTATTTTGTTAAAATTTTTTGTTACAGTGGCAAATAAAAGCCATTTCTAACTATGAGAAAATCTAACATGATCATTCCATACAAGTTTATAAAAAAATTTAATGAAAGTTTTTGAGATGATATATTTACAATGAAAGAGGTGGACAGTTTTTAGGGAATGTATATTTTTTTAGAGGATTCTTTACGCTTTTAATTTACTTATGTTATATTTGTATGTGAAAAATAAACATATAATCTTAGTACTGACTGGGGAATTATGAACATATGAATTTTTTTTTAGTATTTACACAATCTCAAACAGTCAATCACCAAGACCATTCCAATTAGGTTTTATAAGAATAATCATAACGTCACACCTCCCTAAACTTAAACATGACATGGTTTAGTTAAAGATTTTTAAAAATCTTTATTCAGTAGGCTTCATCACCTGCTGTGATAATTGAGCAACAAGGCATGTTCTTTGCATTGCACTCCTTAGCCATTCATGGTGAGGATAATTGACAAGACTGCTTATAAACTTATGCAAAAAATTGTTCATTAAAATATCCTGAAATTATTTTCTTCTCCCAAAATATCTGGAATAGCCAATTAACTATAAGAACTCACACAAGTATAAACCTGCATTCTAAATAATCCTGGTCAACACATATGGTTCCTATGTGCACATTAATGAAGCGATAATACATTTTTAAAAAAAAATTCGGAATGTGCTTATATCACTCGCTGCTAGCCACAATAAATAACTTAACTAGACTGAAACAAACTTAAGGCAATGAAAGGCACTTTCAAAAAAAAAAATTAAATACTTTGCTATTGCCTCCCAGATAGAACTCTATCCTAGTAGAGATCAACCCTTTTTTTTTTATTTGTGTGTTGGGTAGAAAAGGAGTTATTGTGGTTATAACATCAAAATGTAACACGGGGGTGGGGGGGGGGGGTCTCAAATTAAAATTAAAAAAATAGGGGCTGCATGAGATACTAATGGATGGCACATTGGCCATAAAACATCTAGTTAAATTATCTTGTATTGTAGTTCTTAGCACCAAACACTTTTGAGAGTTCCTGGAAAAAAATAAATAAAAACTAAGCTGAACTTTGAGAATTATAATGCAAGAATTTATTAAAAAATGAGAAGGAAAAAAAAGATACTTTAGTGCAATAACATGTACATTTTATTCATTACATTTTTTTTTTAAATTTATGATGGAGATATGTGGATGGGAATTTGGGGAGGGGGGGAGGTGTTTTTTTTTTAGGTTATTTCACTGGTGCTTCCATTAAATTAAATTGCCAAGTACAAAAACATTCCAGTCATGGTAATAAAAGGAGTACATATTTATAAAAGAACTTCATTAAAAAGAAAATCTTTTACATATTGGCAATTCTTAGCAATTAAACTTAAATATCTATCTGTATTGCATGTGGAACAGTCTCTACAACTTAAGAGATTCATAATATATCATTTGTAACAGAACACAAATTGCATCAATACTTGTACAACAAATTGTTCGGTTTAATCAAGGGGAAATAATCTCATTAAAGAATGGCACAATGAAAATGAAAAACTCCTCTGTACATTTATCATATATTATTGTAACTTTCTTTATGATAAATGACAACATTTGCAACCATTTCTCTTAAAATTAATAATTGATCCATTTAAAATATAAAATAAAAACTTGTAAAAATAAATATACTTTTCTACAGCACAGGAATATTGCAACATACAAAAATTCAATTCTTTCTACCTCAAATGTATAACACACACTTTTTTTCATTGGCCTTTAAATGAAAGCTAGCTAGCAAAATGTAAGCATTGAAAACATAAATATTTTTTGTGTTGCCAAGTTATACAAACTTAATATAAAAGAAATGGATTTCTCTGGATTGAACAAAAAGAATTTGTAATATTCTGAATTTAAACAACTAAATTGCTCTGGTGAACTTTGTATTGCCAGTGCTAATTTTAGCAATTATTTGTAGCAGCCTCCCCTGATGCAACAGCAGCAGCAGATCTTGGTCAACTCGCTGATTTTCTTCTCTTCCTTAGGTGTGACTTGTGACCTTGTGAAGGTCAAGAAGACCTGCTCCAGTGTTGTCTGATGGACAGAATAATCAGAGACATTGAGATTCACTTTTGTGGCCTCCATCAGTGAGAAGACTTGAGCCAATCTTATATTTGAGTCTGGAACTTGGAAATGGATGTAGCCCTGGTGGTCATCAAATACCTTGGAACACAAAAAAAACAAGCATCTTTGATTATGGCCATTTTTAACCAAAAATTTTGAATTTTTTTGGGCTAAAAGCCTTCTCTGGCAGATAAAAAATACAGGCATATGAATTTATTTCAATGTGTCCCATAAAATAACTGTTTTGCAGAAAATACATTTTACCCACACATAAAAAAATGTATAACATGTACCTTTGCTTCAGGGAAGTTTTCTAAAATAAAATCAACAACCGGCTCATTAGGTGCAGTGCTGCCATCTGGCAGTGCTCCAAGCTGGATAATCAGGGTGTATCCTTGTCCAAATTTGTTTTTCAAATGCTGTGGGCTGCCCATGCACATGAACTTTCCATTGACCATAATTGCTATACGGGTACACAAGGCATCACATTCTTCCATACTGGAAATAATTTTTTTTTAAATTGATCAATGACTAAAACAAATGTCTTATTACAGGAATGGGCACAACGCATAGATGAAAATTTTAAAATAAACCCTATACAACTTTCTGTTGATTAATTTGAAGGATATGATGCATGTCTGCCCTTCTAAGCAGGAAAAAGTATGAATTAATTATGTAAAATTAAGTTAAGCATATAAGTAAATACATATTTTAAACAAGGAAATATAAGGAAAAAAAATAGTCATACCTGTGAGATGTTAGGACCAGAGTGCGCCCTGATGCTCTGACTTGTGACAACACATTCCATAGTTGCCTCCTGGCCTTGGGGTCCATACCTGAAGACGGCTCATCAAGCATAATAAATGAAGGGTCCCCAATAAGAGCAATGGCAGTGCTTAGTTTTCTTTTATTGCCTCCACTGTCAACACAGAACAAATAAAACACATTTGAGTCCTAATATTTTTCACTCATGAGGAATTTGTGAAGAAAATATAAACAGGTTAATACAACAGCACAGTCCCTCATGTGGCATTTTTGAAAATTTTGGCAAATTTAAAAAAAAAAAAGTTTTAAGGTCATTAACATAATAATTATTTTAATGTTTTAAAGGCGTGTAACAAAAAAAACATATTTACGTTTATAAAATATATGGGTAAATAAATTGTATTTTAACATAAAGATTATTGGTTAATGCATTGTATTTTGACATAAAATATATGGGCTAATAAGTTGTATTTTAACAGCAAAATTATGGGCTAATACATTGCATTTTGTAATAAAATTTATGTGTTAATACATTGTATTTTGACATAAAATATATGGGTTAATAAATTGTATTTTAAGATAAAAATTATTTGCTAATACATTGTATTTTGACATAAAATATATGGGCTAATAAATTGTATTTTAACATAAACATTAAGGCCTCAAACATTAACCACTCAAGGGACCTGGCCAGATTAAGAACAGTAAAAAAAAAATAAAAGAAAATGAAGTTTCATTCCTCATCAGTAAAAGTCCTATATTCTTCTGGTAAAAAGGTTTACCTGTACAGGCCAGCAAGCTTGTCTGCATGTGGTCGAAGCATTAGAATGTCAATGAGTGTGTTGACCACCATAAAGATATGACTTTCTGGCACACCACGAAGTCTTCCATACATTGTCAGGGTCTCACGCCCGGTCATCTGGTCAATCAGAGCATCAAACTGTGGGCAGTAACCCATATTGGCCTGAACCTGAAATATTAAACGGCTAGTTCATTAACTATTCGAGATGACAAAACTTTCTTAATGGTTACCACTTAGAATAATTTAAAATAACCTTTTTACACTTCAAAGCATGTTACTAAATTACACAAAAATCCATGGATTTTAATTTGCAGCAATCACCTAATAACAACATGATGATAAATTTACCTGTTTGATCTCACTACGGACGTCAAATCCTTTGAGATAGGCATTCCCTCCAGTGACCATGACATCCCCTGTCAGCATTTTAAATGTTGTAGTCTTTCCAGCACCATTCTGACCCAGGAGGCCGAAGCACTCTTGTTCAGGAACCCCCACACAGATGTGGTCAACAGATACAAATGAGCCATATCGTTTGTACAGATTCACTAGCAGAAGAGAGTCTGGGGATAAAGAAGGAGGCTTTCATTATCATATGACAAAGTAATGTCTTAATTACCCCCCCCCCCTGTCTTAACTGGAAGGAAGATTTAATTTTTAAAAAAAACATATTTAAACCTTTTTGGGGATTTCAGGTCTTATACTATGTCTGTTTAAAGCTGAGAATTTGACATAAAAATGACTTAAAATGTAAGAGCCAGGAAGGGTAATATAATACCAAACCTAGAGGAAAGTTAACAAAAACATAGAAAATTACAATACAGCCAGATGTGCACAATACAGCAAGATGTGCACACATTGACAAAGTCATGAAAGAGCACCTTTATTGGACAACACTGACGCTGGAGATGAATTGATACGCTGTCTTTCTGCTGCAACATCGCTGTCCTCAACATGACTGGCTGCATGCTCAAATGCTAGAGGTTCTGGGCCAGAATCTGGAGCCCCTCGGATTAAGTACCTTAAAACACAAGCACAAAATATAAGCACTTTATTTACAATGCCTTCATGGAGAGAATGCAATTTTTAAAAAAGATTGTTTTTGACTATTGTGACCCTAGATAGGCATTATATAACATGAAAAATATTTTGTTTAAGATTTTATGTGTCTTCCTCAAAATTTTTTTAAAATGTTCAAATAACTATAAAAATTAATTATCACATTGCTAATTTTATCATTTAATTACCAAATACGCTGGAAAATATGATACTCAATGAGCAAAACTATGGCAAAGTAGACAGCTCCCTGGATGGCCATGAAAAGTAAGTAAGTTCCAACCCCTGGCTTTGTCATAGCCAAATAATCCTCTTGAAAATCAATACAGAATCCAGTTCCCGAACATGTATCTGAAAAAAAGAATCAAATTAAATTAATATTTATTACAGTTTCAATTTTTGTTAAATTTATTTGATTGAAAAACAATCCTTTATATTATTATCTAAATTTCTTAATTAATTATATAAAATGTACCGTTATTTTATAGCAACGTAGCGAAGATGATGCTGAAGAAATCCCAAACTGGCAAGAACACAGATTGGTTTAGTGTGTGTGACAAACAATGTGTTATAGCTAAGCCACATTGTTACAAATTAGAAGAAGAGTTGAGTAAATTTGGATGAGATGATTTCTAGGCCTATCACATGTCTGTGCAACGTGCAGCAGGAAGCTCAAACCTAAATAACAGATATTCACTCACCATACATTTTCAATTTCAAATCCTCTATATAGTATATTCTTTTCAGAAGTTACTAAAAAAGTTTCTGTGTAAGAAAATGTGTGCCATATGCTCAGAAACCTATAGTGGTTATTATTATTATTATTATTATTAGTTGTCTTATATAGCGCGGTAACCCAGCCTAGGGACATAATCGTGACTATAAAATAAAATACATTAATGTAATAAAGAACAGCTGTAGATAGACAAAAATGAAAACTAATGCATATTCACCCCACCCACTCTAGAAATTTTACATGACAAGCCATGGACGGCGGCCAGCAACATCATTTATCGGTCAGATGTAGGGAATCGGTCTGGGTAGTAGAATTTAAAGAGATGTGTTTTGAGTGCAGTTTTGAAGGCTGTGATGGTTGATATATTGCTGATGTGTAGTGAAAGAGAATTCCATTGTTTGGGGGCACAGTAAGAGAAAGATCTTTCCCCGCATGTTTTTGTGCGAGTCTTGGGGACAGAAAGAATACGCCCGTCTGCGGAGGAGCGAAGCTGTCGAAGGGGTGAATAGACAGAGAGAAATTCGGTTAGATAGGAAGGGCAGGAATTCAAGAAAAAGTTGTGGCAGAGAACAGAGACTTTATAGTCAATCCGTGCTTGTACAGGAAGCCAATGAAGTGAATGAAGTAGTGGTGTGACATGATCACGTTTTTTTGCCTTTAAAACTATACCACATTGCCTTAGGCCAAACCTGGGTGCTGGGTGGCTAGCGGTCTAAACTGAGTGGACTAAGGTCAGTCAACAACAAAAGCCTAAAAGAGCAAAAACAACACTAGCCCTCCGGGTGGATGGCAATTCTTCCAAGAGAAGGCAAACTCTGAAATCAAACCCAGAGATGGATTTCTGTAGGCTGTACAATTTTAAACATCGAAATTTTGTTAAAAAACTCTTGCGACATGGAGCACAGAAAGGACACAGAGAGAGCACAGTAAGACACAATAAACACTGCTGGTCATCTACTACATCCTGGTCTATTTACAGTTGTCTTGACTAAAAGTCTTGCCATTGGAATGAATAGGCAAGGACAAGAGAGTGAGGCTGACGAATTGAGCAACTCTCCCTCTTAAACACAAAACATTTAGTTTGATGACAGAACCTGGTAATGTTTCAATTTCTAAAATGTTGCAAACTTGTAAGAAATAGTTTGTGCTACAATTTAACCTACTTGGGCAGCAAGGGGAGCTGAATTTTCCTGAAGAACAAAAGAGCTGCAGGGGGAGGCAGGACTTCAAGTTGAGATAGTTTGTGTAAAGTTTGATGAAGACTGTAGCCATGTTGTAGTTTGGAAAGATCACCATGAAAATCCAGTCAAGGGCATACGCGATATCATCTGTTCCTAAACTTGGAAACTGCATCACAAATACGGCTGTTGTCGTGATGATACCTGGAAGAGTACAGCAGAAAAAAATGATTTAAAATTTAAAAAAAAAAAAATAAGTTAACAATTTAAAAGATAACTTATGACAGTAATTGGATGTTGATGTGACTGAGTGAGAATAAAAGCGTTATTTTTTCTCCATTGTTTCATTCAATATTCTCCAAAAGTAGCATGAAAACAACCCAACAATACGTTTGTTACTTTTAAATCTTATGAGTTTTCTTTTGGACACAAAATTAAAAAGAAGTTAAAAAGTTGGGAAGTGATATACCCATTTTGTAGGCTAATACTTGCGAAATTTGTTTTAGTAGTTTAATTTTTAAAGATAAATAAATAGCCACATTGAAAACTACTTGATAAGTTTATTTAAAAAATGTTATATATATATATACATTGAGAAAATGAATACAGGAGGAATTGTTATTTAAGTAATATTAAAACCTTTTGTCATATGAAACTGAAAATAAAGTGTTAAAGATTAAAATGGTTACCAGAAAAAATGTTCAGCATGATGACGACCACGACTCCACTAGGTGGTGAATGGAATGCAAATTGGAATGCGTACATAAAAGGCAACACCGCCCATCCATAGAGTACAAGGTTCAAGATTACAATTCCCCATCTGCCATCCTCAGTGTAAGCTAATTTTGAGTAGGCAAAGAAAACCACCAGAAGCAGAAGACTCGGTATGAGGTAGTTGATGAAATCCCAGACGAAGGTGGGTAGCCAGTAGGTCACAGGTCCAACACCACTCACAACTTGCATGTGTTTTGCCCCAACCTGATAGGTTTTAAAAAATCATAATGCATATTTCCTGATGGTCTTAAATGATTTTCCTTTTCAAATATAACTTTTAAAAAATGTGATGGATGATAACAAATAATGAAATTAAATTTACTTTAATTTTGGGTTATGTTATAGATTATAGGCAAGGATATTGAAATTAACTTATGCATATTTCTGAGATGGAATAGTAAAAAATCTACCTGTCTTTCTTTTATGAGGAAATAGATAAACATAGTTGTAAGGAAGGCCATCCCAAAACTGATGAAAAGGCCTACAGAGAAGCCAGCACCAAGGGCAAGAACAAAGTCAAACTCTGCTCTGTCTTCTTCATTCTTGGGAAGAGGGTTTATTGAGGTCTCAATAGTGGTAGCATTGCCTGCGTAGTGCTGGAGAATACTATTCAGTAAGTAGTTCAGCTGCAAAGTGGAAAGATTTTTAAAAATTTTAAATAAGAATAAGTTATGCTGGTGATTAGTGGTTTGTGAGGGGTTTTGAAGGATTACAAATTTAAAATAATCATACTTTAACTTTGTTCTCCTAAAAACATCAAAAGACTTAAAAGAAAAAATTCCCAATAATAATCAAATTAATTTTAAATTAGATTAGTTTTACTTTTTAAATTTTTTTAATGCCTTTCTGGCCCCCTCCCAGATGAACCTAAAATATATTTAAATTATTTTTTAAAAATACTTTATATATACATATTACTAAAATATGAGTCAGTCAAAGCTATACTTAAAATTTTAGCTACTACTCTAAACCAGGGCTTCTCAACCTAGGGTGTAATTAGTCATAAGTTTAATTTCTAAGTTCTACAGTTCTTTTTGTGTTTCAATTTGTTTTTAAATATACAAGCCATATTTTTTCAATAGTAAATTGCATTGACACTTTTGCAGGGGGTGTGAAACTAAGTCACACAATCTACAAGGGATGCAAGACTTTGTCAAACAATTCCTAGGGGTGGAGAATATCGATAAAGTTTGAGACCACCCTGCACTAAATGATAATTTTGTAGAGTAAAAATTAATGAACTTCTGTCCTTTTCTTGCACCAGCTAAAAACATGTTTGTCATATTTAGTGATTTGACAACAAATATTGATGCCACCGAATGCCGCTCAAGAAGCTTACAGAGATTGGCTGTGCATGATAGGGCTGGCCATTGTAAGCTGCTATAGCTGCTAAAGTTCCAGAAGAGCTGGAATCAATCATCTCCAGTCCAATGACCATTCTTTTGTTGTAAGTCGATGTCCCCAGTTCAACAGCCCGATTTAAAGTGTAGTTGTCAAAGCTGTATTTCTGTAGGTTTTCAAAAAACTCAAATCTGATTATAAAGAAAACATAGATCTACAGGGTGGGCCAATAAAAGTGAGAACATCTCATAAAATGTTATTTAATCACATAAAAGTAGTTTAACTATACCTAGATTCAATAGTTTACTGATTTACTTACTTACATATTGAACATGGTTTCTGATTAGCTAAATATTTTGCAAAAAAAGTATGAAGAATTATAATTAATTAAATTATATTTTGAAATAACTCATATGCTATGAGATGTTCTCACTTTTATTGTCCCACCCTTTAGATGTATATGCATTGACGAACTTGACATCTTTTTATATATTTGTTATAACTAAAAAAAATTTTATGGTACACACTTTCATCGCATGATAAATAAAAAATATGAAATTTATGTACAGAATATTATTTCGTAAATGAAAAATTCATCATCAATGCTATTAATCGTCTTTCAAAAATCTCTGTTTGAAGTGTTCAAGCCCTGTATAGTAAATAGATAGTGGCACAAGACATGTTTAGGTTTGGGAATAAGACACACAACAATTAAGCTGAAGTTTCACCCAGATACCTTCTTTCAGTTTAATCGTCGTGTCTTTTATTGCCAAGCCCAAACAAGTCTTGCTCCAACTATTTATTTGTTTTGTTTTAAATTGTTTGATTTCTGCTAAAAC
Source organism: Omphiscola glabra (assembly GCA_964017045.1). NCBI lineage: Eukaryota > Metazoa > Mollusca > Gastropoda > Lymnaeidae > Omphiscola > Omphiscola glabra. The sequence continues at coordinate 10,607,349 of OZ024799.1, forward strand.
AATTACATTCATCATTCTTTTAATAATTTATTTGCTAGTGCTGGTGGATAACACAAGATCATAAAATTACCCATTAAAACCTCTGCAGGTATTTCTTTATGGAAGTATATATCATTACATAATATAAAAAAAACATACCGCAGTAGGAACGTTTTCTATTGCTGCACCAGTAAATTGACCAACGTAAAGCTTTGCAAACTCTTTTTGATCAGCTGCAGCATTTTGTTGAACTGCATAGGGAATAATTGGACTAGAAAAAGCGTTGAGATTGAATTTTAGAGCTGGCTCTGCTGAGCCTTTAGGTCTTGCTTCATCTACAGCCAGGCCAAAGATGGTAAAAATAACAGGCAATAGAAGCTGGACCAGAGTCACAATCCGATTGCGCCATGTGTGAATAGCTTTCTTGACAAAAAGTCCCCAAAATCTGGAACCTTCCAAAGCCAGGCCTTTGTTTTTGGTAAAACCTTTGTTGAATGCTGAAGGGAAAAAGAAAACTCAACAGTTTTTATTGTTAAGTCGTTTAGAAATTTCATTAATAATTAAAATAATGATTAGCTTTCAAACAAATTTCATCTTAAAAATTAATCAACCCTTAAAAACACATTTTTTCATATAAATCCTTTATATGCATTTTTGTCTGCATTTATGTAATTTTATGTGCTTTATCATTTATGTGATTGTAGCAACTGTTTTTTCGTATGGGAATTGTTTTTATCAAACTAAGTGCATGTAAAACCTAATAGACTAAATAATATATGTCTAACGTACAAAGCACATAATAACAGCTACACATTTAGTTTCCACACAAAAACAAGCACTCATTGAACAAATGATATTTCTTTATCTTCCCCTTAAAAAACAAGAAAAACTGATTGGGGGTTGGGGCTGACAATTTAAAAGAATGTGTTGTCATCAGCAATGAGTCTATGTGCCAAGTTTCAGCTTGGATAGGACGAAGCGAAGTGGATCATTTAGCCATCCGAAGATTTTGACAAAAACAAATGAGCAAAAGCGAAGTTAAAATAAAGGATTAAATAAAATTACACAATTTTTAACTTGTTTCACTGCAGTTTCCAATCCCCGCCCCCCTCCCTGCAACCACTGACCTCTTTAAGACTAGGACGAAAAAATGTCTCTACAGCGATAAGAATTTAGCAATTAAACTTTGCTGCTTCTTTTTTTTTTGTCTTAATATTCAACATGGCAGGATAACACACAAAAGTGAAATAAATTTATATGACAAAGAGTAACTTTAAAGTGCAGCCAACCCCCCCCCCTTTTTTTTCCCCCAACCAAAAAAAACAGCTACTTAAATACATACCCTGGAATCATTTGAATGACCCAAACATTACTTCAGTTATAGTTTTAAATATTTCAGGAAACTTCAATAATTAAAAAAAAAAAATGATTTCAAAATCGTTGTTAAAAAAAAAAAATCTGTTACTCACACATGATATCAGAATTTCCAATTTCCCAAGACTCCTTGTTTTTTAGAGCATCCACTTTATTTGAGTTACCAAATGGAGTGGGACAGCTGCTGTACTCATTGTACTCAGAGTCATCAATGTTTTTCTTCTCATGAGTAAAGGATGGATTTGTATAACCATTAAATCCATTGGCAGAGGAATCCTGACTTTTAACCGAGTCTTCTTCACTGAAGCCACTGTCACCAACTCTAACATTGAGGGAAGAAAGAAAAATGAAATAAGGACGTTTGAAATCAGTAACCAGATTTTAATAATTTATTAAATTCAAATGTTGATTAATGTTGGATTTTTAATATTAAAAATGAAAAAAAATTATGCTTTTGAATGTGGAAGAAATAAATGATCATCTTCCTATTACTGACTTTAAAAATACTTCTTCCATTGTTGTCGCAGATGTCCCAAAGCTGGCTATGCCTAGTGCTGCTTTCTGGTCATCTAATGCATTAAAAAGATCTGGGAACTGGCTGGAAGTGTTGTCAGGCAGGAGATAAGAAGCTTCAGCATTGATGACACTCTCTAGGTCAGCTGTTTTGATTTTGGACTGGATGAACCTAGTCAAGTTATCCACATCACAAGTTGGTTCTTTGACAATCACCAGGTGATAGCCGGCACCTTTCAATATATAAGAAATAAACATGTAAATATGAGAACAATTTATCAATTTTATTATTTTGTTAAAAAACAGCCCTTATTGATAGAACAAGCAATTTCTGGAATTTGTCTCATTTCCATGAAATGTATTAAAGCTTATTTAATAATAAGAAAATCTTTTAAAAATGCATACATTTGTATTGCTTTGGCGTTATCCACATTTGGTAAATATCTTTTTTATATTAATCTTTGTCTCTGGCCAACTAACAAAATTCTGTACACTCAATTAAAGTAATTAGTCTTCATTGCATATTTTGTATAACAGAATTTGATAATGTATCCTTTACAAGTTTGGACACTTAAGATTTTGGTGGAATTAACAGTTGTTAAGCAGGTTTTTGCTTAAATTTGAGAGTAAAAAATGACTTTAAAAAAACAAACTTATGGACATTTTCAGCAATAATATCCTTAGATGACATTAATATCCTGAGTAAAAACAATTTAACGTGACAGTTTCAATAGGTATTTGGAAAATGAAATTACCAAAGAGTTTTTTCAGAAACATTGAACTTCCACAGCACTTGACAACACCTTCAGCCATGATGGCGATTCTGTCACCAAGTAGATCAGCTTCATCCATGTAGTGAGTGCTGAGCACCAAAGTGCGACCACGTCTGGCTGACTGAAGCACATTCCAGGTTTGGCGACGTGCTGCAGGGTCCATGCCAGATGTTGGCTCATCGAGGATAACAACCTGCAATGATAAAGCATTGGCCAAAATATAGGAGTATGAGAAATATTCAACGAGTTCAAAGGCCTTTATTGTTAAATTTCATAGCTTTATGATAATCATTTTATTTACTTAAACTGACTTGGAACCAGTAGTGACAAAAATGGATGGTATTTTTTGTATTTTGTTATATTAAATCAAAGTAGCTGAAGAAGAAAAAAAAAAAAGCATGAAACAAAGAAGAAATATAGGATGTCAAAATTAGTACAAATGTATCACTTTTGCCTAAACCAATAAATATACAGCCCATATATTGCTTTTAGGGGTGATGGGTTGCCGAGTGGTCTAAACTGAGCAAATCTGAAGTTGATGGTCTGGAGTTCAATCCCCGCCAAAGCCCAGTCAAGCAAAATAATAGAAGAATAATCCCAGGCCTTGTGGATTTGTCATGCAAATGCCATACCATCGTCACCTAGTAATGGACGAGTGGCAGCCAAAAAAAAAAAAAATATTGCTTTTCAAAAGAATTATTCTAAGTGATAAAAGTACTTTGAGTGAAGCCATTATTTTTTTACAAAGTGAAAATTTTTTTTAAAATAAACACTTTGTTTACCTTAGAACCTCCGATTAGTGCAATTCCAACAGAGAGTTTCCGTTTTTGGCCTCCTGATAGATTTGCTGAGGCTGTGTCAATCTTTGATCCAAGGCCTACCTCTTGTGCCATATCAAAAACTTCTTGGTCAAGATTTGAGCCACTGTATCCCTTGAGCTGTTGGATTGAGTTAAACCATTGAGATTTTCAAATGTGTTACAAAAATCATCCTGTTTAAAGACTTGGAATGATTTATATACAAAATGGTTCAGGTAAAAAAACATAAGTAAACGAAACACCTTTTCAAAAACGCTAAAAGATTATTAACTCAAAGATAGATATCAACTTTCAACAGGGTAAATACATTAACTAAAAAGAAGTTTGTTTTTTGCTTTGGTTATTTTTTTAGTGTACCATTAACTTTCAGGTAACTAATTTACAATTCCAGTGAGAAAACTAAAATGTATTGTGATATAGAATTTTTAGCCATACTGTTTTCAATTACCTTGGCAAAGAATTTTAAATGTTCCCTGACTGTCATTGTGTCAAACAGTATGTTGTGCTGTGGGCATAAACCCAAGCTGCCTCTGACCCCGGCAATATTTGTACGAATGTCACAGCCATTGACTATAGCTGTTCCACTGCTAGGAGGAATGAAACCTAAGAGCGGAGTATTACTGTATTGCTTCATATTCATTTCCCCTACATGTCACATCATCTCTGTTCAATCATATTTTTACAAGCTCGAACAACAAATACAACACTTGAACAATAAACTGAACACATTTCATTTCTACTTTTTAAAAATAAAAAAAAATTCACAAATATGCATTTCATTTTTCATTATTAGAGTAACTACTTCATGTTTATTTCAGCGAGCCCTAAACAAAAGAAGATTCTCTTACCCGTTAGCATGGACATTGTTGTTGTTTTCCCTGCTCCATTATGTCCAAGTAGGACGGTCACTTGCCCCTCGTAGATGTTCAGGGATGTCCCGGCAACAGCAACTTTTCTGCCAAATATCTAAAAATGATAACACAAATATTTCTGTAATTAAATGACAATTATATTTCTGGCTGGCTTTCCTAATATTTCTATAAATTTACACAAAATAGTTCTGATTTCCAGTGCATGAGCAGGTTATTACTTCAAAAGTAAAAGGCCTAGAAACTGAAAATAAACTGCAATGAAGTGAAAATTTAAGGTCAAAGATTGATAAATAAATTTTAAAAAAAGGTAACACTATTTGTTTAAAGGATAAGTTTGTTCAAACAAAAGAGTTTTTTCATCATGCAAGCAATCAAACATGTCATTTATAACTTATCCATTTTGTCATGTGTATTATCTTGAAGAAAATCTTAATCTTACTGTGCATGAATTTAAAATGTGTATTTCACCTTCTTCAGGTTCAGTATTTGTATTCCAGCTTTTAGATTGGTCGGCTCCTTCTCAAAGTATCTGCTAGCAGGGTTCTCTGCTTCATACAAGCCATCTGAAGACTTAGATGCCCCACACCAGTAAGATTTCTGTGAACATAATATACATGTGTGGTGCAAAATAATTTTGTCAGGGAGTTGGCTGGTAGTTATGGTGGTACAGTGGAGCAGGAAATACAGAATAATAGATTCAGATTGATTGGACATACACTGAGGAAACCAAAATAAAATATTACAAGACATTTGGTGTTATGAAATCCAAAAGATATTGGAATTACAGACCAAAAAACATATGGAAAAGGGACCAAGAGAGAGGGAATGAGAAAAACGTTGAGGTGAAAAGTGAAATGAGCTGGAAAGAAGAGCTCAGAACAGACATAAATGGAGAGACTTTGTCAGTGATGTACGCAGCATCAGGAGCTAATAAGGCAAAGAAGAAAAATAGAAAAATATGATCAATTATTACACAAGTGTTCGGAGAAAATTCTTACCGTAAAACAAAAATAGAAAGGCTTCGGTACACCAAACTCTCCAGGCCTGACATTATCCAGGTACCAGGTAATAAAAAAATGGATGGCTGAGTCAATTAGCAGCATAATCATGCAGCCGAGCAAACTCAGATTGTCATCTACTGTGGCAGGCTTGTGAAAGTTGGTCCACCTAGCACCTTCACCTGTTGAGGTAATAAAAAAAATGAATGGTATTGGAATGATGTATTATGTCAGAGCTTGCGAGTGCATAATAAAGTGATTTTTTTTTTGAAACATTGTTTTATTTTGTCTCCCACTCTTTACACCCCTAGTTAAATTCCAAACACAGTTAAGGTTAGAAGCATATCAAATAAAATGCAAACAAAATTGTAATCCAATATGTCAAAATGAAGCTTCAAAGAAGACAATCTTCAATAAGGCTGAATAGCAGTAATACTACTGAGATTATCCAGAAATACAATAACAATTACCTGTGCCTTCGTGTATGCCAATGACATTAGCCCCAAGGGACATAGCAGTGTTAAACAAGAGACTCGCCCCCAGCTTGGCATTTACAGAAAGCTTGTCATAGCTGGGTGAGATGAAGTAGAAGGGGAAAAAGAAGCCAAAGAAAAGGACTCCAGCTACAGCAGCTCCAACATTTGCTGAAAAAAAAATTCAAGAAATTCGAGATATGCATTCAAATATTTTTTAAACATTTTTTAAAAATGATAACATTAAGCTTGTAAAGAAGGTGACGACAAAAATTATTCTAGGTTTTTTTTTATTTACAATCAACTTTAAAATTTTGTTTACTGCAAAAGATTTATGCCATAATTCCAAACCAACAATTATTTCAAAATCCTTTTTAGGACCTTCTTTAAGTATTTCATAGTTATATCATAGTACATACAAATATATTTTAAAATCTAAATCACCCTTCACTCCTTCATTTAACAAATTATCATACAATTAAAACCCTTTTTATAATTTCTTCAGAATCAGGGATTTTTAACATTTTTACTTGTAATGGACATTATATAAATTATTCTTCAAAATTATTTTCTTTTCAAGGGAAAAGATCAGCTTTTAAATTTAATTTCCTAACCAGCGGTTTCATACCTTCTTGGTATATTTTAGCAAATTATGAAATAGTGTTGAGAGGATATATAGGCCTACTTCAAATCTCCACAATTTCATATAATGAATCCTAGTTGGTTACCAAACTGTTTGTTTGATATTTACACTTGGGAATATATTCAATTAAAAATGCAGGTAATTGTATAGGATTTGATAATTAAGTGGAGTTGAATGGTAAATCTTTCTGAAAATCAATTTACCTTTCTGAACGAAGGTGCTGATCATAAAACTGAATGAGACCATTGACAGGGCATAGCACAGCAGAAACACGAAGAAAAGGCTGGGGTCTGTGTTTGCCAAAACTGAGCCCTGTTTTGACACTGGTATGCTGAACACTATTGCATACATGGCCATGGCTGGCACCAGGTAAATTGAAAATGAAATGAACCAAGAAAGCCAGTGGACAGATGATGTTAATCCCATAAGTTTCATAGACTCCTGTCAATGAGAGATATTGTTTTCATCGTTAGAGATATCTAGCATTATCAGATCATTAAATAAAATTATAATGATACATACAAGAAGCTAAAAAATTTTGAAAATAAATTTAAATATACCATTTATTGTTGCTATTCAAAATAAGCTTTTTTTCAGCACTAGCAACTGACAAATAACATTGTAAACTACTATTTCAGTTATTCTCTTTTGTAAAAATAAGCTAAAATAGAACTAAAAATCATTTTTGTTTGCTCTCATAACCTTTTTTTGGTTCTGTGTTACTAAAAAACAAAATTGTAAATTGTGGTGTGCCCTTAAAGAAATATTAACTATTGAGAGTGCCCATTATTTAGCAAGGGATACTATTTTAGACTATTTTGCAATTAATTTTTTTAATGGAATAAATTCAAAATATTTTTTTTATTTCTTTTATTCTTAATTATTTGTTCACTACTTTGGTCCTCTCTTGTCTTTCTTTTAATTTTAGCGACTTAAAATGTGCCAAACTTTATATTAATTTTTTTTATGCTTTTCATCTCAAAGTAGATTGTTTTTGCAGTAGAGTACCCAATGTATTTTTTACATGATAGTATCAAGAACTTGTGTAAATGGAAGCAATGTCATATAAGAAATTAAATTTTTGAATGACTGACACTGAAAAATATTCATATTCTTTCTGTCTTAACCATTAGATGCAATAAGACAGGTCATCCTAACAGTTGTTACCTTGAGCTTTCTCTCTTTCTCATAGACCAAGTTCTTTGTGTTGATGATTATACTGAGTATGAAGCTGAGCACTATGAACAAGGGCAGGTTGGTCTGCAGGATTGTAATCATTGGATCTTTAACGTACGGAGGATACGGCATACGTCTCTTGTATATATCAAACTTCAGATCATCAGGATTTTTATTGGCTTCTTTGAGCTTGTATTTTGTTACAGCTTTTCCAACTACACTTTGCAAGTGAAGTACTCCCTTGGCATCGTATTCTGTTGATTAAATAAAGAGCTAATCTTTAAACCTTAAATAAAAAAAAAAGGCTGCACCTATAGGTACACGGGTACCAGAATTGAGAGGTTGAGATAAAAAAACAATTAAAAATATTATTGGGTTTGTAAGACCAAATGAGGGTATCACATGAAAGATAATTGAATGTACTATACGTTTGTAAACTTAATTCTTCATTTTGACTAAAATAAACTACTACAAATGACATCTGAATAGCATTAGTCAAAATGGACCCGGACACGCAGCGCCGCCATTCGCACCCGGGTACCATTAAGCTCAATGGTATTCTGATGTCATTTGTGGTAGTTTATTTTTAGTAAAACTGAAGTATTAACATTTCAAACGTATAGTACATGAAATTTATCTTTCATTTAATACCTCATTTGGTCTTACAAAGCCAACAATAATATTTTAAATCGTTTTTTAATCCCAACCTCTCAATTCTGGTACCCGTGTACCTATATGTGCAGCCATTAAATGAAAAGCTAATCTTTAAACCTCAAAAAAAAAAATACAAAACTACAGCATTGATCAAACATTTAACTAGAAGAGGGTTTGAATTGTTAATTGAATTGCCAAGCAAGTTAAACAAAGAACGTAAAGAAAAAGTTATGGACACAACTTCATAAAGGAAACAAAAAATCAAGCAAGTACAGAAAAGATATAGATCTTTGAATGCATAATGAAGACAATTAGAATTTACTAACTTGGGTCTTCCGTGTCAGATCTGGGTGAATTCGTTTGAAAGAATGGAAAAGTCAAGTCTGTCCTCCACTTGTCAGCTCCACTGTAAGGTCTGAGGGTAAATCTCACAGTTGCGGGTAGCGTTGTCGTGGTGTTGGTTACATCAGGAAACACGATAATGTGATGCATCAAAGTTGAGTTGTAACGGAAATACTCTAAGGCCAATTCTTCTGAACTGAAGGGCATATGGGAATCTTAAAAGAAAAAGAAAAAGTATTTGAAATGAATCATTATAATGATAACATCAGACTAAAGTCGAAACTGCCAGTTATGATCATGTTATTTTAAACAATGCAAGCAGTGCTTTAAATACTCAGGTTTCTTGTCTTTAATTTTAACAGTAGTGTCGGCTCTACGGGGATTTAATTATTTTTTTCATTATTACATATTATTGGAAAGTAGAACAGTGCCGTCTTAAGGTATGGGTACACTGAACAGTTTCCCAGGGCCTCATGCTTCTAGGGGTACTCATGCCTCTAGGGGTCCTCATGCTTCTATTGGGGCATCTTGCTTCTATTGGGGCCTCTTGCTTCTATTGGGGCCTCATGCTTCTATTGGGGCATCTTGCTTCTATTGGGGCCTCATGCTTCTTTTGGGGCATCTTGCTTCTATTGGGGCCTCATGCTTCTATTGGGGCCTCATGGTTCTATGGGGGTCTCATGCTTCTATTGGGGCCTCATGTTTCTATTGGGGCCTCATGCTTCTATTGCGTCCTCATGCTTATGTTGGGGCCTCATGATTCTAGGGTCCTCATGCTTCTATTGGGGCATCATGCTTCTAGGCAGCTTAATGCTCGGAAGTTCTCATATGTCGTGTTTCCCAAGTTTTTTTTTAAAAATCAGTTGCATATTTTGGTGCGGCTAGTTTAAGAAAAAAAACTTACCCACAGCTATAAGAGTAACAATCAGTAGTGTTTTACCTTCTTCTATCAAGTGGCGCCTGGCCAAATTTAAATATACTTTTGTCTTTATTATACCAGATCTATTAAAACATTCTGGTTCTTATGAAACGGTCAACAGGTCCCGGGAGCCATGGTCAATTCATACAAATTGCAAGGCCCGATTAAATCTCTTGCACATATCCAATTCAAAGATGGACTATTTAGATTCCAGGGGTGAAATAAAGATGGGGCCAAAAGCATACCCTCTAGGGGCGCCTCAACCGTAATGAATTTATATTTCTTGTGGCAACGAAGTCTTGGAGGCATGGAGTTAGAGATGGCCCTTGTCGAGGTTAGCCTAATCCTGTCTCTGATAGATGCCATTCCTCCCCTGCCCCCGCGACCCCTCACAAAAACCTGAAAAGCAAACCCAACACTAATAAATTTGTCTGGAAAGAAACACTCAAAATAATTAATGGGACAACCTGGGTCCCAAATGCGTTTCCTAATATTACTTCAATATGTTAGAGAGGAAAAGGGAACCTCACAGCACTGCTTTGCTCAGGGCCTCTCATGATATTAAGACAAGGCCCTGAAGTAGGGTAAAACGTTTTAAAGTGTGCTAGTTAGCTGTTAGTAGAAGTTTGAACGTCAGCAAACACATCAGAACGTTTCTATGTTTGGGAGTAAGAAAGTATTTAGTAGCGTGTATGGTCTGGAGAGTCGTCCTAGAATTAAGGGTCGGGGAAGCGTGGACATTTATATATGATGACATGTTTTGTGAACTTGTAGTTGCTGACGGCGACCGTGTAAGTAAAGAACTGTGGTCCTCTTCACTGCGCAGGGTATTGTTGGTTTTTTGTATTGTTGGTGTTTTGTATTGTTGGGTTTTAAGTCAATTATCAAGTATGGCTAGCACGCGACGTGTGACGAAATAATACTACCCTTGATGGAATTGTTAGCCTATGCTTATACTCATATACAACAATTGAGTCTAACGCACTGCCTAGACTTACCTACTGCGGGAGTTTGTGACAGCTTATCGCATTTCCAATCGATTTCAACTCCACTATGAAATATATTATTCATATACTATATACACTGTCATTTCAGACGCAGCCAACTGCGACGCAAAGCAATGCCTACTGTCCCGTTTTAGCAGCCTTTTCCCAGCCTCCTGGTCGAGTTGAATTTTTAACGGTTTCATTCTCAGTTCGGTTTTAAAAAAAAGAAAAAAATTTAGAAAAAAAAAAAAAAAGGTGTGTCCCGTTTATCTGAAAATGTCTCGTACACATTAGTGAAATCAGAAATGTGTTGGAATCAAATTCCATACCTAATGCAACTAAACTCTCAAGTTCCATAAATAAAACTGTCAAGCTCTAAGCTTGTACCAAGAAAACGTGATTCTATGTATGACAAAGGTCGGCTAATGCTAAGAGATCGGCCCATGACGTCATTTGCATGTTTTTTGTTTTGTTTTTTTGTTAAGTTGCTGTTTTATTATTATGTTGCTGGTGACTTTAGGGTTCATGTTAGGTTTAGGGATAGATTTGGGGTTCAGGTTAGGTTTAGGGATACATTTAGGAAATGTTTTCATTATTTTTAAACGTTTTATTCTTAATTTTACGGGTCACGGCAATCAAGTTGGCGGCCATAGTAAAAAACGCGGGCCTATCTCTTCGCATTTACCAAAAGGTCAATTGAGAGGCTTGAGGCCTCGTTGAAAACTAGGCCTGGGCCAAATATTCCGCCAGCAACACACACACACTTTTAAAAAATGTATTAAAAAGCCAACCCGATCATTGAGTAGTCTATTTTATTTTTTCATTGGTAATGATTTATTATAATCATAAATTAAAACCATAAACCACTAGCGTGTTTCCACGTGGAGGCCTCTGGAAAGTGTAAGTGTAAGTGTACTCAGAGATATGAATATTGGAAAGGGACATTTTAATGAAAATGCTGTGTTACGTCGACCGCTGTGTATTTTTTTCGAAATAGACACAATGCGTGACACATTAGACCAATTCCAAATGATGTTTTGAACACAAGCTATGTAGGCAATAGCGTCTGGTGACAAGCGAATTTATGGATAAAAAATGGTTTCCCGCCCCAATTGCCAACTTCATTGGGCGCCAAAAATTTGTATTTTTCTTTAAAAATCCAAATTAAGTAGCTATTTGATTGTAAACACTTTTTTTCTTTTTGGAAGAGTGTGTCTAAATCCAGGCTTCGTCAGCTTTTGCTTGGCACTGTTAGTTAGGTTGTATACAATTTTGTGTGTGTTTAAATGCCTAACGTCTCTTGCATCTCCCGCCAACCATTGCTTCCGAGAATAGAAGAGATTAATGTTCTATTTCTCTACGTGTTTAAATTTTTATTATGCAGAACTGCCAAATAAAAGGCGTTAAATATATGTCACTAGCGTAAAATTCGGGATGGAAGTACAATTTGGGATGAAAATACAATTTAGGATGAACGAATATTGGGATGGAAGTACAATTTGGGATGGAAGTACACTTTGGGATGGGAGTACAATTTGGGATGGACGCACAATAAAAATGTGTTGGTTAGTTGCATGCATGGGTACTAAAAATTGATGAATCGATTTTTTTTGGGGGGGGGGGGGGTCGGTGGTAGCGTTGATATATTTTGGGGGTTTGAATGGGTCATTTCACTTCCATTTTTGGACCTATCCATAGGGGATGAGGGCTGAATGCCAATGAACGCGTGTATCGTCTTATTTCGGACACATGCAGATGAAAAAAAGGAATGTTATTTAAATTTTAATACTACCATCAAGTTTAAGTTTTTCAACCAATATTTTCATTTTATTTTAAGACGACGTCATTAAATTTTCTTTGGCAGCTTGTTTACATACACAACTTCAACATAACGCTGGTTGATTAAGAATACACGGAGCAGCGCCAGCTAGTGGAACCACACACAAAGTATAATGGGATCATGGCCAGACTTAGACTTGCTAAGGCCCTAAGCTATACCAGGTAAGGAGCCCCGCCTACCATTCTGAATCACATCAGCCGGTCAGAAATCGATGAAAAAAATCGACAGACGGCAAATTGTGAGGCCTTAAACCCGTAGCTCATTTAGTTTAAAGGTAAATGCATCACTGCATGGCAGCGGTTCTCAAACCCTTTGGGGGGTCGCACGACCCTTTCCCAGGGGTCACCTAAGACCATCTGAAAACACATATATGCTCTACAGTTCTGAAGTAGCAACGAACATAGTTTTGTGGCTGGGGGTGGCCACAACATAAGGAACTGTATTACTGGGTGGCGGCATTAGGAAGGTTGAGAACCACTGCTGTATGGGATACACCTGGAAGCAGCTGGAAAGGAAAAGCACATTACCGAGATAAATTGAAAATCATCGTAGACGGCCAGTGCCCCCCCCCCCCCCCATAAGACGGGGTTGACGGCGTTAAGTAAGTACAGATTGACAACGTTAGGTTTTCGTTACGAATGTTACTCACATGTGACGTTGGGATTTGTTCCGTCGTTGAGCATGGTCACGGCGTAGTCCATGACCTTCCTCGTCTCGCTGTTGTCAGGGGTGAAGCCTATCTCTGATCCGGCGACAGTTTTAGCCGAGGTGGTCGTGACGTTGTAGAGCGCTCCTGCCGTGTTCGGCTCCGCCTTGATGGCCAGGCGTATGAGCAGGATGAGGATGGCGAACGCCACCGGCAGCAGTACTTCGAAAATGGTAACACACAATTTTCGCTTCTGCAGCAGCCAGTTTTTCCAAAGCAGTAATCCAAGCTGGTTAAAAAATCCCATTTTTCCCCCCTCTTCTTCTTCCTCTAAAAGTTGATTTGTATTAAATCTCTTTGCTTCCCACGGTTTAGTATGCTGTCTTAGTGCTGGTTGCTCCAGTATATCATGACGCTATGTTTTGAATGTACCGGTTTTATCGCTTTCTTTGCTCACTTTACATTGAATTTAACACAGTTCCTGTTGTGGCTAACCTTTTTTTGACATTCTGTCTTCACGTTTGGTTTATCTGTTGAATAAACAACAAAAACAATTTATTTTTTAATGACCAATTAATAAGATAAAATATGGCCTATTTGAAAACACCAATAACGAAATGGTGACAAAAGATTCAGGTAGAAATATGGTTAAAAAAAAAAATATATATATATATACCGTAATACGTTTACGTCAGTTTTAACAGTTAGACCAGCGTTTCTCAACCCGTGGGTCACGACCCACTTGGGGGTCGCGCGAACCTTTCTTAGGTGTCGCCTAAGACCATCTGAAAACACATCTGTTCTGCAGCTATGAAGTAGCAACGAAAATAATTGTGTTGCTGGGGGTCGCCACCACACGAGGAACTGTATTAAAGGATCGCGGGATTAAGAAGGTTGAGAACCACTGAGTTAGACCCCATGTTACCAACGATAACTGTAATTAAGGTAACATTAGCGCACAAAGTGAAACATATGTATTTATATTACTAACTAATGCAAGTTGAATCTGGTTGGTCATCCTGTTCCCTTTGGTCAACTCAACTTGAATAATGTATAGCCCCCCCACGGACTGTTCATGTGACAAAGTAGATTTTTCAAATGTCGAAAATGATTATTTTTAGTTCATACGCTAAAATTCTTATTTCAAATATTCACTGCGATAGAGAGGGAAAAAAAAGGGTGGTTATTGCGCTAAACTTTGCAAACACGATTATAATCACACATAAAATAATCAAATAATCATCACAGATCTGATAATTGAAAGAGAGAGAGAGAGAGAGAGAGAGAGAGAGAGAGAAGGAGAGTGGGAAGATAGAAAGTCAAATAGGAAGATTATACAGAAAGAAAGGGAGAGGCGAGACAAGGTATTATGAGGGAGGGGGAGGGAGTTTCGCCTCTTGTGGCACTTTTTTCACCCTCTTAATAGGGGCGAGCGGCATTTTCAACGCAAAAGACGCAAGTTATATTATCATTTTCGTGTCCATCCAGGCTCATTATTATGAGGTGTTGTAACGCTCTAACCAGCTAAATTCTGTACGGTGTAGTTAGTCTTTAATTCTGACCCGCTTAAATTGGAAATAATAAGTTGAAAAAAAAAGGAGCGGTGTAGAAAAAGACAAGCCGACATCTAGGGCCAGGTCTGCACAACATTCGGCCCGCGGGCCGCATGCGCGCTCGCCAGCCCCCACTTTGCGGCCCATGACGTATCGAAATATTCTTTATTGTTATTATTTTCTTAATAGCATTACCACACCCTCCCTGTCCTATTTGCTTTCGGCCCGCACACGTTTTTTCAAAAAGTATTTCGGCCCGCCATACATTTTGAGTAGTGCAGGCCTGCTCTAGGGGATGGTGATCAAAGGTTGGAGAGATATTTTCTTTTGATGATGCGGGGTGACTAAAAAATGACAAGCTCAATGCTGGCCTATGTGATGTCTGAAAGAATAAGCCCTGTTAATCTTTAAGATTCCTGGCGCGCCGAAAGTTGGACTCACGAGAAACATTTGATAAAAGTTAACTTTTTAAATGCTGCCTTTGTGATTTTATGCATACAAGTGTAATGAAAATGTATTATTTGTCTATAATGTTTTAATTATAATTTCAGTGCTTTTGATTTTATGTCGCCCCTTGGGACCTGCCACACAAAAGACATGGCTTGGTTCAGCGGTTATCAACCTGTGTGTCGCAACATTAAGAAAGTTGAGAACCACTGGCTTAGTTTCTTCTTGTAGTAGATCTACCACTGCGATTACGTCTTTGGACATTATCCCTTGTTTGCGCTTTAATTTTTTCGGGGCGGGATTCTAAATGAGCCCCTGGCAGCCCCCACTTTGGCTCGGGAGCGTTCGGCGCCCTTGATTTTCTTCTCATCCCCTCCACCCGTTCCGTTCCGGGGCGATATAGTGCATGTGCCAGGGGGACAGCGTTATAGCCAAGGTTCGTTATTTCCATGTAACACGGTGCCAAAATGCGATATATATAATATGTTTCGTGTTTTCGGGCGTAAGGGGGGGGGGGGGGTTAATGTCTCGCTATGTCACCGGGGGCGCGATATAAAAGGGGCGCGAGATAAAAGTGGCGCGAGATAAAAGGAGCCAAGAAGAGTGGGTTGATTGACTATAAATAAGTATTCATAAAAATGAAGAAAAATGTTAAATGGTATCGAATCACTTCGTTGTTTAAGAAACAAAACAAGACCCTACATGCAGAGCCGCATTAAACATTTTTTAGGCCCTTGCTCTTAACCACTTTTAGAAAATTGTAATGTTTTAAAAAATAGACCAATCTTTAGTTTAGGCTAAATTAATTTCTTTTAACACATGATCAATAATTTAATAATTATTTTTTAATCGAAACGATACGCTTCATTGTAACCACGATGGCTATTATTATTTACTTATGAGTACATCATAAAGTATCCACATAGAATCAACTATTAAACTGAACAAAAAAAAATAAAATTATGTTATTCTCTACGGTAAGTCCTAGGCACTGTGCCTAAACTTCCAAAGAGTAAGAGAAAGACAACACCTTCTGATTTCCCTCTCAATCGTTTAAACCGGGGGGGGGGGGGGGGGTCTTAACTCTTATTTTTCAGAGCCAAACCCCTCAAGTTCAAAACAGCTCCAGCACCCCCCAACAAAATGCTAATAAAAATGCAAATAACCTGATTTTCTGGGTCCTAGAACACCCACTAATACTACCTCCCGCACCGCCGGGGTGGGTGTTGAGAGGCTGCGGCAATCTGGTTAAGAACCCCTGGTTTAACCCAAATTTTCCGTTACAAGAAAATAAAACTTAACCAAATGAATTTTTTTTTTTTTAAATTTAGCAAATTGAATCAATTCTTCTGTTTCATGAAAAGATATCTGGAAAAAACGTTTGAACTGTTACACTGATAATGCTACAGAAATGCGTGTCTCACTGTTGCTGGACAGATGATGATAATTAACAACTATTTTTCAAAGTGACTTACTTAACCTTTAAAAGAAAAGCTGCGGTGGCGAGAATTGAAAAAAAATATTTTTAAAGAGAAAAAACCATTAAAATAAATAATTACAAGGCCACACCGGCAGCGACAGTTCCAGCATCACCCGAGTCCCAGATATCGACCAAAAGGTGTATTTTCATCCCTCGCCGATCAATAGATCGTGAAAGCCAAATTTCCACATGATTTTTGCTCGGGCTCAGCCTGAGACAGCTCAACGATCTCCTGCAGGCCCGACTCGAATTATTGGTGGCGAAGACGAATGACACGGCACGAGCGCGACATGAATTATTTATAAATCGGCGTTAGGTGCCAGGGGAATCAACGCCGACAGCCACAAAAGATACCAAACAATCACTTTTTGACTTTTATAAACAATTATAATAAGGACAATAACCAAAATGAAGTTGAGACTCAAATGGTAATTTCCACGCCATCAGTGAAATAAAGTGATCCTATTTGTTTGTTTTAAATAAATTATTATGGGGTGTAATTTAGCTGTGTAATTTTGGTCTTATATTGTTTAGATTTGATTATAAGTGAAATACATGGCCTGATTCACATAGTATAACACCAGATTTTTAAAAAATAATTAATTTAAAAACAACAAGACCATATAACTGGAGCAATAGAATGAATATTGACACCAACTTGTCATTCATATCAAATAAAAAGCAACAACAAACACCGAAAAAGAAAATTATACCACTGATACAAAGTTTCTCAATGATTTTTTTTTCATCAGGGATCCTCGTTCTGCAAGGCGCCACCCCACTGATCATCATCTTAATTTTCAATATATCTTGGCGGAGGAAGAAAAAAACGACATTGAAGATTTTTCATAAAAGGAAAAAAAAAAATGATATTAGCTTCTTACCAATAATTTTGCAAATGTGGCAGAGTTGGACAATACTTTCGGCAAAGACTCATACAATTTCTTAAGGTAGACAACGTTGAATGAAATAATCAGTAAGCCGTGCTCAAGCACATTACCAACAAGAGCCTTACATTTTAACCGCAAACACACTTGTCCCTTTTTAGGACGCTGCATGTACACGTTACAGCGCCTTGTGTAAAACAGCCCATAAACTCCAGAGTTTGAGTGAACCAATTGAAATCGTACAATGGCCACGAGCATATAAGAATCGGGAGTGCAGTAAAGTAATAAATCCTCGAACGTATTGTAAAAGCAGTGCGATAACCTATATACATCAGTGGGTCTCAAACTTTTCGATGTGACGGGTTTGTAAAAAATATATTCTTCTTGCGGTAGAGACTGGCGCATGAAATATATATATATATATATATATATATATATATATTATTTTTGTTGTTGTTGTTTATTTTAATCAATCACATTTTGAGGACCATTGGCTGCCTGCTCACGCACACCGGAAAGACTACCACCATGAGTGTTCCATTATTCCGATACAAATCCAATAAAAAAAAAAACAGGCAGGGCTGAGAAAGGTTTAATGATTATTTTGGTTTCTTGCATCCGCCCGCCACAATGTGACGATGGCGGAGAATGGGATTTTTCTTTAGGAATAAGCTGGCTCCCTAGACAGCAAATCACCTCTCTCCGTGCATCGAGATAAGACAAGGGCACATCGTGTGTGGATGATACAGCTTGGCACCATCAGCGTCACCGGAGTCGCCGGAATAGTCATTGTGTCAATGTCCTACCGCCTACTCCATCTCCGGGTTCGATGTCAGACTTCGCCTTCTCTTAGCTGAGTTGCCACCCAAGGCGAACGAGTCTCATCCACCGAGAGGGTGCTGGTGGTGCTTTCGTTTCACTCAGAGGCGTAGCTAGAGAGTAATTGGCGCCCGAAAAGATTCCTTTTAAAGAGTATCCACCTTTTTTTTTTTTCAACTCTCAAACCCATTATTTTCATCAATAAAATAATATCAAAGCACATGTTGGCGCCCCTAACTAGTCTGGCACCCAGGGACATCTCTCCCCCCACCCCAGCTACGTCTCTGGATTCACTAGGCTTTTGCTGGGGGGATTGAACTGAATTCATAAGATGGGATTGACTCAGCTCAGACCGCCCGTGCCCTCAGCCACCAAATGATTAATATAATCTGAAAATGGAGCCAAAGTTTTGTCCCTGTTGACAACGTGTACATTTTAGTTACACGCGTGTACATTTTAGTTACACGCGTGTACATTTTAGTTACACGCGTGTACATTTTAGTTACACGCGTGTACATTTTAGTTACACGCGTGTACATTTTAGTTACACGCGTGTACATTTTAGTTACACGCGATGTCTCCACAAAGCTTAAAAAAAAGAAAAGAAAAAAAAAACATGTTCCCAACAAATAATTAATGTACTCGTGGTGGCTGTTTTTTTTTTTTGGGGGGGGGGGGCGTACAAACAGATATGCGTTTGAAACAACAGGCATTAAACCAAATACCGAAATGAGACTCAGGGGTGTTATAGTAAAATCATTGCTTACATTATTTTTTAAAGCTAGAGTTTAATATATATATATTTAAATTTATTTATACCTAATAAATAGGCTCCATATATTTCATTGATGAACCAGACAACTATTTCTCTCTTCAATTTGCAACGAAAAAAAAAGACAACCTAACATACAGTGAAGCGGAACAGTTACCAGTAAGACTTAACTACATCCTGATTTTTGGAGAGAGAAAAACCCCTGATTTATAAAAATGTTCCAAATCAAAAACATGTACCAATACCAGGTGAACAGGATGCTTTAAGAATAATACGGCTGTATTGCACACGCCGATGCGTTTAAAAAAAAAGACCACCAAAAAAAAAAAAAGAATGCCCCAAAAGCTGGAATTAATACGCTCATGAACATAGTAGGGACCAGTAAGTCGATTTCAATTCCTCACGATAGCGGCATTAGCACGAGCGAAAAGCTGGCCACTACTGCGCAAAAACGTTCATGCTGTTGTCGCGAAAGTGCACTTCAAAGGTGACACCATGTCAGTGGCGTAGGCTGATCTAGGAGTCAAGTTGTGGGGGGGGGGGGGCAACTATTACCTTTTTAAAAATTTAAAAACTGCATTTAGTTCAAAGACATTACTATTTTGTAAAAAAAAAATAATTAAAAAGGAAGATTTTGAAGTACAGGGTTCGGGGGAAGCAATATGGCTTGCGGGATTTTCCTTTTTCATCCGGTGTCATATTTTTTTTATTATCCGAAACATTTTTTTTTTCTTTTTGATGCCGTCACACATAATGCCGCCCCCGAAAACCAGTCGGAAAGTAAAACAACGTCAAGAGTTCTATTTGTTTTCTTGTTGCGTTACTGACCCCATTGATCCGATGGGCCGTGACAACATTTCTCGTTGCCGTGACAACCATTCAGGGGAAAAAGCATTTAAATTGCCCTTTCGTTTGCCAGCGATGCAACCATCACACACACGTTTAATACGCTGACACCACGTAGGTCGCTAAATCAATGACAGCCGGCTAAGTAAATGACAGCACGCTGATCCGGCGACAGCACGCTTATCCGGTGACAGCACCTCTTATATCAAGGGTTACCACTTAAGTATTTTCCGCAATGGCTGTTGCCTACATTTCACATCACAATTAACTGTATCTTTAACATGTAGTGCCGTGGAAAATGCTTAGTATCGTAATATCCTCTGATTAAACTCACAACTTTTCTACATATACCTAAAGCACATAACCTGAATTAGGCCACGCCGGACATTACCCCCCATAGAAGATTAGTAAGATGTGCGCGCTCACGTAAAGACACGTCCGAAACTATCGTAGAGCCTAAATGTCTGCGTAAAAGTGCTCAACGGAAGCGCTCTGTTGAATGGGTGTGTGTGAAGACAACGGGATCACACACGTTCTTGTAAGTACAGCGGAAAACATTACCGCGGAAAACATTACCGCTGTACGCCTACGCGCAGTTTCATGCTAATTGAAAACAGCGCTCAAACACAACAGCCCTGTATGTTTGGGTCAGGGCTGTGGAGCAGTGGCGTAACCAGAGTTAGTGTGGAAGGGGGGAAAAAACGTTACCGCTTCACATTCGCTAAAAATAAACTCATCAGTTGGCCGAAAATGCCGCCCCTCCATAGAAGGAAGAAAAAAAAGTGTCGACGGGGAGGACCACTGCCGCCCCCCTTTTTCCCCACAACACCGCAGTTAGAGCACAAAAATCAGCTACCCCATTTTGGTTGCGCCTATAAATTGATTTTACTTGTACTCTTTCTCATCTTCATAATGCTTCTTAAGCGACGATGACAATTGTATATGGAGAAAAGTGTGTGGGTGGGGTGTGTTTCTGCCTTCCCATCCCACCCCTTTCATTTTCCCGGACACCAGGTCAGTGATTCCAATACATTAGTGGGGGGGGGGGGGGAAACAAACGTTTATTACACGCTAAAGGGGAAAAAAAGACAAGATTTGCGTGGTCAAGTCCAACAAGATAGAGATACACTCCAGATTCATAGAGGACCACTGCACCAGATTGTACCATCCCCCCTCGCAACGTACTCACACCAACCTATACTTGTTAAGTTAGTCTCGCCCACGCGTTAACACAAGATCCGTGCTTCTGACCACCACAACACGGGAGTCCCAACCACGGATCACGCAAACATATCTGACAGTATATGCTGTGTTTGGTTTCTGGTACTACTACTACTACTACTACTACTACTACTACTACTACTACTACTACTACTTAAGAAAATCATAAAAACTATCGAGCCGAAGCTCATGAAGTCTTCCCCAGCACACCACCACCGCTCCCAACCGGCATTCAACCACTCCCCCAGTGGTCTCTAGTCCAGTCAGGCCACGAAGCGGCACGCCGGGGGCCCTCCGCCCCTGAGACAGCCTCACCCACCCTTCCACTCGATTGACTATATGCGAGTGAGGCGCCATCAGAGAAGGAACACCTGGCCGGCTGGGGTGCTGCTTTAACACAGCAACCGGGCCGGACTTTCTTGGGCTGGGGTGGATATATTTTACGTCTCTAATGCCCCCCCTTCCTACCCCTGGGGGACGCGTAGGTGTTTTACAGACGCCCTCTAATAGGGTTTACGTGGTTTTCTGCGGCGTGACTAATTCACACCGCTGCTGGGAAATGAGAAGAAAAGAGGTTGCCTAGGAGCAGTACCCTCAAAGACTATTTGGAATCATCGGCTAGGGTCGCCACACTCCTTCGCCTCATATCCATGCGGTTTCTGGTACTAAATCCTTCAAAAGCTTTAATTAAATCAGTAAGAAACACTCGTGCACGGGCTCATCTGGTCTTCGGTACATTTCTTGGAACCTAACACAATAAGACCACCGCTGTGTATCTTACCGCCTTGTATCGTACCGTTATTGTATCGTACCGCCCTGTATCGTACCGCCTCGTATCTTACCGCCTTGTATCGTACCGCCCTGTATCGTACCGCCTCGTATCTTACCGCCTTGTATCGTACCGTTATTGTATCGTGCCGCCCTGTATCGTACCGTTATTGTATCGTACCACCTGTATCGTACCGCCTCGTATCTTACCGCCCTGTATCGTACCGCATCATATTATGATTATTATTATATGTTGTCTTATATAGCGCGGTACCCCAGCCTAGGGCTAGGCTCACCGCGCTGTACATAAAATATTAGCAAAAGAAACATAATCGTGACAATAAAACAAAATACATTCATGTGATAAAGAACAGATGTATAGAGACAAAACAAAAACAAATGCATATTCACCCCACCCACCCCGGAACTTTTACATGTGAAGCCATGGACGGCGGCCGCCTTGGATCGTACCGCCTCAACATAACCGATCTGGTCCTAAAAGATAAACGAAGACAACGCGTGGCCCATTAACATAGGTCAAACAGGCGACAACGCGATCGTGTGTCACTCACGGCAATCAGTGCGGTTCGATCGCACTTGGAAACTCAACTTTGCATAAACCCGAAGACAGGCGCGCAACAAGCTTTTAATTTCCAAGGATTACATCAGCATATGGAACTAAGATATAATTGGATAGTTTTTTGTTTGTTGTTGTTTTTTGTTTCCTATTTGTTCACGGAGAAATAAAAAAAAATGATTTGATTTAGTGAAACGGCCCCCATCCCGCATAACACTGCAAATTTCAGATTATTGATACAGACACACAAAAACACAACAGAGATTGGACAGGGCGGCCACTCACTTTTTTAAAATTTCCCAAAGATCTTGGGGAATTTCCCAAGATGTGGTAGCCCAGAGTTCTGAGTGGCTTACGTGTAGCGTTCAACACTAAGTCATTTATCTTTGTGACAGTTGTGGAAAAAAAAACGGTATTTACTAATCAACGTTTTTTTTTTAAAAGTTAAAACCAGGAGGGATTCTTTCAAAGTGGTTTTGTCACGTCAAGCGAAAAAAAAAAAAAAAAAAAAAAGATTTGCTCACACATATGGATGATCATGCATACAGCGAAAAGCAATAGCATTCCCTTCGGGTCCTTACCGTTAATATGACCAAATATCACTTCTCCCATACACCAGTGGCGTAGCAAGGGGTGTGTGGAGGGGGAGGCGGTACGCACTGAGGGCATTTTTTCCTCTTATATCGAGGGGTGGCATCTTCGACCATCTGTAGAGGGTTTTTTTCCAAGTGAGGGGGTGGCAAAATGCTTAGGTCACACCGGTTGGCACCCACCCTAGCTACGCCAATGCATCTCACTCTTTCAGCACGCACAGCATAACACTAAAAAAATACGAAGCAAACAAAGGACACGATACCATCAATGTCATGAGCTGTGTAAAGCTGTGATTGGGGGGGGGGGAGCTGGGTGGGTATTGCTGATTGAATATTGATCGAATCGATCAGTGGTTGGATTGGTTGCCGACCTGCAGCTTGAAGTTGCTGGATAATTGAAGACAAAATACATCAAGATGCACGCATCTAATACCTTACTTCATCCGCACAGTAACTCACAGTAACTCACGAAAACAAATAGTTTTACAGTAATTTGGGTCAACAAACACTTTTTAACACACTGTTGTGGCACATGAGAAGGCTTAATTTTAGCCACCTGTCACGATCCTTGTTTGGTTGGTATGTCTAATTAAAATAATTTTCCAGGTTCATTCGTTGCAATCACACCGAATGTAACGTAAGTCTTTTTCCATTACCAATGTTACCTTTAATCCAGAGAAAAAATATCTATTAGGCTTTACATTTGATCAAACATTTACAACACAGCTCGCTTTAAGGAGAAATAATGCACAACTATCCAGTATCAAAGGTCTTTCAACGACCGCTAGACCTAACGTGCACGAACACCAAAGACAGTCAAGAAGAGTGGTTCTCAATCTTCCTAATGCCGCGTACCTTTACTGCAGTTCTCCATGTGGTGACCCCCAAACATAAATTTATTTTAGTTGCTACTTCATAAATATGTGTTTTCCGCTGGTCTTAGGTGACCCTTATTGAAGGGTCGTTCGACCCACAAAGCGGTCGCGACCCACAGGTTGAGAACCGCTGGTCTAGAAACTACGCCACGATTACAACAAATATACGTAAAAACCTTAAAGGCGGGTTAAGCGTTCATTAACGACTAGCTCTCAAATCGCACAATAAAACACACTATTCGGTGCGCAACAATTAGTAGTGAATTCCCATACTCGACACCATCACCGCTTTTACCCCCACCTCTCTTGATTGGGAAAGGGGTGTTTAAGTTCAAATATTTTCTATTTTTAAATCCTTTACATTAATTTCACTTTTGTTCATGGGTGGCTGGGTGGCGGACTGGCAAGATTTTCAGACGGCTAATTGACCTCCTTCCCGTCAATCTAGCGAGCTGATATTTGGCAGTCGTTGCCAGTGATAACATATTTTTTCTTCAAATTTTCAGCCCCCACCCCCAACCTCTAAAAACGAAGTTTTTCCTTCTTTTTCCCCCTCGAAGGGTAACATGGAGGAAAATTTCCCGATTACTGCGCTAAATGTGTTTCTTTTTTTTTAATTTAGGCCACGCCTATCGTAAAACTGAACAATTAAATGGTTTTAAAAAATGTAAATAAACAAACCTAATATAGCCTACGTGTTTTAAATTTACAGACTATTTTAAAATTTTTAAAATAATAAAACGGTAACATATATTTTAGCACGGTAAGTAAGACAAATGCTCTAAATTATGATTAACTAATTTCAAGACTGTTGGACTGCGGTAAAGTTTTATAGCAAATTATTTAGACATAAAGCAATTAGTGTATGTAAAACAATATATGTTCAGCTTTAATCACGATTATACAGAATACAAATGTAGACGTTTCGGTAAAAGTAAACGCCTTCTTAGGTACAAACAAATAAAATAACATGGATGACGGTATAAATAAAATTTATATATATATATATAATATATATATATACATGTTTTCTACCTAAAAAGAGAGAAAAATACAATTAGCCAAACGCCAAAGTCATGAACGAAATTCCTAAAATGCCAAAATGCCATATAATTTACTAAAGTTGCTTTACTGAGCCCGCATGAAAAGCAAGGCGAAGCGCACAGCACACGGCCGTCCTACCTTGGCTGAGAGAATCCAGCAATGAATGTCACTACAGCCACACCACCGTGACGATTCCGCTCCGCTGCAGGACACCGATGATCGTGACGCACAATTTCAAAACTGAACGCAGCACTCGTGTACACACCGACCAGGCTGTCGCAATGCGCAAGAGAGAGAGAGAGGGGCAAGTACACCTGGACTTACTCTAGCGGTTGTGAAGAAGGAAAGGAAGAACACACAAAAAAAGAACCCAACCCCACGTCTGTTACGCACCAGTTTTGAAGTTACAGTTTCGCGTGGCCCGGGTGCGAGTGTCCTGACCAGGTTTACTGACACCGACAGTTCCGCTTCAGCCGTGTGTGTGTGTGTGGGGGTGGGGGGTGTGGTCACATTTCACCTCTGACCTTAATTTATGTTTTTAAAATTACAAAAAATATCTAAAAATTTAAAAAAAAACGTTATAATACTACTAGGCGCATTCATTGCGACGGTCCGACGCTTTACGACACGTTCTTTAAATCTTCTTACCTCACCTCTTCACAGCGGAAGAAGTACAGCTGCGTGAGTATGAAAGATAATGGGATTCAACCAGCAGTGTAACTCAGGTTTTTGGTGACGTATATAGCAAATATAATATTGGCGCTTCATCAATTTTAAAAAAAAAACGTTCTGATAACTCTATACGAATGAACTTAAGTTCTCTGGTATTGACTGGTTTGAGAACCACATCCATCTGTTTTTTTTAAAGTTCACGAAGTTCTACAGAGCTACCACGTCCAACCGCTTATAAGTTAGCGAAGTGCTACAGAGCTACCACATCCATCTGCTTGTAAGTTAGCGAAGAGCTACAGAGCTACCAAGTCAATCTGCTTTTTTAAAGTTCGCGAAGTGCTACAGAGCTACTACCACATCCATCTGCTTATTAGATGGCGAAGTGCTACAGAGCTACCACATCCATCTGCTTATAAGTTGGCGAAGTGCTCTACCACATACATCTGCTTATAAGTTAGCGAAGTGCTACAGAGCTACCACATCCATCTGCTTATAAGTTGGAGGAGTTCTACAGAGCTACCACATCCATCTGCTTATAAGTCGGCGGAGTTCTACAGAGCTACCACATCCATCTGCTTATAAGTCGGCGGAGTGCTACGGAGTTTAAGTCTCAAAAGGGTAACTGAAGATGTGTTAAAATATTGGCAGATCCTCGATTTACGTATTTCACATGAGTAAATTTAGTGACAAAATCGAATCAGAAAATAAAATAAATGGGGTAGGGGAGGTATCAAAATAATTCTTCCGTTCAACAACAGTGACAACAGTGACAACAGTGACAACAGTGACAACAGTGACAACAGTGACAACAGTGACAACAGTGACAACAGTGACAACAGTGACAACAGTGACAAGAATGACAACAGTGACAGCAGTGCATTCGCGTGTAAAAATAAGCCCCCGCCTTTCCTCTTAATCAACACACGAAGTTGGTACGTCATGATACATTTTAAAATTAAAACATATCTTTTTTTTTTCAATATTCTATTTAAAGATACATTAATTCATTAGATTTTTTACTTTGCATTTAAATTTGACCCCCCCCCCCGACCCCCCCTCTTTCCCCAAACAACCAAGGATGTGTGTTGCACTATTCTCCCCCCCCCCCCTCTTTTCTTTTCACGTGACAAAACGGAACTTTATTTATTTATCATTTTTAAAGCGTAAGGTGATCATTTGATTTACTCCCCAGTGCGACAAAGCCGCTTTCATTCGTCAAACACAAGCGGATTTTTGCCGACCATCGACCAACTAACCGTTTGTCATTAATTAAGAAAGACCAACCTATGTCGACCACCATGGGGTAGGATCTTCATGACGTCATGAAGGTTACATCACAGCAGTACAGGAGGAGGCCGTGCAAGGAGAGAGACGAGAAAACCGATCCATACATTATCATCTCCTTAAAGCGCTTTAAAAAAAACAAAAAACTTTAGGCTGGTTGCACAGGGTGCCATTGAAGAACTTGGCACTCTAAAACTCCAAAAGCGGTGGTGGGCAACCTTTTTCGTTTATTTATTGTTCTCCCTATATTTTAGAGCGGACTCCGTGATAATATACATCATTGGAGATGGGATTCGAAAATAAGCAGGGGAATAAATGCATATTTTTTTTTAAATTAATAATTTGCCGTGGTTATTTCATTACAGCTTTAAAATTTAGAACTGTGATGATTAATTTTCAAAGACTTTTACAGACAGTCGTACACAATGTGTACGTTTTACGACAAACTTTAAACCGGGTTCGCGGGAGAACTTGCAAGTCCTATTAAACGTTTCAGTGGGTGTGGGGGGGGGGGGGAGTCTCATAGGACACAAGCGACGGATATTTACCACCTTTGCCTTAAAGTCAGCGAAGACTCACGTGACTGTTTTCCCAACACTGCATTTTACCTGTATAATTATGTCAAACCAATTCTTTTAACAAATAACGTGTTTACACCCCTCCGACTTTTTTATTTAAAAAAAATATATATAAAAATTGTGATATTTTAAAAAAAAACACAAATAAAAACACAAAACTTATCCAGAACATATTTTGCCAATTTTTTATATATATATATTTTTGGTGGGGGTTGGGGGTAAAGGCGTATCTTAAAAATGTTGAAAGCATTTGAGAACCAGCGACTTGGACTGAGACGACTTGACAGTGTCGACATACAATTATTAACTTTTAAAAATATATATGAATCAGTTGTTGATACTAAGTAAGTTGATGATACTGGGTTGATGGTACTCAGACGACGATACCGTGTTGGATGATACCGAGTTGATAAACTGATGCTACTAACTTGATGCCACAAAGTTGCACATTTCTAAAATGTTTGTAAAACAATTGAAATAAACGTAAATAGACTTCTAAGTACCGTAAATGAAAATGCTAAGCATACATTTAGTTAAACAAAGAAACAAATCCCAGACTGTGTTTTCTTTCTTAAAAACGAGGCCAGGGGGTTCTTTAACCGCTGGGGGGTGCACGAACACCCCAGATAAATGTTTTGAAATCCCGAGCGTGTTCGTTGCTGTAAAACCAAAAAAAAAATAACAACAACAACAACAACAAAAGCACGACAACAACGTGCTTAGATAACAGCGACCACATTTCTAATCAAAAGGAGACCCCTTTGCCATTTTTTAGTTTATCCCGTCTGGACATTTACATTTTTTATAGCTTACAATTTTTTTTCCATATCACAACATTGATCACTTTAATATCCGAGCAACACCACCCCCCCCCCCCACACACACACACAAAGCCATTATAGGCTTGCAGGGCACACCACACTACGGCTCTGATGGAAAGAGTAAAAAGTCACTTAAGTTATGCAAGTGTACGGAATGCTTCTCTTTAAAAATGCAAAGATTCGATATCTTTTTTGTGTGACCTATAAAACATATAAGATGATGGTGGTGATAAAACGCATTAAAGCACTCTATCTTCTGACCTACTTCACTATCAATGATAAACCAAAGTCACTCAGCTGTTAGCCAAAGTTCACAAGTTATGAAAGATATTTATTTTTTCCTTTGCATATAAGCGCAGTGTACTTATTTTTCGTTCTAAAAATAAGCAGCTAAGACTGTTATAAACCTTTAAAAAAAATGTTTAAACTAAAACCCATGAACAGCGAGGTAGCGGAGGAGCTTTATTGGCGGCAAACAGGCCACGAAGGTATCGACGAAAGGGTTTCATCGTGTTTTGAGAGATTATTTTTTTTCAAGTGATGAAAAATATTTATTTATATTTTATCTAAGTGGTTTGGGTGGTTTGAAAAAAAAGGGGGGGGGGGCCGCACAGATAAACTTAAAGAGAATATTTTTAATACATATTCTTCAAGAGCTCAAAATCAATAAATTAATTTCCTAAACATTCTTTTTCTTTTTTACAATAAAATGACATATATGCTAGAGAAATAAGGCTTGATACAAGTACGTTTATTAAATACATTTATTAAGTTTGTAAAAGTCATGTCGTTCTGTTAAAGAGACGCCTAGGAGTGACGCGTGCGTCTGTTTAACAAGTGTCGATTTATCCAATAAATATACGTTCATTAAATACATAAATATACGTTTATTAAATAAATATACGTTTCTTTAAGACGTGTACATTTTAGAACTGGCATGTGCCGTGAAAAATGAGAACACACCAGTCACATTTGAATCCGTTCTGATTCCACAGATCAGACGAACTGCCAACACCCATTCGTTTATAGTAGTGTTAAAAGCAGTTGCCTCCATTGCCAATACACATGGATCTGTCACCAGCTCTCAGAAATCTTTTTTTTTTTAAGTGTAAAGGGGTGGTGTGGGGGGGGGGTGGTCTGCAATGCAGTCATGAATACCTTCCACGAAATGGTCCCCTAAGTTGAAGCAAGACCCACTCAAGCGTGAATAAAAAAAAAGGGGTCCTTCAAGCTACAACGACGTCTATTTAAGGATCACGTTTCACGGCCACGTGCCTGTGTAGATCACCAAACACGTGATTTTTGGTTTAAGTGATCTATCACGGCTATTAATGAGTTTTAAGAAGACCCAGTTTCGGTCTAAACGACCGATCGACACGCCGTGCGTTGTTACCAGAGTGCGTTGCATGACACATTATGTGGCTATCGGAGAGTTGTAAAAAAACACACACATAAAGAATGGGGCGCAGTTTACGTTTGACAGATTTACAACCGAGGGGAGCAGTGTTAGATCTACATCCGTGGTGGGTTGCTGGAATGCTGAATGAAAAAAAAATCTATTTTTAATCACCAAATGACGTCATCTGTACCATTTTTACTGCAAGCGGTTGATTGCTACTACTGTCAATGGTTGGGACAATCTAGTGTTACCCATCAAGACTTCGATGCTGTCTATTGAATCTGCTTGCGTGAATAGGTTCGTTTATGAATGATCTAAATAAACACGGTACTAATCCATCATTGTATAAATTTGTCAAAATCTGGATTACCGACTTGAATAAAATACAAAATCGATTTTGCTGTGATCTTCGATTAAGAGTTCAATCGGAAAAAGAATTGTGACCCCCAGGAGCGATTCCCGTGAAATTTTGAGAATGGCGGATGGACGGATAGGCATTACTGTCCTGTGAAAATGGAAGGGGGGCGCTTTTTTTCACCTCCGTTATACTAAGGGGCGGCCATTTCCGTCCAACAGTGGAGTCCACCCCCCCACACACACACACACTTCTCAGCCTAGCTATACCCCTGGCAGGGGCATACTCATGAATACATTTATACACACACACTCAGATACACAGAGAATAAAAAAACAAAGAATTGATGAAAAATAAATTATTGTCCCCTAAAGTTCATATTAAGAGGAACTGCGTTTAGTAAATAAATAAATGAATGAAATGAATCTGGGTGGAAAGAAGACTATCTGGTCAGTTCAGGTGGAAAGAAGGCTGGCTATCTGGTAAGTTAAGTGGAAAGAAGGCTATCTGGTAAGTTCAGTGGAAAGAAGGCTATATAGTAAGTTTAGTGAACATCTTCGGACAATTGAACGAAATCCCAGGTCTCATCCCACTTCAACGGAGGTGAACATAAGGCCCCGTCTGGTCTATCCACCACGGCTCTTAATTTCTTGCACCATTACACCAGCGTGAGTGACAAATGAAAATCGAATCAATTTAGATTCTCGGCACCAGGGCCGGCCTTGGGCCATTGCAACCAATGCGGCCGCAATGGGCCCCGCAATAGTTAGGGTCGGCCCTGCTCGGCACCATATTACCACATGGAATCAATCACATACTCGTTTACCAGTGGTCCTCAAATCCCATCATCTCTTATTCTCAATTTTTTGCTGTTTAAAATTGTACATCAATTATAATTGAATTATACTTGAATTCTTTCACGGCAATAGTACGCACCACAGAATGATGTGGGACGCACGTTTTGATTATGAGCAACTAACTTCTGTTTCTAACAATAACACAGATCGCTTCCTGTTCTAAACGTCGAGCTAAATTGACATGACATTATCGAGATCCGCAAAAAAAAAAAAACAAGTTATATTTATTTTCCAAATTTACTTAATTTTATTATCTGTCGAAGAAGGGCACCTGGCCGAAACGTCCAAAAAATACAACTTATATTTATTTTCTAAATTTACTTAATACTTAATCTTATTATCTGCCGAAGAAGGGCATCTGGCCGAAACGTCCGCTGAATTGTCATGTCTTTTTATTTGCAGGCCTACAAATTGATATATTATCATTCGTTGCTTTATCCAGAAACGGTTGTCATGGCGACACAGTAAATACACAGCCCGCGCTGAGAGGCAAGACGACACCGTGCCAGGAAAACGTGAGCTTGGCAAATGGTTTGATCACGACAGGACAAACTAAATGTCTGTCTTCTTTTCCTGCCATGGAACAAATGTTTAATTTTTTTTTAAAAAAAAGTAAGAAAGAAAAAAGTAAAAAAAACGCGTTTCTTTATTATACATGTAGCAATTATCTGCTTTACATGTTCTGGGAAAAAAAGGGGGGGGGGGAGAGAAATGGAAAACATTTTTTTTATAACGATAGCGGTATATAAATTAACCCTGAACAGTTATTTGAGAGCATCACGTTTGAAGGCCGTTATCAAGGCTGAGTGGCCAGATTTTAAATTTTTTTTTTTAGTAATTTAAAGATGGTGGGGGTGGTGTGGGAGAATGTGAGGTGTATTGGAGCGGATGTGGTCGGGAAGGGAGGTGGTCGGGAGGAGAGTTGGTTAGGAGGGGAGGTGGTTGGAAAGGGAGGTAATCAGGAGGGGGAAGTGGTCGGGAGGGGAGCTGGCCGGGAGGGGAGGTGGTCAGTGGAGAAGCTGGCCGGGAGTGGAGGTGGTCAGGAGAGAAGCTGGCCGGGAGGGGAGGTGATCAGGGGGGGAGGTGATCAGGAGGGGAGGTGATGGGGAGAAGAGGCGGTTGGGAGGGGGGTAAGAGGGGAGGTGGTCAGGAGGTTAAGGTGGTCCGGAGGGGAGGCGGTCGGTGGGAGATCCATCAACATCGCAGTTTTGACTTCAAATTTAATTTGCCATTTCCATACATGTTAAATTAATATTGTTAACCGGATCTCATTAATCTTGATCTCGCAAAATATATTGATTTACAAACTAATAATTTATTTATTTATGGGACTTAAAAAAAAACAACACAACAAAAAAATTTGGAAGTAAAACACATTATCAAAAAACTGTTAAAAACTAAATTTATTATTATTAAATGAATAAATGTTTAAAAGATTTATTGAAAACAGCGAATTGCGTTTGCATTACCATACAATCCTTTACAGTAGTAACTTGGCGTGTTTGTTTAAGGCAAAATCTTTGGACGGTTAATTGACCCACTTCCCGGCATCCTATCGAGCTCAAAACTCGTCACATAGACTCGCTGCCGAGAAGAACATATTCTCTAGAATTTTCAGCCTCACCCAACCGAACCCCAGCCTCGAAGATCAGTTTTAGCGCTACCAGATGCTCTTGAGTTCAAGAAATACAATTCCCGATTACAGCGTCCAATGAGATTCTTTACAATATCGCAATCGCGTTTGGTGCGTAATATTAAAAAAAAAATAGTTAGTGTAATAAATCTCGGTGTAAAAGCGGGTGTGGCATTCAAATATTAATATAGATCAGGGGCAGGAAAAAATATGGGTTAGCGAGTTTTGCAAGGGGAGGCGGGTGATGAGCATTAATTGGGATTCTCATAAAGTGCGTTGCTCTAATGATGTTTTATATATATATCAAATTTTCAGGCCAGCCCCCCCCCCCCTTTCCCCTCAGCGCTTAATATTATATTTTATCAAAGGATTTTTACGAAAAACTTTATTTTAAAGGTTGTTAAATTAATTAACATTAACGCGATTCTAAAAAAAAAAAAAATAGCTCGCAGATAGAATACCTGTGTTTAAAAAACAACACCATCAAAACACAATGGATACCTAATGTTAGCAACTGAGCAAGGAATTATTTTCGCCGTGTTTCAAACAGTCATTATGCTCAGTTCACACGATCGTATTTTCGTCAAATTTTGATGAAATTTTTGTTTGAAGCCTTGTCACAACTTTACTATTACTATTTGATCAAATTCTCTTTCTTATTTTATTATTTTTTATAAAAAAGAAATAAACCACGCACAAACTAGTGCGTTCATACTAATATTCGACGAAAATCTGATCGTGGGAACTGAGCCTTAGAAAGTCATAGATTGGAACTGTGATCGTGTACAGCTCAAGACGAGATTATTCATACTCCTGTTTAGGGAAAATGTGTGTTGTTTTTTTTTTGGGTGGGGGGGGGGGGAAAATTGCATTATAAACTTTCCATCAGAAATTAGACCATGACGTTTATAACCAGGGGATTTATGACAGAATTGTGTTGTGTTTGCCATTACTTCCTTTACTACCGGATGTGACGTTCAGGATTTAAATGCTCGCTCAGTGGACCTAAAGTAACTAAGATGGCCGGAAACCGGTTGGTTGACCTCACACGACTCCAGCTCCAGCCGGGACCGGACGTGGATCCCTGAAAATCGTTTTTGCAATGGCGGCACACATTCCTCGGTGAGCTGTCCGTCTCACTGTCGAATTTAACGATAACGAAGGCCACTCTATCAGAAATCTGCCCGTGGGGGGGAGGGGCAACAAGGCCCCAAAAGTCAGCATAGATGGTTAAACAATGTAGTTGATCCAAAGACATGTGTATCTGAGGGGAACCGTCTATAATCTCTTCACATCTAGACACAGCTTTTCTTTTCGGCACTAACATTTTTATTATTACTAGGTTCCTTCTATACTCGTCCGAGACATGGATCATAAACCAAAATAAGAAAAAAACACACACAAAAACACACCCGAAGATTCCCCTAAGTCTTAAAACAACGGGTTAATATAGTCACACAGTGAAACTGGAATATTCTATTTAGTCAACAATGTGGCGTTGCATTCAGTAGGAAAGAAGGAATTCCGCGCTCTTTGCGGGACAGTTCCGTTCCGTTGGTGTGAAGCGTCCTACTGGTACAATGTAGTTCAGTACGCCCAATCCAGTCTTTCCAAAGCCAAGTATGCAGAGACGGCAAACATTGAAAGCGTTACAAAACCAAGCTTCATTTCCCAGCAGCCGGCCTTAAATAAAGCACACTGTAAATTTCAGTTCGCCTGCTCCAGCCATAAATTCAAGATTTTTTTTTGTTTTGTTGCTATTTCCGTATTTTTCAAATAAATAATTTACTTAGAGGACCATGGTTCTTTAAAATACGAGATTTCTTCGTGACTCAAAAAGAGAGTTTTAAGGTTGGGGCGAATGATCTCATTCTAATAAAATAAATGTATATTCAAAACTTTATTTTAGAAGTAGAAAATTTTAAACGTTTTGCTAAAGAATGCAAAAGCACCGAAAAATGTATATTTAAAAAAATTAAAAAAAAAGATGCTCTTTCCTGTATTAGATCAACGATGTACCCCCAATTAATAAGGCTTGTCTATCAATAATATGTTTATAATAAACATTTTTTCACGATGTCCCAAAATCTAACTTAGATAAGGATCACCATCATGAAGATGCAGAGTTAGATCATTATGTGGTTCTAGTCTTAGTTGGAGTGTTTATAATGTCGGTGTTTCTTACACAGTTAACGTTAAAGAGCAAATTTTTTCCATTTTTTTTTTTAAAATCGTGACTCAATTTTGTATTTATAGAAACAAAGAAACACGCGACTTGGACAGACTAAATAAAAAAAAAAAAATTACGCTAAGATACGACACATCGAGAATCGATACAGAAATATAAAATTATGTTAACTTTAAAATATAAAATGATTTTAAATGAGAATCAGTCGGTGACCCTATTGAAAACCCTACATGTGTTAGCAACCAGGTATTAAAAACATGTATTGGTTCTGACGGTTGTTTTGGGATTTAAGAGATAAGAGACCCAAACAATAATATTGCCTATCACAATTATTTTTTTTTTCCTTCACAACGAATGTAATAGATAATGTGTTGTTATCATTATTTAGAAATAAATGTATCTTTTTAAGATCTGCATTTGAGACCAAAAAAAAACTGTTATATATTAAAAGTGTCTTTTTAAGAATTTAACCTGGGACCAATCGTTCCCCACCCCCACATTACATAAACCTGGTTTCAAACTAACTCAATGTTTGATCAGGCCGCCCATCCACCCCACAACCCTGCCCGTCTCGTTTGCATAAGACGACCGTAAATTATATCACGTGACCTCGGCGTTGCTAAACTTATGTCAACCCTTTTTTCTTTTTTTTTTTTTTTTTTACAATTCGTGCTACATGGGGGTATCAAGGTGCAGGCTTGTTTTTGTTTTTTTTTTTTGGGGGGGGGGGGATCGTGTATCGCTAAGGATGAGTTTAAGGAACCAACCCATTTTTCATTAATGGGAAAAAAAAAACACAAAAAAAAAACTATAGCGACAGACATCCTGGTAGAACGCTAAAATCTTCTCTAACTGCGTGGAAAAAAAAGTTTTCCTTTCTATCGTTTATAGCCAAGAGATACGACAGCAAACATAACATTTTAACCTCGCGCCCGCTCCCGCCACATTTGGCATTCATTGCTTAAAATTCTCAGCTCACGTGGTGGTGAAAAGGTCGGGGCAACACGGGATTAACATTGTTAAAATTGGTAACTACACCTTATTTATTTCCATGACCGTGACATTGCACAACACCACACGGGAGTGATGTTTGACGTCACCACATGAACGTGACATTTGAAAACATCACATGGCCGTGACATCTCACATCGCCCCATATCCGTGACGTGACATGTCACATCAACACTTGAAGTTGCTATTTCCCATCACCAAATGACCTTGGCATTTGACATCGCCACACGACCGTGGCATTTCCCATCGCCACATGACCGTTGCATTTCCCATCGCCACATGACCGTGGCATTTCACATCGCCACATGACCGTGGCATTTTCCCCCTTCTAAACACCTGCCCGTCACTAACCAGGACCAATTTGCACTGACGATGTGCGTCGTCGAACTCATTACGGTCTTCTCGGTGTCGACCCGACTATTTGTTTATCGGCATCATTTGACAAACAGGCGACGTGGCAATGCCAATAAGATCTCCATATTTTATAAAGACAAATAACATTAGGAAACAGCACCATGCGCCTGGTTTAATAGTGTGGGCGAACTCGCATGTGTGTGATCGTTAAATAGAAATAGTTACAGGCACAAGAAAGTCGGCAAAGTATTGTGCAGTAAGTAAAATCTTCTTCCTTTTTTTTTTTTTTTTTTTTTTTTTGTTGCCTTTTCAACCTCCTTGGGAGCCTTGTGTCATTCGCAATTCCATTCCAAGCTTGTCGGGCATCTTGCTAATTTCTCCAACTCTTTCCTATCTTACTAATATTTTTTTTTTGTCGACAGCTCATCGCCCAGTGTTTCCGGCGTCTGAGTCGTCCTCTTGATTCTCGAGGGTTCCCGCACAAGTTTGTGATTGTCTTGTTACACTTGGCATGGGTTGTCTCACGGTATACTATGTATCCACCTCCACAATGGCGGCAAAAAATGCGTGAATTTCCCCATCTACTAAAATTACTGGATAAAACATGCACTCATCTAACACCCTATTTTTAAGGATCTTATTTAGTGCTATACCCCCTCCCCGAGGATACGCCACTGCACACTGTTTTTATCCACGCCCGTGAAATATATTGATATGGCAGCCAGATACCAAGGGAGATGAAATGGTGGCAGCCAGATACCAAGGTTTAATGGTTGCAGCCAGATACCAAGGTAGATGAAATGGAGGCAGCCAGATACAAAGACAGGTGAAATGAGGGCAGTCAGATACCACGGCAGATGAAATGATGGCAGCTAGATACCAATGTGGATGAAATTGGGGCAGCCAGATACCAATGCAGATGAAATTATGGCAGCCAGATACCAAGGTATAATGGTTGCAGCGAGATAACAAGTTAGATGAAATGGTGGCAGCCAGATACCACGGCAGATTAAATGATGGCGGCCAGATACCAAGGCAGGTGAAATGCACATATGATGGAGTTTATCGGAATCTTATTCGGGATTGTCCAGAATAATTCTCATCTTTGAAGTCTTTGAAAGGAGCTCCAAGTGTGTAGTATAATAATACAAAGTCTCTGGGAAATCTGATCTTTTGTATAAAATAGGCAGATTGCCATGTAGCACAATTATCTTTCAATAATGACCATATGCTTAAAATGGCATATGTTGAATATCTCAAAAACTAGAGCTGATATGGGAAAAATGGTGCCATGTTTTGGAATGAGCGGGTCAAGATACGTGGAAACAAGACCGAAATTTGAGGCACCGAATCTTGTGTGGGCCGGTGACATCTGAATGGCATCTTGCACCCTCCGATAACTGCGCTAAATGAGATCCTTAAAACGATCGCAAGTGCGTTTGGTGCGCAACGATTTCTTCTGTAAGGACACGTGATTAGAAAATCAGTTTTTGAAGATATTCAGACGCTGAGTCTTTTAAGCAGCTGTGAAGAAATGTAGATGAGCACTCTACGAAGCCAAAGGATTGGAATCGATTCTAGACGAAACTTAAAAGTGTTTTTTTTTTTTAATAATATTGTCTGTATTTATCAAATATTTTAATGCTCACTTAATCATACGGTTTGCGCTTATCGTATGGTGCAGGCTTATTGTGTGGTGTGCGCTCATCCTATTGTGCAGGCTTATTGTATGGTGTGCGCTTATCGTATGGTGCAGGCTTATTGTATGATGTCGCTTATCGTAGGCATCCACCTTAAATGGTGAGCACCTGTCATCTTATGGTGTCCACTTGTCATTTTATGGTGTTGACTTTTCCTCAGACGTCGTCCATCTGTCATGACATGGTGTCCTTATTAGCATGGGGGTGTCCTCCAGTCATCATACGGTGTCAACCTCATGTGCTGCACACCTGTCATCAAATGGTGCCCACATGTCATCAAATGGTGCCCACCTGTCATCAAATGGTGCCCCACCTGTTAACCTTATGGTGACCACTTGAAATCATATGATCCTCACCTGTCATTTTAATGCTGGCCTAATGCTGACATTACTATGTATTAGTGCCCCCCCCCACGCACCTCTTGATCGTGTCACTATATTTATATCCCCATGGTCACTGCACATAGAAGAAAGCAGCCCCGCATGTCAGCCGGCAAAGAAAAAACAATCAGGGTTTGAGAAATGTCATTTCAATGAACTTCAGGCTGAGCATCGATTAGGACACAGCGACACGCCCGGGTGATATCGATATTTCCAGTAATTATCTCAACATCAGCACGATATGACAATTTTATGGGTATCGACGGATTTTTTTCTTTTTTTCGTTTTTGTTTTTATGTTATTGTTTTTTTAAAATTTTAAGGTCAATGCGGTAACGCGGGTCAACAAAATAGTTATACATGGCTGAGAATGGGACGACGAGAAGATAACTAAATGAGATAAAGGACAATCTTTGGCATTTAAAAAATTATGATTTTGAAACAACAACAAAAATGTTTTCAAGGCTAAACATTTGTCGCCGTTAGTGTTTTTTTGGAGTGCGTTTTACGTTTAAAAATTCGGTTGTACAAAAAAAGTACGTATTGTTAAACTTAAAAGCTGGCCTGAACGAGAGATATGTTGGGTCAGTGGCAAAACCTGACGAAAAAAGCGCTCTCCGTTGCGCCACTCCACCCCCCCCCCCCCTTTTTTTTTTTTTGTTCCTTCCCACTAATGAAAAATTGAGAGCCTCTTTATTTATAACACTGCGTGGTAAGATAACAAGGAATCTGATGGAAATCCACAACTAAAGAGCTGATAATTGATATTTAAACAACCTTTGCTTACAGGTACACAGCCAGGTCCAACATTTAAACCGTATCTATTTCCAGTCTGTGCATATTATTTCTTATGAAAGCGCTGCAGTTAAAAAAAGCACATCTTTTAGCTCCGTATTTAACGACGACTTTTAGGCGATTATTGTCTGGGCAGCACAGCCAAGCTTTTATCGCCGTACCTGGGACACGCCCATGTCGTTGAGCATTGTTTACCTGCGATGGGCGTATTGATCCTCCCGGTGCCGTGAGCAGTTTATCAGCACTTTGTCAAGGCAACCACCACACGCACGCGCTGTTCCCCCATCACGCACGCGCTGTTCCCCCAACACGCACGCGCTGTTCCCCCAACACGCACGCGCTGTTCCCCCAACACGCACTCGCTGGTCGCCAACACAGACTCACTGGTCATCATCTCAGACGTAAGAAATCGTGAGACGTTGATAAATTTTGTTTTAATTCATTCTACGCGTGACTGAGAAATAGAATCACCTTCTATCCCTACACGGATCACGCGTGTTAATACACTTCAGGTGAAACTGTACTTACGAAGAACGGTAAATGATGTAGCCCAGTGCAGCGTCCCCCCAAAAAGGGTGGACCCGTGGACCGGCACCGGTCCGCGAGCCTTAAGTTGCCGGTCCACACAACATGAATATTTCTGGTCAAATAAAGAGAAAATTTAATTAATCAACCTGGCAACGGTCCCCGGCACAATTTCTTAACTTTAAAGGTTGTTTAAATTTGGGGAAACGCTGCCCTAGTGTATGGTTGAATATTGTGGATGGTGTCAATGAAATGCATGCATGAGTGTGATGAGATCCCTAAAAGTAATCCCTGAGTAAGAATCGTTACAAACAATAGATTCTCTGGCCTCCGCCCTTCACAAATGTGACGATGGTGTAGACTTCGCAGGAAGAAATTACAAGGCCTATAGCATCTTTCTTTAGGACGATGAGCTGGTTCTCTAGACAACAAATCACCTGTCTCCACTCACCTGGATAACCTAAGGGAACATTATATGTGAACGATGGAGTATGGCACCAGTAGCGAGGAAGGAATTGCCGGATATTTCATTATGTCAATGTCATACCGCCTATGGGACTCCATCTACCGGTTTGAACTCAGAGTTTTGCCTTCTCCTCTATAGATGATTTGCCGTCCAGGGTTAATGAGACCCACCCACCCGGAAAACGTCACATCGCTTTACGAAATGTTACTATTTTTATACAATGCCTTTATAAAACATAGCTCCTAACAAGGTGTTTCCTCATATATATATAATTATATATCTAGCAGTAACAATTTGTTTGTAAAATCTTTCGTAATCACGTTTTCGTCTAGATTAACAGAAGTGCCAAACAGCCGTTGAGAGAATGACCAAACGGAGTACCAGGATTTTTGACTAATATTTTAATGTGATTGCCCAGACTGTTCGCCCGGATGTTCTATTACTAGATTTTCGCCACTAAATGACAAACCCTATATACGGAAGGTTAAAAGAGGGGACATCTCAAACTTGGGATTAATTTCAGCAAAATCATTGCACTTCCGGTAAAAAATATTCCAACCACTTTCATTTAAAAGAAACTTTTTTAAGACTCTGGTCTTTATAAAACAAAATAAAAGCGGTTGGGCTTGTAAACCATAGACTGATGGTGAGATCGAGATGCTTTGTCAGCAGGGGTGTTATTTCAAGTTTTTTTTTTACAGAGGCGGGTATGGGGGGGCGAAAACCAAAACTTTGTCCGCTTGTTAAGTTGTTTATTACTGGAGGCGCCACAGTACACATCAATTTTAATAAAACCTGAAAATTCAGGGTGGAGGGGGGGGGGGGGGAGAGAGGCAACGGCCCGACTTTGCCCTACCAAAATGACATCCCTGTTTGTTAGATATTGAAACTGAAGCTTAAGACTTAAGTAGCATAGCTAAAAATTCAATATTTGGGGATACAGTGTGAAGTTCTTTGTATTTCTTAAAATAAGGATTACGTTGTCTGGTGGTGTGCCGCGGTGTTTCGGG
This sequence comes from Omphiscola glabra, assembly GCA_964017045.1. Lineage (NCBI taxonomy): Eukaryota > Metazoa > Mollusca > Gastropoda > Lymnaeidae > Omphiscola > Omphiscola glabra. The sequence goes on from OZ024799.1 coordinate 10,648,264, forward strand.
TGGGGTCAAGGTGTGCCGTACGAGGGGGGGGGGCATGATTAGAAACAGTGCTGTACGCTGTCAGTATTGTACTTAAAGACATAGCACTGACTACCTAGGCTGTCCTTAGGCGGTCATTCAGAATTTTTATAAAATCAGCATAACAAAAGTAACAAAGGTACTTGATTTGTTGATTGGATACTTCTATAGCGCTGGTATCCATGCTACTTTAGCATGCTCACTGCTGGTATCCATGCTACTTTAGCATGCTCACTGCTGGTATCCATGCTACTTTAGCATGCTCACTGCTGGTATCCATGCTACTTTAGCATGCTCACTGCTGGTATCCATGCTACTTTAGCATGCTCACTGCTGGTATCCATGCTACTTTAGCATGCTCACTGCTGGTATCCATGCTACTTTAGCATGCTCACTGCTGGTATCCATGCTACTTTAGCCATGCTCACTGCTGGTATCCATGCTACTTTAGCCATGCTCACTGCTGGTATCCATGCTACTTTAGCCATGCTCACTGCTGGTATCCATGCTACTTTAGCAATGCTCACTGCTGGTATCCATGCTACTTTAGCAATGCTCACTGCTGGTATCCATGCTACTTTAGCAATGCTCACTGCTGGTATCCATGCTACTTTAGCATGCTCACTGCTGGTATCCATGCTACTTTAGCATGCTCACTGCTGGTATCCATGCTACTTTAGCATGCTCACTGCGCTCTGGTCTAATAAAATCTATTAAACAAATAAGTCTTGACCAAATGAATACAACCGAGCTTAGTAGCACGCGGGACGGACCCGTTTACAATGCAATTGATTTCAAGGACGTTGTTAACAATTTGAAATGACTGTTTTAAAACAAGCGGCTGAGTTTAGTAAGGGGGGTGTCTTTTTAAAAAGTTATATTTAGGATCCGGTTCGTTGGTCTAGAACAGCGGTTGTCAACTTGCATAATGCCGCGACGATTTAATTACAGTTCCTCGTGTTGTTGTGACCCCCAAACACAAAATTATTTTCTTTTTCCGATGGCCGTGGCGCTCCCTGTGAAAATGGTCGGGTCGTTCGACCCCCAAATGGGTCGGGACCCACAGGTTGAGAACCGCTGGTCTAGAGTCTAGAAGGTGTATGTTATATATATATATGTATTTAAAAATCTTTATAGGCCTACAAATACAGAAAAACAGTTATGAGAAGAATTAAGATATCTGGGATTTGAAGAGTATCACAAAGAAAAGGTATTAAAATTATCGTATTTCTCCGCGGTAAGAATTATTAAAAATTTAACAACATGTCTTGTGGTCATACAAGAACAGAAAAGTTATTGCTGAATTGATTTTAAGTATATTCATATATTTTGCCTATATATAACATAGAGCTCTTAAGAGTTTATTATAGAATCGTTAAAGCAAAAAAAAAAAAAAAAAAAAAAAAAAAAAAAAAAAAAAAAAAAAAAAAAAAAAGGGGAAAATCTCACTAAATTCCCCTAGGGACAAAGACGAACATTTTGCAGAGTCAAATGATACTTGACAGAAACGTGATTTCAGGTTTTTTTCAGGGGAGTGGGCGTGGGGCAAAACCAAAACTTGACCGGCTTGCTGGGTTATGTATTACCTGAGGCGCCACGGTAGATAACAATTTAAGTCAAATCTGCTACTTGATCTGAATTTTTTTTTTTAACCCATCCTTAACTCGTGTTGAAAACATTACTATTCTTAGTAATAAATGAGAGGCGTGTGCAGCACGGAGCTAACTTTTAGGACGCAGATGACATGTGTGTGTTCCGGTAACTTTTTAATACATCTAAGCAAAAATTAATTCACCAATGTGGAGTCTGTTCATACAAGTTTGGAAATTTTACATTATGACTAGTGGACAAAGCGTCTTCGCTGGGGGACCTTACAGACTCCATCTGTTTGCTATAATCTAGAAGCCGCTATGCTGCGTAAATGGGGTTAAAACCCACTCACACGGATTTTAAAATAGATTTTACAGCTGCTTTTAATGCCATGTAGCTAAATTTCGTTAGTTTTATACTTCTTCAAAACGTCTGACATATGACGTATGAGCTCGATAATATAATAAAAGGAATTTTACTCACCGCTCAAGAAAGCTGCAACACTCTGGTTCTGGTGTGTGCTGTGTGTGCACTGTGGGTCAAATCTATAAAAGCCTGCTGAGGTGAACCCGACTGAGGTGATGGGATGACAACACAGACGTGACACGCAGCCCTCAAGACCTCGATAAACACGGTCGGATTCAGTAGCAGAATGTGAACCGACACGCAACGGTCATCATTATAATGACGGCTTCGCATGGGTGATTTGAACTTTAAGACAGCGCCCTTCGGGGTGGGTTTTTTTTAAAAGGACTTCCTTGCTACACACCAAGGAAAAAGACAACCAGACCACCTGATACCTCGGCGTTACATTATTCACAAAGTTACCAATTCGGAGAAGTGGAAGGGTGAACTTTATAGTTATTTCCCTAGCTTCTTTTCGCTTATTAAGTCTCATGATTGATAAAATAAAGTATAATTTACAAAATAAATATAGAAAATGAAACTCTAATCGATGAAATAATATTATATTCGTAATAGTCTTAATAGAAATATTTCTTACTGACTACTGTCATGTGTTGCATCAAAGGGTTCGACCGTTCGTTGTATAGAGTCGGTGAAAATACAAATTTTGTAAATTTTGTTTGGACTTTGTATTTCCAATCTTAAATTCGACATAACGAACTTTTAGGCTTTTAGGTTAAACTTTTAGGCTACTTTTAGTTTTGGTAAATGGGGATGTTTGTAATGTAAGCAACTGAAACTGCTTACATTTTTTTTTGTGTGGCGGATGTGTTCTTTTTTTAATATCAATAGGGAATTAAGAGTATTAGAGGCAAGGGAGAATTCAATGTTTTTGGTCGCACTTATTTGATAAACGAAAACGCGTTGAAATACATGTTGACAGGGTAATTAAGTTATTAAAAGGCTGTGTTTTAATAAAATGGTTAGTCATTTTCACTGTTAGAATGCTTCTTTAAATGGGCGAAGTAAAACTAACAATTTTTCATCGACTGACAACCACGTATTAAACAAATAGTCAAGGCGTGCGTCACTTCATTATGTTACACAACCACCAGTTTGAGGCCATTTTCTGTAACTTCCGTTGCCCAGATTTAGCAAGGATTACCTTCACCCCCCTACTGCCCCGGTTCCGAAACGGACCGATCAGCCGTGCGACGTACATTTGGACTGAGCCAGGTGCGGGCGAACTTTTTACACCCGTGACGCGTGGTGTAAACAGTGAGGTGGCCACTCCACTCTGCATTCTCAACAAGAGTTCGTACATTTACTTTGGGGGGTGGGGGGGGGGGGATTTGTTTAACAGTAGGACACACGGGCAATAAGTTTTATGGGCAGTCCCTATGTCTTAAATTTTGTATAAAACTTGGCTCGACATTTGGGGCATGGAGTATTTCTGTAACTTACGATTTGAAAAAAATACAGTGTGGATGCACTTAACCCCCCTCCCTCCACCCGCCCCCCCCCCCTTCTTTTGTTTGGCTTATAAAATAAATTGGGAAATGAAACATTGACAGAACGTAAGAAGTATTTTAGCTAAAATTAGTTTTCATTTAACAGAAGCTCACCGCATAAGTATTACGTATGTCGTGTATGTGTTGAAATAAATCCTTTTTGTACCGTAGGTTGCTCTATATAGACTATATTTATAGAGTACAGTTTCAGTTTAACGTACACTGACAGAAGTCATTTGTACCGTAGGCTACTCTATAAAGAGTAAAGTTTCAGTTTTTACGTGCACTGAAGACAGAAGTCAACTTGCAAGCAACAATTATTCTACTGCAACTTTCGTTTTTAGAAATGTGAACGTCGGGGAACACGATATTTTTTTTTAGGTGTCTTGGTTGGTATACAATTATGTGTTTCATAGTACTGTCAATGAATTCATTGTCCTCTTATAGGGCCTATTTCCACCCCCCCCCCCAAACCGGGCCCCAAATCCCCTCCCCCCCCACCCAGCAGCTGTGAATATCGCAGGCCGACTCCGAAATTCGATACTCTTTTAATGTACTGAATCCAATACTTAATGTTTTCGAATACATGCTTCATTTTTTTTTGTATAAACCATAATTGATTTCATGTAAACTTATAAGCATACATTTTTCAAGTGATCTTATAAAACATAAATTGAACAACCCTTATTAAAAAAATGTTTCCTATAAATCCTTTATTATATGCATTTTGGATTGCATTCAACGTCACATCCCATACCCAAATGCGCCACAAACACAAAAGCACAGGAAAACAGGATAAACTGATTTTTGGTTGTTGGAGCTGAAAATTTGATTGCGTGTGTCATCATCGGAAACGCGTCAATGTGCCAAGTTTCAGCTCGATAGGATGACAGGAAGTGTTTACCCGCAAAGAAGGACACATTGGTGAAGTTAATGAAAAGGATTGGAAAAAAAAAAAAAAAGAAGCATACGACAGCAAATGTTGCATTGGAGATGGCGTCGGTGGGCCGTCGAGCGTGAGCTCTTAATGCCACCCCTTAAAAAAAACGTGACTTATATACTGATTTCACCTGATCGACTTCTCGAATGAATCTTTACTAGGAAATACTGTGATCAATATCAAGTGGAACCTATGGGGGGGGGCAGTGGCGTAGTGAGGGGGGCATCATGCCCCGGGCGCTACTCACAAAGGGGCGCCAAATGGTATATTTTACTATAATATTGTATGGTTTTCGAATAGGGGGGGGCGCTAAAAAGGTTTTGGGGGCGCTAAAAAGGTATTGTGCCCCGGGCGCGAGTTAAGCTCGCTACGCCACTGGGGGGGGGGGGCTATATAAGCAGTTATAGAAACATTGAAATGAAGTAGAAAGTGAATGGATTCAAAATGTCCCCCCCCCCCCCCATGAAAGATAATTCGTGATTGTCTAAATAATAAGTTGTAATCGGTTAATTCCCCTTGACATTGATAACATTTTAAAATGTCCATTTGATCGTTGCTGTGATGGGTTTGTTGGACTGCTTTTCTGAGGGAGGTGAGATGTGGTTAATGAGCATTGAGCCTAATGGTACCCGGGTGCGAATGGTGGCTCTGCGTGTCCGGGTCCATTTTGACTAAATGCTATTCGGGAGTCATTTTTAGTAGTTTATTTTAGTTAAACTGAAGAATTAAGTTTAAAAACGTATAGTACATTCAATTATCTTTCACTTGATGCCTCATTTCGTCTTACAACCCAACAATGATATTTTAAATCGTTTTTAATCCCAACCTCTCGGTTCTGGCACCCGTGTACCAATAGGCGCAGCCTTTTGTTTATTCGTGTATCACTATAATATATTATCTACCTTTCCGTGATATTGATTAAAGGAAGAGGCTTTCCATTTAAAGAAAATATTTTATTCCTTCATTCACGTGTCTCAAGAAAAAAAATATTGGAACCCAACTACCCCACTTTCAGAACCGTTGGTTTATAGTATAACCGGAATTCAACCACTTGCTTGTGCTACGTAGAAAGACGGGTCTGCCTCCCCCATCACACATTTTTAAAAAAAAAATGAATGGATTTTTACAAAAAAGGTTGCAACGTAATTTCGTCCACGAAACAGAAATAGTCCACCGGACGTGATCCCGTAGAGTAGTAAACGATGTGACCTAAATCCTCACAGATTCTTAACAGGTCTGTGATTCGGACTTGGACTCCGGCAGCACTCTATACAAGACGGTGACTGTCACTTCACTGACGGCCCTTCATTCTCAAATATCATCAATATTTCATTTAAACTATCATCGATCCTGCATTCTAAAATATCATCACTCCTGCATTCTAAAATATCATCACTCCTGCATTCTAAAATATCATCACTCCTGCATTCTAAAATATCATCACTCCTGCATTCTAAAATATCATCACTCCTGCACTCTAAAATATCATCACTCCTGCATTCTAAAATATCATCACTCCTGCATTCTAAAATATCATCACTCCTGCATTCTAAAATATCATCACTCCTGCATTCTAAAATATCAATAATCTTTTCTAAAATATCATCACTCCTGCATTCTAAAATATCATCACTCCTGCATTCTAAAATATTATCACTCCTGCATTCTAAAATATCATCACTCCTGCATTCTAAAATATCATCACTCCTGCATTCTAAAATATCATCACTCCTGCATTCTAAAATATCATCACTCCTGCATTCTAAAATATCATCACTCCTGCATTCTAAAATATCATCACTCCTGCATTCTAAAATATCATCACTCCTGCATTCTAAAATATCATCACTCCTGCACTCTAAAATATCATCACTCCTGCATTCTAAAATATCAATAATCTTTTCTTAAATATCATCACTCCTGCATTCTAAAATATCATCACTCCTGCATTCTAAAATATCATCACTCCTGCATTCTAAAATATCATCAATACTTTTTTCTTAAATATCATCACTCCTGCATTCTAAAATATCATCAATACTTTTTTCTTAAATATCATCCCTCCTGCATTCTAAAATATCATCGATCCTTCATTCTTAAATATAATCAATCCTGCATTCTTAAATATCATCAATACTTTTTTCTTAAATATCATCAATCCTGCATTCTAAAATATCATCGATCCTTCATTTAAAAAACACAACACTTCATTTATGATTATGCTATACATAAAACAACTCTATAATGACTATCGACCAAAAGAAAAAAAACCGTAGAGTAATTTTTAGCTTTTGAAAGCAGTTCGTATGAACTAATTCAGAGCCCTTGATAGATTCTACTTAACCCAGTTCTGTGACGTCGCATACATTTCCTGCTGTTAACTCTTCTGTCCTGCCCCGTGTATAGCGAACATACGATCCTTGTCACCTTTGCTTTTAATTAAAGTTAGGTCATTTTTACGCCCTGAAGACGAAGTTTGTGCCGCCAGGAGTCTCGTAGAGCGGTGCTTCTCAAACTGTGCAGTGAGATGAGGTTTTGGATTGGGGTTCGGGGGGGGGGGGGGGGGCTCTCTTAAAACCGTTCATACAATTATCGTCCTTAAACTGATTTCATCATCATGTCCCTTAGTCCTTGGACCGTTGGGACGCCACAGATGACATGAAAACTATCCCCCTCCATTCCTCTCTGTTTTTTTTTTTTTGCACTACGCACAGCATCGCCTAGTTTTAATCCCGTCCACTCTTTGATGTTATCTTCCCATCTTTTTCTCCGCCTTCCTCTTCTTCTCCGTCCTTTCGTTGTGCCTTGCATTTCACCTATGTAAAAATGATGATTGCAGGGAAACCAAATAAAACACGGATGTTGCTGTATCAGTGGTGCTAATAATATGGGGGGGGGGGGAGACTGCAATCATTTTTGGTAGAAGGAAATATGTGAAACAAGGTATGGGAAACCACATCACCCGTTGGTCGCACACACCACCCGTTGGTCGCACACACACCACTCGTTGGTCGTACACACCACCCGTTGGTCGCACACACACCACTCGTTGGTCACACACACCACCCATTGGTCTCACACAGACCCCTCATTGGTCACACACACACACACGCCACTCGTCGGTCACACACACCACCCGTTGGTCTCACACAGACCCCTCATTGGTCACACACACACGCCACTCGTCGGTCACACACACACACCCCTCGTTGGTCACACACAGACCCCTCATTGGTCACACACACACACCACTCGTTGGTCACACACACACACCCCTCGTTGGTCTCACACAGACCCCTCATTGGTCACACACACACGTCACTCGTCGGTCACACACACCACCCGTTGGTCTGACACAGACCCCTCATTGGTCACACACACACACCACTCGTTGATCGCACACACACCATTCGTTGGTCTCACACAGACCCCTCATTGGTCACACACACACACCACTCGTTGGTCGCACACACACCACTCGTTGGTCTCACACAGACCCCTCATTGGTCACACACACACACCACTCGTTGATCGCACACACACCATTCGTTGGTCTCACACAGACCTCTCATTGGTGACACACACACGCCACTCGTCGGTCACACACATACATCACTCGTTGCGTCGTATTCCAGATAGATACGACGTTGTAACAACTAACTCCACAGGTACGGCCCGCGAGTTAGCTGAGTGCATCGTGGTTCATATCTCGAATCTAGGTTCGTATGTAGAGGTCAAAATTGGATATGAATTAAGTTGGTATCTCGAAAAGTTCGTATGTACAATCGTTCGAAAAGTCGATGTGCCGCTGTAAAACTATACCAATCTCTAGTATTCCCTGTGATGAAGCTAAAACTATTCCAATCTCTAGTATTCACTGTGATGATTTCGTTCAGGTTAGGACCATCTCGAGGAGTTTAAAAAGAAAAAAAAATTACATTTAAATTTTATAAAAATAAATCTTGATAAGAAAATTTAGCACTAGCTTTGATAAAATTATACAACCGTCGTCATCCGTACATTCTCCTAGCACTAGTTTTGATACAGTCATACCGATGTAGTCATCCGTACATTCTCCTAGCACTAGTTTTGATACAGTCATACCAATGTAGTCATCCGTACATTCTCCTAGCACTAGTTTTGATACAGTCATACCAATGTAGTCATCCGTACATTCTCTTAGCACTAGTTTTGATACAGTCATACCGATGTAGTCATCCGTACATTCTCCTAGCACTAGTTTTGATACAGTCATACCGATGTAGTCATCCAATGATTCTCTTACTCTTAGTCTTAGTGCTGTCTTTGGTACGAATCACTCAAATGTCCCGATTCATTCGTTCTCTCATTAACAACACCTTCTAATCGACACATCACGACCTTATAACTTTGTTTCACCTTAACCCAGGCGGGAAGTGTGTGTGTGTGTGGAAAAGGGGGGGGGGGTGTTGTTCTCAACTCATATCATCCAAAGGGACCAAAAGAGGACAAGTTAGACTATCCAAGTAAGGAGAGGGTACATCGGTGGTCGAAAGAGAGGAGGGGAATTTTTTTTTTAAAAAAGGATTAAGAATGATTTTGTAATACAATAAGCGAAGACGTCGGATTTATTGTTTTTTGCATAAATAGCCTTGTAGGACGACCAGTTTGAGACCCCTCTGTCTTAACTTGCACAGACCGAAACAACAGGTAAATGACGGGTGATCTTCTTTTGTTGGCCGCTAATGACCTTAAAAAAACGCGTCGTTTTACAAACAGGTTAAATGTCGCCTTCACTTGGCCAACTCCAAAGATGTCACGTCTGCTGAAGGCGTGAACTCATAAAGCCGTTCAGTTGTCCATCATTGGGCTCAACGGTGGTAAGCGCATTAGGGGCCATTGCCGCAACAAAACCGACGTATAGGGCTTAAAATTTAAAATACCTTTCAGTTAGATCAGTGAGTCCTCAAACCTTTTAAACATTGGGACGGATCAGCGCCCTCGAGGGACCCTCGGAGGCCCGGAGCAGTAACGCTCAGATACTGCCGGGGGGGGGGGGGGCGGATCATAGCTTGAAAAAAATATTTGAACGAATTCTATCCACACTGCATATATCTCAATTCTATGCACACTGCACACATCTCAGTTCTATGCACATTGCACACATCTCAGTTCTATGCATACTGCACACATATCAGTTACATGCACACTGCACACATCTCAGTTCTATGCACACTGCACACATCTCAGTTCTATGCACATTGCACACATCTCAGTTATATGCATACTGCACATATCTCAGTTCTATGCACACTGCACACATCTTATTTATATGCACACTGCACACATCTTATTTCTATGCACACTGCACACATCTCAGTTCTATGCACAATACACACATATCAGTTACATGCACACTGCCCACATCTCAGTTCTATGCACACTGCACACATATCAGTTCTATGCACACTGCACACATCTCAGTTCTATGCACATTGCACACATCTCAGTTCTATGCATACTGCACATATCTCAGTTCTATGCACATTGCACTCATCTTATTTCTATGCACACTGCACACATCTTATTTCTATGCACACTGCACACATCTCAGTTCTATGCACACTACACACATATCAGTTACATGCACACTGCCCACATCTCAGTTCTATGCACACTGCACACATCTCAGTTCTATGCACACTAAAACAACAAGTTTGTGAAACAATAACATATTTTTAAATGAAGGGAAATTAAACCCCGCAAAAAAAACTTATTAATATTTCAGAGGCACGTTTGGTGCATTGGATGATCCATGTTCGGTCCCATATTTGTCACTGCTAGCCAAGTACCGTTAAGGCGGTCGGGCGGGCCAAATTAAGGACCGGATCTGGCCAGCGTGCCATTGTTTGGGGCAGGGATCGGAAAAAAACGTTTATACGAGGAGCCGTTTTTTGTATAAGATATACGTTTTTATATCAGCTGTTTAATGTTTTTGGTGAGCCGTATACCATTATAGATTAGTATAAGAAAAAAATTGTTATAATGAGCCGCTTCCATCCGTGTAACTGTGGGTTGCCGTGTACTGACTTAAGGGTATTTTTTTGTATAACGAGAGCCCGTGAGATCTCCCTTTTGCTCCCCTGACGTTAAAAGGGTTTAATAAAAATAATGTTTACAGCAGCGTAAATTTAAGCGTAGGTTTTATCAAATCATGGTTACAGAAGTGTATGATATATTAAAACGCATTAGTTTGCCCGTCAGTCTATATACTGTTCATGTGTTAAGATCAAGCAGGTTGGATGGCTGTCAAGCTGCATCATGAGCACACGGCTTTAGGCCCACCGTATTCTGAATTTCATAACGGCACTCTCCCCGGAGCGTGTCAACATGATTTCACACTGATTGGCACAGCCAGCAAAATCCAATGGAAGTGTCCAGGAGTCAGGTTGGATTGGACTGGTGTACGACAAGAAAAAAATGGTTCAAGCCCCAGATGGCAATTATGCAGGTGAGTGAAGGCATTTTATTATGAGGTGAGTGCAGCTTTACTAATGCGTAGATGAGTGAAGATATTTTAATGCCTAGGTGTGTGAAGTTATTGAAATGTCTAGGTGAGTGAAGATATTGAAATATCTGGGTGAGTGAAGATATTTTAATGCCTAGGTGGATGAAGATATTGAAATATCTAGGTGAGTGAAGATATTGAAATATCTAGGTGAGTGAAGATATTTTAATGCCTAGGTGGATGAAGATATTGAAATATTTAGGTGTGTGAAGATATTGAAATATCTAGGTGAGTGAAGATATTTTAATGCCTAGGTGGATGAAGATATTGATATATTTAGGTGTGTGAAGATATTGAAATATCTAGGTGAGTGAAGAAATTTTAATGCCTAGGTGGATGAAGATATTGAAATATCTAGGTGAGTGAAGATATTGAAATATCTAGGTGAGTGAAGATATTTTAATGCCTATGTGGATGAAGATATTGAAATATCTAGGTGAGGGAAGATATTGAAATATCTAGGTGAGTGAAGATATTGAAATGTCTAGGTGAGAGAAGATATTTTAATGCCGAGGTGGATGAAGATATTGAAATATCTAGGTGAGTGAAGATATTGAAATATCTAGGTGAGTGAAGATATTTTAATGCCTAGGTGAGAGAAGATATTGAAATATCTAGGTGAGTGAAGATATTGAAATATCTAGGTGAGTGAAGATATTGAAATGCCTAGGTGTGTGAAGATATAGTAATGCCTAGATGAGTGAAAGTATTTTATGTGTTAATGAAGGTATGTAATTATAGCAAATTGCTCTCACCTGTCCAAGTGATCGCCAATCCATGCACTTTTAAAATAGGCTTTTACACAAACTTTTTAAAAAGAAATTCGGTTTAAATAATACGAAATGCGCCCCCCAAATCTTTTCTAAACTGATATTAATTTTTAAAAAATGGCTCCTCTGTGGTTAAATGAGTAATACTTTTTCAAAGCAGTTCGACGGACTCCGTTGGAGTGGGATGTGCATACATTTATTCACTCTCGTTAATTTTTAAATCTAAAATATAATATAGCTGCACAGTTTTTACACCTAGCGGTCCACAGTTATTGTTTTTTTTTTAAGCAAATCGTTATAACGTCATGAACTGAACGGTGATTACTCAGCCTTTTGTTATTGTATCAAGTTTCCCAGCACTGTCCTGAAAAAAAAAAAATTCATTCGTAAATATAATAGTCATAACCTTGGTTCGGTTGTTTCTAGATGGCAGGGATGGCCACAGATATGATACACAGGCCGACATCACGTTATAATCAAACTTTTTGTCTTTTTTTTTTTTTTTTTTTTTTTTTTTTTTTTTTTTTTTTTTTTTTTTGTGGGTGTTTATTTTGATCTTATATAAGACGTAACGTGACGAGCCTAAGGCTTTCGTGCATCGGTGATTGTATTTTGCTGGGAAAACGTTTTTGAAATCGATGCAATGAAAAAAAAAAAAAAAAGATCAGTTACCTTCACCGTTCTGTCTAGAAGCACAGTATCTCTGCCAGAATATTGTTCAATACTCGAATGTTGAACTTTAAAAATTTTTTTTTTTTTTTTTTTTTTTTTTTTGTGGGTGTTTATTTTGATCTTATATAAGACGTAACGTGACGAGCCTAAGGCTTTCGTGCATCGGTGATTGTATTTTGCTGGGAAAACGTTTTGAAATCGATGCAATGAAAAAAAAAAAAAAAAAGATCAGTTACCTTCACCGTTCTGTCTAGAAGCACAGTATCTCTGCCAGAATATTGGTCAATACTCGAATGTTGAACTTTAAAAAAAATTTTTTTTTTTTTTTTTTTTTTTTTTTTTTTTTTGTGGGTGTTTATTTTGATCTTATATAAGACGTAACGTGACGAGCCTAAGGCTTTCGTGCATCGGTGATTGTATTTTGCTGGGAAAACGTTTTGAAATCGATGCAATGAAAAAAAAAAAGATCAGTTACCTTCACCGTTCTGTCTAGAAGCACAGTATCTCTGCCAGAATATTGGTCAATACTCGAATGTTGAACTTAAAAAATTTTTTTTTTTTTTTTTTTTTTTTTTTTTGTGGGTGTTTATTTTGATCTTATATAAGACGTAACGTGACGAGCCTAAGGCTTTCGTGCATCGGTGATTGTATTTTGCTGGGAAAACGTTTTGAAATCGATGCAATGAAAAAAAAAAAGATCAGTTACCTTCACCGTTCTGTCTAGAAGCACAGTATCTCTGCCAGAATATTGGTCAATACTCGAATGTTGAACTTTAAAAAAATTTTTTTTTTTTTTTTTTTTTTTTTTTTGTGGGTGTTTATTTTGATCTTATATAAGACGTAACGTGACGAGCCTAAGGCTTTCGTGCATCGGTGATTGTATTTTGCTGGGAAAACGTTTTTGAAATCGATGCAATGAAAAAAAAAAAAAAAGATCAGTTACCTTCACCGTTCTGTCTAGAAGCACAGTATCTCTGCCAGAATATTGTTCAATACTCGAATGTTGAACTTTAAAAATTTTTTTTTTTTTTTTTTTTTTTTTTTTTTTGTGGGTGTTTATTTTGATCTTATATAAGACGTAACGTGACGAGCCTAAGGCTTTCGTGCATCGGTGATTGTATTTTGCTGGGAAAACGTTTTGAAATCGATGCAATGAAAAAAAAAAAAAAAAGATCAGTTACCTTCACCGTTCTGTCTAGAAGCACAGTATCTCTGCCAGAATATTGTTCAATACTCGAATGTTGAACTTTAAATTTTTTTTTTTTTTTTTTTTTTTTTTTTTTTTTTTTTTAGAAACATAGAAGGTAACCCGTTGATAAAAGTATACAAAACAGAATATTTACGTTCTCTCCTATACTAAGCCACTTCTCAGGTCACGTTCACCTCCGCCCCCCACCCCCACTACCCATAGAGCCCGGATGCATTGTTGAAGTTATTCACGTGACTTTCTGAAATCTTTGATTAATGCATCTGTAGCTTCAAATCTCACCAATTGTATCACACAACCCATCTCTTAACACCCCCCAATCCCACGACATCCACACACCACTCTTGTTAGGCGGTATTTGTTCACATCTGTTTGAAATTCGCATATGCATTCATTCATTGCACCACAACCTTTTGCACGTTCATACATTATACTGCAACTTTTTGTACATTCATACGTTGTATCACAAAATTTTGTACGTTCATACATCGTACCACAATCTTTTGTACGTTCCAACATTTTACCACAGTAAAAAAATGCTATTTATCACTTTTATCAATTACGTTTTCAATTCATCATTTATATCACAATCTTTTACCATTGGACCTTATGTAACATCCCCTACAGCAATTAACTTTATCCAATCCAAACCCTTACGCCCCTAGGGGCGTAGCTAAGGGGGCCAGAGTGTGCTCGGCTGCCTGATGTCTACGGCCACCAGATGTCCCCTGCTGGAAAATTCCCCTGCCTTCAGACTTTGTGGGGGCGCCAAAATGGGCTTTTGTATTATTTTATTGATGAAATTAAGGTTTCAGATTTCAGAGGAGGGAGGCGGAAAAATTAATCTTGCCCCCGGGCGCTAAACGCTCTATCTACGCCTCTGGGCACCACACCATAGTCTTAAATTACATATATATCAAACACTTCGTCCTCCACCACACATATCCTTGCCCTATTGCAACCACCCTCCCCGTGAAACACCTCTAACCTCTAATTCGAGAACCTCTCTGATCCTAAGCGAGCTCATTGACCAAGAACTTGACCGCGGTATCTGTCTAACATAGTGGTTCTCAACCCGTGGGTCGCAACCCCTTTGGGGATTCACGAGATCCTTTCCCAGTAGTCACCTAAGATTATCTGCAAACACATATACTCTACAGTTATGAAGTAGAGACAGAAAATAATTTTGTCGCTCGGGGGTCGCCACAACATGAGAAACTGTATTTAAAGAGTTGCGACATTCGGAAGGTTGAGAACCACTGGTCTTACACATCCTAGAACTCTCCACGCCACATTACAGGGATAGTTGATAGAATTCTTCAAATGGCTCCGATGCCGTGTTGTGATTTATTCATTGAATTAAAGTGGAGGATTTTGTGTCTAAAACTTCCAACGAGTGTTTTAATTGGCTGGTGTGTATCTTTAACGTAATAGTACTAATTGAACTCATTTTTTTCCTTTCATTTAATTTTATTTTTGAACACGCACGACTCATTAAAGTCAAATTTTCACTCTTAATATTGTAGTGAGCCTACGCCGTCTCTATTCTACAACTATAGGCCTATTTATCTGGTTGATAACCTTGCTCACTCGTACTGCACCAATCCGACAACTCAACGACGGTTATAGTCTTTGAACTTTTATTTGTCTTATCCTTTGACTTCACTTTCTCTCTCTCTCTCTCTCTCTCTCTCTCTCTCTCTCTGTCGTACTCAACTCCGACTGTCCCGGTCCGTGTCTATCTCTTTCGTTCAAGAGTTCTCCCGCCTGCCCACTATCCTGCCCGGTTGAGTTCTCCTAGTCCCATCCAACTGTCCCCTTTATACGCCCCGCGTCCCTAGAGATTTCTTCCTAGGGCCCCGATCCCATTCCCATCTCACACCGCGAAATAGGCCATCCATCCCTTCGCGGGCAATCTGACAAGATTGACCCTTTGGTCAGTACCGATGTGGTACTCCCCCTCCCCCAACCCCTTACGGGTCGACTATTGTGGGACTCCCCCCTCCACCCCTTTACGGGTCGACTACAGGTCTGGACATTCCACAATATTAAATTCTCCTCTGTGTCTTTAGTGCTAAACCTTTGGGCGGCTAATTGACCACCCACTCGTCTTTCTTATACACCACAGATTTATTTTACCAACTATTTCAGAAAAAAAAAAAGAAGAAAATATTGCTCACCAAATGTGCAAGCGATTTTTTGTGTAAAAAGAATCTCATTGAGCGCAGTTATCTGGAATTTTTAATTCGTGGAACCAGTGTTAACATGATGTATATTCCTGGTGCTTGTTTCATTATGACGTGTAACAATTAGGAGCCGAACATGTGCACAAACTAACTTATGCTCTACGCGTGAAGCCGTGTTTGTTGCTTGTCAAGTGAGCCCGAAAAAATGTGTTGCTTTTTCCCCAGGCCGATAAATTTGCAAGCAGCACACGTCGTTGTTGTCCACTGTGCCGCAACGAGGCTAACCTTAACTTCAGGAACGTCATTTCAGAGGGGTTTTTTTTTTTCGTGGGGTTGGGGGGGGGGGGGGGTCGGCGCCAAACCAAAACTTGGCCGGCTTGTTGAGTTTTTTTTTCAACAGATGACAACAAGTACATAGTAATTTAAAAGAAAATATGGACATTCTTTCTGGGGGGGGGGGGGGGGATGCCCCACTGTCCTACCCAGTTGCCATCCTTGCTTAACCTCTACTGGCCAAAAAAATGTAATGTTCAATTTAATAGCCAAGTGATTATTTTATAATTGTGTAAACTGTCCAACACTTTCTCCCTGAGTCAGAGATCCTGGACTCAAAGAGTCGAACACTTTTTCCCTGAGTCATCGTCTTGTTGACTGTGTCGACTCCGGAATGTTTTTTTTATTACTAAGTATTTACGTGTTGTACTGTCATTTGTCAGTCTGTTTGGATGTCACAACAGACGGGAATTTGACAGAAGCCGGACTCCTAATCGACACGGTCGCAACTGCCCCGGATACAGCGGGAAAGATTGATTGGTGTGCAAAAACTATGCGCAACTGGAGTTAGATCGGGTCACATGTTGAGGTCATCGATGCATGGTTAGAATAACAAGTTCTCACGTCATAAATTAATTGCACATTAAAACTATTAGATTTATATCATCGTCATTACTATCGTTACACTACCGGGTGCATGGGACTCGTGAACCTTGGATAACAACTCAACTAAGAGAAGGAAACTCTGAGTTCAAACCGGAGACGGAGTCCCGTAGGCGGATAACATCGGGCACAATGAAACACTCCGACATTTTACACCGACGCCGCTGGTGCCAAACTGTATCGTCCACATGATTGATCCCTTGGGTTTATCCAGCGGCGTGGAAAGAGGCGATTTGTTTGTGTAGGGAACCAGCTTATAATCCTAAAGAGAATAATCCCAGGCCTTGTTGATTTCGTCCTGCGAAATCTACACCATCGTCACATTGTGACGGACGGGCTGCCAGCATTACTATTAAATATCGATACGACTCCGGTGGCTAATCCGTATCGCTAAAGTAGCTCCGTATAACTCTTCTCGCGCCCGTTTATTATTTGACGACTCCACATCTCTTTGTTTTTTGTTTTTTTACTCCAGCAATAGTTTTTATAAATCAGTAAAAAAAAATGTACGGTTTTATGAATTAACCATCATAAAGCTGATACTCTCATATCAATCTCTCGCTGCACCTTGAGGGGGGTGGGGTGGGATTATAATCTTTTCGTGACACTGCCATTGTTGTCCCCTCACGTTGGATAAGCTGTAAGTTCTATGCGCTTCTGGGAGACTCAGCCTAGAGCTTTAGTGTTACAAAAATGTAACAAATAATGTGCGGTTAAACATGTCAGGCCTTTTTAATATATATACAAATTCAAGGGCGTACCTTGACCAAATGTCACCCAGGGCGAACTCTGAAAAGTGCGCCCATAACACACACACACACGTCACATATGAACCCCAAGAGCATAGGCCGGGACAGTCGCCCCCTACCCCCCCCCCCACTTTTCCGCTTTTTGGTATGCCACTGTACAAATTAACTTTGGTAAAAAAATGTATGTTTATACCGTGCTAAACTGGCGAATTACACGCAGCTTGAAGGCATCGCGCCTTAATTTCTTTATCATTACAAAAATTCACAGCGCTAAATATCGAACACACAGACATGCGTTATATAATTGTTCACAAGCATAATTCAACGATCAAGGCCATTATAATGCAAAATCACTTAAGTTTTTTTTTTTAATTAGATTGGGGAGGGGGTGGGGGTGGAGTAAACCAGCACAAATTAATTGTTACCGTTTTCCGAAAAAAATGTCAGGTCATGTAATAATTCATGGCAGGTGCTATCAGAAAATAAAATAGTTCCAAGGTTAAAATATGTTTTACGGTTCACACGCGCGGCCTCGCTTTCGCGTTTGTGTCACGGTTACACAATTGCCACATGACAGTTCCATTAATAGCTGATGTCTGCACTGATTTATTTCTGACGTCAGCCAATAACTGTCTCGTGACTGGAGCTTAAATCAAAATTTTTATCAGAGAGCAAACAGGCCGCGACTTTTGGGGATCAGACGTCAGTGTGCAGAATGCAGCCTGGCAATGAACAGAGTAAGAATCTGGCAACAGAGCACGATAAAAGACGCCTAACTATAGTGTGTGCAACCCGATAGGCAACCCTTGTGACAACCCGATGGGCAACCCTTGTGACAACCCGATGGGAAACCCTTGTGACAACCCGATGGGAAACCCTTGTGACAGCACGATAGGCAACCCTTGTGACAACCCGATGGGCAACCCTTGTGACAACCCGATAGGCAACCCTTGTGACAACCCGATAGGAAACCTTTGTGACAACCCGATGGGCAACCCTTTGTGACAACCCGATGGGCAACCCTTTGTGACAACCCGATGGGCAACCCTTTGTGACAACCACGCTGAGAAATAATGTGTGGTCCGCGACCCCCCAAAAAAACCGTGCACTTTTATTCTTAAGAATTCAGTTGGGATTATAAGATCTTTGGCGTAGCAAAATCGAATGACAGGTCAGGTAAATATCAGTAATCATGAAATAGGAATGTTGACAGCAAAACTATGGGGTTCGCCGCCCCTCCACTTTTCTCAGAGCCGTCAAGTGGGCCCTGAAACCTAGCGAGAAGAACCGCGTCTTAGGCCCGGCCACCCTTCGCGGGCAGAGTTGTCGCGTAGGCCCCACAAAGCCTACGGATGCCGTAGGCCTAGTCTGTTTTCGGGGCCAAAAAGTTGTGAAGGGGACAATTTTTTTGAACTCTCAACTTCGAATGCAGGGACACACAACAGAAAAGAGTCAGTGGGGTGTCTCCATAAGTCACGCGACGGCACAGCCCCTCCCCTTGTGAACAAGCTGGACACTTGACGCAGGCAGAAAAATCTGGAAATGCAAATGAAAGACCATTACCTGTAAGATCAGGTATAGCAGAGCTAATCCGTTTTGTAAAGACTTACACTATACACCTTGGTGTCTCAAAGCCTGAAACTGTTGTGTGTATGTCAGTATGATTTCATGCATCGTTCACGGACATGGACTTTAAAAATCGATTCCATATTTCTAAGTTGGCTTTACATGTAATTTTAATATTATTTAAAAGCGACAATCTAAAAAATTACGATTTACATCAACTACGTTGCAGTGATTGCAGCATAAACATTATTTTCAAACTTGTTGACTATCAATTTTCATATTATCATTTTTTTAAAGTCACCAATGTTTATTTTGTAGAATGAAGTAATGAGAAACGATTTTTCACTCCTTCTGCTGAACTTTCGTTCGGATGGGTTCCGCACATCGCTTCCTGGACGTGCTACTCCTTTAAATTAACCCATAAACAACCGGGTCGTTCAGCTGGTTAGGCAGCGTGTCCAATGACCGGTAGGCGGCAGATTCTAATCACAGGCTATGGTGGGGATTTACTTCTGAGGACACACCTGGGATCATCTAATACGCTAATCTCATAAGTGGAATGTCTGCATGTGCTGGAACAGGTAAGTCGGCGTGCTTGTGGATTTTAGATTTGATAATTGAAAATTCGTAGATTAAAAAAAAAAAATATTGAAACAACTCAGCGCGAGCTATAGCTTTTAAAAAAAAATAATATGAGCCATTCCATGTAGCCCTTATTGTCGAAGTTGGATGTGTGTCATAAGTTGTGAGATGTCGGTAATCGAAATGTTTTTGGATAGCTGTGTTCCTGAGATTGTATAGTGTGGAAGAACTGGAAGAAACGCATTTTCAGGCCTTGGGAAACGTCTGGATCCGGAGATGGCAGTTCGTGTTTTTGTTTTTGATTATATGAACAATAACAATTTAAAAATTCATGATTTTGCGCTGCGGCCAAGTAGGTCATGAACGTTTAATTAAGTTTTTACTGGTGCGTACAAATGAACGTCTTTCCTGTGCGCGGTGCTTAAGATGTATAGTTTTCTTCATTAATTGAGAACAGTGTGTTGAATGTTCAATTACTTGACGTCGGATCGTTGTGAAACGTACTAGTATTGAACATTAATTCATAGACCAAAGTGGGCGACCTTTTTCCAAAATACTCACAGTTATGGCGAATGAAATGTAAAATTCGTCCCGCTATATATAAATCTTAAAAACACTACTGTTAATTCAAGTGAGAGTAAAATAGCGCCGAAGGCGGCGCCTAGTATGAAATTGAAGGCCAGAGGACTGTTGGGGGACTCTACATGACAAGAGTAGGCAACAGTTATATGGCTTTCCATTAAAATATGGATCACGCGAATTGTCTGAGGCAGCGTTTCTCAATCTTAAACTGTAAACTGTTGTAGTACACAATTTCTTACATTATTGAATATATGCTATATATATTCAGAAGAGAAAAAACGGGTTAGGGAAAAACCATTTTGTAGCCATGACTGAGTGTTCTGAGTTAAGTGTCAGAATGTAAAGATATTAATAATGTCGAGGCACAGATGAGAAATATTTTACAATTCGAATACTTGAAACAACATTAAAACTCGTGTTGAGAAGCCGTTGAATTGATCAGCTGACATATAAAGTATGTTATAAATGTATATGGGCTTGCATTATTGCATATTTATTTAAAACACAGTAATCGATTACTTCACATAATGTAATCTCAAGTGGTTGTAGGATATTTATTGCATATTTCAAAACAACAAAACATATTTTTTTAAGCTTCGTTTTTCTGGAGAAAAAGAAAGGGATGGGAGTTGGGAGGAGGAGAAGGAGGTTTTGGGTGGGGGTTGAAACCTTATTTTGAACTTTGACCTCGCGTGCTCTATGCTAATTTTTTTTAGAAACTGACATATCCCAACGTCCAGAATTAAGATAACATTTTTAATGAGCAGGTTACGATAAGTCACAAATGAGATGGCATTATGCTCAGTTCACACGATCACATTTTCGTCACATTTGCGTCAAACTTTCTTCAAATCTTCGTCAAACTTCCCGTGGAACGCACCTTTTTTGTAAACCAATATAGTGCATTCAAAAAGAAATTTGACGAACATTTGATAGTGTGAACTGAGCATTAGCGTCAGTTCACACGATCAAATTTCGCGTCAAATTGTTGTATGAACGCACTATTTTGTGCGTGGTTTCTTTTTTTTTTTTGGGGGGGGGGGAATTTAATCAAATGGTAATTTGAAAGTTGTGACAAGGCTTCATACACGAATTGCATCAAAGGCTTGAGGGAAAATTTGATCGTGTGAACCGACCCTTACGGTGAATGATTGTTATGTCATCTTTTCTGACAATGTAGTTTTTATTGTATCTACGGTCGGCGTGGTTATCAGTAATCGGCACTGGAGTGGAACACCTTTTTTTTTTTTTTTTTTTTTTCCGAGTCTCTACTTCCAGATCATTGTTCTAATTTTCGGCCCTCGGCACCCCTCCCCCCTCGCCCCCCCTCTCCCCCCACCCCCGCCCTGCCTCCTGATAATCCTCACAACACAAAGCATTGCTGTACCTAACGAAACTATTCCTTGACAATTACCACCGCTCGATTCATCCTACTGGTTAAAAAGAAACAGGGGTGTTCTTGGCCAACATAATTCATTTTATATCCAACATATTTAAAAGAAAAAAAATAAATATCTGAAAATGGTTTGCTAAAATAGGCGGTCTATGCTTTAAATTTCGCACTTGTGTTTGCTCAAGAAATTAAACGGGCTCTCGGCTTACTAACTTTCCATCGCATGTATTATGCGCAGTCCGCAATTGTTAAAATGCTCGGAACCATTTGTTTTTTTTTTTCCTCAGAAGAGACACCTGATCAATTGTGTTATTCAGATCTTTTCGAGCAGTTGTACTTGGCAAATGGGGGGTGGGGGGCCAAACATAAATCCAGCTAAGACTGTGTTGGCAGTGACACACGGCAGTGACAGCTGGCACCCCGGGGGGTCCCTACATATTCCGTGACGTGTGCATTCGTTGGCCTGAAGTCCATAAATAGTTCATCCCACGACTCCCCGATCTCATAACGTTGACCGGCTATGAAACAAAGGACGAGAATCAACAATGTCGTTGTCTCTAAATCAGTGGTTCTCAACCTTTCTAATGCCGCGACCCTTAAATACAGCTCCTCATGTTGTGGTGACCCCCCCAAACATACAATTATTTTCCTAGCTACTTCATAAATATGTGTTTTCCGCTGGTCTTAGGTAACCCTTGTGTAAGGATTTTCGACCCGCCAAAGCAGTCGCGACCACAGGTTGAGAACCGCTGCGAAATTGGGGGGAAAAAAGACAGAAACAGAGAACATCTACACCCCACCCTTATATTCGCTTTGAGTTATATTTATCAAAATAAAATCCCTTCAGATATCAACGTGTAGCTGATTTTTTAATCTAACACATTTTATTTTTTGGTTTTCTTCCAGGCTCAACGAATTGTAAAGAAACAAGTAACAAGTAGGTATTGACCTAATATTTTCTTGGGTTTTATTTCCCCACACACACCTACACGTTAAGGCGCAAAATACGGCTCCCGGGGGAAAAAACAAAACAAAATTAAATGGGGTGAAAACTATTCTTCTTCTTAAATGTTTTGAGGGCCCACGATCAATGAATTGATCATCATGGCTCCTATGTTTTGAGGGCCCACGATCAATGAATTGATCATTATGGCCCCTATGTTTTGAGGGCCCACGATCAATGAATTGATCATTATGGCCCCTATGTTTTGAGGGCCACGATCAACGAATTGATCATCATGGCTCCTATGTTTTGAGGGCCCACGATCAATGAATTGATCATTATGGCTCCTATAAGTGCAGGAGTGTTGGAACCATCAGAGGCAAGAAATTGGTATTTTATAAAAATATTAAAAAAACGATATGAGAATTACCTCAGCTAAAGCTTTCAGTATTTGGATGCTATGATTTTAAAGTAATTTGCAAACATTACAGAAGACTGGGCTCTTTAAAAGCAACGTCAGTATTTAAGACCGGAGAATTCGTGTTAGGCCACTGCACCACAGTGGCTTGCGTGAACGATACAAGTTATTATGTTTCAAAATAATTGTTGCTTTAATTAATGGGGCAAATTTTACGAGTGAAGGTGCACAATTATATTCAAAATAACCAACTATCATTTTGTTATCGTCTTAAATTTATTTATTTATTGTGTGTATGCTAACAACTTGAAAACATCCTGTTCAAATTCAATGCACATCCTTGTCATTTGCACGGCTGCACTAATGGATCTGTTTTTGAAACTGAGGGTAAAAAAACGTTTTTGTTTCCTGGTGTTAATGGGTCGACCCTGAAATATTCAGTCTTTGGGTGTACTCCTCCTAGGCGAGCTCTCTTCTCTCCCAGCTGCGGTGTGAGTTAGTCACATCGCAGAAAACCACGTAAACCATATTAGAGGGCGTCTGTAAAACACCCACGCGTCTCCCCGGGGTGGGAAGGGGGGGGGTTGGGGACATTAGAGACGTAAAATGTATCCACCCCAGCCCAAGAAAGTCCGCCCCGGTTGCTGTGTTAAAGCAGCACCCCGGCCGGCCAAGCGTTCTCTGGTGCCGCCTCACTCGCATAGTCAATCGAGTGGAAGGGCGGGTGAGGCTGTCTCAGGGGCGGAAAGCTCCGTGCGTGCCGCTTCGCGGCCTGAATGGAATAGAGACCATTGGGGGGAGTGGTTGAGTGCCGGTTGGGAGTGGCGGGGGTGCGCTGGCGAAGATTTCATGAGCTTCGGCTCGATAGTTTCCTGATTTTCTTAAGTAGATTAGTTACCGACCCGACTAAATGCATGTCACGCCTTATGAGTTATCAAACACAGTGTTCGCGCGGGGGGGGGGGGGGGGGGAGAAAGAAAAGTAAAGCATTATGTTAGTGTTAAAATGAGTTTTGGAAGTTAAAAAATTGAAAAATATTTACCGTTAGCTTTAATGTTTCATTAAAAAATTGTCACCCTTTTTTTCTGGACACAATTGTATGCGTGCATGTTTAACTTAATATGCATTTAACAGATCTGATGGAGCCCAAGAGGGGACATGGGTGGGCATCGCTGTGGGCGCCTGGGTGGCGCTGCTGGTCATTGTCTGGTTCGCCCGAACGTGCACAAACAGGAACAGGCGACGGAGGGCGCTGAAGACGTTTGGGTGCTTAAAGAAGGCCAACGACGACCCCCCGGGTTATAACACCATACGAGCGTCCAACCAAACAGGTATGTTGATCATAGCACTATCACGGTGTCCTTGTATATATATATAGTGATATGCTAGAACAGCGGTTCTCAACCTGTGGGTCGAGACCCCTCTGAGGGTCGAATGACCTTTTCACTTGAATGCAGTACGGCAACTAGTAGTAGTATCCTAACATAGGACGAGCTTTCTTCTATGATGATCCAAACAATATATATGATACCGGTATATTAATAATAATCATAACACGCTTGATAGACTCAACACGTCATCTCTCTTAAATAGTATTTTAATTTCTTCAAAAAGGTATCGCTCTCATGTTTTTTCACCTTTTCTGTTGATCTTAATGATCATGCCCTGTCAATTTTAATCAACTTAATACCAGTGTTTCCAAATCTTTTACTGAACCACCCCCCCCCCCAAAAAAATAAAAAAAATAATAATAACTTGAAGATGAAGAACTGTAAAAAAAAAAAAAAAAAAAAGCACGCTGCGGTCGGGTAATTTTGAATTTCAAATTAGCGACCCGTTCAGGGCTTCACATTCCACGTTACAAGATTCAACTTCAAGTAAGTCAAATATGATTGTATCTCATTAAATGGCTAACAATAACACGTCTGCGGTTAACTTAAAAAAACAACAACAACTACTGGTGTTCAGCGTTGTCCTCAACATGTTTTTATCGAGACTAATTTGTCCCATATAACGTTCAATTTGCCCCCCCCCCCCAAAACCTTTTTCCCTAAGGAGCCAGACTTCTTTAGAGTCAGACCAAGATCATATAGGGATCTGTCAAATGAAACACTTCTTTAGAGTCTGACCAAGATCATAAAGGGATCTGTCAAATGAAACACTTCTTTAGAGTCAGACCAAGATCATATAGGGATCTGTCAAATGAAACACTTCTTTAGAGTCTGACCAAGATCATAAAGGGATCTGTCAAAAGAAACCACTTCTTTAGAGTCAGACCAAGATCATAAAGGGATCTGTAAATTGACCGTAATCGCACCACCTTTTTTTTTCCAGATCGAGGCTCGGTGTACTACACTCCGTCGCTCCCACCCACGTATGAGGAGATTTTGATGAGACCCTCTCGGTACATGGTTCAGTCATCGGCGTACGGCCTGTATCATCAGTGTGGACCAGGAGGTCACCAAGTGCGCCTCACTCTGCCTTGTAGCATGTGTCTGCCTAGCAGGTAAT
Source organism: Omphiscola glabra (assembly GCA_964017045.1). Classification (NCBI taxonomy): domain Eukaryota; kingdom Metazoa; phylum Mollusca; class Gastropoda; family Lymnaeidae; genus Omphiscola; species Omphiscola glabra. The sequence goes on from OZ024799.1 coordinate 10,673,790, forward strand.
GGTGAATTCTTGCGTAAATAATTGTATGCAGTGGCTTTCAGAAAATAAAAGTACAACTATTTTAAATAAACTAAGTAACAGTAATAAGCGAGGGCATCTATTGGCCTTTGGGGACACAGCCAGCATAGAAAGTATCCCTAAGTATCCCTGGACACAGCCGGCATAGAAAGTATCCCTAAGTATCCCTGGACACAGCCGGCATAGAAAGTATCCCTAAGTATCCCTGGACACAGCCAGCATAGAAAGTATCCCTAAGTATCCCTGGACACAGCCAGCATAGAAAGTATCCCTAAGTATCCCTGGACACAGCCGGCATAGAAAGTATTCATGGACACAACCGGCGTAGAAAGTATCCCTGGACACAGTCGGCATAGAAAGTATCCATAGACACAGCCAGCATAGAAAGTATTCATAAACACAGCCAGCATAGAAAGTATCCATATACACAACCAGCATAGAAAGTATTCATAGCCACAGCCAGCTAGTAGCCATAGCTATGTATCAATGTCTTTTCCATCGATAATGAAAATGAACGTTTATGTTCATCCAAATCCAACATTCTTAAAATCTTTTTTTTTCATCCGTTATTTCCTTCTTTTCTCCTTTCTCCTTTGTCCTTTCTTTTATTCGTTTGTTCTTTAGATTAACATACATACCTCTTTTCTTGCGTCAAGTTTCTTGTATCAAGTTTCTTGTATCAAGTCTCTTGTATCAAGCTTCTTGTATCAAGTTTCTTGTATCAAGTTTCTTGTATCAAGTTTCTTGTATCAAGTCTCTTGTATCAAGTTTCTTGTATCAAGCTTCTTGTATCAAGTTTCTTGTATCATGTTCTTGTATCAAGCTTCTTGTATCAAGTTTCTTGTAGTTTCAGGGTGCCATGAAGTCCACTTTCGCTTTGAAGATGCCTTGTTACCTCATCTAATTCATCTTTACATCACTTCTACCCGCTAAAATTCTTGAAAATATGTCCGTTGAAATGGATGCTCATATCATAATCAAAAATACTTTCGCACATACACATACACAGAGCCGTCGCGTGGGCCCCTGAAACCTCTGCGGTGGTGCGAAAATTGTGACATGAGAAAGAAATATATATAAAAAAATTCAATTGCTTGGAACATCTAAATATTTGGATCTCTCCAAAATATAAAAAAAATGTAAGGTCTGAGCTATTAATAGCGGTCAATCGTGTGGAACAAGCGTTTTATATTTGTTAAAGGGGGGACTTTTCTCGTATCCCTTTTTTCCCCTTTGAATTTCCTCAAGTATCAACAAAAGGGACCGCATTTTGGGTTTCCGTGCAATGAAAAGTGGGCCAAAAGTCACGTGACATACAATCACATTCTCTCATGTTTATAATCTTAATGAATTAGATTCCATGTACCGATTCCCGCAGGTATCGAAACAGAAGTTCTCGGAGTTCGCTGTCGATGTTGAGCATCAGCCTGGCAACCATCGAGGAAGAGGAACGATGCGATGCGTCTCAGCCCCCGTCGCCGAGATGCTGTGACGGCGACGCTGAGCAGGCGAAGATCCCCAACGGGGCTGACCACTGCGGTTCTCGGCCGGCCGGGTTGACGTTCAAAATTGACTATGACAGCCCGGCGGATTGCGTGATCGACGTCCAGCAGAAATCGAGCGCCTTAGACAGTGCCGGCGGCTGCACCGCGATGAGCAACGGCCACCACGACGACGGTGATTCTGTTGCGCACAACGCCATCGGTGAAAGTGCGTTTGGGGGTTGCTTCGGTGCAGAACGCACGCGCGCGGGAGATCATTCGAAGCAGCGACATGCCCAGATGCTAATAAGTACGTGATGCTCAGCTGCAGTGACAGTTACAGTAATAAAATCAACGGAGCGAAGTTGCAATGTTCTGATGAGTAGTGATAATCATGGTTTCAAAGGAAAGTTACAAGGAACTGATAAGTAGTGGTAATCATGATATCAAAGGGAAGTTACAGTGAACTGATAAATAGTGATAATCATGGTTTCAAGGGAAGTTAAAAGGAAATGATAAGTGGTGATAATCATGGTTTCAAAGGGAAGTTAAAAGGAACTGATAAGTGGTGATAATCATGGTTTCAATGGGAAGTTAAAAGGAACTGATAAGTGGTAATAATCATGGTTTCAATGGGAAGTTAAAAGGAACTGATAAGTGGTGATAATCATGCTATCAAAGGAAAGTTATAAGAAACCTAACCAGGGTTGCAGTGTGTGTGTGTATGGGGGGGGGGGTTTGGTAATAGTCATTGTGATAAAACATTTCTGGATCAGTTTAACGTGTCACCCCATGGTGCCCGTCTCAGTCTCAACAGACACACGATGTCCTCTTCTTCTTCCCGTAGTGACCGGGGTCTCTCGAGCGTTGAAGGTCCCTTCTCTTCACGGCCAGCTACGCGTGAGTCGAAGTCCAAGAGTACTTCTGGGAAGGCACTTATTTTATTTCCAAAGACAGCGTCTTCTAGTGGTGCAGGTTTAAACAATGTTACATTAAATTTTGTATTTTGTATAAATGTATATAAATAAAAATTTAAAAAAATGATTAGTTATAAATATCTACCTTTATTATATTTTTTTGGGTCAGTTCCCGTAGAGATGTGCAACGATTTCCAGTAGGGGCCGACTTTTAAATTTTTAAATGATGACAATACTATGTATACAGAACTGAACAATACTATGTATACAAAACTAAACCATACTATGTATACAAAACTGAACCATACTATGTATACAAAACTGACGAACTAATTGACGGGAGTGGAGTTTCTAAGACTTTTTTTAGTTTGAAATGTCCGTTGACACGAAATCGGATTTGTTTCAAGGCGTGCGGATAGTCAACACAACACGACTGACAAATTCACCACACGGGGCCCATGGTATCACCCACTTTTAAATGCCTTCAGCAACAAGATGGCGCGCTTTCTTGCGTTTGTTTTGCGAATGTTTGTGTATTAGATGAGATGTCTTATCTTGACACAATATTACGTGGCCGTCTTTTTTTTTTTTTAAATTATCATATATCTTAACTTCATTTGTGTTCGTGACTTTCTGGCTGACGAACTATTCGGACGGCTAACTAAGCCATGAGTTAATGTCCGGTGAATGGTCCATTCCTTCATTTAGTTTTTTCCTTAGCATCCTCATTTTCTCAATGCTGGGCCTTTCATTTCGTCCAAGGCTTCGCTGTAGTCAAACATTGATTCAAGTGACATGTCTCCCTTCAGATTTTGATCAATTCGCTCATATTGTCTTTCAATATCAGAGCTGCAAGGATCTCCTGAAAAAAATAAATATATATAATTAAAGGCTGCACCTATTGGTACCAGGGTACCAGAATTGAGAGGTTGGGATTAAAAAACAATTTGAAATATTATTGTTGGGTTTGTAAGACCAAATGAGGTATCAAATGAAAGATAATTGAATGGACTATACGTTTGAAATCTTACTTCTTCATTTTAACTAAAAAAAAACTACTACAAATGACAACCGACTAGCATTAGTCAAAATGGACCCAGACACGTAGCGCCGCCACGCGCACCCGGATACTATTAGGCTCAATGCTATTCGGATGCCATTTGTGGTAGTTTATTTTAGTAAAACTGAAGAATTAAGTTTGCGAACGTATAGTCCATTCAATTATCTTTCATTTGATACCTCATTTGGTCTTGCAAACCCAACACCACAATATTTTAAATCGTTTTTTAATCCCAACCTCTTAATTCTGGTACCCGGTACCTATAGCCACTTCGATAATTAAAAGGAAAAATGAAACGATTACAAAGAACATAAAAAAAAAAACATCTTATTATAATATTTACATCGCAACGATAATTAATGTCTAGAACCATTTTATGTGTGTTTTAAATGTATACTTTCCAAGGGAAGTAACTGGAAAGGTAATTCAATGTTTGTTTGTAGCAAAGTCTCTTTGAAAATAGTTTTGATGCCGTCATAGAAATTAGTTCTTTCAAACATATTAAAGTGCAAATTTCGCAAAATGCTTAAACCTGAAAGCTTTCACAGACTATATCACTGGGCGAAATAAAATTGTATAACAACGACTTGTAAAAAAAAAAAATCCTTTAAATTAACTTTGCTTTTTGTTCTTGGCTGTGCGGATGGAAAAAATCTTCGGACGCCTAATTGACCAGATTCCCGTCAACCTATCGAGCTGAAACTTTGGCACATGGACTCGTTGCCGATGACAACACATTATAATTTTCAGCCCCACCCCCAGCACCAACCCACCAAAATCAGTTTTTTTGTAAAAAATTTTTAAAGGGGAAGGTGAAGGAAACATGACGGCTCTCATTTCGCGAAAAAAAGTTCCCGATAACTGCGCTAAATAAGATTCTTAAAAAATATTGAAAGTGCGTTTGGTGCATACTATTTTTCTTTTGTTTTACAGAAATAATTGGTGTAATTAGCGGGTGGTACATTAGAATATTAATATAGTTAAGGGGCGTGAACAAATTGTGCAGTAGTGAGACTTAAGGGTGGGTGTGGAGTGAGCACTAATGGGGATTCTTATAAAGAGTGTTACTTGCATGCATGGTTTGACAAATTTTCAGTGCCTACCACCCCCCCCCCCCCCATATTCGCTCGACATTAACTTTGTTTCTAGGGGTTGTTAATTAAATTAAAGGTCACCCAGATTCTAGATTTATAGCTCTATAGATGTATAGTTTTATAATTGTATAGTTGTATAATTGTATAGTTTTATAGTTGTATAGTTTTATAGTTGTATAGTTTTATTTTTGTATAGTTTTATAGTTGTATAGTTTTATGGTTGTATACTGTTGACGCAAAAGCCTCAGTGTGTCTGATACATAAAATCTGCTGCTTTAAAAAAGAAATCGCAAATGTTGCAATAATTGTCCTTCTGGTTATTTGAGCCAAGACAATGCAGCCACAGCTGTCCCAGTACTGATTAGTCATAAAGAGGGGTCCAAATTTATAAATTTCTCTTTAGAGAAAGTGCTACCAGAGAAGAATGATACTGACCGAACATTTTCTCCTGAACGTGTTTGGCGCGGACTCTAGCTTTCAAGTTCTCATCTGCTATTCGTTTCAGTACTAAAATAGATTTAAAAGCAACCGTTAGAAAATAGAGTGCATGAACGTTTGCTTGCCATCGTTATTAGTTAATTGCTTTGTTTTCTTTTAGGTTAGTTATTTACTGCTGAAACTGTTATAAAAAATATTTTTTTGTGCAGCAGTTATTTTTGGCTATTATAAATGGCCAATGTAACTTCCTGATTGGCTATGATAAGTGTCGTTAGTAGGGTTGAGCCGGGTGCAGTTCTTAAGCAACGCGTCCGGGTATTTTGAGACAATACCCGGCGGGTCCGAGTCCGGGTGTTAAAAAACAGAGTTATCACCTTATTTTCTTGAATGTGCTTCACACAATGGGAGATGCGAACAATTCATGTATAGAACCAGTAGCAATTACGAAGGCATCAACGATGAAGGCTGTGACCGTGACCTCTTCAAAACATTTACACAACTGGAATTATGTTTTGAAATTGACAAACAGGTATTGAGAAGGGGTGAGGGGGCAGAGTTTTTGTGAAGCTGAAAAGATGTTGGTGATGTAAATTTGATTGGGGACTTGAGGAAGCAGAAATAATGGCTAAGAAGGGTGGAGGGCTCTGTGGAGGGGGGCACTGTAACCCAAACCCAGAGAAAATATTTGATAAATGCACACACGGTTGCATAGAAGCTGCGACCTTTTAAGTTAAAGGTAAAAATAGAAGGGTGGGGGGGACAGAGATAAAAAAAAATTTATAAAGTCATTGTCACAGATATGAATATATGGGAGATAAGTAATATGGGAATTATTACTTATGTCATATATAGAGTGCTGGGAATTAGAGAAAACTGGCCAATGAATGGCGAGCACGGAGGAAATGAGAAATGGGGACTTTTGAATTCCCGAAGTTTTTGTAGGAAGATAGATTGAACAGAAACGTTTATGTAGGAAGATAGATTGAACACAAACGCTTGTGTTTAAATGAAGATTTATAGTGTATTGAAATATTTATGATACATTACAAGAGTTTTTTTGGATTAAGTATGTTCGGCAATGAGATGTAGACCTATTTCAAGTATTAACTATTTTTATTGTGATCGTCACCGTGTGAAATAAATAAAGTATAGTCACCATTATTAATCATTTGAACAGTTACGTCTCTGTTATAATTCCTACATGAGATGTAGACCTATTTCAAGTATTAACTAATTTTATTATTATTGTGATCGTCGCCGTCTGTAATAAATAAAGTATATTCACTATTATTAATCATTTGAACCACTACGCCTCTGTTATAATTCATATTTAAAGACATTGTGATTGTGACACTCATATATGATGTTATTGAAAAAAAAAAAAAAAAAAGAAACTGACAGAATAGTATATTAAATTATCTACTAACATCTACGGAATGAATCATAGACTGTTGCTTTTTATTGTGCCTAGGTCTATTGAGGTCACAACAATAAGAAACCATTTCGATTACTGTTAAATTTCGATTACCGTTAATAACATTAAAATGTTAATATTAACATGTAAATAAGAAAAATAATATTATTGCACTCAACCACCCACCCCCCCCCCCCCACTGCACACAACCACCCACCCCCTCAGAAAAAAAAACAAAAAAACCAACAGCTAAACATTGAGAACCTCTGCGCTAACCCATAAACATAAACAAAAAAAGTCAACCGCTGAGCGGAGCTTCGTTATATGCGCCGGTGCTCCTGGTCGTTGGTTGGTTGGTAGCAGTTTTCATTTAGTCTGATACCAACGAACGCATATCGTTTATAATAGATATTTATATTTTCGTCATGGCGATGCCACCTTTGCCGTCCTTCAGCTAAGCCGATCGCTTCGCTTATTAAATTATCACTATTATATAAATTATATGACAGAACGAATAAAGGATCCCCAAAAGGTAAAATAAAAATAAAAGCAACCAAAAAAAAATAAAAAAATAAAAAATAAATAAAAAATATTTGGGTAGTCAGTATTATCAGCCAGTCAACCAGGTGAAGTCCTCTAGTGCAGTGCTTCTCAAACTTTTTAGTATGGCGGACCGGCAGGAAGTTTTCCATTGCACCAGGGACCGGTGCACTATTTTTCTTGTACTGACTGGTAGCGAAATGAGTTTTCTTGAAAACTTCTGCGGACCGGCGGATGATGGCCCACGGACCGGCACCGGTCCGCGGACCACCACTTTGAGTAGCACTGCTCTAGTGCAGTAATGCGATGCTGTTTGGCATAAGTGGCGAGATGTCGGTCATTGTTAAGGATGCTCTATTTTTTTAATAGACATGCTCCCGAGATTGTGTACGGCGGGGAAAAAAAAAACGCCCATGGGAAATGGCAGGATCCGTTGCTCCAATGAAAGATGTTTGCTATTTATTAAAGTAAAATGCACATAAAATAAAATATTGAAAAAAAAAAAAAGATGTACTTATTTTATATTTCTCTTCATTTGGTGAAACACATGATCGAAAACAAGAAGATAACTCTTTTATAACACCCGGGCCCAGTTCATTCTTTTTTTTTTGCCGGGTCCGGGTATGTGGACGGGTATGCTAATACTCGGCATTTCCGAGTATCCTGGGCCAGTACGCGGCTCAGTTATATTCTTTAGTGATTGTTTAGTGGCTTAAAGGCAAGGGTACCAGCGATTTTCTATTTCATCCCTGGTACAAGTCTGATTCCAATCAACATAAGCCCCTGGTAAAATTCAGTTTCCTATCCATCCCTGGTACAAATCAGTTTCCTACCCATCCCTAGTACAAGTCAGTTGCCTATCCATCCATTGTACAAGTATGTTTCCTATCCAGCCCAGATGAAAGCCCAGACACCCCTAGTACAGGCTTGTTTTCTATCAATCCATGATTAAAGTCTGCTGTCTATCCACAAACTCGTCTCCAGTCCACGCAGCCACCGTCCCTACCTGGTCTTAGAGCGAGGAAGTGAATTAAGCAGATTATTCCAACAGATATGCTAAACAGCGTCCCCCACACAGCTTTCACATACTGTAACCTCAAACTGCTGGAACACCTTTGAGCTGTAACGACGACACACAGAGAATTAAAACGATGGCAATATATGTAGATAACACAACTTACTACTTTTTTGGATGTTCCTCAACCTTGTCAAAATCAATTAAATGTTTTTAAATTTTTTAATCTAGATATTTCTCCCCCCACCCCCCACACCCCCCCCCCCCCCCCCACAAATCAGAACAGTGTTTCCTCTTAAGTTACAAAAATAAAATAGTTATTAAGAAAAATTATTTCTTAAAACTTAGCAATTTTTTTTCTTTCTAAAAACTGTTACGTCAACGAGACATCAGGGATGTCCGCAAAGAACGGTAATCGAGTAAGAAAAAAAAACCAACAACATAACTTCTTTACTACTCTTCACTGTGGGGTTTACGAATGGCTATACGCCACTGATATCATCGTGTTTCCTACCCATCACTGGTAAAATGGTACTAAAAGGGGGAGGGGGAGGGACAGAAATCAGGTTAGTTAAATGGAAATAAGCGAAACAAAGTTTGGGAAAACTTGAAATTAAAAAAAAAAAACAAAAGAACGAAAGTGTCGGCAAGAAGCACAGCGAACAATCGACAATAAAAATAGAATTACTTTTTTTTTTTTTTTTTTAAAATAACACAGCTGTAATGTAGTACTCCTCTTGCTGTCCTCTAGAATACTACATTACAGCTAAGTTCTATTTTTATTCAGGTTTTCCCATACTTAGTTTCTCTAATTTCCCCCCCCCCCTCCCAAATGTAACATCGGGGTTGACCAGGCATTTTGAAGCCTTTATGCAGACCTTGCGGATTGCGGCATTGACACTTTTTGTCCTTACTAATACCTGCATCACTTTTTATCGTCTTTCGTTTGGGATCTTCGCTCAGAGTGATGCTATCCGTTTTGACATTCCCGGTAATATTTCCGAACGTCTCCGCCGCCGAACAGGCGTAAACGCATCCGTTGAGGCTGGGCGTGAACTCGAACACAATCTTGCTGCAGTGGAGGAAGCACCTGGAGCCGCATTCGATATTGGGCATGGCGTCCATCACTTCCTCCGAGCTGATCTTCTGAAGACCTTTCGCGTCGCTGCAGTATCGAGACCACGCCCAGTCAGCCGTTGCACTTCTCAGCTTTTTAAGAAGAAAAAAATAATTTTAAAAAAGATTAAAAGAAGGTAAAAAGAGGGAGGAAGAGGTATATTTATATTGTCCTCGTCTCTTGTTCGTTTTGAATTATTTCAATTTATATTTTAAAATAAAAAGATTAAACTATAATAGTCAAAAGAAATGAAATATATATTTTCTGTAATCACGCATTGAATACCGATATTCAAAATTGTTTTATCAGCTTTCTACTAACTTCATACGGGCGATAAATGTACTCCAAAAAATATTGTTCTCTCAAAAGCCTTAGTTACGAGGTCTGATTTTTATCTATTTATGAGTTTTAACACTAACCCGGTTATCTGACACCTCTTTGATTCCTGCGTGAATGGTTTTCGTTAACAGAAGAAAATAAGAGGATGGGTAATTAAATTCACGTGGGAATCGAACTTACTAAAAAAAAGCAGTTTAACGGAAATCGATTCCGAGGAATTTTCAAATTTAAACTTATCTCGAGAAATGTAAATAAATTTCACATTAACCCCTGGCCAGAGGCGCAGCTAGAGTGTTTGGCGCACGGGGACAAGATCCATTTTAAAGAGACCCCCTTTCCTTTTTCAACTCTCAAACCCATTATTTTCCTCAATAAAATAATATAAAAGCACATTTTGGCGCCCCTAACTAGTCTGGCGTCCAGGGACATCTGTCCAACCTCTTCTGCCTCTGCCATGCCCCTGACCCCAAAAGAAGCAAGAACCAAGTCGAGAACGCTTCACGCAGATGGCATTAGCTCACGGCCAACGATGGCACCTAGCTCACGGCCAACGATGGCCTTAGCTCACGGCCAACGATGGCATTAGCTCACGGCCAACGATGGCTTTAGCTCACGGCCAACGTACACCCTTTAAACTTTGGATCCTTTACAAACAATGCATTGCAGTCAACCGTTGAGAAGTGATGAGGCCTGGTGAAAATTGAATGGCCGGCGAGCTGGAAAGAGTAAACAAAGATATGGTTCAAATTTCCTATAAAATAAAACGTGCCCTTGTAAACCGATGGAGAAACAACGCCATTTTTTGTTGTTGTTGTTGTTGTTGTTAATAAGGTGGCGTCTTTTCCTGAGGGAAAAAAAAGGCGACTGATGCTCTTCAGGTTTTTATTGAGACCATAACCAGCAACGCCCCCCCCCCCACCCACACTTTTTCAAATCCAAATCTACACGTAAATAACGTGAAATTATCGCCGTGGATATTAAAATTGCGCCCGAGTAAAGAGTGGCATTAAGAGAAAGTTTGAACAAAGAAATGTTGCACCCACTTATGCCAATACAAAGAAATGTTGCACCCACTTATGCCAATACAAAGAAATGTTGCACCCACTTATGCCAATACAAAGAAATGTTGCACCCACTTATGCCAATACAAAGAAATGTTGCACCCACTTATGCCAATACAAAGAACTGCGACAGTCAGTAACATTAATAACAGTAAAACGACCAACTGGGATCTAGCAGAGACGACCACTGGCAGCAAGGTTCCCCAAGCTAAAACTACCGGAAAGACCGCATGATCACAATTCCAAAGCCTCCTTGTCTCTTATTATAAAATGTAATACAAACCCTTTGCAGGGCCGTCTGTTTGTTTGAGACTCTTCGAAAAATACGTCTCTTGTTAAGAAAAGTAAAAAAAAAAAAAACAGCACCATTTGCTCACATTAATGATATACCTCAAACATACACTTGAGACTCACGGGGTCCTTATTTGCTAGGAACACCTCCGACTTTGTTGGGTCTCCTCCTCGACTACCAGGGAAGGCTTGTATGTCAGCCCTGCCTGCGTTTATAAATAGAAGACAGTGGGTTAATCGGTCAAGTTAATGAGACGGTAACTCAGCGGCATAGGAAAAGGGGGGGGGGTGCTTCGACTCCACCCCCATTTGGCAAAGTTTGTTTTCTCTACATCGAGGGGCGGTATTTTCCAATTTTTGGCTAACGGCAAACTTTTTTCATGTATAGGGCGGAGAGGGGAAATATATATATATATATATATATATATATATATATATATAGCATTAACAATTTGATTGTAAAAGCTTGTGTAAAATAAAGTTAAGAAAACGTTTTTGTCTTTGTTTCGAATGGCTGTTGAGAGATTGGCCAAACGGAGTACCCGGATATTTTATTAATATATTTCCGCCATTTAATGAGTTGGGCCAAAATGTATGCCCCGGTGTTCTATTAAGAGATTTCCGTCATTAAATGACAAACCCCATTGAAAAGCATTTGGCGTTGCCATTATAAACATTTTAAAAACAAAAATGTCTCCCATATTTATCTGAACTCTGAACCTACACATCATTGGATTGAGTATCAAAAGACTTCTCATCAAGACGTACGTTGTCCCGAGAGCGTATGCATAAACATTGAAGTAGGACATTTATCTCAAATGAAAACTATTTTATTTTTCGTGCGAAATAAACAATGAACCGCGGTTTATTTCACTGGAATTTTCTAATGTCAATTCTGTGGAAGCCACAATTTGTAATTACTGCAATGACACTAAAAACTTAGATTGTGAGTTTAATAAATTCATTAGTTAACTCTGAATATCCTCGCTTTGAGAGTATGTCCATCGCGATGACGCCATCAATTAAATTATTATTATTATTATTTTTTATATAGCAATTCCTTAAAATATTGATGATTAAAAATAGATTGAATAGTTTTGTTGTTTAACTTCTCTAGCGCATTATATGTTTAATTTAATGTTAATTATTAAAAGTCATACATCATAATGTTTCGAACACAGATGTTTTCTGTACATTAGGCATACATCTTCTTAAATTGGGTCTAACAAACATTTACACACAAAATCATGTTTTTGAGGGAGAGTGAATATGATAAAAAGTCTTTAAGAACCATTTAAAGACTTTTTTCTTTAAATAGATTTTAGGACATCAGAGCGCTATTAGCTTGCTGAACTAGCATGGGCACAAACGCTATAAAAGTACTCCATCATCATGTTAGTACTCAAATTTTACAGATGCAAATGGTGAATAATTCAACATCCAAACAAACCCCATATAACAGCAACTCACAATAATTATTATACTAAATAAAAATTGAAAGAAAGAGAACCAAACCCGACACAGCAGCGCCATGACATGGTGATTTTGCAGCCCAGATGAAGATGTTAGAATATTTTAAAATATTCTCTTGTTGCATAGACTTTGCTACATATATATGCAATAATGATAGTTCATTCTATCAATGGATTCCAAAACGAAATTGTTTTTTTTTTAATTGTGGTTTCTGTATGATCCCAGATCTAGGTACACATTATGAAGGTATGGTTGCCATATGCAAAGGGAAGACATTTCAAATATTTAAAAAGGACCACATTTTTATTTGAAAGGAGAAAATTTGATGTGACTACCGACTGTCAGAGAAGACTTACAAATTATACCTAATGACCTTTCCCTAACCCAACATTTACAAACGGCTTACATCAAAGATAGTTTTTTCGCATAATTTAAGGGGGCCATTTTTAGTATCATTATTTTAATGCAGGCCTGAAAAAAATAAGATTTAAGGCCGACCGTAATACTTATGCAAAACTTGTGCCGAAATAAAACAGAATAGGGGGAAAGCTATTAAGAAAATAATAATAATTCAGAATATTTCGGTACTTCGAGGGTCACAAGGTGGGTGCTGGCGGGCCGCATGTGGCCCGCGGGCCCTATGTTGCGCAGGTCTGTTTTAATGCATCACCATAAACATTGAAATATTCTCACCCCACAAAAATAAAGAGTTCGGCCGGCTTAAAAATTATGCCAGTTAAGTAATACAATTTTTAAATTGAAATATATTTTAATGAAATAAATTATGCATTGTTTTTTTTTTAAAATAAATGAGCAAACTATTACTTTTATTTCACATACAATTTTATTGATGCAAAATTATTTGTTAAATTTGCTTTATAAAAATTGAAATAGTGTGACCGAAAACTTAAATTGGGAAACATACCTGCGAGGAATTAACCATAACGCCATCGAATGATCAGCTTTGTGTTGTAATACGCTTCTTTTAAAGCCTATCCACTTTTTCGATATCAAACAATGGCAGCTGTAAATCACCCATATTTGCCGAGAAGTCTAAAATTGCCACATTTTATACAAAATACTAGGAGCACAGCAGAAATTTTAACCATACTTAGCATTACTAGTGGGATAATTGTTATAATTGCATGGATTTTATCCGGTCGACGTCAAGAACCCTTCTGTTGGAAAAGGAGACTGGTTCTTGTTTGGTTTATGCTCTGTGGCTTCATTCACCTGGTATTAGAGGGGTATTTCGCAGCATATCATGCTGTTCTTGCTGGTCACTCTTCTGTTCTTGGTGAAATGTGTAAGTTAAAAAATAAAAGATCACAGTATGTCTGAGTATGTCAATGTCAGTATGAGTATGATGACTAATTGTACTGTGCTTAACTAACATTTTTACTCTATTCTTTTCAAATTCAGTTACTGATTACTGAATTTGTAGGCCTAGCAACCAGTGCCAGTCATAAAAATGCAGCCCATGCCATACCGTCATACCACTCAAGACTGATAGTAGGCACTTCGGGATCGACCGGAAATACCCAAAAAACGGGTATCGTAATTTCGTTGTCAAAACGGCGACCTCCACTTTTTAATTTACTGAGGGTATCATTGTTTCGCCTTTTATACTCGATTTTTAGCATAATAATAAATTCTTCATCCGCCAATTACTTAAAGCCGACATCTTGCTTGTTGTATTGAGAGTTCGTTTGATTTTTTTTTTCAAGGTTAAAGCTTTGAAAATTGAAGTTAAAAATAGGTCAACTTCACTGATCAATAACTTTTTTTTAAAAATGCGCTCAGTAATAAAAATAAAATCTCATTTAGCTTAGAGGTTCATTTACAACATATCCAAAATTCATGAGTGTAGACCAGGAGTGGGCAAACTGCGGGCCGCATGCGGCCCGGCAACTGATATTATGTGGCCCTCGAAGGCATTTAGAAATTTTAAAAAATTACTATGTGTTTAAGTTATTTTGTTGAATTTTACAGAATTTCATGCACCGTTATGATTTTTAAATCATTTTTGATCAAATTTCTTTCTAATTTTCTATTTTTTTAAACAGTCCTTGACCTTTGTCATGTAATGCTAAAATGCGAAACTACCGATTTTAATATAGGGAAATGTTTATCGATATTTAAAAATTAGACATAATATACATGCTGCCCCCCAATAGCTTGACCTTTGTCAATGTGGCCCTCCGCACAAAAAGTTTGCCCACCCCTGGTGTAGACCATAGGTAGGCTTCAAAAACCAAAGTTTAAGGAGGTCAATATTTTAGGCTATGTAATAAGTCATCATGAATTCATCATGGCCACTGTGCTTGTCTGCTTATTACCAATTAACGATAGCAGCTGTGGGTAGTTAATAATTCATTACATTGGTTATCCAGAATATAAATGGGAAATATAACTAATAATAAGTTATTTTAAATAAATAAAAAAAAATTTCAACAGATTTAATATTTAACTATTATTGGTTTATGAAATATTAGTGATTTTAATTTTGAGGTTGGTTGCCATGGACTTTGACTTAGACTTAGGAGGCAGGATTGATAAGCACTTCCTCATCTTGACTTAGATAGCCTAGTAAAAGTATTATAATAGCTATAATACTATTAAATAATTTGGCTACTTATTATAATTTTAACCATACTGTCAATATATTGATATATAATATATATGCAAACATAGACATGTATAAAATATATTATAATAAATTTATTTCTGTCATTACTAACAATTTTAACACTCCCTCTCTAATGTAGTATATTGAAATATTCTTTTCAAAAATTATATTATCAAAAAATGAAGGCAGAAACTTGCTAAGACATGGCTCTGGTTTAGATAAAATAATCAGCAAATTAACTGGTATGAAATTTACTTATGGTTTTATTGTTTTCAGTTGACTTTGGTACTAACATGTTCATTTATACAGACTAATATCTAATTATAAAAATGTTCACTTACCTTTAATATTGAAATATCCTATATTTAATCACATATCACAATATTCCAAAAGAGAATTATTATATACTCTGCAGTATTTTCAAAGAAAAAACACACTTTCAACCACAATAATCCAAGAATTACTTAATTATTAAGGAAAAGTGATTAAAACGTGTACTTACCTCAAGTAAATGACTATATCTTAATTTAATTTCTATTAACCACCAAAGTTTATTCTAACAATGCGTGTTGATTGTTGAAACAAGATTAATAACTTAAAATAAATGACATACTGATTTTTTTGTCATACCCAGACATTCATATGATAAGGACTAATAATAATATACATATATAGAAAATGGTAAAATAAAAAGTGTAATCTTCCATTTTAAATAATTGAAACAAATAATCACTTATTGATTTGTTTATACTTATAAATGTTAAACAAATGCACTGAATATTTGAAATTAATATCTTAAGAATATTATTATAATTATTATTTTGGGGAAATTAAAAAAAATTTAATATTTTAACAAAATTAATTAATTAATTACAAATAAGTGACGACTCAGCATATTTTATACATCATTTATAGGAAAATAATAATGATTATTTTTTTAATTTTTGCGGAATATTAACAAAAACAAGCTTATATTTTGTGGCTTTATTTAGAAGTACTCTTATTTAACTATGTTCCCTGTAAATATTATATTTTTGTCTCATTTTATAATAAAGTTATAGGTGTTAAAAAAAGCAAAATGAGGGTCACACAATGTGGAGGAAATCCCCATAGTAAAAAAGTGGTTTTGAGGTCCCTACTAAAAAATTCATAACTTTTGAACCACTTGAGCTAGAAAGTTGATCTTGGTGTTTTTGTAATCTATTCTCCAGGCTCTATACGGCTGTAGTATTTTTATATTTTTAAAAATGTTTTGAAATTTTCATCAAAGTGCCTACTGATAGAAGTCATATCATCAATCATACTTACTTAGGTCTTAGGTCATTTTTTTATAGTTTATAGTATAGGCATTCAGACTGTTACACTCTACCATTTCGCTTTCACGATAATAATCACTTTGTATATTGCTTCTTAGGCAGTATCTATACATCCGCGACCAGACGTATAATGCGGGAGATATTCATCTGGCGGGCATGTCACGCTTTATTTAACATTGTCACTTTTTACCATTTGTTTATTTATACAATTATAATTATATATGTGAAAACATGAAATTAAATTGAATTTAATACTAAGTTTAAAACACTTAATAATAATAATAAGTGAAGATGTGAAGAGAAAAAATAATACTATAAAAGTATGTTTACAGTTAATAAATGACTATCATGTAATTGAATATAAAACAAACAAAAACAAATTATAAATAGTGAAAGAGCTTTGATAATATTCTGTAACATATTTTTTAAATACATTTTTTCCAACAGCAGTTAGTTATTTTAACTTCAGCCCTAAAATTAATACTATTAAACATACACAAAGAAATAAAGGAAAAATTATCGATTTGTCACTCATTAAGAAAATAAATCCTTTTGCTACTGGCAACATTTATTCATTTTTTCAAAACCATGTTTTGCTCTTTGGCTCAGACTTTAACCCAACACACTTCCTATCATACCAATTTAAACAGCAGACCTGTTTACTCTTACAATTTTGGCGTACAATGTACGATTTTGATGTGTATACATTATATATACTGAGTGTTTTTTTACTATTAAGATAATGTATTGAACGATTTTGTGATGAAATTGTACAATTTTAAGATTTTGAGGGTAAACAGGTCTGAAACAGTGGTCACAGCATATAACAAAAGCACCACATAGTTCATTGTCACAAGCTTTACACAGCCAGGGGTTCCTCTTCTTGATCATACCAAGCTTAGCTGTCAAAAATAACCACTTACATTACACTTGGTCCCCGGACAAATATCTCAAGAACTGATTTGCCCGGTCGCTGGATATGTAGACGCTTTGTACTTCTTATAGACATTCATGAGTTGATGGTAAAAGCTAAAAAGTTGTAACCCGCTTACATACAGACCACATAAAATAATTTACACTTAATATAAGCAAAATTGGTATAAACATTAAAAATTTTAGGTTTTAAAAAATTAATTTTTCTTTAGTAAAACAAAAAACCTTAAAAACAATTTAACAGTAAAAATTATAAAAGTAATGGAGGCCTATAACTAAGACATTTACTAGCTTTGCTTATGTAACCATACTGAACATAATCATTTTCAAAAATATATGTCTGTGGTTGATCTTTCTTTTGCAATTGGCATTACCTGTTATGTAATAAGCAATACATATCAATGAACAATTTTGCGTAGAGCAGGTGCCAGTCTAACAGTGTGACTGTGTGCATTTAGAATGCTTTGTAAGATCCCAAACTTTAGCTGTAAAAAGAAAATACCAAAATTATTCTTGTTGTATTAGTTACGGGTTCGAAATGTTTTATTTTTTTAAACACCTGGAAAATCCATTATCAAAATTAGAAGAGAGTAAAAATTACTCTCTTGATGATGAAGTTCCAAGAACCTCAACTGGGCACCCAACCAGTGACATCAAAGAGAAAGAAAGTGACCAAAATTAGAAGTCTGACCTAGCTGCTCAACCCATGGCTACAAAACCACAAACACATGTCTTCACACAAACATGAACTCCCGCAGAAATTATTTTTTCTTAATGATTAATGACAATGTTGTTGAACTTGTTTCATGGTTCATTACAATTTATTTGTTCCAAAAGGAACATACCAGTTTTGATAAATCCCTGGTTCCTTATTTTGGTTGTCTCGGGTGCAAAGAATGTATTTGAGGAAGGCCCATTCAGTTAAGTTACAAGCTTTTGTGGGACGCAGCACGCCTGTATTACATTTGCTGGTTTTGGCAAAATCGGGGTAAAAACCAGATAACAAATATCAGGAATACAGTGTTGATGCATCACTTGTCTTTCAGTTAAGTGATGCCTGTACGGAGGTCACACCCTGGATAATAACAATTTGTATTCCATTACTTTTTTGTTTCCTTTAATTTTACACTTGTATGTAATATAAGCTTTGTTCATTGGGACATCTCAAACAGATGCAGTAAAAAATATAGCTATGGATTTGCTTCACAGATTACTTTCCATTTTTGAAACACCCCATTGCTCATTGTGATATCATTTGAAAATTTTTTTCTTCAAATCTAATTTTTAAAAAAAAAATGTTTCTTGGAAGCCTGTAGCCTTTATGAATACCAGGAAAAAAATATTTTAAAATACCACCTCCAATGTCAAATGAGTTAAATGAATCTCTTTTCATTAGACAAATGCCTATATTGAATGAATAAATAATTTGAATCATAATACCCTATCATTTTTGTTTTGTCTCATTTCAGGGAAAGAATACAGTCTTTGTGATAGCAGATATATTGGGTTTGTATATTTATTGTAATATATTGTTTTTATATTTTAGGCCTTCAGAGATTGTATATATTGCAAATTTAAAATTATATCATGGAAAATAGTTTTATAGCACAGTATAGCTAGTTAAAATTTTCAAACGTTTTAAAACATACAGAACTCTGCTCAGTGATATTTCCTTCAGTCATTTGTGTAGCAATTACAAGAAATTGATGGGTCAAAAAAAACCTATGAAAATTAGTAAATCACACAATTGTGAGTTAAAGTTACTAAAAGTAGTTTTTAAAACATTTAGTTAATTTTGACTAAAGGGTCTACCATAAATGAAGTTGAGTGCTGGGGGTAGAGGGGAGGTGGGCGCACAAATTTGTGACAATGTATCATTTATTAACCCTTCTGGTACCGACCTACCTTTTGCTCTAATAGCCTCTCAGTACCGGTTAATAATTTGCTATCTATTCCCAGTGGCCCAGACATTAATTTGAAATGAGTCCAAAATTTGATAGTTTACCGATCAGCACAAAAAATTCAGTACTTAGTTGATTTTCATAATTTAAAAGGCAAAATAAAATTTGACTATTCCCCTAACGAATAACATTCTTCCCGAAACTATGGTGAAAGGTTTTATCCTCGTTTTTGTGTTTATATTAGTTACCCCTCTATGTGGTCGTAAGTCGTCATCAATAGCAATAGGTAACGCCATGGAAACAACAAAATTCAGATCCGCACAGAAAATTCAGTAATTGGTAGATTTTCATAATTTAAAAAGCAAAATAAAATTTGACTATTCCCCTAACGAATAAACATTCTGCCCGAGACTATGGTAAAAGGTTATATCCTGGTTTTGGTATTTATATTGACATCCCTTTATATGGCATAAGTCGTCATTAATTCCGCCAGGTTGCGCCACGGAAACAACAAATTCAGATTAACACAAAAAATCAGTAATTGGTTTATTTTCATAATTTAAAAAGCCAAATAAAATTTGACTATTCCCTTAACGAATAAACATTCTGCCCGAGACTGATGTGAAAGGTTATAGCCTCGTTTTTGTGTTTATATTAGATACCCCTCTATGTGGCAAATAGATGCGCTTGGGCTGCAGGGGAAAAAATCGGCTGGTGAAAAAAGACGGTTGGGCCGCAGCGAACACCAGAAGTCACTGCAAAAAGATGCGCTGAGTAATGGAAGGGTTAAAAAAAATGCGGATTTTGTTTTAAAAAATTGACCAAAATAGCGTTACATCAATTAAGGATGGCCCCTTAGAGCTGTCACTCTATAAGATTTTTTCTTTACCTTTTCTATGCTTGGTATTGAAAGAAATTGTTTAAAGATGCCCAAAAAAAAGTCCTATTGCAATTGTAGATCAAAGTGTTGAAGACCTAAAAACTTATGTGCGATGCATTTTGATTATCATTCATTAACAGATCTGACACATTTGTAGTTAGTATGGAAACTATCACAGCTGTAATCGATGGACCACTGGCTTTCGTGACATTTGCTGCCTTCATGACTGGAAACAACTACCGCTATGCCCTGCAGTTAATCTTGTCCCTATGCCAACTTTATGGGGATGTTCTATACTTCGGGACTGCCTACAAAGAAGGATTTGTACATGGTCCCACTGATAGCCCTCTTTATTTTTGCTTTTATTTTTGCTTCCTCAATGCAATCTGGATTGTTGTCCCAGTCCTTCTGATTATTGATTCAGTCAAGCACATTGCCAACTGCCAACGAGTATCTGATTTTTATGTTGATGAGTACAACAGAAAGTTTGCCATTACCAACTCGAACCACCATAAAAAACATTAATTTTTTTTTTGTTTCTTTTAGTGTCTGTAAATCTGACAACTAACTTGGTCATTTATGCTAGGGGTAAATTTTTTAATGTAATATTAATAGCACATAAATTTGGTATAAAATAAAAATTAAACGGAATTACTGTTATTTTATATGTGGGAAGCCAAGGCAAATGTATTGCTTTGTTTTTTAATGTGTTTCAGCACTTACTGCTTAGTTTGTTTTCTTCCCCCAGCGCTTTTATAAAAGTATGCTAACCAGTGGAATTAATAAGAATTAGATGCGATTTCAATATTCCAACAAAAATTTAATACAATCTATTTCTATTATTTCATTACAAAAAATGTCAGCATTTCTTAGAAAAAAAATTTGTATCATAAATTGTCCAATAGTTAATCTTTTCTCCTGTTCTGGATGAATTGTCCTTATACCTGGTTCCTTTAAAACACCTTCTTGCACCTTTTGCTACAAGTTATTACATGCAGAGTCATATTGGAGACAACTTTAAACTTTTTATTTTTATCATGGTCTCCAATTAGTCACCAAGTATTTCAAGAAGTTAAATGGCAAATTGTTCATTTCATATCATAGCATTCAAATATTCTATCAGCTGTTGACATTTTTTAATCAGAGAGGCAGCTAAAGTGTTTTGGTTGGTTTTCTTTCTGGTTCCCAAGCCATATCGTGAGTTCAATGTCAAAAATGTACAATTACTTCAAGGTTTGTGTTGTTTGGATTTACTTTTCTAAAATTGACTGTACATTTTTTTTACATTTAAGAATTTTGCAAAATACAAAATTATTTATGTTTGATAAATAGCTCATGGGGGGGACTATTCTATGGAAAAGGCCTGGATGTTGTCCCATAAAATTTATTCTATTTTAAATTATCAATAATCTTTTAATTTATTAACATTTGCAAGAATGTCTGTTGTTGCTATCATTTTTCCCCCCTTCATTTTAACAATTTCTTAGAGAAAAAAAACAAAATAGGTGATTGAAATTGTGTGGACTAGATAAGCTTTAGTTATATCTTTTGTTAGTAACAGCAGATGTTTGGTTTTGAACTTTTGTGTATGCATGTAAACTGACTTTTCTTATTCCTAGCATCATACAAATGTAAATTGATGTGTATATTTTTATAAATTGAGTAGTGAAATTGTATTTTGTTGTGAAATTGAAAATTTCTTTTTTTTTAAAAATGTACCTTTCTTTCACTTTTAAAAATGTGAATCCTATATCTAGCAGGATCCAATTGTAACTTGATTTGAAATTGCATACCTGGTACACCTTTGACTGGACAGGACCTCAAAATTCATCTAATCACATTCAAAAGAATATGTTTCTAGTCATGAATTTTGAAGCCTGGGTGCACATAGCTGGAATATTTAACAAGTCTGCTGTTCATTCATATGAAGTGATCAGCAAAAAAAAACTTTGTGACAATCAAATATGCTACAGATCTGTAAAAAAAATAATGTATGTTTTGGTTTTGTGCAGTACTGGTATAACTACTGAATATTTTTTTTTGATTGGCATACAATTAAATGATCTATTACCATGTGTAGATAGCGAAGTGAATTTTTTTAAAATTCAGATTTAATAACATCATTCTTTTACACCATGTGCAATGTTTAAATTTAAAAAAAAACAGACACATTTGACCCAGTATTGAGTATTTTGTAAAGATCCCAAACTTTCTGTAACTTTAATGTTATATATCCCTGAAGACCTGTGCTGAAGTCAAGATGGATAGCAGCAGCTTTTTTTTTTGCAATGATGTCCTTGTCAAAAAGTATGCATAATTTTCTACCCTATACTATACAATATCTATTACAATAATTACAGCTAAAACTAAACATGTTTTTTCTTCATGGCTTTTGCCTGCTTGATTGTATTGCATCACAAAACTGCTTTATTCTTTGAAGGATGGTCTAGATGTTCCAAATAATTTCAATATATTTTTAATTAAGAGTCAGACTTTACTCAATGTTTCCTTATCCTAGTACCCAGTACCATATTTTATGATTGAAATATATTGAGTATGAGTTTGCTGGTCATTAGGTTGTGTAAATAATCTATAGTACGAACTATGAGCTGCAAAAGGTAAACATTCTCTACTAGATGTCTAACAAGTCAGTAGTCTCTGGTTCATTTTATTTTAATTTAACATTGGCTAGTCTACTAATAGGGATTGATGATTTGATATTTCCCCCTATAAAGTTTTAGAGATTTTTCACCATTGTATCCCACATTTGTTACTGTCATACAGTTATACAACATTTATTATGGTTTGTCTTTTTTATATATAAACCAGGCACAGTTATAAATTTATTTTTTTGGATTTTCTTTTTCTGGATTATTGTATGTTTTAATTAATGTTAAATTATTTGGTTTTGTGCCACAAGCACATGATTTGGAAAATGATTTTATTGTCACTGTGTTGGTTGTCAGTATCCACAAAGTGTAGAGAACCTGTCTTTAGAAAAATTGCAGTGGACTAGCGATGCTAGCAAGAGTTGCAATATAGTATAGTTAATTTTCCTACTTTAATAACATGTCACATACTTTGGTTTTAAATAATAAGAGGAGTTTGAATAATAATAATAATTAATTTGTTTATAAAATGTACACATAAATAAAAAAAAAAAAGAAAAGTTCAAGTTCTAAGTTTTGAGCTCAAAATAGTTAATCCTGTGCTAAGTCCAGCTGCAATTAATTTGTCTATTTTAAATGGAAAGGTTTTAATTTTAATTTAATCAAGTTGAAAGTTTTGAAAGATGTGCAACCAACGAAACTTTTTGAATTAGTTGTCCTCAATGCATTCTTTCCCCTTCTTTTTTTTTTTTTTTTTTTTTACCTTTTTTGTTACTGATTTAAATTTGATATTTCATTATTTGGAAATGGTGAACAACTTTAATTCTACCATTATTTTAAAGAAATATTTGTAAACTTTAGCATGTGTCTCAAATACCACAAGTTTTTTAAAAATTTACATAAATCTTAGAAAACAACAGGTCGGTCTATAACTATAAGGAAAACCAGTAATAAGTTAAAAATAGAATACATTTATTTTCATTTAGATGTAAGAGGTTTGGAAAAAATAATACCCTCTCCATATGTAAGATATCCAAATCTAAATTTTTCCCTTTTACTCCACCTCAATAGGAACATGATATAATAAGAATGCAAACTCCCCGCTCCCTTTGAAATGGTGCAAAACTATTGCCTGGAAAGTTCATTCACCCACTGAAAACAGATGCTCCTAAGTTTAGCCAAGGAAAATAATTGTTTTCTTTATTTGTTAATTTTTGATCAAACAAGTTAGTTAACCTGTAAACTGTAAGATTTTTTAAAAATAATATTCACACAATAGTTTTGTATCTCAAATTTTTTGAGTTTGTTGCTTTGAGTGTATAAGTATAAAAACAATATTGATTGAATATATCATTTTCCGAAATAAAATTTATGGTTTGTTTTTTAAGTAGTGGCATTTGTTTTGTGTGTAAGTTCTTGCACAATGATGATCAGCAAGGTGATCTTATTTATAAATCTTTTATTAAGTTGAATTGGTGATAAAGAATGGGGTATGCAGAATGTATATTATTTAACGGGTAACACCCTATTAGTAGTATTAGTGACTTGGAAATACCTTGGGCTTCAGTAATATCAGAGATGACAACCAAACAGATAACTAAAAAGCACATGGCAAAATGTATTTGTGTGTGTTTATAAATAGATGGATAGATATAGAGAGACATGGTTTGATGATAGATATGTAGGTAGATAGATATAGATAGATAGATTACTGGTTGAGTGTGAATGAAAGAAGAATTAAAACGAGAAAATGCTTTCTTTCATTTTGGTTAAAATATGTGTTCTCTCGGCAACCTTTCCCTGAAAAGTAAAAACACACTATCGGACGATATTCTTGATTTTGATTGTATCTCTAATCTAGCATTGAAGATAACTTACTTGAAAAAACAACAAACTAAATGAGAATGAAATAATTATTTCTCGACTGTTCATTCTTTTATTATGTGGTCTAATTTTAGAAAACAGAGCGAAACATAAAACTTTCAGTTAAAAGGTCCGTAAAATGTGTTTAAAAATGGTAAAAGTAAAACAAAAGATGTCACAATGTCAGCAGTTTGATTTTCTGAAACGATCTAATCAGTTAAAGTAATGTGTTTTTGTAAAAGTTGTCAGAGTCATTGTACTTGTATATATTTCCTGAACGGGTGCACGTCAAGTTCAAGTTACCTCAGCCCCAATAATCTGGCATGCAGACGTTGGCCGGACCACAAGAGTAGCCCGTGACGCAGGTGCGGTAAACCTCCACGCAGATTTCGTCACTAGCGCAGCCACCACACAGGCCGTGGGGATCGTTGTTCACAGGGGTGGTCATGATGTCCGTCGTAGGGAAATATGACTCGCTGGATCGTAGTGCCCAGCCGTCTGTTGCGCGTAGCATTGTCGACATGAGCAGCAACTGAAAGAGATGTGTTGTTTGTTTTTTTCTTTGTGTCGTGCTTTTAATGACACTGAGAGGAAGTCAAAATCACCATAATCTACCGATCTTGACAATTATTACACATTAAAAGCATGTACGATTTAATAAAAGTCATAATGAAAATCAGTTTGAAGAAGTTGAATCCGCTAAAGTAAATCGCTGTAACAGCTCTCCCCCCCCCCCCCCCCCCCCAAACCTCTAGTACCGCCAACAACCTGATCCTGACGTTGAGCCATGAAATAAGTACCGGAGAACGAATCCGTAAATTTTGTTTGAAAGAAATTTCGTCGACGGAAAATTGACCGAGCGGGAATTTGATCGAATCTTTTTTTTTTTTTTTTTTTTTCAGTTCACACCACGTTAACATTTTGCGTCAAATTTCTTTTTGAACGCATTATTTAGTTCTACTTATATTATACAAAGTTTAAAAACAGAAATGTAAACGAAAACATCCGGTAACCACTGGAGAAACTATGCAACCCTGGACACTACTAATACTAATCACTGATACTATATAGGAAGACTGATGGGATTGCTTGAGCTTCAATGATATCTTTGGTTTTAGCTTACCCTCTTTCGACACAGCTTAGACAGTGCTGAGTGAGAGTTCGTTTTAGAGGAACGATTATAATTATAAGTTACAAGGATACACCCCCCCCCCCCCCCAGTAATCCCAACCGACAAATGTAAGTGTTGAAGTTGAAGTGATCATGGCAACAACCTTAACTGATTTAAAAAAAAAAAAAAAAAAGTAGTAGACGTTGGTTGCGTCCTTTTTAAAGCTATTGCTTAATTCAAGAGAAAACAGAATTCTGATAGAATGTTCTTGGACATTTTTTTTATTTATCTGGTATTGTTTTAAAAACGAGTTGTGTCCCTTTTCATAAAAAAAAAAAAGTGAGGCTAACTCCCCTTAAAGATAACATTTTTAAATATTTTTTTTTGGTTACAATTACAGTTACATTTATGTCAAGAATTTCTTCAAGTAGCCATATTTTTTTATTTGCACAAGCCAAACAGTCATCTTTAGAATGTTTGACCTGCACTTAGGAAATCGAGTTTCTCAATAAAGCTAAGAACTGTGTAATTAGATGCAACAGTTCTCCATCGATTATAAAAGACGATGTGAATAGCTTCACTGAGCACAAACACATGTTTTATTGACCGGGAAACAAACATGTTTTATTGACCGGGAAACAAACATGTTTTATTGACCGGGAAACAAACATGTTTTATTGACAGGGAAACAAACATGTTTTATTGACAGGGAAACAAACATGTTTTATTGACAGGGAAACAAACATGTTTTATTGACAGGAAAACAAACATGTTTTATTGACAGGGAAACAAACATGTTTTATTGACAGGAAAACAAACATGTTTTATTGACAGGAAAACAAACATGTTTTATTGACAGGAAAACAAACAGCTTTCCCTAGCATTTTATCTGCCATCATCAATACATATAACTCTCTAGCTATGAAGGAAAGTATGATGTAATGGTGAGTTCAATAGCGTGCAAAATAAAATCCCACAAAAATTGCGCTAATGAGATACTTAAATGTATCACAGGTCACTTAGTGACTGCTAGTGCATAATATTTTCATTTCTTCTTTTGGAATAGTCTCAATTTAAATATGGTGTAATAAATCTATGGTGTAAAAGAGGGCGGGAAATTATCCATATAATAAAAATATTTTTCTGGCATCCGTCCGTCACAATGTGACGAATGTGCAGATCTCGCAGGACGAAATCACAAGGAAGGGATTTTGTTCTTTAGGAGGATAAGCTTGTTCCCTTGGCAGCAAATCAACTCTCTCCACGCTCCTGGGAAACCCTAATGTAACATAACGCTATTCCTCGGTACGCCCCTGGTAAAACAACAAACAAACTATTGGCTTCCTGAATTGTAACGTAATTTAAAAAAATAGTCTACTTAAACACTATAACAATTTCAATACTTCATGTTCCCTGAAGTAGCAGTAATTCGCCGCACACAAAACACAACGCTGAATTGCTTCTGATAAGAAAGATTTTGTCCGACGTTTTTATGGCCCCATCTTGCACTGTTCCCATGCAATTACCTGGCCACTTGATTGTTCTTACTGCAATGCACATCTTTTTTTTTTTTTTTTTAAATTTCGTCAAAGCGCAGTAAATCAACTGTCCGAAGTGGACAAAGTATTACAAAGTAATGGGCGTGGTCACGCGTGTAGGCAGAGGCGGATTCTTGGCGGAGTAAATGTCATTACCTATAGCTGGTACGAATGAAAGATACAGACAACGAGTCAGTGTTCACCCAAATCCCAAAATTATTTATGATTTTAAAAAAGTAAAATAAAATAAGAATAGAGATGTTAACACTTAGAGGCCGTGCATATCTCTAATATATAGTTTACGCTTGTGGTGTGACTGCTTCCTTTCCGGACATCGCGCAAAATATAATTTCCGATAACTACGCTAAACGATTTTTTAAAAAATAACGCAACTATGTTTGGTGCGTAATATTTTCTTGTCGAAATATGAAATCGTCTCAATTTAAATTTGGTGTAATAAATATTCGGTTTAAAAGTGGTTGGGACATCAGAATATATAATACAGTTCATGGGCGTGAAATAAAAATTGTGAAGTGACGTATTATTGGCGGGGGGGAGGGGGGGGGGGGGGGTTAGGATTGTAGCAAAAATTGGGATTCTTAAATGTGCGCTACTTGAGTTCAAGTTTTTTCAAGGAACTTCAGTAAATGGAAAGTTCACGCGTTGCCGTCGCCAATGTTTTGCGAGCTATAACTAGTTTAATTTAACACAAAAATATGACATTTTGGCACATCTGTACACCTTATAATGTTATAGGACACTTCTAGCCCCCCCCCCCCAACACGATAAACCGAAAAAGTTAGAAAAAAGCCGAAACAAAAAACATTTCAAGCAAAAATTCCACAAATGATTAATTTGTTTTTCTTAGAGATGGGTGCTAATTTTTGTAAGCAAAAAAAATAATAAAATAATAAAAAAATAAATAATTTTTTAAAAAAAGTTTTAAAACATCTAGGCTGATTTCGTAAATCTAGCAAATATTTTGTAAAATAAAGTAACACTGCTCTCACCCACTCCCGTATAACACAATACAACAAAATGATATACCAGCCCCAGACCCCCCTTTCGCGTAACATTACAGTTAAAAAGAATAGACGCCATATACATGAAGGTTTACCTCTATTACCAACCAAACTTTAAAATGCACCCAACAATGGATTGTAATTGTAACGACCTAAGGCGCGTTGTTAACATCCAAAGCGTATTGGGACTCGGTAACACGGTGCGTATGGAGGCGCTGAAGGGGAACACTCAATCGATGTAATGGAAATTAAGTTTAGGGCTCGGTTGGCATTTCTAACTATTAGAATAATATGAACATAATTCCTAAAAATACATTTCGATTCAAAAATTCTGAGCTAAAATGAAACAAAAAGAAAATGAAGAATTTGATTAGCTACAAGGTAAACAATTAAAAAAATGTTACGTAAATTTATGCATTTTAAAACAGGGGGGGGGGGTGAACTTATGACGTAATATGCTTAGTTCACACGATCAACTTCGTGTCAAATTTTCGTTCATACATTTGATGCGAATTTGGCATGAAGCCATGTCACAACTTTCAAAGTACTTTTTGATTAAATTCTCATGTTTGTAAAAAAAAAAAAAAAAAAAAAAAAAGAAAGAAGGAAAAGAAACCAGTCACAAAATAGTGCGTTCGTACAAAAAATTTGACGCTAAGTTATTTTGAAAGGAATTTGATCGTGTGAACTGAGCAATAAGAAGTATATATATTATATATATATATTTATATAATATAATTATTTTTTCTAAAATTTAAACTACAAAAGGCTTAAAAAATATTTAGGATTTAAACAATGATTAAAAATAAATAAAACATGTTTACAATTCTCTGTAAAAATGTTGCTGAGCCGACAATACGTAGTTGATGGCAGTTAAGTGAAATTAAATGACCCGATTTCGTGAAATCAGTGCCATCATATTTCCTTCATCGTTCCCAGGAAAAATAAGGGAAATATTATACAGGGTGGCGCATAAAACTTTTTATCAAGTCCAATTCGATTAAGACTTGTTTAACTCCATTGCATTATTTTGGAAACACAGTAGTCATTATCCTAGTTCCTTAATTATTTTTAAATTCTCAGATTTTTACAATAATAATTACATTATCCGTTGTTTTTTTTTTATCATTGAATAAAAAACGTCATTCACTGAACAAAATTACCAAAATATATACCGAAGGCGAATTTAAGAAAGTAAAGACGTCTTATGTTGAGTTAATAATTTAAAATAATGTTACTACTTTAAAAAAAAAACAACTCCTCGCACCTTTCCAACTAAATTTGATTAAGATTTCATAAGATTTCAGCAGGTGGTGCCACTTTTAAACCCGCCTGTTTGATCTAAAAAACAATTTGCACTAAAAATTCGTAATGTTAATTGATGATAATTTAACATATAAACAAGGTCATTTAAAAAAAAATAATCTATATAATGTACTTTGTGGGATTGCAAGAGACAGGAACTTACCATTGCTGTAGGCAGGTATATAAGAAACGTCATGGCAACTTTAAGTAACGTCTATAACGTCTGAGTACTGAATTTAAAGCTCAATACTGCCAGGTCTTTTTTTTTTTTAATTTTTATATCGTAGCTTAGTGTAACACAATTCTCGAAATAGGTGTATTTATAGGGATGGGGAAGGCGTGCACATCCGAGGTCAAAAGTTTATTACGATCTTACTCTAGTGATTTTAGTGGGCTAGTCGGTGGGGATGGGGGGTTTGGGGTGGGGGAATTTCTGACTTAATGATGGGTTGATCAATAAAACTGGCAGGTGGTTTGATAACGGGATGCAATGACCAACATCTAAATATGATGCCGTCCATTAAAGAAAATTGCTAATTTGATTAGAGGCTGACCAATTTATCTAATGTAATTTTTTTTTGGGGTTGGGGGGGGGGGGGTGTAGTTTTGCATGTCGTTGACTATGACTTGACCTTCCGCCGCTCTGAAACCGGAAGTCTACGCAGCTTCTGCTAGAGAGAATTTACTGAATGGCTTTTACAGTAGAGAGTCAATTTTCCGAACGACGATTGTCCGAAACCCTTGTCTTTTCAAAGAACGATTATCATACGCAGTGCGCATGGTATGAATATGTCAGCGTACATACAAATGGAAAACATTCCCAACATCTTTAACGGTGTGTATGTGGGGGGGGGGGTACTAACGGTTTTCCTATTTCATCGGAGTGACCATTAAGAAAAAAAATTAGCACTACGCCAGCGACACTTAATTTACTCTAAAAAAAAAAAAAACTATTTATTTAAAACAATTTTCGAAAGTCGTTGGCGGGTCAGTTAAAATGGCATCGCGGGCCAGACTTTGAGAATCCCGCTGTTGTGTCACAATGATAGCCACACTTCCTGTACTCCCCTTTGATTGTTGTCGCGTCCAGAGAAGCACGGTGTCTAGCTAACAGCAAGCTCACATATTTTAATATTTTAATATTCATCACTGAAGCCTACAAATCTCGTTTGACATG
This sequence comes from Omphiscola glabra, assembly GCA_964017045.1. Taxonomy (NCBI): domain Eukaryota; kingdom Metazoa; phylum Mollusca; class Gastropoda; family Lymnaeidae; genus Omphiscola; species Omphiscola glabra. The sequence continues at coordinate 10,704,332 of OZ024799.1, forward strand.
AATATATTTCAATGAAAAAAATAATAAAAAATGTCATTCTTTGCTGTTAAATTTATTCCGAAAGTATACATTTCCTGTTTTGATTTGGTCAGAAATTTTTTTTTTCTTCCGAATGCCGTGTCGTCCGCTCATTAAACGGGTATGCAGAGATGGGTAGGTGCTCTACACGGATATCCCGTCACGCACGTGGAATGAATGGTCATACAATACTGGTCGCTAGGGCAGCCGCCGCACAGTCCGTTGGGATCGTCGCTCACTGGGGTAATGGTGGCGGGGGCGAGAGTCTCAGTGGTGCCAGCTTCATCGCACTGACGCACGGCCCTACCATCCGATGTCTGCACCGCAATCAGCAACTGAAATATAATAAGAGTTCATAATTGGTTTGTTGGGGGTGGGGTGTGAGGGGAGGAAATAATTGGGGGGGGGGGGAGATTGAAAAGAAATTAGATACTTCATACAATTTTCATTAAGGGAAATGATATTTTTTTTGTATTGCAAATGTTGCATTAGTGATACCGAGTGAACATGACCTTTCAGGGATTTATGACAATATGTCAGTTTATATTACCGCCAAGTAAGACCACACTGCTTACACAAAAAATGGAATTACACCACCCCTGTGGGTCGCGACCCCTTTGGGGGTCAAACGACCCTTTCCCTAAGGCCATCGGAAAACACGCGTCCTTTACAGTTATGAAGCAGCAACGAAAAAACAATTGTGGCTGGGGGTCCCCACAACATGCGGAACTGTATTAAAGGGTCGCGGTATTATAAAGGTTGAGAACCATTGGTCAAACGCCTTAATAAAATGTAATATTGAGCTATGGGCGGGGGGGGAGGGGGGAGGTGCCGAAAATTTGTCAAAACATGCATACAAGTAACGCACTTTATAAGAATGCCAATAAGCCCCCCCCCCCCCCCATTAAATTCGATATGCAAATTGTGTTCACGCCTCTTAACTTAATTAATATTCTAATGTCCCATCAGCTTTTACACCTGCAGATTTATTTCACAAAAATATTTCAGAACAACAACAGAAATTATTACGCACCAAGTGCATTTGCGATATTTTTTAAACGTTTTTATTTTGGAAATTCCTTGCCAGCTGAGAAAATAGCGCATTCTTTACAAAATTCCCGAGGAAATGGCGCATTCTTTATAAATTCCTGAGAAAATAGCGAATTCTTTTTAAAAAAATTATGAGGAAATAGCGCATTCTTTAATAAATTCCTGAGAAAATAGCGCATTCTTTATAAATTATATATATCGTTTTGACCTCAGCTTTATCTTACATTGAAGTAACTCTAAGGGACATCTTACTTAAGACAATGACCAACACATTTTGAAAATAACAACAAAGATGCCTGACTCAGCACCAGCGAACCCCCACCACCCCCACCAACCTCCCCAGCCCACATCATTCTAAGTAGTCTGTGTACTTACCTTATTAACCAAAAAAAGGATGCAGGATTAAATGTAGATACGCGCAGGGCCGTGCAAGTCTCGCGCAAATGCAGACTGTGGGTCTCCACAAATTTCAAAATAATGTAAACAAACTCAATTATTTATTGTATATATGTTTTTTAAAAAACTCCGCCTTTGAGGGACCCCCCCCCCCCCCGCATATGGGCCATGCACCGAGGGCTTTACTTGGTCGCCTCGACCTCTGCACGGCCCAGTGGCGTAGCGAGCTTAACTCGCGCCCGGGGCACAATACCTTTTTAGCGCCCCACAATACCTTTTTAGCGCCCCCATACCTTTTTAGCGCCCCCCCCATTCGAAAACCATACAATATTATTTGTAAAATATACCATTCGGCGCCCCCTTTGTGAGTAGCGCCCGGTGCATGATGCCCCCCCCCTGCCCTCCCCTCACTACGCCACTGGCACGGCCATGTATACATTAACAGTGTTATCTTCAGTCATTGTCGTCAAGGTGCTCTGGTTTTTTTTGTTGTTTGTGTGTGTGTGTGGGGGGGGGGGGGTATTAAATATCTCTTTCTCTCCCGAATAGTTAAGTCTAAGATCCGCCATAATCCAATTTTTGTGTGTTTCAGACTGAGATGACTGAGCACGGGGGTTTTCGTGGCTCTCCTACAAGATGAATCTAAAGACTAGATTTGCGCAAAGATGTTAACTGAGGAAGGATAAATGACATAAGAATGAAGCAATAAACTATCACTGTCACGTGACATAAACCGATTAGAAAGAATAAAGGTTTTTTTTTTTTTTTTTTTAATAGCGGATTTAATTCCCTTTTAATTATTGACACCGTTCCCAGCTGGTGAATAATGCCGTCAGTAAATCTTTTAAATAAAAATGTGGTGCATTGACTGTAAGACAAAGATACGGAGCAGATTAGGATTCACATTGTATCTCATTATGGTTTTGATTCATCAAACCCAAGGGGCAAGGTCGTTCAGAAACGATGTAAGGGCTCGTCAGAATGCAGCCCTTTTTCTTTTTTGAAGACCAAATTCTAAATTACACAGACATCGGAAAGTAATCCCATCCGCCACCGTTGTGGATGACTTCAATCCACTTTGTTATACATCATGATGTGTGATTTCTCCTCGGCCCGACTTCTTAATGTCTCAGTGTTTAACGTTTTGTTAAGGTGCCCCAAGACAAAATCCTTGGACAGACATGAGGTAAGAGGCTGTGAAAAGTAACCAAGTGTTCATGGGTACACGTATGTACGAGAGTACGAAAGTAAAACACTCGTTGTGCAGCAAAAGTAACACACTCGTTGTGTAGCAAAAGTAACACACTCGTTGTGTAGCAAAAGTAACACACTCGTTGTGCTGCAAAAGTAACACACTCGTTGTGCAGCAAAAGTAACACACTCGTTGTGCTGCAAAAGTAACACACTCGTTGTGCTGCAAAAGTAACACACTCGTTGTGTAGCAAAAGTAACACACTCGTTGTGTAGCAAAAGTAACACACTCGTTGTGTAGCAAAAGTAGCCTACACTATGTCAAGTCTATCTGACTCAAACTTCAATACGCCCTTAACACGTCTTGTTGCGAACAATACGTTTTACAATTCAATATTAAAAAAAAAAGATTATAGTGTATCCATGGCATCTGGTTGAATTGTTTTTGAGACGACCAGTGGCGTACATCTTGACTAATCCGCCCGGGGAGAACTCCCAACGCCAAGCCTCCCTTGAAACACAAAACCCTAGTACTTACATGATGGAATAATATATTAACGTCCCTTTATCCCCCCCCCCCTTGGCATGTCACTGAGGGCAACGATGGCTGCCAGTTCCTGGTAGTGCCTGGGTGCGCACCACTTGACAATCCCTGGTAGTGCCTGGGTGCTGGGTGCGCACCACTTGACAATTCCTGGCAGTGCCTTGGTGCGCACCAGTTTACCTGGTTTTAAATTTCCCCTTAATTTGTTGCCTAGAAGAGTAACAAAAAAAAAACAACAACAACACAAACACAAAAAGAAAAAAAAATGAGTCGATCTGTTGCCGTGTGAAGTAGTTTGTCAAAAGAAAATCGATTCACTTTGAACCAATCTCCTATCCTGAGTTTATCAACCCCTTGACTCCTTTCAAAATAACGCTGTCCTCTCTGATCAAAACTATTCCTTTATCATGGACACCCCCACGATTGTATGTTTATCCACCGTGAAAAGGTAACCAAGCGTTGAAGTTTATACACAGCTACTATGAGAGTACCAAAGTAACACAATCGTTGTATAACAAACAAAAAAAAAAAAAAAAAAAAAAAAAAAAAAAAAATCTTGTTTTAGTTGAATTCTCAATTTATAATATTATCTAGATTTTTTTTTTTTTTTAAAAAAAGCCACACATCTTTAATCAAATTCGTCAACGTTAAAAATCATAAATTTAAAAAAAAAAAAAAATTGATGATCAGACAAAGATTTAAAAGATAACGTTTAATAACAACGTTGATCATCTACGGGTTGTAAATTAAAGCGTAAACAATAAAATGAAGACACGCCCCCTCATGTTAATTCAGAGTTCATAGGTCGATATCGACGATACAAAAAACTGTTCATGGTGGGTTTTCAAACAAGTTTATCGTGGACAGAAGCAGCAGCGTAGCCAGGCTTTGACGCTGGTAAGAAGGGAAAAATGTGGGGGGGGGGGGAGGCAGAGGCGTAGCAACGGCTTGGCATTGGGGCAGTTGCCAAGGGCGCCTGCCTGCGCCTGTTCAAAAGGGCGCCGCTAAAATCTCTAATTTTTTTAAATTTTATTATTTAAGAAATATATTAGCCAAGAGCGCCAAAAAGCCAGTTACGCCTCTGGGGGGAGGTGGAGCGAACATTCTAAAAATAAAAGACCCTTACCCTAAAATTATAAGTGCCCCCAATGAAATGGACTGTGTTGAATTGGTTTGTATTTAAAACTCTTTAACACCCAAAATATTGGAAACATTAAATATGACTTTGACAGATTTTTTTGGTGGGAAGTTGGTGGGAGGAGGAGGAATAGGTGATAAGGAAATGGGGCACCCTACCCATAAAAAGTTTGATATATTCGAAATACAAGGGATGATATGGGATGAGATGGATGGGATAAGATGAGATGGGATGAGAGGGGATGGGGTGAGTAAGATGAGATGGGATGAGAGGGGATGAGAGGGGATAAGATGAGATGGGATGAGAGGGGATGAGATGGGATAAGATGAGATGGGATAAGATGAGATGGGATAAGATGAGATGGGATGAGAGGGGATGGGATGGGGTGAGTAAGATGAGATGGGATGATATTGAATGGGATGAGATGGGATGAGAACAGATGAGATGGGATGAGAGGGGATGGGAAGGGGTGAGGTAAGATGAGATTGGATGATATTGAATGGGATGAGATGGGATGAGAAAAGATGAGATGGGATGCTAGAGGGTTCCCTGATCTTAATGTCACTGTACAAAGAAATTATATTATTTTCCATTTCACCTGTTTGTTTGATCCCACTTCTTCCATAAATGCGGGAGTTAATAAAAGAAATATCGGTGGCTAAAAATAATTAAAGATATCCTGTCATTCCGCCAAGGTCCCTTTTGATCTGCGTTACCATTAATAGACAGGTCAAGCAGTAGGGACACGTTGGGTCAAATGTTTTATAAAGTAATCTTATCTAGTGTTTAATTTTTTTTTATCTTCAGAAATGAAACCGATGAAAAAAAATGTTTCCTACTTAAACTAGTGTTTATATATATATATATATATATTTTACCTACGAACGGAAGATAGAAAGTTATGCTCTTGAGACGCCCATATGAAGTTTGGAAAAACTAGTCTCTAACCTATGCTCATATGTCTTCAAGTTTCAACATATGTCATCAAGTTTCACATCGATCATCAAGTTTCACATCGGTCATCAAGTTTCACATCGGTCATTAAGTTTCACATCGGTCATCACGGCTTCACAACGGTCATCAGGCTTCACATCGGTCATCAAGTTTCACATCGGTCATCAAGTTTCACATCTGTCATCAAGTTTCACATCTATCATCAAGTTTCACATCTGTCATCAAGTGTCACATCTGTCATCAAGTTTCACATCTGTCATACAGTTATTCTCGTGATTAAGGTTTTAGGAACGTGTCCATGGCGTATATTAAGACACCACAACTGGCCCGCCCCCCCCCCCCAGGCTGGATAGATGGGCATCAACCCGGTTGTCATTGCGATCTACAGCATGTTTAATAACGGGTGCTCCAAGAGAAATGCTTAAATGTCATGGATTTTGAAGTAGCAGGCAATAACGGTCAACAATGAAGAAACAGAACTGTAAAACACAACGTTTTTTTTTCGTTAATATAAATTAAATTAAAGAAAACGAGCTTTCTGTGCTTCTTTGGCCACTCTGGCATCCATTTGGGTCTTTACGAAGCAGTAAACTGTAACACTGGATAACATGGCAGAGTATAGGCGAAATGGACATGCTTAATAAGCAGCCCTGCACAACTCAAAATGTAATACTTTATGAAAAACTTGTGCGGGCCAAAAGAAAATAGGACGAGGTGGGGAGTGTGGGTAAAGGCTATTAAGAAAATAATACGAATAAAGAATATTTCGTTACTTCGCGGGCCGCCAAGTAGATGCTGGCGGGCCGCAAAGTATATGCTGGCGGGCCGCATGCGGCTCGCTGGCCTTATGTTGTGCAGGCCTGATTAAAAGACAAAAAATTCGGCGATGAATTTTCCAGTCTTAGTCTCCAAGTCCTAGGACATGAAAGATTTCTTTGGAGTGCGTTAATTTTAGAAATTCAATGTAAACACTTCTACATTTTACATTCTTTCATTTCATGAGGCAGACGAGGAAGTTAACGCTAGACGTATGCAACTACCGCCTGTCCCTTTACCAATCTCACTGATGGGTACAGGCGAATTGTTTTTTAAAGTTTCAGTAAAGCTGCAATGCAAGAAGGAAGTGTTTTTAGAATACGAATGAAGTATCCAACTTTTTAGGGCCCATGCTTGCGACTTCCCCCGTTGATAGTTATGTCACGGTGTGTGCTCAGTACTCTGTTAAGACGATGTACATGGACTCTCCGGTGTATTCACAGCAAAGCCTCAGTAAAGTTGTAATGCAAGAAGGAAGAGTTTTTAGATACGAATGAAGTGTCCAACTTTTTTAGGGTCCATCCTTGCGAATTCCCCGTTGATAGCCCTGTCGAGGTGTGTGCTCAGAACTCCGTTAAGACGATGTAGAGCGACTGTCTGGTGTATTCGCAGTAATGGACGTGGCCGCACGGGTAGCCCTCGGTGCATGTTGGGATTAAGGTGACGCAGCGTTTGCCGGGCGAACACCCGCCGCACTCGCTGTCAGGGTCGGGGTCGAACGGATCACGATCAGCCGCCATCAACTCCAGGGGAATGCTTCTGTAGGCTGGGCACATCATCAGTATGAGGATCTGAGAAAACGACTCGAATAACACAGTTGGGTTTGGGGGAGGGGGGGGGATTGAATCAGAGACGTACGGTAAAACTCAAAAGGACTTCAGCAGGGAAAAATGAAGCTGGTCTCTCATCAGGACAACAACGGTAACAGTAAAATTAAAAAACGGGAAGATAATCCATCACATCAAAGTAAGAGGAGTAAATCTAAGGAAGTTTCTAAACACACACATACGCACAAAATATTATTTTTTTAAATTACAAAAGATATGACAAATTTAAGAAAAGGAATCTGATTTTAAATAATTATTAAACTACGATGTGTTAAAGAAATAAATGGGTACAAGGTCAGAAGATTTCAAGCTTTTGGGTGAGCAATTTGCAATTTGTTATTGTGATAAATTTATGATTAATAGCAATGCACAATAAGGGTGGGGGAAACATGAGATAAAACGAAAAAAAACAAACTTTAGGCAGTGCCTTGCATTTATATATATACATATATGACTTCTTCTTAAAATAAGGAATATCTGTATACACACACACCTCGAAAATTTGATGCTAAATATTTCCCCTCACCTTAATTCAATGAAATAATTGTATGAAGTCAAATGGCGATTTTGTAAAACAGAATAAAACGAGATGGCAAAAGGATCTTAGAAGATTAAAATAGTTATAGGTACAAAATTAAGGCGGGGGTGAGTGATCAAAAAACAATCGATTTTCCTAGCACTCTTGTGGTTACCTATCTCCATCCCACCCCCAAAAGATGACTACCAGATCTGACTGTACGCACGATTGGCTAGGGAAAAAATACAAATTGATCGCTAATCCGAATTCTAAACATGATTGTTGAGCAAAGCTGGCTAATTACCTAATAGTAACCAAGACTGGTGATCAAAGTTGGAGAAAGACCTATCAGTAAAAAAGACTGATGATCAAAACTGGCTGAAGACCTAACAGTAACCAAGACTGATGATCAAAGCTGGCCGAAGACCTAACAGTAACCAAGAATGATGATTGAAACTGGCTAAAGACCTAACAGTGACCAAGACTGATGATCAATCCTTGCTAAAGACATAATAACAGTACCCAAGTCTGGTGAAGACCTATACAGTAGCCAAGGCTGGTGATCAAAGCTGGCTGAAGACCCAACAACAATACCCAAGACCGATGTCCAAAGCTGATGACTAGACCGACCATTAAAACTGAGCTGTTCAACAGAAGTGGCGACAGACATGATTGCTGAGCAACACCTATCAGTGAGTGGCTTTCCAACATCTGGGAAATTCGTTAAGCTCAACGCTTGATGTTAGAATGACAGGTGTGAAAGATAATGACAATGTATAAATTGAACACCACCACCATGAACATAAAGACTTGTCTGTTGTTTGGTTTCTGTTTGCCGAATAACATCTATAAATGTATATATATATCTCTTTCTGCCTTTCTCTCTCTCACACTCTCTCTCTCACTCTCTCGCTCACTCTCTCTCACTCTCTCTCTTTTTGTCTTTCTCTCTCTCTCACTCTCTCTCACTCTCTTTCTGTCTCTCTCTTTCTGCCTTTCTCGCTCTCACGCTCTCTCTCTCACTCTCTCGCTCACTCTCTCTCACTCTCTCTCTCTTTGTCTTTCTCTCTCTCACTCACTCACTCTCTCTCACTCTCACTCACTCTCTCTGTCTATCTCTCACTCTCTCTCACTCTCTTTCTCTCAATCTCTCTCACTCTCACACACACACTCTCTCTCTTTCTGCCTTTCTCTCTCTCTCTCTCACTTTCACTCTAACTCTCTCTCTCACTTTCACTCTAACTCTCTCTCTCACTCTCTTTCCCTCAATCTCCTTCCCTCTCACACACTCTCTATCTTTCTGCCTTTCTCTCTCTCTCTCTCTCATATATATTATACCTAAAAAGAGAGAAAAAATAGGAGTGGACGAAAAAAAAACAGGTAGGATATATCTATCTATATATCTATATATTACGTAAATTTGATTTATACTTATGTACATGTCTTGTTGTTGTACTGATGAAGGCATGTGCGAAACGTTTGCTTATGTATAATGTAAAATTATTATTAAAGCTTATATATATATATATTGTTATACAGACACAGATTTTTCGTGTCTAATTAATCTTATTTTTTTTAAAAGTTCAATACGATCAGAAATCGTATAACGGAATGGGTAGACCTTTTAATTCGAGGAACACTTTATGAACCGGAAGGGAAGTACAACGTTACGTGTTAGCAGACTCGTGCCACCAGCTTTCACAACAGTCATAGACTTAAAAAACCAACATGGCAAGGATTAACGGGGGGCTTAAACACTCAAAGGTGAAAGGAACGCGAGGTTAACAATGAAAAAAAAAAAAAAGCAATAATCAAGATTTGTTAAAAAAAAAAAACTCTTCAGAGGAGTGTACAAATTGCTAAAAATAAACAACATTTTACGTACACATTTTTTATTCTTAAATGTTCCCTACAGGAGGGGGCTCTTAACTTTAAAAAAAGAATAATCCTTCACATTAGTTTTGCCTTCGCACGTGTGTTTCTTTCTGGCTGGCTGAAAAAATATTTCGGGACGGCTAATTGACCCACTTGCCGAATAACACTCATTTCACGAAGTAAAATTCACGATAGCGGCGTTAAATCAGATTCTTCAAAATACAATTTATTTAAAATCACCGCAGGTGCGTTTGGCGCGCAATATTTCCTTTTGTTTTTCGAATAATGTTGGTGAAATAAACCTGCAGTGTAAAGACCGGTGGGTCATAAGAATATCAATTAATTTCAGGAGCGTGAACAAAATGTGCGTTTGCAAGCCTTGCAAAAGGGGCGGCGGACACTAATTGGGATTCTTATACAGTGCGTTACTTGTATGTATGTTTTGTAAAATCCCCCCACCACCCCCACCCACCCCAAAAAAAATTACTTGATATTACATTTTATGAAGGATTTATAAGACACACTTAGTTTGTAGAGTTTTTAAAATTATTCCCTGGAATTCTTGACCAATTAGATGACAGTCCCCCCCCCCCCCCCCGGGCCACTTCTTAGAATAAAGCCTTTACGATGTATGTTGTTAAAATTACAGATACGCTGCACGCTCATGAAACACTGGAGTATCCATGGATCAGAAATGGAGAGCTCCTGTGCAACTCGTCGTAAAGTCTCAAGTCTGTGGCTATTGTTCGGTTGTAAATAACAAGATAGTTCAAGGCAGGCACCTGGGGTCGAAGCCTGAAAAAAGACCCCCCCCCCCCTTTTTTTTTTTAAAATATAGAAATCTTAATTGCCACATGGGGCAGATCGCTAAAATGACGAGTTTGGCTTACATTGTCTATGTGAAGCATATGTCACTTTATAGTTTAATTCCCCGATATTGGCGCCTGGGGGTAAGTACCCCATTCGTCCACTCCCTTCGCATGGCCCTGGTTCAAGGAATGTAATATTTTATTTTTATGCCTATAGCGTTAACGTGGTTATTAAGTATTGGTTCACCATTAAAACTGAAGTAAACGAGCTAACGACAATTGGGATTGTTGTTAGAAGAATTAGAAAGAAATATTTTATATTGAATAAAGAAGACGGAATGATATAAAACACAATCACCCACTACATAGAAGAGTCAGAGAAAACATCGAGGAGAGAGGGAGAGAGATAAAGAGAGAGTCAAGAAATGTCAGAGAAAGGGAGAGGTGTGAGATGAAGAAAGAGGGGAAAATAGAGAGATAGAGGTGGGAGATAGATTAGAAAAAGAGTGAGAATAGAGAGAGAGAGAGTGAGAGAGAAGTGGGAGATAAAGAAATAGAGAGAAAGAGAGAGAGAAAGATATTCTAAATAAATTTGGAAAGAGAACGAGAAAGGTGGGGAGAGGGTGGAAAAAGCGGCTACGGTAAAAAGAAATGTCATCCCACTCACATAATTAATGCAAACACAATTTTTTTAAAAACACTCAAATAATGTAACTATTAAAATGATCAATCATTTCGAATTCACTGAATGAAACCTAATAAATCCCAACATACCATAGCCGACAATAGGCAGACGATCACGTTCATTATTGCAGTCGGTAGAGACAAGGAATTCGTGTTTTAAAGTGGCGCACAGCGCGGTTACAAATCTGTGAAGCTACTCTAAAGCGATAACCTGATCTATATATATATGCATAGGTGAGCGCATGGGCGCTTCCCCATAAGCGTCTCCTCCGCTTAGGCTAGACTGGATTGTGTACATCAGGCAGGCCGAAAGAGTTGCGTTGTCTGATGATATTGTCAAGAGTATAGGTACGAGAACAATGTTTTTTTTTCTTTTTATATGATCTATATAACTTGGATGAAATGTGGCGAAAAAAGCAATCGCTCAGCCATCATAAAGCAAAGCTGTCTCAGTTTCACTCGCTGTGTAAAAAACAGCAACAAAGAAACAAAAACAAAACGATTCAACGAGACAGCGCTTTTCGAATATGCAGGGGCGTAGATATGGTTAGTTCCGCCTGGGGGGGGGGGGGGCGGGCCACGATTTTGTCCGCTCCTCTTACACCAAAAAAACTCTGAAGTTGGCCATAAAAAACAACAAAAAACCTCCCCTAATAATAACGTAAAAAAATTGACCCTAAGTGGACCGCACCTTCGCAGGCGTCCACCCCCCCCCCGCCCCATTTATATGACACTGCAGATGTGTCCGCAATTTCGCGAAAGTCGCACGATTTGGGGCGTAAGTTTGAGTTCTTGTAAATAAAAAAGCTGACGTGAACATACGAGTTTAAGCTTTAAAGCCAAAAATATGTAGTGCCAGTCAATGGGGTGATGGAAGCGAAACTCCGCAGTTGGAGAGGTCTTCCATTGGACTAGAGGGTGGCGACTTGAAAGACCGGGGAGCGGATTGACTAGAGATATCGGAAAAAATGGGGGTGGGGGGGGGGGAGATATCATTTTCTTGGTAACTCCTTGTTTTTTTTAATAGTTCAAATTTAATCGATTTGATCGAAAATTCATTCGTTTTGAGTTTAAAGTGTCAGCTGAATTAGTTTATTTTCGTTAAATGCTAAATAATTTTTAAAAATATATTAAATTATATCGGGTCAAAATAAAAATATGCGTTTGTGAGCCTGGTTGTGCGGGCACTAATTGGGATTCTTATATAGAGCCTTACTTGCATACATATGTTGTCAAATTTTCAGCCCCACCTCCCATGGCTCGATTTATAATGGATTCATGCGAAAGTCTTTGTTGTTAGGCGTTGTTTTATTTATTCAAGCTTTACTTTCTAATAACTCACATTTCTGGCAACTGATGGTTTCTGAGTGGTGGGTGGCCGAGTAGTCAACTGATGGTGCTGGGTGACCGAGTGGTCAAATAATGAGTGCTGGATAGCCGAATGGTCAACTGATGATGCTGGGTGGCCGAGTGGTATAAACTGGTGTATGCTGGGTTGCTGAGTTCCATCCCCAGAAAATGCCTTTAAAAAAAACCATCACAGCAGCCTTGGGTGGATGGGATCTCGTTAATCGTTGTTGGAAACTTATTCAACAGAAGGCCAAACCCTGGTACCAACCCGGAGGCGTTGTGAGGTTTACACAATGAAAATTCCCGCCGCATCCTGCGACATTAGCACACGTAAAGAGCACAGTGAAACAACTACACGCAAAACACTGATCCACTTCATCCTGGTCTGTTTCCCAGTATCCTTGAGCAAGTCTTGCCATTGGATCGAATGGGCAGGGACGAGAGAGTGAGGCTGACGAATGAAGCAACTCTCCCCACACTTGAAACAAAATACTGCTCAAGTCGAAAATTGGGAATTATTGAACCACATTTGTGTATAGTTCTCTTTTCTGGAAACTACAAAATGTGTTTCGTTATATTAAAAAAAAATACAATGTCATCAGCGAAAACAGTCATCTTCCCAATGATGCAAGGTAAAGCTCCGCCTTTGAAGTCGTAAATGACAAAACACATGGACATATTCGTAAGCAACCTCTTTTACGTGTTTTTTTTAAAAGTTGCTCTGTGATTTGCGGGGCCCCCATATGCTACGCTGCCTTTGTTGTTGAATAAAAACTGCAATAAGTGCGATGATTGCGATGTGTTTTAATGATTTGAGTGGCCCACGTGCTACGTCCCGGTGGCCTTGTGCGGTTAAATTGCGGTGAGCGCGATTTGGTTTCATTTGTTTTCTCCTTCATTAGTGACGTTTACTCGACGACCTCGCAATCGGTTTATTTCATATTGAAACGCTCAACTTTTCATTTTAAAAATTTAATCTCAAGTTCAAAGCATTGTGGAGAAAAAATCCCGAATTAATTATAAAAAGGGGATACTTTTTTTTTGTAACAGATGTCAACTAGTTTGTGGGCTGTTAGGATTCTCGCAACCATTTTTTGCGATAAGAAAAATTAGATCTGAGCCAACAACTTTCTTATCGCCCGATGATATTTAAATTAAAAAAATAAATAAAAAACCAGATAGAAAACAAACTGTAAATGAGATGTGACGATATCCAGTGGTGTAGCTAGGGTTGGTGTCACCCTGTGCGGTCCACACCCACCCAATCACAGATTGATAGGACACACTTTTAAAAAAAAAATATTTCTCTTCAAGAGTCAATTTTAGCTTAAAGTTTTGATTCCCCGATTTCATTGTATGGTATCGCAGCATATTTTAATTGTGTAGAATAAGAATCTAAGTGTGAAGTGCAATTTAATCTGTAAATGAAAGCAAATCTGTCATCAGTCCCAAATGGTTCCAAGAAATTTGAGACAAGCCTCGGAAATTTTCGGCATGGATTAAAATTAAATCCATGCTATATTTATGGTTTCTATTCAAAAACTAAAATGCGAAACTACCTAGTGCATGCGTTAAAGTTACAGCTCAAATGAAACCTTATAAAAAAATTACTTTGTAAAAATTTTAAGAGATTTTTTGTCCGTCTTCAAATTAATAAAATTTTTTGCAAAAAAAAAATAAAAATAAATTGAAAGTAACAAAACAACACCAACATTTCACAGCCGCGGAGTCGAGGAGATAAGTCTAAAATATTTCTATTGGTGCAGTTGTGTGCTCTAAGTGCTGCACTTTGGTTTTTTAAGCCACATAATTTGAGGGCCGGAAATTCCGTGGGGCAGGAACTTCCAGTCATTAAAAAAAGGGGGCGGGGGAGTTTCAAAATTACGTTTTCGTATCAACATGACTGTGTGAGTCAAGATTATCTACTGGGTTAATCAGATTATCTACTGGGTTAGTCAAGATTATCTACTGGGTGAGTAAAGATTGTGTGCTGGGTGAGTCAAGGTTATCTACTGGGGTGAGTCAAGATTATCTACTGGTTGAGAAGATTATCTACTGGGCGAGTCAAGATTATCTACTGAGTGAGTCAAGATTATCTGCTGGGTGAGTCAAGATTATCTACTGGGTGAGTCAAGATTATCTATTGGGTGAGTCAAGATTATCTACAGGATGAGAAGATTATGTACTGGGTGAGTCAATATTATCTGCTGGGTGAGTCAAGATTATCTATTGGGTGAGTCAAGATTATCTACAGGATGAGAACATTATGTACTGGGTGAGTTAAGATTATCTGCTGGGTGAGTCAAGAGTATCTACAACGGGATTCGTTAGTTTGAAAAATACAAGCACCTAAATATTAATAGCAATACTTTTAAGATGTGAAGAGAACGACTTTGTGCATTAGGTTCTGAATTTCAATCAACATTTGTGCGACTTCTTAAGCAAAATCGATAAAAAAAAAATTAGTATTGTTTTTCATCGTAATGCGGTAAAAGAATGTATTACTTTATTCAATTACCATGAAATTGATTTTTTTTTTAGTGTAGGGACTATTACATCTCATTCGGTTCAACTCGACCTGTTAAAACCGCTAACTATTTTGTTATGACTTGGGTCGACAAGTGCCTCATTTTACTATTATCTTTATAGGAAAGCAAGTAGATCCCTTGAGATTAATTAAGATGCATCTGGCGATGGGGATGGCTACATGAAACCTCTGCGACGCGATAAATTTAGATGATATATACATTTAGATTAAAAAAGTATCCAGCACGTCTAAATAATTGTTGTTTATTTAAAAAAAAAATAATATTAGATCTATAATTATTTTAGCCGTTTACTTTACCTTTTCACATTTCTAATTAAATTGGATACAATATAAAATTAAACAACCATTTAAAAAAAAAAAAACGTTTTTCGTGCAGATCCTTTAAATGCATGTTTTTATTATTATTTTGTTTTATATTAATATTCTAATGTCCCATCTACACTAATTACACAGCAGATTTGTTTCACAAGCTATTTCAGAAAAAAAAAAGAAAATATTACGCATAATATGTATATATTTTTTTTAATAATCGCATTTAGTGCAGTTATCAGAAATTTTATTTCATAAAATTGGTGGCATCATATTTCCTTCATTTTCCACTTGAAAAACGGGAAAAACTAATTTCTGGGGGTTGGGGGTGTGGTGGATATCGGCACCGAGTCTATGTGATAAATTCCAGTAGGATATGTTGACGGAAAGTGTGTCAATTAGCCGTCCGAAGCATTTACCATAAAGAAAAAAAAAGCGAAGAACATGTAAAGGACTAAAAGAAATCCATCCTTTCAATTACGTTGTGTCCGATACAAATCAAATACACCGGGCAAATGCAATAATTTATTAGTCAGGAATTGACCCGAGCATGCAGACCGTGCTCAAAGCAATTGAGGGGTCGTTCGCAAATTACGTCACGCAAAACTTAATTTCCAAACCACCCCCCCCCCTTTCACAAAATATCATTAATTCTTTACCCCCCCCCCCTTTTTAGTGCCACGTCACATCTAAAAGAATTCAAAACTTACATAAAATTTGATAACTAAACTAAACTAAGATTTGATTTTATTCTTTATAATTATCCCATAATGGATTAAGATGTGGTATTATTAGAAAACTGTGACGTAAAACAACGAAGTCCTCCCCAAGCCAAATGTAAAATGGCCACAATAGTTTTTGCGTCATTTTCCAATATGTCCAGAAGGTGTGGGCTCAATGACGAGCGCTTGGTAAAACTGATTTTTAATTCCTTTATATTATCTTCGCTTTTGTCCGTGGGTGACCGGTTGGCTGGCTGGTTGGCTGGGTGGCAAAATCTTCGGACGGCTCAATGACCCACTAAGCTTCAAACCATCGAGCTGAAACATGGCACATAGATTCGTTTCCGATGACAAATTATTTTTGTTCCAAAACCTGTTAAATGACACTAGAATTTTGGCAAATGGTTGACACTTTTCGTAGAATGAGCCTTTATTTAGAGTATATATGATAGTGTTCTCCATTTCGAGGGCCTTTGCTTATCCCGGGAAAATGAAATAGAGCTTTCCTCATCCCGGAATTACCATGGAAATTCCGAGATAAAATTAATTTAAATACAAATATTTTTAAAATACTAGAAAACATCAGAAAATTATATTCAAAAGTGTTGACTCTGGATTTCAAGAGATGGAAAAATTTCCCGGGAAATTCTCTTGTTTACTAAAAGTCATTCGGGATCCCGGGTGAGATATCCTAAGTCTCATTGGTTACCCCCCCCCCCCCCCGTGACTTGATGTCTATAGATAAAAACAATCCTATTCACCACATGTTGGCGATTGTGATTCTATTTTTGGTGGCATGCAGCACTGGTGAATTGTGAATTGTGAAAGGACAACTCAGCTGTGTCACATTACGATATCTTCTAGTTTTTTTGGTTTGATGAAAGTCGATTTAGTTTGAGTCGTTTCTGTGCTGTGTGTTGCAATCTTTAATTATATGCAATTCCAGGATCAACATCATACAGTTGTCGTTAATAAGCCGTTGCTGTGTAGAGAATACATGCTAAAATTGCTCAAGAAACCATATAAAGTTAAAGGGGACGCAAAGGCGTATACTAAAAATATGCAACCATTTTGTAAAGGTTGGATCCTTTGCTAACACCGTTGCTTATCGATATAAATAAAAACATACAAACATACACAGAAAATACTTATGACATTGCTTATTATAAGACACTGGTTTTGCCTTCAATTGCAAGCGATTGCGTTTTTTGTGTGTAGATTTTTTGGGCTAACACCTGTAGGTTGGAGACCCTGAGGGTTGGAGACCCAGTGGTTTGAAAACACAATACGAGAACAAGGGTTAGCGCAATGTATTATAATAAACAACCAGGATCAGGGAGTAAACGCTAAATAAGAAATCTGGAAATAACATTGGTATGGCAGTAACTGACACCTTATATCATTTTCATTATCAGTGTCGGTCTTATGAAATGTTCTAATTTTGTTTGGAAGCGGTAAAAAAATGGGGGGTTGGTTGAGGAAGAGAGCGGACAGCCTCTCCTCCACTTCCCCCCCCCCCCCCCCCCCGGCTGCAAACAAAGTTAAAATTTCATAATTATTATTTTTTCTTCATTTAGGAAATTTTTTATTTTTTTTTGGAAGCGGGGGGAAAAAAAAGGAGATGCAGGTGGAGTAGTGCGGGCAGGCTATGTTGTTAATCCAATGAGTTCACACCCGATGAGCCGTCATCTCTGGTTACGCAAACAAGGTGAGGTCAAGGCTCTCCGAGCGCAGCTGTTGACACGGATAAGTAGGGTTTTGTCTGAAAAGAAGAAGACGACCCCATCAATATTCAATTCATTTAAGCGATCAACAAAAAATTGTTACCGGAAATGTGATCGAAAGAAATGTCGTCGACAGAAAATGATCGACGGAAATTTGATCGAACGGAAATTTGGCAGAATCTTTTTTTGAGTTCACGCGTTAAAATTTTCGTAAAATTTCTTTTTGAACGCACTATACTAAATATAGTAAAACAAAATAATGCTTTCAAATCGAAATTTGACACAAAATTTTAAAGTGTAAACTAAAAAAAAAAGATTCGACCAAATTTCCGCTGTGCACCGTAACATCAAACATCGAGGTAACGTTATTGAATGGATTTGGATAAGATTTCCCTTTGAAAAAGGGAGTGTCTGAACTATATTACTAATTTAAACAAAGACTGTAATCTAGGCAGTCTTGGCCTGACAAGGTATTATGAATATTTAAAAAATATCTATTGATCAAGTTACTTTGATTCCGTTTTTTTTTTAATTTAAGAAAGTATGTTTGTGGGTCAAGACCAATTAAAAAAAAAAATTACCCGAGGGAGATAGGACAAGTTTATTCCACTCCGTAACTGCAAATT
This sequence comes from Omphiscola glabra, assembly GCA_964017045.1. Classification (NCBI taxonomy): domain Eukaryota; kingdom Metazoa; phylum Mollusca; class Gastropoda; family Lymnaeidae; genus Omphiscola; species Omphiscola glabra. The sequence continues at coordinate 10,722,430 of OZ024799.1, forward strand.
TATCGCTCGCCTTGAAAGCATTGTAAAGACATTTAGTTGTACCATAATTTCCTACTCATATGAAGGCCGATGTCAAAACAAATAAAAATTGTAATATCGAATTTCTTTTACGTTGAAGGCAATGTTAAGACACCGAGACGTAACAAAACATTCCCCACTCACTTTGAAGGCAGTGTAAAGACATCTAGTTGCAACTCGCGTAGATATGAATTGTGGCACATGACTTTGGACAATGTCATGTTCCTCAAAGAAGCAAGTTGTTCTAAAAATAGATCCATATATGTCTCTGATAATAATACGGTAACCTATTCAAGACATACAACATAAGAGCATATCTTGACCTCATACAATAAACATAATGCTATTGAAAATAATCCCTAGATTATAGATAAAGAGTCTAATCTCGTATAGCTGTCTTAGTATAATCTTCTTAGATCATTTGATACAATATCTGTATCACGTCCAGACCCTCGCAAAAGGGAGCCTATGGTTGGATCCAGAATTCTTTGCTCATGCTACAAACTCACCGGAGTCTAAATTTTGCATTTAGATTGAAAGATCTAATTATAATTTTGTGTGTGTATTACACTGGTGTGCAGCGAGGCAAAGCGAGTGTTCCGCATTCAATTTAACGTACAAAGGTTAGAGCTTTGACTTCCCAAACGACAGGTTAAGACGCGACAAAGCCTCACACAAAAACTTTGGGCCAGGGGAACATGCAAAGCTTTCATCTATAGGGCCAGGGAAAATTCACAACTTTCATCTATTGGGCCAGGGAAAATGCACAACCTTTTATCTATTTGGGCCAGGGAACATGCAAATCATTCATTTATTTTGCCAGGGAAAATGCACAACATTAATTTATAAAGAATTCCTGGTAGACTATGGTTAGAGTAATGATCCCTTCTTGACAAAATAAAGTCAAGAAAATAAAAACATCATCCATCATTGAATCGTAATATATATACCACCCTACCATCATTGAATCGTAATATATGTACCACCCTACCATCCTACCATCATTGAATCCTAAGTTTTCATCTGTAGAATCGAAGAAAAATCGGTCTCCGAATTTCAAATTGAAGAACTGTATACCAAGCAAACACTTGAGTGTTGGTCCGACAGAGGCGTCGCCCTCGACAGGTTCATACAGCAGCCCGACATACAGGTCAATGTCAGCAATGGACCTGGAGACGAAAGACATTTAAAGTAAACATGTCTTTGACTCGAGTCTTGAGAAGATAAAATTATTTAAAATTCATGCGACAAGCTGCAAAGATAGATTTACCATCAGTCAGTATCTTTGATTTATTCATGAGGAAAAAAAATGTGGGGAGGGGTGAGGGTCTAAAATTGCGCTCGCAATATTCCCAAGAGTTTAAAATTGATTAATGAATATATGTTGCCGACTCTCTTCTCACACACACCACTTTGTAACACAAGCTTTATCCGCCTATGACCTGGGTTAAGTGGGTTAATGCCACCCGTCCCCCCCCCCCCAACCTGCGCTAGATATTGACCAACCTGTAAACCAAGGCCAGGTCACGGACATAGGGCCCCAGTGCCTCCTCGTCATCGAAGCCCTTGACAGGCGGAAGGCCACAGAAGGTCCGGTACTTGATGTACGGTGCCAGGCCATGGTCGCGCCCACGTTGGATGTTTAACGCTGCAAGGTCAAGTTTGTGGCCCGGGGAGGCATGGGCTTCGAACAAGAAACGGGTCACTTCCCTAACTGTGGATGTGCGGTTGGAGGAAAAGATAATTAAACGTTTGACTCTCAAACGAAGACGAGCTATGTCCCTGTCAATTCCAACCAAATATATTTATTTATTTCTTTGTTAACGTGGTTTGGGAAAATTTAAAATAAGAACAAACATGACAATTAACATAGCTTCCAGAAAAGTTCTTCCACGAAAAGAACAGGTAGCAAAGTAAAGGTAAAAAGGAATAGAATGGGAAAAAAGAAAACTAAAAAAAAATGTGGGAGATTCAAGGGGAAAACAGGAAATCCAAAAAAAAAAAAAAAAAAAAAAAAAAAAAAAAAAAAAACAAACCAAAAATAGTGTGATAGAGAGTAGGACACCAGGAAGTGCAAGCTGGATGGGTGTAAATAAAACACACACAAAAGCTCCATAAATTTAAGTCGCGTAGGAAAATGCAGTTTATTTGTGCAGCATGGAGAGAAATCTTCTTATTTCATTTTATGCAGATAAATCGCAGTCTTCCCGACAGTATCATTTTTAATATCATTTCAGCGTTTAACGTTTCGCCCAAAAGTGAATGACAGTCATACCAATATGCCAAATACACCATTCAGGATAAAACATTAAAAAAATAATAATATTTCATAACTTTCATAAACATAATGAGCAATTGAAGGGCCGAGTAGAAAAAGTACTTAAGTGTATTTTTGAAGTTTTGAGAAAAATGAGTTTACAATTTTTAAATTCTTATTTAGATACATTAAAATCTGCTCGAGGTAACTCTGAATCAGACACTTGTGGACATTTTACATGAATGATATTTACAGGAATGATTCAGGGGAAGTAATCAAATGTAATGCCTGTCCTAACTCATTTTTGGAAAATTGTAACTTAAGTACTTTTTCTACTCGGCCCTTCAATTAGATATGGCTGCCTATCTTGAAAAAAAAAAAAAAATCATCTATCTGATTAGGAATTAATGATTGATATTTTTTTTTTAAAAACGCAACACAACCTGTCAGCAATAAAGTATAGACATATTTTTGAATGATAGAAAAAGCTTTAATTCATGAATAACTATCCTAGATTTCAAAAGATAGATTTGACTTGCCGAAATTCCTATCGACTTTTTTCAGCGCCCTCTTATATTTTTTGCCGACTAAGCCAGCGAGTCCAGCCATGATTCCTTCACAGTTATTCAAACATTCTGCGGGCCTACAATTAAAATTTTGAAAAATCCAATTAAAACACAAAAAAATGTTATTTTTATTTCATCTTTGTAAAATGTAATAGTCATTTCAAGTTATTTAATCTCAATGGTTTTGTATTATTATTTATTTTCAAAATAATTTTGATTGTGTTGTTTAAATTATCTATAGCACAAAAATATATTGAAAAATAAATATTCAATCATTCTGAAAATATTGTGGGAGTAAGCGGTTGTGGGGAGCAAGAGCCAAATGGTTGATGAAAAGAGGAAATTTTTGCTAGATTTTGTACCAGCCTGAAGCATTTGAACAATATTTCTTATTTAAATTACCCATTCCATTATTATTTTCTTTCTTTATTTTTTTTTTTAAAAGACATAACCTGAATTTTATTAGAAATCTATTTTTTTTTCTTTTGGTGGATAAGAATTGAATTTTTAAAAAAAATTCTCCCAGGGACTCTTGTCATTTCCGGCATAAAAGAGACGGCATACCTGTGCAGCAAGTGTCGCATTTTGACCATTTTGTCAGAAAATGACAGGGCATCCGGTATAGTGGAATGGCCGAATCTGTAAGTGGTCAAAAAAATTAATGAAAAGCACTTAAGGGTAAAAAAAGAAATACGTTTATAAATAGCGTAGGATATGAAAGAAAAAAGTATCAATATTAAAAAAGAAAATAACGTTATAATTATATACACACTCTAAATAATAATTACGTGAGTTTTTTTTCGATGATTTAACATCTTTATTTCACAATTTTATAATGACACAACGGTGATAGTATTTTTGAAAAAAACAAAAAACACCTGAAAGCAGCCGTTGAGAATTCGCTGAAAACGCTGGGGTCAAGTGCAGGGTTGTATGCCGTCCTACCGACCTTTGACACGAGTTTCCAGGTGTGGGCATCTTTCCCAAGAATAATGGGCAGGTACTCGTTGTAGTTGATGATTTGTTGCAAAGCTGACATGTACATAACGTAAACACCATAAGAGGAAGACTTCATTCCATAATTTAATCCGGACAACTTAAGCCATGTAAGTTAAGGATGATATTTTTTTTTTTAAATTTACGTTCATGTAGGTACGTTTTTAGGAGTTATTTTTAGATATAATGTGAAAGTCTACGGCATCTTAATGCATATGAACCTACTTTTAGGTTGTTAAATTATTTCTTTGGTGATTTTTGATAAAAAGATTTAAGCTTCACGGAGAATTTAAACTTTTGTTCTTATTTAGCATTCAAATGTTTATGTTTGCTATTAAAACAGCATATAAAAAAAAAAAAACTATTCTATTTTTATTTTTGCTACAAAACGTTGCTGATCTAATTCTCAGACACATTTTCTACCTGCAATAATTTTTCGCGTGATTTGAAAAATCTCTTCCTCGGAGGAGTTGCCTTTTAGGATCCTGAGTTGCTGGGAAATTCTGTTGTGTTCACGGACCCAGAAGGTATGGATGACGCCCAGGCCAGGCTGTTCATTGACCCTAGTGTCACCTGGATGGTTGGGAGAAATAGTCTGGTAATGTATTTTGGGTGTGTTAAATGTATCGTCATAATGCAAAAAAAAAAAGAAAAAAATATATATATATTTTAAATTCAGTTGTGTAAATTTATTTTTTATTGAAGAGAATTGTAGAGAAATCATGATGTGCTCATAAAAATAATCAGCTTTTTTGTGATATAAATTTTAATATATTTTTTTTTATATTGAACAGATGAAAAATTCAGAACCAATTCAAGATTAATTTAGCTGTCATTTATTTGGTTTCCTCCTTGCCCAGTCGGTTATTTTTAAAGAATGATTATAATTTTCGTTGTAGGTGTGCCCCTATTAACTTAATGCTATATTAATTTTATCAAATTCATTTTTGATAGTGATTAAAGTAAGAACTGGACAGGAAAGGAAAATTCACCAAATTTGATCATTTCCACGTTTAAGTAATTCACGGCGTGAATAGATATGATTGGATAAGTTTAGGGCCCCAGAAGAGCACCTACCATTATGACATGTAATTTCAAAGTTAAAAACGTTGTAGACGGCGGAACAAAAACAATGGTAGTGTCGGAGAATTGGAAAACCGCCGTCTGTAACAAACAAAAGTTGACACAATATAAAACAGTCTCCTCTACCCAACTTTCAATTATTTGCATTTTTTTTTTGTTTCAATCACCTGCTAGTTGACAATAGTCCGTCGAGTTTGGTCGTTTAATGCAGTTCTGTGTCTCGGCCTTTGGTAAGGCGCCATGGAGTCCAGTTTTCAGGAGATAGCCTGGTAGAAGAAGGTAGAAATCTTTAAACCAATTCCTTTGTTAGTTTAGGAGTCTGCATAGATTCTAACAAACAATGCTCACACTTACAGTGGTTTTTTTTTTAAAAATAAAACTAACACACCACAAAAATGTTTTTATAGGCTGGATCGATTTGGCAAAAAAATATCGGATCTTGTTAGCCAAACATTCATTTCATCGCATATAAGAGGAGCTTTGAGAACTCAATGAAATCTGCCTTACCTCCGTATCTGAGACCGTTCGTTTGAATTGTTCCAGAGCCGTAGATCTGCGAAGCATCAATGAACGATGTTATAATATTGATCTGTTGCCTGGGTCCTATGGGATATTGAAACGATATTGATTTATGATACTGGTGATATAGAACGTATTTGACAATAGACTTATAAGAATAAATTAAGCTACCCTTAAAAATAAAGTTTTTTTTCGTATAAATCCTTTATAAAATATAATATCGAGTAATTGGCATTGGCGCTTAAAACTTGACAATCATGCAAGACAAAACATCTGCCTTATGAAGTGGTTTCACGTGTCTGATATACGCACATCATTGATCTACTCAGCTAATCAAGGGACATGAGAGAATTTACTGAAGTTAATATAACTAACATTAGCAGACCGAACCAATTAGCAACCACAAATCCAACAGTGGTTCTAACTATTTTTGTCTCCGACTCATGGATATAAAATCACATCATGTGACGTATTATGGATTACAAATGAACTCCAAAAAAAAAAAGGTCACACCAGTGTTTCATTCAAAGTATCGGATAAAAATTCAGTTATGATCACGAATGTTCACGTCATAGTGTCGTCACTGCAAGTGTTTATTTTGTTGTGGCCTCAGTGAAGAGCCGCTATATCACCATTTTTAATTCTATGTCATCACCAGTTAACTTGGTGCAACGCTCTACCTCTCACTTCCCCCCCCCTCCCTTGATGGGGAAAGTTTGTTTTTTCTTTACAATTTCCAGAAGTTTTCAACATAGCGATTGAACATAATATCCGACGATTAAATTTGTAATATTTTCTATTCTAGAAAACTCTGACTCACTGGATGTAAATAAGACGATCGACTGAGACCGCCGGACGTACCAGAGATACGAGACCTACGTGACTCACGCGATTGTTCACTGTGTGTGTGTGTGTGTGTGTGTGTGTGCGTGCGTGTGTGTATTAAAATGTAAATCTTTCTCTTATTCTACGTATCAACGTGTTGTAAGTTGATATACTTTTTTTAAAAATTCTTCTACATTTGATTAAGTACTTTCTATCAGAACTGTTAATGTAAATAAATTGTCACTTGTAATCTGCACTAGTTGGGGTTATAGCTCTTTCTTTATGATGTTCAAACAATGCTATCGTCCCTTGATCATGCACTGGTTTGTTAAACGGCCATTTTGAAAAAAAAAACATTACATTTTTTAAACTAACGGCGATGCGTAACAATGTTAAGAGAAATGAAGAAGCGCCCTTGTTGTTTTCAAGCAAATACGTCTGCTTTTAATTAAATGTAGGCAACCGTTTTTTTTTCGGTGAAATAATTGCTTTGATTTCGAGTTTCAGAACTCGCTTTAAGATATCTACTCACTCAGTGGAAAACCCAGCCGACTAGTAGCAGCCAAATAAGTTTAGTTAGTGTAAATAAATTGTTACTTGTACTCAGCACTAGTTGGGGGTATAGCTCTTTCTTAATGATATCCAATCAATGCGATCGTCCTTTGATAATGCACTGGTTTGTTAAACGGTCATTTTGAAAACAACAATACATTTTTAAAACTAACGGGGAAATATGTGTAAATAATTGCTTTGATTTTGAGTTTCAGAACTCGCTTTTAAAAGATATTTACTCACTCAGTGGAATACCCAGCCGACTAGTAGCAGCCAACGATCTAACGAACTCCATGCATCGACCTTTGGAAATTCGGTCATGGGCGGGAATCTCAATAGGAAAACAGTTACTGAGTGAGAGAAAATGGCGAAACAAGTTTGCTCTAAGGGGCGTCTCGGGGAAAGTGTAAGTGGTGACTGGAGGCTGATGGGTCGATGTAGAAAAAGAGAAGATGACGTAACGATGCCCTAAACCCAACAAAAAGGAGATGCACTTTATTCACTTTATGCTACATTTTTTGTTTTGTTTACTAGGTACTCCATTTGAGCATTCTATATATTCACAGGGCACGCTTCGACCTGGAGAGACTTGCCCAAGACCGGGATGCCTGGAGAGCCTTTGTTTGTTGCCTATGCCCCAGACGGGACGACAGGCGATTATGATGATGATGATGATATATTCACACGTGTATTTGATACCCCAATATTATCCCCCCCCCCCAATTCTATTTAATATATCTTTAAATCAAGTTTGCATAACACTAACATCAAAGTAGCACTAAAATTACTGTATGTTTCCCCCCAAAGCCAAGCCGATCAAAACCTCACCGATTATTGATGAAAGGGGGTGCTTGTCCATTCGGTCCACAGCACTTGATTGTACCATTGGCTCCTATAGACAAACGCTCATAGTTGTAATTTTTGATCTTCTAGAAAAGACCCCTTAATCGCCAACATAGAAGCAATACTAAATATATCTCCTAATGGTATATGCAATTAAGTGGAGAGGCGCTACATTTTAATGCAGACCTGTTTACCCTCAAAATCTTAAAATCGTACAATATCATCACAAAATCGTTCAATACATTATCTTAATAGTAAAAAATAAACATACAGTATATATAATTTATACATCTCAAAATCGTACTTTGTACGCCAAAATCGTAAGAGTTAACATGTCTGTTAATGTTAAATCAAATTAATAATTCTTTTTTTGATAAGTCTGGTAGTTAAGTGTATTTTTGAAGTTTTGAGAAAAATGAGCTGAACGATTTTAAATTCTTATTTAAATACATTAAAAGCTGCTCGAGGTAACTCTGTATCAAACAGTTATTTACATTTTTCATGAATAATATTAACAGGAATGATTCAAGGGAAGTAATCAAATACAATGCCTTTCTTAACTCATTTCTGAAAAATTGTAACTTAAGCACTTTTTCTACTCTGCCCTTCAAATTAACATAATAATTTAATAAGCGAAAGACTGTGTGCATAAATTTATAAAAAAAAATAATTAATGAGCAAAAACAAACCTGTAGATATAGGAATCGCTGACAGGTCATGAATGACCCACTGACCCCACTGCATGACCATGTGCGTCCGATTGGTGAACTCAATAACAGAGGGGAACACACTGGTGCTTACCAATCTCGCGCTGGGCAAAGGGAGGCCATCAGTGCCGTATTGTCTCGGAGCGTCCATACCTGAGTTATCGGACATGAAATTAGAGTTGTACGCAAAACATGATGGTCCGGTGCATGCAAGGACAATGCTCGGGGTTTTAACATTCTATAGAGAGGTTTTGGAGCATATCAAAATGTGTCGCACGTTCTCTGCTCTTAGCAAGAGGCGCCTTGTCTGGTTAGGCCATGTAAGGAGAGTGGAGGAAGGCAGTATTCCTAAGGGATCCTCTGTACGGGGAGTTAGCAAATGAGGGGAGAGACGGGTCCAAGACACGCAGCGCCGCCATTCGCACCCGGGTACCATTACGCTCAATGCTATTCGGATGTCATTTATGGTAGTTTATTTTAGTAAAACTGAAGAATTAAGATTTCAAACGTATAGTACATTCAATTATCTTTCATTTGATACCTCATTTGGTCTTACAAACCCAACAATAATATTTTAAATCGTTTTTTAATCCCAACCTCTCAATTTTGGTACCCGTGTACCAGTAGCCACTTCGAAAATTAAAATGTAACATATAAAATATGTGTGCGTAATGTTTAACGCCGATCAACCTTTTCAAAAGGTGACAAGCGATCAAACATTCAGTATCGATCAATATATTATTTTAACACACGACAATGTCCGAGCTCTTTCATGACATGATGAAATATAGAGATGCATTTCTGATACACACGCAATGGATGAAAGAGCGAGAGAGGGGGAAGAGAGAGGGGAAAAGAGATAGGGAGAGAGAGGGAGGGGGGAGTTAGAGAGATGGAGAGAGAGAAAGAGAGGGAGAGTTTGATAGAGAAAGAGGGAGAGAGAAGGGAAGAGAGAGGGAGAGAGAGGGACAGAGTTAGAGAGAGGGAGAGAGAGAACGAGTGTGATGGAGAGAGCGAGAGAGAGAGACAAATTGAGAACGAGAGAGAGAGACAAAATGAGAACGAAAGAGAGGAAAGGGCGAAAGAGAGAAAGTAGAAGAGAGAGAGAGGGGGAGAGAGAGGGGGAGAGAGAGACGAGAAGAGAGAGAGAAAGAGAGTGAGAGACAAGTGAGAACGAGAGAAAGGGGGAAGAGAGAGAGGGAGAGAGAGAAAGGGAGGGAGAGAGAGATTTAGAGAGAAAGGAAGAGAGAGAGAAAGAGTGATAGATAGAGAGAGAGAGTTAGAGAGAAAGGAAGAGAGAGAGAAAGAGTGATAAAGAGAGAGAGAGAGAACAACAGAGTGGGAGAGAGACAAAGTGAGAACTAGAGATAGGTAGAGGGAGAGAGTGGATCAAAATATTTACCATCGGCGTATTCTGATTTTAATAAGGTGGGCACAGCGGTTAAGGCGGCACCCAGATTCCTAACGTTGTTACAAGAACCATCATACGTTCTGTATTTGTAGCTGGTTGCGTTTAAACACCACTGTGGGAATATATTATTCTGTAATTGTAACTGGTTGCGTTTAAACGTCAGTGTATTGTTCTGTATTTGTAGCTGGTTGCGTTTAAACACCACTGTGGGAATATATTATTCTGTAATTGTAACTGGTTGCGTTTAAACGTCAGTGTATTGTTCTGTATTTGTAGCTGGTTGCGTTTAAACACCACTGTGGGAATATATTATTCTGTAATTGTAACTGGTTGCGTTTAAACGTCAGTGTATTGTTCTGTAATTGTAGCTGGTTGCGTTTAAACACAACTGTGGGAATTTCTTACGTGGGTCCACGAGCATTTCAAGTATTTTATTATTTCTTTACAATGAAAGTAAACATGTTCACAATAAAATCAAGATTAAAATCATATTATGGCAAATCCTCTAAAAATGATTAATTTTATTTGAACCCCCCCCCCCAACCCCCACCCAATAAATTTCACAAGCATTGCCAAAAATACAACTTACACATCAAGGCTTAATATTATTATTCTATCATTGACAAACGCTTTCGGTTTTATTATAAAAGAATATCTGTGATCAAAACTATTAACTATAACTGTGGTAAATTTTTTTTCCTGCTATTTAAACATTACCAAAAAAAAAGTGTCTTTTTCTCAACTTTAAAGCTTGGAAAGCACTTGTCCACGTCAGCGATCTCGTAATACATTAAAAATCGTTGGCCTAAAAAACGTGACCATCAACTGAACAATCAAAAACTGAAATCTGATCAATAAACCCCAGGAGAAAAATGAGTGAGGCTGTTCGTTTTTCTTGGCCATTCAACGAGTCTTTGGTATCGTGGCTCTCTTCACATTTTAAAACCAATTTACATCGGTACTTCATATAATTTACAGATGCCGCACGTGCACTTTCAAAGGCAACTATTTTTTCCCCGTCCCCCCCCCCCCCACCTTTTTTTCCCCCTTTGAAACTTCAATTATTTGTAATGACTTCTTTTAACATGAATAATAAACAGCATCGTAGTATCGCTTAAAAAAATATGGGTCAATGATTGGGGTGGGGGGGGGTGGGAGGGCAAAGGAACGGGATGGGCTGACGGGTGGGTTGACATGCATCAACCCCCCCCCCTCCCCCACCGTACATGATTCTTCCTAAACCTTGATAAAGGTGTTTTAGTTTTAAATCCTATAACCAGGGGCGTCATTTCATGGTTTTTTCAGGAGTGGGAGGAGGGTGGCGAAACCAAACCTTGGCCGGCTTGTTAAGTTGATTATTACTGGGGGCGCCACAGTAATACATAGCAATTTAAATAAAACCTGCAAATTCATGGGTGGTGGGGCGGGGGTGGGCGCAACTGCCCCACCCTGCCCTATCCACATGACGCCCCTGTCTACTATAAACCTAGAACTCACCGTGTACCAGCGCCGCGTGAGTTTAAACCCTTGACCAGAGAACGCGCCTGACGACATGGCTGCGTGGGTCGAGCCCAGGACATAGAACTCCTGGGATGGTTTAGGGTCGGTCTCTTCCGGTGTGGGTTCTGGGGTGAAGATATGAACACGATTATCTTAAGGGTCGTTTGCAAATTACGTCACGTTCAGAGAGGGGGGGGAGGGGGATGGTCGAGAATGTGTGACATTTTGTGACAGGGGGAGGGTGTAAAAAATTTGTGGCGTCACGCTTTTTTTTTTTTTTGGTTATTGCCTTTTTTTTAAATCTATAATTTTCTAATTTTTAAAAAAAAATATTTATTTAAATTAATTTTATAAACATTAATTTGAGGTCGAAATTGCCCCCGGTATTATAGGTACCATGAAACTCAGTTTTCTAATGATACTACATCTTAATCCATATTGGGGAACATTTTAAAGAATAAAATAAAAATCTTAGTTTAGTTATGACAATTTTATGTATGTTTTGAATTTTTTTTAGGTGCGACGTGACACTAGGGCGGTTTTGGGGGGGGGGGGGTGGGGTTAAAGAATTTGTGACACTTCGTGACAGGGGGGAGGGGGGTTCTAAAAAGGTCATTTTTAGCGTGACGTGATTTACGAACGACCCCTTATAACAGGGGTCGTTGTGTCTTAGTTTAAATTACGTTGATGAAATCGCAATGCTGCAGGTATTTTTTTTTTTAAATTTCTACCATTGTCTTTTAAAAGAGCAACCCGATTTTTATTATATCTTTCAGATATACATTAACGTTTTCCTTAACCCGCACATCCAAGTTTTCATTGCAAATGCATTGGTATTTAATCTGGTATCCCCTTAACTACATTGAATCCACGTCTTGAAGGAACTTTGTTATATTCTTTGAAGGAACATCGAATTATTCTTTGAAGGAACATCGCTATATTCTCTGAAGGAACATCGCTATATTCTCCGAAGGAACATCGCTATATTCTCTGAAGGAACATCGCTATATTCTCTGAAGGAACATCGCTATATTCTCTGAAGGAACATCGCTATATTCTCTGAAGGAACATCGCTATATTCTCTGAAGGAACATCGCTATAGTCTCTGTTGGAACATTGCAATATTCTCTGAAAGAACATTTTTATATTCTCTGTGGAAACATTGCTATATTCTCTGAAAGAACATCGCTATAGTCTCTGTTGGAACATTGCTATATTCTCTGAAAGAACATCGCTCTGTTCTCTGTGGGAACATCGCTCTGTTCTCTGTGGGAACATTGCAATATTCTCTGAAAGAACATTTTTATATTCTCTGTGGAAACATTGCTATATTCTCTGAAGGAACATCGCTATAGTCTCTGTTGGAACATTGCTATATTCTCTGAAAGAACATCGCTCTGTTCTCTGTGGGAACATCGCTCTGTTCTCTGTGGAACATCGCTATATTCTCTGTGGGAACATTGCAATATTTTCTGAAGGAACATTACTATATTATCTGGGGCAACATCGCTCTATTCTCTGATAGCTTTGTTTCCCTAAATCAAACGTTATAAATAATACTGAATACCACCCCTCCCCCACCACCACCACACACACACACACTTTTCATTTCACATGTTTTGTGGTAAAACATATTAAAACGAGTGATTAGCTTATTTATAAACAGTATAGTTGTTTAAAATTTTTTAAAAAATATTTGTATTTGTCTTTAAAAACATTATCTATAAATAAATAAACAGATGGTAAAAATAAATAAATAAATTATATATCTATCTATCTATCTATATATATATATATATATATATATATATCTATATATATATAAACTTAGGTTTTCATCTAAAACAATGTTTTATATATATATATATATATCTAGCTCACCTTGAGTGCGGCCTATTCCCAAATGGTTCAAGACGAATAGGTAACATAAACAAAATTGTCGTAGATGCATTTCTGTTTCAAATGATTTTTTTTAAAAAGAACACACTTCACCTAATCACGAGTATAAGTCTTGTACTCCAAAACGAAATGCTAAACGTTTTATTCCGAAGCACGACTTAATTAATACCCGCTTTCCACTCTATATACAGCATTAATTCCAGTTTCGTTGTTGAATTTTTGTCTAGCATAAGCCTTGAATTATTCGTACCTAGGAAAGATGTCGTAAATGTAAACATATTTATTATACATGAATATTTTACATGCTATAAATCTATATATATATAAATGAATGTATGTCTGTGTGTCTGTATGTTTGTATGTCTCATATGCGCTCCCACACCATTTATGCGATTGCGCCAAAAGTTTAATTCGTTGTTGGCCACCTAAGCGGGCATTTAACTGTGTCATTACAACACTTATAAAATGTTCCATTTTTTGCCGTTGGCCCTTAATTTGTTTTTTTTCTTATACGAGCTATGTAAAAAATATTTCCGTCTGCGCTCCTACACCATTGATCCGAATGCGCTAAATCTTTGGTGAGATGTTGCGAGCACGCACACAAAGGTTTGAGAAGAATTATAACTGTTTTAATATATTCCGTTTTGAGCCAGGGGCCGCATGTTCGTTTTTTATTATATGAGCTATTTAAATATAATTTCAAACCGTATGCGCTACTAAACCATTCATGCGATTGCGACAAAACTATGTTGAGTGGTCGTCCATAACCTCGCGCATTTTACTGAGTCATTACAACAGTTTAAAAGTATTCAGATTTTGGCCGTTGGTCCCAAAATCTTTTTTTTCTTATATGAGCTTTGTAAAAAATAATTTTCGTCTGTGCTCCTACACCATTTATCGAATACGCTAAAACTTTGGTGAGTTGTTGCGAGCACGCCCACAAAGGTTTCTAAATTATTAGAACCGTTTTAAAATATTCCGTTTTGAGCCAGGTGCCCCATGTTCGTTTATCTTATATGCGCTATATAAATATAATTTCAAACCGTATGCGCTCCTACACCATTTATGCGATTGCAACAAAACTTTGTTGAGTGGTTATCCATAAGCTCGCGCATTTTAATGAGTCATTACAACACTTTTAAAATATTCCGTTTTCGGCTTTGGCCCCAAAATATTTTTTTTCTTAAATGAGCTTTGTAAAAAGTAATTTCGGTATGCGCTCCTATACCATTCATCTGAATGCGATAAAACTTTAGTAAGATGTTTTTCCCACGCCCGCAAAGCTTTTTGAATTATTACAACCGTTTAAAAATATTCCGTTTTGAGCCAGGGGCCCTATGATCTATTTTTCCTATATGAGCTATACAAATACAATTTCAAATCGAGATAATGCATGGATGGATATATTTTTAATCAAATACAAATAGCGACATTAAATTGTGTGTGGCATAATAAGTAGGCTTCTCAAGTAGTTACAACACTTTTAAAATAATCCGTTTTTGGCCGTTGGCCCCAAAATCGTTTTTTTTTCTTATATGAGCTTTGTAAAAAATAATATCCGTATTCGCTCCTATACGATTCATCTGAATGTGATACGACTTTTGTAAGATGTTTCTTTTTTTTTTTTTTTTTGAATTTTGTGATATAATAAGTAGGTTTCTGAAGTAATACAACAATTCTACAATATTCCGTTTGTGGCCGGGGGCCTTAATTCGTTTTCCACCCTTATATTATATATATAATTATCGTATGTATTCCTATACCATTCATCCGATTGCGATAAAACTTTGGTGAATTGATATGCGTGAATTGATGTGTGCAGGCCCGCATTAGGTTTCTGAATAAGTACAACCATTTTACAATATTCCGCTTTGGGCTGGGGGCCTTAAATTCGTTTTTTTTTCTTATATGAGCTATTTAAATATAATGTCAAACAGCTATTGCATAGGTGAGTGGAAATAAATTAAATATTAACTGTGGCATTTAATTTTGTATATGTGACTTAATAAATAGTTTTCTGAATTAGTACAAATATTTCACAATATTCCTTTTGGGGCCGGGGCCCTAAATTTGTTTATATGTAATAAATGAGCCATATAAATATAATTTCAAACAAAGCTATTGCATGGGGGGGGGGGGGGGGATCAATCGCTAGAAGTTTGGGGACTAAACTGCATGTGGTAGGCTCCCGCTTCGAAAAACCTTCTAATTAATTCGAATACGCACGAGACGGTAAAAGAAATTTGTATATTAAAAGTACTTACAAAAAACATTATTAAAACACAAACACTTTATTTCGATGAGTGGCATTGCAACGCATGCCGGGTACTCGCTAGTTTTAAATGAAATTAATGTAATGATATTCCATGTCTAAAAATATTAATGAGATTTAATGAAACAAAATACATTGTCCGTAAACATTTTGAATAGACAAAAAACAACAACAACAAACAAAAAACATTTTTTTTTATAAAAGCACAATTATGCAATTCTCCTTCGTCTTAATTTCGCTTATTTATGTAATAATAAATTATACAACTACACACTGCGAAGAAATTCAAACAAAAAATCTCTCAAAATTAAAACGACAGTTAAGCCTTTTACATGTTAAGCCAACAAAATTAAATTTAAAAAATCGATAAAACATCACGTGATATCTGCTCTCGACAACTGAATACTACTCACGTTTCTTATCTCCCCAACGAGCATCAGATTTGATCTCCAACTACATCCTACATTACCTTTCGTCGGTTCGGGATTTTCGTTTTTTGTGTGGTCTTATTAATACCGATGAGACATTTTGTATTCCTTGAGTTCGTGCAGGCGACCAACCTTGTCAATGGAGTTTATTGAGCATCTGAAGACCACCAGTAGCTGAAGCTAATGTCTTGTTTACCTGCCACAAGCGTCAAAGAAACAAATCGCACAATAAAAAAAAAAGGGAACAACCGTCACGTGACATGTTACGACTAGGGCACACGTAAAATAAGATGCGCGCGTGAATTCGATGCAGAGTTTGCCGGGGGGGGGGGGGGGGGGCGGGGCAGAGAGGAATTTTAAAAAAAAAATTATTAGTGGGTTGGGTTGTGGGGGCTATTCTAAATTTTGTATGTTGTCCGCTAATCTTTTAAATAGATTTCCGTCCAGTTGTAAATTAGAAGCCTCACCCCCCCCCCACACACACACTTTCCCTGATTGCAATACCAAGACTCCATTCGGAAACATTTGTAGTCAAATCTTCTCAAATTTGCAATAAATCCAAAAACATGTCTCATACATATCAGTTCAAGATCCTTCCTTACGCATGACCGTCTTCTCGTTCAAAAATAATTTCCCGACAAATAAGATCACACGAAAACAAACAACAAAAAAAACAACCTTCCCGGTATCTTTATGACTATCGTCATTGATTCGAACGCCAGGCTCTCCCACCGCACGGGGCACTTAATGTTCAGAGGAGAACATCACAGGAGCTACATGTTGGCCTACGTCATACCAACACGTTCCCCCCACCACATTACAATTTCGCTAATTAAAATCCCAGGATATTGATTATAGCAATGAATATCCCCCAAAATCGGCCAGCATAAAAGGTTAAAAAAGGAGGGGGGGAGGAGGGGGGAAATGAAAAATTAAAAAAAAAAAATTCTGCCTGTACCATGCGCTCTTGTATGTCCGAGGTAACTTTAATCCAGTGGCGTAGGGAGGGGGGCAAGGGGGGGCATCATGCCCCGGGTGCTACTCACAAAGGGGCGCCAAATGGTATATTTTACTATAATATTGTATGGTTTTCGAATGGGGGGCGCCAAAAAGGTATTGGGGGCGCTAAAAAGGTATTGTGCCCCGGGCGCGAGTTGAGCTCTCTACGCCACTGCTTTAATCTTTACAATGTTTGAGAAAAAACTTCTAAGGCTTGTTCAACTCCACCCACTCTCCAACCATCCCTACCCCCCAATATTTAAAATAAAAAACATAATTCAATGAGTGTGTTTCTTATAACTAATTCACTAGACAGTACATGGTTTGGAGATAGCTTATTTTAAAAGTTTAAGATAAATGTTAACTTTTTTTTTTTAAAAAGGGTGGGGGGGGGGGGGGGGGTCTCTCATTTAAAAAAAAAAGATTTGATATTTATGTAAAAAAAAAAAACAAAATCATATTTAACCACCACCCAAAAAAAACCGATAGTTTTTTCGTATAAATCCTATCTAAAATGAACTATCGAGGAAAAAATGGGGTTGTGAGAAGTGTCAGGGGGTGGAACTGAGAATACGAAACAACATGCATTCACGTAACGCACTTTATAAAAATCTCAGGTAGTGCTCGCAACCTCCCACAAAGTCTCGCAACTGCACATTTTTTTCACGACCCTGAACTATATCAATATTCTAATGACCCACCCGTTTTTACACCGCATATTTGTTTCACCGACTGTTTCAGATGAAAAAAAAATTGCGCACCAAATGCACTTGCGATTTTATTAATTTTTTTTTATAGAATCTAATTTAGCGCAGTTATTGGGAATTTTATTTCCCGAAATTCATTTTCTTTATGTTCTTCTTGGAAAAACACAGAAAAAAATTATTTTTCCCGGTTGCGGTTGGGAGGCGAGGCTGAAAATTGTATAGAATGTGTTGCTATCGGCAGCAAGTCTCCAACTACATCCTACAGCTTCAAGGTTCAGCTCGATATGTTGACGGAAAGTGGGTCAATTAGCCGTCTATGAATGAACGCGAATTTAATATAAAGTATTTTTAACAGTTTTGCTGTTTCGTAAACAACAAAACAGATTTATGATAGCTTCTTATGTAATTTTTTTTATCAAGAGGTAAACAGGCTTTAAAAAATATATATAACTCACACTTTAAGTCTGAATAAGAGCAAAGCAATGCAAACGATGACATCTTTAACGCGTTTTATTTAAACGGAGATGAAACGTTGTAGATATCACAGCGTTTTTTTAGCATATGAAACAAAATGTAACACAACGCCACCGTACTTATAGACAAAATTAAGAAATGTAAACAAATGCAGTAGTCTACAGTCGAAGCGGTTTTAAACAAAATGTATTCTTTTCATGCCTCTTACTCTTATATGAACAGAAAACTATACTACAGTGCCTAAAGTGGCAATGGAAAGTGATGATGAAGATGTTGTTTTTGAGGTAATAACAGAAGTCTAAACTTAGTATTATTAAAAGTATAGGTATAATGTTTTGGCTAATGTGTAGCTGAATGGCCATGACGTCATTTTCGTGATAGAATTAGGGTTCAGGTTAGGGTGAGCGGTCCTACAGCTACACATTTACCAATGTTTTTTTAAAAAAAAGTTTTGACAATTAAAATATTTAGACTTGGCCCGCCTGATAATATTAAGTACACGTCAAGTAATAAACCACCCGTTTTTGTATCTCTCCAGAATTCAGTATTACACCAAGCATTACTGGACTGTGGTATTACAGATTTAGAGACAGAAACTAGGAACTCAGATGAGCAAGCTAAAGAAATCACTGGTCACTGCATAAGGGAAGCCAATAACAAAAGCTATGTCAGCAGTAAAACGGAGATAACACACTGTTTTAACTCTTTAGCGTATCTCTTCTGTTCACCCGAAGAGCTTCTGCAATGGGTTTGTTCACACTTTATTAATTTTTTTTTGTTTTTATAAATTGTAATAAATACTGAAAAATAATATTCTTTATAAATAATTTATTTTAAAAAAATTATCCTTTCACATAGGGGACTGCAACGGTCTGAAAAAGCAGGGGGTTTTGCCCTTGTTAATCTTCTTTGCCTAGAAATTAGAAAAATGTCTCAGATACATACGTTTATTTTCTCACATATTCGCAACGCTACACAGCTGCGTGCCCGATCTACAAGGTCTGCTTTATTTCCAGATACTGGCTGATGCAATTCCCGTAAAAATGTCTTAATTTCTTCAACTTGCCATGTCTCAAATGCTGTTTTTGCCATGTGCGCACCCATCTTTGTACGTTCTTTGTACTCCCCGGTATGAACAATAACTCTGGGTGACAATGAAGTTGCAGTCCCCTATAGGGGAGTGATGTAGAAGTGTGAACGAAAACTATCTGAATATTTTAAGTGCTTTAAAAAAATGTCCTACCCACGTTGCGTTTAAAAAAAAAAATTTCATTAATGAGCAGTTTGAGATGGAAGCGACCAACAAGGTTAACTAGCAGTACTAGCACAGTCCTTTATGTATTTTTAGCATGCTCACCCTCATCCCTTCCACTCTTTTCAGAAGTCAAACAACAGCTATTTTAATATAGTTTCTGGGAAGTTTGTGAAGAACTACGTAATCCAACCTTATTTCTGCATCTTCACTTCATACTAATTAATAATTAAGACTAAAGCCCAGTGATCATATAAACAAAATGTTTTTATA
The DNA here is from genome assembly GCA_964017045.1 of Omphiscola glabra. NCBI lineage: Eukaryota > Metazoa > Mollusca > Gastropoda > Lymnaeidae > Omphiscola > Omphiscola glabra. The sequence goes on from OZ024799.1 coordinate 10,742,011, forward strand.
AACCTTTTTCTCTCTTTCAATCATATAGAAACATTGGTTTAATCAAATTAAATTTTGCTTATTAGCTTTGAAATGTGCAACATTGTCATCATTTCATTGATTTCCAGCACAGCCACCACAGATATCAGACCTTGTGTCGACTGATAAGCTCTCCTCTGCTTGCCGAAGAAGACAAATCATTTCTGCAGTATTTTGTGGAAGAGGAAGAGCCCTGCAGTGATCTCTCACATACAAAAAGATTGGTCTCTCTACCTCTAATTGGGTGAATTGTACATTTTAATATCATTCAAAGAAATCTAAACCCCTTAGCATGTATGCTACATCTACAGTCTACATATTGATCAAACTCTCTGTCTACCAATACCTTCAAAATTCAAATATAATACAGTACAAATATAATGTGTAAATGTGGCACATGGCCTGAGTAATGAATAAAAAGTCTTGCAGTGTTTAAAAATATTTATAAGTAGAAAGTTGGAATATCTCTTCCTTTTTACCTCCTTATATCATTTGCTTATTACTGTAAAAATCTATCAAGAAATTCAGTTTAAATGGTTTATCTGTAATGATGTACTGACTTTTCTTACCTTGTGAATACTCTAAAATTATCTTATCCAACAAAAACATTGCCTATTTTATTAACTGTAAAGCACATTTTGCTGTTTATATTTCAGGATCCTCCTCTTGACACTTGCTTCCATAAATCTCCTGGAAGTGCCATTGTTGGTGTCACCATGGCTCACCTTGTTCCTTAGCTTTGTCTTCCCCTCAACATGTCTGCAGTCTCACTCATTTTGGCTCAGTGTCATTTCTGTCAATTCCCTGGTTCTGATAATGTATGGTGTAACTCATACTGCCGTAGTATCTGGCATAAAGTCCAAGGTAAGAAAAGAATTTAAAAAAATGACCTCTCTTTAGTGATCTGTTTTGATCTACTGTGTGCCAAACAATACTTAAAAAAAAAAAATTATTAATATATCCAGCTATTTTTTGCTCTTTCTTCATACCAGGTATTGTAAAATGTTAAAATTTTAGAGGGAAGACTGAAGTAAATGAGGAGGCATACAAAAAGGTAGGGAATGGGGAAACATACAAGACAAAAAAAAGGCCAAAAAATCACCTGAAATAAATCAGAGATAGCTGTAGAGAAAATATTTAGCTAAGATCTGTTGTAATGCAAAATGAAGTTCTTGTTTTTAATTATTTAGATTAAAGTGTGATGTATTTATTAAGAACAACTTTCATTATTGGAAACACATATATATATGTGTGCAAAAATGTCTGTTTAATTGTTGTGTATTTTTTTTTTCAAGCCTAAACATATCTTGTTATACTGTTTATTTACTTCACACAACTTAAACACAGTCCCCTATATATTATCATAATAGAGAGAGACATTTTAAAAACTTCACACAGTTGACATCTTTTATCTCACCATTCAACAAAATTTTTGCAATTATTTTGTAGGTTTTATCACAACTCAAGAACAAAGACGAGTTAATAAAAAATGTAGAAGTGATTGCCTGGGAGCTTATGTACCTGGAAAAGAAATGTTTGCGACTGTTAAAAGAATCAGAGCTGGTAGCCAGGGGATTCACTTTGTAAGTTTGTGAGGAATTGAAATTTTTAATTACTTTTCTCTATAAACTTTCAAAATCAAGCAAGACAATGTAAATTTTAAATTCCAAAACAGTGCCCCCTTAATGAATTGAGATCAAGTGACAGAAATTTACCTGTGCACAAATTTAGGGACCACTGATTTAAAAGAATTTTAAGGCTATGAAAGCAAAAGCATGATTAGGAAATTTAAATGGAACAAACATAAGATTCATTAGTGAAATATCCAGGCAAGAAATATGTTAATCAAAGATTATGTTAATATGTCTAATATGTTGATATATTCTAAATTTATGATTTTGATTTACAGAAAGAAAAATAATAGTTTTCTCATGTTAAACTATCCTCTTGGTTGAAGTAAAGTTGATCAACATGTTACATGAATCCACTCACATTCTAAACTCTTTAAGCGTAAAATTATATGAAACCTTTAATCACTTCTTGTTCATTCTTCCCAACAGTGCCACACACCAACATGTTGCCTCCAGGATCAGACGTGGCCTCACAGAGATCACCGACCAGCTGTGTCCCCAGCTGAGGGAGGTCATGCTCACAGAAAACATAGCTCTGATGGCTGAGTTGAAGAAATGGGTGGTGAAAATGATGAGAAAGTATCCATTGCAAGCATAAATCAGTTGTCCTGCAGAATTTAATCAATTTTTAAATTATAAATAACCTGTAAGCATAGAGAGAACGGTGTACATAATGCTTTATTAATAAATAAAGAAAAGAAAGAATAATTTAAAAAAAATTCATAGTGATTTTTAACAGCTATAAAAAAAAACCGCTATGAATTTTTTAAAAATGTATTCATTTATGAAAGTACACCCATACTTCGCTTTACGGCCTAGATACGTTCCGGAAAAGTTGGCCGTAAAGCGAAAAGCCATATAATGAATCAATAATTTTGATATAAACCCATACAAATTTAATTTGATATGTTCCAATTTTAGTATAAAATAATATAGTCGTTAGTTCATAAATCATTTTATTCTTTTCATTTTCTATAAAAATAAAAGTACAAAACATTGTAATAGTAAACAGAAATTTAAAAAAATAAACATATAAATTAAAAAACAAAAGAAATCATATGCACATATTTATACATCAAATAAAATTCACCAATTAATCCAAACAAACAAAACAGAAACAAACACATCAACTTACTGAGTCACAGGATATGAATAAGGTGGGATAGCACAGGAAATAAGGCAGACTACTAAAGCAGAGCCGCCTAAGGGGAGAAGTTGAAACTAAAGAGAGGGTGTCTATTGGCCGTATAATGAAACATTGTGGGCCGTAAACCGAAAAGTGCCATAATTTAAAGTTGGCCGTAAAGCGAAATGCCGTATAAAGAGCGGCCGTATAGCAAGGTATAGGTGTACATAATTTTTAAAGAGACTTCTCATCCTTCAAAGATTGGTTCTACAATTCAGTCAACAATTAATAATGTCTCAAAGTCTAGACTAGCAGACTTTAAAATAAATTTCTTATGGTTCATTCTAAAGATTAAAAAGTGTGTTTGCACTCTTCTTAGAAATAAGATCTTGGGACTTTTTTAAATCTCCATTAGAATGATCTAAAACTTTATTCAATGCTGAAAATTATAAATCAGCATTGGCTTGGTTATCTTAATAATGTACTTGAAATCTTAAAATGGGAGCAGAAATACCAAATTTGTTTGACGTGTTCGGGAATCAACTGCTATGTCCATTTATCTGCATTAAAGTTGATTTTTATTCTTATGTTCTAATCTCCGTCACTGTCAATCTTATAACAATACGAAAAAAAAGCGAGGTATTTCGCTTGTTTCTAACTTTTTGATGTTAGTTGTGCTAACCGCCAGATCTGTTTCACATTATCCTTAAACCTAGTTTAGCTTGCCGATGATCTGCAATGACTCTGACTTCAGTACATTGGAAAGAAAAGTTAATTCTAACTATTTGATGTTAGTTGTGCTAACCGCCAGATCTGTTTCACATTATCCTTAAACCTAGTCTAGCTTGCCGATGATCTGCAATGATTCTGACTTCAGTACATTGGAAAGATTAAGTCTTGATCAGGAGAGTTGTGATACACTGGAAAGCCTAGACACAGGCAGTGGCCAAGAGAGTGTCATGACAAATGAGGAGGAGAAATCTGACCCTGCTGACAGTGAGGCGGCAGTCGGCGTTGATGGGCGCGGGGATCACACGCACAAAGATGTCATCCCCCTTGCAAAACTGAGTGTAAGCCCTTGTGATTATTGTTTTTAAAAACCTTTAAGTAAACGCAGTGGCGCCTAGCTGAAAAAGCTTGATCCTCTCTTGGATTTCGTTCATTATGTGATTCATGTATTGCGTAGGATGGCTTTTTCTCAGTACAAAAATCATTAATTGAATTGATTGAAAGTTATTAAGAAGAGATTGGACGAGTCCCATTTAGAAGAGAAAAGGGGAGGGAGGGATTACAAGATGAAAAAGTAAGTAGCGTTAGGAAGGTTTGTTTTAGCTAGTGCAGTAAACCCATGGGATGACCTGATGCAACCTTCTCTCATGGCAACTTACTCTGATGGCTAACAAAGTGGGGAGGGGGGGGGGGAATTATCTGGCTTAAGATGCCTGTCTTTATTTTTTTTTTTAGAAATTTTTGCTTCCATCTTTCCAAGTTTTTTTTTAATAATAAAATCTGTAGCCATTGTCATTAAGATATAATCTTCAACTAGCTTATAAAAGACATAATCCATATAATGGCATCAGCATGGGATAAAAGACATAATTCATATAATGGCATCAGCGTGGGAATTGGAGTTGAGAAGAGTCACTACTAAATAACATGTGCTGAGGAGCTAGTGAACATTTTATTAACATTTATGGGGGGGGGGGGGGCTAATATTTATCTTAAGTTTTTCAGGTGTATATCTTTAACACAAATAATCATAGCACTTTATTGTATCGTGAGTTGTAAAATTAAGAAAATTGAGCAGATGCTGGTATTCATCTAGAGAAGAGGTTCTCAATGACCCCTTTGGGGGGGTCGAAGGACCCTTTCACAGGGGTCGCCTAAGACCACGGGAAAACACATATACTCTACAGTTATGAAGTCGCCACAAAAATAATTTTGTGGCTGGGGGTCGCCACAATGTGAGGAACTATATTAAAGGGTCGCGGCATTAGAAAGTTTGAGAACCACTGATCTAGAGATTATTTTTATTAACATTGTAATTGTTGTCTGCTACATAACATTTGGCCCAATGAGCAATTTGAACTGTCCTTTAATGTGTGGAAAGCTCCATGCTGTCCACTTTACTAATTCATGCTAGGGTTCTAAAAAAAATAAAAAAAATCATAGTATCCTTTAGAAAAAATTAAGACTATTTTTCAGTGAAAGTAATTTTGGGAAAAAAAAGGGGAATTGATGGTAGTCCTCTCCCCTTCTGTTTATGTTTTGAGCATGAGAAGTGTTCACACAAAAAAGCACACATTTTTTTCCCCACCCTATAAACTCAGCCTCATTTAATTTTTCTGTTCACATTTAAGGCCCATAGGGCATTTTTTAACATAATGATTTTAATGAAATTTTTTATATTCTGATTTTATTAACTGGTAAGTCATTGCTTTGCTCTTTGTATTTGAACTGAATTTAGAGGGCTACAATTGTGTTGAATGTTTCATCGGCTTTGTGGAGTGACATATTTTTGTCTTTTTTGTTTACAGAAATCAGTGACACTTCTCCACATCTACATTTCAGGATTTTTTAGGAGACTTGCCTTGTGTTTTTATGTTCAGAATTTTAAAGGTAGGTGTTAAAAATTATATAATTTGTGCTTAAATTTTTAAAAAATGGCTATTTCACACTTTTAGTGCCCAGCGTGATTGTTTAGGGTACAGGTTAGGTTTAGGGATATATTTTTTTAGAGGTTTAGGGATAGATTTAGGGTTCAGGTTGGTTTTTTATTTAAGCTTTTAAATTTTCTGCCTGTGAGCTCAGAAATTTTAGGAATAATCTCAAGACGTGCCCTAAATACAAATTGAATTCTATGAGTTTCCGCATCGTGGGGCTGGCCGCCATTTTAATAAGAATTAATTACATTGCAAGTTTTATAAGCCGCACACACACGTGGCGCTTTTTGTTAGATTCAAAATGTGAGCGTGGAAGCATAATCAGAGCTTTAATTTGTGCTGAATAACGTTAAACTTTGAAAGGAACTTGTCCTCAGACCACAAGAAGTACAGTAATGCTTTCTTCCAGACTATGATTAATGGGAAGGTATTAGCTTCTTACCGCAGCTTACCATGTTACCTGAAGTTTACCAACCTTTATGAAATAATCAACACCAGCTTTCATATAAATACATTTTTAAAAAAAATAAAATTTTTGGGGAAATTCCATTCCTATTGGTTATCATCACTTTTCAATATTTTATACAGATAAAAGTATAGACCCTTACACAGCTACAGCGGAGTGTGTGGAAAACTCGATAAAAGCAGTTGAAAGAGCAAAGTGGGCTCTGACTAAGTCGCATACATTCTACAGAGCAGTCAATCTGTCTTACAGTGAAAAGGGTTGTGCCAAGATGGACAGGCCAAGGCCAAACAGTGATCTTCGTAACATTTACGCCCGCCTCAACAACCTGGATCATCAACTGGCCAGTCTGACCAGAAGGTAAGGATGCTGTTTTACATTCTCTTCCTGTGATAAAAAAATTGCTTGAATCCATGTCTACTTTATGGAAATCTCTTTCCAATCCCAGGGTGGGCAGCCAATCACATTGACATGTCTTGTTGGAGGCAGGTCACATTGACATGTCTTGTTGGAAGCAGGTCACATTGACATGTCTTGTTGGCAGCAGGTCACATTGACATGTCTTGTTGGCAGCAGGTTGCAATGTCCTGCCTGTTGGCAGCAGGTCGCAATGTCCTGCCTGTTGGCAGCCGGTCACATAGACCTGCCTGTTGGCAGCGGTCATATTTTCTCATTCTGACGCGGAGAATGATACAAAATGAATCACTTACTTCATCTAGTAAGTTTGCATCCCAATAAATACAATGAGACTTTTTAAAATTTCATCGAATTGAACTCCTTTGAGCAAAAGTTCAATGAACTCCTTTGAGCAAAAGTTCAATGAACTCCTTTGAGCAAAAGTTCAATGAACTCCTTTGAGCAAAAGTTCAATGAACTCCTTTGAGCAAAAGTTCAATGAACTCCTTTGAGCAAAAGTTCAATGAACTCCTTTGAGCAAAAGTTCAATGAACTGCTTTGAGCAAAAGTTCAATGAACTGCTTTGAGCAAAAGTTCAATGAACTGCTTTGAGCAAAAGTTCAATGAACTCCTTTGAGCAAAAGTTCAATGAACTCCTTTGAGAAAAAGTCAAAAGTTACCTCATTATATATTCAGATTCAGGGGGCTTGTGATAGCCTTAGAGATTCGCATGGAAGCAGAATCAAAGAGCAACGTGAATCTAGGTGGCGCTGCTGCAGCAGCAAGTGATAACCCATTGGACATGACTATGATAGTTGAGGCTCTGCAGCAAGTGAAAGAGACACTAGAAATCTGCAAAGCTTGTTATCAGGAGGCTGTGGCGCAGCTGCAACGGAGATCGGAGCTGGGTATGATCCATTTTTTTTCTAAAATAAATTTTCTCTTTACGCCGTTAGGATAGGACATTCAATTTTTTTTTTAATATGGAGGTTATCAGGATATTCCAGCTTAATTGTCTTTATGACATGCTGGGTTTTTATAAATTGAGTTCACCAGGACAGGAGGTATCAGGAATGAGTACTGGTTGTCTGCCATTGCTTTTTATCTAAAACAAACGTGTAGGAGTCCAGTACCAAAATTGTTTACCGCAAATTGTTACATTCGGCAATGGTGTTAGTCGGCTGCCTGTAATGAAGAAATGCTTCTCTTTTCATTATTAAGATATTAATTCTGTTTTACTAATAAAGACCATTTAAATTATCTGCCCCTGCGTATGTCTGCCTAAATATTTTCTTAGCTGATATAATTTTTTTAAAAACAAACTCTTCACTCACAAGGTTGATGACCCTCTGGCTATGGGCTACTGACCTTCTGGTTATGGGCTACTGACCTACTGGTTATGGGCTACTGACCTTCTGGTTATGGGCTACTGACCTTCTGGTTATGGGCTACAGACCTTCCGGCTATGGGTTACTGACCTTCTGGTTATGGGCTACTGACCTTCTGGTTATGGGCTACTGACCTTCTGGTTATGGGCAACTGACCTTCTGGTTATGGGCTACTGACCTTCTGGTTATGGGCTACTGACCTTCTGGTTATGGGCTACTGACCTTCTGGTTATGGGCTACTGACCTTCTGGTTATGGGCTACTGACCTTCTGGCTATGGGTTGCACTCCTTTGTACTATGATGGGTTGCTGACCCTCTGGCTATGGGTTGCCAACCCTCTGGCTATGGGTTGCCTACCCTCTGGATATGGGTTGCCGACCTTCTTGCTATGGGTTGCCGACCTTCTTGCTATGGGTTGCCTTCTTTCCGGTTAAAGGGTTGTTCCCCCTTGGGCTATGTGGTTGCCCTCTCTTGGGCTATGTGGTTGCAGAGTTTTAATTGTGTCGTTAGTATTTGAAAATGTTTACTGCATGTCCAGACCCGGAATTTATTTGCTTTTAAGCTGTGTGTATGTAATAATGCAGTCTTACACTGTTTGTTGTTTAAGTTGGATGTTTCAGTATGGAACAATACTATTAAAAAAAATATTTTTTTTTTTTTGGTTTTTTTTTTTTTGTTTTACTTAGAGGCTCAAAGGACGCCACCGAGGTCAGTTCCAATCCCAGCCACAGCCACCCCAACGAAACAGTCTTCATCTGATGTGAGAATCGTTCCACACGTGGATCATGTCATTCAAGATGAGGTTTGTGTACCTGAATGAATAGTGAGGTTTTGTTTGGTAACAGTTGTCCCTTGGATGAGGCATGACTATTAAATTCACTAGGATCAAATATTTGACTCGCTGAGGGTTTCATTTCTTTTCCCCGACAAACTTTCCCTCTATCTTTAAGATTTATTCAAGACATGTTTGAAGTTTTATCATTCTGCTATTGAACTTGCAGGTGTTTGAGGCCACCACATCGGCAGGAGATGATGATTGTGCTGACAATCCAAGGAGACGGCCCCTTTCTGAAGAGTCCAAAGTAAGTGAAATCGGCTTATGTTTCTTGTGTGTACATTTAAGCTAAATTTAAAAGTACTTGTCACAATATAGCAATTTTGAGATAATCCAGTTAAAATAATTTTTGTTCTATAACATTTGATAATTCCTATTTGTGTGTTGAGGATGTCCCATTAGTCTGATCCGGTGGTTCTAGAACTATTTTGAATGTTTAAAACAAATGCTGATATGTGCCACCATGTGCATTTTTCAATTTCAGAGTTTGTAACACAATGTATATGTACCCCTGTTATGTATAATATATCTCTATCTTTTTGTAACACCTGGAACAATTTTACATGCATTGAAGTTTGATAAACTAACTAGTCTATAGTTTTTTTAAAGATTTTTTTTTTGAAACTAGACAAATTCTTGAACCCATCAGTCACTTTTAAAAGATATTAGGAAATGTCAATAGCACGATAAATTATTTTTTGGGTACATTTCTTCAGGCAAAAGAAGCGTCACAGAAGGAAAACATGAAGAGGCTGAAGCAAGAGCTGGATACAGTGGTTAAAACAATTGGCGTCACTCATCGTCAGAGAGAGGCAGTTGCTCTGGCCCGATCAAGGAACATTTTTGAAGAAGTCCCAACCGTCGCTCGGCATAATCGGGATTCTGACGTCATCCTTGTCCAATCCTTAAGAGATCAAGCGAGTGCAGACGCACTGGCGAGGGGCTGGGCTTTTGAAGGTGGGGCATCTGTCATGGGGGATGGCATGTCCCCTTCATCTGTTCTGGCAGACGATCAGGATCAAGACCCACCGAGGCGACCCCTTCCTGTGCCATTTCCCAATCTCAATGACTTGGATGAAGCGGCACCTTCACGGTCACCGTTTGCTTTCAAATCTATTCAAACACCTCTTCAAGGGGGTGCAGGAAGTTGCAGGAACCTTTCATTTTTCCAGTCGTCTCTAAATGCTGGCGAACGTGTTCAGGATTCCAAGGCAGCAGGATTGTTTCATGATGTAGACCTTAGCAGCCAGTCGTCTGGTGAGGCCCAGCCCAAATCAACCACGTCCAATTCTGGGTCTCCGGATGAAGAGCCAGCTGTTAAAAAAACTCCGAAGAAATCTGCCTCTGCGAGGAAACAGAAGACACCCAGGAAGCATCACCGGCCAGAAACCAGGCGGCTGGAGTTTGACCTGGCTATGAATGTCTCTAGATTAGATAGGGGCCACTGGGAGAAATGCAAAGCCGAGCTTCACATACCAGCTGATGCATCCAGCAGCAGCAGTGCCCCCAGTACCCACAGCTCAAGCCCCAGTACTGGTGCACGGAACAGGAACAGTGATGACTTAACTGGCCACTTGGACATGTCCGGAGATTTCAATCCAATAGGTGGTGGTGGGCCAGTGGGCGGTGAGTTGAATCTTTCAGGGTCGGCTGGAGGCCCCCCGCAGTCCTCTTCCTCATCTTCATCCAGTGGGCTGTTGAGCTCTCAGGTCAACTGTCCCTTGAGCGTAGATCCAGAGAGAGAAGGCTTTAGGAACGTGGGAGGTTCTTACCTCTCCAGGCACAATTTCACAGCCAGTGAGAGGGAGACAAACCTGTATCATGCCAAAGTGGACCATACTTCATCAGACTCTTCCACAGAACAAGGAGCGCCCGAGGCAGCTGGGGGGCAGCGTGCCGCTGGAATTCGGAATCCTGCGCCATCCCGTGACAGACCTGATGTAGACTCGGATCCGAACGAGTGGGTGAAAATATCCCAGAGGCAGCTGGTCACGGCACACGGCAGCAAGATTGACATTCTTCGCCAAAAGACAGTCCACGTCGGCGACGCACCGTCGCCAGGAATTTCATCATCCGATTCAGAATCCAGTTTCTCAAAGAGTCTTGCACTTCTTGCTGCTGAGAAAGCAAAAGGCATGGACATACCAGGACAGCATGAAGAGAAGTTTGGAGAATCTTCAGATGAGGATACTCTGTACTAGTCAGTGCTCACATTGACCTGGGAATATTTGCTTGCAATTATTGTATAGGAATTTTGATTTGTGGAAATTTAGCCGCTCATTTGTTAGGAATTTTTTTTTACTATTTAGTTTTGTTTCATGCATTATTCCAATCCTTTGGATATCATCTAATTGAATGCTAATTTTGTTTTGGCATGCAAAAATTAGTCAAAGGGGGTAATTTGGTGCCTGGTAATGGACGAATGGACACAGTGGCATAACCAGGGTTGGTGTTCACGGGGATGGGGGCGGCGTAGCCAAGATTTTGCCATGCCCCTTCCGTGACAACAACATTGTAGAAAAGTGCCACCCGGGACGGGCTTTTCTCCACCCACACTCCCTTCACCACTGAAAGGACCTCAATTTTTATCTCCCATTAAAGATATTCTCTAAATTTAATAATTTAAAACCGTGTTTGCAAGGATGCTGTCAATTTTCCTTTTATTTACACCCTTGTAAAGAAACTTAAAACATCTTGTTTGTGTTGCCGAGGTTGTCGTAACACTGCTACCACGGCTCCTGCAGCTGATCATATATTTACAAATCACGGCTGTGGGGGGGGGGGGGAAAGCTGATCAATTTGTAACATCTCCACTTTCTTTAGACATCTCAAGTCTCTGTGTTCCTCTCCTTTCTGAATGTTGATCAATTATTAGTCTCCTTGGTTTACAAGGATTCCCCTGCACCATTTTTCACTCCATCCAATTTGTGGTCTACCAGTAACGAAGTCTTTCATTTGTTTTCCAATGTAATGACAGGCGTTGAACTGTCCTGACAATGGTGTAGCCAAAAGAAACTTTGGCCCAATTTTATGTATGTCGCCCTACCTGTTGTTTGCAACAAAAACATGCATTTAAACTTACCGAAAAGTAGAATCCCAAACAAGACTGCAGCCAAAGCAAAATGATAATGGCCCAGAAAAGATTTCAGTTTCTTTTATGGTAAACCCGTTTCTGTCAAGTTGGTTACAATCCTGTAATGTAGATGTCAGAGCCATGACACTGGTTTTTTTAAAAAAAGAATTTTAAAACTTATTTCTTTTTATCCATGAAGCCATCGAATGCATTTATTATGAAGAACAAGTGGATGTGTAGCATTCAAACAAGAAAAAAAAACAAGTATTGATTCTCCATAATCCAATGCTTTAATACGAAGTTTTTAATTTTTAACAATGATGTGCAAGGTTTTAGCAATGATGTGCAAGGTTTTAGCAATGATGTGCAAGGTTTTAGCAATGACGTGCAAGGGTTTTATCAATGATGTGCAAGGTTTTGATCAATGATGTGCAAGGTTTTATCATGTGAAAAGATTTTAACAAATTCCTTTCTGTGTACACAGAATTTTATTGTATAAACCATGTATTGTATATTGATGTCTGGGTTCCTTGATGAATTGGTTGCAAATGAATTGTGTATTCATGTGCGTTGTATTTTTTTTTTTGGTTTTCTTTTAAATGTAAGCGTTGGAAATAAACTTGTTTGATTTTTACTCGTTTAGTGAGATTTCCTTCCACATGAAGTGTATTTGATCACAAAAATTTTGTCGACTGGATTGTCTGATGAATTGCAGGAATCAAATGGTTGAGCGAAAGATGTGTAAGAATGGGCATTAGTGCCAGTGGCGTAGCGATCTTAACTCATGCCCGGGGCACAATACCTTTTTAGTGCCCACCCCCCTATTTGAAAACATACAATATATGTAAAATATACCGTTTGGCGCCCCTTTGTGAGTAGCACACGGGGCATGATGCCCCCCCCCCACTACGCCACTGATTAGTGCATTTTCAGGCGCAATTTTGCAAGTTTCCTTCTCAAGAAATACTGACTGCTACTGATGGTGTCGTCTAGATTGCCCTTAGGGTTTGGCCCCCTCCTGGGGCGTAGGTTTATCAGTCTTCTTTGAGTTTTAGTTTTCTGCTGCATAAAAATGAGCAGACCTTACAAATAGTGACACAAAGAATGAGAAGAGAAAGTGTGAAAAGTATTCCTGCTGCTAAGAAAAGAAAGTAAACCAAGGCGTACAGAGTCATCGGTATCTTCTGAGTGTTCGAGCGCATGTATGAGCCGCCATATTTTATCACGTGGTCAAGCCAAAACGCTGCTTCCTTTTTGGGATCCTTGAACAGCTGGCGGTAAATTTCCGAAGCTTTGCCAATGGAGTGTTTGATTTCCTTACTTTCGGTTGCCTCTTGAAATACTCTGACCAAAGTTTCTTCAGAATCTGTCCAAAGATTGCCGACCAGGCCGAATCCCTTGGCTTCGAACCGCTCTGCGTTGTAGCTCTGGTCGAAGAAGATGGGGAGGCACACGACGGGCACCGCGTGATACAGGGCCTCGTACTGGCCGTGTGTACCGCAGTGGGATATGAACAGTTTGGTGTTCCGATGCCCCAAGAGATCATTTTGGGGAATCCACGAAGAGATCAGAATTTTGTCGGGATCCGGGGATGTGATGATAGCCCTCCAGATGACGTTGAGACTCAGCTGCTTCAAAACCGCCGCAAGTTTGTTGGTTGTGTTCTTCGGGAAGTTCACGAGCAGGCTTCCGAAAGACACAACGGCCACGCCCGCGCGAGACGTATCCATGAACGTCTTGAAGGGTTCCTCGAGCGGCTTGGCAGGCCTCGGGGTTATCCCCCCGAGAAATTTGATATTGGGAAGCGAAGGTTGCGGATAATCCAGAATATGGTCGTTTTCGAACAGAAAGATCTCGGCCCTGCTCATAAGATCACTTGTCGTGATGGGCGGTTTATCTTTAGCGATTCTACCAACGTACCCCGTGTCGTAAAACAGATCGTAGTAAAACGGGTACATGACGTCCAAGAGAATGAGAAACTTCTCGTAATAACCCGAGGCGCTTCGGAAGTATTTGGAGTTCATCGCGTCCTCCATCGGGTTGAAGGGCACTCTGGCGGTTGCGGCACTGAACAGCGGACTGAGCACGGCGAACGGGACGCCCAGGGCGTAGGGCACGGCGACCAGCTCGTTTATCCTCGGAGACCAATCGACGACGAGCAAATCTGGTTTGAGCTTCCTCACGAATTCTACCAATCCCTTTTCATTCATGGCCTTAAAGAAGACATCCGAAAGAACGTCGGAGTACTCCAGCATCCACGCCCAATCGGGCTCGTCTTGCGTTGTGTTCTCCAGCGTATCTTCACATTTCTTTATAAAGATATCCTCGGACACATCGAGAAAGTCGTCGTAGCTGAAGTAGCGGACGCCCGCCGATGTCGAGTTGGTTTGGAGTCTCCTCGCGAAGGCAGAGGGTACAGCCAAGTGGACGTGGTGGCCGAGCAGAGACAGCTCCTGGGCTACCAGTTCGTACACCATTGCGTGGCTGGAGACTATCATGATCGGCAAAAACACCACAGTTTTCCCGTTTTGTGTGGAGTTGACGCCATTGAGTAGAACCGCCACTGTGAACAGTGCAAGAGTCGACTGCATCTGAGCTGTTGATTACAATCTGTTGGGGTTTTTTTTCAAAGAAATACAATTTCATTTATTGTGAATATAGTGAATACCAACATAATAATTGCTGCTTCTGATGTGAATATATAGCAATGCTATATGTCTATATCCTGGGGATTTAGACAATGGAAAACTGTTGCCTTTTTTTTTTAAATTAAATTTTTCAAGGCTTTTACTGATTCAATATTTATTACATTTAATGAATACATTAATCCAGTTCACGGTAGGTCTCACCGACCGCAAAAAAAAGTTTAAGCGGGTCGAATTTGGCCCGCGGGCCGTAGGTTGCCTAACTCTGTCATAGACTATGAATTAAATTGCAATATTTAATTGCTTATAAATGAACTTAGAAAATAATTTTAATAATTAATCTGGATATCTATAAATTATAAAGAATAATCACCATAATAAGCACAAAGATTATTGGAAAGATTAAAAGCGATTTTATGATAAAATTTAAATTTTATCGTGAAACTAACTAGATAGTACTCGGGTGGGTGAGGTCAAGCTTTTCACCAATTGTTCTTTTTAAATGTATACGTTGCCGTAATTGCTAAGTTTTATGTGAAGCGCGGGGGGCCTAGCCCTAGGCTGGGGTACTGCGCTATATAAAAAAACCACCTAATAGTAATAATAATAATAATGTCATTTAAAGTGTATTTAATTTACTATTTGGCTTACCAAACACACAATGGCGAAACCATCAGATCTCTCCAGTGGCCTTTTTCCCCCTTTCTTCTTCAACTGTGAACTGGTTGTGTCAAGACAACCCGCTCCCAACCCACGTGTTGCGACCACCGGACACGGTTTTCATGCGTACATCGCCCTTACATGTCTTCACCCGTTTATCAGGCGTTCGTAAACTGCTTGAGGAGATGAGAATGATAACACTTCACCTCACCCAGGGCCGTGGCCGCGTCGCGCCTCGCTGACCTATTTAATTTGCAGACGCAAGAGTTTGGAGGATATGTTTTAAAATTATGCTTAATCTAGTTATAAGAATTAGTCAACTTACCTGCACAAAAGAAAAAAAAAACAGGGCTGTTACTAGTTACTGCGGCGCACAACCACAGTAATTATGAGAGCTAATGATTTTAATTTGAATGGCCACCTTAAGGCATGTTGGGTAACAGGAATCTTTTTTTTTTCCATACGATGACATAACAAGCATCCCCCCACCAGCAGGCTTGCACCGTACGGAGTGGCCTTAGTTGCACAATAGCGTCATTCATTCAAATTAAGAACGCACCCCCCCCCCCTCAAACCAAAACCCACCAAAAAAAATTGTTGGCATTGAAATCTTGACAAGCGTAGACACTGAAATACGTCGTTGGGCTACACAGTTACACAGATCGTAAATCTTTATAAAGTGTTGTGGAGGAACGCAACACTTATTTTTGGTAGGGTTCGTGTGTTTAAGGGGGTGGGGGGGGGAGAGATTGGAAAGCATCTGGGAATGATCTCAATTATCCCTGAGTCTTTGCCTGCTTTGAAATGAGTGGTTGGGGAATACATATATAGGGGGAATACATATATAGCAACAGTTATAAAATAATCGTATATGATGTGAGTATGTGGGACATGTACGTTACTTAAATTACTATGTATATTATGATTATAAATATGCAACCACAGTCAATCTATTACAATACCATAATATTTAATAATTAGCTAATTTTTTTTTTTTTTTACATTTTGTTTTTTAAGTTAAGAAAAAACATGTGTGTGGAGAGCTATGAGTTATATCCCTTACACAGATCAATACGAATGTCGATTCTATCAATAGATTTCATTTAAAGTGACAACGGAGCAAGAGAAATCAAATGTGAAGTTCACAGAAGTATAACACTGAATAAATAACCATCAGCAACTGTTACAGAGAAACCCGAGGACCTCACTCATCAATGATATCGTTTCACCTGAAACTAAAAACAGCCAACATTGTTTGACTGCAGAAATGTTGCATCACATTTCAGATCAGTTATCATGGATGGTTGTTTAAACAAAATTTTAAAAAATTAAAAAAAAAAGAAAAGTAATATTAAGTAAAACGAAAAATAAAACACTTCTTATTCTACTAATAAAAAGTTTAGTAGAATAAGAAGTGTTTTATTTTTTTATATAAAAAAAAAGAAAAAAAAAAAAAAAAAAGGATTATTAAGTAAAACGAAAAATAAAACGCTTCTTATTCTACTAAACTTTTTATTATACTTTTACTTGAACTTTAAATGAAAGAAAGAAAAATAATAATAAAGTATGAAAGCCCATGATCGTACAGACCGCTTGTAACTGCTTGTACAAGTTACGTTTTTTATGCGCCAAGTTGAGATCTTCAAGACAAGATTCAATTAAAGTATTTAAATGTAATTTTCATGCACAACTATCTTAACGATTGTTATCGGTGAATTTAAAAAAAGGTAAAAAAAATTTTTACGTGCGATAATTTTTTTTTTTTTTTTTTTTTTTTGGGGGGGGGGGGGGGTAGGGTTTACGGGGCTGGGGGTGACATGTTGAAATGGCTAAATTTCAAGGGAAATCGTCAATTTAAAAGTTATCCCCGGTCCAATTTTGCTCATACTGTCTGTATACCCTTCAAGCATTGGCCCCAATAGCCATTTGTGCATAAAAGCCCTTCGGCCCGAGGCCCTCGTGAAGAATTTGCACCATCTTCGCAGCCGTTCTTTATATGTAGGGTGTTGGTGTAGTCTGGTATTTATTGGCGGGTAGGTCAAGCGTAAGTCCTGAAGTGCTGGCAATGGAAGGAGTGATAAGCTTTTTGTCTCATTTTGTTGTCACCAGACGAGGGGCGCTTTGGTGTCCTCTCAAGTATTATGCTGTTATGGTAAGAATTAATTTGTATGTGTCCAGGTGCGCAGGTGAAAATCACGTCTTTTGGAGACAAGCAAAGGATCTTTAGGGTCTGGTATGAGTATGTGTGAGAACACCCGTCTTCTTGTTGAACCCATGGCCCATCCATTTACCACTATTCTTTTATTATTATTATAATGTTATGTACCATTGTAAGATTAGAGAATTTAATCTCTTATGTAATTAAATGGCTTGTTCTTAAATAGTACACAACAAAAGACGATACCATATGTTAATTACAATAACAAAGAACATGATACTCAAACAAGGGCTAATTACAAAATTTTATTATGTTAATTATAAATTACAAAATTAAAAAGAAATATAATCAAAGCTATTGCCTTACAGTATAATGATTGGCTTGTACCGGTACAATGTTGAAGAAGATACAATGTTGTAAAAAAGGTACAATGATGACAAGGAATCTACACACACACTGTAAACAAATTGTCTCGTATACAGCAAAAATAACACACGCTCAAAAAATATATCTCGTCTTCCTTCCTCCTCTCTTTAGGCGTTTATATAGCCTGTTTCATAGATACTTCTAGAACAGACTTACGCATTGTATTCCGTTCTCGATATTTCTACACCATTCCATTAGCCCCACCCTAACAGCGCTGCCGAACTTGGGGGGTCAGCTTTAGTTCATTCACCAGAAAAGAGGAATGAAAAAGTAAACGAGGCGCCTATAACAATAGATATTAACATTTAGCTCTGATTATCTAATTCACAGTGTTGAGTAATGTCCATACGCAAAGCTGCACATTCGATGCTCCTGTTTCGCCAGTTTGTGTGCTCTCCTTTTACCTTGATCTAGTCCCTTTTCAAGTGTCTACTTTTCCCCTCTATGAACATAATAACGCACCGCAGGCATCGCACAAACAACAGCTATAGATGTAACAGCAACAATCATACCGATCACGAAAAACAGGAAGTAGAATAACGTAAACTGGTACATGGGCACTTTCTGTGTGTTTGAGCGCATGTATGAGCCGCCATGTGTCATCGCGTGATCCAGCCGAAATGCCGCCCCCTTTCTTGGGTTCTTGTACAGCTGGTGGTATATCTCGGAAGCCTTGGATATGGATTGTCTGTATTTCTCGGCGTGCAGCACTTCCAGGACCAATCTCGACAAGCTGTCGACGGAATCTGTCCAGATGTTACCAGAAAGGCCAAACGTTTTAGTTTTTTAAATCTTTCGGCGTTGTAATGCTGGTCAAAGAAGACTGGGAGGCACACAACAGGGACCCCGTGATATATTGCCTCTAACTGACCATGGGCGCCACAGGGAGATACGAATAACCTTGTATTTTTATGGGCTAGGAGGTCGTTTTGGGGAATCCAGGGAGAAATCAAAAGCTTTTCGGGAAACGGCGATGCAGCGTTTTCTTTCCAGACGATGCTGATATTTATTCCCTTAAAGACATCCAAAAGTTTTTCTGTTATTTTGCTCGGAAGATTTTTAATTAGAGTCCCAAAAGACACAACCACCACGCCTGTTTGAGAAACGTCCATAAAGGTTTTGAATGGCTCTTGAAGTGGTTTGGCCGGCTGCGGGGTGATTTCCCCCTACAAATTTTACATTTGACAGCAAGGGTTTCGGATAATCGACAATGTGGTCACTTTCAATAACGTAGACTTCTGCCTGACATAACATGTCAATGGCTTTGATAAACGGTTTTTCAGGCGCGATTTCGGCCACATGTCCCGCGTCAAATAATGTGTCGTGAAATAGCGGGTTCAGTAAACCTAAGAGCGCCGTCAGCTTATCATAAAGACTGTTGCTCTTTCGGAAATCTATGGAGTTCATGGCGTCCTCCAAGGGATTGAAAGGTTGCCTAGCAAAATCGGCATTGTAAAGTGGGCTGAGCACAGCAAAGGGGACCCCCTAAAGCATAAGGGATGGCAACTAGCTCGGTGATCCTCGGGTAAAAATCGATAACAATTAAATCTGGATTTAATTTCCTCACGAAATCTAACAGCCCCTTTTCCACCAAGGCTCTCACGTAAGCTTCGTTCATCACGTCTGCTAACTCTCCAATCCAGGTCCAATCGGGTTCGTCGGCGTTCGACGTTAGAATGGATTAATCGATTAGCGATACAATTTTTTCTTCTGTTTCGTCGACAAACTTATCGATACTGAAGAAGTTAACGCCGGAAGTTGAATTGGGTTTGAGCCTCCTCTCGAAGGCAGACGACACACCCACCCACATGTCATGCCCAAGCAGGGACAGTTCTTCAGCTACCAGTTGGTATAACATTTCATGGCTTGAGACAATCACAGGTAAAAATTCAACCCTTTTCCCCACTAAAGGAAGGATATTGCAATGAAATCACCACCAGCGCGAGAACCACAAGCTTCATTTTGAGTTTTCCCATCAATCTGTTGTGATTGTTACTGTAGATAAAAATGTATCGCTTCATTACACAAACATTTAGGTTAAAAGGTATAAAAATGACTATGTGTACATTTAAATTAAAATCAGGGATATTTAACAACTTTTTAATCAACTTAGTGAGCATGCTTACATTGATTGTTTTGTGTATAATCAACTTAATGAGCTCGCTTACATTGGTTGGTTTGTGTATAATCACGATATTATCTCTGGTTCATGGCTCGCTACCGAGTTCAAATTGTTAAACTGTTAAGTGAAAGTCTGACGTGGCCTCTTAAATGTACAATATTTTTTGGATCCCCGATTTAACATTTTTTTAAAAATGTATCTTTCAGATTTTCAAATCGACAGCGTAAACAAGATGACGACACATCGAGCCTTCAGTTTCGTAAGCTATCAAGCTTATATGTGGAGAAATTCCCCTTTTTTGTCATTGTTACATAGTTTAGCCCAGTCTAGCATATGGGAAAATTTTAATATTGACGTCACCGAGCATTAGTCAAAATGGACCCGGACACGCAGCGCCGCCAAATTTACAAACCTATAGTCCATTCAATTATCTTTCATTAATTACCAAATTGTGTCTTACAAACCCAACAATAATATTTTAAATATTTTATTTAATCCCAGACTCTCAATTCTGGTACCCGTGTACAAATAGTCGCAGCCATAAACTATAAATAATCACACAAGATAATATATTATCATTATTGACAGATATAAAAGATAATTTTTTAAACATAAAATTTAAAAGTTTTAAAATTTTCCAACTTTGATTGGCCTTTATAATATTAATTTTGGAATGTGCTGATATATCGTTGGTTAAAATTGAGAAATTGGGAATTTTAAATCCAATCAATTTGTCAAAATCTTTCACTATTCATTAACAATATGTAAGGCATGATTCCTCTATAAGAGTGAGATTCCTAGAAACGTGGGTCCCCCTACAAGCGCGGAACGCTGGGCAAGTTCCCACTGGGCCCATGCTTCTTAAGACGGCACTGCATCCACATGTTAAAAAAAAAAAAAAAATTAATGACCCCCAAAATTATATTCCCTATATTTTAAAATCAAACAGATGTATTCAGTATAAACATATAACCTTATTAAAGTCAAACTAAATACAGTAAAATACAATACGAAGGTCTTGTTTTTACCTGACGGAAATTTTCCCCACCAAAACAAATTTAGCACGTTCTTATAAATTCCTAACTGTGCCAGTTAGCATTTTTAAACAGTGTCGGACGCCATGCTCTAGTCACTCATTGAAATATCTCACGGTCTCGTAAATTCCTGCCCAGAAAAAGTAATCTCAACAACACTTTCTATTTTTAAAGCTCGATTTTTTTTCTGCCTGCTCTACTATCTATGACGTAATAAATTATCATTGGAGTACATGCTTATCGCTTTGACATAAGACGTTTGTATTATATTAGCGTAGACCTACTCGAAATCAATGCCAAAGTTCAATGTAGTTTTAAAAAGAAATACATTAAAAAAAAAAAAAAAAAAAAAAACTTAACTGCTTCATTTATTAGTCATGTTGGTTTTGTTGGGGCAACGCCTTTTTAAAAGGCGTATCCGCACGCAAATGTCGACTGTGGCAAGCATGACAACTCAATTTTCACTTGACGTTATACACCAACCTGAGGATATTTCGAACGGATGTCGAGGGGAATAAAAGAATAATATGCGCCTTTGTTCTGTTATACAGTGGTGAAAAAAATAAAATAAATGACTTCCAAAATTATATTCCCTTTATTGTAAACAAAACAGATGTATTCAACATAAATATATAAGCCATTCTGTACAGTTTTGTAAACCAGTATATTGCTGATTTTTGAACATTGGTCTTGGTGAGTCATGAACTGTACCTAGTACACTTGAAGACTGCACATTGGTAAGTAACTAAGTATGAAAAGATCGAGTTCATCTGATAACAAGGCATGCATAAATAAAACGATTCCGTCTCATGAAAATACATATTTTTTTATCTTCTTTCAAACAATAACTCCTCACCGACAGAAGAAAACTCCGGGTCACCACGAATAAGTGGTCCTCTTTGGACACGCTTGGAGTGAAAACCATTTCAAATGTCATAGCGTTATTTTAAAGTATTAAAGTGTTTCATTGTCCTGGCGTATAATTTAAAAAAAAAAAAAAGAAATTGCCACCTCATGTTATTCACTAATTTTTTGGCAACCCCCTGTCTTACCCACGAATACGCCTCTTCCTATTCCGATCAAGGCGTTGGTAATCTGCCTCTTACCCACGGATACGCCTCTTCCTATTCCGATCAAGGCGTTGGTAATCTGCCTCCAGCCAAAACTGAAGGGTTTAATATTGGAAATAAAGTTTTACCGCCATCGAGTGAGGTGGGAGGGTGAGGGCTGGAAGTGTGTGTGTGTGTGTGTGTTGGGTGAGGGGTGGAGAACGCATCATCGGGCTTTACAATGCCACAACTTCAGTCCCCTATATGGAACATTTTGGCAGATCACATTAAATGGACTTCGCAAATGGATTCAATTCAAAAAAAAAATGAACCAAATTGCCAGGAAAGAGTTAAACGACGGAGAAATTCAACACAGCAGAGATTTTCTAGCAAATGAATGTCATTGCCGTACCCATGTCAATGGTAGACTACAAACAATGTGCTTTGAAAGTTTCCTTCTACTCACATCACGATGGACATTCGATGTTGGCCTATTTAAACATTCCAGTAGCAAAAAAAAAAAAATGTGTGTACACACATCAAACAGTGAAAAGCTCTCTGCAGTCCGAGCTATTGGTCTTTTAACGCCTGGCGTCCACGGTGTGCTATGTTTCTGTCCGTACGGCCAGGATGGCTTACGGGGCTGAGGGCGCAAATGGGATTTTGGTCTCGATTACACCCCCCCCCCCCCCCACTTAATAAATTCCATTAAAATATCCGCCTCATGTTACTGATTATATTTTAGAGTAATGCTAAAAAATGTGTTTATTGTGATAGTTTCATCAGTGCTGTCCTATTTTTCCACCCTTTCTTTACCTAACAGCCTTAAATATTTTTATAGCTTCTATTTAAATTTCACCTTTCATGTCATTTATTTCAGAATCGAATACATCTCTGATGAATGTTAACTCTGGGTTTACACAATAACCGAAAGGTTAACTTTCTAATCTTTGATATGTGCTGACAAGCTTGACAAAGATAAAGATTCTTACATTTACAACACGGGTAAAAATACGAAGGTTCTAAAATTACTGAAAATTACTGATTGAATTCGTTTTGTTTATTAAATACAAAGCAATAAACTACATATAAACCGCAAATAATTTTTGAGAAATGTTTTAGCTGAGATGGTGAGGTAGACAATTTTGTCAATAACCGTATTAAACTTTACAAAAATATAAAATAACAAAACGACTAGATATCGCATTTAACCGGAAACTTTTTCACAACCTTTATATGCACCAGCGTTTCCCAACTTGTGGGAGGGGCATCCCTGCCCCGGGGGGGGGGTAGAGGGAGGTTACGCAGCAAACAGTCTATTGTTGTATTAAAGTCCGATGTTGATTTGAGCCAAAAGAACCAAAAAATGAGCAGCAGGACGCTATAAAAAAAATTTTTGAGAGCCGAATTTCTTTTCAAGAATATATCAGGAGCCATGTTTTTCAGAGTAATAACCGATTTGTGGCCGACTGGCCGAGCCGCACTCAGGTCACTAAAGAGCCGTATGCGGCTCGTGAACCGCAGTTTGCCGACCACTGATTTAGCGCATCTATTTTTTTTTAAAAAGGGAATGAGTGAGGGATACGGGAAAACAGTTCTGATTAGTCAAAATGGACCCGGACACGCGGCGCCGCCCTTCGCACCCGGGTACCATTAAGCTCAATGCTATTCGGATGTCATTTGTGGTACTTTATTTTAGTAAAACTGAAGAATTAACATTTCAAACGTATAGTACATTCAATAAAATCTTTCATTTGATACCTCATTTGGTCTTACAAACCCAACAATAATATTTTAAATCGTATTTTAACCCCAACCTCTCAATTCTGGTACCCGTGTACCTATAGCCACTTCGAAAAAAATTATTGCACAGGAAGCCGAAAAAAATTAATATAAGTGTTAAAAAGTATTTAATAAATAATGATCAATTACATTTACTACTGGGGTATCTTTCTATCTCCATAACTTTGATTACGTCGTGGTTTTAAGTGCGTGCTCATGAACATTCTCATATTCTAGATTAAAATTGTTCTAATCCTTTTTGCTGTAATGTACGTGATGTAGGCACATTCTGTCCATGCCAATGACAAAACATATACACACTACAGCTGCCGATGACGTTAACATGCCGGCAAGAAAGGCGATGACGTATACGTGAACGTATTGCAATCGTGTCATGCTCTGAGTGTTAGAGCGCATGGTCGCACCGCCGTATCGCATCACGTGGTCAAGCCAGAACGCGGCTTCCTTTTTGGGATTCTTAAAAACCTGGCGGTACGTTTCCGAGCCTTTCGCTATCGCCCGCCTGTAACGCCCTCCGAACGCAACCTCTTCGTAAACGCTCACAAGACCGTCAACCGAAGCCGAAAGCGGATCAATCGATCGGGAAAAGTTTTTAGCATCGAACCGTTCTGCGTTGTAGAACTCATCATAACACAGCGGGAGGCAGACGACAGGCACCCCGTGGTACAGCGCTTGGTGCTGACTGTTTGACCCGCAGTGAGAGACGAGAACTTTCGTGTTTCTGTGTCCGAGCAGGTCATTCTGCGGAATCCACTCGGACGTCAGTATTTTATCCGGCAGAGGTGACGTCATGTTGGCTCTCCAGATGACGTTCATCTTCAGCCTCTTGAAGCTTTCCAGCAGTTTTTGAGATAGGTGGTCGGGGAGATTCAAAATCAAGCTTCCGAATGACACGACGGCGACTCCCATCCCGGATTTATCCATAAACGTTTTAAACGGCTCTTCGATATCTTTAGGGGGTCCCGCGGAGATGGCACCCACAAATTTAACGTTCGGAAGCGACGGTCGCGGGTAATCCAGAATGTGATCAGACGCTACCACGAACACTTCAGCCCTGCTCATCAACTCGCTCGCTGTTACGTACGGCCTGTCATGGACCAGTTTAGAAACGTATCCTCTGTCAAAGAACATATCGCACAACACTGGGTACACGATGTCCAAAACTATAGCCCACCTTTCGAAGAGATTAGCCGTGGTCCTGAAATGTCTGTTGTTCATCGCTATTTCCAATGGATTGAACGGTATTCTGGCAGTCGAAAAGTCAAACTCCGGGCTGAGGACGGCGTACGATACATTGATCGAGTACGGTATCGCGACCAGCTCGTTGACCCTCGGGTACCAGTCGATTACTATGAGGTCAGGTTTGAGGCGTCGAACAAATTCAATGAGTCCTCCTTCACTCATGGCCTTGAAGCAGGCGGCTGAAATTCTGTCCGAATATCCGTTCAGCCAGATCATGTCTGGCTGGCCTCCTTTTGCGTCCATAAAAACTTTTTCAATATTCTCTATAAGAACATGTTCCGACTCGTCCAAAAAGTCCTTGTAGCTAAACGTCCTGACGCCAGTGATGGTCCTGACAGCTCCCCGCCTTTCTTCAAAAGCTGATGGCAGTGCCAACCAAACATCATGACCCATTTTAGACATCTCCCCGGCGACTATTTCAAACGTCATCACGTGACTGGTGGCCATCATTGGTAAAAACACGACAGTCTTTGCTGCCAGCTGTCGTACACACAGCAGCAATAAAACTTTCAGCACTTTCAACTCGAATTGCATTTCTCTGCAGCCCTGTAAGCAGAAGTTCATCAAATGTGTGAAAACTGCATTTAATACAAATCATTTCAATATCGCACTTTAAAAAAACATTCTTATTAGTATCATTTTAATATTGCAATTTCAGTAAATAAACTTGCTAGTATTATTTTAATATAGCTCTTTAAGTAAACATTTGTGCTAGTATTATTTTAATATCGCATTATAAGTGAACATTCTTAAGGTAGTCGAGAATTCTAAGTGCGGCTGAGATTTTTAAAGTAGATTGAACCACACTCAAGAAAGTAGTTTAGGAGAAGATTTTTATGATAAAAATATATCATTAAAAGCAATAGTATTTTAAATCTTTGTCTTCTGAAAAAAAAACGTGTACCCCATATTTCGGTGTTTTTCCAGTTCGAGTCTCTGAATTTTTAATCTAATGAAATAATTGCAAAGGATGGTTTAAAGTATAAACAAACATTCCAATACCGGTACGTTAAACATTTTAGCAGTGAAAGAGAACACGGTAAGCTCACAAATTCATCTAATTTCCCAACCGCATGCATTTCTTAGCACTAAAAGCTTGAAAATTATTGTTTAATGAGCCATAATGACATTTTATATAGTGTTTGAAGACATTAATTTATAAGTCTTATGTACCTTGTGTGAGCACAACTCCAAAGTAGCCTATGGATTGTCAGTTGTTTGTCGGTCGGATATGTAGCTTTAATTTCAACCCTTGTATCAACTGTAGTCAAGTGTACCTTGATGATGGTTTCGACAAGATTTAATTTCAACCCTTGTATCAACTGCAGTACCTTGATGATGGTTTTGACGGCACTTCATCATCCAGTTTTCGTTGAGAGTATATTTCATGACCTTTATGCACGCGGTCATAGGCATTATGTGGATCAATTATTCAAATTTTATTTTACTAATGTTGCGCGCTTTTTAAAAGAAACCAACCAGTCACTTCACATATGGGTGACACGGTATGGTGATACATGTTACAGCGCGATGTGATTACTGTATAATAATTTGATAGTTACCCCCCCCCCCCCCCCCCCGGAGATAATTGCTGTGATGAAATGTGGGAATAATAGGAGATTCGGAAAGTAATGCCACTTTGCATGTTATTATTTTTTTATTTGTAACGAACAGTTCTTCGAGCTGTCGGCCTGAGACGCTCTCATTTTAAACGAATCATTAGCCTGTAGCAGCTGTTCTCAACCTGTGGGTCGCGGCATTAGGAAGGTTGAGAACCACTGGCCTATGTTTTAACATAAGCGACTGGATTTCTTCTTTAATTTTTTTTTATTAATGCAGCATGTGACAAAAGTAAACAGTACTAACAGAAAAAGACGAATATTATTTCATCGTTGACCACTGTAAATGTATTTCTCCTGAATGAAACTAACATACACATTATCAGCATGGGGATTAGCCATGGTACGTGTTGCGTAGTGTTCACATTGTGCGCCCACATACCGCCTCGCGGTGAACGGTGATAACATCGCTCAAGCAGACTTTCAAACATATTCACTGACAATGTTTGCTGATAACTCCTGCAAAAGGAGACTATTTCTCGCGTGATGAAGCGCACAGTTCTGGGTAGATCTTAGCAGTCAAAAACCACCCTTTTCCTAAAATTCCTCACAAGTACGCATAGAATGGCGTTTGATCAATGGATCGGGCGGTTGTTCGAAGTCAGTATCACTTGAAATGATACGTCCAGGAAAGTATTTCTGCAGCATGTCAATAGATCGCTCCGTTCTCTTGATATCAATGTCTTTTCACGCGAAGGTTCCTTGCACGACAGAACCCTCTCAAATTCTTTAAAAATTATCTTGGGTGGTCGTAAATCCCCCATGAAATAGGGTTCTATTATACCATGTGATGACATGGAACACCATATCGTCACACGTCAACTGTGTAGCGGTTTTTTTAGAGTAACATCTGGCCGCTCAAAACCTAGGAAGTGAGTTTGTTGGCGATTGATATATCCCTCCAAGTAAATGAAACTTTCGTCTGAGAACCACAAATTCCTAAAAAAATAATATATGTATCCTCATACACCATAGGGCCA
The DNA here is from genome assembly GCA_964017045.1 of Omphiscola glabra. Lineage (NCBI taxonomy): Eukaryota > Metazoa > Mollusca > Gastropoda > Lymnaeidae > Omphiscola > Omphiscola glabra. Next base: position 10,769,342 of record OZ024799.1, read on the forward strand.
AAAAACGCTTCACAATACATCATCCTAGCTGGATTATCTGGCTCTATCAATCGTTGTCCAGCCTGTATCCGGTACGACAGTGCACCTATGCCCTTAGACAAACGGCGAACGGACGCAGAGCTGATGCTCAGTTTCAAAGATGTTGGTCGTAGACTGGGTAGGGGGCGAATACAGGAGCCTATCTGCACATATGCCAGTATATGGATGCAGCAACGTATCGAACCAGAATCTGCTGCAGAACAGGTCGAAACATTTATTGGCAGACCAGTCTTGCTCTTTCGCTGAGATATTACACTTACACATACAAAATACATGATTTAATACCGATTTTCAGTGCATAAAATAGAGAAACATGTGGAGAAAATATATTGTTTATAATTTATTAAACTATAATTGTTGCACATTTAAAATTTGTTTAACTAAGAGTCAATTTTATAAATTTCAGAATTTATTAATAATTGATAAAATCTAAATGTAAATATTATTTTTTTAGAATTCATTGCTAGTTTTTTTTTATCTTCAAGTTGAGAAGTCAAATGCTGCTCTTTTGAAATAGCTCAGTATAAGTGTTTTGATTTTGAAATCCTTGATACCAACTTCGCCTTTGTTTGTGGCTGGCTGGGTGGCAAAATCTTCGGACGGCTAATTGACCGTCCCCCCGCCCTTTTTTTTTCTTCTTCTCAGCCTCCGAAAATAAGTTTTTACTATTTTTCATTAAAATTCTAATACTTTGAAACAAATGATCCAGGCCTTATTATAGTTTCAACATATATATATATAAAGAATTTTTGAAGTCAATTTATTTTTAGTGATTGAGTCCCCCTTCACCTTGTCAACAAGTGTCAAACTTTTTTCCACCCACCTCCCCTTATTTTGTTGACGTAATTTTTGGACAGTCCCTATCCAGAAGGGTTGTTTTTGGAAGGTTATCAGGTCAGTAACAAAACAAGTGTTGAATTCCTTTCATAATAAGATAATTATGTAACATTTAGGAAGTTTATCAAATCAAAACGAAAGTAAGTGTTTTTAAAAAAAAACAACAACAGCAGGCAGTTTTTATTGAGACATTCAGAATCAGTTTGAGAATACATTCACTGCTTTATTCGAATTATGCTGGGAGGCAAATGCAAATATCTTAAATTTTCACTTTTCACGATCGTCTCCCATTACTTGTAGTTTTCACCTAAGTGTAATTTGAAATAAATATGTAAATTAAACTAACTCTGATTTATTCAATTAAGAAGGGTAGGGCGCCGGAGGCTTTGGGGGGGGGGGGCTGAGGGCGTTGAGTACTGCCCAGCAAGAAACCAAAGGTTTGGTAGCTTTTTTTTTTTTTAATGTTGGTGTTATTTTAAATGGTTCATCAACCGGCTAAGTAGAGAAGTTTTCTACGTACATAAATATAGATACATGAATCTGTAAAAGAAACATAAAAATGTCTTTTGTAAATTAAAACTTGTGTCAAATTTCAACCCACCTAGAGTTATAAATGACGTACAAGAAGCTGACGAGGAAAAGTTCAAGTCAAGTTTCACTAAAAATAATTAAAAAAATTATGCGCCACTGTATGTCAAGGGTAAGTTTAGCTGATGTTAACATTTTGTTTTCGAAATTCAAAATGCATAAATTATCTATGTAACACAGTCCCTAACGCTACTAGATGGCGCTGATTTCACTAAGTAAAATTCCAGATAATTTTGCTAAATGAGATTCTTCAAACTACCAAAAGTGCGATTTGTGGGTAAAATTTTCTTTTGCTTTACGGAAAGAGTCAGTGTAATAAATATGATGTGTAAAACATAAAGTTGGGGTTACATTAGAATTTCAAAATAGTTCAGAGGTGGTTGTGTTCTGGGGTTTGGGGGGGGGGAATCACTAATTGGGAATCTTATAAAGTGCGTTACTTCAATGTATGTTTTGTTAAATAACTTTGGTAGATGGGAAGTTCACACATTGCGGCAGCCACCGTTTGGCGGGCTACAGCTAGTAAGGGTATATTCATTTACGAATGTTAAAACGAAAGCATTGATACACGAAGTGGAAGATGTGATCGTTAGTGCAGCGAAGGAGGCAGCTCGATAACCATTCAGCTGTTAGGTATGTGTGTGTGTTTGTATATATATATATTTCAATACTGATTTCAGTTTATCTGTTCTATTTATAGTGAATGTTTTACAAGAGACGCAATGTTATGGAATGAGTGTAGGCCTAATTTTAGCTTTGGTGCCAACACCACTTGTCTCCCCCCCCCCCTTTTTTTTATACTGACGTCACCTATCAAATGTGCTGTGCCACTCGCTTTACCCAACCCCTCACTTGATTGGGAAACGGATGTTCACGCTCGAAAACGTTCTATTTGTTGTAAATAATGCTAACAGGTGACGCAAATTTCTAGGGTTTCTTTCGAGGATTTTACCTTTCCTCATGCTCAGCTGTAGGTTGAGATACTTTTTGTTTCTGTATAAGGAACATGTATTTATTGTAGAAATTTCTAAGTATGATTAAACTAAATATTTTTATTATCACTATCTTTGATAAAGATTTAACAAATTATTTTTCTTTGTATAATGATTTTCAGTTCTTTGTTATGTATTGTTGATTTTAAGAGCTAAATCTTAAAACATGTTAAATGCACACAAAAACAGATAACGGTACGTAATACGTAATATAACGTTTTTAAGTTTAGGCCATACATTTTCAAATTTTTCCCCACTTTAATAACTTTAAATTTACATTTTGAAATTGCTCAACCCTTGTTTCACTTAATTAATTTAAAAAATATATAAAATCATTAGTATTATCATTATTTCATTTCATTTCCATTACAACCTCAATAAAAGTTTTTTTTTCTTTATATATTAGTTTAAGACATTTTACGTGTCCAGAATATGCGTGGAAATTTAGCTTTTCATTTATCACGAGCAGCTGTACAGAGGCGTAGATAATTGGGGATATGTCCCTGGACGCCAGACTAGTTACGGGCGCCAAACACTATAGCTACGCCTCTGCAATCTGTACGCTGGTTTTAGTACTACCTTTCTATATCAATCTGTAAGCTGGTTTTAGTGCTACCTCTCTATATCAGTCTGTAAGCTGGTTTTAGTGCTACCTTTCTATATGAGTATGAGGTTTTGAAACACGCATTGGTTTTCTATTTTTTACTTTATTTTTTAAAAATATTTTTTTTTTTGCATGTCAGTCACTAGTCAGATCTTACGAGTTGACTGCAGTGACAACATTTTTACAAAGTATGACTAACCACATACATCACTTACTCAGGGAATTGAGTTGCAAAAATTGCTGAATTCGCAGCACTCAATGAGTTGATAAACAGTTTGGTATTTACAACTTTAAAAAAATAATAATTAATTAAAGTTAAAGCATCCGGCCAGGCAAGGTCCAAATCTATTTATATCCGATTCGTCTAAGAGAATTCAATTACTGACTGACACCGACCGACTCATTAACTGTCATCAATGTTGACAATATAAATTAAGATTTTTTTTTTCCATTCTGATCAGTGACTTTCACTTTCAGAGATCGAGAAATGTCCAGCAAGTCACTTGTCTTTGAAAGGCTCACCTCGTACCTAGAAGTTTTTTTTAACGTTTTAATAAAGTATTGTGAATATATCTTTTTGAAAAACGATGTCAAGATTAATCCTTGAAAATTTTAATTTGGAAAAGAGCCCATGCAAATACTGCTTGCTATGAAATGCGTTTGTCCTTTTGGACTTTTTGAAAGTTATTCTGCTATCCTTTGAAAAAGCTCTGCGTCTCAGTTTTTTCATTTGAACCTCATATAGTCCATTCAAACCACCATAATTACACTACATGATACTTAAAACGCTTACGCTTTGGGCGTAGGGTATGGAAAAGGCTTAAAGTAAGTAAGTTAAAGTGTAGATAAAACTCATACTCATATACCTTTGTTTTTTATAGGTCCATTACTTTGTGGCCCGAAAATATGTGCTAACTTTAGAAAGAAAACAACTGTCGAGCTCTCTGTTGTTAATGCATTCATAATTTCTTATAACAGTCTGGGTCTGAGTTTACTGCTGACGTTTCGCAGTGAGTTTTTAAATTCAAATCCATTTCCATTGTTCTGTTCCTCGTCATTTCCCTGTTACTGCTACGGACTTTGAGGTCCAATCTCTCTGTTCATGTTTTAAAGTATATATCCCTCATATCAACAGATATTTATTTTGTTGTCGCCTCGCGATGGTCATCATTACGTTACATATAATAAGCTTACACTGACATTCTTGAATCTTGATTATAAACCAAGATTTTGATCAAGAGTCACAAAGTATAATATATGTTGGACACCATTCAAGCCGTGCAAGGTAAATAGTAGAGTTAAGTATAGCAAGATAGGCTTGGGGAAAAAAATGTCTTGTCTTCTTTCTTTTTAAGCCTAAAGGTATCTTGTTCCACTACTTAGTTCTTAAAATACCAATGTGGACATATAGATATATCCCCAAGAATCAACAACATAGAATACATTGACTGGTCGCATTTGAAGGTGATAAGGGCATGTGACTCTAATGTGACTGTGCGTGACTACAGTAAACAAGACATTCAATGCTTTTTAAAGACATGTAATGTAAGTAAGCCCTGTCTCCCCACTGCTAACAGTTTATGCTGGTCGTATCTAGAGTCATTCACCTTGACTCTAACACCGCTGGTCGTATCTAGAGTCATTCAACTTGACTTCAACGATGTGCCTTCAAATAAATAATGACGTAAGATCTTTTATATAGTAACGTCTAAAAATTATTTTTATGTGCGCGGTATTCATTTGAATTTCTCGCTTTAAATTTAAATTTTGTTCCCCAAAAATATCGTCATGCGTGAAAAGTTAGAGCAAGAATGGGCGTGTCTTAGACAAAGAACTACACAGCTTTCTAATCCTTGACGCACTGCATTTGTACTACTGTGACATTTTGCCTTTTCAAATTGTGATATCTCTTTTTATTTTCCTCCTAAAAGGTTGTAATGACCTTACATTTCTTGTCATCTTTATATTTTTGTGTTTAAATATGTCGGTAAAGTGTCGGTACAGTGTTATTTTAAAAGCTTTACCCATTCCAGAGACATGGGGGTTTGGGTTGTTTTCACCCTTTAAACCAGGCGGCATAGGTACAATCGTATCTTCGTGTATTTTGTATGAAAATGTTTAGGTTTGTATGCTTTCTGTACGGCCAGCAGTATCTGCACATCATTCAGGTCACGTTTTATAAAATAGTTAGTGTAGAGCTTCGGTTGAGGGCATTATCAAATTAATTGTAACGTTATTTACGTCAGTTACGACTCACTCCGATATCCGACTCCGACGTTTCATAACATCAAAACACATCGTCAACATCAACGCAACCGTTTCAAACGGACAACAACCGGAGTGGGGGCGGGGGGGGGGGGGTCGTCAAAGCGAGGTAATCCACCGTACACGTCGTGCAAGGCCAGTCAGTAGTGAAGTGGATTGTATGGTGGCTTTCTTTTGGGCCAGAGATCCCTCGACACACCCTCGTGTGATAAGTGATAAAAACAGTCAAGCCAAGGTCATTAACATATACTTTGTACACACACATACGTTGTTGCTGCTGCGAAAAAGAAGATAAATATATGCCCACGTTCTGGTTGTGCATTAATAAGAGAATACCTTTAACCTAATACCGTAAGTATTGTAATTTTATTTCCTCGTGTACACTCTATTAATAACACAATGTCTTGCAGACCAGTTAAAATGATTGATTGGACTGAATACCTATATAGCGCTTGTATCCCTGCTATTTTAGCATGCTCACAGCGCTCTGATGTTATTAAATTAAATCTTTTTAAATTTAAAGAAGAAAAAAAGTATTGAACTTTTTCGAAAATGATTTTTTTTAAAATCATTTTCAACCTCCCTCAAATGCGTCACTTGTCACAGTCATTGTGCTTTGTCTTGTCTAGTCACTTGTCAGTGATGTTTAAATTTCTCTTATAAATTAGTACAGCTAGTGCTCGACTCACGACCCATGCAACCTACGACCTATTCAACTTACGACCATTCGACTTTACGACCACAACACTAGCCATACTGTATCAGGTTTCCGATTTATCTCTTCCTCGGTCGAACGGCGTTGTCTGCAATCATCGGCGGTCGTGAACACATAAAAAATATGATTTATAACAATATTAAAAGAAATGTATGATATAATTTAACGTGTCTATTTTTATAACATCACTTCACATTACTGTACACATAGCGCACTCAACGACCGGTCTGTAGGAACTTCCGAGCGTTGTCGTAAGTCGAGCACTAGCTGTATTTATAATACTACTACTACTACTACCTCTTTTTATGTATTTATTATTTTTAAAAAAAAAGTTTAATTAGACTTAGACACAATTTATCGCAGTTCAACAATCTTATAACGAGTCAATTTACTTTTCCTTTTTTTTCAGCATTTGTAAATTACATATTCAGACATCCGATGAAGTTTAAGCTCCGCACATAGTATTTCTTATACTTAGTTTGCTATTCACTATGATTGCCCCAGGATCGAAACAATACAATTGTCGTGTTTATGTTATTAAGCAATAAACAAGGCGTGGCTGTAAGAAATATCTCTTTTGCGCGTTATGTGCATTTTTATATAACGTTGATGCTTTGGAGCAAAGGAGTCTGAGTCAGTGGCGTATCTAGGATTATAACGTTGATGCTTTGGAGCAAAGGAGTCTGAGTCAGTGGCGTAGCTAGGGTTAATGCCGCCCGGGGAGGGCGAAGATTTCTCCCGCACCCATTCCACGAAAAAACAAAAAAAATCTGTAGTTTGCGGTTAATGCCGCACCCCACTTCTCAAGCCACCGCTCCGAGTCGAACGTATTCTTGGCGTAGGATACAAGCTAAGTTTCCAAGTATGACATAATATAGTAGAAGTGCCTGTTGTTGCCCTGCTGGGAAATGATAGAATTGCAGACTTTGTGCGCCAGTGATTGCTTACCAGCTACAGAAAACCATTCCAACGATATTAAAAGCCAAAGTCTTTTCTAATCTTAATCCGATTTGTGTTTTTTCAGCTTGAAGTATAGTATAAATTAGTTGTAGAGCAAACTGTCACTTGACTGAACACACGTTAATCAAAGTGTTAAATTCAGCCGTGTTTTGCGCTGATACAGTCATAGATGTTTTTTTTTTTAAAAAAGGTTTATGTTCATTGACACGGTAAATACACTACTGATATACACGAGTGTTCATATGAAGCATTTCCAATACACTTTTTTGTCGACTAGACGTGTTCTTAACTGAAATGGACAAATATCCCTCTAATATCCTTCTTAACTGGTAGGCTTCCAACCCCCCTCACCCCCACCCCAAATCCCACGCACTTTTTACAAATGAATCCAATGGCTAAAACTCATCAATAATTTAAATATAAATATAATATAAATGATAATAAATTGGTGCGCAATTGTACTAGTTAGGCCACTTCGAGTTAATTTACATTCTCCCAAAGCATTAGTAAAGTGGTTTTAAAACTTGTTTGAACGAACTAGCTTGTTTATGGGCCACGAGAAGCTCAATCTTTATAAGTTTTGCAACTATTCAATCCGTATTCAATGTTTTAGGAGTGCAGCAGTGAATAGTTTTAAAATTGTAATTGTATATGCCATAGATAAAATCAAGCTTGGAAACCATGACGTTAGAAAATATATATAATAAAAAAAATATGTATAAGACTATTATGTATTCACTTTTTTTCTTTTTCAGGTTTGATATATCTCCGATAGCTTGATTGTCTTTTAATTTTGTGCAGTTTGTACATTCAGGTTAGTCAGGAGTCTACATAAAGTGTTTAGTAGTCGTTGGCAGTAAGAAATTATGGGTGAAGTTGAGGATGTGAAGCTGAGACTGTCGACGTTCTATTCAGCCATATCAGACGATCTTGACAGGACGGTGGAATTCTGGCTGAGACATTCTCACGATGAACAGTTTGGGTGAGTTATTTTCTGGTAAAATTAACAGTAAAAATATTTTTTTTTAAAAATGTTTTATTTCATTCCAATTCCACGTTGCTGTGTTTACACAAGTATTCACCCTATTTGCCCCCCCCCCCAAAAAAAAACCGCTTCACCCTTATTTTATGTAGAGGAGCTACCATGGTTCTCCGAGGGCTTCAGGATTTAACTTAAATTAAAACGTACAGTGAGTCAAATAAAATTGCATTGCCTGTCCAAAAGTTAACGGTCTAACATAAATACATTATGCCTACCTATACAGCCCCCTCCCGGCCAGCAATCCGTGGGGCGTACCCCATCAGGGTTGCCACATCAAAATTAGAAGAAGAAAAAAAGGCCAAACGGAAATAGGAAAAGGGCCAAACAAGTGCCACATTTTTGAAACATCTATTATTAAAAGTGTCGATCTGTCCAAATTACGATTTTTCGAAATTTTGTTTATCCGAAACACCCTGTGTTTTTTTTATTATTATTAAATTATTATCGTAGAAACACGCGTGGCTTAGTGAATTAATTGCTCTCAAAGACCCCGAATCTGTTCCGATCATGTAGCACAAAACCAGGTAAACTTCTAAATAATTACTGTACACATGATGTGGCAGACTGAGATAGTGTGAATCTGCAGACTTGTTAATTAATATAATATATCGTAGAATGAAGGCCCATAAATAGAAAGTGACCTCGGATTTTATGCTAATTTAGGAAACGACTGACCCCCCAATTGGATAATATAGGATGGAATGCACTCACGTCATGCGAAGCAAATAAATAGTGGAGCAAGATATGTGTTTAGGCTTGAAAGCTGAAAAGACAAGAAAGTTAAGTGGACGTTTCGGCCAGATGCCTTCTTCAGCAGACTGTACTATACAATAAATAACAGAAAAGTTTGTATATACCTTCTATAGACCTCACGAGGTCACTGGATTTGGCTCCAACCAGTGGGGTTTTCTCATGGCGTCACTGGATTTGCCTCCACCCAGTGGGGTTTTCTCATGGTGTCACCCCAATCAACCTTAGATCACCGACTACAGCAAACTGTACCCTGCCCGAGGTGCCAGAGATTATTTCGAGCATGGATCGGACTAGCAAGCCACCTACGAACTCACTGTGACTAACCAGATGACTAGATGATCCTAGTCGATGTTGACGGACAAACAACAACACCCCAATCAAGACTTCCCCGCGTACCTCATCCGTAACAGAATGCTCTGGTCAAATCTTGCTCTGGTGGTACGTTACTCTTGTGACAGGTGACACTCTGCTCTTTTATCAAACTTAGTCGTGCTATGAAACCAACTTGATCGAGCTCTGTAGAATTTACTCTTTTTCGTTTGGTGTCAACGTGTGATGTTGTCTACCGCCGTGAGGATGTCCCGCGTACAGTCTGCACTCCGATTGGGGCTACTGCTTATGCTCAAACGTCAAGAGGTGCAGTGGTTTTCAATATTGCTCTCAAGGAGGCCGGCAAAAAGTTGCTGCCTCTTGCAACAACAAACCTTTGCACATTTTTCACTGGAATTAACATTAAAAAAAAAAGAATACAAATCCATTATTAAACCCCCAAAACGGTATCGAAATTTTCTCTGAAATAAAAGAAGGGGTGCGAATTGTATAAGAAATGAAAAAATTATTTCTAAAAAAAAATTAATTAAGTGAACATTTATTTAAAGATATATTTTTGTTCATATGGAGGATTTTAATAATTAATTCATCGAATTACTTTTGTACTTTATCGTAATTGTATTCTCAATATAAATAGATTCAATAAACCAATAATTTTGACATGAAAAATTATACGATTTTCTTCTTTTCAAATTGAGGGGGGGGGGGGGGGGGGGGTTAACGATAGCGTAGAAGTAGTTATTTTGTTGAAATTAGTAATGGCCAAGAAAACAGGTCTCCCAGCTGCCTGCTATAGACGTTACGTATGAGTTTCAAAGTCAAATCTTATTATAAGAGATACTATTTGATAAGAGTAATAAGACCGATGAAATGCATAATGGTCCCTGTGGCGGAAGGTCGTCTAGGGGTAGGTCCCTCTCTCAATGGCCACAGAAACACACACTATCAAATCAGAGCCTAAACTCCGCCTCCTTTCTCTAATGATTAGAACTTCACGATATGGTTTGAAATAAATGTACTTTAATTACTCATGTGATGTGCCAAGACACAACATATATAACAAACCAACCAGCAACAATACTGTTCACAGATTCACCGGTGAAACATCCCGGAGCAACAAACCACCCACTCTTTCTTTTAAAAAAAGCAATTGAATTGCAGCCTGACGTCCATAACAACAATCTTCTCCGCACCCATCTATCGCACTACCGGAATTGCGTCATAGCGCATTCATGACTTATTAAACTTGGTGCGATGTATTGGGAATTCCCAAAAGAAAAACATCATTTCTCACTGCCAAAATGATCAACACAGACACATAACATCAACACGCGATATGTCATTGATACTACCTCATTTAATAAATGATTGAGCCATTGATATATCCTCAGAGGGTTCTTTACCTGCCTTGAAGCTGATGGCAAAGTCTATGATGATAGAAAATTTTGTTGGCTATTGAGTCGTCAAGTAAGTAATAGTGTGTGTAGTCAATATTCTTTCATTAAAAATTTTTTTTAGCAGATAATTGATTGCAGATAGGCATGTATTTTATGTATCCATCTCTTTTCAATTTAATTCAAGGTATGGACTTATGCAAGACTATACCAGGAGCGACCCAGGTTTCATCTTCCTCACATTCTGGAAGCTGCAAAGAAAGGTGAAGTGAAGCTATCATAATTTTACAAGTTTTAAAATTGGCTTTCACTATGAGAACTTAGTAGTGATTTTTTTTCTCCCTACACCCCCTTTTTTTATTCTACTTAAGAATATTGGATTTTGAATATTTTTTTAAAGGCCATTTTTGAACACCTTCCTGAAAAATCTCTTATTTGACTCAAGCCAAGCATATTATTATTTAACTCATAAATCCATTTGGACTACTAAAGCTTAGTGGCTCCTCAATTTACTGTTTGTGAATATATGATTGTTTTTTTTATAAAAAAATAATTATGGATCAATATTTAAAAGGTCCTTATATTTTTTTTTTTTATTTCAGTTGCATGGACTTTAAAAAAAAAATCAGATTTGCTTATTTTTTAAAAATTATTTCCCTTGTCAAAAAAAAAAAAAAAAAAAAAAGTTTAATAGTGGTTGTTTTCAATAACAGGAGCTGATTTTGTAATGAAGCATGTGAAAGATCCCTCCACCAACAAATGCTACTTGAGCCTGACCCGAGAGGGAAAGCCCCTCAAAAGCCAAAGAACAATTTTCTCAGAGAGTTTCTATGTCATGGCAATGGCTGAGATGTATAGAGTAACCAAGGAAGATGTTTATAAGGTATTCAAGAAATGGATCCTACGATAGGTTAACAGTATTAAAAAAATTATCATCAAAGACTCCTCCCCAAACACAATCCATCAGCGCCAGTGGCGTAGTGAGTGGGGCAAGGGGGGCATCATGCCCCGGGCGCTACTCACAAAAGGGCGCCAAATGGTATATTTTACTATAATATTGTATGGTTTTCGAATAGGGGGGGGGCGCTAAAAAGGTATTGGGGGGCCCTAAAAAGGTATTGTGCCCCGGGCGCGAGTTAAGCTCGCTACGCCACTGATCAGCGCCAATGAATTATGCTACATTCTTCACTCCTCTCCAATATCTTGACAAACACACACAGAGATATTTAAATCTTAGTTTTAGAATTTAGATCCATAAAAGCTGTAATTTTCTGTTTTGAACAACTTTATGCCAAGATCAGTAAAGTTTTGAATAATTTAAACTTCTTTATTATTTTGAATTTCAGATTTTAAAAAAAATACAACTAAGAACTTTGTCTTTTATTTCTAAGTATATTTAAATTAAGTTACTGTTTTTTAAAATTTGAAATTCACTTCAGTCAACATAAGGATTCTCGATTCTAGTAAACTTCTAGCTATAGATAATTGCTTACATAAATTATGTCATTCAATTTTTTGTTGTCAGAAAGAAGCTATGAACATGATGAAGCAAATCGTTAAGTGGGTTAAAGTTGATGGCTCAGGACTCGGTCCGCGTGTGCAGCCCCCCACACCTACATCATCGTTAGCTGTTCCCATGATCCTCCTTATGTTGATAGACCAGCTGGGTGTCATGGATCCAGCACATCAGGCAGGGTATAACGACCTGGCTGACTGGTGCCTGGAGGAAGTGCTGAAACACGTTCAGAGGGGAGGGCTGGTGCTGGAGAATGTATCAGAGAATGGCCAGGAGCTGCCTGGAAGTGCTGGAAGGTTGATTAATCCAGGTTAATTGTGTTAACATTTATAACCTGATGTTTATAGTTTTCAAAAGCTGTCTACATGGCTGTGGTTCTATACTTTGCTTCTAAAGTTAAACCCTTTATTATTCTAGTGGTTTCTTGATTCTACAGTAAAATTAACTAAACCATAAACAACATTTTTGTTCTATTAAATGCACATCTTCTTGTTTTAAATTATATATATATATATATATATATATATCACAGGGATGCCAGATAGAATAGCAACATTTCTGATGATTACTATTATTTTTTAAATACTGTTGATAAAATTATACTGATAAGGCTACTTGGTGATAGAATATGTATTTCCTACAGTCAATGGCTGAAAGAACTCTCTTTTATTAAATTAAAACAAGATGAAACAATCTCCTGGGGTTGAAACTTTTATTACATATTATTTGATAATATGAAAACACAAAAATATAAAGATGAAGTCTTTGATGTAAATATAAAATACTTATTTTGTTTACTAAATGTACATTTGTAATTTCTGTTTCAAAATAGGTCATGCAATAGAGACGGGCTGGGTCCTACTTGAGAGAGCTGTGAAACAGGGCAATGAGGACCTCAAGCAAGTTGCATTGGAAACTTTCATCACAGAGTCTTTCAACCGTGGATGGGATGATGAGTTTGGTGGCCTTTTTTACTTCATGGATGCGGACGGACGACCCCCTCTGCAGCTAGAGTGGGACATGAAGGTGGGTACATTTCAACCCTAAGTTATAAGGGCCAAAACTCCTTAAATGGACCGTCTAGATCAAATCTTGACCTGCTGTCCAAAGTCAGCCTGACAGGGTTCTTAACCCGGCCTTCCTGGCCGCCATTTAGGTACCTAAGTAGCAACTGTACATTGAGCCTCTCATTAAAATGTATGAAACATGTAGCCCGGCCCCAAATGGTGACTGAGGAACAGTGAACAGGTCCCTGTTCAAAAAATGTTTGCTGACCCCTGACTAGATAGACAATAACTGAAGGACTGCATTCAAACTGTGTGAATGAAATAGTTTGATCCAATACTTATACTGACTAAGTTTAGTCAGAGCTGTCACTACACATCACAAACATTTGGGCCCCTTAAATAAATTATATCTGGGTGTAGATGTTGAGGAACAAAATTTGATTTATTTCAGCTCTGGTGGCCCCATAATGAGTCAATGGTAGCCTTCCTGATGGCTTACAAGTACACTGGAGAGGAGAAATATCTGCAGCAATTTGCTAAGGTGTTTGACTATGCCTATGGTCATGTAAGTATAATTGTGTTTGACTATGGCATTTGGTCATGTAAGTCATTTTGACACTTCATGGGAAAAAAGTGTTTTTTGTGGAAATAGCTATGTAGAAAAATAAGTAGGTAATTTGAAGCAGTATACATTTTTGAAATATCTTGTCAGTTTCACACTTATGCTAGTATTTAACAGTGTTTGTTCAATGTGTTTTATATGTTATATATATGGACAACATAACTCAACAGCGGCCCCCAAAAATGTCAACTCATAAAAATAATATTGTAATACAGATTACAAATCAGACCATTTTCTTTTAAATTATATTTAAAAGTATAAGTATACTTGGCCAAATAATTTTTTTTAACAGTGTTTGTTCAATGTGTTTTATATGTTATACATGTGATGCTGCTTGTCATAAGTGGTGAGATGTCTTTCCCCCAAAATGCTCTCAGATGTTCTTATATTGAGAACTTCAGAAGCAGTGATTAGAAATAGTTTTGAAATAATTGAACAATATTTTTTAAATAATTTTTTTATAAACAAAAAACACACAATGTCAGAACGTTGTGCAAAAAATATTAAATTTTTTTAATCTTTAGGCGGTAAAGGAGCTTCAAATCAAATTTAAGGTGCTTTTTAACAAATATTAACTACCGGTAGTTCACTTTCTTAATTTAGTAAAATTATGTATTTTTTTTATATATGTCTTTTGCAGTTTGTGGACTTTAAAAATGGTGAATGGTTTGGATACCTCAGCAGAGAAGGCAAAGTTAAAATCAATGCTAAAGGAGGAGAGTGGAAAGGTACATTAAGAAATCATTTACAGATAATTAAATAACAAATAAATAATTTTTTTTTTATGATTGATAAAAAATATGTAAAGTATGAAATGCATGTAGACTAGTCTAGATCAGAATCCTAAACTTTAATCCTATTACTAGGATAACCAAGGTGCATGAACTGAACAAAATAATGATAATGTTGTATTCCACTCTATCTCTGACGTCATTATGATCATGTAAAAACTTAGGGCGAGGTAAATTCGGAATCCCTGTTTGGAAAGATATTAAAAATCATTAGGAGTAGGAGTCACCTACCTGGTTTATATCTTCACTACTGGGTTTTCTGGAGAGTTTGGTAAACACCTAGTACTAGTATATCTCACAGGTGGGGGTGGGGGGATTTTGGTGAATTCAGCAATTAGACCAGAAAGTTTGTTTTGTTGATGCGATGTGCTACTGCTTGCTTTGTGTGTTGAACTGTAAGCGAACCAGCTTCATGGATTTTTAAGTTGAAATAATTTCTTGCAAAACACATCTCACCCAAATGAACACAATACTCTGGTTAACATCAGTAGGCCATTAGTTTCAACTAACAGTAGGTCTTTTTGTTTTAATAATCTAAGTTACTTCAGTTTGCTTTTTTAAAAGTCTTCCTGCGTGTCAATATGTTTCAATTAAAAAAAGAAATTGTAATCGAATATGAGCGATAATTTTTACCTGGCCATCAAGAATAAAAAAAACTTGTTTAAAAATCTATACAGAAATGGATAATTTGTTGGAAAAAGGGAGGGTGTTAAAAATTTTGAAAAGTAATTGTTTTTTTATGTACCGTAAAAATAATTGACCATAATGTACAGCTAAATTTTTAAAATTTAGATAGACCTATCTGCACATTTTTAAGCTATGAATTTCTTGTTTTCTTTTTTTTTGAAAGGATGCTTCCATGTGCCACGCAGCTTGATGATGTGTGAACAAATGCTTCATGAAATTTTGCAGAAGCCAGGGGGAAGTTAAAGCTCTTCTGTTAGATTTTACATCAAAGAAATAATAAAATAATAAAAGATATATTGCTTCCAACGGGTTAAAAAAATGTAACTTAGAAGAATTAGAGCCAAAAATTTAATTTTTAAATATCCATTGGCATTGGTCTGAATGTGTTCTATTATTCAGAAGTTTATTTTTGTATAAAATATAATAAAATTTTAATTCATGATAAATAAAGATGCTTACGTTAATAAAAAATTTATACCAGATTTCTAGCATTGATCTATAGTAAAAATGCAATGTAAAGTTATATTTGCCTCAAGAGTTGTGTATGCAGGATTTCTTGGTAAGCATGTGACAAATTAAAATTTTATTTTGTTCTTTGTGGATGCAATGCCATTTGAGCAGCCCAACAGTGGCTTTCTAACCATGATAATCACGAATTTATTATTTGCAAGTCCTTTTGTCACAATTTGTGACATCTTTGGTTTTGGTTACAGGTATATGATCTAGGTCAAGTGTGACACATTTAATAACACACAATCTTTTGTGAAGCTTTAAGCAGTGCATTCCTTACATTATTATTTTTTGTGTGTGTCAAGGCATTATTTTGTGGCACTCGATTTGTTATAACTTAGATATAGCCCGCCAAAAATTGGCGACAGCAATGCATGAAATTCCCATCTACTAAAGTTACTTGACAAAACATGAACACAAGTAACGCACTTTTAAGAATCCCAATTTTGCTTCACCCCTTCCACCATGAAACGTCACTGCACACTTTTTTATTTCACGCCCATGAACTATATGAAATATTCCAATGTCCCAACCAGTTTTAAACCAAATATTTTTACACCATACTGGACTATTATATTTTCTGAAAAGAAAATATTACGCGCCAAACGCAGTTGCTTTATATAAAAAATAGATATCATTTAGCGTAGTTATCGGGAATTATATTTTTGGCGCTACTGAGCTCATTATTGAACCACACTTTCTTTCAAACTTTTAGAATTATTTTTAACATACTCTCGTATGAAATTCGCTGATTAGGAAGCAGTCCACGTGTCATACCAGAAGCGTAATATATAAGAGATAATATTGCATATCCTTTTATGTTGACTGTAAATGTTTAGTGGGGTGTGCTGAGGCATTTTCTAGTTGGTTAGAAGTATCACTGTCATTTTGTCAAGGAGTACAGCATGGATCCATGACCAGATGTATGGCAGTGATTTAAATATTTGTTGAAAATTGCTTTCTCTTGAAAGATCAGAATAGTCAGTTGCCCTGTAGCTGTATTTCAAACAAAAATAAATTGCGATTGTGTTAATCTCCTGTCATTTTTACAGTGGACCTTAAAGTACTTAAACATTCAAATAATGTGACTTTGGACTAAGATTCCATGTTGTTCTTGTATGAACAATGCTTTGATCATGGATGCAGAATGTGAGAACTAACTTTATGTAACATCCAGCACACCACTGAGTTTTGTCTTGTTTTATGTCCTGAGAGATAATAAAATGGGATGAAAAAAAATGGCTTCAACTTTTCTTTTTTTCTTTTAAATTTAAGTTACTGTTTAGTGCGCACCCAACTCAATACAGTACGGTATTCACAAGATGTTGACTAAGTATATTAAAGAGAGATACTTTACCGACTGTATTCACAGATCATTCATCCAAGAGAGGGTGATGTCTAGTAAGGTATAATGGATTAAACCAACGAGAACAAACACTGCTGGTCCCCTAGAGCAGTGGTTTTCAACCTGTGGTACACGTACCCCTGGTGGTACTTTGAAGTCCTGGCAGTGGTACTTGAAGAGGGTGCAAAGTACTATGAACTTTCTTTTTTTACGTAACGTAGGTCATATGGAAAACAATATATTGAAATTTCTGTTATCCCATTTGGCTCCACGTATCTTTGTGAAAAAGGCTTTCTGGTCGATGACGGTCATAAAAACTAAACAAAGGAAAGGCCTACAACTGAAAGAAGATTTGATCGTGTCGGTGAGCTCCCTTTCTCCACGGATCGCAAAGATCAGGTCAAAGATGCAAGCGCAAGTGTCCCATTAATATGAGTGACTACTGTTTGATTGTTGCTACTTTGCATTCATGATTGTATCTTGCACATAAACGAGAGAAACAATACGGACGTCATTTTATCAATTTATGGCAAATAAACATGAGTATATTTAAATATAACAGCACGGATAATGTGTTTTTTCTTACAATCAAGATCTGTGTAATCCTTCAATATTCGCATTTAACGATATTTACATAGAATTGCACTAAACATGTCTCCGTTGTTCTGAAAGTGGTAATTAGATTGTCATGTTTTTAGAAAGTGGTACTCGGTCAAAAAATGTTGAAAACCACTGCCCTAGAGCAGATTATGCATCATCCCAAGTTGAAAAATTAAAAAAAATTTTTTTCCAGCATCAAGAAACATTTATTTTGAGGAAACAAAAAAATCAAATATCATGGCATTTAACATAGGCAGGTGACAGTTTTGAAACCTCAGTTTTACAGTAATATTGAGTAATTTTAAGTGTTATGATTTTAATATTGAATAGACCATGTCACAAGATGTCCATAAATGAGAAAAAGCTTAAACAGCTGCGTCATGTACAAAGCACAACACATCTCAAGTGGACATTGAAGAATATGTCCATTTACATGCAGGTTTGCAAAGAACGAACCAAACTAAGGCAGTGTTTGATGCAACAACAACAAAAAATAAAAATGAGAGGTCTCCAAAGCTATCCACACCCATATGCCTGCAAAAATATCAGTGGCAGAAAAGTTTGAGTACACAAATATTTTTTAACTCTTCCCTCCGGCAAATACAAATACCCAGGACTCCAGAAACAATAACCCACTGAACTTATTCTTCCACGATGGCTGCAGTTAACTGATAAGGTGACCTCAGTTTTAAATTTATTTATAGAATAATTTTTTGGTAAAAATAATGAAATTCCAAACATTGTCATCTGTGGAGTGATTAAAAAAAGGTGTTTAGTTTCTCATCCCTGGAAAGGTTAGTGATGAATTTTTTTTATTCTAATTCAAATAGCTCTTTTATTTTGAGGACATGAAAAATCTCCAAGGTCACTAAGAGCATTTTTTTTTTTTTTTTTTTAAGAGAAACATATTTTTTTTTTATATTAAAATGGAATTATCGCAATTTACAGCCAATGAAATTCCCATGAACTAAGAAATTTTATGATCATCTAAAAATGTGTGACTATGAAAAAGCTTTCTCATACTGGAAGCTTGCAATGATAAGATAAATTGTTGCATCATTTGTTTACTCAAAGTGTGTAAAAAAAAAAACAAAAAAAAAAAAGAAAGGGTGAAATAATAAGATGGATCTGGAGAAATAGATTTCCATTGTAAGAGATTCAAGTACAATAAAATAGAATTCGGTGGTGATGATCGAACAGGAGATGACTTCTGCATGGAGAGGGTTTTTTTGTGGTGTTTTTTTAACTTTAACATACAAACATTACTACTTTGGGATAGTTTTTAATTACAGCCTCTCTAACTAATAATTAAAAAAATATAATTCTCCTGCAAATCTTAATGTCACTTAAAAAATAATTATAAAGATTGGTTATTTATTTAATTTAAATACAAATGCTATTTCTGTAGACAAAAAATGTAAAACATACTTTATGTTCAATATAATGACATTGGAGGTTGATTTTTATAATGAGACTTGCCAATTCTTTATGTTAATGGTTCATATTTATTTCACTAAAAAATAAATCTTTATTATCGACAAAAAAACATTCCAGCTCCAAATAGTTATGGCAGCTGTTACAACATTGAGGTGAATCCATAATAATCAAATCAGAAGTATAAATATGATATTCATGCTACGAGACAAATCATAATGATCAATTACTTAGCTCTGAGTCTAGTCTTTCAGTTAGCATCAAGCCGATGATGATCAATTACTTAGCTCTGAAACTAGTCTTTCAGTTAGCACCAAGTCGTTGATGATCAATAACTTAGCTCTGAGACCTAGTCTTTCAGTTAGCACAAAGCCGTTGATGATCAATTACTTAGCTCTGAGACCTAGTCTTTCAGTTAGCACAAAGCCGTTGATGATTAATTACTTAGCTCTGAGACTAGTCTTTCAGTTAGCACCAAGCCGTTGATGATTAATTACTTAGCTCTGAGACTAGTCTTTCAGTTAGCACCGAGCTGTTGCAACTGATGCAATTTTGAGAAGTCCAGATGAAAATTAGCATTAAAAAAATTATTCGTACTATTTTATCATCTTACTTAATTTAAAGGTGTTGAAAGCTATCCACCCAAATTTATGCAAAAATATCAGTGGCAGCAAAGTTTTATTACACAAAATTTGTTTAACTCTCCCCTTGTTTTACATTTCCCATTAGCAACACAAACATCAAATTAAGATCTTGATCAACAGTCCGGCCAGGATTGTCAGCTAAACTTCCACATTTTCACCAATGCTTGGAATATTGTTGACTG
Source organism: Omphiscola glabra (assembly GCA_964017045.1). Taxonomy (NCBI): domain Eukaryota; kingdom Metazoa; phylum Mollusca; class Gastropoda; family Lymnaeidae; genus Omphiscola; species Omphiscola glabra. The sequence continues at coordinate 10,789,199 of OZ024799.1, forward strand.
GCAGAGGCTCCATGTTGGAGTATATGAGAAACAACAGCACCAGAACAACTGCCACAGCAATTATCTTCACCCACAACGGCACACCCTTTGAGGCATTCACCTTGGCACTGAAACAGAATACAACATTGAACTAAATGATGATACATTGAAAAACCTTTTTTCTTCCTCTCTGTTGCAGAATGCTTAACATTAATATCTGTGTATAGCAATTTTGAGGTTGACCATATTTAATTAGTTTTTTTTAGGAAACAAAATGTATTCATAATTATGTAAAGTGAATTGAAATAAAAAAAAGACTTATAATTTGCCTATCAAGATGACACGATCACTTAGTTAACTGAAACCCAGATTCAAATAAAAAAAAAAAAACTTTTTAAAGTTTGTTAATTGTAACGATTTTGAAACAATGAATGTTCAACAAACAAGCAAACACTGGGCGCTTGTAACCATAGTCCTTCTGACATTTAATTTCTGCTGTGCGTGTAAACATATGAGATATGGCTTTTACAAAACTGTGATTTCCTTATGTCACAAAGGTGAACTGCCATAACTGCAATACTTTCAAAATCAATTTTTAAAAATACTATGAAGATTCACAAACTGAAGATTCACAGAGCATAAGAAATCAAGGGCTTCAAGGGATTACATGGATAGCATTGGATGTGGATTTATCTAACCAAATTAAAAAAATTAAAAAAAATTCTTACTCCTGTGGTAGAGAGTAGGGCAGTCACAGTTAAAGAAAATAAACAGCACATGAAATAATAATTGGGTTAATGAATTCAGCAAACAGAAGAAAGAAGATATCTATAATAATGTGGGCCTTCAGATCCAAAACATTCTTTGCACATTATAAATTTATTTATATGTTCAGTTCAATCTCTAAATCAAACCTTTATCTTTAGCAAGTTGTACAAGTATTTTAAAACACAATTACTATGGATTTCATTAAACTCTAAATTTGATTAGGTTAGGCTACAATTATTTGTAAATAGAGTTGAGCAAATGGATAAAAATATCTAAATTTGCTACGTTTTATTGGGACCTTACCATTGCTGGATAATTCTTATGAAAATTACACTACTGGGGTATCTACTTGATTGGGACAAAGTGTTTCAGCAACAAACATTCCCTATCCACTTTGAAATCTAAAACAAAAAGAGGTCACTGCCTTTTTACTTCAGTCTTACTTTGAACTGTAATCCCTTTGTGATTCTGAAGTGTATCTGGTTGATGACTCTGAAGCTGCTGGAGTGTACGATGTTGTTGTCTTTCTTGATGTCCCGAGATTTGGTCTGCTCTCAACTCTGGGGGAAGCTGAATATGTATCTTGCTGTTGCTCTCTCCTCAAGCGTGCCTGTGGTGAGTTGGATCTGGCAAACACAAAAGACTAGTTAATATGATGTTTAATGAACAAGAAACTGGAGCACATGAATGATTGTGTCATTGAGATCCTAGCTGTTTTACATTGCATTAAAAATATTGTCTCTCGGGTCATGAGACATTATTGCACACATACCATTATTTAAAAATGTGAATATTCAAAATGTAGTTCTAATCTTTGTGTTGAATCAAAATAAATGACACATCATGCTTTAAAGATCCTATGTGGACAAAGGCCCCAGCATTCACTAGAATGGTAGGCATAAAATCAATTTGGGATTCATTGCCCCCAGCAGTGCGTCTGGGCCTCTGGGCATGTCCAAATTCAAATCTAGCCCTAAAATAGATAAGTTTGAGAACCCCTGCATTAGACAAATTACAAATTGAGCTGTTACCAAAACACAAAAGAGGGACTTAAAGAGAAATTGTGAGAGAAACGATTGCTGGAATTTTATGTAAAGTTTTGCAGGACCTCTCCTGGCTTGTACTGAGACTGAACCAGACAACCAAAGCAATTGTGATAACTACTTCAAAGCACCCTAAAGTAGTGTGCCAAGTTACATTGCTCTGTGTACATGTACCATTAAGTTATTTCATGTGTACTCGCATCAAATATAGTATTAAAATGTGTAAATTTGCTATCAAGGCTTTCACCATGTTATTGGATTTGTGGAAGACAAAGAGCAGTTACAATGCAAGTACCCACAATCAGCATGACACAAGAAGGCACAGCATGCCTTGAGGAATGCATTCCCAAGAAGACTACTTTGAAGGTGGTGACAGCTAAATGTAAACAAGCTTGTAGCTTTTCTAAGCCTTAATTGTAGAACGTGATGCAAATCTTCATTTATCTTTAAGATTACATTACTTGAATCAATACTTACACAGCAGGTGTCCTGTGGACTGGCTGCCTGATCTGTACTTCTTTAAATCAAGGAAAACAATAAATTAACTAAAGCTTAGAAAATAATTCAGCAATTTTGGAAAAATATAGGTAAAATGTAATAAATAAGCTAATGTTAGTTGAATAAAATGTTTCATGTCAAATTTTCAGCAAAAAAAAGAATGGCTCCAAAGACAGACCTGATTACTCTTACAATTTGGGCGTACAATGTACGATTTTGAGGTGTATACATTATATATACTGTATGCTTATTTTTTACTATTACTATTAAGATAATGTATTGAACGATTTTGTGATGATAAGGGTAAACAGGTCTGCAAGCATAACGCAGATAATAACATATTTTATTTTCTTCAAAGCATAAATTTAATAAGCAAAACAGACTTTTTAATTAGCACATATGACAGCTAGACATAAAATTAAAAAGATTTAGTCTTTTCTTATAACTGTGTACCCAAAACAGTGTTAAGGATTAACAGTAATAAATAATTCAATTTCAGAAATGAACAGATGATTTGAAACAGCTTTACAATTATGGAAGATAAATTTATCTTGAAATTTATAGAGCGAATAAGAACAAATACCTTCATCTTCATCATCGTCATCATCGACTGGCTCATAACGTTGAGAAGGTGGGGAATCCTGTCCTGTCTTTAATTTTATTAGCTTGCGCTCATATGTTTTCCTTGTTGCCGCTGGAAGCATTCAAAAGGTGAGTTGTGACTTTTTTTAAAAAAAAGTTTATTACTCCGAAGTTAACTTTTCTTTAAAAAGTAATGCCCCAAAATGGTTAAATTATTATTAACATATATGCACTTCAGATCATTAAAAAAAACACATCTTTATGGAGTACAAGATATAAATAGTGAGCATGCATATTTGTTTAATTTATATCCTTGCAAGAATATATGACAAATCATAAAATTAAAATTAAATGTTTAGGAGAATTTTAAAGGCAAATAAGGTATTTTGTTCAAAATTATTTTGTCTAGAAGCTGAGTTGAAAAACATTCATGGACTCCATACATTAAGAATTAAAAAATTCAAGCCTTTAACAGATTTTGGTAGATATGCTTTTTATTTATTGACACTAGACACATTCAAAAGTGTAAGCTACTGTACTAAAAATTATATGTAACTTCTACAATAAATATTCCCCCCATCTTTAAACCATGACTATACTAAAGTTTTGCATAATACTATACCATTTATGGGTCCAACGGTCACATTATAGTCTTTTAACATCTGTGACAGTTCCAAGTCACTTAAAGAGCTGAGGTCCAAAGGCATATGTGTTGGGGGCATGACTTCAAGTTGAATTGGTTATTTCTTGAAAACATAAAATAAAAAAAAGAAGATAAAGAAATACAAGTTCCGTCAGTTCATCGACACATGTCTACATGTCCGGCGACCGGACGAATAATTCTCAAGATATTCGTCCGGCAACCAAATTACATGACCGCTGTAACAAAGTTGGGCGAGATATCCATCCCCCTGCCTTGTAATGTGACCGCTAATAGTCGATCATAAAACTGGCGTTGGAGATGCATGGCGGAAGCAATGTATACTATAAGGTAGAAATACTGAGAGCGAGTGAGAAAGGATAAAAATGATAGTGAGGTGATAAATAATTAAGGCGGGGAGGTCGAAAGTTCACAAAGAAATAGATCCTATAATATCTTAATATAGGCTACTATAATTATAGGGCCAGTGTAGTGATGTAGTGTGCTGTTTGGGTAGCCTACTTCTCCCGCAATATTAATAGCATAAAATAAAACTTTTTTAACAGTAGATCTATTGACAGTCGACTGGCAAGTATTGGTCTTATTTTGTTTTTTGGTTCATATTTTAAATTTAGGCTACTAGATAGAGCTTTATAAGATATTTAAACCAAGATTACGGATTTAAAAAAAAAAAAGTTCCGGCAACCTCTTGTCACATGACATGTCTGCCGGAATAATAAAACATACTAGTATGATACTAGTCGTCCGGCGGTCACGTGACATGCCCGCCGGAAGAATATATCCCGCTCTATTTGTCCGGTTGCGTAGACAATGCCTTTTTAATAGGGGATGAGTCTAGTTCAATAATAAACATAATTAATAAAGTAGACCTTTGATGTTAATGAAAAAAATTATGCCTAAATTTAAAAGATTTACAAATGCAGTTTAATGTAACATTATGCCAAATTATGCCCAACTTGTACTATAGGCTGGAGACAATGTCTCCTCTGCTCTTATATTTATAATTACATAATTATCATTACTTTTAACTAAAATCCCCGAAATGCCATTTATTTTATTTTAGCACCCCCAACAAGTGGTGTGAGCAGCCCAGGTTGGAAAATACTAGCTGGACCAGCAGTCACTAGCCTATTAATTTTAAAATAGGTACTTCGATACTCCATCGTGCATACGTCCTGCTCATGTTGAAAAATGACACAAGAAACGTTTGTAGCAACATAACATATGGCTCCTGAAAATCTACTTTATTTTTTACGTTTTACATCAGTTTTCTAATAATATGTTAACATGTCAACAGTGACCTAGGCCTAGAGTGCATATTTTTCAAAATAAATATCCTTTTTACAGTATGGTGGTTTTTTGTGACTGGCAAAGCATTTATGATTTACATTGATATATCAGTATGTTTAATATATTTAATTAAGGTTTTAGCGATATAATATAGGCCTACTGATTCATTCATTCAGAAAATGGAATACTTGAAAATGTCAGCAGTCACCTGCGTGCCCCCCCACACCCTAATAGGTTGTCGGAAATGGCTCTTATCATCAATTTAATTTTGAGAAATTTTAAATGTTCACCTTTAAAAGTCTATGAAAATCTAATTCACTTAATTAGAAATATTTTTAAAAATTAATACAACCCAAAAATAATAAATTAAAGACTTTTGTAGTAACCCGTTCTTTAAGGAAAGTAAAGTGACCATTTTTTTTTCAAAATTAAAACCAAGACATTTTTACTCAGCAGTAGTGGCAGTACTGGTTTCAGCTCACTACTACAATTAAAACAATTTGAATTACATATCATACCGTAATTATAATTAAGACAAAGGTCCAAAAACCGGTAATTGTAATGCCCTGCTGGTAAAAACAGCAGGAATGGTCACATTATTGCGCTTTTAAATTAAATAGTATCTATATGAATGCCATGCAGTTCACTTTGCTATTGTTTTGTGTTAGACTGAATTAGAATTGGTATTTTGTTGTCATGTGTGAAATGTGTGTAGGTAGATTTTTTTAAAATGCGCAGCCTAAAGTCAAAGTTTACAACAAGGCAAGGAAAGGCGGCTAACTAAACTTAAACAAACTAAGACATTCCTTTCAATACTTCCACTTTATTCGAATTTACTTTGTACAAAATGATACTACTATAATCTTTATATCAATTATTTTTCTATACGCTTATACTTTGGACCCACTTTAAAATTTAATCACCATATATTTTGGATTTTTGTTAAAATACTTTCCGAGATTCTCCGCTTTGCATTTAGTTTAGATACATGAAACATTTCAATTAGGGTGGAATCGATTCCTTACTATTGGTATGGAAACGTAATGAACTTTGTTTTTTTCTAAAACCTTACTAAATGTTAAAATAAAACAAAACAAAAACGTTGAAAATATTTAAGTACGCATGACTTTTCCACCAAGTAAAATAAAATAATTGTGAATTAATAAATTCTTTAAAAAAGGAAGATAATATGCGATATTAAGCCTATAAATAAGTATAAAATTGTAATAAATTAATTAAATTACAATATCCTTTTTATAGTTAAATTAATCTAATTAAAGTCAAGATCCATGAAATCCTTGTACAATATGCATTATTGTAATCATGGGCCATATGGGCAGAAAAATGCAATTTTCAAAATTAAATAAGACCTGGGACCAGAGACGTAGTTAAGGAGGGCAGTTGGACAGATATTCCCGGTTGCCAGCTAGTAAGGGGCGCCACAATGTGCTTTGATATTATTTATTGATGAAAATGATGGGTTTGAAAGTTGCAAAAAGAAAAGGGGCGTTTAAAATGAATCTTGTCCCCGGGCACCAAGCACTCTAGCTATGGCTATGCCTCTGCCTAGGACTGCATATGTTTATTATGTCAATCGAAAGGATGGATTAAATTAACATTACTAGTACATTGAAATTAATTAATGATAATGAACATCTATTATATTTTTGACTGGGCTATTTAATCGTTCTATTTCTATCATTAAAAATAAAAGCGCTGAAATAAAAATAAGAAAAGTACTTTTGAATTAATACAATTTTGATATTGTATTCATTCTTTTATTTATTTTTTTATACGTGTGAATGCTTAAATACCTTTAAAATGCAATATTAACCTTCTGAATAAACAAATTAAAAAAAAATATGCACATAGAGCCCAATGTGAATGTAGGGAATTTTAATTTGCTTAGTAGTTAAAATCGTAAATTGATTTGCTTGGTATCGATATCGACATGAATAATGCGCCTCTCTTTTAAATGAAACGGAAACGGTGAAAATAATCGGGTATTACCGTTATAAAATAATACCACAATTAGAAATAGTTAAATTCAAAAATATGGATACAAATTTCAGATTTATTATTGAAATTTAATATCATTAAGATTATCGTTAAACTATTTCACGCACTTTCAAATAAATTAACGAAGTAAGAGTTTTTATTGTTAATCTTATAGGTTACATTTAAGCAGTTCAACTAAACTAAATAAATTTAAACACAATTATAATAATAATATGTTGTAAATATCATCAATTTCAATATTTACAGACCAGGACATTTTTATGGACACGTTAAATTAAAAAAAAAATAAAACAATGGACAACTTTTTTTTTAATATCCGTAAATCTTTACGTGAGGGTTTTATGACATAATGCCATATTTAAATTTAATTATAACGATTCATATGCCTAATGTAAATTTAACTTGTTGGTTTACTCTATAGTTTAACATCAGGGTCAGGGACGTTATTTTAGCCCCCCCCCCCCCCCCAACATCAATTTTTAATAAAACTTGTCATATTATGATATATTATGTTTTCTATTGTTAATTTTAAATAATCGAAGAATTTTCTTTCTTTTTTTTTTACTTTTTGCTACTTTTTATTTTACGCTTTCCTAAACACTGATACCAAGTACAATTTGTTTCCTACCAAATCAATTATCCACCCCCCACCCGCCCCGCCCTCCACGACGTGGCATCCTTGATTGATATCCTCACCAAAGTCGATTTTTCTACCGACAATCAAATGATAGAGATATGAAAAAAAAAGCAAGAAAGAGTGACAAAATACAAGTTTCAATCAGAGGCGTAGCTAGAGTGTTTGGCGCCCGGGGACAAGATTCGGGGCCGGGGACAATATTCATTTTAAAGCGCCCTCTTTTCCTTTTTTCAACTCTCAAACCCATTATTTTCATCAATAAAATAATACCAAGGCACATTTTGGCGCCACTAACTAGCTGGCGCCCGAGTACATCTGTACCCCCTGCCCGCCTTACGTACGCCTCTGGTTTCAATATCAATTTATAACATTTCTGTTTGTTTTTATTTTTCTTGTTTTTAAATGTCATCTTTAAGTTTTTTTACGCATTCTTAAGGGCAGGTTAAACACCAAAATTGAAATAAGGGAATTTGACAATTTTTTTTTGTTTCAGTTGATTTATACTTCATAGATAAATGGTTTTCTAATATTACGTTTTTTACCAAAAAAGAAAAGATTTTATGGGTTTAACCTGCCCTTAACGAGAAGCCATTTCACTTTTTAGCTTGGTTGTAAAGCAAATTTTTTTTTTTTACTTAGCTCAGCTCCAGCTCCGTTTCGGACAAATGTTTATTAGCTCCAGCTTCCGTAGGATTACGCCAATTAACCGGTAGATTGTAATGAATCAGCTTTTATGAAAATGCATTTAACATGTCAGATTGAAATCTAGGACAGGGGGGCTCAAGCCTGTGGTCACAGGATGGTCCGTGGCAGGGACGGCCAACACTAAAAGCATCACGGGCTACTGTAAGAGCGAGAAACCTGACATTAGACCTAACATTAAAAAAATTTTTAAGAAATTTAAAAAAAAAACCACACTAAATCAAATGCTCTATAGAAATATTTATCCATTCTTAATGCACACAATAAACAAATACATTTTAAAAAAGACGTAACTGATGTGTCGTTATTTAATATTCTCTGTCACTCATCTTTTTAAATCGATTACTTTGTCGTTTGAAAGAAGAACGAATACGTTTACTTGCGATAAATCAGACTTTCTTCGGGGGGGGGGGGGGGGGCCGCAATATTTGATGAGGTTGACGGTAACGGGGAGCTAAATGTCATTTGTAATTTTGTTATATGCAATAAAATACTTTATTCTAAGAGGGGTTAAAAGGACCTTATAGCTGAATCGCTAAGGGTTTCAGACGGAATTGTACCAAATTATGTATATGTAAACACCCCCCCCCCCACACACTTCTTTACACTCATATTAAAAAAATAAATGAATATATATAATATATATATACATACATATACATATATATACACACATATATATATATATATATATATATATATATATATTGTGTATGCTACTGTGCGTAATCAGTGTGTACAAAAGTGACTCCAAAATAACTTGACACTGGTCAATCTGAAGTAGATTTTGTCGATGACGGACAGCACTTCGTGGTGGCGATCAGAGGTCAGGGGTGAATTTCCAGTCTCCTGTGCAAGGCTCTAATGTTTTGGAATCAGGATTTAAGTGCTCGCTTCTCTTATTCACCCATGTGTTGAAATAGTGTTTTGCATTACCCCTCTTAAATGAAATAGTAGCTCTATAATTTATTTATGATACAATATGCAATTTTGAATTCCAAACGGCATTTTAATGCAAAATACAAAAAAATAATCGATGGCCGCTTCACCGGCCAATACGGTTTTCGGCTCAACGTTAGATTTTTTTATCATTGTAATGTACATAAACCTGTCAAGTTAATTTTAGACTCCCCGCATGTTCCTACAACCACCGTGACACAGATAAGCATTTTATGTAGAGTATTCTTCCATTTCTATCGTTCTTTCTCTGAAGTAAAAAAAAAAAAAAAAAAAAAAAGACCAAACAGTCTTTTCGTAAGGATTCAAAGTCCTAGGTTTTGAAAACTGTCAGCAGTGATTATAAAAAAATACCACACTTGTCTGATCAAACATAATATGCAGGAAAATGGCATATAAGCTCTGGCAAGTTAAATTATTACTGAATTGATGTAACTGTATATATGCGATAATATGTCTGTTCGAAAATGATTGAGGCGCTCGAAATTACTAAAGAGGCGCATAGAGTTTCGAGAATTCAAATCCTTTTTATAAGGATATTCATGTTGCGTGATACATGGTTCTTAGTACATTTCATGGCAGAGGCGTAGCGTAGGGGGAGGGGGTCAGGGGGGTGCAGATGTACCCGGGCGCCAGCTAGTTAGGGGCGCCAAAATGTGCTTTGGTATTACTTTATTGATGAAAATAATGGGTTTGAGAGTTGAAAAAAAAGGAAAAGAGGGCGCTTTAAAATGAATCTTGCCCCCGGGCGCCAAGCAATCTAGCTACGCCACTGCTTCATGGTTCATATCCAGTTTCATTAAAAATAGCCTGTTTGTTTAAATTTTAAAAAATTGACAATTTGTAATATTTTATTTTTTTTTAGCTTGGCTCAGTTTGATTTTTTTCACAGCTACAGCTGCGGGCACAAACATCCTGGTTACGGCTCCAAGCTACAGCTGCGGGAACAAACATCCTGGTTACGGCTCCAAGCTACAGCTACGGGCACAAACACCCTGGTTACGGCTCCAAGCTACAGCTGCGGGCACAAACATCCTGGTTACGGCTCCAAGCTACAGCTGCGGGCACAAACATCCTGGTTACGGCTCCAAGCTACAGCTGCGGGAACAAACACCCTGGTTACGGCTCCAAGCTACAGCTGCGGGCACAAACATCCTGGTTACGGCTCCAAGCTACAGCTGCGGGCACAAACATCCTGGTTACGGCTCAAAGCTACAGCTGCGGGCACAAACACCCTGGTTACGGCTCCAAGCTACAGCTGCGGGCACAAACACCCTGGTTACGGCTCCAAGCTACAGCTGCGGGCACAAACACCCTGGTTACGGCTCCAAGCTCCAGCTGCGGGCACAAACACCCTGGTTACGGCTCCAAGCTCCAGCTGCGGGCACAAACATCCTGGTTACGGCTCCAAGCTACAGCTGCGGGCACAAACACCCTGGTTACCGCTCCAAGCTACAGATGCGGGCACAAACACCCTGGTTACGGCTCCAAGCTATAGCTGCGGGCACAAACACCCTGGTTACGGCTCCAAGCTCCAGCTGCGGGCACAAACATCCTGGTTACGACTCCAATCTCCAGCTGCGGGAACAAACACCCTGGTTACGGCTACAAGCTACAGCTGCGTGCACAAACACCCTGGTTACGGCTCCAAGCTCCAGCTGTGGGCACAGACACCCTGGTTACGGCTCCAAGCTACAGATGCGGGCACAAACACCCTGGTTACGGCTCCAAGCTACAGCTGCGGGCACAAACACCCTGGTTACGGCTCCAAGCTACAGCTGCGGGCACAAACACCCTGGTTACGGCTCCAAGCTACAGCTGCGGGCACAAACACCCTGGTTACGGCTCCAAGCTACAGATGCGGGCACAAACACCCTGGTTACGGCTCCAAGCTACAGCTGCGGGCACAAACATCCTGGTTACGGCTCCAAGCTATAGCTGTGGGCACAAACATCCTGGTTACGGCTCCAAGCTACAGCTGCGGGCACAAACACCCTGGTTACGGCTCCACTGCGCGCTTTGGTTCAAGTTTAACTCATTTACAATTCGACATCTCTTAAGTTGTGGTAATGAATATTATTTTCCTCGGAGGTGCCTTGCATCCCTGCTCCCTGTAAGCATATAACGATTAATCATGGCAAAATATTTCTTTAAATCTTAATCACCCAAGGAATGTTTTTTTGTTTTTAAAAAAAAAAAAGCATTTTAATTGTTTCGTGGTTAACACGGGAGATAAAAAAATATGCCATAAACAAGTTTGATCCGTCTTTTTAAAGCAGGCCATCTGTGTTGATGCGTATCCGGAAATTTGATCGAAAGAAATTTGGTCGACGGAAAATTGATCGACGGAAATTTGATCGAACGGAAATTTGGTGGAATCGTTTTTTTAATTTATACGTTAAAAGTTTGCGTCAAATTTCTTTCTGAACGCATTATTTTGTTTTACTATATAGTATAGTGCGTTCAAAAAGAAATTTGACAAATTTCCGTTCGATCAAATTACCGTCAATCAATTTTCCGTCGACCAAATTTCTTTCGATCAAATTTCCGGTAACCGTGTTGATGTACTCGTTGTGTCTTGAGCTGGACAATTAACATGTTTGAATGCACTCATAATTTAGCCTTTGTGTACGCATGAATGATTCATCTCTACACCTCAATCATTCTACAGTGGTGTAGCTCAAATTTTGCATATAAATCTTGAAGTTCGTGCTTTTAACTTTTTTTCAACAGACGTTTTTTTTTTTCAAATTTTATTTTTATAGTATTAAAAAAAAATAATAATAAAAGATTCAACTATTAATAGGAGGTGCCATGAAAGCAAGCCTTAGTCATAGTCTCTTTCTGCATGCATTGCTTGTGTCATTGGCTCGTGTCATTTGCATACAGGTGCAGGGAGGGGGGCTGGGGGGTGGGTGAAAGAGCGGTATGAAGTTAATTTCTTTCTTCACCTACAATGTGTTTATAAATAATCTCTATAAACAAAACTATGGCGGTGCTGTGTTTTGACTTTATGCGCGCCAACCAATCGAGCGCCCTGAGAGAAAGAAAGAAAGAGAGAGAGAGAAAGAAAGAAAGAGAGAGAGAAAGAAAGAAAGAGAGATAGAAGGGGCGAAAGAGAGGGAGGGGGGGGGAGATATATGAAAATTCAATCAATTAAGCATTTGCATTAATTGTTAGCGTTTGACCGAAAAAATACAGAGCTACGGCAAATTTTATTGTTACAGTCGTTATTAGTATTATTATTATTAGTTGTCTTATATAGCGCGATACCCCAGCCTAGGGCTGGGCTCACCGCGCTGTACATAAAAATATTACACAACGTCAGGGCATATTCAATGTTCATTTCAGGCAGTTTGATTATTTTGGGGGGGGGGGGGGGAATGGGGGCGCTCGTTGTTATCTTGCGTTTTATCTTCAGGTTTTCCCCTTTCTTTGTTTCGCTCATTTCCAACGTGAGAATCAACAAATATATGTGCTCGTAATACACATTGTTACTCTCTCACACAAATCGTGTCCGTAAGCAACGGGTCAGAGTTCAACAGTTTTATTACACATAACAAACACCAAAAAAAAAAACCACTTTAAGATTGTTCAACACAACTACCGCACACAGAAAGAGGCCTAAGGCCAAGCTTTGAGTGAGTACTTCTCGTCAAAACGTAAATAGATCATTGTTTCAACGAGCATTCCCTAGTGACAACACCCATGTTCATCCCATCCTGAAACTTTCAAAGGTTTGATTCAGGTTCCCCAACAAAGTAGCAGTGAGTTAAATGAAACGCTTCGAGTGGGCATTCTAATTAGAGAGGGAGAGAGAGAGAGAGAGAACGCGTTGACACCAGTGTGAGCGGTTGATGTAGCAGCCGAGTCCACACGTGACGCGAAAATGCAAACTTTCAACTTTAAACCTGTAGTTAGCCTGAGAGCCCCACACTGTTGGCTCACAATGCAGGAGTGGCTCCGTGAATGTTAGTTCAAATGTATTTTAGTTCATTTGAATCTGAAAAGAGCCGCCGCCCTGTTTGAAAAGCAATGGGCGGCTCTAAAGCTATTACACAACGATAATGAATTTTGTGTCTTTTATTTTATTTTTTTTGTTTGTTTGTTAAAAACATTAATTAAGTGATTTAACTGTATTATTATACATGATTTTAATTTTTTTTTAAAAATTAGTTACCATTCCCATAATTACCATTCCCATAATTACCATTACCATAGTTACCATTCCCATATTTACCATTCCCATAATTACTATTCCCATAATTACCATTCCCATAATTACCATTCCCATAATTACCATTCTCATAGTTACCATTCCCATAGTTACCATTAAATGAAAAAAAAAAAGATGCCTTTTATGATCCTTCTAAAAATAAAAACCCATAAATATACATCAATTTGAAAAAGCGTATGTCATGAAAAGTAAATTTAAAGAAAGTTACATACATATTACATGTAAACAAAATTTCATCAGAAACGCTATATGGTATCTCAAAAAGCGTTCCTTTGTCTCGGTAGTCTGATTATGTGGTTAGAAATATCCTTTAATTTAAAAGCTATTTGACTGTATTATTAGAGCATGAGACATCTCAGGTTAAAATATTTAATTAAGAGCAATTGGTTCTAAAGAACAAAATCTCTTTTATTTAAAGTTTAAAAAAAAAATATTGATAAACATCTTTAAAGAAAAATGCGAAAATACCATCAAAATTTAATTTAAAAAAAAACCTTTTAAAATTCCATAAAAATTAAATGTTATGGTGCCGTTGAAAAATAAATACAACAGTGTTTAATGTACAATGTGGAATAAATATGCTTTTCAATACCGATATTGCAGATCGTTCGGTGAAAATATAATTAATTAAAATTAATGACTAGAGACATTTATGTCCACTTCACACGATCAAATTTTCGTCGATGTGTTTTTTGAACGGTCAATGTTGTAACACAAAATAGTGCGTTCAAAAAGAAATTTGACGAAAATTTGATCGTGGGAACTGAGCAATAAGAAAATTATCATTCCAAATTTGAACACACTAGGTGTAAAAGATACCAACTATTGTTGTTGTAGTAGAAGAAATCATTAAATATGCACAGTTAAAATATACCACAGAATTTGAAAACCAATAAAGAAGACTTGCACTTTTATGAACTGGGCTAAATAGGTTTACGAAAACCAGAGCGCCGTGAGCATGCTAAAGTAGCATGGATACCAGCGCTATATAAATATCCAATCAATCAATCAATCATGCATATAAATACATTAAATACAAGTCAAAGTTTTGTGTGTAATGTTGGTGTGCAATATTGGTGCGCAATGTTGGTGTGCAATGTTGATTCTTTGGATGCAGTTCTTCAATCTTTTAAATTAATTTCCTTTGTAAAAGCGTAAAAAAAAAATATTTCCTAATTTATTACTTAAAATGATTTTGACCTGGGGTTAAACTTTTGAAGCATATCTTAATCTGATTTTGATTTTTAAAAAAAAAAAAAAAAAAAAAAAAAAAAAAAAAAAAAAAAAAAAAAAAAAAAAAAAAAAAAAAAAAAAAAAAAGAGAGATGTCATGCAACTTTTAAATAAAGAAGTCTCTTATTTTATGAACACCGAGTCGATTTTGACGGGAAGATTAAGAGAGGGAACATAATGCAAGTTTAAACAAACAGCAAGTAATGTATAATAGCTGTTTTGTAATAAAAGCATTGCTTTGTCCTTACTTATTATTAATGCCATGGACTGTAGATTTCTTATTGGTGCGAGATACGTGCTGAAAATACAGCTAGCACTGGCGGGCAGAAGTTCGATAATGTTTAACAAAATTGGAAGCATGCGTCAAAACATTAAATTTACGGAAAAATTTTTAACAACTTGAATTTTAAACACAATTATACGCTTAATATCCAATAGAAGGAGTTTGACTTTCAAATACAATGTTAACTCAGTAGTAAAAAGTTTCAGCACCTTGGGGTCCATTAGCTCCCTGAGCACTGATATAACTGACTAGTTACTTGGAAACATTTTGATAAAAATAATAATACTGGGTTTTATATGGCACTTTCGTTAACTGAAAAATTGTGCTGTATGGAGTGGACGAAGGAACGGTGGCCCAGTTTTCTTTGATAATTTAACGTAGTGATCTCATTTTCTTGAGGGTGTAAATTAAAAAAAAAAAATGTTCTCCAATTTGTTGATCAGCTTAAAAGTTCGTTATTGGTGTGAGCTAAGTGAATGGAGCATTGGGGACAGATCCCCATATATTAATATGGGTGGAGCAACCCACTTTCATACATTATATGTCATTATATGCAATTTTGACTCATTAGTTTTCAGTCATGTCAGTGCCTTCCGGTAACACCGACAACGTCTTGACTTATGAAGTCAAATTTCGGCTAGTGGTGAAAGGATAAAACTTGCTTCTCCGAAAGTCTACTGAGATTAGGTTACTCCACGACTTTAAGCCGAACATTTAACTATATTCAGTTTTTTGTTTGTTTTGTAACAATCTCTACTTCGGATGCTAAGGATGTGCAGATTTTGTAACACCACATCAAAGGAATTTCTAGTTAAATATTATAATGCATTACAAGCCCAAAGAACAGGACCATTGAAAAGGTGTTTGGCGATGGTCTATCAATTCCATTCTCCTGGTGATGGCTGGAGGCTCCATTTCCTGAATAGTAGCAGAAAGGGATAACACAAAATGAGCCAAGTCAACTATCTGGAATTCTGTTCTTAAAATCAAGAATTTTATTGTGTATGAAAATGATTTAAAAAAATTAAAACTGAAACAATTAAAAGAGTCTTGGAGTGCGATAAAACTTTCAAGTAGATTTATTACACACAAACAATATTGTTAATAAAACACTATGGGTTCAGCTTTAATGAGGATCAAACAGAATACATATCCAAAGCTGAACGTGTGTTGTATTATTTACACAGATTGCTTGTGTCTAATTCACCTAAAACTGAAACACAAGTCGTTAGAATATGACTCAATAAAAAAAGAAACCTCTCGTAGTATTCATTCGAGACATTGTGCGTTTCTCATTTTGCTGATTCTTTATCATTTTTTTTTGGCAAATGCAACACAGAGATAGTGTTATCTTTGGCCTGGTTTGGTGTTTTCTAAGAACAGCATAAAGGTCAACGTTAAGATTGGGGCCAATGGTTTAAAATTTGACAGCTTGCGCCGCGTTTTAAAAGTAAGTCACTCTCTTGAAATAAATTCTTCTTCTCTACCCCTGATACGTAAAAAGGAGGAGGGGGGGGGCACACCGCAACGTCTTTGGGATCCAACACTGCGTGCAGTCCTGAAATAAAATATATTAATTTGTGGAGCTTACTTACCGCAGGGGATACCTCTTGTAAGTAATTCTTTATATTCATGTGTTATCTGAAATAAGTATTAGGTCATTTTGAAGGGAATCATAGAACCAATAAGGAGTCGTTCGAAAATTACGTCACGCGCGGGGGAGGGAAGGGGGAGTAAAAATTTGTCACGTCACTTGTTTAAAAAAAAAATCTAACATTTTCTAAATTTTGAAAAATATTTATTTATGTCATTTTAAAAACATTAATTTGAGGTCGATATTTCCTCAGGTATTCTAGGTACTATGAACTCCGTCGCTCACAACTTTTGCGCATATCGAAAAATGACGCAAAAACTGTCGTGGTCATTTTACATTCGGCTTGTGGATGACTTCGTTGTTTCACGTCACAGTTTTCGAATAATACCACATCTTAATCCATTATGGGGAAATGTCTAAAAAATAGAATAAAATCTTAGTTTATTTATTAAAATTTTATGTTTTGATTTTTTTAGATGTGACGTGACACGGGGGGTTGGGGGGGGGGGGGTTTTAAAGAATTCGTGACGGGGGGGGGGGTCTAAAGTCTGAAATCTTGAAAACATTAAAAGACCCTAATGGCCATTTTTCTGTCAAGTTTTTATGAGCTGAGTAAAAAAACCAAAACCAAAAAAAAAAAAAAAAAAAAAAAAAAAAAAAAAAAAAAAAAAAACCCAGTTTAAAAACAACCTGCAGTGGTTATAAGGTTAGGGAATTCATCTTCTGTCAAGTAACATTTAGTAGATGGGCTTTTACGCCATGCCGGCGCCATTGTTTAACGGGCTATAACAAGTATGAAAAAAAAATGAGAAAAAAAAAATAAAATAAAAAGGATCCCACAAAATGAAGTTGAATGAACCTGTAAGACTCACAATGTTTAGAACCTCCGGCTTCCTACTGTCGCACGTTGTCCCCTTCAAGCAGACGGCGTATCTCTCGAAAATACTACGGATACACAAAGGGGGAAACATCAGACAATAAAATAGTATGAGCTTATCGCTTGCCGTATGTTGTTACCATTACACTTTACCAACCACAGGACGGTGTGTAACTAAAGATTAACGAACGACTCACGGACAGAAGGTCTTCTCCCTGTCCTTGGTGTGTCGGCTGTGCTCCTTGGTGGTGCTCTTGTGAACTTCATGGACGTACGTGTTGTTGCACACGCTGATGTGCTTTAAACACGACGCGTGTTCATTAGACGACACTGGCGAATGCAAACAGAAAAAAAAATGGACCTTGGAGTTAACGCCTCAATGGTTTATAACACTTAACAAATTTGAAGCGGGAAAAACAAGAAGATGGACACGCACCAAACGTTTTAAGCGGCATTATTATTATATAAATTAGGAAATTAACGGAATAAAGTATGAAAAAGAAAGAACCAACAAATTAATAAACGTGTAGACAGGAAGCCTCCTTCAGCGTACAAACAACAGTAAAAACCAAACTTTAAAAAAAAAATAATAATCTCAAAATTTAACTTGCTAACCTCTCGTATACTATATTGCAGTGAAGTGTTAATTTTAATTTTCATTTATTTTATTTTGTTTTTAAAGTTTTTTTTTTTTTTAATGTCGAAGAAGGCGTCTTGTCGACATTTCCTTTCGTTACGTCCATTTTGTTCAGTTGATCCCATAACTTTGTTACGCTCAACCAGAGATGTAAGCATTTGGACTCCTAATGCACCAATCCAATCAGTAAGGGATCAACATTACAATAAGCATTATAATTACCTTCTTCAACGTGGTTGTGCTTATCTACAGAAGGAAGAGAAAGAAAAAACAAAAACATGCGGGGGAAATTATCCCCCTGTTAGATAGCGATCTAACTTGTAAAAAAAAGAAAACAAAAACAAAAACTTTGTTAATTAAAATTATTTGATCGTTAAAAAAAAAATATTAACAAAAATACTTTCTTTTAAAGACGAGTTTAAACGCACTAAAAAGTATTCTATATAATTTATAAATAAATAAATAAATAAATATATATAATATATTCAATTTCTTTAAATGCATTATGTAAAAAATGCCTCAGGTGATGTGTATAACATCAATCTATATAGCCAAAGAAATCAAGTTAAATATAAAAGAAACTTTAATATTTTCTTTCTTTCTTTATTTAATTTAAAAAAAAAAAAAGAATTATTTTGGGACTTTCTTTAGAAGAAAACAACAACAACAAATAATTTCCTCTCACCCAATGCATCGTGTTTGGAGGATTCATCTTCTTGAACTGTAGAAAAGAGAAATGACGCAATGAAAGAAATGACGCAATTATAAATAACAACCGTTTCAAAGTGAAACCAAGGGATCTAACAAATGATTAACTTTTTTTAAAGCCTATTTTGCAATACTTTTTACTTAATACCAGTCGTATTCACCTGTTCATCATGTGCGTATCTTGAACAGTGTCATTATTGTATTGCCACTAAGATTTCTCTGAAGCATTTTTTTTTTATATCTATGTTATCCAATTGAGCAAAAGAAAGATAGTGTGATATTGTTTAAATTTAAAAGGAAAACTCACTGGAAATAAACGTTTCATGATTTTTTTTTGAAAAATAAGATGAATAAACCGTAGCTCCCCCCCCCCACACCCCATCCCCCGCACCCGAGAACTACATGTTCTCTGTCTCCCCTCCCACTCACCACCTCACTCGTTTGGTTTAAAATGGCACACCGACTATACTTTTAAGGTAACACGTTGCAGACGGGCTTCGGATTTGATTGTGTCAGTTAAGGTGGAGGGATATAGAAACAGTACCAATAAGCTACAGAGAAATCTTCACATCTTTCAGAAATAAGGTATAACATCTACAGAGATTAAATATCACCACCCTCCCCCCCCCCCCCCCCAATTTAGATCAACATTTTGTGAAATACAAATAAAACTATGAAGAGGATCTCTATTTTGAATAGGATCTATTGTGAATCTATAATTAATAGATGTGTTTAACCAGTGCTTTACGAAACCGGTGACATCTGACTCATAACATTAAAAAAAATAATTGTCCTGTTGTGTGGCCACAGCTGCAAAGAGGATACAAATTAGGTGACTAATCGACTAAGGTACTTAGAAAGTGGGAATCATCTTAAGGTTAAATTAAGAACTGAGTTCATTAAAATACAAAATAAGTTGAAAACCCTTGTGGGTGAACGGGTAAACCCAATGGGGGTAAAAATAGAATCAATAATTAATTGTTCAGACTTTCAACAAAAAAAAAAAAAACAAACAAAAAACAAAAAAAATCCCATTAAAATACATTTCATATTGACCCCCCTTCCCCCCCCCCCCCAACCTCCCCAATGTTTTAAGCCGTTAAAATGTATTTAAATTTAATCCTTGTTGATATCTAAAAATAATATTTGACGTCATTCATTAACACCTCAGTGTGTTTCATAATAACACGACAACAATTAATCGGATCTCCCTAACACAACACCCCCGCCGCCCCCCCCCCCCACGCACACACAAAAGTAAAACAGAAAGAAAATATTTGTAGTTTTACAGTTAAAAAACCCAACACAATTAAAGGGAATTTTTAAGTGTCCACTTTTGTAATTGCAATTTTTCGTCTATATATAAAATAAAAAAAAAAAAAAAATAGACATATTGAAAATAGATTTCAAAAACTATACTAAACGTCAGTTCACACGATCAAATTTTCGATTATACATTTGATGCAATTTTTGTATGAAGCCTTGTCACAACTTTCAAATTACTATTTGTTCAAATTCCAATGTTTGTCCAAAAAAAAAAAAAGAAAAAAAAAAAAAGAAAGAAGAAAAGAAACCACGCTCAAAATAGTGCGTTCATACAAAAATTTGAAGCTAATTTGATCGTGTGAACTGACCCTTAGACATTTTAGCCTATCTCACCCATTCTAATAAATAAATGAAATGTATAATTATTATTTTTGTTTTACAAAATGAACCTAAACTCTTTGGCGTAGCAAGGGTTAATGACGCCCGGAGTGGGTCAATATTTTTGTTCCCCTCCTCGCCTTAAAACGAAAAAAAAATACTCTTGGAGGGCCAAGATGTTTGCCGCCCCCACCAAGAAACCCGCCACCTAATATAAAGCAAAAAAATTGCATCCCGAGACTGAACAACCCCTCTACCCCTTTAACCCCCACCTTCCTACGCCCCCTACCTAAACATCCTAAAACTTGCAAAATTTTCATGAACACAAAGTGTACCAACCACATCTAAGTCCTTTGCGGTTGAGTTCCGAATAAACGGTTTCCAGTATCTCTTGTTTGGCTCCGCCTCCCAGGTCACAGTCAAGCTGATCGACACACCACTGCAGACGCCCATAGACCCTTTAACAGATAATAATACCATTTCAGTAAGATCTGGTAATGAAATATCAATGATCAACAAGGTTTGAATGACACGCCGGTTCCAAATGGCAGATCGCTTAACTTAATGTAGGTATAGACACGACTGTGGACATGAGTCAAGAATCTAATTAAAGTCTCACAAAATGTGAGAATTTGAATGATATTGAATATGGTCAAAATTAATTTACATTTAAACAAAAATATTCTTTTAAGTTGTCAACTTCTGTTGATTTATTAAAAAATATTTAAACTCATACTTATGATATTTGTAGTTAGTTATAGTATCAGTAGCATCCTTCCGTCGTCTTGAGACAATGGGGTAGTTTATTGAAACTTCCTGAAATGGTTCATGATCCTGGAATGACAGGACCGACTGCACCTCTCTCCCAGGAGAGCCTTGACGTCTGGTTAACTTTGGCCTGGCGTAACGCTATTTTGTTTGTCTGTTACAAGGACTTTGTTTCACGCACCTCCTGTCTGTTGGATTCCCACATACTCTGCTGTCTGGCAGCCGAAGAAATGATCAGCGTTGTTAACCAATTCAACAATACTTTCTTTGCTATCTGACCTATGCTTCTTTTGCAAACGTCCTTATAACGCAGCAACGGCCCTTCAATAAGCCTTGACTTCTCTTCCGATTCCCCATACGGCAGGTCTTTCGGTATATAACCTCCCCACATTCTCATTTCATGGCATGATCATGGAAGCCGATTATTCATACGAGCGGAGAATATGCTGCCCATTTAGGTTTCAGAATTACTGTGTTAGGCACTTCGTCCTGCCAGGCATTGCTTAGGACGAGCCACGGACATGTAAAGGTGGAATATGTTGATTTTCTGCTTAGTCCTAGCGTATGTGATGCGCACTTCACTGCCACAGTAAGGATCACTAAGCTCACATGCCTGATAGACGCTGTCAAGAAGGGGGCTCAATCTTTTGAAGCCAGTAGGATAGCCACAACTGAGACACGCAAGCTAGCCCGAAAGTGCAATACTAAATCACGGACTGCAGCAACTATCCCCCCCCCCTGCCCGAGATGCCAGAGATTATTCCGAGCACATATCGGACTAGCAAGCCACCTACGACCTCACCGTAACCCACCCTCCCCCTATAACCGGATGACTGGGTGGCCCTAGTTGATGTTGACGGACGAACAACAACAACAGACGCTTAGTTTTGTGCTTTCAGTGAGTTTAGGCCAAAGCTGCTGCTGCTTTTTTTGCGATCCTGATGTTCACCTCCTCCAATGTTCTGTAGATTAATGACGGCTTAATTACTCCATATTTTCCATATTTTTTAATCACTTTAAAGTACCTGCAAGTCTGGAGTCTCTCCCTCTGTTTTAGCGGCTCCGCTACGTCATTGAGGTAGGTTTGGTGACACGCTTGAAGGTTACACATGTCTGCACAATACAGTAAAATTGGAAGTGTAACAAAGTAGAGTATACTATATTAGTTGCATTTTCCCCGCTTTTTTCCCACCTCATTAAAAAATAGGACCCGTTATTATTTAAGAAAATAATGAATATTAAAGAGACTTAGCAGGTCAGGTGACAGATAGGGATTCTGTAATGTTCACCGACTTAGTGAACACAACCCACCCTCCCATTATAAACTGAAGAGTTGTGAAGAAATAAATTATATTTTAAATGTGTGAATATCGTTGTTAAGCTTTGAGTGATTTAAAAATAAAAAAAAACTAGTTTAAATTCTTACTGCATTGAAACCCTAAATCCTCAAGGTCTTTCTGGATGTGACCGGCTCTGTCATACCTGGCCTCCTGGGACAGACTGCTCGGCTCCAGCTCAATACAAGATATCAGGAGGTTAAACACTCTGTGGACGGTGACAACAAATGTATGATTGCAACTAAGCCTTAAAAGAGAAAGCCCCTGGAACGGCGATGCATTTTCAGCAAAAGGCAATTGTGTCTCCTTTAGAAATGAATCTTGAACAATTTAAATGCGTGCGAACTTACTCTTTACAAGTTATTACAAGTTATGAAAAAGGAATTATTTGATCTTCTTGGAGTGAATCCTTCTGAACCAATCATTGGAGTGAATCCGTCTGAACCAATCATTGGAGTATATTCGTCTGAACCAATCATTGGAGTATATTCGTCTGAACTAATTATTGGGGTGTATCTGTCTGAACCAATCATTGGAGTGTATATGTCATAAAAAATTATTGGAGTGTATCTGTCTGAACAAATTATTGAAGTGTATCTGTCTGAACCAAGCATTGACTTTGTCCAGCTGTATGCAACCTTAATTCGCAGTAGAAACCACGACAGTTGAGATTGTTAATATAAAAAAGAAAAGTATAGCAAGAAAGGCCCATAAAAAAATACTCGAATATTTGCGTGCAATAAAAGTTAATGAAAATTGTATTAAAATAAACGACTGTTATTTTTTTTTTTCATCCAATAAATTGAGGAAATATGTTCTTAGTATAGAATCCTATTATTAAATGGAGAATTATGCTTATTTATTAGGTTAAATTTAAAATAATCAAAATAAGAAAGAATCCAGCATTTTGACGGGTACTAGGTAGTATGACAATTAAAAAGAAATTGTAGCCCGCACCAAAACACAACTAAAAACAAAATGGTAAATTAATTAAAATAAATGAAATAAAATTGCAGTTGGGGGTTTATTTGCGTAGTAGAAAGTTGGAACCTGGTCATAGACTACCGTCTTTATTTTGTTTTCCAGCTTCAAAGGTATTAACTGTTATAAATAGCCATGCACATTTGTATATTATAGAGCTAGTTCTTTATTTGTTTCTTCTTTACCGGGTCACAACGATCCGAACAGTTGTAGCTGTAGATATATTCTATACGCCTTCACCCCAACTGTACAGTCGGATATTGCACAATGCAGGACATTGGCAAATTATTGATTGCGAAAACAACTATTGTCATATGACCTCAATGCTAACTATAGTAACAGATGGTTGGATTTATTGATCGGACCATAGGTGTAGGTTTTTGTTAACACACTTCTATGGTTAAGATGGGGGATGTCTGGGTAAAACCCGTCCTACTTATTTGGATGTAATATAAAGAAAAGGCTTTCTATATATATATATATATGTATTTCAGACGTGAGAACTCACTCGCAGACTTGTAGGCCGCCTATTCCATTGACGGCTGGCAGAATGGCCTGCTTGTATTCACACGCACACTGGTCTGCTTCCTTACTGCAATCTTCTGTATGCAAAGAAGACATATGGACACGTGTAAGATTATAGATGCCATTCTAATTTATAGACACGTTAATTTTTTTTAAAAATGTCTTACACTGTGCAGAGCACTTTCTAGAACTACAAATAATGAATGTGGGTATCTATTATTAGTGAATATTGATTTTAATTGTTGAATGTGTATACGTTGCTAATGAAGACGATATAGACGTCTTACCTTCAGAATCAGCACTTATAACAACCATACATGACGTCTTAAAAACTGAAGAAAAAATATATTATAAATGATTTTTAAAAAAAAAAAATTAGTGTACATGTTTGAAGATCAAAACAATAACTTCACACCCAATTCTTATGACTTAGTCAGCTTACAAACACTTTCAATTAACATCCAAAGAGAGAGACAAGTATGCTGAGTGTATACATAATAATATATACGTGTTATGTAAGTTCAATGAATGAGTTAGTACGCAAGGTGTGTACAGGAATGTCACACTGTGTAAAACAAAAGTGAATAACTCACCTATGAGAGCGAACAGTTGAGCGAGCTTGAACTTTGTGCTTGACGTCATTATCCACAGTGCTCACCGTTCGTTACACATGTAAGGCAAATGTTGATCGATAAAACAGCGCAACTGTAAGGTTGGGTTTAGGGTAATTAAATGATGGTGGTCTTTTGCGTTGATCTATAAAAAAAACACCCGGAAATATGACTAAATTACAGTTCGATCTAAAGTTCTATTTCTCAAGATGCCCCTTCAATTGACTCATCTTAACTTGACTCATTTCATCATTTGGGAAATTCCCGATTGTGTTGGGTGGTCAATACTTTGAGTGGTAAAAAACGTATATCGGGAAACAAAGGGACACAAAAAAAACACAAACTAAAAAAAAAAACCCAACAAAACTACATTCCCAATTTTGAAAAAAAAGAACAACACTCTCTCTCTCTTGCCACCACCTGCGTTTTCTCTGTGCACTTAAACGCTGAAGCTTTTTTTTTATCTCTTGACAGGTGCAAGCTCTTGTTTTATTCCTGGAAGTTTTTATTTTACGTGCACATTCAACACAGAGTTACAATCATACATCGTTCCATACCAAGAAAGAATATGTTTGTTGGTGTTGTAAATCCAAGGAAATCACTAATACGCGAACCAAATAAACAACGATTAAAACCTCATCTTGAGGCATGCTGTGTGTCATTATACTTTGTTGTGTGTAGAGATTTTTATTTCCTCGTACAATTTTGTGCTCATTGTATTTTGATATACAGTACCGGTACCAGCAAATCTGTAAGTTTATAATTTCAATCATATTTCACTTGCTGTTATTATTTAATTGAAGTTCACAAATTAAAAAGTTATTAATTGTAATTAGCTCTGGCCTTAATTGTCGTTTTATTTGTTATTATTTTTAACCTTTGGTATCTTCCTTTATTATGGACTGTTTTTAGAACGAGCCCTAGACAAAACAACAGAGATTAAATTCTCCATCTATAACGGTCCGTAATAGTGGTGAAAACACTACACATTATTTATTTATTTTTTTATTATAAGTTATTTTTGTATAGCAAAATTGCCTATACCAACCATCCGTCGAGGGCTCCAAATGTTTGCAGCTATTGTAAAAAGAACTTCAACTCGGGAGCTTTTTCTCTGTGCCAAAGGGTGACAGATTGGTATTGATGATGGTGTTGAAGGAAGCCACACCCTTCTGTTCTTAGTGACGTATCTTTTAAATGTCAACAAGTCATTGACACATGGGTGTTAAACAAGCCGGCATTTTGATTTTTTTTTAAAGTTAACACTTCACCAGCTGGGTCTCACTTAAGGAGAGAGGCTTTGTGTTGAACAAAGTAAAAAAAAAAAGAATATAGGTATGAACTAGTTTCATACGCTGCCTCTGTTGTAACAGACAAAAATATTTGGGAGAAAAGAAAAAGTCTCAGTAAAATTTTAGCCTTAAATTTTCCAATCCCTCCAAACACGACGAATGCAAATTAAGAAATGAAACAATTTTCTTTTGTGATGCATGGTTTATTAGTTAAAGACAAAATTCCCAAATGAAGAACATTTATAATTGGTTGGTCTTAAAAATGCAAGACTTTCCAATTGAAAAAAACAGTTTGATAGAAATATATATATTTTTTTAAATTAAAAAAAAAATTCAGATCTCCCTTAACATTAAATTGTTATTAGTAAGGAAAAATATAAATCCATTTTTTTAAAAAATAAACTTTTATAAATGTTATATATGGCACATACAAAAAACAACTAACAACTAACATAAATATTTATAAAACATTTAAGGTAAGCTTTGAAGTTAAGTTTCCTTAATGGATATTTATAACAATTCAAATTTTCCACCAATACAAAGTCTTCTCTTTTTAGCGAACATGATTTCATCATTCATAACTATGACACTCTAATAAAAACATGATTTCATCATTCATAACTATGACACTCTAATAAAAACATGATTTCATCATTCATAACTATGACACTCTAATAAAAACATGATTTCATCATTCATAACTATGACACTCTAATAAAAACATGATTTCATCATTCATAACTATGACACTCTAATAAAAACATGATTTCATCATTCATAACTATGACACTCTAATAAAAACATGATTTCATCATTCATAACTATGACACTCTAATAAAAACATGATTTCATCATTCATAACTATGACACTCTAATAAAAACACATTTCATGCATCGTTTTGCGGGCATAGACAATATTAAACATAGAAAGAGCAGCTAAATATGAAGATGTTCTTGTAATATAAATAAGTAACATATGATTTTTTTCCTTGTTGGATTTAAATTTCGTCTGTAAAATACATATACTTATAAGTTTGATTTCAATTTTTTCAAAAAAGTTATACAGAACGATAAGAATTCCTTCTACTACTTAATGTTTAATATTTTTTTTACCTTTAAATAATTTATTTAATTATTCAAACTAGTTTAGAAAATATAATTCTAAATAGAAATGTCATAAGAGGAGAATTATAGAGTAAATAGTTCATTTGAAAATTATCTGGTAACCCGCACTTACGAACGCACGTAGGCCCTTACGCAAGCACTTGCTCAACCACGTACGCACACCCACCCAAGACTCAATTGGAGCCATGATCCAGGACAAGCATATTAAAGACGTGTACACGCCTGGACACGCGAAGTGTGGCCTCACTAAGCGTTCATATTTTCCAGCTTCTCAAAAAAAAAAAGACTTCTACGCCAAGACTCTGCGTTAAAATACCGGCACCATCACACTAATAATGATGGTCGGCCATGATGGTGATGTAAATTGAATTTGATGGATGAATTTATTACACAGCAAGCCCCATGGCGACAAGCAGGAAGACAGCCGAAGCGGCCACCGTTGTGGCACCAGCGGTATTTCTCTGCGAAAATGTGAAATTGTCCAGCTCCGCTGCAAAATACAAACAAAGACTTGTGAGAAAACAAGGGATGTGAACAACGTATCAACTCATAAACTAATGAATGAGAGCATTAGGGATATGTTCATAAACAAATGAATGATAACATTAGTGAAATGCTCATAAACAAATAAATGACAACAGTAGTGATATGTTCATAAATAAACTAATGGCAACATTAGTAATAGGTTCATAAACAAATGGATGACAACATTAGTAATATTTTCATTTTTTTTAAAAAAATGAAATTTTTTCCACAGCATAAATATGAGTGAGATGATATCTCACTATTAAACTCGCCAATTGCCAAAACCAGGGGTGGCCAACATTTGCAGCAGGCGGGACAAATTTCAGAAATAATTTTTCCTGCCGGACCACGAACCTAAATTTTTTTTTGTTGATTAAAGTAAACAAGCAAAGTTGTTACAGCTTCGACCACATCGTCGTCACCCTTTATAGGTCAGATCATGGTCAAACGCTTGAGTGGTTTAAAGTAAACAAGCAACGTTGTTACAGCCTCGACCACATCGTCGTCACCTTTTATAGGTCAGATCATGGTCAAACGCTTGAGTGGTTTAAAGTAAACAAGCAACGTTGTTACAGCCTCGACCACATCGTCGTCACCCTTTATAGGTCAGATCATGGTCAAACGCTTGAGTGGTTTAAAGTAAACAAGCAAAGTTGTTACAGCCTCGACCACATCGTCGTCACCCTTTATAGGTCAGATCATGGTCAAACGCTTGAGTGGTTTAAAGTAAACAAGCAAAGTTGTTACAGCTTCGACCACATCGTCGTCACCCTTTATAGGTCAGATCATGGTCAAACGCTTGAGTGGTTTAAAGTAAACAAGCAACGTTGTTACAGCCTCGACCACATCGTCGTCACCCTTTATAGGTCAGATCATGGTCAAACGCTTGAGTGGTTTAAAGTAAACAAGCAAAGTTGTTACAGCCTCGACCACATCGTCGTCACCCTTTATAGGTCAGATCATGGTCAAACGCTTGAGTGGTTTAAAGTAAACAAGCAAAGTTGTTACAGCCTCGACCACATCGTCGTCACCCTTTATAGGTCAGATCATGGTCAAACGCTTGAGTGGTTTAAAGTAAACAAGCAAAGTTGTTACAGCCTCGACCACATCGTCGTCACCCTTTATAGGTCAGATCATGGTCAAACGCTTGAGTGGTTTAAAGTAAACAAGCAAAGTTGTTACAGCCTCGACCACATCGTCGCCACCCTTTATAGGTCAGATCATGGTCAAACGCTTGAGTGGTTTAAAGTAAACAAGCAAAGTTGTTACAGCCTCGACCACATCGTCGCCACCCTTTATAGGTCAGATCATGGTCAAACGCTTGAGTGGTTTAAAGTAAACCAGCAAAGTTGTTACAGCCTCGACCACATCGTCGCCACCCTTTATAGGTCAGATCATGGTCAAACGCTTGAGTGGTTTAAAGTAAACAAGCAAAGTTGTTACAGCCTCGACCACATCGTCGCCACCCTTTATAGGTCAGATCATGGTCAAACGCTTGAGTGGTTTTAAGTAAACAAGCAAAGTTGTTACAGCCTCGACCACATCGTCGTCACCCTTTATAGGTCAGATCATGGTCAAACGCTTGAGTGGTTTAAAGTAAACAAGCAACGTTGTTACAGCCTCGACCACATCGTCGTCACCCTTTATAGGTCAGATCATGGTCAAACGCTTGAGTGGTTTAAAGTAAACAAGCAAAGTTGTTACAGCCTCGACCACATCGTCGCCACCCTTTATAGGTCAGATCATGGTCAAACGCTTGAGTGGTTTAAAGTAAACAAGCAACGTTGTTACAGCCTCGACCACATCGTCGTCACCCTTTATAGGTCAGATCATGGTCAAACGCTTGAGTGGTTTAAAGTAAACAAGCAAAGTTGTTACAGCCTCGACCACATCGTCGCCACCCTTTATAGGTCAGATCATGGTCAAACGCTTGAGTGGTTTAATGTAAACAAAACAAAAACAACAGAAAATACGTATATTATTTTTTGAAGGCAATAAAACATAACCGAGAATCATATATATATTGAATGGCAATTAAAAAAAAAATATTTAAAAGTGCTGTGCAGAACTAAGTGCTTCGAAATGGATCTCGACTGATGTGGCATGACAAACAGTCTGCCAAATGAACATCAGTAACTCGTGTTCTCACTTGTGTTGTGATGTGCACCATACGACTAAAAAAGCTTTCCACACGCCTAAATGCTTCAAAAATAGCGAAACCATCGACAGAGCATGTTTGTAAAACGCAGGATATTTTTCCTTGTCCAAATACGTTTTATAGAACTCTTCCAAACAAACGTGTTGGAATATCTCCTTTAACTGCGCAACACATCACATTTCACAATGTTCCATTTGTAATCTTCCTGGTAATAAATTCACGTCTGTCGCAAATGGCGTTGCAAAAAAAAAAAAAAAAAAAAAAAAAAAAAAAAAAAAAAGAAAAAGCACATGATGGTTGTTTTTTTATATTTTAAAATCCTAAAGTCGGTTTTCAAATTCGAGGTTTAAGTCAGATATCAAATAAGCGTACTCATCCGCCGCCTCCAGTGTGACTTCTGGTTGCAACTGTTGTTCCCAAAGAGAAAGTTTCATTTGAAATGCAGACATTTAATACATCTTATCAATTAATTGATATTTCCCTTGTAGACGAGTATTAAGGTCATTTAGGTGGCACAGTTACATCGACCAGAAATGCAAAGTCGCAAACCCACTGCTTGTCTTCAAACTCTTGGATACTTATTGACTTGCTTGCAAAGAATGATTGTATTTCTTTCTGAAAATCAAAAACTATTTTCCCCCATTTTGGCATGGGTCAGCCATCTTACTTCTGCATAAAAATTTAACGTCATTATAATCTGAGTCCAAAGACTTTAGAAATTCTTGGAACTGTCGGTTATTCAACCTGTTCGACCTAATAAAGATCACTATTTTGAGGGCCACTTTCATGACATGGGCCATTTTGAGGGACTTCGAACATACATTCTCCTGATGAATAATGCAATACAAATTTAGCATTGAAGTATTACTTTGGAGGTCTCGTTTTAAATCAGTTTTACTAAACCTTCGTGTTTCCCAACAACTGCATGTAGCCCGCGGGCCTCGTGTTTGCCACCCCTGCCCTATACCAAGAAAGAGGTTCAGTTAGAAACAAACAATGGTAGTACATGTTTATTTGTCTTTTGCATATGCGACCATAACACATTGATCAAAAGTGACAAGGGCGTGGCATTGTCAATTCTTCTACTATTTTAAAAATGTAAATTAATAAATTATACATTTTAAATTAAACCCGTAAAACCCCCCCACCCCCCCCAATAAAATCTTATTTATTTATTTTCTACTCTGCCCGTATCAAAATACGATCATGGCTTACACTTAGCTGGTGTTTGAATATTAATTATTTAAATTCTAATTTTAAAAAATCATACTAAATACTTACGACAATCAAATCCGTGCTCTTTGACCCCTTGTCTGACCTGCGCTAACACTTGATTCAGTTGTTCCTCGGCTTTCTCGCCGCATGGGGCGTTGACCATGCACTTAAGAAACGTTTTTATAAACCTGAGCCATGAGAGGAAAAAAATCAGATACCGAGAGATTAACAACACCATGGCTAAACAAGGAGGACTGCAAATATAATCATTATAAAATCTGTTTGAAATATTCCAACTGAAGTCATTGTCCATGTCCGCTCCTCTGCTCACACTGGATTGGTAATCCATCAAACTCTTTCACACGTTTTAACACGTCGTACTATTCTTAATATCACTGAATAAACGCAGGTCCTTTTCATAATAATTATACTGTAACTTTAATATATAATTATATACACATGCTTTAATTTCCATGAACACAAGCATCCAGCGCAGCTCACTATCGGAGAGAAATAAAACACATCCTACTTCCCAGAAGTTCCACTCAAGACGTGCGCACCACGAAAACTTACGTGCCAATACCGTCAGGCAATACGTCACAATCAGCATAAAAATACGTCACTAAGTCAAGCGCGGGAAGAGCGTTCACTAACTAATAAAACTCCCAAACACACACCGCGCATAATCAACATAACATTCAGTCGTAACAATTATCAATGAACTCCCATACGCGACAATCCACTAAATTTGTCAAAACATGCATACAAGTAACGCACTTTATAAGAATCCAAATTAGTACCCCCCCCTCCCCCTCAAGGCTTACAGCCGCACATTTATTTCGCGCCCATGAACTAAATTAATATTATAAGGACCCACCCGCTTTTCCACAGCGTATTTTATTACACCATAAAATACCAACAGAAAACCCGATTTTCGTGGGGTTCGGTTGGGGTGGGGGTGGTAGGGGCCTGAAAATTAGATAGAATGTGTTGTCATCGGCAACGAGTCTATGTGCCAAGTTTCATCTCGATACGTTGACGGGACATGCTTTAGTTAGCCGTCCGATGATTTTGCCAGCCGGCCACCAACAAAAGCGAATGTAATATAATGGATGTAATTAAACTACCCCCCACCACCCGCACCTCCCCCCCACCCGCCCCTCCCAAAGTCGTATGGATAAAACCTTTATTAAATCTAATATCAAGAAAATGGGGCGATGGGACTGAAAAGTTGATAAAACATGCGTACATATAACCCTTATAGCCACCTTACAGCAGTTGCTTGTTTAAGTAAATCTACATGTGTCCACCTTGAATGTACATGTACACATAACCTACCCACAGGCTTTGCTTTGTTGCTGATTCTTGTCTTGAAGGAACTCAAAGGCGGCAGATGTGTAATCAAGCAAACATTTTTGCACGCCATCCAAGCAAGCTGTGAAACGAAAGAACAATACATCAGTGAACACTATGAAACTATTAATGCCCGGCAGTGAATCTAAGAACCGAGCACTATTTTTAACACTAATTTTTTTTTTTGGAAATTGCACAGCGCGTGTGCAAGTTTACCGCGTTTGTGAATGATTCGCCGACCAAAGACAGCTATTTGCTGGCTAATTTTAGAAATCGAATTTCGAAAGCACGATTTGAAATTTAAAAAAAAAAAAATAAAAAAATTGAACTTAATTCAGGGTGGGTTCTAGGTCAAGGATTCTATTGGCTTAAACCCCCTGGTCGGCAAACTCATTAGTCACACGAGCCAAAAATCAGCAGCAGGACGATTAAAAAAAATGTTGAGAGCCACATTTCTTATTATACTATATCCTCCCTCTCCCCCATAGACAGCGACGAGGCAGTTCCGGCTCATACCAGCCAGAAGCCAGTATAGGACTGCTCATTCCTACCAAAGACAATCAGGGACTGGAACAAGCTTCCAAAAGGAACAGTTGAGGCGACAACACTTGACTCATTTGCGTCTATTGCCTCAGGCCTTCCAACCCCCAGTGCATGATACCCTCAAACAGTCACTCTTGTAACCAGTGAAATATCCTCATCAACGCCAGGCACAGAGACATTGCAAATCCCATCTACATTCATAGGAGCCATAATGATCAATAAATTTATCGTGGGCCCTTAATATATAGAAGAGGAAGAAGAAGAAGAACCTTCCAAGAACAATGGCTGTCGGAGTCAAACCCAGATTTGTGCCCGACTGGCCGAGCCGCACTCAGGTCGCTAAAGAGCCGCAGGCGGCTCGCGAGCCGCGATTTGCCGATCAATGGCTTAAAATGGTATTTTACAATAGTACCTACAGCAGTTTTCAAAGCAAAGAGTGGTAGTAGATAGATTTTGTCACGATGGCGGAGTAGGTGTGACACTATGGATTTTGGTATACAATAATTTTAAAATAAAGTGTTTTTTTTTTTAAAAAAAGGATTTCTAGGTTTCGTCAAATTTCATTTTGAGCGCACTATACTATATAGTAGAAAAAATAATGAGTTCAAAAAGAAATTTGACGATAATTTGAACGTGTGAACTGAAAAAAAAAAGATTCGACCAAATTTCCGTCGATCAATTTTTCGTCGACGAAATTTCTTTCAAACACATTTCCGGATACGGTATTTGAACAGCAAAGTGTGCGATGAATCGACATAATAAACGAATTATAATACACCTAATGTAATATCAGTAAGTAATAGGGGCAAAACTATTCTTTGTTGTAAGGTAATAATACATTTTGTTTTAAATACTCGGTTAAATAGCGTGTACACGCTTTTAAGACGCGGTACGAATTCGAGTAAAAAAATAAATCGATACATCATGTAAGATTACATCGATCTGGTCATGAAGTAAAGAGAGTATCGTTAGATAAGGTAGTTTCATTGGGTATCACGGATAAGAGCATCAGAAAAAAAAGGATGTATAGGAAAACCTTGTGAGTAAGAAACGGTCTCACGACAAGGTGTTTTTTTTCTTATGTAAATCCCTTGTTAACTTATTATGATTCAGCCTGAGCATTGATACTCTGCAACAACAGGATCATGCCATTTTAGTTTACCAATAAGCCGCTTTTCAGAATGATGTTAAAGTCGCCGTCGGTATCTCTTTAGGGAAATAGCTTGAGTGCAAAGGACACTTTCATACATCGCTGTGTAAATATAAACCAGATATTCCAATACAGATACAGTTGTTGTCTTTTTTTTTTGTTTTTGTTTACCTTTAGAGGGTGCTTCGTTCGCCTTGGTGATGCCTGATGGAAAGATAAATTTTGAGTTGTGAATTAAAATTAGAATCATTAAAAAAAAAAAAATTTCAACGAAACAAACTAAATGGTTAATTAACTGTATACATAAATATTTAATAAGCTAAATAAAACAAATGGTTCCTTAAAACTCACCCCCCCCCCCCGCCCCCGACCAATGCAACAATAACACTTATAAAGCTGTGACAATTTCTCTGCTCTTCGTAAAGGAAATATTATTGAAATAAAATATAAAATTTAAAAAAAAAAACACTCACAGAGGATGATAAACAAATATTCTTTTCATACTGAAACAAATCAGCATTCAAATTGAAGCAATTTTTTCCCCTATAAACCCACACGCCTTCAGTGTAGAAATATTTCTCAGACTATTAAACAAAGTCCAACCGTATGATACTGTATTTACATAGACGAATTATTCCCTGTGAGTGTGTGGGGGGGGGCCTTACTTGTAAAAATAAATAATATTACAGTGATAATCTATTGTGATAGGATATATGGATACTAATCTTATTACATAATGTGAAATAAATTGTATGAAATCAAAGCACATTACATATTACATATAGGTAATAAGTCAAAAAAAAAGTAAGGTTACACCTGAAAGAAAAGGAACGCAACAAAACAACGCACGTGTTGGCAGAAACAAACAACTGAAAAAAAAAACAGAATACAATGTATAAAAAAATATAGCATTTAGCTGAGACGTAGTGTCCAAGAGGGCTGCAAAAGATTTGGCCATATTACATATTATATAATATAAAACGTTATACATTATATTATGTCGTTAGGCGATCCATGTCAACGTGCTAGTTTTATGATTGCATTTGTACGTTGACAAAAACGTTTGTATTACTTTAACAGTAGCGACCATCTGTCACATAGTTACGTTAAGGCTTGGACGTTGACCCTCCTCATCAACTGTACCACAGTTGAGCGCTCGCTGTTTCAACTGGACGATATCCAATAGATTTAAATAAATAATTCTCTTTCTTTAGCTCTTCAACGTTGTTTAAACAAGAAATAGAGACCATCGCGTAATTTTTTAACTCCAACCATTACATATGTTACATAAATTGCATACATGATCACAGTGGATTAGCTAGAGTTCTTGACGCCCGGGGTCGTAATTAATTTAGCCCCCCCCCCTTACTTAAGAAAACCCCCCTAAAATGCAGATTACACATCAACCTTAAAGCGCACACATCATTCAAGGTTTACTCACAAAAGAACCCCCCCCACCCCCCCCAAAAAAAAAAAAGGAAGTCGCAGTCGGGGGACGGAACACGCCCCTGTTTCCTACGCCTGCTTAACATTTAGTTCAAAGTAACCGCCTTGAATTTTACAAACCTGGTTCTGACTCTACTCTAGTTTGAGAACCCTTCGTTATACTAAGCTTTGTTCTTAAGAAGGTCAAGCAATGCTGCCCCCCCCTCCCCGACGTTTTGACAACATACTTTGGCAAGGGTCCAATCTGCGTGTTCTGGTGCGCGGTGACCAGGTAACGGTCAACGTTGTTACGTCCAAATATGTGCACTAATAAAAAAAAAAGTGACCAAGGTATTGAGAGAGGGGGTGTGTTAGTTATATTTATAATAAAGTATATTCCAACTTGAATGTCTCCTAAACTAAACATAACGCTCAACTCTATGGACAACATATCTTTATTAAAATAAGTATTTAAAAAAAAAAAAAAAAGATGAAAGGACAAATAAAAAAAGTGATTTCAAAAATCAGTATTTCGTGTGTTATGAATTTCTTCCAGGACAATGAACTATAACAACGATTTCTGGAAGTTATCTCTGCACTTACAGCTACTGAAACAAGTGTGCTCAGATTTGTTTCCATCGATCCTATTTCAATTTAAATAGACCAAACTGACTTGGGATAATTTTAGTTTTTAGATGAGATTAACAATAGTAAGGGGCCTAAACTCCGCTTTCAGCACTAAAACACTGAAACACACACAGAAACACACAGAAACTCTCACATTTATGCATGTTAAGAAGCTGTCTTTTTTTTCTCCTTCCTAGTTTTCAGTTTTCTAAGAAACTACATTTATGTTTTATACATTTTAAAAATCGCTATCGCTGAACACCGTTCCAGCCCTTGCAATACAAAAAGAAAAAAAAAAAAAGAGCAAGTATTTGTTTTTTTTAAAAAATCGTTAAGAAATTTTATATTTAATTGTTGTTTCAAGATGAACCTGGCGTCAAATTGGAAATTATAGCGCTTGACTTTACGGATTTCCAGCCTCAGTTGCGCTCCATCTCACGACTTCAAGCCTCAGTTGCACCCCATCTCACGATTTCCAGCCTCAGTTTCACCCCATCTCACGATTTCCAGCCTCAGTTGCACCCCATCTCACGACTTCCAGCCTCAGTTGCACCCCATCTCACGATTTCCAGCCTCAGTTTCACCCCATCTCACGATTTCCAGCCTCAGTTGCACCCCATCTCACGATTTCCTGCCTCAGTTGCACCGCATCTCAGGATTTCCAGCCTCAGTTGCACCCCATCTCACGATTTCCAGCCTCAGTTGCACCCCATCTCACGATTTCCAGCCTCAGTTGCACCCCATCTCACGATTCCCAGCCTCAGTTGCACCCCATCTCACGATTTCCAGCCTCAGTTGCATCCCATTTCACGATTTCCAGCCTCAGTTGCACCCCATCTCACGACTTCCTGCCTCAGTTGCACCCCATCTCACGATTTCCAGCCTCAGTTGCACCCCATCTCACGATTTCCAGCCTCAGTTGCACCCCATCTCACGACTTCCTGCCTCAGTTGCACCCCATCTCACGATTTCCAGCCTCAGTTGCACCCCATC
Source organism: Omphiscola glabra (assembly GCA_964017045.1). NCBI lineage: Eukaryota > Metazoa > Mollusca > Gastropoda > Lymnaeidae > Omphiscola > Omphiscola glabra. The sequence goes on from OZ024799.1 coordinate 10,826,175, forward strand.
TCACGATTTCCAGCTTCAGTTGCATCCCATCTCACGATTTCCAGCCTCAGTTGCATCCCATCTCACGATTTCCAGCCTCAGTTGCATCCCATCTCACGATTTCCAGCCTCAGTTGCATCCCATCTCACCATTTCCAGCCTCAGTTGCATCCCATCTCACGATTTACAGCCTCAGTTGCACCCCATCTCACGATTTCCAGCCTAAGTTGCACCCCATCTCACGACTTCCTGCCTCAGTTGCACCCCATCTCACGATTTCCAGCCTCAGTTGCACCCCATCTTACGATTTCCAGCCTCAGTTGCACCCCATCTCACGATTTCCAGCCCCAGTTGCATCCCATCTCACGATTTCCAGCCTCAGTTGCACCCCATCTCACGATTTCCAGCCTCAGTTGCACCCCATCTCACCACTTCCTGCCTCAGATGCACCCCATCTCACGACTTCCTGCCTCAGTTGCACCCCATCTCACGACTTCCTGCCTCAGTTGCACCCCATCTCACGACTTCCATCCTAAGCTGCACCCCATCTCACGACTTCCTGCCTCAGTTGCAACCCATCTCACGACTTCCTGCCTCAGTTACACTCCATCTCACGATTTCCAGCCTAAGCTGCACCCCATCTCACGATTTCCAGCCTAAGTTGCACCCCATCTCACGATTTCCTGCCTCAGTTGCAACCCATCTCACGACTTCCTGCCTCAGTTACACTACATCTCACGATTTCCAGCCTAAGCTGCACCCCATCTCACGACTTCCTGCCTCAGTTGCACCCCATCTCACGATTTCCAGCCTAAGTTGCACCCCATCTCACGATTTCCTGCCTCAGTTGCACCCCAATCTCCTGGATTTCGGTGAGGCATGATGACTCAAAGGGGTTTCAGTTTATAACCAGAAGAAAAAGCACCCCTCTCCTCCATTCGAACACCTTGTTGCCCTTTAAGAAGTTGGCTCTAAAGAATGATGAAGATTAATCGCCACACCCCCCCCCCCTCCCCCAAGCGAAATTCCTCATGCTACTACACTAATTTGGGGAAATATACGCCAAGGCTCAAGACGGGGCTGTCTCTGATATCGTATCACCTGTAGGGATTTGATAACACGAAAAGATAAACTTATTTCAAAATAAAATGAATGAATACAAGAATTTGTATCTGACTATATATAACTGGAAGTAAGTTTCAAGTTAATGTTGAACCTTTGATGAAGGGCTTCACAGGTCTGGACTTAAGTTACCCGAAAAGAAATATATATTTTTCCCCACAGCCAGTGTCATTCTACACTTAAAAGAATACACGGTGACGTGTACAGATTCTAGTCATAAAGATTTGGAGGTCAGATTTTTTCCTGGGCTTCCGTTAAACCTGCGAAGAGAAGCTCTGTAGGTTTCAGTTTAAGTTCCCAAACACCGATGTAACAATTACCAGGTACACCACAGGCGTGGGGGTTTGGGGGGGGGGAGCTCCCAGTGCTTCCCCGTGAACGGAGGGGGTTGAACTGTTTCCATGACAACGCCTCCTTTATAAATATATATATACATTTTTTTGGCATGGGATCACCACACTTGCATCTCCCGCCGGCGCCTGGTTACCTACTCCACAACGATAACGATACAACATCTGACCTACTAGCGTTTAGCGTGCTCCCCTGCGGCTCTGACTGACTGACTAACTTAGTGTGTTCTAAACTTTATTTTACTTCATCCCATGTAGACACAAAATGTCCTCTTTTCATTACATCAACTAGACTACTCGCACTTATAACCATGTGCCTAACGATTTAGCCTCCTCCCCCCCCAGTTTAAAAAAAAAAGAATGCAAACAGGCGCCCTTAGTAAATACAAGTTTGGCTAACCTGCGGGGTAGAGTCAGTTGTCCCTCCCCCAACAATATCAGAGCCTTTTGATAATTGAAAAAGAAACGTTTTTCGTAATATGCACCTGGCATTAAGGGCGATGTTTCTCATCAATTTTCTCTGGACTATGACTTAATGAGTAAATGTTAAAATTAGTTCTAAAGGTCAAGGTTATTTGTTTTCGACCACGTAATAGACGGAGTACTCCTTTTAAAAAAAAAAAAATGAAGTAATTACATAAAAGTAATAAAAACATTGTTTTTGTTTGAACTTTGTTTAAAGTCACAGTCTCACTGAAAGCCACAGTCTCACTGAAAGCCACAGTCTCACTGAAAGCCACAGTCTCACTGAAAGCCACAGTCTCACTGAAAGTCACAGTCTCACTGAAAGCCACAGTCTCACTGAAAGTCACAGTCTCACTGAAAGCCACAGTCTCACTGAAAGCCACAGTCTCACTGAAAGCCACAGTCTCACTGAAAGCCACAGTCTCACTGAAAGCCACAGTCTCACTGAAAGTCACAGTCTCACTGAAAGCCACAGTCTCACTGAAAGCCACAGTCTCACTGAAAGCCACAGTCTCACTGAAAGCCACGGTCTTTCTGAAAGCCACAGTCTCACTGAAAGTCACGGTCTCACTGAAAGCCACGGTCTCACTGAAAGTCACGGTCTCACTGAAAGTCACGGTCTCACTGAAAGCCACGGTCTCTCTGAAAGCCACGGTCTCACTGAAAGTCACGGTCTCACTGAAAGCCACGGTCTCACTGAAAGTCACGGTCTCACTGAAAGTCACGGTCTCACTGAAAGCCACGGTCTTTCTGAAAGCCACGGTCTCACTGAAAGCCACGGTCTCACTGAAAGTCACGGTCTCACTGAAAGTCACGGTCTCACTGAAAGTCACGGTCTCACTGAAAGCCACGGTCTCACTGAAAGCCACGGTCTTTCTGAAAGCCACGGTCTCACTGAAAGCCACGGTCTTTCTGAAAGCCACGGTCTCACTGAAAGCCACGGTCTCACTGAAAGTCACGGTCTCACTGAAAGTCACGGTCTCACTGAAAGTCACGGTCTCACTGAAAGTCACGGTCTCACTGAAAGCCACGGTCTCACTGAAAGTCACGGTCTCACTGAAAGCCACGGTCTCACTGAAAGTCACGGTCTCACTGAAAGTCACGGTCTCACTGAAAGCCACGGTCTTTCTGAAAGCCACGGTCTCACTGAAAGCCACGGTCTCACTGAAAGTCACGGTCTCACTGAAAGTCACGGTCTCACTGAAAGTCACGGTCTCACTGAAAGCCACGGTCTCACTGAAAGCCACGGTCTTTCTGAAAGCCACGGTCTCACTGAAAGCCACGGTCTTTCTGAAAGCCACGGTCTCACTGAAAGCCACGGTCTCACTGAAAGTCACGGTCTCACTGAAAGTCACGGTCTCACTGAAAGCCACGGTCTCACTGAAAGCCACGGTCTCACTGAAAGTCACGGTCTCACTGAAAGTCACGGTCTCACTGAAAGCCACGGTCTTACTGAAAGTTACGGTCTCACTGAAAGCCACGGTCTCACTGAAAGTCACGGTCTTACTGAAAGTCACGGTCTCACTGAAAGCCACGGTCTTACTGAAAGTCACGGTCTCACTGAAAGTCACGGTCTCACTGAAAGTCACGGTCTCACTGAAAGCCACGGTCTTACTGAAGTCACGGTCTCACTGAAAGTCACGGTCTCACTGAAAGCCACGGTCTTACTGAAAGCCACGGTCTCACTGAAAGTCATGGTCTAACTGAAAGTCACAGTCTCACTGAAAGCCACGGTCTCACTGAAAGCCACGGTCTTACTGAAAGTCACGGTCTTACTGAAAGTTAGGGTCTCACTGAAAGCCACGGTCTTACACAAGTACGTTTTCGCCGATTGTCTCATAAAGCCCCTGTAATCATGGAGATGTTTCATTGCCAGGCATTTTTATCACGCCATTGAGCAGACTCACGATATCGACCTGAGCGGCCACATGATAGGGAGGGATGATATCTGTCTCGTCTGCAACGGCATACCTATATGTTGGACCCACGCCCATGAATAAGGTTACGCTCCGTCCAAGGCAAGGTTTGGTGTTTAAAAAAATAAATTAAAATAAATCATGATCGGTTTAATGTGATTAACGAAACGTATAGAGACATTTCTTTTACACCATCCTAGCGTTTATGGACGTAATTTACATTGTATTAAAACATGCGTCACATTGGGACGTGGCATCAGCGGGACGTCGAGCTTAATGATTCTTACGCCCTCCCCAAAGCACCCCCCTTTCCCTAAGCCCAATTATCGGGCCACGAAGCGGCACGTTGGAGATGTCCCTTTGCCAGCATGGCCCCCACCCGAATCCGCTTGATCGGGGTTTCTGCTGGAGGCCGCCCCAACCCAAGGACACCCGTTCGGTCCGACACTGCGCACACACACAGTGCACACGATCGACACATACTTTAATTAACCCAATAGGCAGCTTCTTGTTCTTTCAGCTTCCATGGGAACTACAAGCAGTATTTTATTTTCTTCAAAATCTAAATGTGCAACGATATTTAATACGGTCGCTTTTGATTCGGTACTTTATAACAAATAGGATATTGATGAAGACATTACTTGAAAATTAAATTTATAACGATAGACACACTTAAATTTGCCTGACTTGGAAATATGTTTTTGAGCGCTTAAAGAAATAAAAATTTAAAAAATGATCCATGTTTAACCCCGGAGTGTCACGAGATTGACATCATCGGCCGACACAGACTGGCACTCTAAATTGATTTTTCTCATCGACTCAGCGTTTGTCATGTTGTGTATGTTAAATACGTCCAAGGAAAGTCTGTCGATGCACAAAAGAATGCTTTATACAGACAAAAAAAGGTAATAGGGTAATAAGGATAGTAAGTGGAATTTGTCAATTCTTTTGCTGCCCCCTCGGTTACTATTTCTCAGAGAAGTAATATTTAAAAAAAAATAATGTTTTTTTCTGTTGTTCGTTCGTAGAGGAAGGCTTCCTGCCAACACGTTTGTTATTTGTTGCGTTCCTTTTTTTTCAGGTTTGACCATACTTTGCTTTACTCATTTCCTTCTTTTTTTTTCAAAACAACAGTATAAATCTATGCAAAGAGTAATACTTTAAATGTATATATTCCATACCTCCGCCACCTCAACCATATCTCCGCCACCTCAACCATACCTCCCCCACCTCAACCATACACCCCCCACCTCAACCATACCTCCCCCACATCAACCATACCTCCGCCACCTCAACCATACCTCCGCCACCTCAACTATACCTGCCGACACCTCACCCAAACCTCCGCCACCTCACCCATACCTCCGCCTACCTCACCAACTTGTGAGGATAATCCAGACAACAAGCGTTGCTTTATGTAAGACTAGCGAGTACCCGGAATGCATTGCAATGCCATTCAAAGAAATAAAGTGTTTGTGTTTTAATTATGTTTTTGAAAGACTTTTTATATTACACCCAATTTTTTTATTTTTATTTACTGTCTGGTGCGTACTCGGATAAATTAGAAGTTTTTTGGAAGCGTCAGCAGGTCATACAGAGCTGTAATGGATATTACAGAGTAATGGATATTATGAGTTCAGTACACTTCCTTATTTGAAAATGGATAATCAAGTGCATGTATACTAAGTTTGGTCAAGATCCATCAATTCATGTAGCAGTATTTGTTGTTTATTTTATTTATATAGCTCATATGAGAAACAAAAACGAAATAAGGGGCCACCGGCCGCAAACGGAATGCTATAAAAAAAATCATGCCCCACTCAGTATTTGATTGTGGAAAATGATGGATTAATGTGCCAAGTTTGGTTAAGATCCATCAATCCATGTAAAAGCCTTTGTGGAACCAAGAAAGCCACAAACCCACAAAGTGTCACCTTTATATATATATATATGTGTGTGATCTTGTGGACAACAACTCACCAAAGTTTTATCGCAATCGCATGAATGGTGTAGGGGCGCATACGGGACATACATACATGAATACAGACGTTCATTTATATATATATATATATAAATCCGACTTGGTGTTGGAAAGTGTTCCGTCGGAACCACGAATGCACTTACTTGTCATCATTAGAATTCCAATTGTGACAACTAGGAGGCACTGAGAAGAATCCATGGTTTCTGAGAAGGAAGGGTTATCTAGAGAAAATAAGAAAAACAACTTTAAAAAAAATTAAACGGAGTGTACAGGCGGAATAAGCGGAGGAAACCCGAGGAGACTTTTGTAAGGGTTCTAAAACAAGAGAGGGCCCGAACACTAGCCACATTATAAATAATAAAATCAAGGTACTTATAAATTGTTCGCATCCGTCCGTCTTTGCAAGACGATGAGTTAGCTTCTCGTAAAATATAAAATTAAATAAAAAATTAAATAATAATGGTTACGTTCCAAGGGTTGTTGCCAAGGTGAACAACCTTTATCAATCTACCCCCGCTGGAGAATAAATCTGGATAACAATTTTGTGTATGTTTTTGGAGGGTCGGTGTGGTGGGGTAAACCAAGTTTTGTTAGCATTGTACTACTATAGGATTCCTAGTTCATTCAGTCAATTTCCTAATACTTCCATTCTATAAACTCAAAATGAAAAAAAAACAGAGTGAAAATAAAAGTTTGGCGCGAACTGTGGTTCTTGGGTGACGTAAAAACAACAACAACTGGAGTTGGATTCCGAATCGTTACTGCATTTGGTCATTTCCGTCTATAATCCCCCTCCACACCCCCCGAAAAACAAGGATCCCCCCATAAAAAATGCCTCCTCCCCAGTGTCACAGAACGGTTGTTGCGGAGGAGGGCTCCGGTCCCGATTTATCACAAACTGTGTTGATTGAGTAGTGGTCAGTACAGGACCGCTCCTCTCTGTGATTTGTATTGTGGGTATCTAGGCGTTGGGACAGACAAAAGCACAACGTAGACAGATGTAAACTGATCAACTCCAACTCCAGGTGTCCAGATGATGAAAATAATATGTTTATTACTATGATAAAAAGGTTCTTCTGTAATCTTCACTGATTGTCAGCTATCTATATGAATGTCCAACGCTATGACTGTTTCTAGACTGTTCACTGTTTCGTCTCAACTATTCCTATGTTCCACAAGTCAATTATCGTCTCCTGGTCTCTCTTGCAACTATTCCCTAACTGCTATCTTAGCTCTTTTCTCTCTGCTTCCAACAGTACGAACTACTACCAACTTCAACTCTCACTAAACTCCACTCTCACTGCCCATGAATGTCAGGAAGTGTTCTCTCTTATATACAGTTCTCTACCTCCATAGGTGGCCCATCCCTGCCCCCTAATTTCCGATCAATTAGAATTTCCCATCGTTAACACCAAAATTATCATGCGAAGTCATGGAAAGAAACATTCCCAAATCTAAAAGATGCACGACTCTATTAACCTTACCCTCGACCCTTTAGCGATACTCTCCCCAAACTAACAGCAGTTTCCGCCCATCCTATAAATTACTTGAACAATGGAGCCTTTTCCTGTACCCCTCCTAGTCATTTGTGACACCCAGTACTACCAATGTCTATACAAGTCTTGCATTAAGGGTAGATCTAACTAACTACGCGCGTACTGCTTTTTATATTTTGCATAAAGACGGTTTTCCCCCATGCACATCGTACGAAAACATCTTGAGGTCTTAAAAGATCGTTTGTTGTCTACCAGGAAGCATACCGCGTTAAACTATACAGGCTACCGTCGGTTGTCATGGCAACCGAATTCGAAACTTTTTTTCAGAAACCTAAGCAAAACAACATTTCAGAGATAGTATATTATGTAAACTGTTGACGAAATACGACATACAAGATTGACAACGTTGTTCCATTTGTTAAAAAAAAAAATAACAACAATTATTGATAAAGATGGAGCCTTTCCTAAACAAACAAACAAACAAAAAAAAACAAAAAAAGCGTGCATTTTTTTTCAACTTATGAGATATTAAGTGTTAACACGTTTTAGGGGAAACACAGATTTTAAAGTTCGTTGTGTGAATTAAAAAGAAAAAAAAAGTATTTAAAAAACATTAATTACTCTTATGGTTTTTACCAGTGGCACCGTGAGATTTTCTTCCTTCGCAAACAAAAAATTATTTCAACCGTCCCTGCAATGCACGCACAATGCCAGTCGCACGTCCTTGACCTTGTAGCTGCCCATTGTTTGTTAGTTTGTTTTCAAACGTTGGTTTCTGGCCACCCTTACCTTACATACCCACGTATCTGTCTTTTAAACTTTTAAATAATTTTCGAAATAACGACACCACGATGTTAACGCACATGTTGTAACGTATCACTATATTTAACACGTATTCCTTTTGGCTCACCTAACACCGGTGTGTGTGTCTGTACTGTAGTAAGGTATGCACAGACTCCAACTGGTGGATCTGTTCCAACAGTAACTTTGCTCTCAGCGGCTGTGAACGCTGGTGGCATCCCCAAAAACGAAAAATAAAACACGAAAAAAAACCATAAAAAAAAACAAAAAAAAAAAAAACACCCGAACAAAACAAACAATGGGAGAACAGGTAGAGGGGTGAGAGGTGGAGACGGTGAATCTGATGGGAATTGGGCCAGGGAATTTTTCATCAGGCTTCTCAACCCGTGTGGTAGACGAGAAAAGGGGAGCCGGTTCGTGTGATATTTTTTTTTCTTTTTAACATGCCAAATGGTAAAAGAGTTAACGTCTTTGAGTAAAACAATTCGCCATAATTTATAAAGTTATCCAAAATGGCAAGCCTTTAAGACAGTGGTTCTCAACCTTCCCGTGGCCGCGACACTTTAATACAGTTCATGGTGTTGTGGCGACCCCCCAGCCACAAGTTATTTTCGGTTATGCCTCATAACTATAGAGCATATGGATTTACAGGGGGTCTTAGGCGACACCCCCCCCCTGCGAAAGGGTCGTGCGACCTCCCAAAGGGGTCGCGACCCACAGGTTGAGAACCGCTGCTCTAAGACGTTTCGTTTATTTGTATAATCTCTATATATATTCCCCTAGATATCGCCGTGACCAAATCAACTTTTAACAAACAATACTTGGCAAACTACTTCTAGCAACAATTACAATCAACCCCCCCCCACTCCCATTTTTTTCCCCCCACAAATCAAATCATAATTTAATGCAAGCTGGTACGAACCACTATTTGTATTAGTTGTTCAATAGCTTCGTTTAGTCTAAGGGTGGGGGGGGGGGGGGTGATGAGTGAAAATTCCAAGATCATTATGGCATACTAGGACATTATCCGGATAGAACATTTTTTTTTTTTTACAGCGGGTCCGGGGGGTTTTGAGAAAATATCCTGTGAGCCCAAGTGTGACAAATAATAAAGAATTAACTTCTCAATTTCTATAATGTGCAACGAAATCTACTGCCCCATGTCGTAGTGAGAGCGCACTGCCTTCGTTAACCGTTTGTGTCAAGGAATAACCCGCTGATAGGAACAGGCAGTTGCTGGATCCATTAATAGAGATGACGTTGTACAAAAAAAAAACCATCGACAGAGAAGATACTGTCATTTATTTTATAACAAAAACTTACGAAACAACAGGCACAGTATAAAATAGTAATACATTCCAAAAATAGTAATACATTCCAAAAAATAGTAATACATTCCAAAAAATAGTAATACATTCAGAAAAAATAGTAATATATTCCAAAAAATAGTAATACATTCCAAAAAATTGTAATACATTCCAAAAAATAGTAATACATTCAGAAAAAATAGTAATACATTCCAAAAAAATAGTAATATATTCCAAAAAATTGTAATACATTCCAAGTTGGAAGTAGAGAGAAAAGAGCTTAGATAGCAGTTGTTAGGGAATAGTCGCAAGTGAGATCAGGAGACGATAGTTGCCTAGTTGAACATAGGAATAGTTGAGACAAAACAGTGAACAGTCATAGATTTAGAGATTCATGTTGATAGCTGACAATCAGTGAAGACTACAGAAGAGCTTTTGATATTTTAGTAATAAATACATTCTCTTTTATCATCTGGACACATGGAGTTTGAGTTGTTTAGTTGTCATTCAAGTCTACGTTATGCTTTGTCTGTCCCAACACCTAGATACCCACAATATAAATCACAGAGAGGAGCGGTCCTGTACTGACCACTACTAAGTCAAATACAGTTTGTGATAAGTCAGGACCGGAGCCCTCCTCCGTAACAACCGTTCTGTGACATAATTCAAAAACGATAATCATATTTTCTATACTTTAAAAAAAAAACAACCCCCTTCCCCCCATAACCCCCCCCCCCCCACAAAAAAAAAACAATTTTTCTAAAAATTAAATATTGTGTAAGAAAAAAAACTGATAAGCATACAGTACAATGTATGTAAACAGTTGCTCACATAGCTTGTCAATTACCATATGTTTTGTTTTTTTTAAATACAGGCCACTGTCTCTTGGAATGAAATTCAGGTCGACTCCTTCTCTGTTGGCGTGTATTCCGCCATGATAATAAATTAAGCAATTTTGCGCTGGTGCGCATCGCATTATCGCATTCTAGTCCTTGGAGTTAAGCCAGAGAACAGGTGCAGGCGTGAAACCGTATCAAAAAAAGATTGGCCTTAAAGGCTTCATTCAACTTGCTCTGTGGGGAAGACGGGAATCCCTCGCAAGAACTGGTTTAAAACTGTAGCCATATAGAAACGCAAGAAAACAAACAAGTCAATAATAACCGCCTCTGTTCAAAAAGCTAGTGAATATTTATATTTAAAGAAAAAAAAAAAAGAAATAAAAAAAAAATATAATAATTTTGCTGCTATTGGGACATCCACGGATCAAATTCACCAGTTTATAAATAAAAAAAGAAGTGTATAGATTCCATAAAGAATGCGATCGAATATGTGGGTCGATATAAACGCACGGTGGCTATCATACGTAGTGAAACTAGTTGACCATATTTTGTTGCTGTTGTTGTTGTTTTTTTGTGTGTAGTTGTTGGATGGCGATAGAATAAATGCGGGTCAACTTAAGAGGAACAGGTCGATCTCGTCCAAAAAAAAACTGTAACCAACACCCCGTCTGTCGTGATCAGTGTTTAGAAAACTGTAACCAACACTTGTACATTGATTTATCATTTATGTAGTTGTAAATTGATTTATCATTTATGTAAATTGTACATTGATTTATCCTTATGTAGTTGTACATTGATTTATCATTTAATAAGAAGCTGGTATGCCAATGGGTCAACCTCTGAGCGGTTGTTTCAATGGGTCAACTTCTGAGCGGTTTTGTCATTCGGTCAACTTCTGAGCGGTTATGTCAATGGGTCAAATTCTGAGCGGATATGTCAATGGGTCAACTTCTGAGCGGGTATGTCAATGTGTCAACTTCTGAGCGGTTATGTCAATGGGTCAACTTCTGAGCGGGTATGCCAATGTGTCAACTTCTGAGCGGTTATGTCAATGGTTCAACTTCTGAGCGGATATGTCAATGGGTCAACTTCTGAGCGGGTATGTCAATGGGTCAACTTCTGAGCGGTTTTGTCAATCGGTCAACTTCTGAGCGGTTATGTCAATGGGTCAAATTCTGAGCGGATATGTCAATGGGTCAACTTCTGAGCGGGTATGTCAATGTGTCAACTTCTGAGCGGTTATGTCAATGGGTCAACTTCTGAGCGGGTATGCCAATGTGTCAACTTCTGAGCGGTTATGTCAATGGGTCAACTTCTGAGCGGATATGTCAATGGGTCAACTTCTGAGCGGGTATGTCAATGTGTCAACTTCTGAGCGGGTATGTCAATGGGTCAACTTCTGAGCGGTTATGTCAATGGGTCAACTTCTGAGCGGTTATGTCAATGGGTCAACTTCTGAGCGGTTATGTCAATGGGTCAACTTCTGGTGTGAACGTTTCATATTTTTCTTTCATTTTCATCTTAAAAATGGATTTTTTTTACTGCAGTGGCCATGTGCCAAGTTTGAGCTCGATAAGTTGACGGAAAGTGGGCCAATTTGCCTTCCGAAGATTTTGCCTTGTGCCACAAAGAAACGCAAGAAAAACAACGGAGCTAATTTATTGATTTAAAAAAAAAAGAAGATAATTGTGTACATATAAGTACCTAGATGTCACCATTAATAGTAAGTTGACGTGACATGAACCCGGTCAGATTCTTTATATCTCTTTATAAAAATATAAAACGATTTTGATACATTAAAAAAAAGTGTACAATTTTGACGTAAGGAACAAAATAAAACTTATTAACTTATTCTAGAGTGCAACAATTGGAAGCCTAATAAACTTTAGTATCACATGATGGTGTGAGAGTTCACCGTAAGACGCATAAACATCGATTAAATGGACTAATGAAGACAGCTAGTAACAACACACAGATTAAACATCCTTCACTCGAAGAACTATTGAAGAAAAATGCTGATGTAAAACTTTTTTTTAAAAAATTGTTTTTTAAAAGCACATTATAAATCACATCCACATCATTACAGCTACGTAAGATCAACTCAAACAGGCGAATTCTTTCTCTTAAAGTAAATACCGAAAGTTCTACCTAATTCTTTTGTTCCCCGGTCTGACAGAATTTGCAGGTGTGCCTCCCCCCGACGGTTACCAAATCTAAATGATCACTAATGAAGTCCTTATTGTCATTAAGGGCAGTTCATGTTTTTGGTATGTGATGGCTGATTTTTTTAAGCTAGGTACATACTTTTAAATATCTTGTGTTAAAATAATTCAAATGGTCAAAAATCGTGTCTGGGTTAAAACATTCATTTACTTATGGCCCAAAATGAATACGTACATTGTAATTAAACGAAACATTTTTTAAAAAAAATTCTTTGGATTGAAAAAAAACAACAACAAAAAAACAAACAAACCATCTTATCTTCAAAACTTTGTGAACTAATTATTTAGAGCGTCATCTTGTAAATATTTCGTAAAGCCTTCTGCAAACATGTTATTGCTACTAATGTTTGAATCCTTTGTAATTTCGTACGGCACGTGTTCCTTGAAGTTCCAGGAATTAGCGTCTTTCATCGTGATCTTATTAACAAGATAACAACCATCAAAATACAAACCATTAAATGGCCACCAAATATCAACTATAAAAATAATAATTTTAAGAAGTTCCCCTATCCCACCCCCCACTCCCCGCCCCCCAACCAAGACACAGTTAATTAAAGGGAAATAATAATAATTCTTTTAAAGGTGACATTAAATTCCCGATTACCCCCCTTTATAAGTCAATAAACTTCAAATTACTTTGCACAATAAATTAAAAAAAAAAAAAAAAAAAGAAACTCTTTAAAAACTGCACTTCTAAAAACACGCCAGAAGTAAAGAAACAAAGCAATAAAAATTATTAAAATTTTGTGAAGTCGTTGTTAAAGAGGTGAAGAAAAAAAAGTAGCAAAGTCTTTGGGCCATTCCTATATAACCAAGGGCGTCATATCATGTCGTTTCGGTTGGGGGGGGGGGGCAAAAAACCATAACCTGGTTGGCTTGTTAAGACGTTTATTTACTGGAGGCGCTACAGTACATAGCAATATAGATAAAACATGCAAATTCAGGGGCGTTGGCAAGCCCCACCCTGCCCTACCCAAATGACGCCCCTCCATATAATTCGTTGAAGCATAATGGTTTTTCGCAAGTAAATATCAATTAGACCCAAAATTCTGGATATTGACTAAATGATTGTGTGCAGCATCACGTGACAGAAGGTAACAAATATATGAAATCATCCGAAATGTTGGTTATTTGAATGCGGTTACTGGGGTGAAATGAATTAAAAACTCTTACCAAAAAAAAATAATGTGAAAAAAAATTATCAACATGTTTTACTTCTCTATGTCACGAAAATAATGTCATGAAAATAATGTCCTGAAAATAATGTCACGAAAAGAATGTTCTGAAAATAATGTCATGAAAATAATGTCATGAAAATAATGTCCTTAAAATAATGTCATGAAAATAATGTCATGAAAATAATGTCATGAAAATATTGTCCTGAAAATAATGTCATGAAAATAATGTTATAAAAATAATGTCCTGAAAATAATGCCCTGAAAATTATGTCATGAAAATAATGTCATGAAGGGATCATTCCACACAAGAAAATTTGCAATCCTGATGCAATTAAGCACACACGCACACACACACAAAAGGTGGGGAACATTTGTGTTGGTAATCGCCTATATGGAAGAAAATGTTCCATGTGGAGAATTATCTATTTTCATCTATGTTCCGCTTATGGCGAGTACTAACAGAATCAGCTTCTTGAAGTTGTTCACATTCATCGTGTACACAACATTGAATGATGGATACCTTTTCTCTGCGTGATAAATTGTTCTCATTAAAAAATTTTTGGCTTGGAAAGAATATTTATATAAATATGAATACGTACATTGAAAAGCCCAATACATATCTATTTATTTAGATAAAAATAATATTATCCTATTTTATCTAATTATCTCATTTTATCATCTTATCTTACCTTGTCTTATCTTATCTTATCTAATTTAATCTTATCTCATCTTATCGTCTTATCTAATTTCTTATCATCTTATCCTACCTTGCCTTATCTTATCTAATTTAATCTTATCTCATCTTATCGTCTTATCTAATTTCTTATCATCTTATCCTACCTTGCCTTATCTTATCTAATTTAACTTGTCTCCTCTTGTCTTCTTATCTAATTTAGCCGCCAATTACAAATTATCCACGACTTTTTTGGTACCAGTAAATATTTCAACGTACATATTTCAACATTCCGTTTGCTTAAATCTATGATCTTTGCGAATGTGATGACCTTGGCCGTCGCCTATGAACGGAACGGGCCAGCTGGGTTTCCTTTATTTCAGCCTCTTCCTGGTCTTCACATCAGTTCACCGAAGTCATGATTTGATAAGAGTGATGCCTACACGGCATACAGTTACTGTGTTCAATGCAATGAAAGGTAAATATGCTTCCTGGGTTTTTTTTTTGGGGGGGGGGGGGTTAACCCTGTCGTGCTAATAAGAGGTTTCTATGACAGTCACAAGCGTTGTCTAAAAGTTATAACACCGGTGATGCGTAAAGAACTTCCTTTCGCGTCTAAACTTACGAGATTGGTGGAGGTTTTAGACCAGGCAGCACGGTGATGCTCAACAGACCGTAGCGAGTAGCTTGGCCATTTGTTTTATGGAGGCAGTGAAATTGAATAAAAATACATTTTAATATTTTTTTTTTGTTACAAGAGTAAAATGTTTAATTCCAATGACAAACTTTGTTTAAAAGTTTAAAAAAAAAAAAAAAAAAACAGGACAAAAATATAGATTTCAATTTTTAAAAAATGGGTTGTTATTGATACTACCTTACGATATAATGAAAAACTTGACAAGGGAAAGGGACAGACACTTCCTAGCAAGCTTTTGGAACACATGGAAAACCAAAGCACGGTCTTACTAATTCTAATGAAAACCGCACACGGGGTAGTGTAGGAATGGGGCGCCCGTACGCTTCGTTTTTGTGTTACTTTACATTGAGAGCGGCGTTTTCAGCCTAAACTAAACCGTAGTGTTCTTTTCCGTGTGGGGTGGGGGCTGCATGAACCATGGCCAACCCGGGCGGCACTAATCATAGCTACGCCACTGAATATATTATCTCAACCATGAGGCTTTTACCTTCTTTCATTTTGTGCAGTGGCGTAACTAGGGTAAGGATCACTTGGAGCGAGCCAAGATTTTTCTCGCCCCCCTCCATTTCATTCTTTCCTTCCACAAATAAACCTTATTGCAAAGAAAAAACAAAAATCCCCCCCCCCCTTTTTTTTAGGTTATACAGCTCAATACCCGCCCCCCACCTCAAAATCTGACACTGCTTGTCTGTTACAGAGATCATAAAACAGGCCGCTATTTGAATTGTGACATTATGGCATTGCAGTAAAGTAGAGACACCGACATTCACAAACATATATGTGCTGCAAGCCTCCAGGAAGTTAATTGGTGACAAACACAGCGGGTCGTAGGTCAAAACAACGCCAGATAACTCTGCCGGGTAAGACAGGCGTTACGACGACACGAGGGCGATTAAACAGTAATGCAGCGTAACTGAGAGTGTTAAGTGTCTTGATAAATTAATGGCGGGGGCCATGGAGTAAGTTCATTGTTAATAGAGTGATGAACGCAAAGAGGGTGAAAGAAAGAACACAAAATAATTATAATGTATAAAATTTGACCGGATTTGAGGGAAGAAAACTTTAAGTTCGTGGGGAGGGGTGTCAAGGGTATGAGATCACTGTTGTCATTTTGGTACGTAAAACATGTTTAGTTAGAGATTATATGTGTAGTTTCGTCAAAAATGTGGGGGGGGGGGTGGGTAACATTGAGGAAGACGTAATATTATGCAGCGTTTATTGTCAACAGAATTGATTTAGTTTGAACTTGCAAACATTTCGCAGCTCAAACAAAAAAGTCAGAACTACGACAGAGTGACATGGACAGGTTTGTGGGATGGTGTAGACTGACCATTTATAGCGGAAATGGTTGGACTCTTCCTGGCTTTATTTTCGTGTTGAAAAAAAAATCATAAAATTTTTATTAATTTTTTTATTAAATTTCTTAAAGCATTTATTCTTAAGCAATAAAATTTCTCCATTAAAGCATATAAAGAGGCAAGGATTTTTTTTTTAAAAAATCAAATAATCCCCCTCGTTTAAATATAAATACTCTTAAAGGAGACCACACAATTTCGGTGATCACAGAGGTCAAGGCATCTGAAAATAGTATCCTCGTTAAAAAAAATAGTCGCTACTGATATCGTTAATGGCGACTGCGACTAACTAACACACATACTCTGGTGAAGGTCTGAGATTACTCTCTTATAGCCCCCCCCTCCCCCCGGCTAGTAAACTGGCGACTAACACTGTAGGAATATAATAACTAGTGTTGTGGGGTGGGTGGGAATACAAAAAAAATCCTCAGAAAATGTTGATTTCTCGTCTACATTCCTCCAATTGTTTTAAAAGGCAGGTTGACGAACAATCTTAGCATCCACTTTTTAATTTTGGCATTAAAACATATCTTCATTGTTTGACACTTCAAAATAAAAAAAAAATCAACAAAAAAAATCGCCCATCTGCCGTTCAACTTTCAAAATTCAAAGTTCACGGCCACCCAGCTGTCAGGACCAAACCACTTAACAAATCCAGCTTGTTGGCCACCCAGCTGTCAGGACCAAACCACTTAACAAATCCAGCTTGTTGGCCACCCAGCGGTCAGGACCAAACCACTTAACAAATCCAGCTTGTTGGCCACCCATCGGTCAGGACCAAACCACTTAACAAATCCAGCTTGTTGGCCACCAAGCTGTCAGGACCAAACCACTTAACAAATCCAGCTTGTTGGCCACCCAGCGGTCAGGACCAAACCACTTAACAAATCCAGCTTGTTGGCCACCAAGCTGTCAGGACCAAACCACTTAACAAATCCAGCTTGTTGGCCACCCAGCTGTCAGGACCAAACCACTTAACAAATCCAGCTTGTTGGCCACCAAGCTGTCAGGACCAAACCACTTAACAAATCCAGCTTGTTGGCCACCAAGCTGTCAAGACCAAACCACTAAACAAATCCAGCTTGTTCTAGAACGTTTACGACTTAGTCTTAAATCTTTCTTTGAAATAATTCTTATGTAGCCTAGAACAGAGAACACTTGAAGCTTGTGAATTTTAAATGATAGCCTGTTGTTTGGGTATTAAATAATCATTACACCAGATAAACAGTACGACAAGTAGGTAAACGGAAAAGACAAAAATTGTTGGGTTTAAAAGAGATTTTAAAAAAAAAAAAAAAAAAAAAAAAAACCCACAAAAAAACAACACAAAAAAACACACAAAAAAACACACAAATAAAACACACACAAAAAAACACACAAATAAAAACACAAAAAAACAACACAAAAAAACACACAAATAAAACACACACAAAAAAACACACAAATAAAAACACAAAAAAACACACAATAAAACACACAAATAAAAACACAAAAAAATACACAAATAAAAACACAAAAAACACACACAAAAAAACACAGAAATAAAAACACAAAAAAACACACACAAAAAACACACAAATAAAAACACAAAAAAACAGACACACAAAAAAAAACAAACAGACACACAACAAACCGAACACAAAAGATAACTAAGTGAGGCGTCTTTAAAGTGGTGTCTCATTTACAAGAACATAAATTTAAATATATAAACGACGTACATACTATTTGCAAAGGACCCCCCCCCCCTTTTCCACACACACATACACCCACCCACCCACACATTATTGAAAAGTCCACGGGGGAACATTGACCTTATTTCGATTACAACAAAGAGACATATCTCACGTCCTATTTTTTTTTGTGTGTTGGTGGTCCCTGTCTACAATGTTGTATATGTGTCCCATTGTGTTTGCATTTGTGTACCACCTAATGTTTACCAGCACGGACAATCGGCCTTTGCTGTCAATCCGGTATCCTCGTTTGTGCGAGGGTTTTTCAAACAATTGCGACGGGGGAGGAGGAAGGAGGGGTGGGTTTCAAACGGGGTTCGATCTATAGTTGAGCCTTTCATGATTGGTTTGCTAAGTGGTGAGTAAAGTTGTGGTATTTTGGCCAAAAGTTGTGGATACATTCGAACGCTTGAGAGTATCATCCTGCATTAAAAAAGCCTGCAGCAATTTCAAATTCAGTCTATCGGCTTTTTGAAGATGTCCCTGTGTCGCAAAAGACTGGGATGGGGGTAAACGACGGAGCCCCATTGTTGTTCAGGCAACTTAATATACGATGGACGGAAATTGCTGTTATTTTATGGAGGGCATTGTTAAGGGGGATGAGGTTAAGGTTAATAGATTCTCGCATCTTTGAGATAGATGGAATCGTTTCCCCCCCCCCCCATTGTATTATGTTTCGGGCCTTCCAGAATTCGCTTGACACTTTTGGGGTTAACGACGGAAAATTCTAATTTACCGGAAATTAAGGGGCAGGGTTGTGATAATAGATATCATTCCTGGGCCCCCTGTGGAGGTAGAGAACGGTATGTAAGACATAACTCTTCATGACATGGATATTTAGGGGAATTAAAGATCTAAGAGAGAGTGGGAATAGTCGAAAAGAGATCAGGAGACGACAGTTGAGCATAGGAATAGTGGAGACGAAACAGTGGAACAGTTTAGAAACAGTCGTAGCTATAGCGATAAGCGTAGATAGTTGACAGCTAGTGGTATCAACAAAAGAGTCTTGTAATTTACAAGTAGACACACTATTTCATCATCTGGACACCTGGAGTTTGAGCTGATTAATTTTCATTCAAGTCTACGTTGTGCTTTGTCTGTCCCAGCGCCCGGATACTCAAATATAAATCACAGAGAGAAGCGGTCCTGTACTCACCACTACTAAGTCAAATACAGTTTGTGATAAGTCAGGACCGGAGCCCTCCTCCGTAACCACCGTTCTGTGACACTCCCATTGCATTTCTTATGTGTCAAAAATATATTCCTTAAAATTCGATTTCACCCATTTGGAGCTTTTAAATCTGATGAGGACAATATTTCGTCCTTTGAATTGATTTAGTTAATTAAACAAGGCCGCAGAATGCCGAGCGTATTTCCCAAAATATTATTTTGTACTTCTTGTCAAAAATCGTTGGCGGCGGTATTGGGTATTGGAGGAAAAAAAAAGGGGGGGGGGGCGGTTTGTCTTAATTTCACACTTTGATCTTACACTGGTGTTATGAGGGATGACGTATTTTGAGACACGCTTTGCCCGCCTTCCACGTGCATGACCTCTTTTAAGTCGGTCCCGTGTTAGGGCGGCTAGAAAAAATATCCCTTTGTTGATACTTTTGTTTTTATCGTCCGTTTCTATCGAACATGATAGAATGATCTAGAGAATGCGGGAAGCAGTAAGACTGGGTATTCCATTTCCAGAAAGATCATATGAAACTGGGTATAAAAGGGATAAGAATAAATGACGAGAGAGAGATTTTCCTTTCTTTGATTAAGAGGCATGCTGTGTGTCATTATACTTTGTTGTGTGTAGAGATTTGTATTTCCTCGTACAATTTTGTGCTCATTGTATTTTTATATACAGTACCGGTACCAGCAAATCTGTAAGTTTATAATTTTAATTATATTTCTCTTGCTGTTATTATTTAATTGAAGTTCACAAATTAAAAAAGTTATTAATTGTAATTAGCTCTGGCCTTGATTGTCGTTTTATTTGTTATTATTTTTAACCTTTGGTATCGTCCTTTATTATGGACTGTTTTTAGAACGAGACCTAGACAAAACAACAGAGATTAAATTCTCCATCTGTATAACGGTCCGTAATAACTGGTAAATAAAACAACCGCATTTTTTAAAAAAAAAACCACATAAGTATTGATTGATCGGTTTACGGTCCAAATCAATGCATTCGTAATTTGGTATCATCTACAACGACGTAAAAAAAAATATGTCAAATTTTGAGAGTCCTTGTTATATTAGAATCCCAGGCTCGACAAAGTTTACGATAAACAAGAAATAATAGTCCGTTATGGTGACTAACACATTTGCAAACTCTAGTGACATTTTCAAGCCGCTTAAACGCTGAAAAAAATGAATCATAACAATATGCAATTGAAATATATCAACAAATTGTTCTCAATGTAACAAAATGTTCAGGCTTTCAACTGTCTGATTTGCGTCATTACATGCGCGTATGTCCATTTAAATCAACTATTTAACATATTGTGTAAATTACTTCCTCCGATTTGAGCCCCACTTCATCAGAATTCTTAAACCGAGCAACAGAAACGTACTACATCTGTCTATCTATCTATCTTTAAAGATGATGAAATAATTAAACATTTGTTCCCCTTCTCGGTAGTTTAAGCTGCCTAAATTATTTAAAAGAGAAGCAATGATAACTATTCTCTAAACAAATGCATTTTTGTTTTGTACAGTTTAAGTCTACTGCACATGACAGTAGATGCACCGTGGATGGTGTAGTTAAAAGTGACAACGTTTTAATCGTGAAACTTTTTGCTGTTGAAAATTTGATAGCTTATTTCCGACACTTGACTCCTGGACCTGCGTCGATAGATTACAAGTTTACGATCTCTGAGCACCTTGCATTCTAGCTTAACGACGTACTGTACAGAATTTATTGCCATCAATGGTCTCCTGCTTCTCCTTCAGGTGTGGCCCCACTGTACAATATTTATTGACATCAATGGTCACCTGCTGGTGTGGCCCCCATAGTGGAAATGCTATTAAATCTACCATCTTGATTATACGTATATTTCGTATCCGGAAATTTCATCGAAAGAACTCAGTCCTCTGTCAGACCTAGCTAGAGGATACAAGGTTCCTCATTCTCGTGGTAGACTTAGCTAGAGGACATAAAGTACCTAAGTTCATTGGCAGACCTAGCCAGGGGACATTAGGTACCTCAGAAAACAACTCTATATATATACTATCGAATGTCTGCAGAGGAAGTCTAGTCGCTTTTAGAGTATTTTTATTGGAATATTGGGCGTGAAACATTAGAGATTATTATTGCTGTATTTGTCATGTGTGTGTGTGTGTGGAAAAGGGGGGGATGTGCCTCCCAACTGTTGATATTTGACGCCTCTGCTTCGATGCCATTCTGTTGGACGTGCGTATCATTCCAAGAACGAGACCGCGTCACGCGCTGAATACAACTTAACACTAACGAATCCGCCCAGCTCTATCGAGTGATTTGAGTGATTCGGGAAAGGGGCGGTTGAAAGAGCGATCGATGTTAACGGGCAAAGGACATATGATATGTAAATGGACATATGGTATGTAAATGAACATATAATATGTAAATGGATATATGATATGTAAACGGACATATGATATGTAAATGAACATATGATATGTAAATGGGTATATGATCAGTGCCGTCTTAAGGCATGGGCCCAGTGGGCACTGGCCCAGGGCCCCGCGCTTATACGGGGCCCCACGTTTCTAGGAGACTCACTCTTATAGAGGCATCCTTTTTTTACATATTTTTTAATGAATATTGAAAGATTGTGACAATTTAATTGGATGTAAAACTTCTTATTTCCCAATTTGAAGCAGTGCTATACATTAGCACATTCCAAAATCAATAAATGCGAATCAAAGTTGGACACTTTTTAGAACTTTTAAAGGAGAATAACTCTCGCCAAAAAGTTTTACTTTTCCCCCAGATATGAATCGGAAAAAAAATAAGGTAAGAATCAGCTTCGCAGTCGAGTGGGACAAAGGAGTTTGAACTGGCTTTCACTTATGGGCATTGAAAATGACATCCTTAAGACCAATGAATTTAAAACCATAATAAAACAATTCTCTGCAAAAAATTACGCCAACGGTTATGTTGATTGTATTAAATAAATTATTATATCTATCCTTCAATAATGATAATTTATCATCAGCTATGATTATTTATAGTTTATTTCTGATAATGTTTTAAAACTATAATTGATTTTGAATGATTTTTTTCAATCAATAAGTTGAATTCATCAAAGTTTAACTTTATTTAATGTTTATTTTTATTTTACATTTTTATTTCCTCTTGTTACGTTGGTGGGGTAGCAGGAACTGTTTGCTCCCCCCCCCCCCCACTGTTTGACCATGGGACGAGTGCCCCCCCTTCTCACGGCCCAGGTATTTTGTGTTGCTAGGGGGCCCCAGTGCATTGCTGTGCCCAGGGCCTCCTATATTGTTAAGACGGCCCTGCATATGATATGTAAATGGACATATGCTATGTAAATGGACATATGCTATGTAAATTGACATATGCTATGTAAATGGACATATGCTATGTAAATGGACATATGCTATGTAAATGGACATATGCTATGTAAATTGACATATGCTATGTAAATGGACATATGCTATGTAAATGGACATATGCTATGTAAATGTAACCAACGGAGCCTGTTTCACCTGACACTGGCTGTGGACCACTGAACGGGGAAGTTTATGCCTTGAGACAGTGCTAATTGAAAACACAACCTACTTGTGCAGTGTAGCGTATGTTGAATACTGTGAACGAACAATTAAAAATAGGGTATGGGATTCCTGGCTAATCTTACGTACAAGGATAATAGTTAAACTTCCAGTTTGCAGGATAGCGTAATTCTTTTTCTTTTTTTGGGGGGGGGGGGAAGGGGGGGTTGTCTATTTTCTAAAATTTGCATTGGAGTATGATTAAAAAAAGAATTCCCACACATGACCAATCAGTTGCTTTTAAAAGCATGCCGTACCGATTTAGTTTCGAATGTAAAAATGCACAATATTAAAATTAGCCAGCAATGAATCACCTAATGTTCATGGTTAATGATATGAACTTAATTGCTGCTAACGGCAATTAGCTAAAATATTTAGCGTTGAAAGGTGGGAAGACGCTCACGGTGAAACCGTCCTTCCTCTGGCTTTGGCAGGAAAGCCAGATAGTTCCATCTCGCTTGCAGTGCGCTTTAGGACATATTGCAGGTGACCGGGCCGGTATGAAGTAGGAAGTAGATAATTGATGCTCCGAGTTTCTGCATGGGACTAGGGGTGTCCACTTTAGGGTAGAAGCATCAAATATACTTTGATTCCTAGGCCAAGGTCTTGGGAAAAAGATCCATAAAAAAACGCTTGGCCTATGCCGCAAACATAACTCTTAGCAACACGCATATCAGTTTTATTTTTCCCATGGCACCCGTCCGCCACAAGGTGATGATGGTGTATACTTCACGGGGTGAGGAGGCGGGCCAGGGCGGCGGGAAATCCCTACGTGACGACAATGCTGTACGGCACAGCTCAACAGATGTTGCCGATTACCAGTGTACTCGCCAGGGTGATAAGAGAGTAATCTCAGACCCTCACCAGAATACGTGCGTTAGTTAGGAGGTTTCAAGAGAAGCGGTGCTTGGACAATGATCCGCCAACACACAGGGGGACAATTTAATCAATGTTGTTAGTTATAACAACAAAGGAGAGAAAGATCGACGCTACAACTCCACGTTGAACCGAAATTTGAGGTCATCTTGGTCGACATGCGGGGCTGGGCTATAACTAATTGCTGTCCAAATTTCCAATTTCCTTCCTTTTTGTTGTTGTTGTTGCCGTTGACTGCTTGTCATTATTGTGTTTCGCCATCTTGTTGTCATCCAGAATACATACGTATTTATAGTTACATAAGGAAAATAATCATTGTGGAAAATAATAATAGTAATGCACAGGACGCATCAAAACCCTCACTTAGCTGACGAGCCAGCAGAGTGGGTCTCATAAAAAAAAACACGTTGAAATTTCTTCAACACGTTACACTTGTTACTACGCTACTGATGAATTAATGATGATGCTCCTTGCGCGTTTTACAAACTCGCTATACTGAAATGTATTTATCCATCACTTGTGCGGTGCAAAGCCCGTGAGAATGCTTTATATAATATAGGTATATATATATATATATATATATATATATATATATATATATATATATATATATATAATTGACCCCAAGAGAATAAATAAGTTAGAATGTGACGTTACACTTTTCTCTTCACGGTCTTATTGGCACTTTCCAACTTTGACTTTTTAAAATTATATTGATTGTTTTGTTGCAGGAAATGTATGCATAGTTTTTTTACATTTACATTCCGATAATAAGAAGGGGTGTGTTTCAAAAACATAAGACTCGTTGCAAGAACCGTAAATGTCCCCCTATTCTCAGATTGTCGTAATAACCGGTTACGCAACAATGAGCTTTGCTTGCGTCTGTTCTATGATCCATGGCGGTCACAACTTCTGCCCTGCCAATGAACAACTGAGGACCACTGTCGTAGGTAACATACCTTATTTCTGAACGCTGCATTCAGCTGGCCACGTCAATAGGCCTTAATGCATTTGACGGACTGGGAGCCAAGCGAAAAGGTGGGGGGTGAGACAAGGCGTAGAGCTCCTATTAATTTGACGTGGAAGGTTTCGAAGGCCCGGGGGGGGGGTAGTGTTGTCGTAGGACGGGGGGGGGTCACATCCCCCACCCCCTTTCAGAATAATAATACTTCCTTCTTCTCTTTTATTGTTGAATGTTCTGTACCGGTGTTACTGAGTGTCCCGTCCCGCCCCCCAGATTGCCTTGTGTCTGTGTCTGCACCGAGACTTGTTGATAACGGGGGTTTTGGAGGCAATATTTCTGAACTGAAGGATATTTCTCCCCTTAGCGTCCTCACTTTAAAATGGACAGTGGGATTCTCAGTTGTGTTACCAGCATCTGACTAATTTCTAGGATTGTAACAGGTAAGTAAGGGGGGGGGGGGTAAGGATTCTAATAATCCCTTCTTGTTGATTTATCTTGACGTCAAACTCTGATGTCAGATTGAATTCACATTCGCCCAACTTAGAAACTAGTTTAAGGTTGGATTCATAGCTATACCGAATGACTCAAGAGCAGGAGATTGAAGAGCAATGTTTGTGACGATGTCGACTTGTGACTAATAGGTTCAGTTATGTAAAAATACACAAAACAAATCAATAGCAGTGACAAGTCTTATTCAAATTGTACCTAAATCAATAGCAGTGACAAGTCTTATTCAAATTGTATCTAAATCAATAGCAGTGACAAGTCTTATTCAAATTGTACCTAAATCAATAGCAGTGACAAGTCTTATTCAAATTGTATCTAAATCAATAGCAGTGACAAGTCTTATTCAAATTGTATCTAAATCAATAGCAGTGACACGTCTTATTCAAAGTGTACCTAAATCAATAGCAGTGACACGTCTTATTCAAATTGTATCTAAATCAATAGCAGTGACACGTCTTATTCAAATTGTACCTAAATCAATAGCAGTGACACGTCTTATTCAAAGTGTATCTAAATCAATAGCAGTGACACGTCTTATTCAAATTGTATCTAAATCAATAGCAGTGACACGTCTTATTCAAATTGTACCTAAATCAATAGCAGTGACACGTCTTATTCAAAGTGTACCTAAATCAATAGCAGTGACACGTCTTATTCAAATTGTATCTAAATCAATAGCAGTGACACGTCTTATTCAAAGTGTATCTAAATCAATAGCAGTGACACGTCTTATTCAAATTGTACCTAAATCAATAGCAGTGACACGTCTTATTCAAAGTGTATCTAAATCAATAGCAGTGACACGTCTTATTCAAAGTGTATCTAAATCAATAGCAGTGACACGTCTTATTCAAATTGTACCTAAATCAATAGCAGTGACACGTCTTATTCAAAGTGTATCTAAATCAATAGCAGTGACACGTCTTATTCAAAGTGTATCTAAATCAATAGCAGTGACACGTCTTATTCAAATTGTACCTAAATCAATAGCAGTGACACGTCTTATTCAAATTGTATCTAAATCAATAGCAGTGACACGTCTTATTCAAATTGTATCTAAATCAATAGCAGTGACAAGTCTTATTCAAATTGTATCTAAATCAATAGCAGTGACACGTCTTATTCAAATTGTATCTAAATCAATAGCAGTGACACGTCTTATTCAAATTGTATCTAAATCAATAGCAGTGACACGTCTTATTCAAATTGTATCTAAATCAATAGCAGTGACACGTCTTATTCAAAGTGTACCTAAATCAATAGCAGTGACACGTCTTATTCAAATTGTATCTAAATCAATAGCAGTGACACGTCTTATTCAAATTGTATCTAAATCAATAGCAGTGACAAGTCTTATTCAAATTGTATCTAAATCAATAGCAGTGACACGTCTTATTCAAATTGTATCTAAATCAATAGCAGTGACACGTCTTATTCAAATTGTATCTAAATCAATAGCAGTGACACGTCTTATTCAAATTTTATCTAAATCAATAGCAGTGACACGTCTTATTCAAATTGTATCTAAATCAATAGCAGTGACACGTCTTATTCAAATTGTATCTAAATCAATAGCAGTGACACGTCTTATTCAAAGTGTATCTAAATCAATAGCAGTGACAAGTCTTATTCAAATTGTATCTAAATCAATAGCAGTGACAAGTCTTATTCAAATTGTACCTAAATCAATAGCAGTGACACGTCTTATTCAAAGTGTATCTAAATCAATAGCAGTGACACGTCTTATTCAAAGTGTACCTAAATCAATAGCAGTGACACGTCTTATTCAAAGTGTATCTAAATCAATAGCAGTGACACGTCTTATTCAAATTGTATCTAAATCAATAGCAGTGACACGTCTTATTCAAAGTGTATCTAAATCAATAGCAGTGACACGTCTTATTCAAAGTGTATCTAAATCAATAGCAGTGACACGTCTTATTCAAAGTGTATCTAAATCAATAGCAGTGACACGTCTTATTCAAAGTGTATCTAAATCAATAGCAGTGACAAGTCTTATTCAAAGTGTATCTAAATCAATAGCAGTGACACGTCTTATTCAAAGTGTATCTAAATCAATAGCAGTGACACGTCTTATTCAAATTGTATCTAAATCAATAGCAGTGACACGTCTTATTCAAATTGTATCTAAATCAATAGCAGTGACACGTCTTATTCAAATTGTATCTAAATCAATAGCAGTGACACGTCTTATTCAAAGTGTATCTAAATCAATAGCAGTGACACGTCTTATTCAAATTGTATCTAAATCAATAGCAGTGACAAGTCTTATTCAAAGTGTATCTAAATCAATAGCAGTGACACGTCTTATTCAAATTGTATCTAAATCAATAGCAGTGACACGTCTTATTCAAAGTGTATCTAAATCAATAGCAGTGACACGTCTTATTCAAATTGTACCTAAATCAATAGCAGTGACACGTCTTATTCAAAGTGTATCTAAATCAATAGCAGTGACAAGTCTTATTCAAAGTGTATCTAAATCAATAGCAGTGACACGTCTTATTCAAATTGTACCTAAATCAATAGCAGTGACACGTCTTATTCAAAGTGTATCTAAATCAATAGCAGTGACACGTCTTATTCAAATTGTACCTAAATCAATAGCAGTGACACGTCTTATTCAAAGTGTATCTAAATCAATAGCAGTGACAAGTCTTATTCAAATTGTACCTAAATCAATAGCAGTGACAAGTCTTATTCAAATTGTATCTAAATCAATAGCAGTGACACGTCTTATTCAAAGTGTATCTAAATCAATAGCAGTGACAAGTCTTATTCAAATTGTACCTAAATCAATAGCAGTGACAAGTCTTATTCAAATTGTATCTAAATCAATAGCAGTGACACGTCTTATTCAAATTGTATCTAAATCAATAGCAGTGACACGTCTTATTCAAATTGTATCTAAATCAATAGCAGTGACACGTCTTATTCAAATTGTATCTAAATCAATAGCAGTGACACGTCTTATTCAAAGTGTATCTAAATCAATAGCAGTGACACGTCTTATTCAAAGTGTATCTAAATCAATAGCAGTGACACGTCTTATTCAAATTGTACCTAAATCAAAAGCAATAACAAGGCTTGTTCAAAGTGTATCTAAATCAATAGCAGTTGTGGAAGAGAAAATTTCATGAATACTTTCGGCATTCTCAATCGGATACTACCACGTTATAAAAGACATGTTTCGGCTGATGGATGTCATTGTTGATGAACGGTTGGGACAGTTTGAGTTGGATGGGACAGTTTGAGTTGGATGGGACAGTTTGAGTTGGATGGGACAGTTTGAGTTGGATGGGACAGTTTGAGTTGGATGGGACAGTTTGAGTTGGATGGGACAGTTTGAGTTGGATGGGTCAGTTTGAGTTGGATGGGACAGTTTGAGTTGGATGGGACAGTTTGAGTTGGATGGGACAGTTTGAGTTGGATGGGACAGTTTGAGTTGGATGGGTCAGTTTGAGTTGGATGGGACAGTTTGAGTTGGATGGGACAGTTTGAGTTGGATGGGACAGTTTGAGTTGGATGGGTCAGTTTGAGTTGGATGGGACAGTTTGAGTTGGATGGGACAGTTTGAGTTGGATGGGACAGTTTGAGTTGGATGGGACAGTTTGAGTTGGATGGGTCAGTTTGAGTTGGATGGGACAGTTTGAGTTGGATGGGACAGTTTGAGTTGGATGGGACAGTTTGAGTTGGATGGGACAGTTTGAGTTGGATGGGACAGTTTGAGTTGGATGGGTCAGTTTGAGTTGGATGGGACAGTTTGAGTTGGATGGGTCAGTTTGAGTTGGATGGGACAGTTTGAGTTGGATGGGACAGTTTGAGTTGGATGGGACAGTTTGAGTTGGATGGGACAGTTTGAGTTGGATGGGTCAGTTTGAGTTGGATGGGACAGTTTGAGTTGGATGGGACAGTTTGAGTTGGATGGGACAGTTTGAGTTGGATGGGACAGTTTGAGTTGGATGGGACAGTTTGAGTTGGATGGGACAGTTTGAGTTGGATGGGACAGTTTGAGTTGGATGGGTCAGTTTGAGTTGGATGTGACAGTTTGAGTTGGATGGGACAGTTTGAGTTGGATGGGACAGTTTGAGTTGGATGGGACAGTTTGAGTTGGATGGGTCAGTTTGAGTTGGATGGGACAGTTTGAGTTGGATGGGACAGTTTGAGTTGGATGGGACAGTTTGAGTTGGATGGGACAGTTTGAGTTGGATGGGACAGTTTGAGTTGGATGGGACAGTTTGAGTTGGATGGGACAGTTTGAGTTGGATGGGACAGTTTGAGTTGGATGGGACAGTTTGAGTTGGATGGGACAGTTTGAGTTGGATGGGACAGTTTGAGTTGGATGGGACAGTTTGAGTTGGATGGGACAGTTTGAGTTGGATGGGACAGTTTGAGTTGGATGGGACAGTTTGAGTTGGATGGGACAGTTTGAGTTGGATGGGACAGTTTGAGTTGGATGGGACAGATTTACCTAATAGGACGGATTGACTCGGTGGGTCAGTCTCATTGGGTGAGATTGACTTGATGAGACATACTGACTTGAAGGCACATATTGACTTGGATGCGGCAGATTGGCTTGGATGGGGCAGATTGAATTGATAGGACATATTGACACGATGAGATAGATTGACTCAGTTGGTCTGATTGACTAAATGGGACAATTTGACTTGGATGGAGCAGAATGAATCAATGGGACAGATTGACTCAATGGGACAGATTGACTCGATGGGACAGATTGACTCGATGGGACAGATTGACTCGATGGGACAGATTGACTTGATGGGACAGATTGACTTGATGGGACAGATTGACTTGATGGGACAGATTGACTCGATAGGTCAGATTGACTCGGGACAGATTAACTCGATGGGACAGATTGACTCTGTGGGACATATGCACTCAATGGGACATATTGACTCGATGGGACAGATTGACTCGATGAGACATATTGATTTGATGGGACAGATTGACTCGATGGGACAGATTGACTTGATGGGACAGATTGACTCGATGGGACATATGCACTCAATGGGACATATTGACTCGATGGGACAGATTGACTCGATGGGACATATTGACTTGATGGGACAGATTGACTCGATGGGACAGATTGACTCGATGGGACAGATTGACTCGATGGGACATATTGACCCGACGCAGAGAGATTGACTCTGTGGCGGGACAGATTGACTCAATGGCCCAGTCAACTTTTTACAAACTCTAAAGAGAATAAAGAATGATCCCTCGTCATGTGATTTGTAATGTGATTTCCATAAGAGTTTCACCCCCTAATGCCGGGCGGCAGTCATTTTTGTATGAGAGGGGAGGCTCACTTAACACAATATCAAAAGTCCCTTTTTGTTTCAATGGGAGTGGGGGGGGGGGGGTGAAAGGGCGGGCGATCTGTGAAATGGGAGAGAATAGGTTACATAGAAAGTGGGACAGCGTCCCTGTCTGGGTCAGGCGTTTGCTTAGTTAAGTTTCTATAAAAAAAAAAAAATGACGCCAGTCTACCAACAAGTGGAAGGAGGAGACTCACTGTATGATCGTGCCACGGCTGTCACTGAAAGATCTCTGTAAGATCGTGCCACGGCCGTCCCTGCAAGATCTCTGTAAGATCGTGCCACGGCTATCACTACAAGATATCTGTAAGATCGTGCCACGGCTATCACTACAAATCTCTGTAAGATCGTGCCACGGCTATTACTACAAAATCTCTGTGAGATCGTGCCACGGCTATTACTACAAAATCTCTGTAAGATCGTGCCACGGCTATTACTACAAAATCTCTGTAAGATCGTGCCACGGCTATTACTACAAAATCTCTGTAAGATCGTGCCACGGCTATTACTACAAAATCTCTGTAAGATCGTGCCACGGCTATTACTACAAATCACTTTAACGCCATTTCTTTGCCGGTGTATTTTTGTGGTTTTTTTTTTAAATGGCTGTCGTTGGTTATAATCTTATCTCGACACCCTACCCTAGTCACTGGGGAGGGGGGGGTCATCTGACTTATCCATAACTATCTTTATCAACAATGTACTTTACTGATTTGCTAAATACAACAATAACAACTAAACCAGTCACAGGCACCCCGTTTAAAAAAAAAACGAAAACATTTGACACAAGCGCAAATTCTTAACCTATATTATCCGTTATTATCCTACCAGAATCTCTTCACATCCGGATAATTCTAATATAACCATGTCTGCCAACTGCGGGTTGAAGATGAATGCGACAACCCCTTCTTAACCAATTTAGCGTTGCAACTCTCCTTAACCCATTTTAGCACTGCAACCGATTTAAGGTTGCAACCATTCTTAACTAATTTAGCGTTGGAACCCCACTTAACCCATTTAGCTGTGCAACTCCTCTTAACCCATTTAGCGTTGCAACCCTCCTTAACTCTTAACTCATTTAGCACTGCAACCGTTCTTTAACCGTTTAGCGTTGCAACCCTTTTTGACACATTTAGCATTGCAACCCCACCACTTAACCAATTTAGCGTTGCAACCCCTCTTAACCTATTTAGCGTTGCAACCTTTTTTAACCCATTTAACATTGCAACCCCTCTTAGCCTATTTAGCGTTGCAACCCTTTTTAACCCATTTAGCATTGCAATCCATCTTAACCCATTAAGCGTTGCAACCCATCTTAACCCATTTAGCGTTGCAACCCTTCTTAACCCATTTAGCGTTTCTATAGTGAAGTCGAATAGATAAAATAGTCCTAAGGCATTACGATGCATTGGTTGGTGTTCATGAAAGTGATTGCCTTTTTTTGTTTTCCTTTTAAACCCTCACCAACAAAACTAAACACTCTTCTGGCTCACAACCCTCTAAATGCACCATTTACTGGGCAAGCATAAAAAATAATTTGAGAAAACGAGCGCATGAAAACCATTCTAATGTACACGTACATTGGAATGTTAAACTCGATTATCTTTAGAATAAATCGAGTCCGCATTACCTTCACGTCGATATGTAACAAATTTATTCGAAAGATCTTCATATTT
The DNA here is from genome assembly GCA_964017045.1 of Omphiscola glabra. Lineage (NCBI taxonomy): Eukaryota > Metazoa > Mollusca > Gastropoda > Lymnaeidae > Omphiscola > Omphiscola glabra. The sequence continues at coordinate 10,858,438 of OZ024799.1, forward strand.
TTTGAAAAAGAGTTGTTTCTAAATTTTAAAAATAAAATTTGGTAATCATTATGTTATTTTTTTCCCTTTATGCGATGAAAGCTACCATACTATGATATTCTATACAAAAAATAAATAAATAAATTAAATATCAGACGTCGTTGTGTTTTGTGACACCTTGAATGCCCTTGACGTTTGCTCTACACATCTATGTTCGAACAACTTCTCTGACCTTGACCTTAGAAATTAACAAAAACAAAAAAAAAAAAAAACAGACGAGGGCCTAATGATGTGCAATCAAAAAACTCGATCCATATGCTCAATGGAAATGCGCGTTGTTTTATAATAACCGACACTACCGCCTCCTACCGCATCCCACCTACCACCTCCCATTACCGCATCCCACCTACCACCTCCCTCCTACCGCATTCCGGCTACCACCTTCTATACCAAATAAAAACAATCCCAGGTCACATGACAACATTCCCTTCAATAAGTTCAAGATCTCCGCAACTACTGTTATCAATTAAAACGTGGGTGGACGTGCAGAACGTATTATCGCAGTCTGCCACTGGCGGCCACTAGTAAAGAAAAATAAATGATTTCCCAAGATTTACGTGGTTGAAACTGGAGGTCAATTCAGCATAAAATAACATTTATAAAAAAATTATTATATATTTTTTTTTTTACAAATAAGGACGTCATTTAATGACTACGATGAGTCACTTCCTTGTATTTTCACGTGACATGAGTAAGCCTTCGGTGGGCTGTCTGCTACGCATAACAACACATAACAACGGATAACAGCTGATCAGCCATTATCATTAATTTTTAAGCAAAATATTTGTCTCCACCAGCGCTTCCCCAATGTTAATTAAAAATTTTCCTTTTCAAAATATTCTTGAGTACACGTGTTTTTAAAATGACATTTATAAATGTGAGAATAAATTGTTTGAAGAAAAATTTGTGAGCGACTAGTGTGTTGCAGACAGCCTCCCGGAAGTCTTACTCGAACTTGCTCTTATCACATGACAAAACAATCGACTCATCGTAGTCCATTAAACCTACTAGGTCTATGAGATTGATTTTTTTCTTCTTCAATAATCATAACACATTTATCCATTCAACAAATCATAATGTTCTAATAACTACTGCAATATGTATGTGGAAGATGGGAGGGTATTTTGTGACGCAATGTGATTAAAGTGCAGTATCTAATTCGTGTAACAAATTTGTCTCGAGGCTTTTTGGTGGTTTGCAGAGTCAAATAAATCTGCTTTAAAAAGAAAACGCGGCATGGTTTTTGTATGTCGCTTTCGTAAATTGCACGCGAGTTCACTTTGGCTTGGTCAGTGGTGCCTAGAATGTTTCTACTGTTGCCGCCATCGCCAGATATAGTTTTTCGGTAGGGGTCAAGTCATGGTCTAAAAACTGCGGTCTCACCATCAATACGAAATTTTAAAAAAAATATTTAAAACATCAGAAGTACTGCACTTGCCAATTCTAGGAAAAAATTCAATCTACATGCATAGCAGTCAGAATGATCAATAAATTGATCGTGGGCCCTTAATATATAGAAGAAGAACAACGTAAAATATCAGTGAAGGGACATAATTTCCAAACAGTTGCAAAAATGCTCATATTTGGATAGCACACTCTCCAGGTCAGTAACAATAGATGATGAGATCAAAATATAAATTTCCAAAGTAAAAGGTTGAATTTGGATGGCCCTGTAAAGAGTGTTTGGGAGGCGAAGGGGTCTCAGTATTGTCACTTAGCTGAAAGTATTTTCGGAGATCGTGTTGACACCACTCCTCTATGCCAGCGAGACGTGGGCAGTGTACAGCAGACATGCTAGACACCAAAACCATCTCCACCTACGCAATACACGTAAACGTCTTGGCATAAGGTGGAAGGATAAAGTACCCGATACAAAGGTACTCTAACGGGATGACTTTATCCGCATCCACACGCATCTCCAAAAAAAAAAAGAGGACTACCCAACGGGCATGTCGTGTTGCAAGAATGCCAGGCAGCAGAATTCTCAAACGAACACTGTTCGGTGAAGTCTCCAGAGCGAAGCGCCAAGCTGGTGGGCATAAAAACGCCCCTTCAAGTACTCTCTAAAAGCTCCACTCCTATCCATCCATGGACATTGACCTTAATTCGTGGGAAACTCTTGCTATGGATCGTACAACCTGGCGAGACAGACTCTCTTTTGGAGCACAAACTGGCGAGGCGGGCTCTCTGTTAGGCCGTACAAGCTGGCGAGGCAGACTCACTGTTGGATCGTACAAGCTGGCGAGACAGACTCCCTGCGGAAGCACAACCCTAAGAGAACAAGCACTCCTCTCATGTCCAAAGAAAGCGCCAAGGATTCAACTAGGAAACAATTAATTTTTAAAAAAAAATCAATGTTTCTCTTTGGCGCATTCACCACGCTTTAGCCGAACGAATCGACACAACTACGTCACAAAATGGCGTCACAAAGCAAATGTTTACTAAAGTTTTCACTGGTGTGGCTACGCTCAATGGTACTTTTGCCGTATCTAGCGAGTTCATTATGAATACACGCATACAACAATATAACGATGATCATCATCCCGAAACGGGGCCGTTTAATTTTTTGTATAGCCTTGCGGTATATGTAGCCCCTCCACACCCCTTACCATCGCAAACGTAAGGACATTCTCCTAAATCAACACAACACATCTTTCCCATCTCAATTCACAAGTAATGTAATTATATATGGTCCCCGATCAATCGCATTCCTGTTGGCACTGTAACTAACACATGGAGATATATATATATAGTTTTGTCAACACAGGATCTTTAAATTGTCCTTCTGAAAGGTCTCTGCGTACCACCGGGACCCCCCCCCACCCCCCCCCAACCAAAAATAAAAAAAATTTAAAAAAACAACCAAAGATCAAAAGCGTAGAATTTACCCCCAAAAATTGTTAGAGTAACCAGGTCGCTATACTTTTATTAGTATCAAAAGAATATTTTAACTGTGTGTTTGAATGGGGGGATGTTTGTTAGTGTTGAATCAGAATACGCACATAACTTTTTTTTTTAAAAAAAGAGAGAATGATAAACATGACCGATCTAAATTAAGACACAAGCAGACGTGTTTACAAAACAACAACATCCCGCAGGTACCTATAAGAACTACCTGATCATATTTGTACGATAGAATTGATTCCATCAATAGTAATGTTTCGACTTACACGTGAAAACGTTTTGGCGAGGAATTTTTTTGTCCCGAATCGTCAAAGATACTGTTAACGTCTAATTGGATTCCTGCCCCTGATTGAATTAAAAGATAACAGCCCAGGGGTGTAGCTAGATAGGTTCTAGTAGATATTTACACGATCTGTCAGTTCAATCGGATGTGCACGGTTAGAACCAAAATTAATCTGGCTCTAAATTGGCACGGTTAAGCTACTTTTGCAAGGTGTTACAGTACGCGAGATTATATAAGGGTAACTGGTTACTAAACTCATTGGATTATAATCCATAGAAGTTCTGTCAATTCAGCTAGCGGATTTGTTCTGGTGGAGCCCAAAGTTTTTCGTAACTGTACGAAGTGCCTAGTTTTATAGGTGACTCAAATAAAACACTACGACAAAATAGGAATCATATCATTTTCCCTCCAACCCAAATGAATGGCTTAAGGTTCAGACACGAACCCGAAAGGGAATTCCATGCTAAGCATTTTCATTCCTTCCGGATCAGATTAAATCCTAGACTTAAAAAAAAAAAAAAAAAAAAAACCTTTGTCACCACTCCACAAGGTTAAAATATCTTTAAAAAATTAAACGCTGCATATCTGTATGAAACATATTTATGGATCATGGATTCAATACAAATTCCTTTGAATCTCAAACGGTGGATATTTTTATGAGATTCAATAAAAATTTTATTGAATCGATGTTAGACAAATAGGTTTCTGACACCATTGTGTTGGATACCTTCATCTACATTATAATGGAGTAGCATGCAAGTGTCAATTCAAATGGGTAGTTCGTTCGTCAATGGCTAGAACCTACAATAAATGTCCTTTCCACAATCCGTGTTAACAACTGGCGCTCTACAAAACGTTTAACACGGAACAATAAAACGTCTACATGTCATTCTAAGGAATTCTCAGCAGGGGTGGGAAAACACTGAGAAGGTTTTAGAGTGTGAAGGGCTGCGGTAGGTTTAGTTAAGAGATCACGACGACCTGTGACCGACTGACCACCAGGGGAGGGTCGGGGATGGTGGGGGGGGGGGACGAGATCACCAGTATCAGCTTCAGACACGAACCCAAACAAATGTCAATATTATTCCCCCGAAGACAGCAAATATACGTGACGTAGTAAACAAATATGTGTGACGTAGTAAACAAATATACGTGACGTAGTAAAGCCAAACACGTTAGGTGGGATTCACTATAACAAAGTCGATGACACAGTTAATTTGCCAGATTACGTATAAAAACGTTGAAAAAAAAAAGGTTTTGTTTGTGTGTGTGTTGAGATAGATGCCAAAATACGGGTTCAAAATGAATGGGGAAAAAAGAAAATGTTTAAGTTGAATCCACTTATAAAAGAAAAGAGAATTAATCTTCATACAGTGATTCTTTCAGGCACTGCTCCCAAACAGAGAAAGTCGACTGCCCCCCTCCCCGGGAAACAAATATATATAACAAAAAAAAAAAAAAAAAAAAAAAAAAAAAAGGAAATAAAGATCTAATCCAAATAAAACAACTAAAAAAAAACCGATCAAATTGATATTTCCAGACCATTTTTTTAAAAAGGAGTATTATGGTTGATTTTCAACGACTAAAATTATTGGACCCAAGGAAATATCTGAATAAATAGACGGTCACTTCGTACCAGTTCAGACGGTTACTTCTTACCAGTTTAGACGGTTACTTCGTACCAGTTTAGACGGTCACTTCTTACCAGTCCAGAGATGTCTTGTTTAAACTATCCCTGAATCAAATGGAGTTGTGAACTAATTCATCATATGTCTACGGATGTTGAAAGAACATTAAAAAAGTGAAAGTTTGCAGATGATGTTAAACATAATCGATCAGACGTCTCGCCATGTAGAAGACGTCGACTGAGATTCACAGCGGAATATTTAAACAAAATAATTTCAATTGATATATATGTGACTGTAAAATGCTGGTTAATTTAAGACCCAACTTGACTTATCATACACCAAGCATCGATTATCGAATCTATGGCATCTTCAGTCCGAAATAATGTGATTCTATCTAGTTTATAAAAGCATCTTTGTAGACAGGTTTCGGTAGCCTACGATACGCTTGCCAGGTTTGGCATGCGGGAGACCAAACAAAAAAGTTAATAATAAAATCACTATAGATAAAACATGCGTCTTGCAAGGTAGGCGTATATGACAAAGAAGTAATAATATCGACACAAAACGAACAACATTTTTCCGCCCGACCCTAGAAATAAGAAGTGTGGAATACCCTCCCTCCCATACCCACCCCCCACACACACAAACATTTGTGGCACCACATTCGTATGTAGCCATGTATTAAATTCTTCTTACCCTGGATCTAGCCCACTAAGTGCAACCCTGGTTTACAGTTATGTACAGGAGAAACAATTCGATGTTTTATGGGTTTTTTTTCTGCACACAATCATCTAGAAATGTTATAACAGCAAACTTTATCCCTAATATAACAGTAAAATTTACGTAAGTTGTTACAAGTAGCGATCAATTTCACGACGCCATATTGGGGTAGGGGGTTGGGGGAGGGGATTGGGGGGGGGGAGTGGGTGTGAGGGTGAAGGATTTATAAAAAAAAAAACGAGAACGGTGGTCGACCAGTTTGAATATCAACACAGGTTTAATAGAAGGAAGTAAAAAAGGGCAAACACAAGTGTTCGTAGGGGAATCCTTAGAGATCTCATTGTCATGGTGTGACGTGTGGATATGACACGGTCGGCCAATTTGACAAGAAATACACTCTTGACTGTAGCGAGTAGATCGACACAGATAGCCCAGCATTGTACCCACACTTCGTGGGTGGATCTAAGACGGTACTGTACCACACTTTGTGCGACGGATCTAAGACAGTTCTGTACCACACTTCGTGGGTGAATCTAAGACGGTATTGTATCACACTTCGTGGGTGGATCTAAGACAGTACTGTACCACACGTCGTGGGCAGATCTAAGACGGTCTTGTACCGTCGTTGACGGATCCACACAATAAAGGGGGGAAGACGAAACCAGGATATTTATAAATATAATTCGTTAAGGAGGTCGACGTTATAAATGTGTGAAGCGATTTATACAAGTTTATAGTTATGTAAGACTTTAATTAAGGGAGTTTTTCATAATTTGAACCCTACCATTGGGTAATCAAGCATAATCCGCCAATGGATCGGCAAACGACCCAGATGCTTCTCAAAAGGTATTCGAGGGATCCCTTGCAGCTTGTTAGCACACCCTGAGAGGTTATGTATCGCGTACCGAAATTGGATTAAGAAAGCAACCAAACAAAAAAAAATCCGTTACTGCATATGTTTAAGTTGCTATTTGTGAGTTTCTCTCATTGTTTATGTATTGGGCGAATTTATTAAATTACAATTTATTATGATATATTTATTCTGATATTTTTGTTAAGGAGCTAAATTATGATAAACACTTTTTATTTGCGACGTCTAAGAATTAGCTCACATCTGAAATGTAAGGGAAGAAAGAAAAACAACATTTTTTTTCGACTGAATGGGTTGTCACGTTCAAATCTCTAAATCTTAGGTACCCCCAAGTACTTCGAAATATTAGAGCCGCTCTGGTACATTGGAGCGACTGAAATGTATTTCAAATAATAAACGCATGTGAACCGTTGAATCTGAAAACAGATGAGTGAGTCGGGGGTCAACGTAATTGCATGACACTTGTTTAAACACAGACAATGTTGCTATCGCAGTTTCTCCTTAAATGACGATTCCAATATCTGACAGGAAATCATCATTTCGCTAAGATCAGGATGTAGTGCAGTGGTTCTCACCTGTGGGTTGCGACCCACTTGGGGGGGGGGGGGTGGAACGACCCTTTCACAGGGGTTGCCTAAGAAAATCGTAAAACACATATACCATACAGTTATGAAGTAGCGACGAAAATATTTGTGGCCGTTTGTGTGTATCTGTATGTGCTTAGTCTATGTGTGTGTGCGTGCGTGTGAGTGTCTGTATGTTTGTATGTGCGTGCGTGTGTTTGTGCATGTGTGTGTGTATGTGAGCGTGTGGTTGCGTGTGTGTTATAAATAACAAAGGCGTGACAGCTCCGCGCTACAGCTCCACTCTACAGCTCCACGCTACAATTCCACGCTACAACTCCACGCTACAACTCCACGCTACAACTCCACGCTACAACTCCACGCTACAGCTCCACGCTACAGCTCCACGCTACAGCTCCACGCTACAACTCCACGCTACAGCTCCACGCTACAACTCCACGCTACAGCTCCACGTTGAACCAAAAATTGAGGTCACGCGATGCCGGACTATACCAATACACAAGGTGGTAACCATTGCGATGTATGTACTTAACGCGCGGGGGGGGGGGGAATGAACAATACGAGTAGTTTGTGCCAAGAAGAGTTCCCGTAATCAATATATTCATCGATGAAGTTCTTAATAATCTGTACAGCGATCGAAACAACGGTTTCCCGTCTCCGCATGCAGGCTTACTGATCAAATATCTCATATTGAAACCTTATTCTCAAATAGTTGCAGGGGTTTTAGTACTGGGCACAAACTGAAACAAGACTGTGTAGTAGTAGGTTAAAATGTACAGTTTCACAACACTAATTATCAGTCTCTCTTAAGTGTTCACATTCTTGGCCTTCTCTTATTCACAACAAAAAAGCTGTTGGTCAAGGGTTGATGATGATCCATGATGCGCATCTCAAACCACGGATTGCAGAACTGTGACAAGGGTTGGATGTAAATCGTAAATATTTCACGTTTCTTGTGATTTCGTTTCTAACATATTTTTTTATATGGCTGCACCTATTGGTACACGGGTACCAGAATTGAGAGGTTGGGATTAAACAACGATTTAAAATATTGTTGTTGGGTTTGTAAGACAGAATGAGGTATCACATGAAAGATAATTGAATGTACTATACGTTTGTAAACCTATTTCTTCTTTTTAACTAAAATAAACTACCACAAATGACATCCTAATAGCATTAGTAAAATGGACCCGGACACGCAGCGCCGCCATTCGCACCCGGGTACCATTAAGCTCAATGCTATTCAGATGTCATTTGTGGTAGTTTATTTTTAGTAAAACTGAAGAATTAACATTTCAAACGTATATTGCATTCAACTATCTTTCATTTGATACCTCATTTGGTCATATAAACCCAACAATAATATTTTAAATCGTTTTTCAATCCCAAACCTCTCAATTCTGGTACCCGTGTACCTCTAGCCACTTCGTTGTTTTATTGAGCAAGTCAATGGCAAGGAATAATGGAGGACAGTAAAACAAGAAAAGTTCATCTAAGTTGTATTTGGGGAAAAAAATGTGTGTTGTCTTAAATTAGCTTCTGATTCTCTGATGAGGATTCTACAGTTACCGGAAATTTGATCGAAAGAAATTTCGTTGACGGAAAATTGATCGACGGTAATTTGATCGAACGGAAATTTGGTCGAATCTTTTTTTCAGTTCACACGTTAAAATTATCGTCAAATTTCTTTTTGAACGCACTATACTATATAGTAAAACAAAATAATGCGTTCAGAAAGAAATTTGACGCAAAATTTTAACGTATAAATTAAAAAAAACGATTCGACCCAATTTCCGTTCGATCAAATTTCCGGATACGGGATTCTACGTGTATCGCATGACTCGTGGCACAAAAGCAGTAGGGGAGTTTTAATTCACCTTCCAAATCTTTACAAATGTGATGTGATACTGACAAGCCAATTCGATAGACTCGTAGGGCAGTGAGGGGCGTCACGTGGGTAACGACCTGGGGCAAGTCAAGTACTTCACGTCGTTTGTTCACACTTACTGGTTGCGTTCCACCAATCACACTTACTGATTGCGTTCCACCAGTCACACTTACTGATTGCGTTCCATCAATCACACTAACTGATTGCGTTCCGCCAGTCACATTTACTGATTGCGTTCCACCAGTCACACTTACTGATTGCGTTCCACCAGTCACATTTACTGATTGCGTTCCACCAGTCACACTTATTGATTGCGTTCCACCAGTCACACTTACTGATTGCGTTCCACCAGTCACACTTACTAATTGCGTTCCATCAGTCACACTTTCTGATTGCGTTCCACCAGTCACACTTACTAATTGCGTTCCATCAGTCACACTTTCTGATTGCGTTCCACCAGTCACACTTACTGATTGCGTTCCATCAATCACACTTACTGAATGTTTAGCAGGCATCCAATCTTTAACATAATTGAACACGACAAGTCTAGACTGATTGGTATTGTATTGATTTATATGACCCAAATACTTAGCACACAATTCGAATTTAAAACAAAAAAAGAATCGTTTTTTGTAATCTTCCCTCTGTGAGGGTGTCATTCACCAGTGAGGGTGTCATTCACCAGTGAGGGTGTCATTCACCAGTGAGGGTGTCATTCACCAGTGAGGGTGTCATTCACCAGTGAGGGTGTCATTCACCAGTGAGGGTGTCATTCACCAGTGAGGGTGTCATTCACCAGTGAGGGTGTCATTCACCAGTGAGGGTGTCATTCACCAGTGAGGGTGTCATTCACCAGTGAGGGTGTCATTCACCAGTGAGGGTGTCATTCACCAGTGAGGATGTCATTCACCAGTGAGGTGTCATCACCTGAGAGTGTGTACCGGGTGCGGTCCGCAATCCCCCCCCCCCCCCGGAACTTCAAGTTGAACGTCTGCTTACTCTTAAAACGTCATGAGATGCGAAGGTTTTTCAAAATTTCTCACGAGTGGGTAAAATCAAATGTTGCTTTCTTGTGCAAGACCTTACCAGAGCGGAGACGGATGTTTCATTGTGACAATAGAAATAAAGCTATTACTTAACGCCAAAGACAGTATCAGAATTTCACTGATTAAAAACAAAAACAATCCCAATATAAATGTCAATGTATAAATAGTCTATGATTTGTTTCCTGAAATCGTGGGGGGGGGGAGAGACTTCGGCGTAACGAATATATTTTGGGGTAATGGTTTAAAAAATAATTCGCTGACACCTGACTTCCAGAGTCTTGCGGGAAAAGGGGAGGAGGGCATAATATGGCCAGCAACAGGGCGGCACCAGTTTGTTCTATTTTATTATTCCTTTTCTTCTGTTCAGAGGGCGGATGGAAGTGCATCTCTTCTTTGGGGACCTGAGACTGGCTAATATCTGGGGGATGTCCGCTTCTGCAGGATTTTACCAACTGTATGTTAAGTGTGTCATTTGGGGGAGTTGCCTTTATTTTGGGCTGCAGTCCATTTAATTCCCTGTCCTCTTCTATAAGGGAACTATTTCAGCTTTTTTTGTTGTTGTAATTCACCGTAATATAACCACAGAGATGAGCACATTTTTAAATCTTTCTCTCTCTTGACATGAAATCACGTGGAACTTACTTCACATATATCCAAACCCTTTAAAAATCATCGATTCTTTCGATCAGCATTTCTTAACGTTGATCATTACGCCCCCACCCTCCCACACACACTTTCAGATGTCCACATCATATTTCTTGGAGGCATAAAAACTTCACCGTGAAAACTAAAATGATTTTTTTTTTGATTTTTTTTTTTTTTGGATTTTTTTTAGAGAACAACTAATTTAGATAGTTGCCCCATGATCGCTCATCATCGTAGTTGAAGGAAAAATTCACGAATTTCTTATCAGAAAATGTTCAATCCTAGCCACGTTACTGTCTACTTCAAGTACCCGTTTAAAACAACACAATCGACCCTCTCCCACACATTTTAGCAGTGTTACAAGTCCTTAAGCAAGGGGGAAATCTTTAAAACGCTTTTTGCTAAGAAGAAGTAAATCATGTGTTCTTACACTTTTCTTAAGTTAATTATAGGACAAACATTGCCAATGTAACAGAAGTGTTTAGATCTATGAGAAAGTCTTAAATTAAGTACAGGACAAACATTTCCAGTTGTAAAAGAAGTGTTTAGATCTATGAGAAAGTCTTAAATTAAGTACAGGACAAACATTGCCAGTTGTAACAGAAGTGTTTAGATCTATGAGAAAGTCTTAAATTAAGTATAGGACAAACATTGCCAGTTGTAGAAGAAGTGTTCAGATCTATGAGAAAGGATTACTGGATATTTTTAGAGTTCTTATTATCGTCTACGGATATTTGGAGCTGAATTATTTGGTGTTTTTTTTAAACAGTACTGGCCAGGCATTTTCATCGCCAAAGTATGGAAGCTTCAGTGTATGCACTGGGACAAGGATTTGTAAGTTTCTTATGTCAATGGAATTCTTAAAGCTATCATTGTGTCCGTGTGTTCAAATATACATTACAAGATTTGAATTATTTTTTTTTTAAAATGGTTAATTTGTAGATGAGCATGAAGAAAAGTGAAAATGAATATTTGAATTCTTTATTTAAGTATTTAAATAAAAGAAGGTTTTTATTGATTGGAATTCAGGATATGGTACAAGTTATATTGTATGATCTTCTAGAGTTGATGGTATGCTCTTTTAAAGTTAAGTTGTATGATCTTCTAGCGCAGCGGTTCTCAACCTGTGGGTCGCGACCCCTTTGGGGGTCGCGCGACCCTTTCCCAGGGGTTGCATAAGACCATCTGAAAACACATATACTCTACAGTTATGAAGAAGAAACAAAATATTTTGTGGCTGGGGGTCGCCACAACATGAGTAATTGTATTAAAGGGTCACGGCATTAGAATAGAAAGGTTGAGAACCACTGTTCTAGCGCTTTATGGTATACACTTTTAAAGTTGTACTGTATGGTCTTCTGGAGTTTTATGGTATGCTCTTTAAAAGTTTTAAGAATTTGACCTGGAATCTAAAATGGTATAGTCATCAAACGTGTTAATAGTCAGCTGTTCCGATATGACCCATATGACACTACAACTGCCACCGTCAGTGGCATCATACATGGCCTTACATTGTACTATTATATCTTCTTCCTAGAGTTACTCAGAATTGTAATAGTGTTCTTTCATCGCTGATTTTTTGTTTGCTGAACTATCCTCGTTATCCTTTCTCTATTCTGTGTTTGTTCAAAAGCTGTCGTTTTGAAAGAACAGTAGTTGGGGTTTTACTCTGTTCCACTCGGATTTGTAGCATCCCAAAATGTTTTCAAAAGCTTGAGGATCATAATGTCATATGCCACGAGAGGCAGTGTTTCTTTCAGAAATTTTCCCCCGGGGGGGGGGGATCTCAGATGGTCGGGGGATGCAGTGCCAGGTGTCAATGGCCAGAGGCGTAGCTAAGGGGTGGCAGATGGGACATATGTCAACGGGCGCCAGACTAGCGGGGGCATCTAATGGGCTATAGTGTTAATGGATGGAAATAATAGGTTTCAGAGTTTACCGGGGGGGGGGGGGGAGTTAAAAATGAATCTTGTCCCCTGTCATCAAAGACTCACGTCAGTGACTTAGAAGTGGGGGGGGGGGGGGGGTCCGGCGAACATTTGGTCTTCCCAGGTGTCATTTTTTGTTTAGACAGAGCGAGGGTATTTTCGGATATCTGCAGAGTTTCTATTGAGAAATGTAGCGCGGCAAATATTTAACCCACCTAGGGTGGCGCTAACACTTGGCACGCCGCTGGACAGTGTACATATCAGCATCAAAATTGGTTGTCATGGCAAGTAATTTTTATCGGGAAGTAGGGCAGCAGAAAATGTGTGATTATTTAACAATCAAGACGTGCATTTTTGAGTATACATGATTCGAATGTTTTGATAAGACTGTCATTGATCGGGGAATATAATTTTTCAAGCGTCAAGGGAGGCATACGTAAACTAAATACATTCTGGTTGTGGTGCGCCGAAGAAAATCATTTGACACAAGATTAGATTCAACCCCGTAAGTCACACTGATCGACGTCAACGAAAAAAAAAAGGGGGGGGGGGTAGCAGAAATTGCGGAATCCGAAGAGTTTGAGCAAAAGTGAGGGCAGGGGTCACCTTAATTTAAAAATAATAAATTCAAAATGTAGTGATGCAAATTTTTCTTTTTCTGTATATTAAGGGCACACGATCAATTTATTGATCATTATGGCTCCTATTAATGTAGATGAGATTTGCAATGTTTCTGTGCTTGGTGTTGATGAGGATATGTCACTGGTAACAAGAGTGACTTAGTGAGGGTATCATGTATCTTTCAGACAATGTGTGAAGGGGCATTTCAGACGTTCACATATTTACTGTTAGATGTCTCGTAGAAAAATGCTAAGCATACAACATCAACATACACCAACTATATGTGGACTAGAAATTAGCTTATGATAGCATAGACAGGAAATACATAAACGATGCTCTGCTGGAACTTGGAGTCCATAACAAACTTACCCGACTCATACAAATGACGATGGATAACTCCAAAAGTGGATGGATAACTCCAAGCTACTTCAAAGCAAAAACCTCGCTAAGGGAACAAAGAAGGTAATATACACCACTATCATAAGGCCAGTAGTAACTTAAGCAAGTGAGACTTGGTTCCTACCAGAAAAGCAGAGAACCTGCTAAATATATGACCCGATGATAAACAAATTTGTTTTAGGAATCGGTACTAACCAAGAGCTATATCAATTATACAAATACCCATCCATAGTCACAACAATATAAAAAAAGGCAGACTGCCCTGGGCAGGACACATTGAAAGCGGGCTGGATTTTGGAGCAACAAAAACGATCTACAGGCAGAAACCTAGGGGCAGGGGGCTCACCGGTCGACCAAGACTGAGATGGAAGGCGATGTAGAGAAGGGCTTACAAAGGTTGGGGTTCGCAAATGGAGGTGTAAAGCGATGGTTCGATCCGAATGGAAGAATGTGGTGGAGCAGGCCAGGGCCCTACATGGGATGAAGCGCCACTGATATAAATATTTCAGACCTTTGGGTGGAAAGCGCTAGAAATAACCATAATAACAGGACATCACTAACTCTTCCACCAGCACAATATTAAATAAATTCAGTCCAGTTGGGAGCCCTTAGGGTATGCTTTTTTTGAGAGATACTCCATAGCTTAGACTCGCCCCTTAAAATTTTATAGGCCCCGAAATTTTTTTGATAAATTCAAAATGCAAGAAGGCATTTATTTTACATACCGTAGTTAAATTTAGTTTCGCATTATTAAACACTTAACTGTAGAGCAACAGGAGAGATGCTAGTTAATATTTTATGTGTCATTTGACCTAAGAGCCATCGTGTGAGGTCTGCAACCCATATAGCTGCATGGGGCCTCGTATATTTTAGGGGCTTAAAGCTGGGTTGTAATTACATTAAATTATCAACTTTTATTGCTATGTAGGGAAGGACAAAATCGAAATGTAGCACGGGTGCCACAAAAAGTCAAGCAACGTCTCTGCTTGACTAAGTGTGTTATGCAAACATTATTTTTTAAATTGAAAAGTAATGTGTTTTTAAAAGTATTTTAAAAAAATATTTTGAGGGTCAACTACATAAAAAATAAAGAATTTACTTAAAAAATATTTTTTAAATTAAAAAAAAAAAGAATTCCTTCCAAAAAAAGGTATCCTTCACATAAAAGAAAAGAATTCTTTCCACAAAAAGGTATCCATCACATAAAAGAAAAGAATTCCTTCCACAAAAAGGTATCCACCACATAAAAGAATAGAATTCGTTCCACAAAAAGGTATCCATCACGACAAAGAAGAATCAACAAAATACGTTTATTTCTAAATATTTCCAAGTTTCACCAAAGTCAAAAAGAAAAAAAAGAGCTTTACTGTACAAAAGGCTATAGACTATATATCTTTATGGGTTTTCAAAATTGTTTTTTTTATAAATCATATGTAACATACATAATTGTTGAGAAGTCATGACTTATTTACAAAAGACATCATAAATTTATTAATGTGTGATTTTTTTCGTAAAGAATTGAAGTTAAAAGTCTCAATATTCAGTTGATTGATATATTGATTAAGATTTTTAAACTACTATAATTTGCTTCAGATAATTACTCCTTGCCTCTTCGATATTATACTTTTAAACAATTTTTTTACCAATTCTATAGAATTTTTTTTTATCTACTACCAAAAATGGCATTTACAACATAGTCGAAATACTCGATTTTTTTTAATCGTTGTTTCAATATATATATATATTCATTCTACTGGATTATCATCTTAAAATAATTCTTTTTTAAATAGTTCAAACAGCTGCGGAAGATTGTTTATTATTATCATATTAACAGAGAAAAGTCGTTGGGGATTTGAAAAAAAAATACTTTTATTTTTTAAAAATCATTTTACTCTTTTCCCGAAACTGTGTTAAAAAACTAGAAACGCTCTTGATTTAATAATTATTGATTAAATGTCCACTATTTGTATGGAACCGGTAAATTCCTAATTTTTTGTTTTAAAATTAGTTGCTTTTTTTAAGGTTTTTAAAAATTTTTTTTTAAGTTTTCAGTTTATCTAAGTCAGCATACATCTATGGAATCTACTACATTAAAATGTTTGCTAAAATGATTTTTTTAAAGCATGATGCTATTATACAATATAATGTCAAAACAGATTGCACATGTTTATTACTTAGCAACAACTACATTCAATTTATAGACATTTATATTTATATATATGTAATGGTAGTTTAATACAGTGCTATTATAAAGTCTTTCAACTTGTGCAGCTGCACAAATTTCATTAAATAAAAGATACCGATATATGCGAATAATAAAAAGTAAGATTTTAGCTTATGATCAGGAGCGGCCAATATTCAAAACAATACGATATTTATTATCGATTTCTGCGAGACTGTAACAAGATTAAGCTGAACGATATGGATCATCAATAAATATCGAACAAAGCGATATTTTATTTGTTTTCAATAATTGTAATCGATGAAAGGCACAACTTTCAATTAATTTATAAAATTTTTTAAAAATTAAATTTACAGTATTTTTTTTTTTTACACATTTTCCCCCGGGGGGTGGGGGGCACTTGACTTGCTCCGACTGCACCCCCCCCCCCCGGAGGTATGCCTGAAAGAAACCCTGACGAGATGCAGAGAGAAAGAGAGAGAGAGCGAAAAAGAGAGAGTGGGAGAGAGTGAGGGAGAGAGTGTGTGTGTGAGAGATCGAGTGACAGAGAGAGTGTGAGAGAGAGAGAGAAAGAGAGCGAGTAGAAGAGAGAAAAGGAGAGAGTGAGAGTGATGGAGAGAGAGAGAGAGAGATAGAGAGAGAGAGAGAGAGAGAGAGAGAGAGAGAGAGAGATAGAGAGAGAGACCATTCAAAATTCGGGCTGCTTTATTCCGTAAATTGTTCTGAAATTTTATGAATGTGACTATTGGAAAACAACAAGAATATTACCGTTAAACTTGTGACACTGTGATGCCTTCCCCATGTTTTTGTAAAGTTTTCAATGTTTTTATTCATATGTTGTGTCTTTGGGGCCAGTCTCTGTCGTAACAAGTTTTAAGTTTACTTGTTTATTATTATTTTTTTAAATAAAAAAGGCTTCGTTTCGTGACGTAAGAGATTATGTGACGGTCCACTGAACATGCTCTAAAGGTTTAGGAAGTACTTTCACTTTACACAACGTGTTACTGTTAATTTTTAACATTCATGTCATGTACTTTTTATTTAACTTCCTCCGTGTGCTTCAGTTCCTGTCAGTCCAAGACAAATGAATCTTTATTTTTAGCAAACGTTTGGGTTTTCCTAAGCGGTGCTCTACGAAATGGCCACCAAAATATAATGTTGTTTGATTACAGTATAACTCGTAGTGCTTGAAAACGGGTACAGTGCAGAGGGGAGCGGTCCACCCTGTGAGGGCGCCGTTTGTTTTTCTTTTTTTTTTCTTTTAGACTGAGGCGAGGCATTTTGGCCAACTTCAGAGGTGTTTTTTTTTTTTTCGTAGAAGGCGGCTTCACAAATCAAGGTCTGCGCCGGGTGACACCAAAACCTGTCTACACCAATGGGGAGCAAATCGCTGGTTTTAAACAGCTGATAACACCTCATTAATCCCCAAGGACTCCACAAAAATACTCGCGTGTCGCGAGTGACACGCACTCTTAATTAGATGCTGTCATTAGGCGATGCTACGCGTAGGGCAGAAGACCGAGAGGAATGGAGAAGAATAGTGTACATGTCATCTGTGGCGCCCCAACGGTCGAAGGACTACGGGACCTGATGATGATGATGATGATGATGATGATGAGATGATGATGATGATGATGATGATGATGATGTCATTTATGTTACTAAAACTTCGAAAAGATGTTTTCAAAATGATTCTTATTATTTTTTGTTCGCCCCTGAATTTTCTATTTTTAGTATAGACCTCCAACCGGACGCGCCCCCCCCCCCCCCCCAAATTTTGAAGACGTGCTGCACATATCTGGACAGGAGAAGCAGCCAAACAACGACCAGATAGACAGACTTCACCAGCAATAACTGAGTCCCCCTGACGTCTGAAATCCGTCGGGCGTCAGAATATCCTTGCACAGAGCGATCGCGCTCTTTCTAGACATCTGAGCATCATAATGCTGCGCCTTGTTCACGATGACAGGTCGAGGAGTCGAGCCCTGTGGGCAGGTGAGATGATAAAAGGGTAATAAAGGGGATGATATAAGGGTAATAAGGGGATGATATTAGGGTAATAAGGGATGATATAAGAGTAATAAGGGGATAATATAAAGGTAATAAGGGATGATTTAAGGGTAGTAAGGGATGATATAAGGGTAATAAGGGATGATATAAGGTAATAAGGGGATGATATAAGGGTAATGAGAGGATGATATAAGGGTAATAGGGGATGATATAAGGGTAATAAGGGGATGATATAAGGGTAATAAGGGGTGATATAAGGTAATAAAGGGAATGTTATAAGGGTAATAAGGGGGGATATAAGGGTAATAAGGGGATGATATAAGGGTAATAAGGGGATGACATAAGGGTAATAAGGGATGATATAAGGGTAATAAGGGATGATATAAGGTAATAAGGGATGATATAAGGGTAATAAGGGGATGATATAAGGTAATAAAGGGATGATATAAGGGTATTAAGGGATGATATGAGGGTAATAAAGGGATGATATAAGGGTAATGATAGGATGATATAAAGGTAATAGGGGATTATATAAGGTTATAAGGGAGCTGTGATGTAAGGGGGTACTATCGGTACTGAAGCACGGCTTCTAAGTCGAAAACGGTTCTCTAGGACATACGTGCTTGTGGGAAAAACCCAATGACTAATACTCTTATGGACGCCACAGAACTTATTTGATTGTTGTCAAAATGTTGCGTTACAGTATAAAATATACGTGAGTAATATTATATAGATAATTTCGGCTAGGCGTGCACTGACGGGTTGAGCTGGCATGCTTGTAGTTTACAAGAGGTCCCGATGATCTCAAATGACCGTTCTGTCACGCACTGTTCTGTCCCGCACTGTTCCGACAAACACTATTATTCCACGAACTGTTCTGTCACGCACTTGTTCTGTCACGCACTGTTCCGTCACGCATATGCTACGCACTATTCTGTCACTATAAAGCTTTAAAATAGATTAAAAATATATATATTATGTAAATTTGATTAATACTTATTTGTATGTCTTGTACTGATGAAGGCAAGTGCCGAAACGTTTAATGATTTGTAATGTAAAATTATGATTAAAGCTCAATATATATCGTTATATCGACACAGATTGTTCGTGTCCATTTAATCTGTTGGTTTTTTTTTTTTTTTTTTACCACGGCCGCCAATTTGATTGCCGTGACCCATAAAATTAAGAATAAAACGTTTAAAAATAAAGAAACATTTTTTTCCAAAATGTATCCCTAAACCTAACCTGAACCCTAAATGTATCCCTAACCCTAACTTGAGCCCTACATGTTTTGCAAACGAAGTCACGGTGCTATCTCTTCGCATTAGTCATAAAGGGTAATCATAAACTAATACAAAGAGGTGAATTTCAAGATTAGTATTCACTCGAGTGTTTACCAAACGCGAAGTTATTATAAAGTTTTAAAACAACAACAATTACTCGATGACCTCCCCTTTGATGATTCCAGCAAATCATTGTTTCATACTTTACTTAATACATAAGTTGCGCGTTTTGGAATTTTTTCCCCCCACACTATGACGACATTTAATAGTTACGCTGTGAAAATGCACACGCAAGCACGTGTTTTAAATTGCAAATAAGTGTTTTCATTCATTCAGATTAAAATGATAAGTTACTGCGACAGATGGATGCTAATTTAAATTGTTGTATTTTAAAGGTTGAAACTTTTTTGTTTGTTATGATTTTAGTATCGCCTTTGATACCTGATATCATTAAGAAAAGAAATATCTTCTCCCACACAGCCGTGCTTCTACTGACGTTGTCCTTCGCTAACTGCCAAACAAGCGCTTCTTCAACGTCTGAAGAGTCCTCGTCCACAGGCACGTCTACTCATCAGGTAGGACATTTCACAGAAGTGTTTGATTGTTATGTTGAATTTTTGATGACGTCCTACAGCTTTTTTTGCTGATCAAATTATGGGGCGCATGCTCCATATTAGTCTAATGTCACAATTGTCACACTTGTCCAGACCTACGACTGTCACACTAGTCCAGGCCTACGACTGTCACACTAGTCCAGGCCTACGACTGTCACACTAGTCAAGGCATTCTACTGTCACACCAGTCAAGGCTTTCTACTGTCACACTAGTCAAGGTTTCTACTGTCACACTAGTCCAGACCTACGATTGTCACACTAGTCCAGGCCTACGACTGTCACACTCGCCAGGCCTACGATTGTCACACTAGTCAAGGCTTTCTACTGTCACACTAGTCAAGGCTTTCTACTGTCACACTAGTCAAGGCTTAATACTATCACACTAGTCAAGGCTTACTACTGTCACACTAGTCAAGGCTTACGACCCTCTCACTAGTCCTTGCTAAAGATTGTCTTCAGTTTTACTAAAATAAACTACTACAAATGACATCCGAATAACATTAGTCAAAATGAACCCGGACACGCAGCGCCGCCATTCGCACCCGGGTACCATTAGTAAAACCGAAGCATCAAGATTACAAACATATAGTACATTCAATTATCTTTCATTTGATACCTTATTTGGTCTCACAAACCAAACAATAATATTTTAAATCGTTTTTTTAATCCCAACCTCTCAATTCTGGTACCCGGGTACCAATAGTCACTTCGATTGCATTATTTTAACAAAAATTAATCATTTCAGATCACCACTACAACATTGGCAACTACTATTACAAAGGCACTTACGACAACAACTGCAACCACGACAACAGCTGCACATACGACAACTACTGTACCAACAAACACTGCGACAACAACAACTGCTGCGCCAACAACAATGGCGTCAACGACAACGACCGCGCCGATAACAACTCCACCCACGACGACAACTGTGGCAACGACAACAGCTGCGCCAGCAACACCCACGATAACAACATCATCGTCGTCGTCAGCTACACCTTCAACCGCGACAACTACACAAGCCGCAGAAAGTTCACCACGACCAGCAACAACAGCTCCATCACCGACGACGACTTCCCAGCACACGACGACCGACTCCATTGAACCGGAAACCGACAGCTCCACCGCAACCCGTCCGACGGTCACAACCAGTGAACACGGAAACTCTTCAAATGGGACGTCATCATCACCGGCAGACAACAGCTCTTACACCACCGACGACAACTTCGACACCACGGCAGCGTGGATCAACTCGACGGACAACACCAACGACACTGAAACCAGCACAGATAGCCCATCCAGCACAGATAACCCATCCAGCACAGAGAACCCATCCAGCACAGAGAACCCATCCAGCACAGGCGACTCATCCAGCACAGGCGACTCGTACAGCGCTTTTGATACTTCATCAAGTCCGGCCATTTCTACTTCTGCGGCCGGTACAACTACTGTCAGCGGGAACGATACGAGCAGTACCAGCTCCGGGCTGACGCTTAACACCAGCACGCTATCTTACAACTCAACGTTGGATTTAGTCGCGGCAAACAAGCAGCTTCAGGGAAGAATAAAAGGTGCGTGCGTTGCTTGTAATAATTTTCATAATAGATTTTGTGCTGTTTTTTAAAATCCTTTATGTTAACTTCGCTCTTCTTCGTGGGGTCGCTGGCTGAACCTTCGGACGGCTAATTTACCCACTTCCCGTCAAGCTATCGAGCTGTAACTTGGCGCATAGAATCGTTGCCGATGACAACACATTCTTTCAAATTTTCAGACCCACCCCACATCCGATAAATCAGTTTTTCTCGTTTCTTCTAAGGGAACATAAAATAAAATGGTGGTTGAAATAAATTTGCTGTGTAAAAGCGTGGTTGATCATTAGAATATTAATATAGTTCAGGGGCTTGGAAAAATGTGCGGTTGCAAACCTGCAAAAGGGGGGGGGGGGGGGGGAAGGAGCTCTAATTGGAATTCTTATAAAGTGCATCACTTTCATGTATGTTTGTCAAAATTTTCAGCTCCCCCCCCCCCCGGTCCCCCAGCTCTATATTCCATTTTTATAAAGGATTTATTGGTAAAACTTTGTTTTTATTATCTGTTTCAAGTTTTAGTAGTAGCTTTGTTCAAGGATCTTTATTTAGCAAAGTACACTTTCATAACTATGGCACTGCGCATGTTAAATAATAAGATATAAATAATTACAACCTACATAATCCGGAACATTAGGAATTGTTTTCTTCAATCCTGCTGCAAGAGTTATCGTGGTCGCAGAGTCAACTTTTCCCCCGGGGGATCAGTCATGGCTCAGAAAAAATGCCCGGCACGCTGCTCCTGCCTAAAACTCTCATACATTTCTTTATAAAGGACTCCATAATTTTATACATAAGGGATAAATCACAAGATGTTAAACTGGAATGTTAAAAATAAATTGAAGGAAAAAAAACAAAACAATACCAAACACTTTATGTTTATAGGGCCCCCCCCCCCCCCCCCCCACAAAAAAAAAAAAAAAACAAATAAAAAAATCAAGCAAAACGTTAAAGAAAACAACCTTCGCAAGGTGCAATGTAATAATACATTAGCTATTTCAGAAAAAAAGTAATATGATAGATGTGTGTCTTTGTACGTATCCAAGCTATCATGCGAGACGGTACAAACACCAGTGGTGTACCCCTGTGTGTTGTGTAGACATGAATTACTTCAATAACATTGTTTCTTAAGCGTGCAGTGAAAGCGTTCCTTCGATGAAATCCCATACTAATGATTAGATTCGCCGCCGATAAATACGCTCAAGGGAAGTCAAAAAAGATGTATTTTTTAAGATGGATTTTCCGAGTTGCTTCCCCTGTCATTTCATTAAGTATGTTATCCTATGCTATTTTGTTTTCTATAAAAATAATAATAACAATTAAATAATAATTGATTTAAATTTTTTAAAAATAAAATAACACCATTTTTCCAAAACCCTTCATTTTCGTTGGGTACCTTATACAAACTAAGGCGTTGAACAAAGTAACCTTTAGCGATGGCGTATGAAATAAATGTTTCACTATGCTTGTTCTCCAGAGCTGGACGATAACGTTGAGTCACTGACCATTGCCGTGGCGGTCATTGCTGCCTTACTGGGGCTGCTTGTTCTTATGGTCATCATTGTCATAGCTGTCAAGTAAGTGGTTCATTACTTCCAAACAAGCCGTCAAGTAAGTGGTTCATTACTTCTATAAACAGCCGTCAAGTGAGTGGTTCATTATTTCCATACACAGCCGTCAAGTAAGTGGTTCATTACTTCCATACATAGTCGTCAAGTAAGTGGTTCATTACTTCCATACATAGCCTTCAAGTAAGTGGTTCATTACTTCCATACATAGCCGTCAAGTAAGTGGTTCATTACTTCCATACATAGCCGTCAAGTAAGTGGTTCATTACTACCATACATGGACCCGGAGATGCGGACGCATCTGTTGACCGAATGTCCCTCACTAGATCTCCCGGGGGAAGCCAGGGTGGTTGGGGAACCCTATGTGAGGAAAATGTTGTATGGCGCAGCTCAGCAGATGGAGCTGGTTGCCAATTTACTAGCCGGGGTCATACGAGAGTAATCTCAGACCTTCGCCAGAATATGTGTGTCAGCTAGTTAGTTATAAAATGATACCCGGGACAACGTGGTTCAAAGAGTGGCTAATTTTAAAATTGACATTCACACTATCCACATTGATAAATGTGATTCACAGAACTGTAAAGATACTTCGTATGACATCACTCAAATTTCAATCCCTATTATCCTTCCATCCTGGTTCCGGTAGGGTAGCGTTGCTGCATCCATATACTGGCATGTGTGCAACGGTTGGGGGAAGCGATGTTGCCATCCTAACGGCTCCTAGCAGATGCCAGGGCAGCCTTGAAGCTTTCGATAGATGTCGAGTTCACGGCGGCATGGGAAAAATCTTTGTTTATATTATATACTTTTATTTTAATTTTACTTGAAAATACGATTGACAAAACCCTTAGCCTTATACATCCAAAAAAAAATTGTCTCTGTAATCCTACTTCCGGCAACAAAAAATGAAACCTCTGAAGTTTTTTTTTATTACTCTGATCTGATACTTGTTATACTTTCTTTTTGTCTTGTTTTCTGATGAAGGCTCTAAGCCGAAACGTCCAACTCGTTTGTCCTGTCTACGAATTCAAGTTCAGCCTTACCTCGTTCTTATAGTCGGCGTACAATGTGGACATTATTTAAAAATATATTAATATTTCAATAAAAAACCCAAAACAAAACAACTAACTTTGATTGTTTTACAGATGTATACGCAGCAAGCCCAAAAGTCCAATCGATGAATTTGACAAGGTAAGGAAAGATACGTTTTGTTTCCCAAAACATTGTTGACCTTCAATGAGATGATGTAATTAGTTTACAACTATGTAGCTGTTATTGACTATTCCTGTGATAGCATGTGTGACTGACGATTGTTGTGGTGAGTGGTGAGTGAACTTTGTGACCTGATTGTCCTGTTTTGTTTTCATGTGGTGTGACTGGACGTGGTGAGTTCTTACACAGAACTCAGACGAGTTGGCATCGTACTCGACTATTGCAATTCCCGGTAACTGTTGACCAACAAAACTTACTTTAGAGACCAGGCCTGAACAACTCAAAATGTAAGGCGGGCCGTAATACTTTATGACAAACTTGAGCGGGCCGACAGGAAAAAAGGACAGTGGGAAAAGCTAGTAAGAAAAGAATAATAAAAAAAGAATATTTCGTTTCATTGCGGACCGCAAAGAGGTTGCTGGCGGGCCGCGTGTGGTCCGCGGGCCGAATGTTGTGCAGGCCTGCTATAGATTATAGAAGGCATTGACTAATCCCTGAAACTATTGACCTACATAACCTACTCAAGTTGTTTTTTTCTCTCTTAGAATTATCTATTTATCTTTCACATGTTAGCGGAAGCAACTGTTGAAACTTTGTATCCGATAACTTTTAGCAACGTTTCTCTAAAATGGTTTACATAGTTTCGGAAACAGATGATTGGTAGGAGTTAAAGTTTCAGATGCTTCGTAGGAGTTAAAGTCTCAGATGATTGGTAAGAGTTAAAGTATCAGATGATTGGCAGGAGTTAAAGTCTGAGATGATTGGTCGGAGTTAAAGTCTCAGATGATTGGTAGGAGTTAAAGTATCAGAAGATTGCTAGGAGTTAAAGTCTGATATGATTGGTTGGAGTTAAAGTCTGGGACGTTGGAAAAAATATTAAAATGTCAACATGGACCAAATTACAAAATGTAATATTTTTTTTAAAAATTGCATTTTGGGACTAATTATGTTATTTGGAAAGACGTATCCGGAAATTTGATCGAAAGAAATTTCGTCGACGGAAAATTGGTCGAATCATTTTTTTAGTTTACTTGTTAAAATTGTGCGTTAATTTATTTCTTTTTGAACGCATTATTTTGGTTTTCTGTATAGTATAGTGCGTTTAAAAAGAAATTTGACGAAAATTTTAACTTGTGAACTGAAAAAAAGATTCGACCAAATTTCCGTTCGATCAAATTTCCGTCATCAAATTTCTGTCGACGAAATTTCTTTGGATCAAATTTCCGGTAACCATTATGTTATTTGGAAAGATGGGGAAAGGAACAATACTGCTTTTATAAAAAATCCTCAAGGAATTCCACTGATATCCTTAAAATGAATGTTGATAATCCATTAACTTATTGCTGACTCAGATAAATAGCAGAGATATATATGAATTTCTTCTCCTTCCGCAGGGACCTAACTCACGCACATTCTTCCGGCCTGATAGCCACTACGACGTCCTCGAGAACAGGGGCAGAGCGAGCGACAACATCCGACAGTCTTACATTAAAACGGACGATGAAATGATCTCTCTGGACGGTGGCGCCTTGGGCACATTTAACGCCCGGCCGGCCAGCTCGTCCTCTAGGAATAGTCCCAGAGCTGGTGAGCGCAACCATGTGCGCGACACCGGTGATGCGACCCTTGGTGTGACCGACAGCATGCACGGCTCTACCAACGTCGCGAACAACGGCAAACACGGTCAGGTTGGAATCGAGGCGGTGGAAAAATCCCATGACTTCAAAGAAGTGGAGATAAATTAAAAGTGATTTGGGGCCGATCTATACAAATTTCAGTGAGGTGCCATGATACACGAGAGATTGGTATGTGGGCAAGACGAATATTTCAAATTCCGTACAGTATTTTAAGTTAGGATATGTTTAAGTGTAAACACCTTTAATCAATGGCTTTTGGTTTTTTTTTGTGTGAATATTCACACATAAAAAAAAAAAAAAAATAATAATAAATGACTTGAACAAAAAATTAATAATTTAAAGAAACACTTTTTAAATTTATTGTTCTTAAGCTGATTTTCAAAAATGGTTATTGAATGTGTTTTTACCTGTTGTAGTTGGTAACGTAATTTTCGAACAATTTATTTTACACGAAGTCAGAAGTCTCGTGTGAGCTAATCGTCCTACTGGGTCGAGGGGCCCTGGCGCTAGGACAACAGCTGGACCCGGACACACGTTTTCTTGATGTTTCTCATGTTTTAGTTTTGTTTAAATGTATTATGTAAGTTTCATGAGTCATATAATGCCAACTGTTCTTTCGTTTTTAAGGTTATGAAAGTCGTTGTAAGCAGTGGCGTAATCAGGGGGTGTGGCGGTGCGGCACTGTTTTCTTTATATGGAAGGTGGAGGACATTTTCGGCCAGCTGTAGAGTTTTTTCATGGAAAAAACGGGGGGGGGGGGGGCGCATGAAAATTCCCCCACACCCATGGCGGCACTAACTCTCTACAACGCCACTGGTTGTAAGCTGCTAAGCGGTTGACTGAAATTTAACATTTCCATACGTGATAACATTACACATTTGAAAGCCATGTTAACTGTGAGAACAACGAATCGTTCCAACATTCCATTTAATTTTTATAGCGCATGACTTAAACACACCATGATTGTACATACATTTTGTTAAATAAGCAGTGTATATTGTTAATGGCACTAAAATGCATACATTCCTAATTTGCGCTTTAGAGAAACACTGTTGATATAGTGCAAAGCAGCGTCGTTTTTTTTTATTGATATGCGTTACAAATACAGACGATTTCACTAAAACAAGAGCAGGGCCGCAGTTATTTTTTTTAATTTTAACTATTAACAGGAACACAAGTTTTGATTAGATAGAAAAAAAAAAAAAATTATATTAAAAAAAATAATATTTACCTTCTCTTCCACGACATATTTGTAATATAACTATTTCCTTATGTATTCCGTGGTTATTAACTCATGTCGGCTTGATGTAACTACTTACCCGCGGAAGAGAGCTTTTCTAATACAATTGTCATCCTTAACGCCCTTGCAGAATACACGCTTTTTGTAAGGTGCCCTTTGTCCAATATTACTAAGTACACCGTTAAATAGTAACACAATAATGATGATACTTTTGTTTGTTGTTGACAAACAGTTTTTCCTAGTTTTGTTGCTAGTATTCACCAGGTCCCATAGATAAGCGCCCTATCTAATTCATTACAAAATGAAAATACATTTATAAAAATTGCGTAGTATTCTGGGCAACCACTAACTTATGTCGTGGCCAGGTGCTTGTCACAATGCTCTATTTTAACACTGGGAAAAACCGTCTAAAAGAAATACAATTAACCGTATATTGTTTACACATATTTAAAAAAAAAATGTTTAATTAGTCGGTTAGCATGGCCAATGGACGTTCGCTCCGTGCTTACACCACTAGGCACTAGAGATTGCATACCCAATACACGTCTAGATTGGAGCGAGAGTTGGAGCGTCGTTTTTCGAACTGTGCAAGGTTTGGCCGGCTTTACCTGCTATAAGGCTAAGAGAGACTAAAAACTTGATCCATCATAAAACATGTTTTCATCATATTTCATCTTCTTTCCCCTCGCTAGTTTAAAAAAAATAATCTACATCCCATGAAAGATTTAAGAGGTTCTTAAATTTCTTTTAACTTATCTAACGCCGAATACCGCACTTTATACATAGTCTAAAGTTTAAATTATCAATTTAGCCATATCGCTATCTTTTTATTTTATATAAGATTATCATTCATTCTATTATGTTCGAGTTTATTTATAAAAATTGTCAAATGATAAATGTATTTTATCTGTCATGTATATATATTTTTAAATATATTTCATAAACATTGCATGCCTCTAAAAAGTATGTATTTTTAGCGGTTAAAAGTTGGCTGAAGGACAATCGAAACATTTTATTAAACGCCACAGCACTGATATAAACGTTTTATTTCCAAACGCGACTGTTCTATCTTTACCATTTTCCGTTGGTCCTTAGTTTCACGTGTGATACATTTTGGTGAATGAAGATTACAGCCGAGATATCGCTGTTTGATCCTCCGCTACTGGGATTTTATGGATTGGTCAGACTTCAGATCAGTACCGCACTCAAATGGGCAAGAAACCTCGGACACGTATGTTCAAGCTGTGCTGGCGCAACCAGAAACAACCAGGGCCGTCTGCTCACAATGGCGCCAAACATGCCATGCGTTTAGCTATATTAAATTAATTATCAAGTTCCTGTATGAGAGCGTCTTGCTTTTGGAGTCTACAGTGTGCCCTGCTATTCAAGTATATTTAAAGTTTGTGTTTGATTTTACCGAAGCTATTTATTATTAAATGTATGAATTTAATATATAATCACAGCAAGAAAGGGGCAGCCAATATTATTTTAATTCGTGGTATGACGTTGCACTATTTAAATTCAGATTTTAATCCAGATCTTATATCTAACAGATATCTTTAAGGCTTGTGGATTCATAAAAATAAATAATTCCAACATTTTAATACAATGTTAATGAATGCACTTCTAGCTTGTGGGTTGAAGGCGACGTTGGGTAGAAATGTATAACGCAAATAAGGCCTACCCGAATACTTTAATTAAAATAGATTGAACGACTACTGGTGATTTTATCATGATGATATTGAATTGTTACCTATTGCATTGCTGTCTCATATGTA
This sequence comes from Omphiscola glabra, assembly GCA_964017045.1. Classification (NCBI taxonomy): domain Eukaryota; kingdom Metazoa; phylum Mollusca; class Gastropoda; family Lymnaeidae; genus Omphiscola; species Omphiscola glabra. Next base: position 10,887,107 of record OZ024799.1, read on the forward strand.
CGTTAAGTGATATGTAACTGTAATGAAACTACTGTCATTTTTTAATGTATTTTATTAATAATTTATAATGTTTGAATTTTAAAAAAAAAAAAAATGTCGATGACTTTTTTTGAATTTGTAAAAAAAAAAAGGGGGGTGGGGCTGAATGTTGCTTAACTTTAAGGAAAACTCCTATTCTTTACTAAGACCTTAGCAGCATTAACATTTATTTAAATCGTTGCTTGTGATACAGAATGCCACAACATAGTTGTACTAAAGCTACCGGATCTTATCTTGAATGCGTACTTGGGTTTGTCAATGGTTCACAGGACCAGCTACCACTAAACCGTAAAGTGTTGTTATGTTGGGCAGATTTTGTTCGAAATGTGTCGTTCCACAAAGGAAAAAGGATTCCTGGTTGAGCGAAATTTTCGCACATACGTTTCTGGACGTAAAAGGTGTCTGGGTTTGAAGAACAATTCCAAAAAGCGATTTATTTTAAAAGGCACCATGTAACACGGTTCTAGAAAGGTACTCAGTTAACGAAAGGAAAGTCTTTGAAAGTCGTTGAAAGTCTTTGAAAGTATTTGAAAGTCGTTGAATGTCTTTAAATGTCTTCTTTGAAAGTCTTTGAAAGTCATTGAAAGTCTTTGAAAGTCTTCTTTGAAAGTCGTTGAAAGTCTTTGAAAGTAAGTCTTTAAAAGTCATTAAAAGTCTTTGAAAGTAAGTCTTTGAATTTCTTTGAAAGTCTCTTTGAAAGTCTTTGAAAGTCTTTGAAAAACTTTGAAAATCTTTGAAAAACTTTGAAAGTCTTTAAAAGTCGTTGAACGTCTTCGTAAGTCTTTAAAAGTCTTTGAATGTAAGTCTTTGAAAGTCTTTGAAAATCTTTGAAAGTCTTTGAAAATCTTTGAAAGTCTTTAAAAGTCTTTGAAAGTCTTTGAAAGTTTTTGAAAGTCTTCTTTGAAAGTCTTAGAAAGCTTTGAAAGTAAGTCTTTGAAAGTCTCTTTTGAAGTCTTTGAAAGTCTTTGTAAGTCTTTGAAAGTGTTTGAAAGTCTTTGTAAGTCTTTGAAAGTCTTTGAAAGTTTTTGAAGGTCTTTGAAAGTCTTTGAAAATCTTTGAAAGTCTGTGAAAGTCTTTGAAAATCTTTGAAAGTCTGTGAAAGTCTTTGAAAATATTTTAAAATCTGTGAAAGTCTTTGAAAATATTTTAAAGTCTGTGAAAGTCTTTGAAAATCTGTGAAAGTCTTTGAAAATATTTTAAAGTCTGTGAAAGTCTTTGAAAATCTTTGAAAGTCTGTGAAAATGTTTGAAAGTCTGTGAAAGTCTTTGAAAGTCCTTGAAAGTCGTTAAACGTCTTTGAAAGTAAGTCTTTGAAAGTCTATGAAAGTCTTTGAAAATCTTTGAAAATCTGTGAAAGTCTTTGAAAATCTTTGAAAAACTTTGAAAGTCTTTGAAAGTATTTGACAGTCTTTAAAAGAAAGTCTCTGAAAATCTTTGAAAGTATTTGAAAGTCTTTGAAAATATTTTAAAGTCTGTGAAAGTCTTTGAAAATATTTTAAAGTCTGTGAAAGTCTTTGAAAATCTTTGAAAGTCTGTGAAAGTCTTTGAAAATCTTTTAAAGTCTTTGAAAATGTTTGAAAGTCTGTGAAAGTCTTTGAAAGTCCTTGAAAGTCGTTAAACGTCTTTGAAAGTAAGTCTTTTAAAGTCTATGAAAGTCTTTGAAAATCTTTGAAAATCTGTGAAAGTCTTTGAAAATCTTTGAAAATCTTTGAAAGTCTTTGAAAGTATTTGACAGTCTTTAAAAGTCTTTGAATGAAAGTCTTGAAAATCTTTGAAAGTCTTTGAAAGTCTGTGAAAGTCGTTGAAAGTCTTTAAAAGTCTTATTTGAAGGTCTTTGAAAGTCTTTGAAAATCTTTGAAAGTCTTTGAAAGTCTGTGAAAGTCTATGAAACTAGGTCTTTGAAATTAAGTCTTTGAAAGTCTTTAGTATCGTATGTGGCTTTGGTCGCAGAACCACTTATTCATTTATCAATCTGGAACCTCATACACAATGACTATGACTTTCCTTACTACAAATGCCTGATTCGTATATATGGCTACGAAGAGTGTTGTTTGACTCGTATCAGGTATAAACATGAATTTATGTCCTTAAACCATCGGGAGAACGGAAACATACGTATTGTTCAGTTTGAAAGATGTTGCTAGAAGACATTACAGGGGCGAACACAGCACCCTCTGGAGAACACAGCACCTTCTGGAGAACACAGCACCTTCTGGAGAACACAGCAACTTATGTAGAACTCGGGCGTGATTCTCAATATCTAAAGACTTACTGGTCGATCGGACTTCCTCTTACATTAATTGACACAACACTCTAACGGAATGGCTGAATTTCATAACAATAGAAAGCACAGCTGGTGCGGTCCTATTCAATAACGCCGGGAGTCGTTCAACAAGCTTTACTCAAACACGACCCCATGTTCACAGTCACTAGATCACTAAGGCACGCGCGAGCACGATGGTGAAATAGGAACTTAATTTCCTCCGCAGAGAGACCCTTTGCCAACAACTGCTGCCCAACAGATGCCCAACACACCTTTTCTTGACACCTCTTGGAACACATAACGGGTGGGGCTATGCACCGTTGATAAACACAGGTACGCGTTCAAGAAGCGGCAGTTTCAGTAATGTTAGTTTTAACGCAGACGGTAATTGTAATGTAAAATTTTTAGTATAATTTCAATACATTTTTTTAGTTGAAAGCGTTTAGTTCATATCGTGAAAAAAATAATTAATTTCAAGCTTTACATTTTTGATATGCAAGCATATTATTGAAGTTTCTATATTTTATCATTAAACAGAAAATTGATATATTTGAAATACATTGATGTTTATTTGTTTCCTGATCCTCTGATTAAACAATATTTTTTTTAAAGTTCAGCATTTTTTGCATGTGTTTAGAACTGATAAGAACTATTAATTATTCTAACGTTAAGGCAATCATTTTAGTTCAAAGAAAACCAACTAAAATGCCGATCTGAATCATTGAAATATATCGTCTACATTTATTTGGAATTGATATAATCTATCTCTTATATATATTTCGCTTCTGGCGTGACTACTTCCTATCATTATTATTATTATAATTAGTGGTAGTTTTATATAGCGCGGTACCCCAGCCTAGGGCTGGGCTCACAACGCTGTACATACAATTTAACAAACATAATCATGAACTTAAAAACTAAAAAAAGAAAATAAAACAAAACAAATATATATTCACACCACCCATTCCATAAATATGTACATGTCAAGCAATGGACGGCACCCAGCAGCGTCGTTTAGCGGTCGGAGGGGGGAATCAGTCGGGATAGTGGAGTTTAAAGAGATGTGTATTAAGTGCAGTTTTGAAGGCTGTGAAGGTCGGTATAGTGCGGATGTGTAGTGGAAGAGAAGTCCATTGTTTGGAGGCTCAGAAAGAGAAAGATCGTTCACCGTATTTTTTGTGTTAGTCTTGGGGACAGAAAGAAAACGCGCGTCTGATGAGGAGCGATGGTGTTGAACGGGTGAATAGACAGAGAGAATTTCGGTTAGATAGGAAGGGCAGGAATTTGAGAAAAAGTTTTGTCAGAGAACAAAGAGTTTGTAGTCAATCCGTGCTTGTACAGGGAGCCAATGAAGTGAATGAAGTAGTGGTGTGACGTGATCACGTTTTTATTTCCTTTAGAACTAGCCTAGCAGCTGAGTTTTGAACCTTTTGTAGTTTTTTCTAATCGGCCCTTCCCCTACCCAACATATTTTATATCAATAGTTCGGAGTGCCCCAAAAAAGGCTATCACATAGAGAGCTTCATGCGCGACGGAGTTTAGGTACACATGTTGATTTGTTTTTTCAGGAGTTGACTATTATATTAATCAATAAAGAGCCACTGGTATTTTGTAGGACTCTCCGTAGAACTATTGTTTGGAAGCGGCAGGTGGTGTGTAGGCGTATCCGGAAATTTGATCGAAAGAAATTTCGTCGACGGAAAATTGATCGACGGAAATTTGATGGAACGGAAATTCGGTCGAATCTTTTTTTAGTTTATACGTTAAAATTGTGCGCCAAATTTCTTTTTCAACGCATTATTTTGTTTTACTATATAGTATAGTGCGTTCAAAAAGAAATTTGACGAAAATTTTAACTTGTGAAGTGAAAAAAAGATTCGACCAAATTTCCGTTCGATCAAATTTCCGTCGATCAATTTTCCGTCGACGAATTTTCTTTCGATCAAATTTCCGGTAACCGGTGTGTATGACCGTCAGTAGACCTATTGTTTCTAAGCCGGCAGGTGGTGTGTAGGACTGCCAGTATGACTATTGTTTACAAGCCGGCGGGTAGGGTGTAGGTCTATTGTTTCTAGTAAATTTGAATTGAACTCTTTTTTTATAACACTTGAACCCATCGGGTATATTCACAAAGTACCCGGACACGTCGTAAAACAACTGCACCCGGTTAAGCTCTATATTTTGCTTCTGGTTTGTCCTGCTTTCTTATAGCAACTGACCCCTCTACTCAACATGTTTTATATTAACAGTACTGAGTGGGGAAAAAAGGTGTCACGCACTGAGCGTTATGATTGACAATTGAACTCGGGTAAAATGTTTGAATTTTTTCGGAGGCGACATTTAAATTAATCATTAAAGAGCCAAGGGTAAGGTGTAGGACTGTCTGCAGGACTATCTGTAGGACTGTTTCTACTTCTTTCTGTAAGACTATCTGCAGGAATGTCCGTAGGACTATCTGTAGGACTGTTTGTAAGTCTAACTGTAGGACTGTCTGTAGAACTTTCTGTAGGACTGTCTGTAGGTCTATTGTTTAAAGGTCGTCACATGTTATAGAAAATGAGAAGTTAACTTTTGGTTACGGACCAGGCATAACAAATTCCATAGTTAAAAATAATTACGTTTAGGGCGCACGTCGTAGAGAACGCTCCGAAATCGTGCAGCCAGAGTACTAACTCCCCGCTCTTATTTAAATAAGCCAAATGTTTAAGAACAAACAACACAAACAAACAAACAAAGATGAACATGAACTCATGCCATCTGCAATAACCTGAACAATTTCCAGAAGAGCAAAATTTAATACATTTCAAAACAATAGATGGTGTACCCCTAGATGGGGTAGCGTCTTAACATTCTTTAAAAAAATGATCTAAAAACAGCCAAGGCGAAGGTCGACACAACGAACACCAGACTTCTTGTATCCGTTGATGACGACGCCCCATCGTAAACGACGTGATCTCTGCTGGTGTCGTACGTTATGGCGAACGCCCGAACCTGTGCGCCCGTGGCGTTGACGTACTTCACGGGCGGGGCGTGGAACCGGAAGTTTCTTGGGGGCAGGCTCCCGGTGTCCTTGAGGTGCTCCACGATCAGTCTGTTGTTGGGGAGGTACTTTTGGTGGATGGGCATGTCGGGGAAGCCAAAGGGGTCAGGGGTCGGAGTGTCGGTGCCTATGATTCTTATGTTCCGTTGGTCATATAGGAAGTCACCAACCGCTCTGCTCACCGAAGGGAAGGTCATCTCACTGCAAGGCAAACATAAAAACATTATCGAGTCTACCAGTGACATTGGCGAAATTCGAGTTTTATTTTCATTCAGTTGATGGTATCTTATAAATCATAAATATCTGACTTATGTCCTTTGATGACATGCGAAATCCCAATGTACCGTCACATTAAAAATATATGTCTTATTTGCAATTTTTTCATTAAATTGAATATTTAACACGACGAACTGAAACATATCGCCCGTGAAAAAAAGTTCAACAAACCATAATATTGTTTTTACACAACATACTAAAAAATAATAATTAAACTTCGTAGTTTATTAAGAATTTTTTTAAAAGGGGTAGACTGCATTTAAAATACAAGTTAAAACTCTAAGCACAACGTATTGTCAGCATAGGAGTATGCCACTGCAGGGTAAAACTACATAAACATAAATTAGCACATGCATTTAATTTTTAGAAAGGTTGCACACATTTTAAATATTTTCAGTTTCATCTATGTTTAAAGACAATCGGGTATTACCATATTTAGAACCAAACCCTCATTCTACCTTGAACGGTTTGATATGTATGGCATCTTTCCTTCTACAAGAGACGATAGATTTATCTTCTGTGATTGCAGCTCTTGGTGTGGCTAATGAGACCGATCCTCGAGTGGCAGTCTCTTTTGCATGTCCCACACACGAATGCGGTGGAGCAGTGTTTTCTGGCTTTTCTCTGCGCTCTCTTTACAGCTGTTTCTGCCCTGTAGAGCTCCTCGGCACGTAGTGATCCTGCCTTCACGATGACCCGCCATGTGGATCGATCCTCCGCCAGGTCCTCCCAGTTTGAAATGTTGATGTTGGCCGCCTTCATGTCTCTTTTGCATATGTCTATGTATCTGAGACGAGGCCGTCCAATTGACCTTTTCTATACTCCCTGTCGCCAGCTCGCTGTATAGCACGTCCTTAGGTATGGGACCAGGTTGCATTCGCTTGATGTGCCCAAGCCAGCGGAGGCGTCTTTCGATTAAAATGGCTGGTACGCTGCACATATTTGTTTGAGACAGGACATCCGTGTTGGGGATTTTTTCTTGCCATTTGATGTCAAGGATGCGGCGCAGGCATCCGAGGTGGAAGCCATTGAGCCTTTTTTCGTGCCTAGTGTATGTGGTCCAAGACTCGCATCCATAGAGTAGTGCACTCAGTAAGCAGGCCTGGTATACCTGCAGCTTAGGTCTTGTTGTGAGTTTGGCATTGGACCAGACTCTTTTCTTCAGTCTCGCCATGACAGTTGCGGCCTTCCCAATACTACCACTTATCTCACCCTCCATTGAGAGGGTGCTCGAAATGTTCGACCCTAGATATGTGAATCTGTCAACAGCATCCAAGTCGCAGTCGTCGATGGAGATAGTGGGGAGAGAGTCAGCATCCTGTACCATAATGTTGGTTTTCCTTAAGCTGATGATCAGGTAAAACTCTTTGCAGGAAGCGGATAAATTGGATACAAGTCTCTGCAGGCCGTCTGTTGAGTGAGATATTAAGGCGGCGTCATCTGCAAATAAGAGCTCGCGTAGCATGACCTTTCTTATTTTGGTGCGCAATGTTGAATAATCTCCAGGCAGCTCTAATGTGGATGTATATCCCTTCGATGTTGTTCTTGAAGGCATACTGGAGTAAGATGGAGAAGAAGATTGCAAATAAAGTAGTAACTAGCACGCAGCCTTGCTTTACTCCACTACTTAATGGAAAAGCTTCTGAGGTGGCACCGTTATAGCACACGGTGCCCTGCATGTTATCGTGGAACTGCACGATGATGTTAAGCAGACGTGCAGGGCAGCCTATTTTTTTTAGGATCTGGAAGAGGTCGCTTCTGCTGACAAGATCAAAAGCTTTAGTGAGGTCGACAAACGCGATGTATAGAGGCATATGTTTTTCCCTGCATTTCTCCTGCAGCTGGCGCAGAGAGAAGACCATGTCAATGGTTGACCTAAAGGCTCGAAAGCCACATTGCGATTCTGGGAGTACGCGCGATGCTAGGGTCTGCAAGCGTGTTAATGCAACTCGGGCTAAGGCCTTTCCAACTATGCTAAGAAGGGAGATTCCATGATAGTTGTTGCAGTCACTCTTGTCTCCTTTGTTCTTGTACAATGTAACAATGTTTGCATCTTTCAACTCTTGTGGCAGCTGTCCCTGTTCCCAGCACATTGTAAGGAGATCGTGCAAGGGCCGTAATAGAACTTCTTTTCCACATTTGAGAATTTCTGGTGGAATTCCATCATTGCCAGGGGCTTTCCCACAGTTTGATATAATGCGTTTTAAAGGCACGTCAAACACCAATATACATAATTTTCTGTGTAACAATGTCAGTCTCTAACGCTAAGGTTGCATGGCGCACAAAATAAAATTCCTGATAATTACGCTTAATGGAATTCTTAAAAAATATCACAAACGCGTTTGGTGCGTAATATTTTCTTTTCATCATCATCATCATCATCATCATCATAATCATCAGGTCCCGTAGTCATTCAACCGTTGGGGCGCCACAGATGACATGTACACTATTCTTCTCAATTCCTCTCGGTCTTCTGCCCTACGCATAACATCGCCTAGTTTTAATCCCGTCCATTCTTTGATATTATCTTCCCATCTTTTTCTTTGTCTTCCTCTTCTTCTTTTGCTTTACGGAAATAGTTGGTGAAATAAATCTACGGCGTAAAAGGGGGTGGGGTGATATAATATTAATATAGCCAGGTATTAGTGACGGAAATTCGTGAACTTCCAATTCATTAGTGTCACAACGTCGGAGCAAGTACGAATCTCACGAGAACAAAGGGCCATTTACAGCTAAAACCATGTTTCCTAAAGTTATGGTTTTACGCCTTCATTATTTATACAAGTGCGACTGAAGAGTTTACCTCGCAACGTTGTTCGGTGTTCCTAGGTACTGAGAAAAATTATTGAAGTACTGGGACCATCCAAAATTGAAGATAACAGCTGCATTGTCCGGTATTTGACCGTTTGTAGCCTCCCAGTCCAGAATCTGGTAAGAACAATGTTTTATACTATATTTTAAAATCTGATAATATAAATTACTAGATAAGGCCCGCCAAACATTGGCGACAGCAATGCGTGAACTTCTCATCTACTAAAGTTACTTGACAAAACAGGAACTCAAGTCACGCATATTTAAGAATCCCAATATTTTCTACATCCCTTCCCCCCATAATACGTCACTGCACACTTTTTATTTCACGCCCATGAACTATATTAAATATTCTAATGTGCCAACCACTTTTAAACCGATTTTTTTTACACCATACTTAAATTGAGACGATTTCATATTCCGAAAATATTACGCACCAAATGCAATTGCGCTATTTAAAAAAAAATGTATTTAAATCATTTAGCGTAGCTATCGGGAATTATATTTCACGCGCTATTGAACTCCTTATTGAACAATACTTTCTTTCCAACATAAAGAATTATTTGTAAAACACACTGAATACCAAATTCAATTATTAGGAAGCAGCCACGATTTTTATGAAGCAGCCGCCGGAAATGGAAGCAGTCCACGAGTCACACCAGAAGCATAATATATATATAAGAGATGTTTTTTTTAATAGTAAGAGATGTTCATCAGAAAAAAAAAATTCTTTAGCTATGTATGCTGGTTTCATTCTCTTTTCAATAGCGCAAACAATGCAGTTGCCCTAATGTGCACTAAAGCGTGTACAATTGTGTTCCCGAGCCGCCGAGATGAAATTCTACATCATTATTGAACATTTAAAAAACACTGATAGTGAGATTTGCTGTTTTACGGTAATCGAATCAATGTAAATCTAGTCAAAATTAATACGTAATTATATAACTTCTTTATTAGGTAAGTATTTTCTTTATAAATAGGATTGCCTTTAATAAAATAAAATTCCCCGGAAGGTCTGCACTAACAGGCATTCTTATATGTGGCGTTACTTGAAGGCATGTTCTGTCGGGTAATTTAAGCACCTTGAAAGTTCACGCAATACCGCCGCTATAATTTTGTGGGTAAATTCTAGTTTATCATATCATACATATGATATATATCACATATATATATATATATATATATATATGTATTCATCTTTTCATTACTGACATCCTTCACTTCCCATCTAGTCATGGGTTGGAGAAAAATATGCGACCAGTTCACGGTAACCACTTCGGAGAGTTAAGTTAAACGGACCATTTCGCATATACGTATGACTGTCCGAATTTTATTACGAAACTTACGAAATTGAGCTAATAAATTTTAAGGAAAAGGGAAAAGTGGGGTGGGGGTCATTTACTTGGGTTTGTTTCTAAACCCATTTGACGGTTGTAGTGTGCAGTTATACCTCTTATAATGAACACGGAATCTCAGCCCTATCTTCTTGAAACTGTATGTACGTATTATACATATAAATATATATATATAAATAAAAATATATATATTTGGGGCCGATGTTACCTTCTGGAGAGGAACTTGATACGTCCTGTTCCTACTGGCCTCGAATGAGCAGTCAATCATCACGCCATCTGCAATGGTCAGCTCGATAGGGACTTTGTCTAGTCTCATCCCACCTGCGGATATGGGGAAATAAACTAAGACCATTCTTACGGTTATTACAATGGTTCTGTACACCAATTTTTATTTCCCTCGATATTTACCGAACAAACGGTACACTTTTTAAAAAAACTAATGATAAAAAATTTATGATAAGGAGGGCACTGTTTCCGTCTAGACCTGGGCGAGACACTCAACCGATGAATGTTATCAGTGGGTCGGAGAGTAAACAGAACCTAATGTCTCCCCTCTGAGGGTCACTGAACTATTTGACTTATATACCTAGTTTTTCAATTTTATATTACAAAAAAGAGTAGGAACACTATGTTATAACTTGTTATAACAAACGAAACATTTGGAAGTTTTAAAGTGTAAAATGATTCCTAAAGTAGCATACCTTTAGTGAAATGAGCGGGGGCATCGATGTGTGTCCCACCATGCTCAGCAGTGTAATACGCCCCTGTCTCAGCGCTGAAATAGAGAAAAGGAAAAAAAAAAGGGGGGGGGGAGGGTGGCCTTCATATAAAGGAACTTTTATTTTCTTCTTGCTTAGTTTTTTACACATTCGATTTGATCATGATGGACTGCAGTTCAAGGTGTGTAAAGGAAATAGTTGAACAAGGTGTGTGGAAGCTTGAAGAATAAAGACAGGACAGTAAAAGAGTAACGTTTTGGGTGAAGAGCCTTCTTCAGCAGACAGAAGAAATTAAGAAAAGAAATTGAAAGTCGTTCAACTATCTATTAGTAAACTACTAATTTCCAAATATTTTCTATTTCTTGCCGTTTCTTCAATTGGAACAGGATCCCCAAATGGGAAGGCTCTTAGCCGAGACGATATTATCCCGTCTTTCTGTTTCAAGCTTGCACATGCCTTGTTTCACTATTTCCCAACATAGGAATAAAGCGTTGGTATATTATGCTCGATCATCTCGATGTAGTACGCCGTGAATAGCATTAAACAAAATATAGCGTCAACAATTTTGTTTAAAAAAAAAAGAGAAACTCATTCGCGTGGAGACATTCCACCATCTTTTTTTACATAGATATGCATATGTATTTTTAAAAAAAAAATAAGATCAATAATGCTTACATTTTCAGGCTGCGAATATTCTCACCGGGGTACCAATGACATCACAAATGACATATGAATAGCATTGAGTCTAATGGGACCCTGGTCCGAATGGCGGTGCTGCGTGTCCGGGTCCATTTTGACTAAATGCTATTCGGGTGTCATTTGTGGTAGTTTATTTTAGTTGAACTGGAGAATTAAGTTTACAAACGTATAGCCCATTCAATTTTCTTTCATTTGATACCTCATTTTGTCTTACAAAGCTAACAATAATATTTGAAATAGTTTTTTTTTAATCCCAACCTCTCACTTCTGGTACCCGGGTGCGAATAGCCACTTCGAAATTTAAAACTGAATATTAATATAGGTATGCAACATTACGTGTTTTGTTAACGATTTTTTTTTCGTGTTTCAGTTAGACGTTATAGGTTTAAATCACATATGACCAGATATATAAACATTTTTCAACTCATGCGTTCATTTGTATAGTAATTTATCTGTTTTAATAGCTTACTAGACTCCAGGTAAGAAATCGCCCTGGAAGACTTGCGTCCATTGATAGTGAGGCTGCAGGGGTGCCATGATCGTGTCTGGGCCAAGGTCATGTGCCAGGTCAATAACCCGTGCCCGAACCGACGAGAACAGCAGGAGCGTGCAAAGCGAGGCTGAGAACCCGTTCATCCTCCACACTGCCTCTGCACGCGATGATCTAAAATGCATCCTGTGAACGAATAGTTTAAGAGCGGACACGTTCAATGCTCATGCAAAGCAATGAAGTCTGTACTTGTTCTTGTGTATGTTCGTCTGTTTTAAACCCCGTAAATGGTCACTGTAAAGATACACATACTTCGGAGCACACTGCACTTATCAAAGGAGTGTGATCATTACTTTAAAAAAAGCATCACGAGTACAATGTAATTTTCACCTAGTTACTCGTGAGCAGTAATCGTGGTCTTATTTGACATTATTCAATAACCATCTTTGAAAAGACGGTATCGTTACAGTGAATTTCGAATAAAAAGACTCCGAATCGCTAAAAAAAATTGATTTGCCAACAATTTTGTAAAGACATTCAAGCCATCGTACGATTCTTTCACTGCGTTAAATAAAAGGCTTTTTTTTATTACCCAAGTTTGCCAGTGAATATATTATGAAATGAAATAAAATTTAAAGAGCATACCCTTGGCCTTGAGAATAGTTTTATTATAATTTTAATGCTGGCGTCAGCTTAAAATTTATTAAGTTAGAACGAAATTTATGTGCGCGGTAATTTTTTAAAATACAAATAGTAATTATAAGTCATGATTGCTCTAAAAAAAAAAGATTTATGATATTTTTAAAAAAAAATCCTTACTACAGAAGTTGGAATACAATCTTTCCAAAAGGAATTCTGAAACTTTGTCCTCCAATAAACTTTTCTGAGATTACAATCTTTATATAGTCCCGAGCCGTTCGAAGATGACATTCAGAAACCTCGTCCTGATTCATGATCGGGACCAGAGTTCATAAGTCTGTGAGAAACAGCCCCCCCCCCCAAATCCCCTGCCAAACCACGAACTTTAACGGGAATTAAATTTAACGTAGTACTCTATAGGGTTTACATCTGCCCTTTTGAATAATTAAACGATGCGCGGTCAAAGGTGCTCAAGTGTTAAGATCAAATAGATTTCAGACTTAGATCTCTTTTTTTTCCCCCAGCAAACTAGATAAAAATAATGTAAAAAAAAAAAAAAAAAAAGAAGACCTATTTTCCAACTACGATAACCGCAAAAAAAAAAAAACGATTTTGGGATATTTTTATAACGGTGTTATTTGTTATTTCTTTATTCATAATATTTTTATTTGTTTGAGGTCAGATCTTTGTGTGTGTGTGCCGCCCGGCTGACCTTGATTTTGCCACCACCAGCCCATGAAAACGACAACAACAACAACAACAAAAAAATACACCCACAGATCAAGAGAAATATGGGGAGGACTTCTTCTGGTTTTTCCCCCCTACCCAAAATACACATCATCCACAATGTCATGAAAAGTACACTAAATGGAAACCAAAAAAATACACCTCCAAAAAAAAAAAAACATAAAAAGTGCTGCCCGAGGGGCGCAACACACCATCCGGCACCCTCGTCTTACGGATGTGCTTGAGCTGGACTTATCTTTAAAAAGGGTTCGCGATTTCTGTTCATTTCAAATTACAGTACAGACTTTGGGTGTCTCACTAACACAGACTCTAACAACTGACAATCATAATGTTTCAAGGGGATATTTCAAATCAATTTGGTCTCACCTTTGTAGATTGAATATAACAGTAATGCATACTTTTAAAGCTTTTTTTTCCGTTAAGAAGCTATTGCAGACTTTTTTAATGTTATTTTTAATTTTTTTAAAAATATTTATCCCCCCCCCCCCCCCCCAAACCCATAAATTCATCCTGACGCTGACAAAGTTGCTGAGTCATTGTAAAACGTGAGCTTTGCTAAACGGCTTACGTCATGGTTCGCGTTTATAAACCCAAGGGTAACAAGTTGTCCCCCATTTATCGATATGTTCCCGTCAGTTCATCTGCCTTTCTATGTAAAATAGTTTTTCTTATAGTTCAAATTTCTTGAAATTGCTGACAAGAAAGGTATTTATATTTAAACACATTTTAATAAATCTAAATTAGATTAGTGTAGGTATTATAAATTTATTTATGTATTTATTTTTTTATTACTTTTTTTTATTCATTTCTTTATTAATTTATTTTCTAATTCACTCATTTATTTATTCATTAATTAATTTATTTATCAATTTATCTATGTATTTATTTATTTATATATTCATTCATTTATTTATTTAGTCATTCATTTATTTATTTATCCAATTATTCATTTCTTGATTTATTTATTTAAGTATTAATTCATGTATTTATTTATTCTTTCATTTATTGATTGATTGATTGATTGATTGATTTATTCATTGATTTATTCATTTGTTTTATTTGTTCATTTATTTATTTTATTTTATTGTATATTTCGTGTTGTCAGACTATTGATTTGGTATATTTCTGTTTCTTCAAAATATAATATCAATTTTAAAACACGGTTGTTGTAAATAAATTTGCTGTATCGAGTAACATTATTTAAAAAAAAAAAACACACTTTATTGACGTCGGACATATGAGTTTATCATAATAGATTGTTTTTAAATTACGAAAATGTTTTCAAATCTTTCAAAAGTAAGTTTTAGCAAAGACAATCTGAACGTTTTTTCTTTGGTGTTGCTTTAAATACAAATTAAACAGCCCTACAAAAACAATGAGTTTTTGTTTCCATTTATGTAATAGTGGAATTTTTATGTCATTTATCATTTATTAAGAAGCTGCTATGTAAATGGGTAAACATCTGGCGAAAATAAAATTCATATTTCTTTCATTTTTTTCCCTCTAAAAACAGCTACACAAGTAATCTCCACACGAAAACAAGCACCCAAATGAAAAAATCATATTTCATTCATCATCGTCTTGAAAAACAGGACAAACTCAGTTGTTTTTTTTTGGGGGGGGGGGGGGTGTGTTTATGGGGGTGGGATGGTTGTGCTGAAATTTTAAAGAATGTGTTGTCCTCGGCAACGAGTCTATGTGTCATGTTTCGGTTTGATAGGATGACGGGAAGTTGGTAAGTTAGTGGTCCGAAGATTTTGCCTTAAACACAGAAACGCACGAAGAAAATCGAACTTAATATAAAGGAATTTTAAACAAAAATAAAAGACAAGTTAAGCCCTTTCAAGAAAACATATCGTTATGTCTTCGAGTCCATTCGTCTGGTCAGAGAGTATACGATTTGTTTGGCATCACGCCTCATTTTCGCTTTGCTGAGCTTGGTCAACTCAGATTGTAAACCCTAAATTGACCTGTGATGACATGGAATTGTGGCACTTGATGGGCAACATGCAATGTTTTACAGATACAACAGAAGTTCTCCAGCGCACAAAGGATACGTTAGACATTTTGTCGGATTTAAATTTTAAATGATAACACATTTTTGACGCGTAGTTTTGGGGGTAAATATGATTTATCAAGACAATGGCGTGACTAATAATTAATTTCATTATTATTTTTTTTATTTTGAAAAAGAAAAAAGTATTAAAACACTGTGTGTTCTCGGTAATCACATGTCAAATTTATTGCACGATTTGGTAGAAACATAAGAAACAAATTTCAGTTCAGATGATTGCCTGAAAAACTGCCTTTAAAAAAAAAAGCATAAAGATCTAGAATCTAGAGCAGTGTTTCCCAACCTGTTTTGTGCCACGCCCCACCTAAGCCATTCTAAAATTCTTTTCCCCACCCCCACATGCATCATATGCATCATTTTTTAATATTCAAAACTAGGGATGTTCACTGAAAATATTTAAGTGATTTTCACAACACTTTTCACGAACGTTTATTTTCAATTAAGACTTTAACTATTCTCCTTTTAAAATACAAGTTAAATAATATTGTAGACGGTTGGTTTTCAAGTTCTATACAGCTCATTTTTCGAATCCCCCCCCCCCCCCAAATCATGAAATTGCACCCCGTGTGGCGTGGGCCCATCGCTAGGAAACAAGGATCTAGAGCAACATTACTTAAATTCGAGGGACTTGAGGGTATTTATTAAAAAGACTGGAACAAAGAATCGCTCTCTGGAACTATGACGTATCGGAGATAGTCACGTTTACAACATTTTCCCTTATAGACACATCAAATCTTTTATGTAAAGCTGAAGAATTAATAATACCGTCAATGTGCTTAGTGTCTTAACAGTAAAAAAAAACAACAGACAAATGTAAATTATTTTTTTTTTTTGTATTGGCATCATTGAAGTTATGTTGTGGGTAGCGGTTTTGTGAGGGATTGTGGGTAGGGGGTGGGGATGGTGTTAAAATTTTTTAACAATAAATGTATAGAAAAAATATATATTTTTTTTTTAAAAAATGTGATTTGCATTTCGTAGTCCATTTCATTCACTATGGAAAAGTGAATGAAATGGACTACGAAATGCAAATCACATTTTTAAAAAAAAAAAAAAAAAAAAAAAAAACTCATTATTATGATTTTTTTTTTTTTAATTTATAAAAAAATTTATTTAAAAAAAACAACAACATATCTATCTAATTACCAGATTATTCAAATAATTCAAGGGAAGTAATTTGATACCGTTTCCGGAAAAAAAGGGATGGGGGCAACGTTTAAAACAGCATTCTGATTGTTCCCAGAGCAGACGTCACCAAAGTCAACACGAGGCTCACCGTCCCGGTCTGTGGAGCCGAGTCGTAGCCGAAACTATCTCTGCTCGTGTCGTAGGTCATGGCGTAGGCCCGGACTTGGGCGCCCGTGGCGTTGACGTATTTCACAGGGGAGGCGTGGAACCGGAAGTTTCTAGGGGGCAGGAACCCCGTGTCCTTGAGGTCCTCTATGATGAGTCGGTTGTTCGGCAAGTACTTTTGGTGGATGGGGAGCCCTCTGGTGTCGGAGGGGTCAGGGCTCGCCGTGTCGGTTCCGATGATGAGAATGTTACGCTGCTCGTAGAGAAAGTATCCCGCTTCCTTGCTGATAGCAGGAAAAGAAAATTCTCTGAAAATAAAACACAAATAATTAAAAAGATTGTACCTTAAAAGAAAGTAAACAAAAAAAATAAGACTTTGATTCGACAGGTAGAAAATAGTATGATAACTTTTTTTTCTCCTTCTTTTGATTTCTAGCTTTTTAATTTAAAAAAAAAAACGGTTTTGAAAAAACGGATTAAAGTTAAGTTGTATATTGCAAAGTGTGTCTTAATTTGACTGACAAGTAGTTGTCATTAGGCGTTCCCAGGTATTCCGTGAAGTTCTTGTAATATTGGGACCATCCAAAATTGATGATTACGGCAGACTTGTCTGGTATCTGGCCATTGACGGCTTCCCAGTCCAGAATCTAAAAGTATAAACAAAAGTTCAATAAAGCTTTAAAGAAGAATTGTCAATGTCTTATGTGTTGAATTAATTTTTAAAAAAAATTTGTTGATAAACCCGTTTCTGAGAATACTTCCAATCGACATATACCTTATGGTTTTGCTGCGAGGTTGGACATTTTGTTTTAAATTGAGCTAAAAATTAATATATACAAATAGAAATACATTATCATGAAAGCAACGGTGCCTAGTGTGGCTCATGTATATACCGCTTAGCACAAATAACGTGTCGAAAAGAAATCGCTGTTCAATTAAGCGTACTAGTATTTTTAGGGAGAGAAGCCATCTGAATGATTTTGCCTTTTTACTTAATTTGTTTCTCATTTACGTTCAAGTCCATCAGCTATATTTACATGTATTGATTCACAGATTGTTTAAGGTTGTGTGCTTACAATCATCGCTATGTTATGTTAAGGATTTACAGAAGTCTGTCGACCTACTTTCTGAATAGGCATCAGATAGGATCTGTTGCGGCTGGCCTCATAGGAGCAGTCTATCATGACACCGTCCGCTATGGTCAGCTCCAGGGGCACCTGCTGAACTCTCCAACCACCTGAGGATGACCATAATCTTTAGCTCAACATTAACATGGTGATCTCTGTTTTTAGTCGTACGGTTTAAGTGGAAATAGTTGTGATGAGCAAATCGAATTCCATCTGGCACAGTTAATACTTACAAGAGATTATGAACGTGCTTATACGAGAGTATGAACTTACTTATAAGAGATTATGAACGCACTTATAAGAGATTATGAACATACTTATAAGAGATTATGAACGTACTTATAAGAGATTATGAACGTACTTATAAGAGATTATGAACGTACTTATAAGAGATTATGAACGCACTTATAAGAGATTATGAACGTACTTATAAGAGATTATGAACGTACTTATAAGAGATTATGAACATACTTATAATAGATTATGAACGCACTTATAAGAGATTATGAACGCACTTATAAGAGATTATGAACATACTTATAAGAGATTATGAACGCACTTATAAGAGATTATGAACGCACTTATAAGAGATTATGAACATAATTATAAGAGATTATGAACGTATCGCCTTCATATATCAAAAAAATTGAATTGTTCGATATTTTAAAAAGAAAAAAAATTGATATGAAATCTCAACTCAGACAAAATATCTTTTTTTTAAAAAAAATACTACAAATATATTTATCCATGCAACCTTTCAAAATATTTCACTGATTATGTTGCGGAGAGCATATCTTCAGGATAAATATAAGTTAAAGCGATTCACATGCTTCTAGAAACTCACCCCTGGAGAAATGAGCTGGCACGTCCATGTGGGTCCCACCGTGCTCTCCAGTAAAATAAGAACCGGTCTCAGAACTGAAATAGATCATATTTTGTTAAACTATTTAAAAAAAAAAAACATAACTAGATAGTTCAAAAATTCCGATATTCTAAGTGGATTTTTAAAATGTCAATTACGAATTATTTGAATTTGAATACATTTTTAAAAAAAAGATTTCAAAAAAAAATATTTTGAAAATACATATTTGCAAAGCAATGTCCTATGAAATAAAAACTGAGCAGGTTGATAACTTTATTAGGACTTCTATCTGCGGAGCTGTGATTCCAATGCTCAAATTTCATACTATGGATTGAAGCCCTAGTTAGCTAAAGTGTTTCACTTCTAAATAGTGAGACATTTCTGTGTCGTAGATATTGGTTTTAAGTTTGTAAAATCATTTTGATTGTTGGAAGAAATAAGCATGCAAGCAACATCATTGAAGTGTTGTTGATCTAAAATAGATTTAAATATATACATTTACTGTCTAGTTTGTAGCATTGTGTTTAACAGATTGTCACAGTGTTCAATAGTTTGTTTACAGTGTTAAATAGCTTGTAACAATGTTTAATAATAAGAAAAACGTTCGTGTTCAACTAAGAAAATTTCTTTCTTACATGTTGTGTCCAAGGTTGGTTATGTACACGGTTGGTTATGTACACGGTTGGTTATGTACACGGTTGTTATGTACACGGTTGGTTATGTACAAGCGTGTGCAGAAGTGTGTAAGTTAAACTTATGTTTAAAAAAAAAGAGACATTTTTATATTTCAATGAGACACATGGAATCAGTACGTCTTGTTTTGCATCATTTCGAAAACACTCATCAATAAATTAGGATTACTTAAGTTTCAAGAATCCAAAAATTAAAATCAAATTTCCGAATTTGTAATGACCTAATTCATGATATGGAAATAATTTTAAATGGTGAAAGATACATAGTAAGGTATAATGAGAGATTGAAATATTGGTGGTTCTTTAATTCAATGCACCGGAACGTCTAAAATTATGAGCTGATACAGAAATTTATGAGCTGATACAGCAATTATGAGTTGATACAGCAATTATGAGCTGATACAGAAATTATGAGCTGATACAGCAATTATGAGCTGATACAGCAATTATGAGCTGATACAGCAATTATGAGCTGATACAGCAATTTATTCAATGACTCAGTCTTCTTGAAATAGGAATAATCTGTTTAAAATTTAAAAAAAATCAAATGTAAAACATAAAAAATAATTTAAAAAATTATATATGTTCACCATATAATTCACTTCCATAAATATAAGACAAAGGGCTTCTGAACCCTGCCCCCCCCCATTCCTCCCCCTTCACAGGTATTTTGATCATCCTATTATTTTTTATGATTTTTCCTATATAAAAAATTAAATTGCCATTTTTTTATAGTTTAACATCTGACAGAAACAACAGGGTTACTTCTTGTCCCGGCGGTTTGGGTGGGGGGGGGGGGTGTCAAACAAAGAGAACCGTCACAGGAGTTCATAGGAACTCGAACTAGAGGCCTTTCATAGCGGCGTCCACTCTATTATGAGGAAAGTGCCTCCTTCTTATAGGCACCTCTCGGGGTGGGGGAGGCATTTCTCCCCAGAGGGACTCAGCATCATAGAAAAAACTTGATATTTAAATAACATTTTTGTTTCATTTACATTAAAATTGAGGAAATAATGAAACCAATTAAGTATCGATACGCTCGATACATTTGAGGATCCGAATACTTGAGCTCGGATGTAGATACATCATCAATTTCTAGATACCATATGGATTCGAATATATGGGCGGCTTCTGATAATATTTCCCACTTTTCTTCCCGCTGTGAACATGTCATACCAGTATTTAAATTTTATTCGGTTTTTTTTTGTAACATCCCCGGGTTAAGGACTTACATTTTGGGAAAGAAGTGCGGCCTCCACACTGAGCAAAATGGAATTTAAATAAATTTTCCAGCTATAAATCATGTTTATAATAATATTTAACAATTTTCAGTGTGACAGTACGGGGGGGGGGGGGGGGCGAAACTAAGTTGGAGCCTAAAGATTACCCTGCGGCGCGCAAATGTCAGGATACTAGTATATACTTACTACATGCCAGGTATAAACTCCCCTTGGAAAACCTGTCTCCAGTAATAGTGGGGCTGTTGAATGGACATTATGGCATCAGGTCCATGGTCGTGTGAAAGGTCGATAAGTCGGGACTGGACACCGGCCAGCACCAGGAGTGTAGACAGCACTGAAATCAGTTCTTGTGCCATAGCTGACTGTCTTTGTCAGTACCTTCTGTAGAAGCAAGAAGTGTCACATTTGAAATTTAAAAAAAAAATATATATAATTTAAGTTTGATGTAATTTCAGGACCCATGATGCACTGCTAGGTTACATAGTGTAATGTTATAGGTTAACGCTGCAGTGAAGTATTCTAATTAGAAAACTTTTCAATGTCTATTAAACGTAACAAAGGGTTGTTAGACAAACCAGGTAATAAGTAAAACAAAGTAAGGTTAAACCTGAAAAAAAAAAGGAACGCAACAAAACAACGAACGTGTCGGCAGGAAGCCTTCGTCAGCGAAACCCTACTTCGTTTTACTTATTGCCCATTTCACTAACCTGATTGCAGTCTCGCCCTTATTACCCTCTTAGATAAACTAGAATCATTTCGAATCACAATTCGAGGCTAGTAGAGTTCATATTATTAATGTTTCGTTCAAAAAAAAACAACTTTTAATTAAGCCTCAACGTAATAAGAAGAATTAGAATAGCAACCAGCAACAAAAACAAAACCACAGCAAGCTCTTTAAAAAATATCGTTAACAATTTATCACTAGAAAACCCAGACATAATGTTACCTTCAATGTGATCTGTTTTCTGATTTATTGAGTCCGGACCCCCCTTTATATAGTTTTTAGTTAAATGCAGAGCTGAGTAAAATAAAGTCCCCGGCCCCCACCCCACCCCCATTTTGTAAACCCCCCCCCCCCCCCCCAACACCTTTGACCCAGTTTCTTCCAACCAACTTCGAGGACCGTAGTACGGAGCTTCAATTTGCTAAATATGTCTGGGGTGGGGAGAGAAAAAAACCTTATATTGAATAATTATTTAAGTACGGATATTCTCAAACAGCTCTGTAAAAAGTACCTTTAATATTATTGATTGAACTGTAAAATAAATGTATATATTTTAAAAATACAATTTGTAATATTAAATTTAGAAAAAAAAAGAATAGATTGATTGAACCCACTTTTTGAATTTTTCTTCTAAATAATTTTTTTTTTCATTATAAGAATGCTAAAATTTAGTTTTTACGTTTTTACAACAAAAATAAAGGCATGAATATTGCTTTTTTTTTTCTTTTTCCTTTTTTTTTTTTTCGATTTATGCCAACTTTTACTTTTGCTGCAAATTCTCATTTCAGTTCTTTGATTGCGAATGTAATGAAAATTGACCAAAAAGAATTCTAGCCATTTATTCATTGGAAATATTTTCATTAAAGCAACAACAAATTAGTTTTTTTTTTTTTAAAAAGCACGACTTTTTAATTTTTGGCAGTGACACTTTGTTACCGGTCTAGGAATCCTTGGGGAAAAAAACTGCTGCGTCATCGTGGCGTGCAGTCTTTCCCCCTCGTACCAGTGAAAGTAGATATGCGGCTGTCATGGCGTCGTGCTAACCGGTAAGGGCTGTCAACCGTTTGAAATGCCGCAGCACAAGTCAGTCCAGGATGACTACGGATTATCAGATCTTAAAATAATCTTTATCTGCTGCTCGCGGGTTTTCTTTTTTAATGTAAAATTGGGAAATTGACATTAGTTAGTTTGTGCAATATTTCTTTATTGCTTTTTACAGTGGACGTCCATAGTGTGTTTTATAAGTTTAAAAAAATCATGATTATCGACGAAATACATTTAAAAAAAAAAAATTGAAAGAAATAACATAATGCTCATATATAAAAATTATTTTTAAGAACGAAATGAACTAAACATGAAAGAAATCCAATACGCGAAAAGTTTAAGTTTCATAGAACTTTGATCGCGAAAATGAATTTGTCTTACGTTTAAATTATTGTTCAATCATGTCATTTTGAAATCTATTTTTGGATGGGTTTTCTTTCAGCATGATTTTGAGGTAGGGGGGAGGGAGAGGCTGGAAACCTGTGTGAGCCAAAACGCACTTTTTCTTAAGAGCCATCCATAATGTATGACACGATACGGGGGGGGGGGTGTGGGGTCTAAGAAAGTACGAGAGTTTGCGACACAAAAAAAATCACTTTGTTAGCCCCCCACCCCCTCGCCCTGTCACGAAGTGTCACAAATTCTTTACCCGCCCCCCACCCCCCCCCCCGTGTCACGTCAAACCTAAAAAATCAAAACATACATGACATTTTCATAACTAGACTAAGATTTTTACTCTTTAACATTTTCTCATAATGATAATGTAGTAGTGTGAGAAATCTGTGACGCGAAACAACGAAGTCGTCCCCGCGCCGTATGTAAAATGGCCACAACATTTTTTTGCGCATAAGGTGTTTCGCGACTGAGATTCGCGTCACCTTTAATACCTGAGGCGATTTCGACGTCAAATCAATGTATTTAAAATTAATTGAATAAAAAAATATTTAACAAAATTAGAAAATTTTAGATTTAAAAAAAAAAAAAAAAAAAAAAAATATATATTGTGACGTCACAATTTTTTACCCCCCCCCCCCTTTCCTGTCACAACATGTCCCCAATTCTCGACCCCCCCCCCCACACACACCTTTTCCCCCTAAGCGTGACGTAATGTGGGAACGACCCCTAAGGAGAATGAGGCAGGTATCACTTAACCTTTGCTGGAAACTTCTATAGTAGTTAGTGATGGTTTTCGAAAAGAAACTCAAATACTCACACTCGAAACCAAAACATTTAGGATTTCTGGCAGTGCGGCTCAACAAATTCAAATAAAAATACATATTTCAAAAAGTAGGCTCAAGTTCTTTAGGATTTCTGTTTTATTTTTTGTGGTGTAGCGGTGGCTTAATGCAAACATTGGCATACCAAGGTGCTCGAAGCTCTCAATGTTCATTTACCGTCAGATAGACATTTCATATAAAAACATTGCATTGACAATCGGCGTGGACCGGGGGGGGGACAGGGGAGTGTACGGTAAGTGACGCTGGGGTGAGATGGTAGGGGGTGAAGAAGTAGGGCGGTTAGCAATGACAGTTGTCATGTAGTATGTCTGTGTCACAGGAAGCAATACGCGCAGCAAACAAACACACAAACATTATCAAAGACATTTTTTTTTCAGTTAAGAAGATTCCATACATTTTTTTGAAGCTGATGCTAGATTTTTCAGCGTGCGATACATCTCATTTATAATACCTTAATTTATTTTTGCCCCCCTCTAAATGTTTTGATTGTAATGTGACATGGATCGAAAAGCAACTGGTCTAAGCTAACACGATTTACTTTACATGAAGACATCATACATAGTGGTTTGAACATGTGTATACAAATGTTTGTAGTGGTGTTTCTATTCTCAGCTCTCTCAGCTCTCTCAGCTCTCTCAGCGCTCTCAGCTCTCTCAGCTCTCTCAGCTCTCGGTGTTTGATGAAATGAGTTAAAATGATAAAATGATAAAATGATAAATAAGACAATGATAAAACGATAGAAGGATAAATGATAAGATAATAACTTACAGAATAATAAATAATAAAATAATGAATAACAAAAAAGATAAATGATAAAATAACAAATGATCAAATGAAAAATAATAATATAATTATTGATAAAATGATTTTTAAAAAAAGATAAATAACCGCATAATAAATAATAAAATGATAAAAAAATCACATAATAAATAGTACAATGATCAAATGATATAAGAATAAATGATAAAATAATAAATGATAAAATAATAAATGATAAAATAATAAATGATAAAATGACAAAGGATACAATTATAAAACGAAAGCCAGAGTCACAATGCAATCGAAATGTGTTTTTTCAAATATTTATTTTTTTCCAAAAAAAAAGTTAAATGTTTTCAAAACAATGATACTTATGAAATGATTGAATCCCGCCTAAATTAAAATGTGATATAGAATGTAATCATCCTAACACCACACGTTTATTGTTAAACTTCACGTAAGCTTATTTGGACTTTGGTGTATTTTATACATGGACTACAGTCATGAAACATCTAATACAATTTTATGGTCAAAGCGTGGCATCGAAAAGGGACATAAGCAAAGTTCTCAAAAACGAATGAAGATATTGACAATCGGCAGAGCTAGTGCCATTAAAAATAGCAGTCCGGTCTTTTCGCCGCCGTTTGACGAGCCCTCGTAGGTCATGGCGTACGCCCTCACCTGCGCACCGGTCGCGCCGAGATACTTCACCGGCGTCGCGTGGAACCGGAAGCCCCTAGGCGGCAGCCTCTCCGTGCCGTTCAGGCTCTCGACGATGAGGACATTGTTGGGCAGGTACAGCTCGTGGATGGGCAACGACGTCACGTGCTGACCGTTGGAGGACAGGGGGTCGGGGCTCATGGTGTCGGTGGCGATTATCTTGATCTGACGCCGCTCGTACAGGAACACGCCGGCGTCTTCGCTGACTGCAGGAAACGTAAACTTGCTGTGGAAAAGAAAAAATATAACTAGTTGTAGCAGAGGAATACGAAGAAGAGAAAAAAAAACAACTTCTGGTCTACTCACGATTGGAATATCGTGAGGCTGACATTTTTATTTAGGGGTGGGGTGTTAAAAGGAATGTTCTGGAGGGGATTGTTGAAGTGCATGATCCGGGAGTTGGAAAAGAGGGTTAGGTAACAACTCATGTCCATACATCTGCCTAGTAGCTAGGATCAATGCCACTAGGGGTTGGCCAAATATTTTGACGCCCTCACTTCAAGGAAAAATGGTTGGCCGAAAATGTATGCCCTCCATTTAAAGACAATAGTGCCGCCCGTGGCGGAACTAAGCCCATCCTACGGCTCTGCATAAGACCATATTTTTTTAAATAGTGGATACGATACAGCGTATATGTTGCACCGTCGGTTATAAGCTAGAAGACTAATATCTTGGTTAAAAGCTAGTAGACTGATTGATATCGTAGTAATAGGTAGTAGACTGATTGATATCGTAGTAATAAGTAGTAGACTGATTGATATCGGAGTAATAGCTAGTAGACTGATTGATATCGGAGTAATAGCTAGTAGACTGATTGATATCGGAGTAATAGCTAGTAGACTGATTGATATCGCAGTAATAGGTAGTAGACTAATTGATATCTTGGTTGTTAGCTACAGATTGATATCGTATTCATAAGCTATAGACTTATATCGTGGTTACAAGCTAGCAGACTATCTTGGTTATACGCTAGCAGGCTGCTATCCTGGTTATAACCTAGTAGACTTATATCATGGTTATAAGCTAGCTAACTGATATCATTCTTAAAAGCTAAGGGGGGCATTTCAATATTCTGATCACAGGCACGGAGGACATCGTACATGTTGGGGATCACTGACTCACGTCATCACCGGCTCCTCGCTGTCGACGTAACGTGTTCTGTTGTGGAACCACTTGGACCAGTCGAAGTTGAAGATAACTGCAGCACGTGGTGGGATTTGGCCGTGCTCTTTCTCCCAGTCCAAGATCTGTGAGGTTTTTTTAAAAGAAATATTTGGATAATCACGCAATCAGACTAAAGAGTAATTGCACTGACATGTGAGTTATACCAATTTTTGCTGTACACCCATACCTCGCTTTACGGCCTAGATACGTTCCGGAAAAGTTGGCCGTAAAGCGAAAAGCCGTATAATGAATCAATAATTTTGATATAAACCCATACAAATTTAGTTGGATCTGTTCCAATTTTTGTATAAAATAATATAGTCTTTAGTTCATAAATCATTTTATTCTTTTCATTTCTTATAAAAATAAAAATACAAAACATTGTAATAGTAAACAGAAATTTAAAAAATAAATATATAATTTAAAAAAAAATAAATCATATGCACTTATTTATACATAAAATAATGTTTAGAAACTTCAGAATCTGATGAGCATTAACACGAAAAATCGTCTGCCATCCTCACTTTCCGCTGTTGTGGATTGACCCAGTTAAAAATATTGGTGCAAAGTTGTCTGCTTCGCCTTGCTTTCTGTTTCTTTTAAAAGAGTTTTGTAACAGGCAATTGTTGAATTTACTCCTCTAGATACTTTAGCGCTGTGTTCTTCGTCGGGATCATTTTGAAGAAGGATGTTCATTCCCTGATCAAAATATGAAAGTGCATTTGATATGTTCTTTGCAGTTAGCTGTTGGCCGTATAATGAAACATCGTGGGCCGTAAACCCCAAAAAAGCCATAATTTAAAAAGGCCGTAATAGCGAAATGCCGTATAAAGAGCGGCCGTATAGCGAGGTATAGGTGTACTAAAGCAGAGCCGCTTAAGGGGAGAAGCTGAAACTAAAGAGAGGATATCTATTGGCCGCATAATGAAACATCGTGGGCTGTAAACCGAAAAAGTGCCATAATTTAAAGTTGGCCGTAAAGCGAAAAGCCGTATAAAGAGCGGCCGTATAGCGAGGTATAGGTGTATTTTTAATATTTAAAATCTATTTCTTTTTTTAAAACCACATTGCTAGGCTAATTATTTTTAAAAAATTAAGTTGGATTGTTATGTAGATTACTTGTTTACTTCATTCTTTCCCCGTGCTGTGAACTCTTTTTGACCCAATTTCAATATACTGCGCTGTTATTAGGATATCGTACTATTTATAGTCTCCCTTTGACCTCGGCTACATTCAACAAATTCATAGTCTGTTCGTTTCGAATATGGTAGAAAATTGGAGAAAAAGCTGGAAGCGAGGACAATGCATATTCTGTTTTTGGAATCATCTACGGAAACTAACTATAAAAGGCCGATAGATTAAATGACAGAAAGAGCAGATCATTTATCGCGTGTGATATTTTTTGCTACGAGACAGAGTTTTGTTTACTGTGTGTGTGTAGATTCTTTTAATCATTGTACCCTTTTTGCCCATTGTATTTTATGTAACATCGTACCGGCACTAGCCAAACAGTATACTGTAAGTCAATAGTTTTTAAGTACATTTCTTATGATTTTGTAATTCATTATAATTAACACATTAAAACTGATTAATTGTAATTAGCCCTGGTTTGAGTATCGTATTCTTGTTTATTGTATTTATCGTTTGGTATCATCTTTTGTTGTGTACTGTTTTAGAACGAGCCATACTCTTAAATAAGAGATTAATTTCTCCATATTGATAACAGTGCGTAACTTGGATTAAATTTTGAATTTTTTTTTCTCTCGAACATAGGACTTTTATTATGTTGCTTAAAATATCGACGTAAATTTAGGTTAATAAAATATTCCCAGATTAAATTTTAGAAAATGACGAACTTTCGATTTATTATAGCTACAATAGTAGCAACCTACAGCCATAAATCAGTGTTAGTTTTTGTGTAGAATCTCTCTTAAAAAGTACTGTTATGAAATGCTTAAAAACATTAAATTATTAATTTAATCTGTCACATCATCTTGATGTAAAGTTCTTTTTTCTATCAGATTCGGCGTAGATGTAATTCGACTCCAGGAATAAGGCTACAATTTGTCGCCCGTAGGGGTTTGTCCCGACTTTCTGCTAGAGTTTAGGGTTATAAATTGAGCATAAAATAAATTGACCCCAGAAATATGGTTACAATTTGTTCTCATTTTGGATTGGCTGCACCTACTGGTACCCGGGTACCAGAAGTGAGAGGTGAGTCTAATGGTATCCGGGTGCGAATGGCGGCGCTGCGTGTCCGGTTCCATTTTGAGCAATGCTATTCGGATGTCATTTGTGGTAGTTTATTTTAGTTAAACCGAAGAATTAGGTTTACAAACATATAGTCCATTCAATTATCTTTCATTTGATACCTCATTTGGTCTTACAAGCCCAACAATAATATTTTCAATAGTTTTTTAAAATCCCAACCTCTCACTTCTGGTATCCGGGTACCAATAGCCACTTCGTTTTGGATTAGTCCTGACCTTTTGCACAGGGACCAGGTACTTCCTGTCCTTGCTGGCCTCCCCCGAGCAGTCGATCATCACACCTTCAGCTATTGTGTTCTCCAGGGGGATTTGATCCAGCGTAGCAACTCCTGTAACAATTGGCATTTGTCTTTAGTTTACCTTGCATGACAATTATATTCACAGACGCCAAATACAATGCGAAGATTAAAGAATTATTCAAATAGAAACGAATTAAAATTTAAAAAAAAAAAACAAAACGAAAACGAACGGCTCCTCTTTTTAATCTAAAACAATTCAACAGGAAAGTAAAACAGACCGCGTAGCCGTAAGCTTGTGTTACACGTGTAACAGACTGCGCAGCCGTAGGCTTGGGTTACACGTGTAACAGACTGCGCAGCCGTAAGCTTGTGTTACACGTGTAACAGACTGCGCAGCCGTAGGCTTGGGTTACACGTGTAACAGACTGCGCAGCCGTAAGCTTGGGTTACACGTGTAACAGACTGCGCAGCCGTAAGCTTGTGCTACACGTGTAACAGACTGCGCAGCTGTAAGCTTGTGTTACACAACGTGTGTTTATTTGTGAATATTTATGAATGCGTCCAGATGTCTATTGTCGGATTCTTTTAGAAGTGACGCCTGGATCAAATATTCGACCAGGCCGCCTTTGATCCCCAAACCCATCTTGCTCAGAGAAGACAGAAGTAACGTATAACCTATGATCCCACACCCATCTTGCTCAGAGAAGACAGAAGTAACGTGCAAGAACTGAAACTCAGCAATGTTGTTGTCGTGACTATATAATATATTCCTCTTTACTGCGTAGTTTAGAGATTGGGGAAAAAAAAAAATAGCGACCAAAAAATAAATCAAATTATATTTCTTAGAAAGTATAGTGTAGAAAGTAGAGTGGAAAAAAAAATGGAAGTAAATATTTTGCCTTTCCTCACTCTTCATAGTGTTTTTTTTTAAACGAAATCTACTGAAATATGGCTTTTTAAATTATTTTTATAATTGATGGAAATAGAATAAACAAATAATTTTTTTTTTTAAATAAAAATGTGAGAATTCGCCCAAACACGATTTAAACTTTCTTACGTAAAAAAAAACAACAAAATAACACAACTCAATACGAAATTTTAAATTTGTATTTTAATTAAATTACCAAAATAAACGTTTACTCGAGCATTTTCAAATTAAAACGTTAGTTAGTTTGGGGGGGGGGGGGGGAGGGTGTGTGGGGGGGTGTGGAAAGCCAAAGCCAAACAAATGGTAATTGCTTGATTAAATATATATATTAGTATGATTTTACAAAATAACTTTACCAAAGACTGACTTAAGGTCGTCTCTTGGGCTACTGAATATAAAAATAGAGTAAAATGATATATAAATAAAGAAGTTTCATTTGACAAATTAAATTCAAATTTCAATAAATGTTAAAAATTCATCAATTAAATATTCAACATTTGCCCAGCGAATGAGCGAACAAGATCGTACGGGAATATAACATTAAAATTCGGCCCTCTTCTTCAAGGTGTGTGTAGAAGGGTGTGCTATTGTCTTACAATAATGTGAAATGTCATCATTATGTGTGATCCCCATATGCGATCCGTGTACGTCATCATCATATGTGATCCATTCATGTCATCAATGTATGTGATCCTTTTATGTCATCAATATATGTGATCCTTTTATGTCATCAATATATGTGATCATTTTATGTCATCAATATAATGTGATCCTTATGCTTGTCGACTTTAAGCACAAACCAATATATAGTACATCCTGGCTTTAAGAATTCGTTTTCTAAAACAAAATTAGAGTTTAAAATTATTATTTTTTTAAACTCTTCTTCTTCATAACCAACTGACATGAATTTCAAATATTAAATATACATCACGTTCAATCAAAATTTAATGTCTGAGAAATGAAACCACAGAAACCAGCGTAATACTATTTCAATAAGACCAGCAAGATCACCACGAGGGCCGCCACCACTTCAACGGTCGGTGGCCCACCAGTCAGACCGACACCGCCCGTGGGCCCATCATACGTCACGGCGAAGGCCCGCACGGGGCTGCCTGATCCGCCGACGAATTTCGGCGGGGTGGCGTGAAACCGGAAGCCCCTCGGGGGCAGGAGCTCCGTCGACTTGAGGTTCTCCACGATGACACGGTTGTTGGGGAGGAACAGCATGTGCAGGGGAAGATCCCTGACTTGTCGGCCGTCCAAGGCCATGGGATCCGGACTCAGCGAATCAACGCCGACGATCTTCGTTTTCCGCTGTTCGTATAGAAAGATCCCGGCCTCTTTGCTTATGCTGGGGTATGAAAATTTCCTGGGAAAAAAAATTAGTTTAAATTGTTTTGTAAGTTGACGTATTCTAAAAATGTGAAACTTAAACAAAATACCATTTTGGTTGTAATATTGTTTGTATTCCCCTATTACAGTGGTACTCAACCTTCCTAATGCCGCGACCCCTTAAAAACAGCTCCTCATGTTGTGGCGAACCCCAACCACAAAATTATGTTTGTTGCTACTTCATAACAGTAGACAATGTGTTTTCCGATGGGCTTAGGCGACCCCTGTGAAAGGATCGTTCGATCCCACCCCTCCAAGGGGTCACGACCCTCAGGTTGAGAAACGCTGCCGTATTAAATCTTAAATAGAAAAATAAAATAAAACCAGCTTTAGATTATGTGCAAAAGAACGACACCAGAGCACTATCCCGATGAACCGGTTAATGCTGACGTCAACATCTTCAACTACAACACCCCCTGCCCTACCACACGCACACTCTCTAATAAGCTGGACAGTGTTTCCCAATCTGGGGTGCTCGCAGTTTGAGGCCTGAAGAGGGCAGTTCAAAGAGGGAGGGGCGCGAAAAGGCGCCGAGTTAAGAACAGTGCAGCAATTGACCTTTAAGAAATTCTGCTCTAAATGTTAACTTTTTATAAAAGGATTTCTTCAATATACATTTTTTAAAACTTTTTGTAATACGTTAAAAGCCAATCTGTCTACGTTTTTAAGTTCTCTGCAATTTAATAAACAATTTGTGTAAATAAAACAATATAGGCTAAGCTTGAATAATGGTTACATAGGAAACAAATGCAAACGTTACGGCTAATGACTTCATCAGTACACTCCAAAAATAAAACCTGGTTACATAGGATACAAATGCAAACGTTACGGCTAATGACTTCATCAGTACACTCCAAAAATAAAACCTGGTTACATAGGATACAAATGCAAACGTTACGGCTAATGACTTCATCAGTACACTCCAAAAATAAAACCGTCCATTAAGTATAAATTAAAGTTACCTATTATATTTATATATATATATATATATATGTGTGTGTGTATCTAACCTAAACATGAAAGAAAAGAATAAGAATGGGCACACATCCATAATTAAAACAAAGCTCAAAAGAACGGAGAGGAAGTGGGTGGAAGTAAAAATGTTAAGACCAAGCAGGAGTTTCTTCTAAGGATCGTCCAATTTACCCGAATCTCCCCGCGGCCAGGATACCCAAATGCATGTTTAAGAATGGCAGCACGTAGGAGTCCATCCGGTATGCTCGCTAGAATCTGCTCATACCTAGCACATGCCCCCTCCAAACCCCCCCCCCCCCCTCTCGGGTTGGAATTTCCGTCGGAGCTGCAACCGTTGTTTGTCGGCTATGGCTAAACATTTTATCTTGTTCTTTTCCTGTCTTTTTTTCTCGAAAAAGCTGATATGAATTCCGTAGTGTCTCAAAACCTACTTTCCTTCGATTGTAACTAATGTTTAACTGTTTTTTTTGGGCCGGCCCCCTCGGATTACGCCTTAAAAGACACATTTTCCAGCTCATCAGACTACCTACCAATTCAGATTTCTCTCACCGACCAACAGTGGAGATTATCTCAGAAATGGTAAATATATTACATTCATTTTACAAAGAATGTAATTCTGAGTCCCAACAACAACAAAACGTCTTTCCCGTTAACCGCATTCCCCGAAAAAATAAATCCCTAAGAGTAGTTTAATTCGAGAAGAAGAGGAAAGAAACAGACTACAAAATGCTTGGCTCACTTATAGTCGAGTTGCTCGGTGTTTAGATAACTTGTTCTATTGTTGAACCGTTTGGACCAGTCAAAGTTAAAAATGACTGCTGCCTCCATCGGAATTTCTCCATGCTCCTGCTCCCAGTCAAGAATCTGTCATTTATTTTAAAGGAATAAAAAAGAAAGAAAGAAAGAAAGGGAGTATAAGCGGGTTTCAATTCAACATGTTTTTGGTTAATCCTAAGAACCCCAAAGCCAAACCCCGACTAGTTGACATCCACGTGTGATAGAATACGTTCGTAAAACTTTTAAGGGACTTCTATTGTTTGATACAAATTATTAGTCACTAGATAGAGCCCGCCAAACATTGGCGACAGCATTGTGTGAACTTCCCATCTACTAAAGTTACTTGACAAAACATGAACTCAAGTCACGCACATTTAGACACCCAATTTTTACTATACCTCTTCCCTCGATGATACGGCACTGCACACTTTTTATTTCACGCCCATGAACTATATTACATATCCTGATATCCCAACCACTTTTAAATCGATTTTTTTTTACACCATACTTAAACTGAGACGATTTCAGTTTCCCAAGAGAAAATATTTCGCGCTAAACGCAGTTGTGTTATACAAAACTAAAATATCATTTAGCGTAGTTATCGGGAATTATATTCTGCGCGCTATTGAACTCATTATTGAACCAAACTTTCTTTCAAACATTTTGAATTATTTGTAATATAATCTCAATACCAAATACGCTGATTGGGAAACATTCTATTAGCAAGCAGTTCACGAGTCACACGAGAAGTGTGATATATATAAGAGAAACCTTGTTTATTGTTAGTTATTACTTTATAAAAAAAGCAAGTGCCCCCCCCCCCCTCATAAAATTTGAAATATATAAATATAGCAAAACATTATTTATCACCATCGCTAAATTAATTTTTTTTTACATTAAAGAAAAATTTCTTATATTCATTAAATATCCCACAGGTATAGTTTTATAAATATAGAGCATTCAATGTGTTTTCATAAATTATTTTATGGTTTTAAAAAAAATCCAACAGTAGAAGATTGAAAAAACAAACAACACAAAGCGTAAACTCCATCACCCTTGAATCAGCCACACTGCTACATTTAGAACACACGACCTTGACCGTTGACCCATGCAACACATTTTTAAACCACGCCCCCTCCTCACCTTCTGCACGGTCACCTGGTAATCCCTGTCGGCAGCGGCCTCCGCCGAGCAGTCGATCATGACGCCGTCAGCAATGGTGCTCTCAATGGGCACCTCGTCCAGCTTCTGGCCGCCTGTGTTCAGAAGGATACACCTTTTGTTAGATGACCATGACCTTCAATTTAGTCTCTTTTTTAGAAACACTTATTTTACAAAACTATTATTTTAATTTTTTTTTTTTTAAAAATCAGTCAACATATTTATGTATACTCTGAAAGTGTCAATTTATTTCCTCAAATCAAAAATTGTATGCAAAGAAGCATGATTATAAATAAGGATTAGTTTGTAATGTTTAGAAATGATGATTCTAAATAATGATTAGAAATATTAATTAGCAATAATGGTCAGCAATAATGATTAGAAATAGTGGTTAGAAAGAATGATTAGAAATAATGATTATAAATAATAAGTAAAAAAAAATGGGTCCGAAATAATGATCAGAAGCTAATGATTAGTAATATATGTTAGAAATAATGTTAAGAAATAATGTTAAGAAATAATGTTAAGAAATAATGTTAAGAAATAATGTTAAGAAATAATGGTTGGAAATAATAAATTAGTAATATTGATTAGAGTAAAATTTTTGAAAAGTAAGATATTTCGATTGAAATAAGCGACTAGTATTTAGACTGCAATCAATACTATTTTAGACTGCAATCAATACTATTTTAGACTGAGCTAAACAGCCGCTGTTATAGACTGTTAAAAAACAGCAATTATTTCGACCCACCGACACCGAAATGGCTTGGTGCGTCAAGGTGGGTGCCACCGTGTTCCCCGGTGCCGTATGAGCCAGTGTCATACCTGTGATGAATCAAGGACAAAAGTAAGTCGGCAACACATCATACTTCACATCTTTTTGTCGGACGTATTTTGTCAGCTGTTTTTATCAGTTGAATTTATCAGTTGTCCTTTTTCAATTGCATTTGTCGGGTGTATTTGTCAAATGTACCGGTATTTGTATGTTGTATTTGTCATTTATATTTGTCATTTTTGTGTTTGTCCTTTGTATTTGTCATTTGTATTTTTATTTGTCATTTGTATTTGTCATTTGCATTTGTCATTTATATTTATTTCTCATTTGTATTTGTCATTCGTATTTGTCATTTGCATTTGTCCTTTGTATTCAAATGTTCTTTTTTAGCTGTATTTGTCAGATATTTATAACTTAAAACAGAAAACAATTTAATACTTAAACTTTTATTCCCCCATACTTTTGAGCATTCCACCTATCCCCAACCCCCCCACTCCACCCCCCCCCCCCCCCCCAAATGTCATCTTTCCATACAAAGGTAATATTGAATGTTTAATTAGAATAAAATCAAATGTTAATTCTATTTCGTTTAATTGAAGTACACATACAACATAGATCATATAATATAAGACATTGAAAATAGACAACAGAGCATAGAGCAAAGAACATAGAAAATAAACCAAATACCCATGTCATACAATACAAGGCTGCTGCAGAATTTGAGCAATTACAAAAAATGTATTTAAGTTATTTATACATTAATGCCCTATGTTCTTAAATCAATTATTTTAAACATTGGAATTACAACTCACAAACCACCCACCCAATATGTCACCTCACCCCCACCCCTGAAATGCCAACTGGCACCCACTGGTGGTACGAACCACAAAGGATGGGAACCCCTGACGTAAAATTAAGATGCCAAGGAAAGCAATACGGATCGCCGATCTTAGCCCTACATTTATATGCACGTATACATAAAATATGCACACACGTAAGCATCTTTACCAGCGGTTCTCAGCCTGTGGGTCGCGACAATTTCAAAAGGGTCGCCTAAGGCCATCGCGAAAAAAAAACATATACTCTACAGTTATTTAATAGCAACGAAAATAATTATGTGGTTGGAGGTCGCCACAACACGAGGAACTGCATTAAAGGTAGGCGGACTTAGGAAGGTTAAGAACCACTGATCAATATAGTTAAAATAATAGTTTGCTACATAGCAGACAGTTTTTAAGTCATCATATTCTTGGCACCATTTAACCATTAACAGAAAATAGCAGATACACATATTTTGAAATATTAAAATCACTCTTTGTGAATGTACAGGGTACGTGGATATACTTGGTATAGCACTTTCTGTCTCTTCCAATCTCGTTAAACCACAGATGTTTGGAATCAAAACGAAGCGATAAAGTATTTGCATAATTTTTAACGAATCGTATGTTATAAACGTATATTCATTACATAACTTAAAATAACAATTTAAAAAAAAAACAAACTTGCAAGCTCGCTGAAACCATACGTTTAAAAATAACATAACATAACAACTGACGTTTTTGTTTGCTTTTCTTATGAAAAAAAAATTCGGACCACCCCCTCCCTCCCCCACACGTAAAAGTATGGGGACCTTCTTAATCAATTGGTTTGTATGTCAAGGTCTCATGCGCTTGTAGATAAACGCTGCCGGTTTCCCGGGGTGAGGAGTGCACGCCTGCCGGCAAAGGGTTAACTTTCTTAGCACGGCGTTTCACATCGGGCAGCTGGTTTTACCAGAGGTATGGCGCTCTAGTTCTGGGATAAATGGTACCCCCCAGGGAAGGTTTTTATACTTTCAATATGCTAAACTATTGGGTATTATGGGATGTAAGATGTTTAAATATTTCCTTATCATCACTAAAAGGCTAGCGTAAAAATTGTGATTTCGGTATGGTAGGTGTATGAATCACCTAGCTGTAAGTATGGGAAGGCGCTACGCGCAAAACAAATTGTATACCTTGATACAAATTATGTTTTAAATAATGACCAGCGAAAGCGCCGATGTCGGCGGTATGTACTCTGACGGGGCGTCAAGTTCACAACATAAGAACATTTCAGATCGGTCGGGGGGGAAAGTCTACATCCATGGCGATATCCCTTTTGTGAGAGAAGACACGTGTCTGAATGGGCGTTCAGTAGCAGCGCCGTGCGTCCTCGCGCAGGGCCGCACCATGTTGCGTCCATCTTCTGACAAATGATGTGAAAGTTGTGTCTCGTTGAATTCTCGACGGAACGCAAAAATAAAACAACAACAACAACAAAAAAACAACAGAAAAAAATGACACGTGCCTTCTCACTGAATCTTTTCACATCCCAAGCACTTTACTTGGACCACCCGGATCTCAGATCCGGGAACTTCCCATGGAAATTAATGCGTTTCTCCCACCCTACACAATCTCAGGAACACAGCTACCAAATTATTTTTTAAAAATTCACACCATTCTTCATAATTACCGAAATCTCAACACTTATGACAAGCAACATCGCATTGCTACAATAATGATTATGATTATCCCCTCCCCACCACACACACACACACACAAATATTTTAATTTGCTATCTCATTTCAAGGGCTAAATACACTTTTTTTAGAACGCCTAATATAACTAAAACAGAATAGTTGATATTTTTTTTTTAAACTGACCGGAACTAGACTTGGCCAAATGTGCACATAAGACAAATGTGTGATTGAGATTTCACACAGTAGTACGTACATGACCCCGGTGCCTGGGATGAACTCTCCTGCAAAAATCAGGGTCCTGTTGTACGCCGGTTGCCCTGGAAACATGAAGGTGCCGGGTCCGTGCCGGTGGGAGAGGTCAATTATCCTGGACGAGCCCCCCGAGAATAGGAGAAACCAAACCGGCAACAGAAGCACGGTCATCGTTACGTCGGTGTAGTTGATTTAAGGAAGCTATGTGGACACCGTTGTTACCTGCTCTGGAAAAGTAGGAAATAGTAATGTGTTTAATTTTTTTTTTCAAAAAATGAACAATGTAAATTCACTTAAACTTATCTACAAGATATATCATCACCAGCGTGCTCTCCCACCCCCTCCGCAGTGGTTACTAAGGGTCGGTTCACACGATCAAATTTTCCTTCAAGCTTTTGATCACAACTTTCAAATTACTATTTGATCAAAGTCTCGAAAAAAAAAAAAACTCGCACAAATAGTGCGTTCCTACAACAATTTGAAGCGAAATTTGATCGTGTGAACTGACGATAAATCTAAATGATCACTAATTCTAAGTCATTATTGCCACATTTACGGCTGACTTCTAAACTAGTGAAATAATTTAGGTGTCTTGGTGTTAACATTGTTATAATTGTAAAATTTTGTCTTGGTTTGAATACGGATTTCTTTATGTACTGAAAAGGAATATGGAACAATGCAATCACATAACATTTCCATTTATTTGGATCAATAAAAAAAATAGTATCATATCTCTCCTATCTTTTCTTACATATCGTTTTATTTTATCGTATCTTATCTTACTTACCTTACCGTATCTTATATATCTTATCTGGACAAATCTTACCTTATTTTGTTATATATGTAATGCTGATGGAACAGTATAGCTGTGCGTATAACAGACCTTTGAAAAAGTTTTGTGAGATGTATTTAATAGAATACTGTAGGTCAATGTATGGTGTTTTGTATGATGAATTTAATAGACTATTGTAGGTCCATGTATGAAATGGGAAGGTGCAGGTTTATCATCGGCCTATTTAAATGAAAACAACTTGGACTTTTAGCTGTCGGTCACTGACGTCTTGTGTAAGGTGCACTCTAGCCAGGTAAAAACAAATAATCCTGTGGCGACACCCTTTCATAAATAATTGCTTTACAAATGTAATTATTTTACTTTAAAAGATATATATTTTTTTCGAGACTTTGATCAAATAGTAATTTGAAAGTTGTGATCAAAAGCTTGAAGGAAAATTTGATCGTGTGAACCGACCCTTAGTAACCACTGCGCAGGGGGGAGGGGGTGGGAGAGCACGCTGGTGATGATATATCTTGTAGATAAGTTTAATATATATTTATTGAAAATAGTATTCCAGGCCATCTAGACACGTTAAATTAAATTAAAATTCACATTTACATCTTCAACGGTCCTCATGATAATTTTAAATTTTTATAACAAATTATTTTCTGCATTGTTCAGTGAAAAAAAAAAGTACAAATTAAATGTCTTTTAATAAGACATGAAATATCTTTTTAGTCCTTTGTTTATTTTTTTTTGTATATAAAAACTTTTGATATCGTAACTTCCTATAATAAACACAAATGAATTTTGTATCCATAAAGTTGTATACCAAACCGCATTCTTCGCGTATTAAAGTTTGTAATAAGACAAAAATAACAATCTCCCAACACACAGCTCACAACCTTGAACGCTTATTCTTAATAGACATTAAGTTGCTGTAAATACCTCTTCGCGTTAGCGCTTGTTTCGGCTGGAAACATCCACAGCACTATAAAAAAAAATAAGGAACATATCGGTACACAGTACACACACGCATTACTGCATACCATTCTACTCACCTGCAAATGCACGTCAACACGTTACCCCCCGCCTGGCACATCAACTTGAAGATGTATCCCAGTTTAGAGCTTGCCGCCCAGGTTATACCTTTGTCTCTCGCAGACCACATATTTATTGTAATCAAGAAAAGAAAAACAAAACAAAAATAAAGCCTCTCCCCCCCCCCCTTGGATGTATGGAAAGTTGATAGTTTCGGATGAAAAAAAATATTTTGAAGCAGGCCCATTAGCTCACCCTCAAACCACAATTATAAGCATTTTAACACTACATGTTTCACGACCCTCCATGGAAGTTAATGACACATGATGATTACACACGACAAGTAAAATGGTCGTTTGAAAAATTAATCAAAATACAAACTAATCTTTATTATTTTATTAAATAAACGAATTGATCAGGCGGCCCTATAAGTAGAGTTAAGCGCTCAGCAAGAATTTTTTTTTAATTTTAATAGATTTCAGCTGTCAATTGTGCTTAACGTGATGGCAGTATTGGCTTTGTACCGGTTAGACCGGCGTCGCTTCGTGCATGGCTTTAATTCTTTCTGCAGAATCTTCACGTCAAATTCTTATGGCTTAAAATGAAAAGTTGATGTTGAAAAAAAAAAAACCAGAAGACAAACCAACAGCTGTCAGAAAAACTAATGTATAGGCTCCTCACTGCGATTGGCCTCATCAGATTTACCATAACAGTCATTCTTTCCATTCTACAAGGTGTAGTTAAAACTAGCATAAGCTCTTAGCTTTGAACAAAGCTTGTAAGCCGTATCAGGGCAGGCATCCTCTCCATCACCTAAGGTATAGTTAAAACATATATGAAATCTCTTAGCTTTGAACAAAGCTTGTAAGCCGTATCAGGGCAGGCATCCTCTCCATCACCTAAGGTATAGTTAAAACACATATGACATGTCTTAGCTGTGAACAAAGCTTGTAAGCCTTATCATTGCAGGCATCCTCTCCATCACACAAGGTGTTAAACTTATATGAAATCTCTTAGCTTTGAACAAAGCTTGTAAGCCTTATCAGGGCAGGCATCCTCTCCATCACATAAGGTATAGTTAAAACATATATGAAATCTCTTAGCTGTGAACAAAGCTTGTAAGCCGTATCAGGGCAGGCATCCTCTCCATCACACAAGGTGTTAAACTTATATGAAATTTCTTAGCTTTGAACAAAACTTGTAAGCTGTATCAGGGCATATCAGGGCAGGCATCCTCTCCATCACACAAGGTATAGTTAAAACTTATGTATCTCTTAGCTTTGGGAAAATAAAAAGCGTATGAAGCCCATTTAAATCACCCTCCGTCAAATGAAATAAGAACAATGTAATAAGAAGCATTCCACTCTGGAGATTATGGTAGAAAAGTGTCAATTTGAAGGCAAAATCTTTGGTAGCAAACGTTAAACTGTGGTTTGGGGCAATGTTTTGCTGAATGAGCCGTTTCTTTTTTCTTCAACAAATGCATTATCACCAAAAAAATTGGGGTTTTAACCCAATCTGTGACTTCCATTAAAAGAAAATTATTGAATCACTCTCCAAAACAGTTCCTTTTACAAACATCTTTATGTTCTAACCTCTGACGGTTTAGCCCATAAGTAGAGCTCACGTCGACCCACATAAGTATTAATTTAAGGTTGGATTTTCCTTCCTTGGTGATGAACATAGTTTTGATTTTTATGAGGCTTGCCGCAATCCCGTGTAGCTGCAAAATTATGACAAGCCATATAGTGTGTGATGTCAGGATGTAATGTCATGTGTGATGTCGTGTGTGATGTCATGTGTGATGTCATGTGTGATGTCGTGTGTGATGTCATGTATGATGTCATGTGTGTGGTCATGGATTATGTCGTGTGTGATGTCGTGTCTGAGGTCGTGTGTGATGTCATGTGTGATGTCCTGTGTGATTTGCTGCGTGATGTCGTGTGTGATGTCATGTGTGATGGTATGTGTGATGTCGTGTCTGATGTCATCTGTGATTTGATTTCTTGTGTGGTGTTTTTGGAGTCTGGCGTCAGTTTGATGAGAAACATGTGTAGTATTGTTGCGACAAACGCATGATTTTATACTGCATCTCTTTCAACACAGCATTTCAATTTTAAGGGTACTCAAAAATGTAACTTACTCCAGTGGTGTTAGGGCACTAAATTTTTTAGCTACCAGATGTTGGCAAATAATGACACAACCAACAATAAAGACATTTGGCAGTTTTTTTTTTCTCTCATCGAATGTTGCAAGGAAGATTGGTTCAAGCCAGTCATTCGTGGTGTTCCATTAATGTGAACCGTATGGTGTTTTTTTTAGTGAAATATTACTTATTTGATAGATCTGCAATAAAAAAGAGATATACATTTTTCGATGTTTCGATACATTTTTAAAAATCTGTTTCAAAGAATAAATTAGCGAAGACTTAGTCTCTTAAAAAGTCTATTCATCCAGTAGAAATGGCATCTCCGCTTATTTTGCAATACAAATTATCTCCATATTTTCAGCTTTGTGTCTAAGAAGTAAGAAACTCACTTAATGCTGATAGAACAGTACTTCATCGATTTCTTTTGACTTTCCACACTTATCAACCAATTTTATGTCTTACGATGTACGAATTTTTTTTTTTTTTGTTTTTTTTTGTGTTTTTTTTTTGTTGTAAATTAAAAGCAAACAAAATTGTTTGTCTGTTGATCTGCTGTTCATTTGTAAAGCCCATTTAAAACTAAACGTCTTGGTGTTGTAAAGCCCATAAGCCTAATAAATTTAAACTGTATTGCTATTCACGCTGGCACATCTGTTTGAGAAAAGACGTCAGAAGTGTTTTATTTTCTCTTTGTCGTGTGGAAAAAAATCTTTTTTAGTCGACCTATCTTTGTCTTCTTTGTCACCGACGATCCAAACCATACAAGGAGCCGAAACTTTCCTAAAAAATGTTTTTTTAAATAAAAAGGGCCTTTTGAATAAAATGTTAAGCGCCCCATTTGAGAGTCAAAGAGCCCCCTAAGATTCTCCCAGGTTTTCAACGCACCCCTGGACAACACTCTCCCCCACCCCCCTTTCCCTTAAGCCTGGAAGGGTGTGGCATCGCCTTCTTTGAGATCCGCCACTTTTGCGTGCAATTAAAGGGAGAAAAGCACTAAATTTGTTTCTCGGCCACATTTTAAATCGATTATTTTCCTTTTACAATTCTGTTAAACGCTGTAGGCTGGTGATACAAACGTTCATCAGGCATTATTAAACAAACACCTAAGATTTACCTTGGTCTACTTTCATAAAGGCTATAGTTATGTGGATGAAACTTTTTGGTTTTTAAAATCCGAACGGACAGCAGTCCAACTAAATAAATTAGCAAATATTCAAACCAGCAGCAGCTTTTTAAACAAAAATATGTCTTCTTTCAAATTTTTTTCAGATTTTCTTATCTCAGACTGTGAGAACATTTTTCTTATCTCAAGCCTAACGGTTTTAGTTCCTATACGACGCAGCGTAAGCTAATCTGTAATTTCATTTGAGCAGACATACTCATTACACACATAAAAGTATGCCAAGGAATATATTTTACACATTGCCAACTAATTTTTATAGCAAAATATCACGAGCTATGTTTTCGTGTTTTACCTTTGTAATTTAATGAATCTGCTGTCAC
This sequence comes from Omphiscola glabra, assembly GCA_964017045.1. Classification (NCBI taxonomy): domain Eukaryota; kingdom Metazoa; phylum Mollusca; class Gastropoda; family Lymnaeidae; genus Omphiscola; species Omphiscola glabra. The sequence goes on from OZ024799.1 coordinate 10,929,859, forward strand.
ATTGTGTCACTAATTCAATTATAGACCTATTTCTTCTCTATTAGCTATACCCTAACGTGCAGCAACGTAATGAATTTTGAGAAAACAAAACTTATTAAGAGATTTGAAGGGCGTGCTGACGAGCTCTGACTAGAGTTCCAGTTTTAAAATACTTCTACGTACCTAGTACTTACAGGCCACTTCTGACCTGATGCCCGGTTGCTCTAGCTTCAATCAAATTTTCTACTTGTAAGATTGAAATAGAAACTAAAATCGCTCTAGCTTCAATCAAATTTTCTGCTTGTAAGATTGAAATAGAAACTAAAATCGCTCTAGCTTCATTCAAATTTTCTGCTTGTAAGATTGAAATAGAAACTAAAATCGCTCTAGCTTCAATCAAATTTTCTACTTGTAAGATTGAAATAGAAACTAAAATCGCTCTAGCTTCAATCAAATTTTCTACTTGTAAGATTGAAATACAAAACTAAAACAAATAATTTTTTTTTTCGAAAGACATGAAACTCTAACACGCTATACATATTATGTTCACAGCCCTTTATTAAATGAGCCTGGTAGTAATTTAATCTATTGCTTGCGATTATGCAACCACGCATCCGTCATTTAACTCCAAAGGCCTATGACAGCTCTTTAACCAGGCCTGACCCATACATTTGTAAAACCCCTGTACAGGCAATTTATAATCCTCACATTGCAATTCTCTGTCAATCGATCACATAAATGTTGTTCTTCGTCCGTCAAAATCGACAAGGACCATCTAGTCATCCGGTTAAGGGTAGGGGGTAGGTCACGGTCAGTTAGTAGGTGGCTTGCTAGTCAGATCCGTGCTATGAATAATCTCTGGCACCGCAGGCAGGGGATACTTGCTGTAGTCAGCCGCATACTTTTCGTACCAAAAAAACAACAATTTCAAGTGAAAACACAGCGATTCCGCTGTCATGGCTTTCAATAAACATTTATTGGATTACGTAAACAGCTTTGAATCACTGATGTTAGCATGGTTTTCTTGTGAGCAAAAACTGATGTCAAATGAATCAATTTCGGTCAATTCAATTTTTTTTTAATAGACAGCACACAAAAAAACAAAATACTACATTTATAATTGGTAACAACGAAAGAAAATTACTTAGTGCTAATTTATTTTTTTTACATTTTTATTTAAAGGCATGATACATTTCAACAGAGCGTCCAGTGGCAAAAATTAAACACTAGGCATGAGCATTTTTTTATAAAGTAGCTGTCATTGAAATTTTCGCCTAGCCCCAAATGTCCTGATAACCACACTGGTTGAACGGCTTACACGGCCATTCACAGCTACGGCCGGGATCGACGGCCTTCAGCAGGTTGCAGTCTGGTGGCGGAGTCGTACAAGACGGATAGACCAAGATGCATCGTTGGCCGGCCGGACAACCGCCACAGTTGTCCTTGATCGTGGTGGTGGGTGGTACGGTGGTCGTGTAAGGGGCCTGTCTATGTTGTCTGTAGTTGGTCAGCCTCACGATCGCCTCTTCCAATGGCAGTGGGTGTGCTGGTGCGAAAGAGGCAACCTGAAAATAATTTTAACTTCGGGGAATCTTTCTCAATCGTCTTTTTGTGAATATCAAATTACATTTAAATTAAACAACTACTAAAAACAAAGTGTTTCATATAAATCATTTATAAAATGTAATATCCAGCTTTTGGGGGGCGCTGAAAATTTTATAAAACATGCATAGAAGTAACTTACTTTATAAGAATGCCAATTAAAACTCCTTTCTCCCCCCCCCCCCCCAAACCCCAAATCTTGCAACCGCACATTGTTTTCACGCCCCTGAATTGTATTAAAATTATTCTAATGAGCCACCCTCATTTACACCGCATATTTATTTCAAAACTTTTTCGGGAAACCAAAATACAATATTACACATCAAACGCACTTGCGACACTTTATATTTTAAAGAATCTCATTTAGCGGAGTTATCGGGAATTTGATTTCGTAAAATTAGTGTCAGCATATGTCCTTGATCGTGTCTTAAATAACGGTTGTTGTTTGTTTTGTTTTTGTTTTTGTTTTTTTTGGGGGGGGGGATGAGTTTTTGGATTATAAAATAATTTTAAAAGCATGTAAAGGATTTATGCGAAAAAAATTATTTTTTAGGTTTTTTTTAATTTTGAAAAAAGTTAATTTTTTGACGCAGAGCTTGATTTTTTTTTTAAAAAAACGCTTTTCGATTACCGAAGTGGCTATTTGTACCCGGGTACCAGAAGTGAGAGGTTGGGATTAAAAAACTATGCAAAATATTATTGTTGGGTTTGTAAGATAAAATGAGGTATCAAATGAAAGATAATTGAATGGACTATATGTTTGTAAACTTAATTCTCCCGTTTAACTTAAATAAACTACCACAAATGACATCCGAATAGCATTAGTCAAAATGGACCCGGACACGCAGCGCCGCCATTCGCACCCGGGTCCCATTAGACTCAATGCTATTCGCATGTCATTTGTGATATTAATTAATGACTTGGCTATCGACTGTAAAATATATATAAAAAAACAAACAAGGAAATAAACGAAATAAACAAGATTAACTCACCATTATCACAAGCAGCAGGAAATGAATCATCATTTCTCTATACTCACAACGTATGTCTTTTGTATGAGTCTAGTCAGTAATGATCTGGGTTCTGCCCTTATATAATATGTTTACATCTCGTATCACGCGTCGCATATAACACACCATGCGAACTCTCTGCTGGTGTGAAAGTCCCATCTGCAAACACACAGCACGGTAATCAGTCTTTAACTATGTAATCAGCGCTTATGCCAACCACAACAACCACACAAAAAGCCATCATTCATGTTGACGGGTTGCTAAGAAAATGAAGCGAATATTGGGGAGGTTGCGGTTAAGGGATATTTAGATATTTCTTTTTGTGTTTAGACGATCTTTCTTAGGATTTTAAAATAGATTTCAACCAACACAACACACCAGTCTTTTGTAATGTCCTTTTTCAGAAAGCCCTAAAGATATATTTGTTAACGCAGTGGCGTAGCTAGAGTCAGTGGGCTAAGAATTTTGCCACTCCCCCCCCCCCAACCCTTCCACGAAAAACTGCAGGAGCTGTCCGAAAATGCCGTCTTTTTTTATGAATAAAAAATAGTGCCGCCCATGGTGGACCGGCCTCTCCAGACATCTACCTACGCCTTGCATTGAGGAAATAACCACAGTGTCTATCTCTGCATACATATGTTACCACGTGATACCGTTGCAGCTGGTTTAACAGTAACCAATCAATACAACTCATTGTGTGCTTAGAGATTTCACCTAAGTCTGATGGTTTACTATACTGCAGACGAAATTGTGTTTTATAAGTTTGTGTGTGTATGTGCGTTTGTGTGTGTGTATGTGTGTGTGTGCATGTGCATGTGTGCGTGTGTGTGTGCATGATACAGCTGTCACACGACTGCCAAAAAGGTTAAGACATAAAGCTGAAATCCTTTCTTTGCTTAAAACATTGCCATGTTTCCCGATAGAATTCAAGCTTCACATAAGACGGTGTCTTCACGTAACTTGAGGTTATCCACCTTTTTTCATGTTCTAGAATCGTTTGGCAGACATTTAATTTGTTTTACTTTTTTTAAACTGCTTTCTATAATGTGTTTGTATTTTTATTTATTAGTCATTTTAAAATCCCGCGCTGGCAAAAATGATCTACTCTCAAACACAAAAGTCACCACCTGTAATAACATAAGTGATACAGTGTTGTTGCCGTAACCTCAATGATTTGAACTTACTGTGCAGTATCAAATCTTGACATTGACCATACTGCGCAGTATCAAATCTTGACATTGACCTTACTGTGCAGTATCAAATCTTGACATTGATCTTACTGTGCAGTATCAAATCTTGACATTGACCATACTGTGCAGTATCAAATCTTGATATTTAGAAAACAGTTCTTTTAGAAATCGTTGTTGACACATTTTGAATTATAAAATAAATTCGTTTCAAATTTTTTTTAAAAAATAAATAAAAGTTCATGTGGCTAAAAATAAAGAATCCATGATTTGCTGCCGAGAAAATATACAGCAACAGCTGGTGTGGATTGTTGAAATATGAGCTGGATTAAGATTACACACAACACACACACACACACACAATAACAAAACGTTATTTTTTGACAATGTGTCAATATTGTGTTTATTCTACACATTTATGCCACTAAACAACCACAATAAAGAATTAAAATAAATTTGGGCTATCACAATTTTGCAAACATTTTGTAAAGCAGCATTATCATTTTATACATACTATTGTTACATGGTAGTGTAGACTGGTTTATGTGTGTTAGCTTTTAATTTCAAATAATTTTGTTTCTTGTTTTGTATGGTCTGCTGCAGAAGAAGGCATTTGTCACTAAGGGAGTTCATTTGTGGCTGATTCCTACGTTACAGAGATATGTTTTAGATGTATTTTGTTTAAAATTGTATATTTGTAAAAATGCTGTCTTGGTTTACATACTGTATTTTTAAGTGCTGAAAATGATTATGTACATTGTAATCAAAAAAAAGTTTCAACTTTTGTTAATAAAATAGAAACGTATCTGATCTGATCTTATCTTATGTTATCTTATCTTATCTTACCTTGTTACGCTATTTATTTTGTTTTACAAGACTTGGACGCTGTCGTCCCATAATTATTATGATAATTTACAGCAATACTTAAAATAAGTAACAAGTCAGAAATTACTCAAAAGTCAAAACATTGCAAGAAAAACAAAGAAAACTATTTACAAAACTGTAATTAGACCAGGTGTAACATACGCAAATGAAACTTGGACCCTAACAAAAAGGGCAGAAAACCATATTAAACACACGGGGTAGAAAAGTTCTCCGGAAAATATACGGAAAAACAAAGGATGAATATAAATGGAGAATAGGAACCAACCAGGAATTGAAATAGTCTAAATGAGGATCCCACACTAGAAGAAGAAATAAAAAAAAGGCTAGGCTAAGCTGGACAGGACATGGATGACTTAAAAATCAATGGATAATATTTAATTGAATTTAATATATGATTTAGAGGTGCCCTCAAACCGTTTATTAAAAGACACAAACAACGGATTTGTGCAAACATTACTTTATTAAATACAAATCAAAACATTACTAAGTTACATATATTTTAAAAACAATTATTTCTTAAACTATCGCTATATAAAGATCATTTGATTTGTAAATATTCAATATTAATCAAGAGATGGCTATCATTACATTAGGGAGCTGGATAAAAGTTTTAAAAAAAACAAAACAATCACAATTTTAGTATTAAAAATTATGTTGTCGTGATAAAACTTAATTTGAATAATTAAAGCCAACCGCTCCAGGTCGCCCACCTGTACCTCGCCGAGATTTTTTTTCCCCCTGGTGACAGATGACAGAATAACAACAGCAACGCCTACAAGTGACCTGGTGTGTGTTGACGAGAAGCCAGTCATTTCTTAAACAGTTTTTTTCCCCTGCTCTCTTAGAATATTGTCTTTCTTTCACATGCGTAGAGCTTTTTTTTTCAATCTTCCTTCCTTTCTTTCTTTCCTTTTTTTTTTTTTTTTTTTGAGGTTAAGTTTATTATTGTATTATCAGATCGCACTTTCGTTATCGGCATTTGACACTTCGTGCAGAATGGTCCCACTGGGTTCAATAGATTGGAACGATGGAATCACTGATGAAAGGCTAGCGTCCGAGTTGGGCGACAAGCCCTCTGTTGAACTAGAAGAGCCGGGGTGGATTTCTTGTACGTTGGTCATGAGGGTTAAGTCGCCATCAGAGATTGTGGCATCAAGTAATATTGAACTACTGAAATCACTAGGCTCATTAATTGAGAGCGATGAAGATTTCGTTTCATTGGAAGAAAATACCATGTCGTTATGATCTGAATAATTGGACAGTACTGAAAGATGGTCTGATATCCTAGAGAAGGATGTGGAATTGGACTGAAGGATTAGTGAGATAGATGTCTCGGAGCCCATACTGTCATATGATGAAACAATTTCCCGGGGCTGTAAAGAAGTTGTTTTTTGCTCAATAAACTCGGCTTTGCTGTAATCAAACGTATACAGTGGGGAATTCGTATCTTCCTGGTGGTCAAATATTAAGGCAAGGGTTTCGGACGCTGCCGCGTTGCGAGTGTTGTCATCGCTAGGGAACAAACCACTTGAAGATGGTTGCAAATCTACGTGTGTTGATGACGCGAAAGAGAGTTGGGTGACTGGCTGGTGTCCGTAAGAAAACGACAGCTCGTTTGCGTTATCTACACGCTCATCCGTCACTGCCGGGCTCGAAACGGATTGTTCGGCGTTATAAGAGAACGATAACTCTTGTTGCGTAGGCTGGATAGTTGCAACTAAAGTTTTCGGCTCCTCTGAGTAACTGTCTTGCGTCCGTTGCGCAGAAGCGAGGTCAAAGTTCAGTTCAGTTTCACTGGATGCGGGATATTCGTGTATCTCTGTGTCCGATATGGACTGAACAACAGGAATAGTAATAAAATATGTTTCCAATGTTGTATCAGCAGTGTACCTAGAGGTAACCGCGTCAATCGCATCATTCGATTCGGACTGCCTGGGTGGTAGTGTTGACTCGTTTACTTGGTTTAGTATTTCATTAGGAGAGATCGTATTTAAATCCGTATTCGATACATTCATAATCGGTAAATTCGAAATGTTGTCTAGGTCGATTGTGTAGCCGGCGGTGACAGCTGTGTAGCTTTCAAAGAAAGAATTAGAAACTGACTCTGTGTATCTAGACAGTAAATCAGTTTGTTTGCCGTTATCGAATCGTGCAGGGAAATTGGTTGTGCTCTGTCCCGTGGTCGACTCTGTCGAAGGATTCGTGTTTGATAACGGGAGCAAAGTAGGTACCATCGCGCCACTTATTTCTGACGAGGTAGCCACAAACTGTAAGACACTGTCACCTACCTGGGCCGCAGGAATCTCGCTTGCAAGCTGAGAAGTTCTCTCCGTTTGAGATTGATTGAAATCAAAAGAGTAATCCTGTGATGCCATCAAATCAGTTGGTAGAAATGATGATAGATGTGATGGTAGATATGATGGTAGGTATGATGGTTGGTATGACGGTAGATATGATGGTGGATATGATGGTTGAGATGATGGTAGATCAGGATTTGGGTTGCCCCCAGTCACAGAAGACAAACCCGATGTTGTCAAGTCCGATTGGGGCAGTATTTCAAATGTTTGGGTATGTGAGTAGAAGATAGCCGTTTGAAAGAACGAGACAGTATCCAAATAACGTATAAGAGGACGTGATAACAATAAAGGGGTTGCTAAATTACCGCCTTCCGCCACTAAATCTGCAGATACAGTTTCGAAATTAGTTTCAGAACCTGATAATGTAACGTGATCAGAATGGCCTCTTAAATCACTCGAAGAATGCCCATACGATGAAGAACTGGTTGACGAATCCGACTTCCGGACTTCATCGGGTTGTCGGGACGTGGTCACTTCAAAAGCCTCGGGTTGTCGGGACGTGGTCACTTCAAAAGCCTCGGGTGCTCGGGGCGTGGTCACTTCAAAAGCCTCGTGTGCTCGGGGCGTGGTCACTTCAACAGCCTCTCCTGGTACACACACGTAGAAAGCGTTACACCGAGACCATCCACAGTTCAGGGCGGGATTGGACAGCTGGGCTCGCAGGCAAGACTCGCTGGGCGGTTCACACGGGGGGTAATACTTTTCACACACTTGCCCAGGCAGACAGGTTCCCTTGCACGGGTCAGGCTTTGCCGCGGTCGTCACTACGACTTGCGTGTCCATGGTTAGACCTGACTGTGAGCTAGATGGCAGAGAAGACATCGTTTTGGCCGGTTTGACCGCAGTCTCTGCATGAGATGGTATTAGAACGTAAGCTGACACAGGCAATGATGACAGGGGTTGAATGCACCGGAAGTGTTCTGTGTCTGGGAAAGGACATCTGATATTCGACTCAAACTTTTGGAAGTTGAGACATTCGTCGTAGGAATATGGGCTCGGGATGTATAACTTTTCACAGACTTGACCATCAAAACAACTCGGACATCCTAAAATCGACGGCGTCTGATAGGCTGACATCGATAGTGTTGAAGACGGAGATAAGAGTGCGGATTGTTGGTATGCTGTTTCACTGGATGGTATGTCATTAAGATGTGGTGTGTTAAAAAAGAACCCATTTGAAAGCGAAGAGTCATGTGATGAATGGTCAAAGACTTCTTGGCTGGAAAGTAAATTAGAAATTGTGCTTAACCGTTTCTCTGTCTGGCTGTCAAAATTATTTACCATCGGCGATGCTTCGATGGAAAGCTCACCAGCAGGACCTGCGACTGAAGTCTGGCTCAGTAATGAATCTGAACTATCAGCTTCTTGACTGGGTAAATTGTATATATGTGAACTATCAACTTCTTGACTGGGTAAATTATATGTATGCGTACTATCAACTTCTTGACTGGGTAAATTGTATGTATGCGTACTATCAACTTCTTGACTGGGTAAATTGTATGTATGTGTACTACCAACTACTTGACTGGGTAAATTGTATATGGGCGTACTATCCAGTCCTTGGCTGGGTATATTATATAAAGATGTATCACTCAAAATAACAACTTCTGAAGTTTGAATCCAAATTTCACTCAACATTGAGCTTTGACTCAGTTCATTGCTTGGTATGCCGTGTGAAGCCTGCAGAACATTTGATGAAGCTATCGGGGCACACATTTCTATCGGAGCTGGTCGCGGGAAAGGACACATGATGTTTGTGAGGATCTGTTGCAAGCGAAGACATTCCTCCATTGGAACTGGCTCTTCGGGATAAACTATCTGACAAGCTTGACCCACCGGACAATCAAAGCAGCCTACGCTTGAGCTAACTATGTCAGCTGCAACCTCGCTTGTCCACTCAGTTGATGATGCGGTAATATTTTCTGGTGATGCAGGCTGGATATTATTAGGTACTGAAGAACTGAGTGTGTACGCTGCTGTCGGGTTGATAGTATCAGCTTCTGGAGTACTGAGTGTATTCACTGCTTCAGGGTTGACATTATCAGATTCTGAAGTACTGAGTGTGGCTACTGATTCAGGGTTGACATTATCAGATTCTGAAGTGCTGAGTGTGTTCACTGCTTCAGGGTTGACATTATCAGATTCTGAAGTACTGAGTATGTTCACTGCTGTAGGGTTGATAGTATGAGCTACTGAAGTACTGATTGTGGCAACTGATTCAGGGTTTACAGTATCAGCTTCTGAAGTACCGAGTGTGGCCACTGCTGTAGGGTTGACAGTATCAGCTTCTGAAGTACCGAGTGTGTTCACTGCAGTGGGGTTGATAGTATCAGCTACTGAAGTACTGGGTGTGTCCACAGTTGCAGTGATGATAGCATTAGCTGCCGAAGCTCTATATGTGTCCAAAAACCCTGTTCCATATGTTACGCCTGAAAACGAATTACTTTCTTCATCTGCTGCTCTTTTGCTGTTTTCTGTTTGCGAAATCTCCCCTATGCAGATATTCATGGGATCACATGGAATAAACTGACACGCCTCGTTCCGTACCAGGCAGTCTTTGTTGAGAAGACAAGATCTATAAAATATCTGGCATGTCTGTCCTTCCGCGCACCCCGTGCACGTATTTTGTGGCCAGCTTGGCGCAGTGACTGTGCCTGGAGCATTCGTTCCTCCTAGGCCAGGTGGGATATCAATCGGTTCTAGATCCAGTTCTATAGTTCCAGATATCCGATAACGCTGTTTGAACGGCCTCATGTCTGTGTTCGTAGCTAACAACGTCACCTACACAATTGCATGGAAGAAAATTTTAAAACATTTGACTTTTTTTTTCCATTTTTACATACGTTTATTGTCTTTTCAATTAAAAAAAAATATTGAATTTAAAAAAAAAAATATACGTAGATTTAAAATAAAAAGGACACTGATACTATTATTAAAATTAAATTAAATACTTAAGACTAAATTATTATTTTTGTTAAAGGGCCTATTCGCTTGATTTACAAAACCTTACCATGAAAAGCGCCAGGATCATTCTTAGCTCAATCATGTCATCAAGTTGCGTGATGAATCCGATGTATTGTAATTATGCACCTGACAAATCCTTAAGACGAAATATATCACCAAATGTTTCTAATCATAGACAACCACCCGCTCGTTAGAATGAGTCGCCCTTCAAGCAAAATATAGTTTTTATAATATAATGAGTAAATCTACACGCAAATAATATGTTTCATGATAGAATGAGTCCATCTACACGTAAACTATATGTTTCATGACTCCGATTACGTAATTGAAAGGTTGTTTTTTTTACCCCAAAATGTCGTTTAATGGGTATTTACTGCGTTGAATATCGAGCCTTAAACATAATGATGTCATCCTATAGTACTGCTCAGATCTTAAATATTCATCCTGTCGATATTAATGCTAATATATACTATTTATCCATTCTATAAACACTGTACTATAAACTATTTATCCTATAGCTTCAAACGGAAATAATATTTAGTTCCTTATAATATTTCAATCAATCATGGTACACGAGCGAATGTCACTAAATAAAATTCGAGGATTCGAACACACACACAGCCAACAATATGGTGAGCTTTAAGGCAACCCACGAACCGAGAACATCCAACTGCAGAACCACACCACTAACTTAATAACACCTTCAAATAATCTCATTCTTGGTTTCAAACCTGACAATCTTTGCTGCAACGAGGTTAAATTGTGATCCATACTGTCGCGGAGGCTGTGTTCACTAAACTCGAATGTTGTTCACTTCATATTCCAACGCTATAAAAAAAATAACGCAACGCTCTTATCACTTGCACTGTAAGAGCGACACGTTTAGATTAGCGACATTTTACAGGTTTAAAAAAAAAAAAAAAGAAAAAAGTTCTATAATCCATCTTTAGCTTACACAAACTGAGCCACGCCCGTCACTTTTGACGTATACGTTTTGTGAGCTTTCCTGAATGCGGGTCCATTATCATCGCAGGATTAACCTTTTTTTTATTTATTTGAAAGTTAATCTTTCTATATTAAAGCCATAATTTGTTTTTCATAAGAATGTGTAGTTTTTAATACGGTATATATTTTATCATTAACAGCCTAAATAAATTTGTAAAAAATACGAAAATTCATATGCTACTTACCAGCATTTAACATTCCTTTTGTGTGTGTGTTGTTGTCAAGCGCTCGGTTTTAAAAAGAAAACGCCTTAGTAAATCTATTGGTATTGTCTTAAAGTGTTTAAATTGTCACATCAGTTTGAAAACCAGTTATAGTTACATCGCTTTTAATTATGTGAGGATCGTCCTCTCTCTCAAAACAAAGGAAAAAAACAATGGTTACTATAAATACTTTTAATGAAACCAAAGTTTTTTTAATTGTACAAAAAGTTTATTATTGAAAATTTTAACAGAAAAAAAAATTATCATTATATTAGCCTAGAAATACAATTTAGTTGAATCAATGTGTATGCTAAAATCAAAAGTATTTTGAAAACTTATGTTCATGATCACAACATCACTTTGTACCATTCGATTTCGTTTGTTAAACTGTTAAGCTATTTTTTTTTATAAAGAAGGACAAGCTATCACTTTCAATGATTCTCATTATTGCACCACATAGGGTCCACCGATTCAGCCATTCATTATTTCGCAAGAGGGGGTTGCTTCAGATCACTTGAGTGCTCCTGTACAAAATAAAAAGAAAATAAGACAAGGAACGTTTCTTAAATAGATTTCCCCCACCCCTCACACGGAATTCAAAGCAACGTGTATTTTACATATAGGCATTCTAAAATGATAAAGTAAATATATACATATTTATATATACGGGAAAAAGGGAACACATTTTTTAAAGATGGCATGTAAAGATAAATATTTATCAACTTTAAAAAATTTCCAAACTCACATTTAATTCTACCATAGTGCTACAAGTTGTCTTTATTAAGCTGTAGTAAGTTTGTAGTGAGGATTAAAATGAGCGTGACTACTTTTTAAACATTGATGTATATTTACAAGTGCTCTTTATCATAATCAAAAGGGTAGCCTGTTTTTCCGGACACAGTTTACACGTATAAATACATCATGTTGCAGGAATAAAACGATAGAAGAAAAAAAAAGAAAAGAACCCACTCAAAATGATTCGTTTTTAACTGATGCTCAAAAATAAGAAAAAGACTAACGTAAAAACGTTTTTTTTTTTTTTTTTTTTTTTTTTTTTTTTTTTTTTTAACTGATGCTCAAAAATAAGAAAAAGACTAACGTAAAAACTATAAATATTTAGGCCGTAATGGTTCAATGTTAGCAATATTGCTCAGCAATCTAACCGGCAGGCCCGCACCTAGGTGCGACAACCATGGCACTTGTCAGGGGCCCGTTCTTTTCCGAGGTGTTTTCGTCTCCCTCGAAAACGGCCCGAACTCTTGTCAGCTGCCTGGGGACCCAGAATTTCCTAGGTGCGTGCCTGCTAATCCATATCGTCCTCGTTGACTCAAATTGATGATTAGTGTCATCAGCTGTTGAAAAGGATGATTCGAGTGATCCCCGTATCAGTTGTTGAAAAGGGTGATTCCAATGATCCCCGTATCAGCTGTTGAAAAGGATGATTCCAATGATCCCCGTATCAGCTGTTGAAAAGGATGATTCCAATGATCCCCATATCAGCTTTTGAAAAGGATGATTGCAATGATCCCCCACTCATTAAACCTGGGGTCTTGGGTTAAAACAATAATTCATGTGCACAAGGGTACCTATAAATGTTCACCCTCTTTGAAAAAGAAAAAAAGAACAACAACTTAAATTTGAATGAAGAACTCACGGGAAGCTCATCAATACAGATGTACACAGGTCGACGTCTCTCAGCACAAGCCGGACACTCAGGTGATGGACTTGCCCCGGGCGGGTAGAAAACCTTACACACCTGTCCAGTCAAGCAGCCTCCACACTTACTTGGGTCGGCAGTAGGCGCCGGTGGTGCGCTCTTCAAAAGTAATTCATGTGTTTGTAGGAGAACATATTTTTAAATAATAATTTTAAAAAAAAAGACTTTCTATCAAACACGTGTTTCAACAAATTTTTAAAAGAAAAGAAAATAATCCACGATTTCTTAAAATGGATTACGCAAAGAAAGTCTGTGCAGACGTGTAGATTAGCATTCTATGTAGCCAAATGATTCGAATTGAATATAGACCAAACTTCAATCTGTTTTAAATATTTTAACAAAATACATTCTGCACAGAAAGTCTTCTGCGAAACATTTCCATTTGAAGAAAGAAATCGTCAATATTGTTTTGATTTGAAATATTATGTTTTAGTCATACTAATTAATTTCATTTATAATACAATCAATTTTGTGCTCAGTGTTTTTTTGTTGTCGCAAAAACGATGCAACATCTCACCTTGATCAGCCTTTCACTGGCAACGACTGTAGATATCACCTGTTTGGAAGAATACATTAATTAAAAAAAAAAATATTGAGGTTTCTTTTTTTTAACTTTATATATTTAAAAATCATCATCAGTGGCGCTACAGCCAATGTAAGGCCCTGGCCTGCTCCACCACTTTCTATATTTAGTCGTTTATAAAGAATGTAACGGTATGTCATTCTTAGCAAAAAAAAGTCTTTGGGGGGAAAAAACGAAGAAAAACCTACTATGTTTGATAGATTAAAAATGAATCTGTCATTTTGGTGTAAGATACACTGGAAGAGCAGCTATGTCGAGAGCAGCTATAAAAAAATTTATTTACGAATCACATAATCAAACGAAGCGTCTACCTATTTAATATGCAATCCGTGCATATCTTGACAATGCTTGAAAAAAAAGCTAGCAAGACACAAACAAATATAAAAATAAGGGCGACAAAATGTTAATATGGCGTATTTTTATTATATTGCACATTAAAAAAAAACACACGCTCCATACATACATAGTTATTTTAGTATTCACTAAACTACAGAGCCACCCCCCCCCCTCTCCAAAAAAAAAAAAAGATGGAATAGACCATTTCATATAAGTCGTTCCTTTCTATGCTTACCGTGACCAAAAGGACACCGAATGTTAACCTCATTGCGGTTCTGTCGTTTTGGTTTTTTTTGGTTCAAACAGCTGTTGTCAAGATGGCAGCCTCCACCGGTTGATTGGAGAGTTTTCCCATCAAGCACGATCGTCGCTCTTTATAGCCGCTGGCTCAACTTGCTATTGAACCAAATACGTCAGTACAAGCGCCTCCGTGGCGTCAACAAAGTGCAAACACGACAGACAACGTGTCTTGTAATAGCAGTTTAGTCATTTCGATCGTACGCTCGAGCGAAGCCCTCATCTGAAACCTTATTTCCTGTACAACTATTAACCCCCCTCCCACCCGAAAACAAAATACAACAAACTACTATAGATGAAGTGCATTTTTACAAGAAAAGACGATTATTATTATTATTATTATTTTGAGCTTTTAAGCGGTGATAACAGCATTCGGCTAATGTGAAGAGATAGCACGGTGACTTCGTTTGCAAAACATAATTTAGGGTTCAGGTTAGGTTTAGGGATACTATTAGGACATTTCTTACATTCTTTTTAAACGTTTTATTCTTAATTTTACGGGTCACGGCAATCAAGTTGGCGGTCATGGTAAAAAAAGCGGTGCCATCTCTTCCCATTCACCATTCATTCTTATTGAGAAGAGCGCTCGAGTGTGATTCTCACCCAACTAGAGTTGTGCGGGAAACCAAGAGCGCCACACACGTGTGCCGCCAGCAGACCAGTTAGATCCGTTTCGCTCTCGATCGGAGGGCGTGATCCCCATGAAAGACAATCCTTCGCTTAGTAAGTCGACGGTGGAGTATCGATATACCTGTAACTGCAGGTGTTGTCTTACCTTACGTCAACACCTTAGGTAAACTAGTCACTTAATAATCGACAGCCACCTGGTGAAGATTCTAAGTATGTAGTAAACACCTTTCTATTTTCATTATAATCTTGGTGATTAGTTTTTAAAAAAAAAATATATAATTTAAGTACTTCAAAGGTGAAATCGGAGAAAATGTTAGTTTAAATAAAAAATAAAGTACTTTATTAGTGAAATTGACTGAAAATGCTTTTTAAAACAAAAAAAATAAGTACTTAAATTGTGAAATTGGGTGAAAATGATAGTTTAAAGCAAAAAAAAAAACCCATGTATTTAATGACTGGTGTAAGGTCAAAATGCAATGAATACATTATATTCATGATGACTGTTGGAAGTCATTTTTTGTATGCGTTCATACAAACACTATGTGCATCACGAAGCATCAAGGTTTTCATAGACGATTTTGCATGAAAAAAATCGAAAGGATCTTGATCAGTTTAGCATGATTTGGTCGACGATTCGGGATTCCAATAAATCATTTGGTCATGACTTTAATTTTTAGGCCTCATCAATTACGTCATCGTATCGCAAAGCACAGAAACGTGTTTGTCATTACCAGCATGCTTATAAACTTTATTCCCGATTAAAGGGAAGCGTTAGCATTGGCTGGCAACGCATCTTAGAGAAGGTAAACTCTGAAAAGAAAGCCGGAGATGGAGTCCCGTAGGCGGGAGAACATGGAGAAATTGAAACATTACGGCAACTCCTGCTACGCCACTGATCCCCCCCCCCCCCGCTGTATCATGCATATATAATGTTCAGTTGGGTTATCCAGCGGCGTGGAGAGAGGTCAGCTTACAGGGAACCAGCTTATAATCCTAAAAAGAATACTCCCATGTCTTGTGGATTTCGTCCTTCGAATTCTACTCAAACGTAAAATTGTGACGGACTGATGCCAGCATTGAATACAATAATTAAAAGACAATAAACACATGTTTAAATTTAGAGACATTCATTTTAATTAGAAAATAGATGTATTTTTTTTTAAAATTTATTTAACTATCATCGCCTCCTTTTATCCACAAAGGAAGACATCTGTAGTCCGGCACCGCCTGGCATCCGGTTCTGCCATCTCCGTGATAACATTTGGGCTGGAAGACAACACATCTCGATAGGTGAGAACAGGCTAGGGGACAAAAGGGGGGCAAGGGTTCAACGCCCGGTTCGTCTGTACACTGGAACACAGACCGACACGGCTGTGGGGGTCTGCAGGCGAGAACTTCCCGGCACCGCTGTCCCGGTCGGCATCCTCCACATTCGTTGTCCCGCACGCACTGGAAAGTGGGGCAGGGGGCCGTCACACACACGATACCCGTGTTGATACACACGTAGTCTCGCGGGCAACCGTTGCACTGGTCGACCTGGTGATGGTACATCATGTTTTACAATTCTTATTAAACTTTTTGTTCAAAATACATCTTTTTGTGTAATTGGTTTTAGAATTTATCAAAGTAATATCACACGCCCCAAAACAAATAATTTAATATATATATATATATATAAATATATATATAAATTAGCCTAAACGTGTTCAAAGCTGCACATACAGTTTTGTATAAATCACCCACCTTCCTGCACTCGTAGACGTCGCGACATTTCCTCTCTGCTACGTCGCCTGGACGCGGTGCCGGACACTCATTCCCAACATACACACAGTCCTGGTTAGGTGGACACGGTCGAGGCCCACACAAGTTTCTTGATACACACTGATACCTTCATTTTCGAATTCCAGGAATACACATTAGACCAATTGGTTGAAAAGTTGATTTTTAAAAAAAATAGTTATATTAATCGTTGTTATCATAACATAAATGAAAGTATGAGTTCTACCTTCTTTTCCCTTTATTAAATGTAGAGAAATTAAACTGTAAATAAATGCCGTGTTGCATTGTTGGAGTTCTAAACGTTATTTGTGGGTGGATGCACGGCAGATTCGGTTATTAAACATGAATAGAAATGCCTTTATCTAGTTAAATATTTCAGATGCATGCCTTCCGGGACAAATTACCCTGGAGTTACTGCGATGCACCTCATCAAACTTTGCAACTCACCTGTCCCCATAACCTGTCTGGACACATCTCTCGTCGGAACGACACTTGAGACACTCGTTACGTATGCATTGAGCTATAAGGATCAGGATGCAAGCCCGGCCGGGCGGGCAGTAGGGCGCCCTTAAGTCACAGGTGAAGCCTGATGGAGACGAAACGCTGACAGTTACGCTTTCACAACAAACAATATTGCAATCGAAAACACTGACAAACATTCATGTTCTAACGCAGCGTTTCTCAACCTGCAGGTCGCGACCCCTTTGGGGTTCGAACGATCATTACGCAATGGTCGCATAAGTCCACCGGAAAACACATATTTATGAAGTCTTAGTATCAACGAAAATAATGTTAGGGGGGGGGGGGGGTCACCACTGTATTAAAGGGTCGCGGCATTAGAAAGGTTGAGAGCCGCTGTTCTAGCATGACAGTGCTTGTGATTAAACTTTTAGTAGGGTAGAACGTTTATGCGCTGTGTTAGTGTGCAACTGTTAGAACGTTACATCAGTTGTGTGTTCAATTGAGTTAAATAGAAACTAACAGCTGAAGAGGGGACAAAAGAACACAAGAGAAACATAAACCATCAGTATAAAATTCT
Source organism: Omphiscola glabra (assembly GCA_964017045.1). Classification (NCBI taxonomy): domain Eukaryota; kingdom Metazoa; phylum Mollusca; class Gastropoda; family Lymnaeidae; genus Omphiscola; species Omphiscola glabra. The sequence continues at coordinate 10,947,432 of OZ024799.1, forward strand.
ACATGGGCATCTAAACAAACCCCACTAGAACGGAAGAGTTTAACTGAAATGTCTATAGTCAAATCGACGAGCAGCCAAGCACAAGAATGTTAGCACAGGGTCTTGAATAAAAACGGTATGTTTCAGCTCTAATGGTATTTGACAGTTACGTTGAGCTAAGTTTTAGTTCTAATGGTATTTGACAGTTACGTTGAGCTAAGTTTCAGTTCTAATGGTACTTGATAGTCACGTTGAGCAAAGTTTCAGTTCTAATGGCATTTTACAGTCACGTTGAGCTAAGTTTCAGTTCTAATGGTATTTGACTGTTACGTTGAGCTAAGTTTCAGCTCTAATGGTATTTGACAGTCACGTTGAGCTAAGTTTCAGCTCTAATGGTATTTGACAGTCACGTTGAGCTAAGTTAAACACCCCACGATGTCATGTTACCTCGGCGACAAGGAGGGTCGCAGACGACTGAAGGTACGGGCGGGGTGCAGATACCACTGCCGCAGCCAGTACAGCATTTCCGTTCTTCTGGGCAGTCGTAGTCGTTGTCACAGAAGATACCACCGCACACATTGACGTCGCCCTGGAAGAGATCACCATTAGTGGTAGACAGGTCGATAATCGATGTGAGGGAATGAATGTTTTATTTTTAGCTGTTTTATACCTAATCGGTGGTGGTCATGTCCATTTAATTCAAATTTGGGCTAATGCGAAGAGATAGCACAGTGACTTCAGGGTTCAGTTTAGATTTAGGGATATATTTAGGGTTCAGGTTAGGTTTAGGGATACATTTAGGAAAATGTTTCATTATTTTTAAAGGTTTTATTCTTAATTTCACTGGTTACGGCAATCAAGTTGGCGGCCATGGTAAAAATCGTGAATGCTATCTCTTCGCATGTACCCACATTTCATTCCATTGTACATAAAAAAGTTGGCTTTTAATTTCAATTAACGTACTATCGTGCCTAAAATGTGTATTTATTTATATGGACTAATTAATGATTGATAAGCGATCGATAATTAACTCACAATAAGCTCAACAAATGAATCACGGTAGCGTTGCAAAAGAAATGTGAAGCGAAATAAAGAGGAAGTAACCGACATTTCATGATGATTGAAACTAGTTTTTCCTGGATAGTCGAACCTTACCGACGGGCATGATCCGGGTTTCTCCGGCACCTGCGCGAAGCCCCTGCAACAAGAGCCCCCTCCACGCTGGTCATCCACGCAGGTGGAGCCCCTGGGGCATCGGCGTGTGGCGTACGGTCCACGACACTTGAGGGCAGTGTACGGGGAGTTGGGGGTCGGCCCGTCCACTAACAGGGCTTCTTGGTATCCTCGCCTTCGGCACTGGAAGTCAATGCCTGGAGAACATGTTGCAAGAATTAAAATTGATTGTTGGGTTGATATTCTAAGATAAGATATGTTAAGATAAGATTTAACACATGTTAAGATAAGATATTTTATTGATCCAAATAATTTTTTAAAAAAATATTTCATTATTGGGTTTATATTCTAAGATAAGATATGTTAAGATAACATTTAACATATGTTAAGATTAGATATTTTATTGATCCTAAAAAATAAAATTTGTTGTTTTTATTCTTTCATCGTACATATTTTTTTTTCTTCAGTCTTAAAATCATTGTTTGAGTTTTTTTAGTTGTTCCTTAAAATAAGTCAGTAGCAAGACTGTTGAGTTCTTGATAGTGAGTTTCTAATTTTGTACACAGTCTTGTCTTTTTGTTTGAACCGAGTTCTCGTTTTAAAAATATGCACGATTAAAAGGAGTCAACCCGCAGAACGGCGCCCAAGTTATAGTAAAAGAAAAGAAAATGTTTACTTGGAATGATTCTCTCTTACTGTTCTTTGTTGTGCAGCCGTAAACATTTGGATATAGTTTAAAAGTCAACTCCTTCTAATATGAAATCTTTAGACACAATTGTCAAATTTTTAAAATTGTTTTACGCAGCAAATTCACCTGCGACCGAAGAATAACCCCGAATGTAGTATTCCTAATACTATCTTCCTAGTGAAAGTTTGTATTCGAAATCTCCTTCATTTATTAATAAAACTAGCGAGAACCCGGCATGCGTTGCACGCCACTCAATGAAAAAAGTGTTTGTGTTTTAATTAAGTTTTAAAGTAATTTTTAAATAGAAAATATTTATTGTTTTTTTTCCGTCTAGTGCGTACACAAATAAATTAGAAGTTTTTTCAACGCATGAGCAGGCAACATACAGCTGTCCACGTGAGAAGCATGTATTTTCAAATTTTAATCCACACACTTTTAGCGATTGATCCACCCACGCAGTAGCTCTGTTTTAAATTATATTTAGATAGCTCAAATATTTATTATTTTTAAAATAAGGCCCCCGGCCCCAAACATAAAATTTTAAAATGGTTGTACTTATGTCACACACAAACTGAAATGTCGTTTGTATTTGGATTGATTTCTAGCCACCCATGCAATAACACTGATTGAAATTATATTTGTATAGCTCATATAAGAAAAAAAATAATTCAGAAACCATTTGTGCGCACAAAAACTTACCAAATTGTATCGCAATCGGATGAATGGTATAGGAACGCATACGAAAATTATATTTAGCTCATAAAAGGGGGGAAAAGAATTTAGGTCCCCGGTCCCAAAACGGAATATTGTAAAATGTGTTTAATAATTCAGAAACATTTGCATTTTTTTACAATTCACACAATTTTCATCACTTTGGATTGTTGGTATAGAAGCAAAAACGGGATATACTTATATATGTATAGATATAGTTTACCGAATTAAGATAACTTTTTTGCAATTATTCAAGGAAGATCTGTCTGTCTGTCTGACTGTCTGTCTCGCTGTCTGTCTCTCTGTCTTTCTGTCTCCCCATCTGTCTGTCTCTCTGTCTCTCAGTGTGTCTCTCTGTCTCTACCTGTCTTTATGTCTATCTGTCTGTCTCTCTGTCTGTCTCTCTGTCTGTCTCTCTGTCTGCCTGTCTCTCTTTCTACATCTCTGTCTGTCTGTTTGTCTCTCTTTCTTTCTCTCTTTCTGTCTCTCTTTCTGTCTCTCTGCCTGTCTAACTGCATGTCTGTTTGTCTGTCTGTCTCTTTATCTATCTATCTACCTATCTATCTATCATCTACCTATCTACCTATTTACCATCTACCTACCTGCCTACCTACCTGCCTGCCCACCTACATACCTACCTACCTAACTATCTACCTACCCACCTACCTACCTACCTATCTACCTAACTATCTACCAATCCAGCTACTATCTACAGAACTGTTTACCCTCAAAATCTTAAAATCGTACAATTTCATCACAAAATCGTTCAATAAATTATCTTAAAAGTAAAAAAAAATACTCAGTATATATAATGTATACACATCAAAATCGTACATTGTACGCCAAAATCGTAAGAGTAAACAGGTCTATATCTATCTACCCATATATCTACCTAAATATCTATCTACCTACTTATCTACCTACCTGCCTACCTACCTTTCTACCTACCTATCTATCCACCCATCCATCCATTTATCCTCTCACCCTTCCATCCATCCATCCATCCATCCATCCATCCGTCTAACTATCTTTTATCTACATCTCTATCTATCTATTATCTATCTGTGTATTTGTCTGCCTGTCTTTCTGTCTTTCTATCTCTCTATCTAATAAAATCTCTATTTTTAAAATTAAATTTTCACTTGTGTTAAGTGATTTGGTTTTGATATCCCTGGGGATAATTATGAAAATATTTTTATGTTTATTAAAGTCATTGATTTTCTTAATTGGTTAACATATGTTCATGTGTAAAATGAGAATATAGCTTCTTTTTTTGACAACTGAAATGTCATTGGATTGAAACATATTGTCATCGAAATAAAAATGCATGAACTCAATTTCCTACCATCGATATAAATGTACCGAAGAAGGTTAATTATTGATCAAATTTATTCTGAGGCTTATCTTGTGCTGCACTGGGCAAAATGAGTGTATAGTGGGCTACACAGAGTTTTAAAAAAAAATCCACTGGATTGTAGCCCCCTTACTTACGCAGAAGATGTTTTTTTTGCATTTAATATGCTTATTTCTTATCTAGATCAGTAATAAGTGCATTAAAAATGCTATTTGGCTATTTAGTTTTGCTACACCAATTTAATTAAAAGGCATATTCTTATTAAAATTATTTTCAAATGTAGAGTTTTTACTACTTTTTCAATTTCATAAAAGTTTATTTTTGGAATGAATAAAAAGTACAAACTTATTAAATGTTAAAAATACAAAGTTAAATTAGTATTTAAGTTTAGCAATTTAAAAAGCAATCAATGCTATTTATTAATTTTACTTATAAGAAGGGGAATGTACATCATCAGTTTTGTCACGCTCTTTTATTAAATCAGATAACTTTTAGCTTTGGCTAAATAGGCAATTCGCACTATGACGTCATTTGCGTGATTATTTAGAACTAATTAATTTTAATTTTATTTCGCCTTATTGACAACGCGTTAAAGAATGCACTAACAACAAGTGATGTTTAGGTTTTCCCGATAAATGTGATTACTGTGTATTTCTTTGATCATATTTTTTCTATTTAATTTTTTTTTCATAACTTTTAAACGCATATAAAATGCTTAAGATAGTTCCCTATTTGTTTCAATATATGTATTTGTAGTTTATAATAATAATACTTAAACTTTTGCTAAAATAAAAGCGGAAATATAATATTTTTTGCGCATGTAAATTTATTCGATTTCCGTAAAATAATAGAAAATAACTATGTTTGTTTTTAAGAGTCCGAACGTATTAAAATATTTTCGGCTCTTTGGCGTTATGTCCCTATAGCTCATTCTTATATATACTAGCCTGCCCCGTGCCACAGGATCGAGCTCCCCTGGTAAGGGTCTGGTGAGTGACTCCCCATTCTTCTGAACTTTCTTTTTGTCAAGGACTTGCGCTCAATCTTTAGTCTTTTTTTCTCACATTTTAGGTATGATATATTATTGATGGAGATAATTTTAAAGTACGTAAAGAAGTCGACATCACCAATTTCTAATTTGTAAGGCTACGATTGCAATTTGAAAGTAATTCTCAATTTAAAAACGAAAGAACAAGTAGAAACAATTGATTCGGCAGCTCTTAAAATATTGAATTGATATTCTGGTTAAATTAGTTAGCACACATGTGATGGATACATATTTCTGGATATATTAGTTAGTACTCATGTGATGGACTAGACACTTACGGTCATCGATCAGATTCCTGCTGACACACTGGACAGTCGGCTCACAAGTCCCACATTTAAACACGACCCTGCATTCAGTCTCGCTGGTGCACCTGACGGTCGCACACGGGTTGGAGATGTTGACCGAAGGAGGCTGCACTGGAATAGGTAAAGTGTCCCGCATATATAAAGAGGAATACAGGGAGGACTGCGTTCAGGTTGAAGCAACACGAAATACACAAAGGGTAGAGGAAAATATGACAAAGGGACTTCACGAAAAAAAGAGCGAACGTTTCGGCCAAAATAAAAAATATAAAAAAACACAGATACTAACACACTTTGTTGTTACGTTATGTAGGTGACAGGAAATGGCAGACATATTCAATTACTGATGTGACCCGTCGAGGACAAAAATAATTCTTAAGTCTGCTCACAGAAATAAACCCTGCAGGACGACATGACAAGGGTTAGAAGCCATTCATATATAAATGTGTCCTTTCAAACTTAACTAAATAGTAAACATTTAAATTGAATGCCATAAAGAAGACCAGAAAACACTTGGTACAAAAATGGTTTTAATGTTTTTTTTTTAAAGGAGTAAAAAAAATAAACTTTACCAAATAATAAAAAAAACCGGTAAACATAATTCTGTGTCCCAAGTTTGAAATCACCCAATTAATTGACAAGCCGGTAGATCAGTTTGTCTGTGCCGTATTTGTGTATGAAAGGGATCACGTAATCCTATCTTGCTGAATAAGGTTAGCGTGTCACATTGGTGGAGTAATAGTTTTGTTCATATAGATTATAGAAGAAATGGTCTTGTTGATATAGTGAAATTATTTTGTCAATATAGGGAATGGTGGTGTCTATAAAGAGAAATGGTTTGGTTCATATAGAGAAATGGTGTTTATAAAGAGAAATGAGAAATGGTTTTGTTCATATACAAGAAATGGTTTAGTTCGTAAAGATATAAAAATGGTTTTGTTCATATAGAAGAAATGTTTTCATTCATATAGAGATTTGGTTTTGTTCATATAGAGGAATCGTTTTGTTCATATAGAGAAATTGTTGTGTTTATAAAGAGAAATAGTTTTGTTCATATAGAAGAAATGGTTTTGTTCGTATATATATAGAAATGGTTTTGATCATAAAGACAAATGGTTTTGTTCATATGGAGTAGTGGTTTTGTTCATATAAAAGAAATGGTCTTGTTCATATAGCAGAAATGGTCTTGTTCATATAGAAGAATTTGTTTTGTTCATATAGAGAAATTATTTTGTCAATATAGGGAAATTGTGTTGTTCATATAGAGAAATGGATTTGTTCATGCATAGAAATGGTTTTGTTCATACAGAGAAATGGTTTTGTTCATATAGAGTAATGCTTTTGTTCATATAAAGAAATGGTTTTGTTCGAATATATATAGAAATGGTGTTGCTCATATAAGGAAATGGTTTTGTTCATCTACGCAGAGCAATGCAATATATCTTCGTGGTCTGTAAAAGAAAAAAAAGTTAAGAAACCAGGTCACTTCACAGACAACACGCGATCAATCAACTTACCAAAGTCGGGAAAAGTGCAGACGTTGTCGCCGCAATTATTTCTACAGCACTTCTGGGATCCCCTGCAGTCCCTATCACTTCTGCACAGCACCCCAATGCACCTGGGATCTGCATCTGACACCTGTGGGTTAAAACATCTGGATTGGTTCTAAATGATCGAATGTGTTGTGTTTTTTTTATAACATAAAAAATGCTAACAGTCTACAAAGTTTAAATACAAAATCCCTTTTTTTTTAAATAATAATCTTAATCTGACGTCCTTAAACCTCAAAAATTTTCTTTTAGTTACAGAATTGTAATTTTGAAGAAAAGAATTAAAAAAAAACTTTGGAGACACAATCCCCCCCCCCTTTTTTTGCCCCCTTTTCCGGTAGTTTTAGGGTCAAATTATGTAGAAACACACAGTCAGCCGGTATGGCACTATTAAGCAGTAAATTAAGAATATTTTTCTTAAAATATAATAATAATTACACATGCACTTCTTCTTCTTCTTTTCGTCGCAATTTGTTGTTCACTTTTTTTCATGAAGTTAAAGAAAAACTATACATATCAATTGAATTTTAGCAAAGGTTGCTCAGAAAATGGCAGTTGAAATTGCATTTTAAATATATTTTTTAGTAATATAATTATTTGAAGGACTCCCCCCCCCCATACACACACACACAAAACTACAACCTAGAAGTTGTATATTCAATCAAGTTAGAACATTTAAATGAATGGTCATATATGTAAACCAACATCTGGTGCTTATTTAGTAAAACTTAATCACATGTGCTATACTTAATCACGTGATGGGTTATCGTCACTGTTACAGTAAAGCCATTGCAAAAAAAGATAACGACAACAAAAAAATTCTTGCTACAATAAGATGACCTTGAATTTTTTTATTATTATTCTCATCACACTTGAATGACATGCAAATATTTTTTGGAATGATTGACATCCCAAATGCGTCACGTGGTCATACGTAAATTACTCCACCAGAATGACAAGGAAGTGATGGGATGGGATGGGATGGACCCACACGATCTCGTCTGAGGTCAAGGTAAAACCAAGTTGTAACAACCGTGGTTGACACGAGATGAGCGAAAGAGGAGTATGATGAGCTTAAGAAGAGTATGATACGCTAAAGAGGAGTATGAGGGGCTAAAGAGGAGTGTGATGGGCTAAGAGAGTATGATATGCTAAAAAGGAGTATGATGGGCTAAGTAAGAGTATGAGATACAAAATAAGAGTATGATATGCTAAAATGGAGTATGATGGGCTAAATTACAGCGTTTCTGGTCATCAGTGAAGCACCTAGGCCCTACAAAACGTTAACGAGCAACACAACTAAACGGTTGATGACTTACCCTTGGACACAAGCCTGGTTTCTGTCCACCCAGGACGATCTCACACCTTTGACCGCTGTACCCAGGGGGGCACGAGCAGTACGGGGCGTCGGCTGGGGCTATACAGTACCCCCCATTGAAACACAGGAAACCGCGACACGGGTCAAACACGTTTGCTGATGATGAGTCGAGAGATATAGAGAGCGATTAGACAGCTTACCGACTGCCACCACGACTAGGAAACAGATACAGAAATATTCATAATATTAATTTTCAAAATCTTTTTTTTTAAAATGGCTTCATTTAACCGACCAGTCTGAAACTTCGCAATCTTACTCTGTCATTCCTATGAAATAAGTAAGCTGAATATCACACAATTTCATTAAATTGGTATTTTAAAAAACTTATTTCTTTAATGGTCTTACAATCGTTTAGTGTGTGATTTCATTCAAAACAGAAATAAATTCTTACAAACCCAACAGGGATTTTTTTTAAAAATTATAATAAACTATCTAAAATTATGATAAACTATCTAAAATTATGATAAACTATCTAAAATTATGATAAACTATCTAAAACTATGATAAACTATCTAAAATTATGATTAACTATCTAAAATTATGATAAACTATCTAAAATTATGATAAACTATCTAAAATTAGGACAACTATCTAAAATTATGATAAACTATCTAAAATTAGGATAAACTATCTAAAATTATGATAAACTATCTAAAATTATGATAAACTATCTAAAATTATGATAAACTATCTAAAATTATGACAAACTATCTAAAATTATGATAAACTATCTAACTCCCGAGCAGAAATTGTGTTGAATACTCACGCTGGACAAACTGTAACAGAAATAAATAATAACAACGTTATGACTTTCATACAAAGTGTTATTTATGACATTGCTAATGCTATCAAAATCATTGTGTGGCATAACGAACACTTGTTTGATTAGCGGGAATGAGATCTGCATACAATTTTAGCACACGGAGTGACAGGGGTGTGCGGGAGACTGGGGATCTAGCTGTGAGAAGGGTAATCTTAAGGCCCTTAACTGTGAAATGATGATAGATGGATATAGATCATAGTTAACCTATCGATCAGTTTTGTTTATTGATATCTCACGAACAAAACGTAATTGAACTTTGCTAACACATCTCAACAGATTTTGTTGTCATGTTTAAATTTTATGCCGATGTACTGGTACAAAGTGAACATTTAGTTTAATTTATGGACGAGGGTCTAATTTTACAACATAAACATATTAATGACGCTCTTACCGTGGAGTCCACTAGCGTCATTGCCAGCAAGGTCATCTGTACAAAGACAAATATTTTGTAAGCAAAAAAATAAATAATTAACAGCTAAAGCCGCTGTCATTGGCATCATGTATTTATAGATTTGTTTTTTTTTGTTAAGATAAAAACATTTTTGAAAGGATAAACATTTTAAAAATATAATTCATATATAGGGTGATAGTTTAGACCAGGGGTCTCCAAACTTTTTTCACGGCGGGCCGGATAACAAAAAAACAAAAACAAAAAAAACAACAAAAAAATGACGAGCGTGGGCCGGATAATGATTACGTACAATAATTTCAAGCCAGAACGAAATTTCAAGTACCGTCGGCGGGCCGGTTGAACTGGCCTCGCGGGCCGGATCCGGCCCGAGGGCCGTAGTTTGGAGACCCCTGGTTCAGACATTTGTGAAAATATAGGCCACTGAAGTGACCAAAGCTCAATCAATATTTTAAATTTTAATATTTCATGTAATACATTACGTGTGAACTTACAACAAAACCAATCAGTGATGACACCCCCGCCATTGCTGCTGTGTTGTTGGTCGAGTCCTGTGTGTGTTAGAGCTTATTTCTTGGCTGCAACGAAAATATTTACACACAACATCAATGATTATATTTATGCTATCATTAGGATTGCTTAGTCTAAAAAGATGAAACGTTAAGAAATAGCGAAGTTAAATTAATATAAACGTGTTATGGTGATTTAAAAACAAAAAAAATTGAACACGCCTTTTCTCCCTTTCTAAAAACATTTGCTAGTTGAAATTTAATATTAACCACATGATAGCGAGTGTTTTGATATTTATACGTTAAAGTATACTGCTTTGTGGATTTTGTTTCTTTGATATATATTATTATATTATTAGTATTCTTTTTTTTTTAAATAAATGAATAAAAATTCAGAATTTCATTTCATTAAAAAAAATTTTCAATGATGTCTGTCTAGATCCCACATCTTAAACGTGTTATAGATTTATATTTAAAGTATACATTGCATTTTCTGACACCCAACAGGGCACATAACAACTAGGTTAAACAATGACATGCGCAGGGCACATAACAACTAGGTTTAACAATGACATGCGCAGGGCACATAACAACTAGGTTTAACAATGACATGCGCAGGGCACATAACAACTAGGTTTATCAATGACATGCGCAGGGCACATAACAACTAGGTTTAAACAATGACATGCGCAGGGCCCATAACAACTAGGTTTAACAATGACATGTGCAGGACACATAACAACTAGGTTTAAACAATGACATGCACGGGGCACATAACAACTAGGTTTAAACAATGACATGCGCAGGGCCCATAACAACTAGGTTTAACAATGACATGTGCAGGACACATAACAACTAGGTTTAAACAATGACACGCACGGGGCACATAAATAAACCACCCTTGGATAATTTTCGAGTCTTCTATTTTGTTCACCCGTTCTTACTACTTTTCTATTAATGAGCTCTGGGGCCACAGCCGTGACCAAACACATCTAGACATTAAACAATTGAATTTGACGTCACTAAACTGATGTAGCGCATATTCATTGATGCTACTGATCATAGGGTAATAAGGTAATCTTTTACAAACTGACATATAACGAACGGTTAAACTACATTTTGTCAAACTTATTTTCTCATTTAACGCCTCAAAGAAAACCCAAGCATAAAACCACAGAATAGATATTCAGCCCTTGGTTACAAACAGTAAGCAAATATACATTTTTTTCCTCTGATGCAAAAGTGTGTGTAGCTCTATACAAGGCACTTACCACGGACAGCAGACGACTCCCAGGTGACAAAGGAAAAGCCGACAGGTCGGTTAGAAGTTCGACAAAAATTAAATGGATGGGCCGGTCTATTTATAGGTTCTTAGCAGAGCCCAAAACATGATCTACATTGTAGCGAACCCTCTTTAATTGCCATTGTCATGAAACGGCACTTTACTTTCGACGTTATTGACCCCATTATTAATATACATATATATATATATATATAAATTACAAGTAGCTATCTAAGAACATGTTGTCATCTTTGAACCCTCTAAATTCTGATGATGTTAGCTGAGTGTAAACACTTCCCTAATTTAAAGAAAAAATTTAACATTTTTAAAATGCAGTATGCAAATAATGGCATTGTCCTATTGCCATCATCAATAGATTTGTCTTAACGTTCTTTAAAGTTGTTTTAAATATATTTTTTTAAAGAGAACTAAATCCCATTTTGATATTTTATGAAAACATCTTCGTTTGATTTAATTTTAATTAAAAAAAAAAATCATTAACATTTTATGGTTTATCATTTATTCACATTTTGAAATCATGTTTTCAGATGTTTAACGGTAATGGGCGTAGACGGTGACCCCTTATGCATGAGACGAATAGGGTTAAACGAACTATAAATTCATCTCATCTCAAGCAGACGTATCGGACCGAGTTTCCTTGCTAAGAATGATAGATGGCGCTCATTTATTTCTTACGTGTGAACAGGTACTTTAAAAAAAAAAAATATTTTTTGACCTGTTCACTCGGATCCATGCGCCACTTATTCGTGACATAGTTTTGCATCGATGGTGTCCTTGAAAAATAAAAAAAAAAAATAATCTTGGAAGATTAGAAAATAATGAAGTAAAAACCTAAAACTCTCCTTGATTTCTCCCATCTCTTTGTTGTTGATGGACGGATCGTTTGAATTGTTAATTTAGAATTATATCCTGAACGATTTGATTTTTGTGATATTTTAGGACGTCTAGGAAATATTTTTTGTGGCTTTTTTTTTAATGGCTTTCTTTCTTTCTTAAAATGCATAATTCACAATGATTCAACTTTTTAAAGATAAATATTCTGAATATTTAGGTCTCTCCATCGACAGGCTGTGGCATTGTGAATACCTAATAAATTTGTTGAAATATTTTAATTTAGTGAATATTATTTATCATGAGAAAATGAGCGAAACAAAATATGGAAAACTTGATAAAAAGCACGCAACAAAACAACGATCGTGTCGGCAAGAAGCCTTCTTCAGCGTTAAAAAAATAGTAAGTAAAAACAATATAAACTTAAAATAAAACACTTAGCTGCAATGATTCCACGGGATGTCCTCTAGGATACGTCGTAATAATTACTATGATTAAGGTTAGCTACGAAAAGATACATTATAATGCAATGTTTTGTTTGTTTTGATATCTTAGGTATCTATTCATTTCTGTAACTATTATATCAATAATGTGAAATCAATGAAAAAACCGCGGTGTCATCCAGAAACGAGCAAAAAGCAAGCCGGGAGTACACTTGATTGTCTACTGATACTTAGGCTAAATAGATATTATCTTCTTAACACAACATTTGTTATCTGAAATTATTCTAAGTTAAGATAGAACTTGAAGGGGGTAGCAGAACAATTTAAGGTATGCTGAAGCTTAAAAATGAAAAGGCAGGAGAGTAAAAAGAGAAATTTTTCCTTTAAGAGCCTCCCTCGACAGGCAGGACAAAACAAGAAACGACAAGAGACATTTGAAAACCGTTCCGAAACTTGAGTTTTCTAGCCGAAACAAACGTTCACCTTTTATTGTCCTGTCTTCTCGTTACAATAATCAACATACTCTGTTGTTCCACTATTCCCTCCACACAGCTTGATCGCAGTCATTCCTTTACAGAACCCGGAGAAATCGTGCTCTACATAATCAGCGTGCAAACTCAATTCTTACATTTGCTTTTAACAAAGACGGACACAAGGAACAATTATTGGGCTATTTAAAGATGTGCTGTCGTTGGAAATCACAACTCTTATTTCGTCTGAAAACAATCTCACTTTCAAATTCAAAAGCGGAAACTAAAGTTTGCTTTAAATAAGATGTGTCCCCTTTTTTTTTATAGCTATTCGTGAAATCCATGCACTTTCTGGCTAGGCTTAACTAGGGTATTGCTGTTTTTTTCATTCTTATGCAGCGTTTGCCATGAACTTAAAGAGTTGGAAGTGTGGCCTCGGGCGCAACACCTGGAAAGAGCTGTGAGTGGGTGGCGCGTGGTGGGTCGGTTGAGTAAATCAAAATATCAAATCCGCGCAGTTACTTTGATCGTCCGGGAGCTCAAATCAAGCTACAGCAAAAAGGATTAGTGTGACAAACACCATGCACTCCAGCTGTCAGATAAACAACCCCCAAGACCTCAACGATGTTAAGATTTAATGAAAACCACTGACCCATTGCAAACAAGCAAGAACAACAAACTACAGACCGAAGCGGAAGTGTTGTTTTTATGTTTGTTTTTTTAAAGTGTTGACTCCATATTCTATGTGTGAAACTAGATGCATTTGGAATGAATGGTTAAGTTTGCAAGAAAAAAATGAAAACATTTTTTTTTTAAATTCACTTTTTCATCATCGGAAATAAGTGTTCGGTGTCTTCGTGTCGTCAATGTACAATATAAGGCTGGTCATGTGCTGGATTAAAAGCTGGACTAATCATCAGAAGTTTGGATTATTTAAAAACGTTTCCTCACCAAAACAATATTTTTATTTTTAAAAAAAACTTTCGGTAATTAGAGAGCCTTCAAATATTAGGATTGGATCTTGGGCGTTTAAAATATATAAAAACAATTTTAATGTCGACAATTGACGTTCTGGGCTGTTATCTGTTAGATATTGTTTACTTCGGGAACCTTAAAAATCGTTTGTGTTCAGTTATTATCCAATGGTATTTAAGGCTATCTTTATAACAGGAGGCTGGATTTCGGAAAACAAAAATAACGTACATCAAATGGTGATATCCCGGAATGAATAGATATTTCGACGTCGTAATTGATTCTAAAAGTTAACTTAACGAAAATAATTGTTACATTACTTAATGTGGTAATCAAGTAGAAGTTTGACCAACAAAATGAAATCCAGGTGAACACAGATATTAATGTTTACCAATGCAGTTGGGTGGCAATACGAGCTGTGGAGTAGCGAGGGGGGGCAAGGGGGGCATCATGCCCCAGGCGCTACTCTCACAAAGGGGCGCCAAATGGTATATTTTACATATAATATTGTATGGTTTTCGAATGGGGGGGGGGCGCTAAAACGTTATTGTGCCCCGGGCGCGAGTTAAGCTCGCTACGCCACTGAATACGAGTACAGGTGAAGTCTTTAAAAATCAGTCAAATTGTATAATTCTGGTGTGATACACATGGGGGAAATCCAGTCATTCAGCAAGACAAAATACAAATACAATTAAAAATAACAATTTCTTTCGAAGACGAGTTTAAGTGCATTACACAAAAACATGACACATGTTCTCCTTTTCCTGATATTCATATTTCATTTTTTCAAAATTAAATGAAATTTTCAATTAAAGGAAGATTTGAAATGCAATCCCTTGATCGCGTACACGTCTTAGTTTCCAGTGCCCCCCTAATAGAGACCCGTGCAAGAACTTGGTTTCTCCGAACGGTGGGACATGTAATTCCCATGGAGTAGATCTTAAACCATCGGCCAAGATGAAGTGGATTGCCTGGCATACGAGTAGGACTGCGTTGCTGCCTGGCTTTGTACTGATTCTAGATAATCCTGTACTGTCCTGCTACAAACTGACAGTAGCGTAAAGCTGATTAAACATAACCTAAGTACAACTGGCACAATGGGGTCTTGTCACTACTCCATGAGGTACTGACCGGTTAGTTGGGTCTTGTCACTAATCCATGAGGTACTGACCAGGCAGTGGAGTCTTGTCATACAACTCCATGAGGTACTGACCAGTCAGTGGGGTATTGTCACTACAGAAAACACTACGCTCGATGTATTTGATGATCCGTATATTTAAGTCTAATCTTGATATAGGCCTATGCTTACACTGACACTCTTCGATTATTTGATACAGCATTGTTTCGAAAATTGGACGGTGCCTGATTATGACACCAATGCTTACTTCCTGTTGTTCGCATATATTGGTATATTTATTTAATTTTTTTTCGAAACTTAACAAAGTTAAAGACTTAAATAGCACGATATTAAACCATCTTTGCATAAATATGAAGGTTTATAATTTTAATATATTTCTCGCTAGGTATCAGTTGGTTACAATCTTTTTAAAATTATATTTCATCATAAAAGCATGAATTTTAAAGAAGGGATATGTGCTAAATTATAAATTGTATGATGGCCTCATGCTGACTCCATGTACGTCGACCTGGAAAAAGGAAATGAACTTTTTGTTTTAAAATAATAAAAACCACAATTAAGAATTTAATAGGCGCATACAATTAACAGTGCACGTTTCATTAATTATTAAATCTAAAGTGTTTGTGTTTTCCTGAAATGTGCTACTTTTGTAACAAATTTTCCTGAATAACAGAGTTTCTTAAAAAAATCTTGCTCATATTTATTAAATTTCACAATTGAATTTCTCCTTTTTATTTCACAATAATAAAAAATCTGCCCCATTTATTTGTATGCACTTTGATTTTTAAATAATTAAATCTTTCTGGGGAGGTGACTCCAAAAACATTACATTCTACCCCCCCCCCTTTTTCACGATACAAACTCTCCTGTAATTTACATATTACAAGATTAAAGTAAATACTATATCAAAATATACATATATATATAAAGTGAAAATGTGTATGTTTCTTTATTTGTGGATTTGTTTGTGGGCTTGTTTTTTTTTCACTAATCAGAAACTTGTGGAGATACTAGTATCTTAATATGTGTGTTGGTTGAAAAATAATACACTTAACATATATTTGGAGTATTTGTGGTAGAATCAAGATCCGTGGCACACACTTTCAGATTTGTAACTAATTCTCCTAGGTGTGTGTGAAAAAAAAAAAAGAGAGGGTTGGGTGGGTATTCAGCCGTTTGATTTAGTTAGGTACCTTGAAACTACTCGGCGCATCGTACTGATCATGTCAAAAATGTGCAAAATATGTGTTCTACAATTTGACTTACGGCTACACAGATTTGTTGGAAAATTGTGTACAACGTCATTATTTACCCTATTTTGTGATTTTGACAGCTTTGCTCAAGATGCAGAGACAAAGGTGTATACTTTATAGTAGCAGCACCAACAAGAAGATAGGCATTAAATGTGCTATGACTTCTCTTGGTGAATATTTCCAGCAGATTGTGATAGTAGCTACCAGTCAAACCAGAAATCTGTAAGTTGCAGTTTGACAACATTGGAAAATAAGCTCTGCACTCTTAAAACGTAGTTAACATGTAACTGGAAAAATGTTCCGAAATTTTTGTAGAGCATTTTTTTTTATTTAAATGTTTTGTTTTTAAAATTTATTTTCCTTTAAATTTGAAAAACTAAAATATTTTCTTGTTTACATCTACGGATAAAAAAAAAAACAAGAGTCATTGTACGCTATGTGGGGAACAGACTCCACATTTTGTTCCACCTACCTGGGATCATTGTCCACCTGAAGGACCTGCTGTTCCAGTACTTGACCAAGTATTCAACTGCTATGGGGTTGCGATCGATCATTATGATGGGCCTGGAAAACCCAAATATTTTTCTGCAGTTTAGAGCTTGGGGTAAAATATATATTTAAAAATATATTAGTGGGGAAATGTTACAATACGTCATGTAGTTTACCAATATCATACATGTTTGTATTGTTTCCTAAATTTTAATATATTTAATATTGTAGGTCTTTTTGTGAAGCTCTTGACTGGCCCCTGGATGACCAAATTCTAAAAGAATCCTGGTGGATTAAAGCATTTGGAAATGGTGTGTCTTCATTATTTGTCTATAACCATCAACCACCATTATCATTTTACTGAAATTGTGTGCCCATTAAAAAATATCCATTATTTTCTTTTTATCACAGACTCCACTCATCAAAATGTGCATGCACACATTAAAAGGAAATCGAAGTCAACCCACCTTTGGTCCTCACCATGGACCATGATGTTTTTAACAACCAGTTGGATTTGGATGATGTTCTGCTGAAGCTGAGGAGCAACTCCCAGGAGACATCAGAATGCTTTTATTTTACACTTTCTTGCAAAATGTTTTTTAAAATGTTCTAAGCAGGCATTTGGGAGATTGCACTAATGGTGAGCTTGCAGACCCCCAACCAGAACCGCTGGTGAGCTTTGTAATTTTTTTTTTTTTGTTTTTTTTTTTTTTGTTTACATTAACTGTTGTGTGCATTCAATAACTAAACTGCTTCTTTTAATCAATCAAAGTATTGTGTTTAAGACTAAATAATTTAAGAAAAAAACAAATGGGAAGGAACATTTGGATGGTTAATTATTCACAAGCTTATAAGCTACTTATATTTATAAATATACATATTTATACATATACTTAATTATATAAAGATAGGTGGAAAAAAAAAGGGGGGGGGGATACTGAGCAACTGTTCACTAGCAATATTTTATGAAGTTTAAAGCCAGTGGTAATACATTTTTATTGTAAGACATCCACTTGATGCAATTCTGTTTTTGGTGACCTTGTGCATTAGTTCATTCATGTAAAGTTTTCTAATGCAGTAGGGAGTGTGTGAAGCTCATTCCTGCTGCTAAGTCCAGCCGTAAAAATTTAAAATCTTCTTTGAGATCAGGGATAAGGGTACAAAACATGACAAACATAAACTCACAGTTCACTTTTAAAATATTACTAATAATTTTTTACAGTTGAGCAACTTAATTTTGGCTATCAATGAGCACATGATAGAAACATCAAACACATTTTTGTACAATTACTTTAGTGAATGGCCCTAAAGTTGTAATAAACTCTTAAAATTAATTTTATTTAGTAAAGAGAAGACTTAATTTTTAAACAAAAGATTTCAATTTTTACCATTTGTTATAGTATAGAAATTGTAAACTATTTATTTATTAATTAAATGCAAAATATCAGGTAGTAGAATTTATAAAAATATATATAGTGCCAAAAATTGTCCCAGATTTAAATGCAATTTTTAAAAGGGCTTAATTAAATTAAAATTGTTGAAAATTTGAAATCTTTACCATTAATTTAAATCGTGATTCATTTAATATCTATAAATTAATATTTGTGATTGCTAAAAGTATGGCGAAAGAGAGATAACCATGAAAATGATATACATTAAAAGAATTTAGCTTTTGCAAAGAAAATAACGCTATTTAATTTTGAAAAAAAACAACTAATTCATTCATTATAGTTATGACATATTTCTAATGTGCAAATAATTATAAGAGTGGACTTCGTAAAAAAGTAAATAATAATGTAATTTTAGTGGAAAAAGAGATGTTTAGGCTGGAAAAAGAGATGTTTAGGCTGGAAAAAGAGATGTTTGGCTGGAAAAAAGAAAAAAAACACACAATTAAAATGGACGTTTCGGCTCAACGCCTCCTTCAGCAGACAATTACAAAACAGGAAATACAAATGATTTGAGATTGAAAACACTTATGCGTACTCATATCCAGGGCCGACCCTAACAATTGCGGGGCCCTTTGCGAAACGGATTGCGCGGAGCCCAGTCTGGGTAGGGATAAGGATAATAAGTGAAAATTAAGATTTTGTATTAGAAAATAAATTGTGGGGCCCACTGCGGCCGCATAGGTTGCAGTAGCCTAAGGCAGGCCCTGCCCATATCACATGTTTTAATCCTGTGTTTATTCCAATCCTTTTTGTGGGCAAATGCTATCTGTATTATATTCGAGTTAAAAATACTTTTTTAAATATTTAAAGTAGAAGCTAACTTACCAAATTTTAGACAAGGGGCTTTAGATACAAGAAACAAGGTATTACAGTAATTTACAGTAATTTATGCTAACGTTTGATGTTTTTTGTTCGCAATATTTAAAAAAAATATTTAATAATTGTTAGTCATCTAGCCAGTTCAGCAATTAACAAATTTGACCGTAGATGGTTTAATCAAAGAGATTTTAACTTTTTACACATTACCTGGAAACATATTTTTAAACAACATGAATTTGCCAGACGCTGTTTTAAATGCATATTCTACACACTGCTGTTTGTCACTTCAGGTTTATAAACCGAGGTCTTTGAGGTAATCAAATGAAAATTTTAATATACTTTGTAATTTTTGGAATTAATATAATTTATTTTTTTCCATTCCCATTGAAACAACAGAAAATTTCTTTTGTGCACTAAAATGTCCATTGGGTAAGTAAATATGGTTTCTGTTTTAACAAAACGAATGTATTATATAGTTTATGGGGAAAGGACGGGGGTGTTACAACCATTATTTGTAAACCTTAACACTTTGTGTATTGTAGCAAATATTAAAGAAAGGAATTTGAAATACAAGTAACGAATTTGAAACAAATTTTACACTAATACGTCGATTTTATTCAAAAATAATTTTTGTTTAAACACAAAAAACTATTTGTTACGGATGTGTATTGAAACACAAGGTACTTTACGTGGTGCCTTTAGTTCAGCTCCATCATCCAAGTGGGCATTTCTGGTTCTGGTTCGGTACGTTGCTGCATCCATATACTGGCATATGTGCAACGGTTGGGGAAGCGATGCTGCTATTCTAACGGCTCCTAGCAGATGCCAGGGCAGTGGCGTAGCGAGCTTAACTCGCGCCCGGGGCACAATACCTTTTTAGCGCCCCCCAATACCATTTTAGCGCCCCCCCTATTCGAAAACCATACAATATTATAGTAAAATATATCATTTGGCGCTCCTTTGTGAGAAGCGCCCAGGGCATGATGACCCCTTGCCACCCCTCACTACGCCACTGTGCCAGGGCAGCCTTGAAGCTTTCGATAGATGTCGAATTCACGGTGGTATTGTCCAGGTTGTTCCAAGCGATTATGGTGCGTGGAGAGAATGATTGTTCACGTTGCACTGGGTTACTCCGAGGCACAGTGAAGCATTTGCTATTGTTCCGGGTGTAATTTCTCATGGGGTTGTCAGATGTTAAGTCAGTGTTTAGTGAGTGTTTGGCTCTCATTAATCGACCTGGCTTCTGTGGGGGTGAGATAATTGTTTGCTGAGATGGCCGGCATTAGCCCCATGACAACTTTATATAAGAATGTTAGGCGGATCTTTTCTCGGTTCTGCTTGAAGCATCATCAAAACTTTAGCCACAAAGGGGTGGCATATTTTGGAAAAAAACAACACATTTTAAACGTGGTAATGTTTTGTTATTAAAATAACTTATTTACACATGGAAAAGATCGTGTAACAGCTACAAGCCTAGTGGTGGGAAGATCATCTCTCGACAGCTCTCTTTGTTGTGGGTTTTTCGCATTGCATACTTTCATGTGTGCTGGGTCCGTGACTATATACAATGAAACGTAGAGCTAAACGTGTTAGATGAGTGGTCTGCAAACTCATTGGTCAACAGAGCCAACGATCAGCAGCAGGAGGACTAAAAAAATTTTGAAAGCCAAATTTCTTTTCAAGAACCTGTCAAGAACCATGTTTTTCGCAGTCAAAACCGATTTGCGGCCGGCTGGCCGAGCTGCCCTCTGGTTGCTAAAGAGCCGCATGCGGCTCGCGAGCCGCTGTTAGCCCACCACTTTCAAGCACTTCACCTGTTGATGTTAGTGGTAACTGAAAAAACCCCAACAAAAAACTCATCCACACATTAACTCATCCACACATTAACTCATCCACACATTACTAGATTTAATGCTGCTGCCAACATATCGGTATCCGTTCCTTTAACAACATCTTGTTGTGTTTGTCTAAAAATCTTCACCAACCATGAAAACTTTGCCACCAAATGACTTTCCCTTGCAAATATTGCATTTACAGCATTTTACTATTAAAATTAAGAAAAAAGAAACTAAATAATACAGATGTAGACCAAAGCCATTGCATGCTAACTCTGTCTTTTCTTCTAAACTCTTACTTACCCGTCACTTGCCTGCGTTCTAAATAAAAGTATCTCTTTCTCTCTCTCTCTCTCTCTCTCTCTCTCTCGCGGAGACCAATTTTGTAAAATAATCCAAATATCGTAACCGTTTTTACTGTAATAACTTAATCTTTGTTCCAGGCTAAAGATGACCCATGTGGAGGATGCCCTTCAGGTGAGGCGTGCCTGCCCGATATAGTCTGTTTTCATTCACCGTGCCCTTCAAAATATGTGTAAATGATGGGTCGCTAGTGGCACGTAATCTGTCTTGCGTGTTGATTTCGACTCCCAACTTTTCCGTAAGAGAACAGTAGATATACACCACCCCCCCCCCCCACCAAACCTCAAACTATTTGTTCCCAGATTCCCCCCCCCCCTCATCAACCTTCCTAAGACCCAAAACATCAGTGATGCTGTCCCTCACAGAACTGAATTTAGTGTTGTCTCTTGATTGTGAAAAGAACGCTTTCATAAAGGAACCAATATCAAAATACACCAGTCTCTATGTAACTGTGTCACTAACGCTACCAGATGGCGCTGATTGTCGAAATAAAGTTCCCGATAACCGCGCCAGATGAGATTCTTTAAAATACCTCAGGTGCGTCTGGTGCGAAACATTTCCTTTTGATTCACAAAGATTGTTGGCGTTATAAATCTGCGGAGTTAAAGGGGGGTGAGCAATTAGAATATTACTATATTTCAGGGGGTGGTGGCTTACGGGGGAATGGGGTAGCACTAATTTAGAATCTTACAAAATGCATTACTCTAAAGCAGGGATCGGGAACTTATGGCTCGAGAGCCAGATGTGGCTTTATTGATGGCTGCATCTGGCTCGCAGACAAATGTTCGATTATAAAAAAAAATGTTTTTTTAATGGTAAGAAATACTTATTGATTAGCAACAGGATAACAATGTTATTAAAAAGAATTCATAGACATAATTGTTGCATTTTTAGTGTTGAAATTACACCAAATGCACACATTTACTTGAATTTATAGTATTAAACATAATGTATGTCTCTCACATAATTACTTTTCAAAATATGTGGTGTCCATGGCTCTCTCAGACAAAAAGGTTCACGACCCCTGCTCTAAAGACTGTTTAGTCAAGTAACCTTAGTAAATGGGAAGTTCCAGCACTGGTTGACGTGCTATAAGCTAGTTACTTGATATATTATAGTAACTATACGGTGCACGTTACACATTGTTCAATTAAACTTATACATCAGTTTGTTCCATCTTATGCCATCTGCTGTAATTAAAAATGATTTGTTTTGTAATCATTTAAAAAAAATTACATTCCTCAGAAGAATCAAATGGTTACCTTTTTCAAAGCTCATTTTGGAAAATAAAACAGCCACGATCTTGAAAAAATAAATTACTAAACAAAAATAAATTACTAAACAAAAATATGCGGACCGCTAACACCCACTTTCTGGCCCGCGAAGTAACAAAACATTCTTTATTATTATTTTATTAAAAGCTTTCCCCCCCCCCCCCTCTGTTCTATTCTCTTTCGGCCCAGCACAAGTTTTTCATAAAGTATTACGGCCCGCTTTACATTTTGAGTTGTGCGGGCCTGTTCTAAAATAGGAACTCACGCTCCGCAAAATATTTACGTATTTTCTACTCATGTTTTCGAGCCGCCATATATACTGATCACAAAAGTCTTCAGACGTAGCTGGTGTCCACTTGGATTAAGAAAATATTTTACCCCGTTCACTCGCATATCAATACAAGCTACAAGCCATGACAGAGCCACGACTTAAGACAACTTAAGTAATCTGGCCGTCACGTTGCGTATAACTAGCTGGTCTTATGATGATGGTTCTAAATGTAATGATGCTTAAATGTCTACTTAGGATCTAAATGTAATGATGAGAAAATGTCTAGTTAGGCACTAATCTAACCTAATCTAAGTTAGAAAAACAGTGAACTATCGAGCCGAAGCTCATGAAGTCTCCCCGAACGCACCCTCCGCTAAACTCAACTGGCCATCAACTAGTCCCCCAAGTAGTCTTTATTCCAGTCGGGCCGCAAAGCGGAACGCCGGGAGCATTCCGCCCCTGAGACAGCCTCACTCACCCTTCCACTCGATTGACCATGCGAGTGCGGCGGCACCTGAGAAGGAACGCCTGGCCGGCCTGGATGCTGCTTTCACACAGCAACCGGGCCGGACTTTCTAGGGCAGGGTTGGATATATTTTACTTCCCTGATCCCCCCTCCCACCCCAGGGGGGGCGCATAGGTGTTTCACAGACGCCCTCTAATAGGGTTTACATGGTTTTTTGCAATGTGACTAATTCACACAGCAGCTGGGAAAGAAAAAGAGGTCGCCTAGGTGCATTACCCTCAAAGACTGCATGCTTAGAATCATCGGAGAGGGTCGCCACGTTCCCTCTCCTCATATCCATACGGTAACTGTAATCGTGTCCCAGGCACTAAATGGCATGATGCTTAAATGTCTACTTATAGTTTTTCTCATATTAGCTATATTGTTCATTGTAAATTTATAATTGACCAAATATATGTGCAGTCAACTTTACATAATACTGGATTTTAAGAAAAACCCACAAACATAAATCTACTAATGATATACATGATTAAATATAGATGCTAACATTCTTTAACTTTAAAAAAAATAGACCTTAGGACAACATTTCAACATTATAGAGTGTCGTAATCAAGTGCAATCAGTTTTAATTTTAATTAAAAACACAACGTCGAAAACACACAACTAATTCGCCCAAAACCAGTAGTGTTACTACAGTCCACGTTCATTCACATGAATGCACTAAAACTCTTTTGTTGTGATATAAATGCCCCCATAATCCTTCAGCTCTACTCATTCAACCTAAATAATTCAAGAGAGGATTTGCTGAAAAAAAATTATCATATATTGTGTAATATGACGGGAGCTTTTGGTCTAGTCAGCGCATTGGTAAGTTGAATTTCAAGATAATATATTGGGGAAAATAGCAACATTTTTATAGTTGTATATGTTATAATTAAGTAATATTGTTAAATGTTAACACAATGTTTGATAAAAACCAATGTGTGTTTTTTTATATTAATAAAAAAATACGTTTGGATATATTTGTTTGATTCACTTCTATAAATAAAATTAATATATGGTTTTTAAAAAAAAATAATAGTTGAGAATATAAATTATACCAAAGTTGGTTGATGTGATAAATGCATGGACATTTTTAAAATGACAAAAGATTGAATAGTTTTTAAAAATAATTTTAAAATGTCAGCAATCGCTGATCCTTCTTTAATGTAAAACTAAGTTACTGACCATGAAATTAATCAATATTTTTAAAACAATAATTATCTCCATTTATATACTGATCATCTTTCACAGCCATTCCTCAAGTTAAATTTTTGTATCAAGTTTTAATAAATATTTTTCTATTACCACTTAAAATTTTTTACTATGACTCTTTTGGACCAGTTTTTTTGAACATAATACATAGTTTTTATAGCTGCTTTACTAAGACAGCCTGCAACATACTTAGCAATATGAAATGAAACACGCAATAAAACATATGTATATTTTGCATCGCACTAACAATATGTTCATTCAAACGCACCTCACAGATTCTGCTGTGCGTGGCAAGGGTAAGTAGGCTGTATTTAATTGCTTATTGATTGAGGAACTCGTGCTATAAATTGAGTTAACTTATTTCAACATCACCTTATCGATGTTTGACCATGTCTGGGATGGAAGAACTGTCTCATTAGGTTGAAGAGTAGATCTTTTTAAAAGTATGGTGAAGTGGGGGGCACATCCCTTTTTTATGAATTACGACAGAGCGTCGATCTTCCGAACTATTTGGGTCCCAGGGACATTTCGGATAACATTTTTTCAGATATCCGAACACTAAAGATTACACAAAAATTAGTTAATGAAAAAAACAAAAATATTTTTACACATTCAGTAATGGTAAACGTTTGAAGCTTTATTGCAACCTTTCTTTTAAAACATTATTTTTATGGCCTAGCGCCATTTAAAAGTATTAAAATCTCCCTGACCATCTTACCTGTTGTTTTTTTAAATTCTTGTTTTATATTTTAAAAAAATACCTTTTTTTAAATCCCAAGAAATATTGTGAAAATAAAAAAAAACTGAATTAATATAGTAAGATATAACATATACATATATTCACACGAATGAGTGTGCCTGGCTGTGTTTCTGTATGTATGTCGTAAATGTTTGCAATGAATTAAATGTAATTAAACAAAGTGTAATTTACTTTTTAAACTTATCCTTTCTCCAGGCACAACCCGGTAAGTTTAATTTCAAATTATTTTTATTTTACAGATGTCTTGTTTTATTTCCCGTGACACATGCCTTTATAAATAGTATAACGATAATCGCATGCCTTGGTATTGAGAGGGGGGGGGGAGGCAAGATTTGTAGGACGGCCACACTTGGAGGACGTATGTAGAAATAGCACGGGGACATCGATGATTAGAAGATCATCGCCTATCTTCGTTCCGTCTCACCAGCAACGACGCCTGAGGGAGTCAAACAGGAAGACGTTGTGTTACACGGAGCCAGTGAAAGAAAAGACAATCACGGGAGGCCAAATAAACAAGAAGTCAATGTTCTCCTGCGAGAAGTCCAGCCGAGACGGTCATACCAGAGGTTGACCTCAAGCCATTAAAGGAAGTGTCAATAAGCTACCCCTGGGGGCAACGATCAAGGTACATTATCTTTTACGACCCTGTTATCAAACCGGTGTGGGTGACTTACGATGTCTCGTCATTGGTCTGGCCATAGCCAAGAACTCATCAATGGCCTGGCCATAGCCGGGAAATAATGGCAGAATTTAAAGGTATGTCTCTGGTATTGAATCGCACCTGTGGGCTGCCTCGTACCCTAAAGTGCCTAGAACTAGGGCTGGTAACGTTACATTTAATATCAATAACTAACTTTTCTCTAATTAACGATTGATTAATAGTTCTTTTCAATTAAATAAAAAAGTATTCTGTAGTTCGAGATATGGACAAAATTTCAGTCATCAGTAGTACAGTGGCCAATCATACCACAATAACTTTCATTCCCTAGATAAGTCCAAAATGCCGTTAAGTTTTCAAGGCTGTTTTTTCCCATCATACATATCAATCAACAATTAATAGTTCACTTGCATGGTAGTTTGTATTCTGCATTCTGAAGCACTCTGCGTAATACTTGCTGAATGACGTCATCTTTTTCTATCGATATTGGCCAGCCACATCTGGCTATCGGACTTGCAAGTGATATTTTAATGACACTATGCATGACAGATGTCACAGGAAGATCGGACTAGTGACAAAACTGACTCAGATTAGTATGCTTAGAAGTAGATGACGATGCCGCCCTCAACTTACTGGATGTAGCTGACTTTGCAAGTTGAAGTTTCTGAAACTGCAGCGGATGTTTGTTTTGAAGATGATAAGTGTGTATCAATGCATACAAATTTATTGCGATCAGCGGGTATCATTCCTAAATAAGATTTTACTCTGCAGTAACCGTCTCTGCCTTTCCAGTTCCATTTAGTTATTATCTCCTAGATTTGTTTTTGTACCGCGCTTCGAGCCTTTGGGGATGAAGCGTGATTTTACAAATAAACGTTATTATTATTATTATCATTATTAGCAGTCCGGCAAACCCAAAAACTCTCTTGTTCCATCTCCAGACAACAGAACCGCAAGTCGTTTAAAGGCTCCATGATGTATACTGCATTTATGTCATTGACTTTTGTTCTGTCTAGTGCAGCTGTTAAACCTGGACTGACACTATTGGCAGACCTGCTTTGTTTAGACTGACCACTTGTTTCGAACTCACCCACTTTGCCGAATCTGAACGCCATATAACTATATGTTTCCACTGTCTGCAACCGCGTATTCTGCTTCGCACTGAGCGCCTCTTTCAACAACAGCCGGCTTCGAAACATGACTTTCTGCCGAGCCAACGCCATGACATACAGACCCATACAGACACGTACAGACCCATACCGACACAACCAGACCCATGCTACCACGCCTAACTTTCTCTCTCAGAGTCTGTAGAAATCATCTGATTTCAGATAGCTTTAGTGTGCGCTATCCTACACAGATTCTGCAAAATTTCATTAAAATGACGTTATTGTTCCTTCTGTGTCCATTCAGCAAGATGCTTTCCTCTTAATTAAAATCTATGACACTTGCGGCGGGTTCTTCAATTTTTGTGATGATGTGGAAGCCACTTACGAATAGGAAGACACGCCTAGTTCCAGAACTTCCTTTACAGTTACTGTGGCACTCGCCAAAATAGTCTAGCGATCAAACAAATGAAGATGATAGAAACATTGCAAAACGAGTTGATTTGAAGCAAGTTTCCTTCCAGAGATTTTTTGCAAGAATTCACCCAACCAGACCGTATAGTGTGACCCTTCTTGGGCAGATCATTGCTAGTCCGTAATCTATTAAACAATAACATTTGATATATATAATATATATATATATATATATACAATTTAAAATAAATCTAAATCTTAAATTAAATGAGAATTTAACGTAATATATTGACGCATGAAAATATTTAATCCGGAGAAGAAAGCCTATAGATTTTAAAAGCCTGGTAGAAGTTTGGAATACTTACTATGAATAAAACAAGGAAGGAAATGAGGGGATGAGAACTTGACATTGTTGTAAGTTGTTTTTTTTTTACCCATTACACTGAGCGGCACCCTAACATGTATTTCACAGCCCCAAGTTGTAAAAATAATTTGTCGACACACTAATATTTATCATTTCAGCTTTTCGACTTTTTAAGTGTAAGGAGATTTTTTTTTTAAAGGAAAAGCTGAAATTTTTTTGCACGTATTGTAAATGATATATTTTGTTCTTCTATTTTCTCAGCCATAAACAGGGCAGTTTGCTCACAAGGATGTCCAAAAGGTCAGTAAATAAAATTATAGAAAATAAATTAATAACCTTATGGTGCACGTGAATATGGCGGGAGGATTGCAATGAGGACTCAAACCAGTATTGGTTCGTGACAAAACGATTTCAAGCTCCAAGCTGTAAACCGAAGCCGGCCTTAAGGGCGTTGTGACCTGTGCCTTCGCACATTTTCTCATCCCGTTTCTACCCCCAGGTTACAGGTGTGAGTACAAGCGCTCACCGTGCAACGGGGGACAGTTCTGCCACGCCGAGCTCATACCCATTTGTGTACCCGTGAGTTCACATGTTTTTTTTATTAAACGGTAAATAAACGATGAGATAAGGATGATCCAAACGGTCGGAACTGTTTGTGATCAAATTGAACATATTTATTTTCAGAACAAACAATAAATTCATCTTCTTAACAAGAAAACATTTTAAAACTAGAACATTTTAAAATACATTACATCTAAATTATTTCTCATCTAACGTATTTCTCATTTAAAGTATTTCTCATCTAAAGTATTTCTCACCTAAAGTATTTCTCACCTAAAGTATTTCTCATCTAAAGTATTTCTCACCTAAATTATTTCTCATCTAAAGTATTTCTCACCTAAAGTATTTCTCACCTAAAGTATTTCTCACCTAAAGTATTTCTCACCTAAAGTATTTCTCACCTAAAGTATTTCTCATCTAAAGTATTTCTCATCTAAAGTATTTCTCACCTAAAGTATTTCTCATCTAAAGTATTTCTCACCTAAAGTATTTCTCACCTAAAATATTTCTCACCTAAAGTATTTCTCACCTAAAGTATTTCTCACCTAAAATATTTCTCACCTAAAGTATTTCTCATCTAAAGTATTTCTCACCTAAAGTATTTCTCACCTAAAGTATTTCTCACCCAAAGTATTTCTCACCTAAAGTATTTCTCATCTAAAGTATTTCTCACCTAAAGTATTTCTCACCTAAAGTATTTCTCACCTAAAGTATTTCTCATCTCAAGTATTTATCATCTAAAGTATTTCTCACCTAAAGTATTTCTCATCTAAAGTATTTATCATCTAATGTATTTCTCACCTAAAGTATTTCTCATCTAAAGTATTTCTCACCTAAAGTATTTCTCACCTAAAGTATTTCTCACCTAAAGTATTTCTCACCTAAAGTATTTCTCATGTAAAGTATTTCTCACCTAAAGTATTTCTCACCTAAAGTATTTCTCACCTAAAGTATTTCTCATCTAAAGTATTTATCATCTAAAGTATTTCTCACCTAAAGTATGTATCATCTAAAGTATTTCTCACCTTAAGTATTTCTCATCTAAAGTATTTCTCATCTAAAGTATTTCTCACCTAAAGTATTTCTCATCTAAAGTATTTCTCACCTAAAGTATTTCTCATCTAAAGTATTTATCATCTAAAGTATTTCGCATCTAAAGTATTTCTCACCTAAAGTATTTATCATCTAAAGTATTTCTCACCTAAAGTATTTCTCATCTAAAGTATTTCTCATCTAAAGTATTTCTCACCTAAAGTATTTCTCATCTAAAGTATTTCTCATCTAAAGTATTTATCATCTTAAGTATTTCTCACCTAAAGTATTACACACCTAAAGTATTTCTCACCTAAAGTATTTCTCACCTAAAGTATTTCTCATCTAAATTATTTCTCACCCAAAGTATTTCTCACCTAAAGTATTTCTCATCTAAAGTATTTCTCACCTAAAGTATTTCTCACCTAAAATATTTCTCACCTAAAGTATTTCTCACCTAAAGTATTTCTCACCTAAAGTATTTCTCACCTAAAGTATTTCTCATCTAAAGTATTTCTCACCTAAAGTATTTCTCACCTAAAGTATTTCTCACCTAAAGTATTTCTCACCTAAAGTATTTCTCATCTAAAGTATTTCTCACCTAAAGTATTTCTCACCTAAAGTATTTCTCACCTAAAGTATTTCTCATCTGAAGTATTTATCATCTAAAGTATTTCTCACCTAAAGTATTTCTCATCTAAAGTATTTATCATCTAAAGTATTTCTCACCTAAAGTATTTCTCACCTAAAGTATATTTCACCTAAAGTATTTCTCACCTAAAGTATTTCTCACCTAAAGTATTTCTCATCTAAAGTATTTATCATCTAAAGTATTTCTCACCTAAAGTATTTATCATCTAAAGTATTTCTCACCTAAAGTATTTCTCATCTAAAGTATTTCTCATCTAATGTATTTCTCACCTAAAGTATTTCTCATCTAAAGTATTTCTCACCTAAAGTATTTCTCATCTAAAGTATTTATCATCTAAAGTATTTCTCATCTAAAGTATTTCTCACCTAAAGTATTTCTCACCTAAAGTATTTCTCACCTAAAGTATTTCTCATCTAAAGTATTTCTCACCTAAAGTATTTCTCACCTAAAGTATTTCTCATCTAAAGTATTTATCATCTAAAGTATTTCTCACCTAAAGTATTTATCATCTAAAGTATTTCTCACCTAAAGTATTTCTCATCTAAAGTATTTCTCATCTAAAGTATTTCTCACCTAAAGTATTTCTCATCTAAAGTATTTCTCATCTAAAGTATTTATCATCTTAAGTATTTCTCACCTAAAGTATTACACACCTAAAGTATTTCTCACCTAAAGTATTTCTCACCTAAAGTATTTCTCATCTAAAGTATTTCTCACCTAAAGTATTTCTTATCTAAAGTATTTCTCACCTAAAGTATTTCTCATCTAAAGTATTTATCATCTAAAGTTTCTCATCTAAAGTATTTCTTACCTAAAGTATTTCTCACCTAAATTATTTCTCACCTAAAGTATTTCTCATCTAAAGTATTTCTCACCTAAAGTATTTCTCACCTAAAGTATTTCTCACCTAATGTATTTCTCACCTAAAGTATTTCTCACCTAAAGTATTTCTCACCTAAAGTATTTCTCACCTAAAGTATTTCTCACCTAAAGTATTTCTCACCTAAAGTATTTCTCACCTAAAGTATTTCTCATCTAAAGTATTTCTCACCTAAAGTATTTCTCACCTAAAATATTTCTCACCTAAAGTATTTCTCACCTAAAGTATTTCTCACCTAAAGTATTTCTCACCTAAAGTATTTCTCACCTAAAGTATTTCTCATCTAAAGTATTTCTCATCTAAAGTATTTCTCACCTAAAGTATTTCTCACCTAAAGTATTTCTCACCTAAAGTATTTCTCATCTAAAGTATTTCTCATCTAAAGTATTTCTCACCTAAAGTATTTCTCACCTAAAGTATTTCTCACCTAAAGTATTTCTCACCTAAAGTATTTCTCCTCTAAAGTATTTCTCATCTAAAGTATTTCTCACCTAAAGTATTTCTCACCTAAAGTATTTCTCAAGCGAAGTCATCATTCGCAATCTCTATAACTTTATATGTGTTTCAGCAGACAGACGCTTGTGGCGGGTGCCCTAAAGGAAAGGTGTGCACGTCCAACGGTATACTCTGTTTTAGGGAACGATGCCCTCGAACACACAAGTGCGGTCCGGTTTCAGCTGCAAGACCGCTAGCTGCATGTAAACTTGCCTGCAATCAGGGCTACGAGTGTCAGTTGCAGAACACCGCCTGTCCTTGGTGGCAATGGCGGGTTTGCCGTACCCGCCCTGTCCCAAAATGTGTCCCCAAATGACCAAAGGTCAGCGTCCCTGGGTGAGGATGTCCTCGGTGGACGCAAAAAAATAGAAAAAAATAATAGGTACTGCCCCCTCCCCTTGCGAATGGAGTGTGCGCACTAGAGTTAAACAAGTTTGAGAAGTCAATGTGAAGCCTTTGAATAGAACGGTGTTGATGTTTAGAAATACCCATTATTTAAATTGCCCCATTTTCAAATATAGATTATTAATTCGAAATTCATTAACGGAATTATTTTTATTTTAAAAGTGTGATGAACAGAATTAAACGAACAGGGTGATTCCCCTTATTACAGAAATGTTGATATTTTTTTTTATGATGTGTTTATGAATATGCTCCTTTAACAAATAAATATCCATTGTTCCTGAAAAACATTGTTTTCTTGTCCGTATAGACAACAAGAAACAAAAAAAAACAGCAAGAAATCAACACATTATTTACACAGACTTCATAAAGTAAAATTTTAAAGTTTTTTTTTAAATTTTTAACTAATGTTGTAATTATTTATATTTATTTATTATTTTTTTTTGGGGGGGGGGGGGGTGGGGGTAGGGGTGACATGTACTTTAAAATAGGAAATGTGGAATGGAATGTTAGAATTATACTTTGTAAGTTTAGACCTCTATTGTTGGTACATTTTATGAAACTTTTTGTTTATGGAGTACTTATGAAATGATAGTGTCTATGATTTGGTAACAACAGACGTATACCTTTGGGGGTGACTAAACACATTTTGGCCCCCCAAGTTGCTTAGACATATTTATTTCGAATTTAGCCCCCCCCCCCCCCACCGAAATAAAGGGAATGTAACGTAATTAAACCTCTGTAGGTGCACATGTGGGGCATATGGGAAAAGGGTTGATAATCCTTGCTGAATTTTGTAAACTCTATTAAAATGTGTGCTCTTTAATATTTATTTATTTAGTTTAAATTGTGGGTCAAATACAAACATATATCACTATTGTCCTGTAAAACGTTCACTCAATTGAAGTCAGGGGCGTGACTCTGATGGTACTCCTCCCTTGAAGCGCTAATCCCGTAGAGCACAGCATATGGCCCGCTGGGCCTAATTCGGCCCGCCAGCACCCACTTTGCTACCCGCGAAGTAACAAAATATCCTTTATTATTATTATTTTCTTAATAGCATTCCCCTTGTCCTATTTTCTTTCGGCCCGCACAAGTTTTTTAAATAAATTATTACGGCCCAGCTTACATTTTGAGTTGTGCAGGCCTGCTGTAGAGTGCATGAAATTTCAGCTTTACTCCAACTTGCCGAAAGCCTCCCGCGTTCACGTTATATTTTAACATTGACACTGGGACAGAATGCTACGGGATGGCAATGGCCTCAACAAGTAGACCAAGGTTCTAGATCCGGTGTTGTGTCACACCCGGAGTACTTTTGTGTTTCGAGTCGTTTTCTTGTTTTTTTTTTTAAAAAAAAGACTCCAGTGATTCTCAAAATGGGCGTTACCAGCCCACATGTGAGCTGGGATCGCCCGGGACAGCGCTGAAAGGTTTAGGAGTTTGTGTGTGTGTGTGTGGGAGGGGGGTTAGTTGGTGGTGCTGTGACACCCAAAGTTGCGGTTAAGGAATAAATCGGGAAAAATTGTTCATAATTGTTCATAATTGTTCATAATTGTTCATAATTGTTCATAATTGTTGATAATTGTTGATAATTGTTCATAATTGTTCATAATTGTTCATAATTTCTTTATTTGTAAAAGAAAAATGACAACTAATATCGCTGTGGGCGTCAATTAAAAGTCAAAACTACACATCCCATAAAACAATTCTCAAGACAACGAAGAAAGACAAGGGCTTTGTGATCTAACATACAACAGAACGACCAGCGATATTAACATTACAAATTTGGCTAAGTTAAGTGCTGCCAGCTTGCCAGGACTGAGTAAATCTTGAGTTGTACAGCTACGCCTAAGGTTAACACGGATGTTCTGCAAAGCTTCTCACCAAAAAAAAAAAAAAAACATCTTTGGTCGTCCAATCTAGCTCAAAGGAAATTTATTTCCAAGAATTATTAGCAAATGTTAATCAGTTTTGCCCAGAAATTTAAAGCAGGAATTGAAAAAACTGCCACCACTTTACAAATCCCACCATTTAGAACAAAAAAAAAAAAAAAAAAAAAAAAAAAAAAAAAAAAAAAAAAAAAAAAAAAAAAAAACAAGTACCCGTTAAAGAGTTTAATTCCAAACGCTCACTGAGATGTCAACAGCTCTTTCTTGAAACAGTAGCGTTTTCCTTTCAACACATTGATCAACTCTCTGTTGAATAAATACAATTATACATTTTCTTTTGTATTGTGATTACATTTTCTGTTACCCTTTACATATAATCATGTAATTATCTAACACAAAAATAAAATCCTACCTACAGGATATATGGCTTGAAAAGTTTACGGAGATAAGTATAAATAAGACATGATTAAAAGAAAATGGTGGAGGAAAAAACTACAAGTGGCGCGCCAAATTTTACCCCGGGTGAGCTTTAAAAAAAATATTTATGAAATACTAATATTGGCTTTTTGTGGGTTAAATTCAGCATTGAAAAAACAAATTATTTATGGACTGCTTATATTAAATGGCCTTGACATACTCCACAGAACAAACATCCCGTCAAAGCACAACGTCCATGCACAGCTAATGTATGACCAACTGGCAACACACCCGACCATTCAATACGACGGAGCTCGCCTCGGGATTCCGGTTGACAAGTCTGTAGTGGCTTGCCGATTTGGAAGCGCTGGCCACCGACCCCCTCGGCGTTAACCCGGGGCACATTACCACCATTGCGTGTCCCGCGTGGCAGACACGGCCATGCATGGTAGTTGCTGGAATAAACAGCTCCTACAGGGCTGCCACCTGTGATGCTTCACAGGGGGAAGAAAAGGCAAACACAGGGTAGGGATCATGATTACAAGTTGCCGTTAAGGGATATGAGGCGATAGGCTGTGGTGGAAGCCTATGGCCGGTGATTCTAAATATGCAGCCCTGAGAAAGCTGCTCCTAGGCAACCGTTTCGTCCCAGCTACTTCGCGAATTAGTTGCGAGGTAGAAACCCACTGTAGAATCCCTCTTAGAGGGCGTCCGATGCTTCTCCGGGACGGGTGGGGGGAGATATTAGGACGTTTATTTACCGTCCCGGCCCCTAGGAGAGTGGACTGCGGACGCTTGAAACACAGCGTCTTCGGTCGACCAGATGTCTCCGGGCGGGGGGGGGGGCCTCCATCAGCAAACTCGATCGATCAGTTGCTGGTGGGGGCGTCCAACGCCCGGGGAGGTCTCTGGCGTCTTCCCGCACGGCCCGGTAGGAGGGAGAAAATAGATCTTTTAATCACACGCCAACTCAAGCCTGCATTCATACATGCTATAACTTTATAATTAATGGCAATGGTGCAAAAAAAAACAAAAAAAAAAACAACTATAAAATACGTCATCAGACTTTAACTACATTCTATGTCGACGGTCCTGAAGGTGTACAGCTCATTTTTTTTTCTTACTGTATTTCCGTTCGTGTCATTTCGTGCTTTCTGTCACAGTTCGTTTTCACATCCGGTTATGAAATGAAAAAAAAAGAAAAGAAATCAAACCCTAAAAAAAAAGTTTCATAGTCGGTCATGTGCGTACATGCCAAGCTGTCTGTCAACAATTGTATTATCCAATCAGAAATGGCAATGTCGGGCCATTTTCACTATTTCTTTTTTTGGTGTAAGATCCCCCCCCCCTCCAGTTTTTGTGTCCTTTATTTATGGAGCAGATTTCTGTGTCATTTAATACTTTTAATGTTATATATATATATATGTATATATATAATATAAATATTTATGTATATATATATATAGCGACATAGATAGATAGATAGATAGATAGATAGATAGATAGATAGATATACAGATATATATATATCATTAGGAAATGGCGTCAGCGAGCCGTCGAGCTCGCGCTCCTTATGCCCTCCCTGGCGCCCACCCACACATGCCAGCCGCCGGGTTGCCCCGACGTCAGGCCGTGCGGGGGAACGTCAGAGATCTCCCCGGGCGTGAACCGTCCCCACCAGCAACCGCTCGATCGGGTTTGCCGATGGAGACCCTCCCCGCCCGGAGACATCTGGTCGACCGAAGACGCTGCGTTAAAAGCGTCCGCAGTCCACCTTCCCAGGGGCCGGGACGGTAAATTAACGTCCTAATATCTCCCCCCACCCGTCCCGGGGAAGCATCGGACGCCCTCTAAGAGGGATTCTACAGTGGGTTTTCCACCTCGCAACTAATTCGCGAAGTAGCTGGGACGAAACGGTTGCCTAGGAGCAGCTTTCTCAGGGCTGCATATTTAGAATCACCGGCCATAGGCTTCCACCACAGCCTATCGCCTCATATCCCTTAACGGCAACTTGTAATCATGATCCCTACCCTGTGTTTGCCTTTTCTTCCCCCTGCGAAGTATCACAGGTGGCAGACCTGTAGGAGCCGTTTATTCCAGCAACTACCATGCATGCCCTTGTCTGCCACGCGGAACACGCAATGGTGGTAATGTGCCCCGGGTTAACGCCGAGGGGGTCGATGGCCAGCGCTTCCAAATCGGCAAGCCACTACAGACTTGTCAACCGGAATCCCGGGGGGTGAGATAGACAGATAGATAGATAGATAGATAGATAGATAGATAGATAGATAGATAGATGGATAGATGGATAGATGGATAGATGGATAGATAGATGTATAGATAGATAGATAGATAGATAGATAGATAGATAGATAGATAGATAGATAGATAGATAGATAGATAGATAGATAGATAGATAGATAGATAGATAGATAGATAGATAGATAGATAGATAGATAGATAGATAGATAGATAGATAGATAGATAGATAGATAGATAGATAGATAGATAGATAGATAGATAGATAGATAGATAGATAGATAGATAGATAGATAGATAGATAGGTCCTTTAGCTAAGTGCATTTGACATGGACTTAATATTTCGTGTACCCTGATAACGCGTTAGAAGTTGTTTTTTTTTTTTTTTGGTTAGTTTTTTTAAATGAATACAAATCGGAGGGAGCCGGGTATTTTGGCTAGTACAGCATATTTAAAACACATGAAAATAAAATAAAAATAATTCTTGCTAGTCCAATGGAAGGCTTCAGCTGTATCCTGCTGGCCTATCATTCTTTTACCCGGGGACGAGGGGGGCCTAGTAGAAAAAGGGAGTGGGGCGACGCCCATGATTCGAAGCAGTACAGTACATTAAATATTCGTTTCTTTTTTCTTATTCCCTATTTTATAAGGTAATGAATATTTGGTGGTTTCTTTAAAAGGCCACAGTTTTGTTATTCGCATAAATACCATGAACAAATCTAAAACTATTCAAAATATCTCATACATATCATCATGTTACATATAGTGTTGTTTGCCAGGATCAAACACAGATTGAATTCCACATTCGCTATTACCAATTATAGAAAAGCTTCTATGCAAATACATCTTATTTTCTTTTTATGACATCTCTAAACGAGCATTGTGACATGTCAAATTACAGTACACTTCATGTGATTGTTATTGGACTTAAACGCCGTATATGCTACTCCCAAATGTAGTGTAATGTTCCCCACAGCCATGCTGCTCCTTCTCAGTTTCATGCGTATGGTTCTCCAATTGTTATAGTGTGTCCCCCTTAACCATAGTGTCTACCACTCTTTGATACAATCTTTGATACACTCTTTGATACACTCTTTGGTACACTCTTTGGTGCACTCTTTGATACACTCTTTGGTACACTCTTTGATACACTCGTTGATACACTCTTTGGTACACTCTTTGGTACACTCTTTGGTACACTCTTTGATACACTCTTTGGTAATAAAGTGACCAGCATAAATAGTCTTCAACTGGCGAATCAATGATAGTATCTGTATGTTGACGGTCATCCTCAATATCCCGATGCTCCAACGTCCACGCCCTGTGTTAATTACATTATTATGTTTTGTGAAAATGGCAAAAACAAAAATCAAACTTATAGTACAAATTGTTATTCTTTTTTCTTTTTGAATTTTTTTTATTTATTTTTATTTATGTCATAACCAGGGTTTCAAGATCATGAATCCACAAACATGTCTTGGTATAAATGGGCATTGCGACATCGCTTTTTAATTTTTTTAAAAAAAACCCATTGAAATGAATTCCTGACTGTCGAAAACAAGGCGAAGGTAAACAAAATCCAAAAAAATCCAGGTCCATAGACTCGATCAACTTACCCAAGCAGCAAGGAGTCTATAGTCAACATGCAATACGCACATTCATGCACAAAAATATGTGTTGTTGGAAGACGCTGGTGGGGTATAAATATCCCCACCATGTTCAAGCTGGAGTCATTCAACAGCACATCACGTTATTCAAGAGACGATTTTTGCTGAAAGTGCTATTGATTGACTGGAAGTATGACTCGTACATTTGCTCTGTTCAGCGCGTTGGTAAGTTTTGAATTCAAGACAAGAAATTCGTACAGATGTCACACCATTACAAATTATACATGTGGCTTTAAGAATGTAATCACTGTTGGTGATTTTTGAATAAAGTTAACACATATTAAAATTAATTTTTTTTTATATCTACTTGTTTACTTGGTAAATTATATTTGAAATATATTTTTTTTAAATGTATATGCTAGAAACGTAATATGTAAACATAATGTTTTTGTCTTGAATGTATGTATATTTTTCAGTGTAGAGCACCTACAATTGTACCTGCTAACAATCGTATTAAATGAAGACTAAGTTAAAATATGTATTTTTTTTTTTGCGCTGTAATAACAACATATTTGTTTCTATGTATCTCACAGGCGCTGGTGTCTATGGCACGGGTGAGTAGACTGTGTCTGATATCTTGATTGACGCTGTGCCGATGTGGTTAGCTTTTAACATCGTAACTTTGTCGATGAAGGATTATGCCGAAGTTAAACCGTTTCAATCGTTGTCGATAAACGGGCCATTCTTATAGGGGGTTATATCCCATTCCGTTCTAGTTTTATTAAAAATTAAAGCAATATAACAAACATATTTACATGGGTTATTTACATATTTACATATAGTTATGAGTGTTGTTGTGTATCTTTACGAATTTATTATTTTAAAATAATTCGATTTTAAGAAATTACTTTTTATTCTATTCTTTCAATAGGCACAATCTGGTAAGTTGAAAAAACTATACTTTTATTTTTATTTATTTCCCTTATTATAAGTCTTGCTACATGTCACTAATTATGTCCCCTTCATTTCCATTACACGGTTACTGTTTTTAAAATCGAATATGTTAAGGCAGTAGATCTTTAAAAACAAGTTTTATTATATTAACAACTGTTTGTTACAAATATGTCATCAATGTTATAATTTATGTTCAGCTTTTGGCAACAAATATTAAACTAGGTGAAAAAATCTACACGTTTAAGGAACCTAAATAGTACAATAATTCTTTAACATAATACATATGTTTTCGACCATCAAGAAGATTCAATTTATTTGAAAAAAGATAATAAGAGGTTCGTTCACTAATAGGTCAGTAACAATCTCGAAATCTTGTGTAGATGGCAGTTGACGGAAGAAAAATATAAGAATGGCCGAGTAGAATAAGTTCTCAAGTTACAATTTTTTTTTAAAAATAAGTTTAGACAGGCTTTATATTTGATTACTTCCCTTGAATCATTCCTGTAAATATCTTCATGAAAAGATGTCCATAAGCGTTTGAGACAGAGTTACCTCGAGCAGCTTTTAATGTAGTTAAATAAGAATTAAAAAAAAATAAAAAAATTAAACTCTATTTTTCTCAAAACCTCAAAAATACAATTAAGTACTTTTTTCTTTTCGGCCCTTAATATATTAAAACGACCTACCTAAAACGACCTACCTGCTTAATATTCAGGTCAGACCATCACTAAACGAAACGTAACAAGCTACATTTAATTGCTGAGAATGAT
Organism: Omphiscola glabra; assembly: GCA_964017045.1. Taxonomy (NCBI): domain Eukaryota; kingdom Metazoa; phylum Mollusca; class Gastropoda; family Lymnaeidae; genus Omphiscola; species Omphiscola glabra. Next base: position 10,987,208 of record OZ024799.1, read on the forward strand.
ATGACACTTTTTGAAAAAAGTAGCTAATTAATTGTAAGTGGTCCGAATTGGATGAATATTTTTTTAAAAGAGTCCTTTTTGGTAACAGCATTTATTTTGTTTGTTTAGCATCGCCTAGTAGAGACCCGTGCCAGAATTTCGTGTGTCAGAACGGTGGGACGTGCAACGCCACTGATGACTCGCCCCTTTGTTTGTGTGCGGCCGGATTCTTTGGTGCCAATTGTGAATGTAGGTCATAGAGCAATGTCCAGAGGGGGGAAAAATGTCTTCGTGATTTTTGTGAATGTTTATCATAGAGTATAAGGTAAGATAAGATAGGATTCTTTTATTGATCCAAACAAATGGAAATGTTTTTTTTTATTGTATTGTACATTTTCAGCACATAAATAAAACAATTTGAACACAAGACATTTAAATTATGTAATTTCACTGTTAAAAAAACCCCCATCAATTTAGTGAATTCTCTTAGCCATATCAGGGACTTATTAGTTCTCATTAAGATTTTTGACTTCAGGTGGGGGAGCACGCTGGTAAATTCGTATAGATTGAGTAACAAAATAATTTTTATATCTTTCAGATGAAAAGCATTTTAATGTGACTCGACTTCTGAGTCGTAAAAAAAAAAAAAAAAAAAGTAATTGTGTACACTGTAAAAGAAATTACATTGAAGAAAAAAAGTTGGCAGGAAAATAATATTAACTCTTGAAAAAGTTACAATATTTGATTCAATCTTTAAGCGTTGTTGTTAGTTTGCGAGATTGTACATTTTGTTTAACTATAACGAAGGCGAAAACAAGAGTCAGAATATCGCCCTGTGATGTCAACGGAATTTGTTACAGTTATAACACAGATTTTAAAAAATGTACTTAAAAGTGTTATATATAAAGAACAAAGTGAGTTCAGATGTATCCATATGCACGCGCCCGCAACCACCATACTTTCCATCTTAACTTTGTTAGGCTGAGGTGTTGGATAGCTTGAGTTTATGACGGGCGGTTAATGTAGCAAGCAAAATAATTTGATGGGCGAATGGCCTGATCGTTGAGGAGCCATAAATTCTCAGACGGGGGTGGGGTTCGACCTGCCGCGATTTTGATTGCAGGTGCCCAAAAACGTAACGCACTTAACAGACGCGTGCCCCATGCTGGGAAGTCGAGGGCGGCGGAAGTGAGGATTCCGAAGACTTTGTTGTAAGCTCTTTATCTAGCGACGTTCAGCAGATGATGATGCATGCCTGTGAAATGTTGGCCGGTGCCATAATGACTATCTCGGCCCGCAAAATAAGAATTAACTTGAAAATAGCTGAGCGTTTAAGATTACTTGGAATAAATTGATAAATGTATGACATGTAATATTTCATTATAAAAATTTAATTTTTTGAACAGGTAAGTTGAAAACAAAATGAAATATTGATACACACACAAAATAAAATCATTCACTTTAAAGAACGTTTTTTTTTCTTTTTTCGTTAGTCCAACGGGTCATAACTAATGTTTTTACGCAAGAACCGAGCATAACCTCATTAACATTTTCGTCTCCAGACAACAGGGATCCCTGCTACAATAATTTCGGATGTCTAAACGGTGGCAATTGCACAGCCCCGGCAGACGCCCCCTACTGTGTGTGCCCCGATAGCTTCACTGGTGAAAAATGTGAATCTCAAATAGGTGGACAGTGTCCGGTAAGAATTTAACGCGATCGAAAGATATAAACTGTAAGAGACGCCCCCGCACCATTTTTGTTGTGTTAGCCATTCATCCCGATCATTAAACACAAACGATATCGATCTCATTAACTGTATAGCCCGCAGGTAACACTAACCGTGTGTGTCCAATATTTAATCGAAGTTCCACGTGTATTGAGATAGAAACGGTAGAAATGTGTTTGTTTGATGTAGATCGGATCTTAACCTTTGAACTTCTTCTTATAGTTTTCATAACATCTCGTAAGCGTTGCCTACTGTAGCGGAAAAAGTGTTTGAAACGTCAACACAAAAAGAAATAAATAATTTTAATTTGATTATGTGAATACATGGTAGAGGAAAATCCTCAGAAAAATATACGGCCCAGTGATGGAAAATGATGTCTGGAGAATCCGTAAAAACCAAGAGTTATACAAGAACCCAATCAATGTCGCAGCAATTTGAAAGAAAGGGAGACTACGCTGGGTATGACGCATTGAAAGAATGCCGGAATATAGAGCAGGAAAAGGTAATATACAGGCAGAAACCTAGGGGCAGACGACTCACCGGTCGCCCAAAGCTGAGATGGATCGACGATGCAGAGGAGGATATACACCAGTTTGGGGTTCGCACATGGAGGCGGAAATCCATGGATCGCTCCGATTGGAAGGATGTGGTGTAGCTGGTCAGGGCTCTACATGGTCTGTAGCGCCCCTGATGATGAGGATGAAGGAAGAAGCTTGTAACTCATCGAGACATATAACATCTTTAACGTATCAATCTCTCGTGGCGTAATGGAAACAGGGTTGGTGGGCTGATGTAAAAAAATTGATACAGTAGTAGGAATAGATGCGGTGGGCTGCAGTAGGTTGTTTGTGAAGTAATTCGACTATTTTATAGTGGGCCTCATCACAGCTTGAGTTTATTTATTAGTGATAGATATACAAGACAGCAATACATATCTTGTGAATTAACAAGAATAGATGTTATGGGAAGCAGTAGGTTCTTCGTAAAATAATACGACTATCTGAGTGGGCTTCAGTACGGCATGTGTATAGTCTTAGTGATATGTGTAATGGGCTTCAATATATATATATTGTGAAGTAAATAGCATAGATTTAGTGGGCCACAGTAAAGAAACTATGAACTGGTAGAAATTTCAATATAGGTTGTCTGAAAGCAATAAAGAGGGGGCCCATGACAGAATTTCAACCCAATACATCTTGATCAAGACTGTCCTCTCTGTGAAAGTACATGTTAAACTGTTTCACCCATTAAATTCCAGGCAGTGGCCCCAAACAGTTTCGGAACATGTGGAGGCATCTTCTGCAGTAATGACACCGAGTGCGCTGCTTGGGAGAAATGCTGCCCAAGTTCCTGCGGACATGACCTCTGCACGAATCTAACAGGTGACTGGGTGTTCCTGTTTAGTAAAAGATGAATCGCTTTATTATCTTTCATTTGAACTGACTGATAATCATTCTTATTTTTTTTTTGTCTTTGCCTTTTTTAAACATAAATTGGTATATAAGCCATTTACACTTTCTTTCCAAGCATTCTGCTCTCTGGTTAACTTTCCTAAGTCTTTCCAACTCTTTCAAGTCGTTATACAATAAATGTTACAGTATTCATTAAAACGGGAATTACATTATTTTTACGCCGTGTCTACTATACACGCGTGTAAAGTTGAATTTTAATTTAATAAATTCCCCGTGGGATACGAACAACTTATGTCAAATACTACAATCATTTTTCTAAAGAATGTAAAATAAAAATGTTACTTGACTTATCAGCCACACTTTTAAATACATTTTAAAAGTTATCTTTAATTAACACTTAGTCGACGCAATGTGGTTCACTTCTTCTGCTTATTTTAGTAAACGATTTTTAAGAACTGGCAGAATGGTTTACTTTTTCAAGAGTTGGAAATTTAAAAAAAAAACAGTTTTCTTCCCCCAGCCCCTTTTTCGTCAGAATCCACAAAAGACGAACCAGTTTGTTCAGAAGGATGTCCCGAAGGTCAGTACGGCAGGGTTTTTCATAAAACTAATATGTTGACATCCATGAGTCTTAAGTGGTTGTGGGGGAGGTGTCACTTTTGTAACATGACCATTTCAGCTACAAGCAGTTAACGCTACTTTTAGTTTCATTAAAGAAATGCTACTTTTAGAAAACATTTTTATGGTAAGACATTATAATATTTATTTCATCTTGTTTATTTTTAACATAGTTTTTTAATGAAGTCCAATCTCGTTTTAATAATAATCGTCCCTGCCCCCTGCCTCCAAGTAATAGCAATGTGAATAGCGAGCTTCAAAATAAAAACTTAACAAAACCAAAAAACTCTAATAGCTAAATACGAATAAGTATAATTAACATACCCAAAAATGTGCATTTTGCTTTCTATGGGAACAGAATATTGAATGTGAATATAAAATAATAATGCTGTCTAATTTTAGATAATTAACGTTTTCATAAATCGTGATTTAAATAAATTCAGTTCCTTTTTTCCCCCACCCAGGCTACACCTGTGAATACAAACCCTTCCCGTGCAAGGAGGATACGGTTTGCATTGACATAGTCGTACCCACCTGTGTACCGGTGAGTGTTTTTTTTTTCTTTTAAACGGCCAACGCTTAAAAACAAATATTGAAGAGAGGAAAAAAAAACCATCACCAACAAAAACAAGAAGTAAACGGTTCAGTATGATGTTGTAACAACAAACACTGCATCCGAAGTTGTCAATATCTCTAATTTCGTGGACTTTGTTTCAGCCGGAGGACCAGTGTCGGGGTTGCCAAGAAGGTTCGAAGTGTGTCAACACAAGCATCGTGTGCATCACTGAGCCCTGCCCCACGTACGAGTGCGTGTCGGAAGCTACACCAGTAAGTAGCGATTTAGCGCTATCTTTTTATTAAAAAAAAAAACACTTCGATTAAATTCATCAAGTTCATATAACTAAAGATGATGCCTGTGTTGTTGTTGTTGTTTTAACAGTGTAGCACAATGACCTATCACATTTTGATGGAAGCAGTTATGTCGTCTCTGTTGGAAAAAAAAACAACAACAAAACAAATTGACTTCATCTAGTTTGTATAGTTGACTTCTATAATTACAAAGCTGTAATGTCTATTTACCAACAACTAGTAAACATATGTAGGTGATTTTTAACCCTGGAAAGGTCAACCGATGTCAAATTTAACCACAGCCTTTGTTTTTATTTTTTTTAATTTTTTAATTTTTTTTTTAAAAGTAAGAAAGTTTTATTTACACCAACCTTAGTGAGTTTTTACGAGAAGTATTCCACAGGTTGGTGCATTCTTTTTTTGTGCTGTTTGGTACTAGTTTTGTATTTGTTAAAACTTTCGTTGTTTTCCCATGGGTGTGGGGAGGGGGGGAGGAGGAGGTCAGATTTGAACCCAGGTCGCCTTGTGTGTTTTTACCAGTCTTTAGTTATCTTCTTCCCTTTTTAAATGATACATTTTGCTGAAGTAAATGCACTGGTAATAAGCACACAACACGCACAAAACATGCACACGACATGCACCCAACATGCACACAACATGCACACAACATGCACACAACATGAGCAAAGATCAGGTTGATAAAGGGATCACCTTGTATTTTAAAATCTAAATTCTATTTGATCCCACTTGTATACCTAAATATAGAAAGCTCCATTGAACAAAATCGGAGCTCATAGAACGTGTGGCTTAGATTCAAGCGATGTCATCATTCACTGTCAATTTTGCATAATATTGTCATTTTAACATTCCCAGATGACATTGTACTTTTGTAAGAAGGCATTAAAATAGTTTTCAGAATGAAAGAACATCAGCAAATGCTTAAAATCAGAGTTGGTTATATTCATTTTCATGTTATTGGAAAAAAATATTGAAGAAAATAATTATTTAAGTTTATGATTCAAAGTGGTTTATTACCATGAACAAGAACAATTTAAGTTAAATTTTAACTTCAGCATTTATTATTGTTGTTATTATGATTGTTGCCTCTGTTTCTCTCATATCTGTACCAAAAACATTTTATTTTGTATCTCTGTTACTTAATTTTTTAATTATTTTTTTTTTTTTACAAAATATAAATACGTAATAAACTGTGCTCCTCCAGCCCAAGGACAACTGTGGTGGATGCCCTGACGGTCAAGTGTGTCAGCCCACCGGAACGCTCTGCGTAATGGCACCGTGCCCTGAGGGATTCGAGTGTGTCGCGGTGTCCACCCCAAGAGCGCTGGTAGCTTGTAACCTGGCCTGCGTACGAGGCTACGAGTGTAAGTTGCAGATCCCTACCTGTCGGTTCTGGAGCAGGTGGTTTTGCAGCAACCGCCCCGTCCCCAAATGTGTCCCGAAATGTCCCCAGACCAACGGTTCTCGGCGACGATGTTCTAGATGGTGGAAATCCAGAAACATGTGCTCTGACGATAACGACTGCAGGAAGAACAAAAATCAGAGGTGCTGTCCCTCACAGTGCGAATGGGACGTGTGTACAAATGTTAGAAACAACAAAAATTAAAAAAGAAAACTTTCATTTGTTATGCGTTCAAACATTCAAATTTGATGTTCCAAATATACCAACAATCTATTTGTCAAATTGTAATTTCGATATGTTGGTCTGAAAAAAAAACAACAAACGCATGCAGTATTTAAGTAACTACTGAAGTTTGTTAAAAAAATAGTATCCCAACTGTATTATTCTCTTAAGAGACCTCTTACATACTGTTATCCGTATGGATAAACTAATCACTTATCTAAGTGTATGGCTCGTTCTAGAACAGTACACAACAAAAAGACGATACCATATGTTAAATACAATAGCACAGAAGAACGATACCCAAACTAGGGCTAGTTACAATTGATAATTTTATTAAGTTAATAATGAATTACAAAATAAAACATAAAATAAAATTAAAGCTATTGACATACAGTATAATGATTGGCTTGTACCGGTACAATGTTGAAGAAGATACACTGTTGTAAGAGGTTCGATGATGATAAAGGAATATACACAAACACATCAAACGCTAGTAAACAAATCTCTGTCTCGTGTAGCAAATCTCTATCGTAATCGTCATCCCCAAAAACTATTTTTCTCTTCCCTTTATAGTCTGTTTTATTGATATTTCTAGAAAGGCCTTACACATTGTTTTCCTTTCATGATTTACCTAGATTTTTCTACAGAACTCTAATAATACAGGGTATAGATTTTATTTAGTTGAAAACAAGGTCAAAGAGACTATTTAATTTAGCAACATCCTAAAATGCGATTTCAAGCTTGGGGTCAGCTCGAGTTCATTCACGGGGAAAGTTGATGTAAACACGTCGTCTGCATAGCCGTCCTAAAGCTCAATTCCATTGTATCTCGTGAGTCATCAGCATATTCTACACCTGGACAATTTTTTACTCTTATTACTGATAAATTTTTCTTGTAATTCTTAGTGAGACACCACCTGAAAAGATTATCCAGGTTTACTGGGTGGTAATAATGGAAGGCCTTTATATTTTACATTAATTTCTTCATCCCCTAAAACCGTGGTTCTCAACCTTCCTAATGCCAGGACCCTTTAATACATTTCCTCATGTTGTGGCGACCCAAAACCACAATTTTATCTTCGTTGCCACTTCATAATTGTAGGGTATATGTATTTTTCCGATGGCCTTAGGCGATCCCTGTGAAAGGGTCATTCGACCATTAAAATGGGTCGCGACCCGCAGGTTGAGAACCGCTGACGTCAGACATTACCAGTTCATATAAGTGCACTTTTATTTAAATAAGAAATGCATCTACCTTCTCCATATGTTGAATTTAGTCTTTTGAAAGGAAACATCGACATAAATTAGCTTTGTCTTTCAGTTCAATTTAAAAACAACAACAACAACAAAGTGGGTTCAAACTAGAAACAATTTATTTAAATAAAATACGACTTTTTATATATTTTATTTTTAGGTGAGTTTTGGGTGAAGGTTTAATACTAAAAAAAAAAATTGACGCGATTGAATGTGTCGTTTTACAAATAGGGTTGATAATCGCTACTCTTAAAAGATATCTAAAAAAAGAGGATCTTATCTAATGGCAATCATCAAAAATCGACGCTTTTTAGAACCATGCGAATAAACGGGGGGGGGGGGGGGGGGAACACTCAGCTGATTTAAAGTATGCACTTAACACTGTGAAATAAAAAGATATAAGAGATGAAGGTACGTATCACTACCTTAACTCGTTAACCTCCGTGTACACGCATTGACTGTACAATGTACCCGAGGAACTACACGTATCTTAAAAAAATAGACGTCACGTGTGCTTTTTGCATTGCGGCTCACAGGTGGAAATTAAAATTATTTTGAAATAAAAGCAAACATTTTTTTCGAATCATGTAAATTAAACTGTTAAGATTCGAGATGGGGGGTTGGGTTTTTGGGGGTGGGGGAAGGGGAACGATCGGTAGATGGATAGGGTGTCGATGAAGTCAATCAATGAATTGTACAAAAGTTTTTTTTATAAAAATAATTCTCTTTGTAAGTGATTGAATTGACAATTTGAATGAGTTGAGTGGACAGATGAGTGGAACACACATTGCGAAAATAAGGATTAAAGTGGGAGACGGCAGTTACTTCCATGCAGTGGCGTAGGAAGGGGGTACGGAAGCGTTTGTTTACCTAGGGTGGCAATAATTTTTTTCTTTATATTGAGGGGCGGCATTTTCACCCGTCAGATTTCGTATTTTTCGCAGAAAGTGGTTGGCTAAAAATCTTGTCTCTCCCCGGAGAGGCACGAAATCTAGCGCCACTTCTGCTCCTAATTAGAGATTTCAGAACGGAATATTTAAATGAAATAAATGTAGGAAATATAGAATGATGCATAGTGGGTGTTGGTTGGGGGGGGGGGCCTTGAGGAAGTTTTATTTTGTGATAGGTGAAGTGGATGGAATGTTAGACAGGACACTTTTTAAAGTTAATATGCATTGCTAGTATTTTATTTGCAAACTAAAACTATATCACTGAAAAAATCCCTTTCGTAATTTAATTTTTGATTGAATTTGAATCATCCTTGTGGTAGTATAGTGACATAATATTATTTTATTCTTTTTTAAATTAGCTATTTAACTAAAAATTGAAAAAAAAGAATAGGACTTGGAGTAAACCTTTGTAGGCGCTTAAGTGGGCCAAACATTTATGCAAACCACTGCTTTAAATTTCAAATGGCCACAAATAAATATTTTCTTCCATTCAGTGGTTGTTTTTTTTTAACTGGGACAAAAAAATGTAACGTCACAAAAGTAAACCCTTTTATTTTCATGTTAAAAAAAGTTCACTCATTTGAATCGGATGGGCGTGGCTGGTGTTAATCTCCAATTGTAGTGCGCGCCTGTAGAGTGCATCACATTTAAATCTTTATTTCCCATATTTGGTTAAGTCACCCTTTGTTGAAGTAGATCGACAGCGTGATAGGTGTTTACATCAAAGCAACGGCAAGCAGACCAAAGTTCTATATTAGGTATAGTGTCATAACCAAGTGTACTTTTGTGCTTATGCTTCGTGTTGTACTTTTAGCGTGAAATGTGTGTAAGATATAGGACGGGTATTGATTATTGGGAGTTAATGCTTAGAAGGCCATCCACTTCGATAGCCAGCTCAGCACTCTGATGCATATACAAGGAAAACCCGAAACCAGGGAGAAACCTAAAGATTATAGCTCAGGTCAAAACAGGAAAGAGAAAACGAAATCCTTCAGAAAGATCTCACCGACATGTTTAACAGACCACAGGACTCTCGGACCGTATGCTGACCATTTGGATGACCCTTTGATAACAGTAGCCCTAATTAATTATTATGAAGCGTTGTGAATTATTAAGCTGCTAGAATGTGTCTTTACTAACCACGGTATGGTCTATATATATTTTTCGTTTACATTTGTGTCAAGTAACATTCATTCATAAAGTAAAAACAAAACCAGCCAAGTGAACAGAAAAAGATCCCCCACAAAATGGTGCATCACATTCAGGTCCAAACCGGTAGGCAGTCGTCACATTTGATTTGGGAGTCACAATAATCCTTTTTCCCATTAAGATATGTGTATTGATACATACGTTTGTGGAACATGGCTCCTAATGTCCGGCTTTGCCCCAATCGCAGGGTCTGCTTACCGCATACCTGTATCACTTAACTAATAAATCAATACGAAACAGTCATGACAAAAAACTATTAAAAAAAAAACAATGAAAAAAACCTATAAAAAGAAATATAAAAAACTATTTTAAAAAACTATAAAAAACAACTATTAAAAAAAACTATAAAAAAACTTTTGAAAAAACTATTAAAAAATAACTATTAAAAAAACTATTAAAAAAACTATTAAAAAACTATTAAAAAACTATTTAAAAAACAACTATAAAAAAAAAAGCTCAAAGTAGTGGACGTGTGGCCAAAGCGTTAGCTTCTTTTAAAGTTGTAAATGTCAAAATAAATGAGAACTAATTTAAATATTGCTTGTTCAAATTTGGACACGGTCGACTGTAGGGAACTCAATATAATTATGTGTAGAATTTTACTTATATTGAAGTATTTGTGACAATGATAACAACCCTTTCCTTTCACTGGAACCAAATAATACGGTCCCTCCGAGTTACTTCATGTGGCAGACCTGGAGTTCCAATATCAAATAATATAAAACTACGATTTTTGTTTAGCTTCCACACTATTGGACCTTAGAGTATTTTTTTAAATATTTATTTTACATGTGCTGGCTAAACTAAAGTTAGCTGTTTTTTTCAAAATACTATTTAAAGGTTATGAAATGGCTACAGGAATCTAACCAATGCCAAATATATCATCGAAAAACCATTTATTTAAAGGAACATGCAACGTTTAATGACCTTGACAACATCCTGAGAAAACGAACTCCGATCAAACCATAACGTTCACGTGAAACCAATGCAAGGCGCATGGACACGAGACTCCTCCCTCTATTCAATGCGTCGGAGCCGAGACTTTGCTATTCAAAGGACGAGTATAGTATGAGTTGATAGGACACAAGCTGCATGACAGGTGAACCGATTTTTGGATTGAATTCGGATATGTTGCTCCGGCCATTATTCAACCAAAGGTTACCTTTCCCTAAGTATTTCTGTGTTTCTAACAGCCCGATGAAAATAAAGCTATCTAATCCCCCCTCCCCCCCGCCCAAATTAACTTTATAATACATACATAGATATATTCTGATAGCTAGATAGATAGATGGATATATGGGTAGATGGATGGATGGATGGATGGATGGATGGATGGATAGATATATTGATAGATAGATATATAGATAGATGATAGATAGATAAATAGATATATATTTAAATTAGATATATATATATAGATAGATAGATAGAAATATAATTTACTTCGAAGACCAAAGTATCATTAAAACAGTTTGGATTTAGAAACAATGTATACATTCTTTTGTTTTCCAATGAATTGATCGCAATAAAATCACTCCTACACATTTTAATGGGAGTATTTTTCCACCTCTTTTTTTAACATTATACCTTGAAGTAAGCAATCATAATTTGATCTCAGATAATAAGGTCATTGATAGAAAACGTGAGCTGGGACATAGGAATGAACGAGAAATTGTCCGAAATACCTCGAGGTAAGCAATAATATGTTGATGGCTCAGCTAACTAGCTTATGGACGTAAAGAGTGAGTTTGGGCAAAAGCGAGTGAAAGAGAAATTTGCTGATATCTCATCTAAATGTTGTACTGTTAACCAAAACGGCCTCCACGATATACCATGATGTCACAGAAGGCCTCTGTTGTTATTTTATGTTTAATGGCAGTTTAGGATTTGTCATTTCTAAGACCAGAAAATGTCACACGTTACCGTTATGTTACTATTTTAGACACTTGTTAAGGACATGCATGTGTTTTATGATTGCCTGTTGGGTCAGAGAGTATTTGGGTAGACGTTCCTGTGTTATGCTTGGTATTTTGTTGACGCATTTTTTTTGCGCAAAGGGAAATGACGCATTTTTATGCAGTGTGTTGTGGTTGAGCAATGGCAGCAATATCGGGAATGATGTTGACAAATTAGTTAGAGAATTGTACAGTTAATAAAAAAAATACTTGCGGTAAATTTGGCGAGATAGCTCCACGTCTTTTACTATGGCCGCCATCTTGGTTAACGCGATCTAATCACTAAACCTAACCTGAACCCTAAATTTATCCCTAACCTGGGTTTGACCCTATCGGAACCAGGGTCCTGCAATAAACACGCAAATGAATTCGCGGTGATATCTCTACAAATTAGCCAAACTTTCTTCTATGAGTTCAATGGTTCGTTTACTAGTTGTAACCCCTAGGCAAGGAAGCCAACGAACCTTTTAAGATCTGGTTCGTAACAAACAATGCTTTTTGTAAAACATAGCTTCTAACAATGTATTTCCGCATATATATATATATGCATAGCAGTAAAAAAAATTGTTGTAAAATATTTCGTAAAATAACATTGCAAACACGTTTTCGTCAGAGCTAAGGCTCACATCAACATAGAAGTACCCAACAGCCGTTGAGAGATTGGCTAAACGGAGCACCAGGATGTTTGACTAATATCTTAATGAGACTGGCCAGACTGTACGCCCGGATGTTCATATAACAGATTTCCGCCATTAAACTACAAACCATGTTGCAAAATGAAAACAGTATCCTGTTTGTTTAGCTTATATTACTTTCGCTAGATTTCCGTCGGCGGTCATTGCGTGCTTACTTCCCTTGTTCGTGTTCACATCCGGTTTTGGAAAAAAAAAAGAAAAGAAAAGTTGAAACTCGGTCATGTGCGTGCTCGCAAAGTTGTATGTCAACAAAAGTACTCTGCAGTCAATAATTGTTGATTTCGGGGGTTATTTGCTTTTATATGTAAACATGTTTTTTTGTTTTTTTTTTCTATTTTTAGATAAGCTTACTTGAGCATTTAAGCAATGTAATGTTGTATTTTTTTTCGTAACCTTATTTAAACAATGGCTACATTTGTACCAATATTTTAAATACTATTTTTCGTTACTTTAGAAACCATACGTAAAATAATAAGAACTAGTGTTTTCAAAATAAAGTATAAAAAGAAGAAAGAATTATAGTCTTTTCAATGTTATTATACTGCATAATATTTCAAAACACACACGAAAAGAACATGTGTCAAGAGTCTAGTCCAATTATAGGGTGTGCACTGTACCGAGTTACTAACGTTTCAAACGCACTTTGGCCTGTGACGTCTTTACGATGCTGGATTACAGCGTGATTGGTCGGAAGATAGTACAGTAAACTTATGATATTTTTCGATAATTAAATCTTGCAATGCGCATCGATTGATTGTTCCTTTAAAAAAATTACATTATTATCAAAATTTAATCACACGTAAATCACAATAAATAAAAAAAATTAATTAAAAAAAATTAATTGTATAGCCTGACTAAGATACACAGTTTTCATTAGGGTCAAACAAATTTAGCCATATCATTGTATGGACATAGCATAGACTTTAAACCGTTATTGCACGGGATTAGTGTAGTCTTCACAGCATCTATGCAACCACAGCAAATTCATTAGGATTGGAATTATTTTATTTATTTATTTAAATGGTAAAAACAAATAATTGAATAGTGAAATATTACTTTTGTCAGCCAAATGGTTAGCTTAGATAGATGTGATCAACTTTGGAATGTGTATATTATTTCCAAACCGTCATAGAATGGTGCCCGACAGTAGCCGTTTAGCTAGACAACCCCCTCCCCCCCCGGTCTTTGTATGTAAAGCCAGCCTGCCTACTACATTAAACTGAGTGTAATTGTTTTTTTTGTTTTTTTGTTTGTGCTTACAATCCGTAATTGTTATATCCAAATGTGTTTGAATGTTTTCCCCGTCGCCATATTAAGCCGTCTCAATTTGCATAGGACGGTTCTCCAACCGTCACATGCTGGGATCCGCTTGTTCATACCTTTGTGTCACTCTTTGGTAAACCACACATTTTTTTTACCTTATTTACCATGGCACAGCCGCTACGTATTGGGGCTTAACTTTTATGTTGAGATTGGCACACCGATTCATAGAGTGTCAAGCCTGCATATGTGTTTAATTTGCTTATTAAGGATACAGCCAATTGAAAGATACATGGACATCCTACATTTCTTTATATTATGTTTTGTAAACAATGTATTGATGTTTTGACAAATGGTAAATTGTGTATACTCTACAGCAGTGGTTCTCAACCTTCCTAAGGCTGCGACCATTTATTACAGTTCCTCATGTTGTGGCGGACCCCCCCCCCCCAGCCACAAAAATTCTTTTTGTTTCTACTTCGTAAGTATAAGTCTTCAGATGGTCTTAGGCGACCTCTGGGAAAGGGTCGTGCGACCCCCAAAGGGATCGCGACCCACAGGTTGAGAACCGCTGCTCTACAGCGTACAGTGTTGTTTTTAAAAGAATGAATCTACTCAATAGTACCATATTAAACAGATATTGTGACAAAATTTTTAACTTTAAAAAAAAATGGTATTTAACATTACTGAAATTAATCCCTTCATACTTTTAAAGATCGCAACAAACAAAAAATCATCCAGGTGCGGGCGCACACTTGATCAATCTACCCAAACAGCAGGGTGTCTACAGTACATATCCATTCGGTTGGATTCATTCCGAGAGTTCTATTGTAAATTTCCCCCCCCCCCCCCCCGTGCTATAAAAAGCCCCTCTTTTTCCCACCAGCTCCAGTCATTCAACAAGTCGTCCAAGGGTCGAGTCGCTGAATACGGTTACAGTGTTTACCTTCAGTATGACGCTAACATACTCTTTAGTCAGGGCACTGGTAAGTTCAATCTTTGCAGAACATTTATTTTTCAAAGTAGACAACTGTTTATAATTATAAACTTGGACGCTAAACCTTAAGTATTTCTTTTCATACATTGTCTCAAGTGTATGAGTCAAATTTAAGAATGTTGGTATATTTTGAATATATTTTTAATATTTTTAGGGTTTTATTATATGTTTATTTTAACAATTGTGTATATCTGTTGAAGTGGAAAAATGAGAGTAAAAAAATAAAAATAAAATTAAAACGTTGTCTTAATGTGAGGATTGTAAAGACATTTGAAGTGAAAACAAGCAATTACCCTTGAACGATTTTTAAATAATACCGTTACTGGCTTACTTACGTATGCATTTTAACCCACCTGGGTCATAAGCCGTCTACAAGAATTTTCCATTCTTCCTGGTCCTCTTCATTCCTTTGCAGTTGCCGCCATGTGTCATCCCCCCTAATGTGTGACTGCCTATAGTTCGCGTTACAACGTACAGGGACGCCATTTGGGTAGGGCAGGTGGAGGCATTTTGCCCCCCCCCCCTTTATCCTGAATTTGCAGTTTTTATTTAAATTGCAATTTACTGTTGCGCCTCCAGTAATTAACAACTTAACAACCAAGTTTTGGTTCCCTCCCCTCCATGAAAAGACCTGAAATGACGCCCGTGTCCACGTATGCTTAGGTCTTCCTCTGATTCTATCTTCCCCTGTGCATTCCGTGTAAGGGACTGTCTGGTGATTTTACCCGCGGAGTTTACGAAGAGTGTGCCCTATCCACCTCCACCTCCATCTTTTCCATATGATGTCTTCAGCAAGTTTGGAAGTTAGTTTGCAGAGTCCGCTCCTTTGACTCCAAAGTTTTCTTTAACAGCAACACATGCTAACCTGGCCTTTCCACTCCTAGCCCTGAAATCTTCTTCAGATCCAACATTTAATTCAATAGCAACGATTAATAATTTTGTGTCTGGTCACAATAAAGAAATATATTTTCAGAAATACCTGAAAACTACGTTAAAAACAAGTGATTTTTATTTGCATATCATATATCATATTTTACTTTTTATTTTTTTTTAAATGATATATAATATGCATTATATAAATGATATATAATGCATATTATATATCATTTTTAATTTTTTTTATTTAAATTTCTAATTAATTTTTTTTTATAATGTAACTCGTTTAATGACCATCACCCTCGTTTCCCGTTAAAAGGATTGCTTTGTCAGTAGAACAGAATATCACCTGGTGGTAAATGTAAGCTATTAGTAGCTGTTTAAATGACGTCTTATAAGGACACAACTTTACCAACAATTCATTGTAATCTAAAAAGTAATAGGTTAATATATTCGTTTATTTCTTGACACTACATTTGATATCCATCTCACAGGCGCTGGTTTGTCTGGCAAAGGTGAGTAGGCTGTGGCGTCCACCCTATTTATATGTTGAATTCGTTTTGATGACGAAGTATTTCATCGTCTATTACTTGACCTTTCAGCTCGTCTGTGTTTATAAATATGCTGAAAACAAGATTTATTATTTGGTTACATCCTTTTTAATAAATGGTTTGAAAAATTACTCTGTGCGATCGTTTGTATGTTTGTAAAAGACGTATTGTTTGAACTTACTTTAAATAAATGAACAATTTTTTTGACAATTATGCTAAGTATTTCGTGTTTTGAAACACGTTACGCATATTAAAAAAAAAGAAATAAGTGAATTATAACAAGCATTAAACTGTATTCTTAATTGTATAACCCGAGATGAACCAAATAAGTGCTCTAACACAAAATACTTTTTATGTTGGATGATTACATTCAATTAAACTCTTAAACTGCAGATTTATTTCACCAACTATTTCAGAAAAACAAAAGAAAATATTAGGCCCTAAATGTATTTTTTATATTAAAAAAAAAATAAATTATTTAGCGCAGTTATCTGGAATAGAATTTTCCCCCGTGAATTCTGTGTCATAATATTTACCTCATCTCCCCCCCCCCCCTTTTTTTGAAAAAGAGGTAAAACTGATTTTTGGAGGGTTAAGGATGGGGCTGAAACTGAAAGAATATGCTGTCATCGGCAACGAGTCCATGTGCCAAGTTTCAGCTCGATGGGTTGACGGGAAGTGGCTCAATAGGCCGCCCGAAGAACTTACCAGCCAGAAACACACGAGCAAAAGCGAAGATAATATAAACGATTTTAAGAGTTATTATTAGTGTTATTAGTTGTCCTACATAGCGCGGTACGCCAGCCTAGGGCTGAGCTCAACGCCCTGTACCTACAAATATTAGCCAAAGGAGACATAATCGTAACATTAAAATAACATACATTTATGTAATAAAGAACAGCTGTATAACAACAAAACAAAGACAAATGCATATTCATCCCACCCACCCCAGAACTGTTACACGTCAAGCCATGGACAGCAGCCAGCAGCATCGTTACATTTTAACGATCCATTATGCCAGCCATCGTTTAACTTACCGCTAGATTTTCTCTTAACTTGCCGGCACAGATATTTCATTGCAATTTTGTTTAAAGTAACTATTTAATTTGTAACAGTACTGTAGTGAAATCGTTAATAAAAGTCATGTGATTATTTTCCAGTCTTTGTGTGTAGTAGCACTCGGTAGAGATCCATGCGAGAACTTCGTCTGTCAGAACGGCGGGTCATGCACGGCCCCAGCCGATAATCCAAAAAAAAAGCATTGACCAATCAATTTCATAGGTCAACAGCTACTTAAAACAGCCAGACACAGTTATTGTATCGATCTGACTATGCATTGATCACAGTTAATGGTCGTTTCACGCAGTATAAAAGGAAAAAAAAAGTGTTGAGACTGTTTGATACAAAGTACAAGTGTTGACAAATACATCCAGATGTTTGCAACAACATCTGCCTCAGGTCAAGGTTGTTGCAAGGTCTGAAGTCGCCACTGAGCTGACAAACACGCTTTACGGTGTATGGTGTATGGGGTTGGGGTGTTCTTAAAATGGTGTGCATCATTGGTCGGGGTGTTCTTAAAATGGTGTGCATCATTGGTCGGGGTGTTCTTAAAATGGTGTGCATCATTGGTCGGGGTGTTCTTAAAATGGTGTGCATCATTGGTCGAGGTGTTCTTAAAATGGTGTGCATCATTGGTCGGGGTGTTCTTAAAATGGTGTGCATCATTGGTCGGGGTGTTCTTAAAATGGTGTGCATCATTGGTCGGGGTGTGCTTAAAATGGTGTGCATCATTGGTCGGGGTGTTCTTAAAATGGTGTGCATCATTGGTCGGGGTGTTCTTAAAATGGTGTGCATCATTGGTTTTTAAATGGGTGTGCTCAGAAAATAATCCTGTGATGCCGCGAACCAATGTAATTTTATTTTTTATTTTAAAAGTTGGGCTCCACCGCCAGGGGCTCCACCACCAGTTGCTCCCCCGCCAGGGGCTCCACCACCAGGGGCTCCACAGCCAGGGGCTCCACCGCCAGGGGCTCCACCGCCAGATGTCTTAAAATATACTATTGTGTATCGTAATGACATGAATTTCCACTTTAAGATCATCCTTGACAAAATGGAGATCCGTTTTAGTATCGCATTGCTCCACTCGTAGGTCTTCAATTTTTGCAATGTTTCTTTATGGTAATCAATGGCCGTTAAGTATTGCTCCATTATTTTGGACTTGTTTTAAATTTAATATCGTCAATTATTTGATTCCAGAAAAATCAGAAGATATTTCAGCTTTCCTTTAGATAATAACGTTAACGGAAAAATCAAAGAAATCAAATCTTGAGAAATATAGATTTTTATTTGTTCTATAAAAGAAAGAAAGAAAAAAATCGTTCTAAAAACCCGAGTCGAAAAGACAGGATCTCAAATGAAAGATACTATGTAGCACAAGTTGTTTCAATTTTTTACCATCTAAATGACAACCATTCAGTGAACAAGTATTTTACAGCCGACTCAAAGTATGAAAAAACATTCCAAAGAAGCAATAAACTTCTGTTTCATAAAGAGTCATGATATTTTTTTTTGGGGGGGGGGGGGGGGTGGTGTGGTGTGGGGGGGGGGGGAATAAAGATGAAAAAAGAGAACGATGATTAAATAGTATAGTAGACACCAACATGAGTATCGAAAGGGCAGATACAACAATCCCCCCAACAAGTTCTCTATTTTCATCCGTTTCACGGGTTGCAGCTATTGCTTTTAACGCAAGAAACCGAGCATAACATCATTAAACCCTTTCGTCTCCAGTCAACAGGGATCCATGCTACAACAATTTCGGATGTCTAAACGGTGGCCAGTGCACCGCCCCGGCCGACGCCCCTTACTGTGTGTGCCCCGATGGCTTCACTGGTGAAAAATGTGAATCTCAAATAGGTGGACAGTGTCCGGTAAGTTTTTTTTTTCTCCACCTATAAGAATAGTAAAAACTGTTACAGCTATAATATACCTTTCTAAGTTAATTAAAAAAACGTTTACAGCTGTAATATCCTTTTCTTTTACTGCTGTAATATATCGTCTTCGTTGATATAAACAATTACAGCTGTAATATATCGTTCTTCGTTGATATAAACAATTACAGCTGTAATATATCGTTCTTCGTTGATATAAACAATTACAGCTGTAATATATCGTTCTTCGTTGATATAAACAATTACAGCTGTAATATATCGTTCTTCGTTGATATAAACAATTACAGCTGTAATATATCGTTCTTCGTTGATATAAACAATTACAGCTGTAATATATCGTTCTTCGTTGATATAAACAATTACAGCTGTAATATATCGTTCTTCGTTGATATAAACAATTACAGCTGTAATATATCGTTCTTCGTTGATATAAACAATTACAGCTGTAATATATCGTTCTTCGTTGATATGAACAATTACAGCTGTAATATATCGTTCTTCGTTGATATAAACAATTACAGCTGTAATATATCGTTCTTCGTTGATATGAACAATTACAGCTGTAATATATCTTTCTTCGTTGATATGAACAATTACAGCTGTAATATATCGTTCTTCGTTGATATAAACAATTACAGATGTAATATATCGTTCTTCGTTGATATGAACAATTACAGATTAATATACCGTAGTTTATTGTACCTTTGGCTGAATCTACAAATGAAAATTGCAATCACCTACATTTATGTAATGTAATAGCCTCGTTGTTTGATGCTTTCTCTGAGAATGTCATTTCTTAACATTTAGACTGTAACATCATTTATTAAACAGCGTTTAAATTTTTAAAATCTAAAAAAAAATTTTAAAAAAAATATTCTTTTTGCTCTAAAATATTTTTATTGATTTTATAAGAGGGTTGTGAATTAATCAATCTGTAAAAAAAATAAAATCTTTAACGAATCAATATTTTGTGAAGTAATAGAAATATTCTTGGTTGGCTGCAGTGAGTAAGGGTTTTGTGAAATAATAGAACTGCGTTGTGTTAGCTGCAGTAAGGGTTTTGTGACCAGAAACAAAGTTAGTTGTGAAGTAGCAATAAGACTGCACGTTAGGCGATTCCTCTTGGTTTTTAACCCATACGGGGAGTTACGGGGGAGGTGGGGAGATTAAGGAACTTAAACGCTGGAAGGATTCGCACCACCTACGATCATGAGACATTTTTTACTTTGAACTTTACGCTAGAGGGTCATGACATTCTTGAACAATTAAATTCCAGAATGTCGAGACCGACGGTTTTGGAATCTGTGGAGGCAAGTTTTGTGACAACGACACTGAGTGCGGCCCGGGGCAGAAATGTTGCCGAAGTGATTGCGGGCAGAATCTTTGCACGAACGTGACGAGTGAGTAGCCCTAGCTTTTAAATATCGGTTTCTTATCTTAAATATTTTCACTCTATAGCAATGCGTCGACCCTTGAGTGGGTCATATAATGTTTGAGGTTGTCAGAGATTGTTTGAGTGAGTCATAGAAAGTTTGACTGTGTAAAAGATTGCATGAGTGTGTCAGAGATTGTTTGAGTGTGTCAGAGAATGATTGTGTGTGTCAGAGAATGCTTGAGTGTGTCAGAGTATGTTTGAGTGTGTCAAAAAATGTTTGAGTGTGTCAGAGAATGTTTGAGTGTGTCAGAAAATATTTGAGTGTGTCAGAGAATGTTTGAGTGAATCAGAAAATGTTTGAGTGTGTCAGAGAATGTGTGAATGTGTCAAAAAATGTTTAAGTGTGTCAGAGAATTTTGAAATGTGTCAGAGATTTTTTGAGTGTGTTAGAGAATGTTTGAGTGTGTCAGAGTATGTTTGAGTGTGTCAGAGTATGTTTGAGTGTGTCAGAGTATGTTTGAGTGTGTCAGAGTATGTTTGAGTGTATCAGAGTATGTTTGAGTGTGTCAGAGTATGTTTGAGTGTGTCAGAGTATGTTTGAGTGTGTCAGAGAATTTTGAAATGTGTCAGAGATTTTTTGAGTGTGTTAGAGAATGTTTGAGTGTGTCAGAGTATGTTTGAGTGTGTCAGAGTATGTTTGAGTGTGTCAGAGTATGTTTGAGTGTGTCAGAGTATGTTTGAGTGTGTCAGAGTATGTTTGAGTGTGTCAGAGTATGTTTGAGTGTGTCAGAGTATGTTTGAGTGTGTCAGAGTATGTTTGAGTGTGTCAGAGTATGTTTGAGTGTGTCAGAGTATGTTTGAGTGTGTCAGAGTATGTTTGAGTGTGTCAGAGTATGTTTGAGTGTGTCAGAGTATGTTTGAGTGTGTCAGAGTATGTTTGAGTGTGTCAGAGTATGTTTGAGTGTGTCAAAGCACTTTAGAAACATCACATACCACAAACTAAGAATGGCAGCTTGCCATTTACATCTGCTTGAAAAAAAAAGCTAGACCTATCTTTAACTACAGCGAATAAATAAAACAAAACTGTTTGTTTATATATATTAATTTTTTTCATGTGTAAAGTTTAATTAACAAACCGTCTTTGAGATGTCCACCGTTTGATTACAAACTTTGTTCGTCACGTTCGCCTTAAAAGCTATGTAAGAGTAGTACAGCTATAGACACCGTGAGTTGCTATGTAAGAGTAGTACAGCTATAGACACCGTGAGTTATTGTTCAAGTGCTGTCAATAAAGCATGCCACATTCTTCTTTCCTACGATAGCCACGACAGACGAACCAGTTTGTTCACCAGGATGTCCAGAAGGTCAGTAAATAAGGTTTGTATAATATATATATATATATATATATATATATATATATATATATATATATATATATATATATTTGTATATAAACCTAATGTGTTATGCTGCCTACCGTGTAGTGACACATTGTTCGTTCCAATTTGTTTTTAACACTTTGTCGCGAGCCTCAGCTCATTTGCATTTTACCCAATTATTTAGTAACACCAATGTAGTTATAATAAAGCAAATTTAAGACCCATTAATCCTCCTATGATTTCACAAGGTTGTAACATATGTTCCTTGGATATATTCTTTATGTAACTCGCTTTAAAGGAAGCGTGAAATTGTTTTTTTGTTTCATCCAGGCTACACGTGTGAATACAAACCTTTTCCATGTGCAAAGGGCAAGGTCTGCATTAAAATTGTCGTTCCAACGTGTGTACCGGTTAGTTGATTAATTTACTATATTTGACTTGTTAATTAATTTTTTTTTAAAACCAAAGATTGCTAAAGGATGACGTACTGTATATGAAAGGTGTGTCAACGCAGGTATCGTGTGTTTAACACTGGGATCGCGTGCTAGCACATGTGATCGTTTCTTAGCATGGGTACAGTGAGTTAACACATAGATCGTGTGTTAACACAATGATCCGGTTTATTACTGAGTCGTGTCCTTCGTGCGAGTGTGTCTCGGAAAACACAACTGTTAGGACGTTTAAAAAAAATCCAGCGAAACAAATCCACCAACTATATATACAAGTAAATACGATAGCTTCTTTAACACGGTGTAAATGAAATGTCTTGTCCCACAGTTGTATGTAAACAGTGATGCCGTCTTAACCGGAAAAAAATATTCGATCACATAATCTCTGATACATTTTCGTCATCAAAAATAGAACATAACTCTAGCGATTACGTCGTATAATTTCAGTTTTGTCATTTAATGTGTGTGGCTGTCTGTGTGTATTTGTGTGCGTGCGTGTGTGCATGATTATTTGCTTTCGGGAGATAACAAATAATTATGAGTAATCGGCTTAGAATTCCATGCAAGTTTCTATCATTTTCTATCCGTTAATCGTATGAAACATAAGGGATTGTCAAAGAGTCAGGGCTGTTTAATAGACTTTAAAACAAGTAAGATTGCCTTAGGGATTGTCAAAGAGTCAGGGCTGTTTAATAGACTTTAAAACAAGTAAGATTGCCTTAGGGATTGTCAAAGAGTCAGTGCTGTTTAATAGACGTTAAAACAAGTAAGATTGCCTTAGGGATTGTCAAAGAGTCAGGGCTGTTTAATAGACTTTAAAACAAGTAAGATTGCCTTAGGGATTGTCAAAGAGTCAGTGCTGTTTAATAGACTTTAAAACAAGTAAGATTGACTTAGGGATTGTCAAAGAGTCAGTGCTGTTTAATAGACGTTAAAACAAGTAAGATTGCCTTTTGAATATTCAACTCTTTATGATTAAGCAGGTTAACAGAGACAATGTGAGTAAACTATGTAATTTATTTACATCGTATCAAACAGCTTCAGTTATTGTAATAAATTATGCCATCTTTAAACACACCCAAATATGTGCTCCTCCAGCCCAAGGACAGCTGTGGTGGATGCCCTGACGGTCAAGTGTGCCAGCCCACCGGAGTAGTCTGCATTAGGGCACCGTGCCCACAAGCAAACAAGTGTGTCGCGGTAACCACACCAAGACCGCTGGTAGCTTGTAACCTGGCCTGCATGATAGGCTACGAGTGTAAGTTGCAGATCCCTACCTGTCCGTTCTGGAACAGAAAGAATTGCAGCACCCGCCCCGTCCCCAAATGTGTCCCGAAATGTCCCGAGACCAACGGTTCCCGCCGACGATGCCCTAGACGATGGAAACCCAGAAACACTTGCTCGGACGACAACGACTGCAGGAAGAACAGAAATCAGAGGTGCTGTCCCTCACAGTGCGAATGGGACGTGTGTACAAATGTTAAAAAATATTTTTTTTAAAAATCACATCATTTTTTGATACGTTCGATAAAATGCAAAATTGATGTTCAATATTTTCTGTAAAATCAATTGCTTTATGGTAATGACGGTAAGTTGGTCCTAAAAGAAACTTGTGGCGTAAGTAATGGATCTCTTAAAACTTTAAAGTGCCATACAAAGAACACGAAGATCTAAATAATCTTACGTTATTAAATAGTTATGACTCTTATCTGTACCTCTATATATATTCATTTGAAAATGTTCATCTAGAACTTCAACTGCCTAATAAGCCTTCAGTTCATAAGAAACTCATGCCATTTATAATTATTTTAAATTAATAACGAAGTTGGTCTACTGATAAATCAATGTGCTTTAAAAATGACAGTAAGAAATTGTTCAATACATTTTGAAAATTTTCCAAATTAAAATTGTATCATTTTATTTCTTTAATTTTTACAACTTATTGTGTAAATTTTGTAGCTTATTTAAAAACTTTTGAATTTGCATTCGATCTTATTTCATATTTCTTTTTAAAAATTTCAGATCACTCTTTGATATCTCTCTCTCTCTCTCTCTACTTTTTAGAAGAGGTTTGATAAGAGTTAATATTCGCTAAGCTCGAATGTAATCGCTAAATTTTTAACAATAAGTTTTAACGACAACATTAAATTTAATTTCGAGGTTTGCATTGTTAAAAAAGACCTACTCTAACAAGTTGTGGGACATTTATGGTTATCACACAATCAACATTTCCGAGTTATATTATGGACTTTTTGGAGTTTTAAATTCAGTCAAAACTATTTAACGAAACAAAAAACGCCCATTGCAAATTGAAAATGAGCACACACACGAAACATACATTTTAATATCAGTCTCATTCAGTGTGCAGTGGCCAACTGTGAGGTGGCCAACTGTGAGGTGGCCAACTGTGAGGTGGCCAACTGTAAGGTGGCCAACTGTGAGGGGCGAAAGGGACGCCTTCCCTCGGGCGACGTTTGGGGGCATCAGAAATATATCTTTTTAAATTAAATTTTTTAGTCGAATTGGTATTTTGAATAAAGAAATTGTTGCATTACTATTAGTATAATCATGATCATTAATTACCCACCCCCAACCTTTTTTTTGTTTGCTGTTTTTCTTGCTTTGTTGTATTTAAAGAAAAGAATAGATTTGTTATAAAAAAAACACTTTCTCAAGAAAACCCATCAAACATGATTAATTCATTATATTTTAAAAAAAAAAAATAATATTCTTATTCGGGTAACAAAAAGAAATCATGAATATTGACATTTTTCTATACTTAAAATGGTTTACGCCTTATTTAGTGGAGTAACTAGAGTAGGGCGCTTGGTGCGTCCTTGCTGTCGCCACGCCTAATTAACAAAAGCTATACAAAGTTTACAGAAAACAGAAAAACAAAAATAATGCATATGAAAGGAACAAAAATGTCCGCTCCAAAATAATTGACACCCTTGGAAGACCGTCCTCCCCCAAATCTTAAGCTCATGAGTTCCATCAAAAGTTTACGTATATGGATCACACTACAACTTCATCAAATTGGGATTATTCAATACAGTAACAATTGTTTTGTTCAAAAATCCATGTTTTACAATGAAATGTTATAATTAAAGGGTCCTTCCGTTTTAGACCGATTCTTAACACTACTAAACACTGATATTTACTCGCTTCTTTTGAAGCTATTACTTCAATTTTTTTTTTTTTAAAGTAAAATTACTTACGTTAACTTTCGGAAAATTTGTCTTTTTTGTTTTTGAATAATTTTTTTTTTAAATTTCTAATTTGGAATTATCTTCAGATTACCATGATAAAAAAGTATCAGATTTATCAAAATATGAAAAAAAAACACCTGTTATGTGTTCTTAATCGTTTTTGTTTGGGGGGGGGGGGGGGGGTTTCTATGTAAAGAACCAGCAATAGTTCACGGGAGATCACTGATTTTAATATTTTTAAAATGTCACAGCTGTACTCCAATGACGAAATATTTTAAATCATTTGTTAAAAAAGTTCACTTAAGATGGTTTCACAACAAATCATAGTTAAGTACAAGAACAAGAAGTCCCCAGAGCGTGGCGCAGTCAAGAACAGAAGGTCGTCAGAGAAAGACGCACCCAGAGAAGGTTAGCACCTGAGCAGGGTGTCACTGGAACAAGGTTTCACCTGAGCAGGATGTCACCAGAACAGGGTTTCACCTGAGCAGGGTGTCACCAGAACATGGTTTTTACATGAGCAGGGTGTCACCAGAGCAGGGTTTCACCTGAGCAGGGTGTCACCAGAACATGGTTTCGCCCTCTGAGATGCTCTGTCGGGAGGTTTCCTGATTTTTAAAAAATATATCTAATATCATTTTCTTCCCTAATATGTTGGGTTTATTCATGTGCAAGTTTCATGGTGAATAATTTATTGTCAACTGATAACTATTTTTAAGCCTATAAATGTTCGCCAAAAATATACTTATAAAGGATATTTCCATACAGGAAATTCCTTCAAAAAATATACTTTTAAAGGATATTTCCATACAGGAAATTCCTTTAAAAAATATACTTTTAAAGGATATTTCCAAACAGGAAATTCCTTCAAAAATATACTTATAAAGGATATTTCCATACAGGAAATTCCTTCAAAAAATATACTTTTAAAGGATATTTCCATACAGGAAATTCCTTTAAAAAATATACTTTTAAAGGATATTTCCAACAGGAAATTCCTTCAAAAAATATACTTTTAAAGGATATTTCCATACAGGAAATTCCTTCAAAAAATATACTTTTAAAGGATATTTCCACACAGGAAATTCCTTTAAAAAATATACTTTTAAAGGATATTTCCATACAGGAAATTCCTTCAAAAATGATATCCGTATCTCATGAAAATATCTTGAATTATGGTATACATGTATGTCATATGGGGGCTAAGTCCCATAATATGTGGCGTTAGTTTATAGCCTGGCTACCCTATCAGTATTTAATCGCTTCTTCTTATGATCGTACAAGTTTAAGGCAAGGGAGAACAAAAGCCCTCACAATTGCTGACACTTTCAAGTAGTTTTTTTATGGTTTTTTTACAACCCTTTTATCGCTTCGGGGCGGGCTCAGAACGTGTACGCACGTCCTAAACGCTGTAAGGACGCGAATAGAAAGACATGTTACATCAATATGTTGGGGTTTTTTTACGTTCCGTCCGTAATGTTACGGTTGGTTGATAATCCGTATGTGAGAAGGTGTAGACTGTTGTCGCATAATGTTTAACTTGACTACAACATTCATGATTAAAAGCAATGCCGTGTGATAAATATGTATGATTATTTTCTAGAGGGGAAAAGGGTGGAGGGTGGAGGGTGGGTGGCGTATCCTTTGAGCATTTAGGGGAGGTTTTCGCAAATGTAAACTTTTATCCAACTTTTTGAAGGCGTGGTACCGCTTGCAAATTATTGACTTCAATGGCAGACGCACTTATTCTTCCCATACAATAAATGTTGACTCGTGTCACTTAAAATTAGCCGGCGGCTATGAGCCGTGGCATTGAGTTGATTTCCTCTGCATTTGATCACTGCGATGATTAATTTAAATTATCGCAAACGGTTTTACGCTTTGTAGTTGTTCAAGAAACCAGCACCATTTGTATGGTGAAAGATCTCCAATAATAGGTTATGTAAAACTAATTCGTTTTTTTTATTAGTTTGTATAGCGCCCTGCCAGCTGTTAACAAGTGTCGTACATTTTAAATCTTATTTAGATTTCATAATTTTAAATCAAGTCTGAGCAGGAAAGATGACGCAAACGTAAAATGGAATGGTGGTGCATCAACCAATCAAACACATTTTGATAACATCTTAATTTTACATCCCTTTCGAGCTTTCTGTCATTTAAAAAAAAAAAAATTCTACACTTTTTTAAAATCCACATTCATCTAGATTCTAGATCAAGCCCCCCACAACACAAACGTGTAAGGCGGGCCTTAATACTTTATGAAAAACGTGTGCGGGCCCAAAGAGAATAGAACTGGGGAAAATCTATTAAGAAGATAGTAATAAAAAAGAATGTTTTTTTACTTCACGGGCCGCAAAGTGGGTGCTGGCGGGCCGCATGTTATGCAGGCTTGATCTAGATACGCCAATGTCAATGTTAAAATATATTCAGAATCTGCGATGGAAATCTCCTTTTTTTTTTGTTGCTACAACTGTATTGAAACGTCATTAAGCTTCTTTTATTTTGCTTCACTGTTAATGTCTTGTCCCTTGTCATTTCCATGCATTGCATTAACTCTCTTCTTCTATATATTAAGGGCCCACGATCAATTTATTGATCATTCTGGCTCCTATGAATGTAGATGGGATTTGCAATGTCTCTGTGCCTGGTGTTGATGAGGATATTTCACTGGTTACAAGAGTAACTGTTTGAGCGTATCATGCACTAGGGGTTGGGAAGGCCTGGGGCAATAGACGCACATGAGTCAAGTGGTATATCAAATCTGTGTCATCAATGGCTGCACTAAACAACAACGCAATCAACAACAAAAAAAGATCGGATTTCCTCCTTAAACCTTTACATTTATGTCACACATACGATGCATAATGAACCATCGGTGATTGAACATTTCAAATACGTTTAGCTATGTTCTTTTCAACATTCTTTAAGTATTCGTTGAATTATTTAAACATTTCGTATTCAAATTACGAAACATTTTTCTTTCTTATTAAAAATTCCATTGCAACTCAATTTTCCAACATTAGTATCTAAAACTTAATTTTAACATTTCTGCCCGAAAATGTTTTGGGTGGTATAATTATTGAAAGTTTTACAAATTATGATTTATTACAATTTAAACATCATTCGCAGAGACTTCACAAGACATTTTGAGGACCCTAAGCCTTAATAATTGTGCGTCCCCAGCAATCAGTTAATAATATATTATTTTTTTCCCACATGACAAGTTTGGGCCCCGTGCAGAGTGACATGACGGCTATCATCCTCTAAGCGTACAGTTATAGTTCACAAGTCTGGGTTGCAGAAAATACATGTACTGTTAACAATGCGAGATCTAACACAGTAAACGCATGCTCATGCGATGTTGTCCCTTCAAATATAATATGTCGGTTAAATTTCCGGGATACGGGAAGACTGTGTCCATAAAATCTAGCAGTGGCGAATGCATTTAGTTTACCTGGGCAAGTCGTCGAAAATAGCTGGGTCATAGAGTCAACTCAAACAAGAGACCGTTCAATTTTTTTTTTAAAGGGCCAAAGTTCTTCTGAACTGAGATATAGGGCAACCGCCCACACACCGTTTGGGTTTACTAACCTGGCCTAGGACTATTGACATGGAGGTCTGAACTCATGAGGTCTGTGGAACAGTAGTTATAAGGAGACAAAATCTTTTGGACTCGCCGATCCATGTATCAAATAACTGTAGATTATTTACTGTATAAAGTTAATGGTAAAGCTAGGTTTTCATATCATTGTTGAAATCATTGCATGCAGCGCCCTGTTCGCTATGGATACAACTATTGAAAACTAATGATACAACTTTAACAAATATTAACTGAACAACTGAAGCCAAAACACTGGCTTGTTTTTTTGTTTTTTTTTAAAATGTTCCTCATGAGGACAGGGCACGTGCCCGACTTTGCCCTAGGGATATTCTAAAGACTGTTTACGTGTATTCTTTTACCTTCTTTAAAGATCATCGCAAAAGCCTTCGATGTTTTTATCGATTGGGTTATATCTGAACAACAAATATTTTCCCAGATGTGAATCATATTTAACTTGCATTTTGTTGTGAACAGTTTTAACATGATGGGGGCTTTAATCGGGGTGAAGGACGTGGATACGTATATGGGGATTGCAATGTAGATTTAAGCCAAAGGTTACATGTAAAAAAGACACCTTTTGAAATGATGACTTTATTAGGCAGTAACATGGTATTGTATCAAAGGGTATTGTATCAGAGAGTATTGTATCAGAGGGTATTGTATCACAGGGTATTGTATCACAGGGTATTGTATCAGAGGGTATTGTATCAGAGGGTATTGTATCAGAGGGTATTGTATCACAGGGTATTGTATCACAGGGTATTGTATCAGAGGGTATTGTATCACATGATATTGTATCATAGGGTATTGTAATATTGTTATCTGGGTACATCCATAGTGCGTAGATTAGAAGGCGTGCGTTTAATTCTTCGTTTCAAATTCCAGATTTGACTATTCCAAAGTAAAAGTCAATGACCACATTTCCATCAAGAGTTAACGCTGCTGTGTAAACAAAACAAAAACATTTATAAAGTTACACAAAGTCCTAAAATGGTAAGATAAAGCTTTGATCACTAATTTCAATTTTGTCTGCTGTATGGAATTTACTTTTTAAGTCAATGTAAAAATAACACACTGTCTGAGATAAATACAGTTCCGGATTTAAACTCTACCAGATAATCTTGACGTTAATCCCATCCAACCAGTGCCGTGCACTAAAACCAGTTGATCTCTATCATTTTGTGCTTATACGCAACGGTACCTCAGAACTAAATTGCATATACATTTGATACCAAACAATGGCTGTCCAACAACACAGAAAAAAACGCAACATTAAAATAATGGTGTGACTGAACAAAAATATCACGTTATGTATTACCTGAACAAGGAGAACTCTGGGGTTTGGCTTTTACGAATTGGTTTGTTGCCGAGCTGCAAGAGACCGGCATCGCTTTCCCACTGGTCCAAAAAATTAGACTCGTCCTCAACCTAATTATTTTCCAATTTTAATTGTTTGAATTCTTTTAGATGAGGGTTTGAGGCTTCAAATAATAACAGCAATTCGGTTTGAACCAGAGGCGGAGGGAGCCGTCCGCCCCCAAGGCAAACTTGAGTTGTTTGTTGTTTTTTTTGCGTGTAAGGGAGTATGTCCAATATCTTGGAATGCCCCGGGGGGGGGGGGCTCTAAGTCGTTTTGAACGAATGTATAGTGCCGCTTTTGAGATCTGGGCTTACTATCTGGTCTTTGGAAAAAAAAACTGTTAAGTACATATATCAGGATTTCAGTTGCGCTTTCATTATAGATCACATGGTGTCCCCCCTTCCCCCTAAGGGGAATTTTTTTAAAATAAAATATATAGTTGCCTTTGAATTTTGTATCCATTATCTACCAAAATATCTTTATGTTCTCATATTCACTAAGCATATCCGTTCTCCATATCTACGATTAGGGATAGAGGAGGGTATGGGGTGGGGAGGGGGTTAATGTTGCATTTTTATGTATACACTTTATCGCGTCATTATTTGAATGTTTCCGCGTGGGTCATATCCGGTTTAAATTTAACCAATCAAATCAAAACAATACTTGCATCCGGCTATGAAAAAAATTTGAGTTTAAACAGCATTAATGTAAAATGTTTGACATGATTGATACATTGGCACCTCTATCGGACAACAGGTAAACGATCCAGCTGTGAGATATCTCTACTGATACGAGCCCCCCGAATGAGGTCATCTAAGTTGACACTGTAGTGCAGCGGTTCTCAACCTGGGGGTCGCACGACCCTCTCCCAGGGGTCGCCTAAGACCACCTGAAAACACATATGCTCTATAGTTATGAAGTATAACCGAACTTAATTGAATGGCTGGGGGTCGCCACAACACGATGAACTGTATTAAAGGGTCGCGGCCGTAATGAAGGTTGAGAACCGCTGCTGTAGTGCAATATGTTTTTAAAGTTTGTATTTTATGTTTAAAGAACACGGACAGGCCTGTACGTTTTCATCGACCAATTATTTTTGCTTTTTACTTATTTATTTTTTTCTAACTAAAATCGCTCACAGAAAAGAGAAGTAGAACAAAGGGGGATCTTACACATAAAATAAATATCGAATCTATTTAAACACGTGCGGTTACAAAATGAAGACCAAGATAAATAACTAACATTTACACACTGAAGTAAACACGGCATTTTGGTTGTCAAAACTGTTGACAAAGGCTAGATGCACGTGAACGAGATTTGTGTCAGACGTCTATATTTCCCACACGCACACAAACAATTTAGTCTACATTCCAAAACAACGACCGCGTCCTATATGGACACTTATTAAATCCTTGAAGAATTCTCTTACGCTAATAATACACCACCTTCTTCAACAAAAAAAAAATAATAAAAAATAAAAAAATGAAAATAAAAAATTCGCAATTATGATATCATAACGTCAATGTGTTAAGTCTTATATTTAACGATTGCGCCCTTACGAAGAACTTGAGGACCCCCTCCCATGCGACAGACTTACACATACAAGGTATGTCTCAAGAGACATGTGTTGTCGACGGCTATATTTTTGAATGTCTCATTTTAATATCATTATTTCTTTTAAAATAATAAATTACATAACAAAGATTTATAACATTCTATCGTCTCTAATAGTCTATAACAATATCGTAAAATTGGACCAAACTTCAATCTCTGAAATCCAATGGTAATAATTGATTTCTCCTAAATCATATTACTTTTTTGTTTTAAATATTTGCAGTCTTTTATTTTTTCTTTTTCTTTTAATTTTTTTTATTTTTAATTTTGGTCAGTGTTCAAAGATTCAAGCAATTTGTTTGAACAATTTCCTTTTCCTTCAGTTGAACCATTCTGGAATTAATATAAATATAAGGCCACAGAGATGGGACAAAAGGTGGGTAAGTGATGGGAGACGAGGTGGGACAAGAGATGGGACAAGAGATGAGCAAATGATGGGACACGAGGTGGGTCACGAGGTGGGGGCAAGAGATGGGGCAGGAGGTGGGACACGAGGTGGGGCAAGCGCTGGGACAAGAGCAGTGTGTGGTGAACAAAATCCAATTGTGCTTTTTAACATGCGCACACAACTGAACGAACAATTTTTTTTATAGATGACAAGGAACGCCGGAAAAAAACCGCCGTTTTTTTTTATTATATTCATAGCTTATATGGAAAAACATAATTATCAATATTAAAAAAATCAAAACTCTTTAAATGAATATCGTTCACAATAAAACGATATCTTAGCCTCTAGTTCATCAACATTTGGTAGCGGCGGTAATATCATTACTGGACTAACTGCGTCATCTGACACTTCCGTCAACGTCAATATCCGGAAACCTGTTTACCAAACCAAAATACAATCAAAGAAATCTAGGTCATGTGCTTCACCTTACTTCTTGATTATGAAACTCAATCTTTGAAAGGTTCTCAATCCATTATTTTTATTTATCTATTTATTATTATTTTTTTAACTTATAAAAACAGCCACATATGTGAAATAGATGGGGTTCTAGAGTCCATTGAGAATTGACCGTTGTGTCAAAGTGTTTATGGGAAATAGTGTTGTTTTCTAAATGGCATAATAATACTTTAATTGTATACGATAATCATAAATGGGTTGACTTACAAGGTAAAAGGGGGGGGGGATGTTTTCATAGAGATTAGCTATATACAAATTTAAAAAAAAATGATTAATGATTAAAATATGAATCAATACATGTTGTACTTTTAGGATGAATCGTTGAGATTAACATTAAGCTTTAACAACACCAGCGAAACGAAAATGTGTTTTCAACAAATTTAGATTGATTTCATCGTGAGTGTTTACAATCGAAAAAAAAAAAGGATATATTTGTGTTTTACCAATGAGGTTTGTAATCTTGTTTTGTTGTTTGCAAGGTTAAAAAAATTAATACGTGGGATTTAATTTACCACCTTTACATATCTTATTTCAATTTTAGTTTTTTAAAGAGATATTTAAACCATAGATTATCTGTTGTCAGGGATGTCTTTTGGGTAGGGCAGTGTGGGGCACCCCCCCCCTTTTTTTTTTTTTGAATTTGCAGGTTCTATTTAAATTGCTATGTCAAGCTGACCATGTTTTAATTTTGCTCCACCACCCCTTCCTTACCTGAAAAAACTGAAATGACGCCCCTGTATGTTGTAGAGCTAAATCAAACTTCTTCAGTCGAGCAAATTTTTATATATTTTTTTATTTTGACGAATGAATTAAAAAAATATAAAATATTCTATTAGTCTTTTATAAAATTAGATCTGACTTCTTAAATATATAAAATTAGAAGTTTTACAGTAATAATCTACCGGCACATCCTTGACTGGCTGGCTTACTAGGATTTGTTCGAGGCATTAAATTTAAACCTACTTCAAGAAAAAAATACAACAGATGAGGACAGGTGGGCTATAAAAGGCCCTAACACTCACAGGTAGCCCGTGACAGTACACTGACGAGGATAGTACTTGTGTAACATTACAATAGTGTATAGCAATGACGAGGCGCCTTCTGCTCATTGGAGCTGTGGTAAGTACAGGACTATCGTCCTTCGCTTTTCTTTTTTTGCTATGCGTTGGCTCATCTCTTAATAACATATAACAAATAACATTTCGAAGTTATGACAGTACGAGGTTTTCGTAAACAGTTCTGCTAATTATGTCCACTGAATTAGTTAAGACATTTGAAAATAACTACAATGTTACGCTTTTCTTTTGTTGTTTTTTTTAAAGTCTTTTAAAAGAACTTTTTTTTCGATAACTACAATTTGTAGAAAGTTAGTCTGGTCTGGTTGGTTTAAAAGGCGCTTCTGTTTAATATAAATTTTTTTTTTTTTTTTTTTTTTTTTTGCGCCATGAACTCAGTATTTTCGAATAGGCATGCTCGGCATTGTTACATTGAATCAAACATGTAAGATGTTTTAACATTTTAAATAATTTTTTTTTTTACAGATTCTGACATTCGGCTACCAATCTCATGTACGTTATACATCAAATTTAAGTTGTTTAGCACTTAAAAAAGTCGATATTTTTTTCAGTTTTTTATTTGTTTCAACTTATTACATAAAATAATTAAAATAAAATAAATGTACGGCAATTTAAAAAAATTAAGAAAATAAAGTTTTATCATTGTTGACATTGCCTTAAAACAAACTAATTAAAATATACTAATAGTTATGTTCATATTTATGCTCATATTTATGCTCATATTTTTTTACTCATTTTATTCTCATACTCATGTTCATATTTATGCTCAAATTATGCACATATGTATGCACATATTTAGGAATATAATTATAATCATAATTATAATCATAATTATACTCTTATTTCTTCAGGCGCAAAGACGTGAGTGAATAATTTTTAAACAAAAGTATATATATATATAATCCAGTTACTAACTTTCTAACCTAATTAAACAATGAATGTTAATCCGACTCCAAAGTTGACCTACGTCACGCACAAGACTGTTATGTAACAACCATCAACAAATGTCATGACTATAACCAATTCCAAGTTAGAAAACCATAACTTGATAACAGGATTTGTTATAATCTACGGTTTTTTGATGTTGTTGTGTTTCCACGTATGCATTGAGCGGCGTATGACGTTATTAATTTTCAAATTAATGATCTGTTGTTTGTGAAATAGTATTTCCTTTCGCGGTGGCGATGAACAGCCTGTTTGGCTAGGACCGCTTTTCGTGATCAATGTAGTTTAGATTTCTAGCTTCACTCATTAGTGAATATAGATTTTATTTCAACAAGTGGATGATTGATCCAACGCCAGCAACGCCTGTCATTAAAACTACTCGATGTAACCTGTCAAAAAAGTTTAGCGGCAGCGATGCGTGGACATGGCATGACATGGCATGACATGTATACTAAACTTAATTGACACAACGAGCATTCAATTTAAATCCCTTTATTAGAATACCGATTTGAGCTAACTTTCTGGGAATGTTGACTTTTGTGAGCCTATCTAACACATCGTTACAGCAACACATTACATGCCTAGCGAATTATTAACTGTTAAAAGTCTTTCCCAAGTACTTAAACCCTTTATAAACAATCCCGATTGGTGCTAACTTCTGGGAATGTTGACTTTTATGGGCCCATCTAACACATGCTTACAGCCGCTCATGCTTACCTAGCTAATTACTTGTCATATGTCTTTCCAACCCACTTACTTAATTTTGTATAGATACATTTTACTGAAAGGTTAAATGTACTAATAGTATTATTTGTTATGTAATTATTTGCTTAACTTTTTTTCAATTTATTTTCTATAAACAAAACAAACGTAGATAATTTGGATTTTGGTCTCGACCTGTAACAGTTGGTCGTAACCCTTGTGCTAACTAACAATGATGGATAATTTGTCTTTAATTCTTGACCTGTAACAGTAGGTCTCAACCCCTGTGCACGGGTTCGCTGCTTAAACAGCGGCACATGTCGTGCCTCACGTTATACAGCAGAGTGCTTGTGCACCGAAGCTTTCACAGGAGACAGGTGTCAATTTATAGCGGGGCCTCGTAAGTTACTCAGTTAAAACTTGTAATAGTAAACTTATTGTCACCATTTGGTCCATATATATATATAAATATATATATAAGCACTTGTTATAGTTTACTGAAGAATAACATGTGATTAATGAATTCCAACACTGCAACTATCTGGGTTGAGTCTAATATTAAAATTTTAACTTAAAAATCCCATTTTTTAAAAATATTTGTTGTTGTAAACTTACAAAACAAAAAATTCAATGATTGATTATTTTTTGCAACATATTTACGAACGTATTTCTTTTGCATACTTTTAAACTATAATTGAGTTTATAGCAGTGTTAATTTTTTTTTACATAAAATATTAATATTGTTATTTATTATTTAGAGTGCTTTGATTCCTTTCTTCACTAATAAGCCTAAATACCACTCCCCCCCCCCCCCGGGGCCGCTTTCCTTCATTGCTTTGCACTGTTGTCAAAACGTGTTTAACAGCTATCGGTAACATTCCTCCCCTCCTCGCTTTACGCTTCAATTTTTTTTTTTAATGTTTGCTTAAGTTTTTTATGAAAGCTATTGCGAATTAATTTTAAAATTAAAAATCACATTTCTTCTTGCGATGTGATGCATTCACTTATTATCACATCAGTCGAAAAGTCCTCCCATTCTAGATTCAGAGAAAAATTAAAATTCAATTACTGATTTGGTGTTTCAGCTAAAAGTCTCACTATATCAAATCTTGTTTTTTTTTTATTTTCTTTCACCACTCTTAATTTAATAATGTAACAACATGGCGACGCCATTTTGCACATTAATTATTGTAACATTTCTGCTTTATATGGCCGGCCTGGTAACTGACATAGATTATCCTTATCGTCCTGTCCCCAGCTAGTAGAAATCCGTGCCGTAACTTTGTATGCCAGAATGGAGGATCGTGCACTGCCCCCGCTGATGCCCCATCGTGCATCTGTGCCCCAGGCTTTTTCGGCACGAACTGCGAATGTGAGTTTTATGGACACGTTTCAATGCGTGTTATCACGATATTGAGCTCAAAAATATTTTTTGTTCAACTGAAGTTATCTAAACCCTTGCTGAAATAAGTAAAACTAAGCATAAAACAATACATAGCTTACAATGTACACAATTTTAAAGAAGTAGCATCGTCTCGGACCAATTTGATTTGTGACTTAATTTAATGTTAAGCAAGCACTTAGACTTCGCATAATTTTTTGTAAAAATCAATTTTGTCTAATGCCCAGGAAGAGAGGAGATGGGACAAGTTTTACCCAACTGCTATTTCTCAGTGATTATGTATTTCAAGAAACCAAAATATGTAATCAGGGTTTAACCTAACTGAAGAAAAATGTAATCGGGTTATCCTATTTCAACACATGTCATCAGGGTTTAACCTATTTCAACACATGCCATCAGGGTTTGACCTACTTCAACGCATGTCATCAGGGTCCACCATTCGTCGAAAAACGAAAAAGAAAATGATATTAACAATTTCATGCTAAAAAATTATTCTTGACAGCTTCGCAGCTGAACTTTTGAACGTTTGCACTTTATGTTCTTGGGACACAGTTCGTCAAGTTTTAATGCACCATTTAATTTAAAACTCCGCC
Source organism: Omphiscola glabra (assembly GCA_964017045.1). Classification (NCBI taxonomy): domain Eukaryota; kingdom Metazoa; phylum Mollusca; class Gastropoda; family Lymnaeidae; genus Omphiscola; species Omphiscola glabra. Next base: position 11,024,740 of record OZ024799.1, read on the forward strand.
GCTGACCTGTAAGATGCCAACCATAACACAAAACGCGCGTTTATCTTTGTTCAACCAGTTAGCAGAGATCCTTGCTTCAACTTTAAATGTCAGAACGGTGGCAGGTGCACCGCCCCTTTAGACGCCCCTTACTGCGAGTGTCCGAGCGGTTTCACTGGGAGCAAATGTGAGACGAGAATCACCGGTGGAGGCTCCGGGCAGTGTCCAGTAAGTTGGAAGACTTTTTTTTTTTAATCTCTCAAAATATCATATTCTTTTATGGGGTTGTTTTGCGTAACAATTTTTTTTTCTTCCTAACGTAAATTACAACTTGCTTGGCTTTTAACGGTATTATTAAAAAAATGTATAAATTAAGTACTGTACGCGTGACAATACTTCCTATTGCTCTCATAATACACTGTAAAGCTCACTATATGAAATATGAGTTCAAAATCATTGTCCTTTAAATAATCTTCAATCCCACGCACAATAATCGCTTGGTACCACCTGGACAATGCCGTTGTGAACTCGACATCTATCGAAAGCTTCAAGGCTGCCCTGGCATCTGCTAGGCGCCGTTAGGATGGCAGCATCGCTCCCCCAACCGTTGCACACATGCCAGTACATGGATGCAGCAACGTACCCTACCAGAACCAGAACCATACTACTTTGAATGTATGCCAGTTTAAATAGGACGGTCGTATAATCTTTCATTATCGCAATGCTCATCGTGATTCGCCTTAATGGATACACTGTATTTTTTGTTTTTGTTTTTTTTAAATAGAAAATCCACGAGGACTCTGTTGGACCGTGTCGTGGCGGCGGTGTCTTCTGCGTCAGCGACTCTTCTTGTCCTCAAGGACTGAAATGCTGCCCTAGTGCTTGTGGGAGAAAAACCTGTATAGCAGTGAACGGTGGTGAGCCTTGTAAACATTGATCTTGTGAAGGCTTGCTCCAGGATTTGGAGCAAGTTTTTTTGTGTTTTTTTAGAGGGGAGGGGGAGGGGGGGTAATCGAGTTCAGCTCCACCCTAACTAAGCTACAGAAACATCATTCTGCTCCAGCTCCGCTCCGAGCTCCGACAAAATTTTAAAAAAAAAGAGAGAAGTATTGTTTGAGAAGGGGGTGTGGGGGGTGCTAAGTATATCAAAGATTGTGTTTAGTATGTCATTCGTCCATTGTGTTAGCAAGGAAATAGAAATGCAAGTGTCGGCAACATTGCTGCAGAAGAGTGTGGGAACACAGCTGGTAGAAGAGCTTTTTGAAAATAGCTGTAAAAGAGTGGGACGACATGGCTTATAGAATTTCAAGCGCAGAACAATAAGAAATATAGCCGGCTCCGGGCAAAGAGATCCCGCTCCAAAGCTACCAGGCCCAGATCCGAGATCCACTTCAAATCCCTGGTTCGTTGGATTTCAACCTGGCGACAAGTCATTTTTATGCTGAGTGCTGGGTGGCCGAGTGGTCTGAACTGAGCAAATCTCAAGTTGATGGTCAGGAGTTCAATGCCCGCCAAAGCCCAGTCAAGCAAAAATACCACCATGGGACGTTAACCTTGGACGTCAACTCATCTAAGAGACGGCAACTCTGAATTCAAACCCGGAGATGGAGTTCACATGCGCCTAACTGGCAGCAGTGAGACTTCTCGAACATCGCACGTCGGAGCGCCGAGAGCATGGAATGAGCGCTATATAAGTACTCCAATCAATCAATCAATTTATAGACACGCCCATTATAGTCGCCACGCCAAGTAACCATATCAGGAGTATTGCATAAAACTGTGTTTAATAATGTATACTTAAATGTTAAGTTAATGTATTCTTACTGTATACCAAATGCATACTAATTTTTTATTGAGAATGTTTAATAAATGTATACTAAACGTAAACTAAATGTTAAACTAAATATGTTCTAAATGTATACTAAATGTATACTAAACTTTAATTTTTAAACCGACTCTTTTTGTCTCCAGTCATCATAGACCCATGCCGTAACTTTGTTTGCCAAAATGGAGGTTCGTGCACTGCCCCAGCTGATGCCCCATCGTGCATCTGTGCCCCAGGCTTTTTCGGCACGAACTGTGAATGTAAGATTTATGTATCTATATCAATGAGCGCAGTTACAATATTCGGCTCATAAATCGTTTTGTTTAACCAAAGTTTTCTTAACACTTGCTTAAGTAATCATAAACACTGTAAGTAATTTTTTTGTTTACAACGAATAAACTTTTGCTTAAGTGGTATTATCAGTGGGAAAAATTGGTTAGTCACTCGATGCAATGTTGTGAAATCAAAAGTTAGCTAATACCCGATATGGAGAAAGTTTGACCGCGCAGGATGGTCATATTTTCTTTTCAACCTTTGTACTTTAATTTATGTCCCAGGGACACAGTTCCCAAAGTTCGTATCCACTATTCATTTTATGACTTCAGCTGTTAACGCACCTATCCGTAGCCAACCACTTCTCCGTAGCCAACCATAACACACATGCCAGCGTTTTCTTTTTTTTTTCTCATACAGTTAACAGAAATCCATGCTTCAACTTTAAATGTCAAAACGGTGGTAGGTGCACCGCCCCAGCAGACCGCCCTTACTGTGAGTGTCCGAGAGGTTTCACTGGGAGAAAATGTGAGACGAGAACCACTGGTGGAGGCCCCGGGCAGTGCCCGGTAAGTTGTTGGAAAAGTCGTCGCTTTGTCTTTAGATATCATCATTTTATAGGTATTACGGGCGTACTTTGTTCATTACACCTTGTTCTTTACACTTTTGTCCTTTGTTCATTACACCATGTTCCTTACACATTTGTCCTTTGTTCATTTACACCTTGATCATTACACATTTGTCCTGTGTTCATTACACCTTGATCCGTGTTTTAACGTTACTTATACATTTTTATAAGGTGCGTTACTTGATGGCAAAATTTATCAAGTAACTTTAGTAGACAGGACGTTCACACATTGCCGCCGCCATCGTTTGGCTGATTCCTTCTAGGCCTAACTACGAACACTGCGTGCCATTTAAGATGTACGCTAAAAACGATATTTTCGTTGAGCTTTTATTCGTTCGAATTTAACTTTATGTTAAATCCACGAAGGAACACGTAGAATCATTGGCTCTGATAGGGCCAATCATATTTCACCTTCATATTTAAACTGTTCATAATTTTTTTTTTCCTTAAAATAGATAATCTATGAGGACTCGGTTGGTGTTTGTGGTGGCCACATGTGCTCCAGGGACTCTGATTGCGCTGAACTTAATGGAACCAAGTGTTGCGCAAGCGCATGTGGAGGGAAACTATGTACTCCGGTCCCTGCTGGTTAGCTTTATTGACTTTGATCCTGTGATGGTCAGCTGCTCTAGTCATCATTTTATAATGTGGAGGATTTCTTTTTCCCTTTCAGTTTAAAAAAAATATATATTTAAGTTCTTTGGTGTAACCTATGTTTTTAAATATTAAAAGAAAATATTTTGGGTTGTCTTGGTATATTCGTAAGTGTTTGAACTTTACTATGTTTTTTCCCAACACATACATTTATTTTATTTACATTCATATATTTTTTTCCGTATTATTTATCTTTTTAAAATATTTAACGAACTCATTTTAAAATGTCTTCATTCAATAAATGAACTTTGCGTTTTCAACTTTAAATTCTTTGTCCTGAAGTTAAACTTTTATTAAAATCAAAACTTGGAAACGATGAGAAAGGAAGACCAATTTCATTTTACAATCTCATCAATAGTATTGGAAGCTTTCTAAAAAAAAAGACTTCAAGTAAAAGTTTAAGTAATACTTTTTGTTAATAGCTAAGGTAGGGGAAAAAATTATATATAAGGATTTCATGATGTGTAGATATCTCTGTGTTAAGATAATAAAACTTACTGTACATTTCTACTGGCGTAGTTATATATTCTATAATTTTAACTGTCCAAATAAGAAGCCAGACATATCTCTAATGTAAAAACAAAAGTTATAATAAATCCTTTGACTCTCAACTGATTTCGTTTTCAACTTGTTCTTTGTTACTCGTGGCGAATGGTCATTTAAATTCCTTTTTTTTTATTTCAACATATCTTGTTACCTTTTATATAATTATATGTATTTTTAAAAAAGTTACTAGCTTCTTTTAACATAACTTCACTGTAATAGAACTTGACAAAAATAGCTCACCAGGAAAGGCTCTATGGTTCCAGGTAAGAGGTGATTTTGTAAATATAGCATTTTATTTATTTTTTTGTTTCAGTTATCAATGAAAGTAAATTCATTTCTATACGGAATTTGCAAATTACAATTTTATAACACGCATCCTAAAAATGTAATTAATTCAGTTCCTAACAATAAATCACACAACAATCCATCACTAGCAGTTGTAAATATGATTTTTTTTAAAGATATACTATATATACTAGAGGAGGGAGAAGAAGAGGAAGACAAAGAAAAAGATGGGAAGATAATATCAAAGAATGGACTGGATTACAACTAGGCGATGCTATGCGTAGGGCAGAAGACCGAGAGGAATGGAGAAGAATAGTGTACATGTCATCTGTGGCGCCCCAACGGTCGAAGGACTACGGGACCTGATGGTGATGATGATGATGATGATACTATACATAAATTAACGCAAAACAAATTCATGTCTCATGCACAATTTATAACCGGAAAACAAGATCAGGTCTTTAAAATCGATTCTTATGTATGGAAGAGAATCGAAAGTGTCTATATCTTGTTTGATAGTGTTCCATTGTAGGAACTAAACAGAATTACGATTTGACATAGATTGCCAAAAGTGGTACAAAAATAAAAGTGTGTTAATATATATATATTACTTTATGAGTCCTAACCAGTTGATAATGCCTACATATATATACATATCGCTGTGTCAAGTAATAATGTTTCTAAAGATTTGTTTAATTACCCATCTATTTAACACCTTTATAAATCTTCATGGAATAGACCTATGGGTAACTGGTTCTCACACTATCTGGTAGTTTGTGTTTTCTTTTCTAATGGTGATTTTCTGTTTGCTCCCCTTACATTTTGTGACTAATAATGTCTATACAAAAATAGTGGATAAGATTTTTAATTTTGTTTTAAAGCATCAGTAATGTTTTTGTTTTCATTTTTTTTAGTAACAAGTTTCTAACATGTAATTTTTTTTTTTTTTTTTTCAGTTGAACCTGAAGACCTGATTACATTGTGTTCATTAATCGACTGCACGCCCGACAGAATTTGTAGGGCCACCTTGCCCTGTGACACGTGTGAGCCAGTGGCTACGTGTGTTCCACTTTCTGTAGTAGTGGAAGGTGACATTTTTTTAATTCAACGCTAACAATGCCAAACATTTTGCAGGACTCCACACAACAAACTGATAATCCCACATTGGCTAGGATCACTAGAAACTTCTAAAAAAAAAACTTTACTCCGAAGAGAAAAAAAATACACTCAGCTCATTGGATCTAAATCTAGGGTTATATAAATTTTGTTGTACTTAATATTTCTTCTGTTATTCTCTTAATTTATGATTCAGTCTTTTAATATTTCGGTTAGCTTTATTCTTTGCTTTCAACGTGGAAATAAACATTACTTAACACAAATAGATATTTCTAATAAAAAGATATCTACTATTTCTCCACACAAAAAAAAAAAAAAAGATTCATGATGTAGAAGAAGTGTGAAACCGTAATGAATAAAGGAATAGAAATGTTAGCCAGAGGCAATTTTAGGCAGACCGAAAATAAACCCTGAGAAACGCTGTAAAACAATTCTATTTTAATTAATCTGACGATAGAGTCAAGAAGTAACCCCTTTGAATTCATCGAAACGTAAATTTACATAGCGCCATTTAAGCAGCCTGTCTCACGTCAAATTGTCTAGACCAGTACTGTGCGTAGAGGTAAAAATAGCTCAATCGACAACCAGTCATTTATGTCGAACACTTGGCGAGTATACTTGGCTTGCTGTATATTTTAAACGTACTTAAAAAAAAAATGGGACATGCTATAGCAGTTAGGGCAATTTTGAAACGATATAAAAAATTTTACTTGCAAAGCCACACTTTAAGCTGATTGCTCCTTGCTATGATTTATGATGAAACAAAATGGACGATATGCTTCAGACTCGTGTTATCACAGTTAAGCTCAATAAAATGAAACTGTTTCAATTTATTATTTTCAAAAAATGAATTCGTTTCTGTCTCAGAGCTATAGACATGATTAAATTCTATAAATATAACTTTTTTTAAACCTACATTCCCATAATAGCACAGATGCATCAATGAATAGTGTGTCTTTCTTGAATCAGGAATTGACCTGGAATGCCAGAGACAGAACTACCTACAGGTGCTTCTAGTGCAGAGCGCAACTCTCCCCGACAGCTACAGCCAGCTGAAATGCAGGGGTCCACTGGCCACCAGGAGCTGTCCCCCGGGGTCAGTTTGTGCTGATGACCTGAGAGGTGGTGGCACTTGCTGTTTGGGCAAAACCATGGATGACTTTGAAAAGCCAGGCACATGCCCCATTTATGAGGTAAACATATATGACATACCTTAACTTAATGATTCAAATGTTTTTCCTGAATATGAAATAACGAAATCAAGTCAACATCAGAGTGGTCCATCACTCGCATTTCAAGGGTTGCAAAGTAGAGTCATAAGAACAGAGGAGCCACTGACTTTTATGGCAGTTTATAGGTTGTCATTACTTTAAAAAAAATAATTCTACAATTACATTTTAATTTATGTCATAGATAACCCTCTTTTTAAAATAGAAGTTATACTTATGAGCTATACTTATGGCACTAAAACATGTGCGTCGGAGATTAGCTACCAAAAAAAACAACAACAATTTGCGTTCATCGTATTGGGTACAGCTGTCATTAGAGGCTGTGACAAGGGGATCAATAGACACGCTAATGATTAATGCCATTGTGGACATAATACAGAACATAAAGTCACTTGGAAGCAGAGTGGTCCTTCAGTGGATCCGCGGTCACGCGAGATTACACCAAAATGGAAGAAATGACTTCCTAGCGAAGCTAGGGCTCTACCCAGCTACCACCAAACCGACTGATGGCCTAGTTTGGGCCAAAAAGTGGTTAAAAGACTTCTATCGAGAGGAATGTTTGAACAAGTTGGGAAAGAGGACAGTGGTGGAGATTAAAACGCGAACACCAGAGCCTCCTCACCCAGATGAGAACACAATCCTGTTCATTTCGAAACTGTTTTAATAGGTTGTATCCTCTCCCGGGACCCCGAATCTCCGTCACTGCAGACAAGCGCAGGGAGACAGTAGTGCACTCGCTAGCCGAGTGCCCGGCATTAGTATGTAGAGGGGTTTGGGAAAACCCCAGACATCCACACAGAAAGTCTGATTAACGACGATGTCCAAGGGATGCTGGCATGTAAAGTGCTGGCTGGGACCGTAAAAGATCAATAGCTCGGCCACCCAAAAAGAGAATGTCATTTACACAAACTGTTTGCGCCACGAAATCTACTTAAAAGCATTATCGAAGTCCAAACCCTTTATAATATTCATTGCCCCCTTTTTTCACAGAGGTGAAGGTATAGAGAAAGTTCAGAAACACTGAACTAGTAAATCCAGTGAAATCTCTTGTTTGAATTTAGTTGTATATTTCAACAATGCTGATCAGTTTATAGAAGATTAGACTTTTCCTAGAACTTATTTACCAATTACTCAAATAGTACACGCACGCTTCGCCTAATATCCAAAAGTACTCGCACGTTCCTCACAATGTCAAATAGTACACGCATGTTTCACCAAAGCGAAATAGTACACACGTTTCAATAAATGTCAAATGTTACACAGACCTTTCACCCCACTTAAATATCATTATGATTTATAGAAGCTTATATTCGTCATCATCATGTCCCTTAGTCTTTGGATCGTTGGGGGCGCCACAGCTGACATGAAAACTATCCTTCTTCATCCCTCTCGGTCTTCTGCGCTACGCATAGCGTCGACTAGTTTTAGTCTGGTCCACTCTTTGATGTTATCTTCCCATCTTTTTCTCTGTCTTCCTCTTCTTCTCCCTCCTCTAGCTGTGCCCTGCATGATTGATACTAGTCTTAAATTAAAAAAAGATTTTTAACAATTTTTAAACCAGCCAGGAGACGTCGGTGTTTGTGGTGGCGGGAGGTTCTGTGATAAAGATAGCGAGTGTCAAGGAAGCCAGAAATGTTGCGGAAGTCCGTGTGGTGGTAGTCTGTGCACTGACCCAGATACAGAGATCCAGGGTCCAATCTGTCCAGGCGGATGTCCAAAAGGTTGGGACTAGTTGCGCTGTAAATATTCGGTACCATAAAAATGGCCATTCTAAAAAAGGATAGATCTTCGCTTACAAACTCTGCACCAAAATGAATATTTTTTTTTTTTTTTTTTTTTTTGGGGGGGGGGGGGGGAACATTACCTAGTTACTGTCTCTTGTTAATCTTGTTAATATACATATAACTGTTTATTTAGATATAGTTCAATTTCATTTTCATTTCTATTGAGTTTATATCCATTTGATTTTGGTTACTTTAATGATACCGCATTGTCTTTGGGGATGTTCAACAGCTATAATTACTGCGGCAGATCCATCATAAGGTATTTACCGCAACTGCTCTAACATATCTCCTTATGTTTCACAACTTGTAATACTTCTCAAACATCAGGTTACATTTGTGAGTACAGGTCGCCACCGTGTGAACCAGGAATGCTTTGCCCTCTGTACGTCATAGCCACGTGTGTACTTCCGGTAAGTACCGGTATAAACCAGGAGTTTTTATGTGTATTCCGAAACTCAGAGCTGCGTGTGTACTTCCGGTAAGATTAAGGCGACGATCCTTCCGGGACACGTTTCAATGTAGTTTCAGTAAATAACAAAACAAAGTTTTGGTATACGTTGAATTAAATTGTATCTGCTGCTCCCGAATTGACCTTACCCCTGAGAGAATGAGACCAACAATGACCTTACTCATGGGAGAATGAGACCACAATAGACATTACCCCTGAGAGATTGAGACCAACAATGACCTTACCCCTGAGACAATAAGACCGACATTGACCTTACCCTTGAGAGAATAAGACTAACATTGACCTTGCCCGTGTTAAAATAAGACCAACAATGATCTTACCCCTGAGAGAATAAGACCAAAATTGATATAACCCCTCAATGAATAAGACCAACAATGACCTCGCCCTTGAGAGAATAAGACCAACCTTGACCTTACCCCTGAGAGACAAAGACCTACAATGATCTTACCCCTGGGGGACTAAGAGCAACATTGACCTTAACGATGCGACAATAAGACAAACATTGACCGTGCACCTCAGAGAAGAAGACTAATTTTGTCTTTAAGAGAAACGGACTCAATATTTTCGCGTATAGATAATAGTTCATCGGATACAATTCGGTGAATTTAATTATATCAACGATGCAAAGCCAGCCGTATTATGTATATATATATATATATATATATATCCCTGGCTAGTCATTTCGTAATGGAACATTGCATATTTTATTTCCTTCGTCCCCTCGATATTTTTGGTATTCTACCGTACTTCGTGCTGAAACACGGTGTGTGCACTCTACTTCTCTGTTGGCGTGATGCACTCAGTAATTTTGTTTTTGGTAGCCTACTTAAGAAGAATGCCTTATGTTTGATTGCAACATCGAAACAAATTTGGGAAAATGTACGTCCGATTAAGTATTTTAAAAACAAATCAATTATATAGGGACTTAAATGTTTTATATGATGTAAAATAAATTAATTAAAAGTATTTACAAAAGAATCAACTTTTTTAAAAATAAAGTAAATTGATATATAAGGTTTAAATATAGAAGTTATACTTAACACATTTTTCATGCTTCTAAAGACCGATGAATGCGGTGGGTGTCCTATTGGTCAGACGTGTGAGCTACTGTTTCCACCCTGCGCTCCGCCTCCACCCTGTGATAGCTTGGATCCAAATGAATGTGTCAGGCCAGTGTGTAAGCCCATACCGAGTTGTGTACCAGTTCAGACCACCCCAGCGCCGGTACGTAAGACGTGTAACGGTCACTGTTGTTATCTGTGCTCGTCTGAGACCTTAAATGCTGAGAAATACTCAAAGGGGGGGGGGGCATACACCGAAATATCTATGCAGCAACGCTATTTTTGTTGTAATGGACACTGAGGAAATGCAGCGATTGCCTTCAATGCTATTAAATCATTAAACTTTTTTGAACCTTGCGATGAGTTTTCGTGAAGGAAGCGATTATTGTTTTAAAACGTCGTTGTCTGCTGAAAGGTTGATGAATGCGGAGGCTGTCCGTGCGGACAGAAGTGTGAGCTGCGGTATCCAGTGTGCGCCCTACCCAGACCTTGTAATAGCTTGGATCGAAGCGAATGTCTCCCGCCAAATTGTAAACCCATACCAACATGTGTGGACATCGAACCCACACCAGAACCGGTATGTGATTAATGTATTTTTTTTAAAATATAATGTTAAAATAAAGCTGTGCATAATTTAAATTACTTCATTCTTGTATTTGATTACGTTTGGTGTTGGGGAATAGATAAAGAGCCAAAAACTGAAATCCCCAAGTGCAGCAGCAAAAACGAAAAAAAAAAAAATTAAACTGGACAGTTGTGTAGTGCATCAGTTTTCTTTAATAAATTAACTATATCATTGAACTGACCAATCGAAGTAATTTTTTTATTTTTGTTTAAAAAATTGTTATGATTTTGATTTTTTTTAAAAATGTTGTATATATTTGTTAATATTATTATTATTATGAGACATTACAAAGAGAAATGAACAAATCATGACTTTTTAAAAAGTGAAAATGATTGAAAGTGAGCAACTCATTTGATCAAATGTAAATTTTACGATTATAAATAATGCAGCTTTCCGTTCATTTCCCACCATTTTTTCCATTTTAAGTAATTTTAAAAAACAAAACAAAGTTCCATTACGGAGCATCAGAAGATATAAATGGTAAACCATGTTTTATTTATTTTTTTATTTTCAAATAAAAAATATACGATATATAAATGTCATTTTAAAAAATGAATAACACTTTGCAACACAATTAAGAAGTGTGCCGAAATTCATGTAACTGGCGCAGTTGAAATTAAATTAGCGTCAGTTCACACGATCAAATTTCGCGTCAAATTATTGCATGAACGCACTATTTTGTGCGTGGTTTGTTTTTTGGGGGGTATTTGATCAGATAGTAATTTGAAAGTTGTGACAAGCCTTCATACACGAATTGCATCAAATGTTTGAAGGAAAGTTTGATCGTGTGAACCGACCCTAAAGGATGCATGTGGATGGTAGTAACACGACATAATATTGAACACTTGTGAATGTCATTTCTTAAAAACAATACCAAGAATACAAATGCTACTTTCTTTAAAGACATTATTGCAACAAAAAAAAATATTTTAAACAATAAGAAAAAGCATATATTTAAGGAAAAAACAACGAAAGGCAAATATATATATTTTTTCCCCATAGGTTGATCTCTGCGGTGGATGTGGCAAAGGTGAAGTGTGCATAGACACTGGAATACGATGTGTCACCGCGCCCTGTCCAACGTTTCAATGTGTGGCCAACAACTCGTGTGGTGGCTGCCCGCCGGGTCAAATATGCCAGAAACTGTTCCCGCCATGTCTGCGACCCGATTACTGCGATGAAATTTTACAAAATGACCCCACTGCCCAGTGCACAGTGCCAGAATGTAAACCAATCGACACGTGTGTCATTGACCCACAAGTAAGTATTCACTTCATTTTGTCATAACTATAAAAATATAAATAACTTTTTCTATTCTGGCGTCCGTCCATCACAATGGGGTGATTCATGTAGACTTCGCAGGACGAAATCAGGTGGATGTGATTTTTATTTTTTTCGGATAATAGGCTGGCTTCCTGGACAGCAAGCATCTAGAAAACCCAAGGGAAAATCATGTGTGGGTGATACCGCTTGGACCCAGGCAGCTTCACATGAATCGCATGAATTTTCAATCCGTCAATATCATACCGCCTACGGGATTCCATCTCCGGGTTGTGATTCAGAATGTCCCTTTTCTTAGATGGGTTGCAATCCAAAGGTTAACAAGTCCCACCCATCCGGGATATATTTATACTTGGGTAGATCCCCGTGCTTCATAATAGGGGGAGGATGGTTAATTCGTTTAATCGAGTGATGTTTTTTTTAAAAAGGGTTGTATTATTGTGCACATCAGCACCATCTAAACAAAGTAAGCGAAAGACTTTAACAGCGAAACGGCTAGCTACGGTAGGGAAAATGCTTACGTGGTCGAGGGTTCGTGGTTTATCGGAAGTCTCATCTGTTAAGTTTGTGTGTTAAGGACACACATATGTTTTATCTCCTGTGAGATGTTATAAGTGTGTCAAACTTGTTTCTCGCAATTTACCGTTTACAGTGAGATGCTACCGTTATGTAACTCTCGTTTGTTACAATCTACGTTTTACAGTGAGATGTTTCCGTTAGGTAACTCTTGTTTGTTACAATCTACCTTTTACAGTGAGATGTTACCGTTATGCAACTCTTGTTTGTTAAAATCTACCTTTTACTGTGAGATGCTACCGTTATGTAACTCTTGTTTGTTACAATCTACCTTTTACAGTGAGATGTTACCGTTATGTAACTCTTTCTTTTTTTTACAATCTACCGATTACACTGAACTCTTGTGTAAAGTTGTTGCTGTTCTATAAACACGCAATATTTCCTATAGTATCTCTTATGTATCCCCATATACAATTTCATTCATTCACTGCTGGTTCTAGGCCTAATCAGTTTTGACCTCATCTTCACAGAAATTCCCTTTGTGTCAGACCGCTATATCCCTCTCCGTCAATATCGTAGTGCCACATCAAACAGTAAAACAAATATCACTTATAAAAATATATTTTTTGAATTTATTTAACAATGCGGGTAAGAAAATTACTTTAAGAAAAGAATAAAATATTTTTTTTTCTCCATAGGTTGACCCCTGCGGTGGATGCGACAACGGTCAAGTGTGCATAGACACTGGAATACGATGTATTACTGCGCCCTGTCCAACGTTTCAGTGTGTGGCCAACAACTCGTGTGGTGGCTGCCCGCCTGGTCAAATATGCCAAACACTGTACCCGCCATGTCTGCCACCCAATTACTGCGATGAAATTTTGAAAAATGACCCCACAGCCCAGTGCACAGTACCAGAATGTAAACCTATCCTCAAATGTGTCAATGATCCAATGGTGAGTTTTTTTTTACTTCATCATCATCATCATCATCAGGTCCCGTAGTCCTTCGACCGTTGGGGCGCCACAGATGACATGTACACTATTCTTCTCCATTCCTCTCGGTCTTCTACTCTACGCATAGCATCCCCTAGTTTTTTTACTTGATATTGTCAAAACTGTATTATTTTCTGGCATCTTCAGTCAAAAGGTTTTTATGTTGTAGACTTCGCAGGCAGAAATCACAAAGCTTGGAAAATTGTATCCTTTTGGAGGATAATCTGGTTCACCTCTCTCTGGTATCTGGATAACCCAAGGGAATAACATGAGTCGCTGACACAGCTTGGCTCCAGTAGTGTCGCTTGAGTTGCTGTAAAATTTATTCTTTCGATGTCATACTGTCTACGAGATTTTATCTCCGGGTTTGAATTAAGAAATGATCTTTTCCCTAGATGATTGGCCATTCGAGGTTAACGTGTCCCATCCACACGGGACATGTTTATACTTGTGAATATACCATGCAATCTGACACTCAGGTCCCACTCTGAAATGTACAAAAAAGTGACACAATTTTTTTTTAGTTAATGTAGTGATACCATCTTCTCGGGTATCAAATTATTTATTTCTAGGAAAATTGGAAAACGCTATGTTATAACAATATAGCAAATCAGCTAGCAATGACACCGGCGTGATTTCCTAACACTGTACAGTTTTTCAAGACAACTTGACTGTATCAGACTAAATGTTGGCAAGTGTGTAGTATCTAGTTTGGAATGGAAGTGGTCCATTAATTCGGGTCTTTTTTGGTGATTGATCGAGATATATATATCGCTACACTGGCGGTTATAGTATATATTTAGGATTGAGCTGAAGAGGTTAACAGGCGGCTCTATTGAATGGAGCTGAAGAGAACAACATGAGACTCTACATCATGTACACTTTTTTTAAAACTTACCCTGTCATAATGAAATTTACTACATAAAGGAAAGCTATTTATGTCAGGCAGTTTATTAGCATGAATATTTTATCATTTATATAATTGTATATGCATTTACTATTAATATGCATTTACTATATAATATGTATTTACTATATAATATGAATTTATATTTTATATGTACTTACTATTTCATAGGCATTATTTTGAAAATGAGTTTTTACTATTTGATATGCTTTTTTTTTGGTTTAATTACTATTTAAGATACATTTAAGATACCTTTTAACATACATTTACTTAATTTTTTTTACTTTATATTTAAAGATCACGGATCAATGCGGGGGATGCCCACCAGGACAGACCTGCCAACCCATGCAGGTTTTCTGTAAAAAGCCCCCCTGCCCCCAGTTTTCATGTGCGCCTATTTTAATCGTTGACCCGCCCCCACCCTGCAACCTCAAATGTCCACCAAACACGATCTGTGAGTTGAAGGCGCCGAAATGCTCTGGGGACAAGAGATGCTCCAGGGACCCTGTACATCAGTGCACTCCGATTCAGCTGGCGTCGTGTCCCAAATTCGCACCCACCCTTGAGCGCTGTCCCGTCTACACGGGAAGAGATCTCTGTTCCGGCGATGCGGATTGCAACGCAGCGCTGAACCAGAGGTGCTGCCCATCAAGGTGCAACACTCGGGTCTGCACCACGGTGCCACGTCTTTAACCTCATGATTGGCTGTGTTGTTGTTGTAGAACTCAGCAGGTTCAAATAATTTCGTTTTCATAACATGTATTCGTTGAGTCTGACCATGGGCAGAAGGTCTACGATGCGACCGGTCTGTAGAAGTGGAGGTATTATAATATACATCTGTAACATATTTGTTGGTCATTCTTTTGTATGGTTTAACGTTTTTACCTCGTATTTTTTTATTTACTTTATTTTAATTAAGTTATTATGTTCTGTGTATATAAAGTGTATATGTTTTGATATGTTTGTTTTTTAAATTTGCAGTCCCAAAACAAACTTCGCCGACTTAAGATGGTGTTTGTTTCGTTTTTTTTTCTATTGATTTAATGTTTTCATGCTTTAAACTTTAACTGACTAAAGTTATTTTAGTTTTGTCTGATTTGTTCATCTTTAATAACAATGATCTTCACTGAAAAAAATTGTGAAAAATTGATATAAATTATAAATCGATACAAATGTAAGAAGCTCTGTTGGTCTTGAAATGTTGGCTCGTCTGCCTGTCTTGAAATGTTGGCCCCATCCGTCTGTCTTGAAACGTTGGCCCATCCGTCTGTCTTGAAGTGTTGGCCCGTCTGTCTGTCTTGTAGTGTTGGCCCATCCGCCTGTCTTGAAATGTTGGCACATCTGTCTGTTTTGAAATGTTGACCCGTCTATCTGTCTCGAAATGTTGGCCCGTCGGTCTGTCTCGAAATGTTCCTCCATCTTGAAATGTTGGCTTATCCTAAATATTTATAATATGGGTTCAGTCATTTAAGGTGTAAAATATAAAAAAAAGTCGTTCGACGTATTTATTAAACCATATCAGCCTACGTATTGGACTTTAAGCAACTGACGGCAATAACTATTTTGTACAGTCGTTTGAAAGATAAAAATTGAATATTTATTCATGTCATTCCATGCGTTTAAAAATAGATGACACATTAAAAAGAGTCAATAAATGGAATAAAGCTGATAGTTTCTTTTAAAAATTAATAGTTTTTTTTTTATTCTTAAATGTAAGTAATGATGTTCTAGCAATTATTGTTCAGAAGAGGTTTTTTGGGGGGGGGGGGGGGGAGAGGGTAGATGTGTTGGCTTGATTTGTAAAACTTATATGTGTATTAACATATGCATATCATGGAGTCAGTAATAAAACCAGCTATTTTAAAATGCCAACCTTCATACATTTCACTGCCAAACAAGAATTTTGTGAATTATTAATTTCGGCCATAAATTATATGTATTTTCTTTAGTATAGTTCAGAGCTTGAACGTCCCATTTTTTCATAACGGTGTTGTAACAAGCGCACGTACTTGGTCATTATATTTGACATCCTTATACAGCTCTCAGAGCACATCTCTATCCCTGATATGTTTTAAATCATTTCACTGGTATTCGAAAACATAAATAATAAACAATAGGGAGATGAGCTCCTGTTGTTTTGATATAGAGCCAAATCACAAAGTTCATCTTACTATCGGGGGTAGGTGGTGCTACTGTCTCGTTTGAAAGTCAGCATAGGGGGGATGTGGCAACATGACAATACATGGCATGAAGGTCATGTCTTCATTCACAGCTTGAGCCAACCCCCTGCCTCTCCAAGTCACGTCCTATCGCAGTGGACTAATTTCTCCTCTTTTCTTTCCTTCTTCTCTGCTTTACCTCTCACCTATTTTTTTTTCCTGTCACAATTCTCTAGCTGCCCTCTGGGACACTACTGCTCACCTAAGTGCTATTTTAAAAGTAAAAAGCGTTTTTTTTTTCTATTTTTTGTTCGCTGACGATGGCTTCCTGGCGACACGTTGGTTGTTTTGTTGCGTTCCTTTTTTCAGGTTTGACTTTACTTTGTTTTGCTCATATCCTATCAGGGGGTGAAAGTACTATTTTAATAATCTACTAGGTGTGATCAAACGTCATCTCTATTGACTGAGTCAAATGCTTTGGTCAGCTCAACAAAGATGACTAATACGTCGCTGTGTTGCTCTTCACATGTTCAGTTAAACACGTCGCTGTGTTGCTCTTCACATGTTCAGTTAAACACGTCGCTGTGTTGCTCTTCACATGTTCAGTTAAACACGTCGCTGTGTTGCTCTTCACACGTGGAGTTGAACACACCGCTGTGTTGCTCTTCACACGAGGAGTTGAACACACCGCTGTGTTGCTCTTCACATGTGGAGTTGAACACACCGCTGTGTTGCTCTTCACATGTGGAGTTGAACACACCGCTGTGTTGCTCTTCACACGTGGAGTTGAACACGTCGCTGTGTTGCTCTTCACACGTGGAGTTGAACACACCGCTGTGTTGCTCTTCACATGTGGAGTTGAACACACCGCTGTGTTGCTCTTCACATGTGGAGTTGAACACACCGCTGTGTTGCTCTTCACATGTGGAGTCGAACACACCGCTGTGTTGCTCTTCACATGTGGAGTTGAACACACCGCTGTGTTGTTCTTCACATGTGGAGTTGAACACACCGCTGTGTTGTTCTTCACATGTGGAGTTGAACACACTGCTGTGTGGAGTTGACTGTTCTGGGAAATGTAAAACTAGTTGCTGTCCTAGAGCCTGTGGTGGATATCTCCTTACTTGACACAATTCCGATGAGCCCAAGAGGTTATGAACTTGTAATGTTCGGCTGTTAAAAAAGAAATAAAAATATTCATCATTCTTAAGGTACATATCCTCATTCTTCATGTTTCACATTTTACTCTAAAATTAAACACTGGTTGTTCCTTCAGTTTGACTCAAGTGACACCTTCCTGGAATTGAACGCAATCTTCCATAAGAGGACAATAACACTCTTTGCACAATTACATTATAAATCTGTCACGTGATCGCACTACCAAAAGTTAGCAATATCGTTATGTGTTTTTTTTTTATATAAATATTTTACGTACAAAAGATCTCCATTTTAAAACTTCAGTTCAGAGATCCTGACTGGTTTCAAAGGTGTGGCGATATCTTATGTTATTTCGAATCTGAATGTCCGGATGAACATCATTGCTGCCCTTGTGGATAGGCTAGTTTCTGTTACTGACGCAATATCCGGTCAGGTTATTTATTAGCTGTGAACGTGTAACGTTTTTATGTTTTCCTTTAACATATTGTGTTTTCGAACATTTCGTTCAAACTCACCTACTTCCAGTATTTACTATTAAATATCAGTTCTTTTGATGGTATTTAAAGAAAGATATTACAGTGAAACTGGAACGGCTCCATGGGCTTGGTGGACCTCCCAAGCCAATCTCAGTAACGTTCTGAAAAGTGAGCTTCAAAACGATCTCAACAAATGACTGTGACAACTCCAATTAGCGTTTCAGCCTTCTTGGGTAGACCTAAATAAAGTGGAAATACCGCAAAAACACATTATTTTATCTTCAAATTGCCATTGATACACATAAATAAAGTGCTACCCACACATTATAAATTCTTGGAATTGTACATTTTCTTAACACAAACATATCTGAGGTTGTCCCTCGACTACCAAGCTAAGTCCTGCTTCACGGTGAGCAGAGTTCAAAGAGCAAAGCATGGAAACCACACGCATTTTATTAGGGATTTTAAAATATACGTTGCACTTTTGATAGGAATCCAGACTTACTGGTTCTTCCCGTGTAAGGGAACACTTGCCGCTCGAGTAAGTTACTTTTGTGTGTATTCCAAGCAATGTAAGTTAATTTAATGTAAATGAAATGTTATAAAATGGACAGCGCACTTCTAAATCTTAAAGTTAGAAATTGATGAAAACAATATTGATTTTTACATTTACCAAAATAGAAATGACCCAGCGAAATTATCGAGTGAAACTGAATGGGAAGTTCAATCACTTAATTTAAGGAAATCGATGTTTATAATAAAATCCATTATTTTAAACAGAGCTACCTCCCCTCCATAAAGGAAATGATTGAAACAAAGCAAGGTAAAACCTGAAAAAAGTAACGCAACAAAACAATCAACGTGACGGCAAGAAGCCTTCGTCGGCGAACAAACAAAACAGAATAGATTTTTTAAAAATATGTATAACAATATAGCACTTAGCTGAGAAGTAGTGCCCGAGAGGACAGCAAAAGAATTTTCACTTCTGCACTCTTTATACTGAGCTCTCGCAAAGCTTCAAAAATTCTACAACGATTAGTTATAAGAAGGTTTGGCCGCTATAAAGCTTTAAAGTTAAAAATTAATCTACAGTTAACTTTTTTTAAAAAAAGGTCACAGCTCAAGTCGGGTGGGGGGGGGGTGATTATGAAAGAAAGCCGATGATTCCAGATCCTCTTTAACGTGTCACATGAACTTGGGAAAAAGCCTCACAGGAAATTATTATTCAATTTAACACCAATAAAAAAAAAAAAAAAAAAAAAAAAAAAAAAAAAAAACACTGTTAATTATATCTTCACGAAATATAAAATAAATAATAGCAAAGGTGTACATTTCAACTAAATCAGATAACAGGTAACAGATGACTACCAGAAACACACGGTGTCTACAGAATGGGTGAGTTCATTTTACACCCTGAGGGTAAGATATTCACAGACGCCATTTTGCCATTAGATACTTTAAATGTAATGTTAAAAGAATTTTTTCTCAAAGATTATGTACACAGTTCATTAGAAGTACTCATTCATTTCAAAGTCATATTTAAATGGTTATTACATGAGCCAAAACGTAGAGCTAATGAAATAACTGATGTCTGAATACATCGACATTACTTCAATTTAAATAATTTCAAATGATAAATACGATTAAATGACATCATCAAAACAAAGGGACGGTAAATAATGCGTCAGAGATGTCTCTGGGTGCACGCAATGGACATTTTTCAGCATGTTTTTTAAAAATTCCTTTTTAAAAATGCATGTTGTAAAAATGTTTGTCCTGCAGTGGATTAATTGTCGACCCAACGTGAAATCGACGTTGTTGGTTGTGACCAACTTTCCAATCAACGATTTCCTTGTCACCTTGTTACAACTTAACTCGTGGACTAATTAACTAAATAATGACTCCACCCCCCCCCCCCCCCTCCTTTTTTTTTGCACAGTAAGGAGAGGAAAATATTTTGAAAACTGAAAGCTACAAGAATGATTAGTCGATTCTAAATTGTTTCTCAATAGATGGGGCAAAGATTGAAAACAGCAGTTTGAAGAATAAGAAAAAATTTGAATGAACGAGAGACCGTACAGTGTAGCATTCGTGTTTTGAAAATGAAGATCAATCTTCTGTTCATTGGAACTGTTGTAAGTAAAAGTGGTTCCACTTTCATTTCGTATAGTTGTCGACACGTGTTGTCTGCACGTGTTGTCTGCATGTGTTGTCTGCATGTGTTGTCTGCATGTGTTGTCTGCATGTGTTGTCTGCATGTGTTGTCTGCATGTGTTGTCTGCATGTGTTGTCTGCATGTGTTGTCTGCATGTGTTGCGTGCACGGGTTGTCTAAAGGTTTTGTCAACATGTGTTGTTGTCTACATGTGATGTCGTACACGATTTGAACGTCATTTCCCTTAATACAAGTGTAGATGTAAGCTTTGTGGGCTGAGTAAATGGAGTTTTCATGTCATCTCAATGGTGCAGGTTTAATTTTTATTATTTTAAAAAAATATTTATACAATTAGTTTCGAAAGGACGTGTTGTACCATATCTAGCGTCAGATTTGTACATTTCATGTATCAAACTAATTTATTTTTTACAGGCTCTGACCCTTGTCACGTGCTCACAGGTTAGTTAAAGAGCAAGTTCAATGTTTTCTTCAGTACACAAGTCATTGTTACAAATGTTTTAATCCCTAAGGCAAATTTGTAAGTGTTTTAAATTAATGCAGATAGTAATCTTTTAACCGTTTCAAAAGCTATATTAGAGACGATATATACATATATATATATATATATATATATATATATATATATATATATATAAATCCTGTTAGCAAATATGTTCAAATCATATTAACTAACACGTATGTCTTTTTCAGGCTCAAGTGAGTAAGTAAATCGTTAACTATTTAAAACATATTATTAGCTTTATAAAAATATAAATATTTACTATTATCAATTTGTCAAATTCGTAATGATAGCCTCTAAGCAGCATGTTAGATTATTCTCCTACTAACATTTAAGAATTTCAAAAGTTAATTGGTACTTTTCCCCCCATTAAAACAAATTGTTTAAAAAAATATTCAGCTTATGAGATTTAAGTGAGACAAAAGATTAAGACCAACGAAAATGAACTAGCTGATGTCCCTTACCCTGTGTTATTTGTATAGCAATAACCATGTATATCTTTTCCTGGTTCCAAATTGGGCCCCTACTCTTTTTTTTAAAAAAAAAGTTACCAATATATATAAACTCGAATATATGACCCGATGTTATAGGTATAATAATGGTATGTCATTTGCGATAATTTCACCGGCTTTTGCAAAAGTTCATCACAATTCCTAACTTTAAAAAGAAGTATATATGTAATGATATTAACGTTTCTACCATGATTAAGTTTTGAGAAGTGGGTGTCTGCTATAATTTATCCGCCTACCATACTCCTTGTCAGGCCCCTAAACTACATTTTCCCATCTAAACATGACCTTAAATGACCAAATCTAAATTATCGCTAATTATATCAGTACTTTCTTAGACGCCGTTTTCTTATTAAAAGTATATTGAAAGGTTAAGATTAAAAATGTAATAAATGTATATTTTCGGAACTTAAAAAAAGGAAAAATTTAATAAATATGTTACAAATACAAAGCTATCATTTTTAGGTGTTTTATAAACAATTTAAAGAGCAATCAATTATACTGATTAATAATTAATTTTAAGATGGGTAAAATACATTATCAGTTTTGCCACCGGTTATTAAATCAAAGAAACTTAGAGCTGTGGCTAAAATAGGCAATCGCACCATGACGTCATTTGCGTCTTTATTTTTTATTTTTATTTCGCAATATTAACCAAGCACCAAAAACGCACTATAAATAACAGATGGTTTGGTTTTAACGATAACTGTGATCACGATGCAATTCTTAGATCATAATTCTTTTATTATTTTTTTTCAGAGCTGTATCATTCGGACAAAAAAGCTTAAAATTGTTCCTTATTTATTACTTTAAGTTTTTTGTATATTATAATAATAATCTTATATATATATATATATATATATATACATATATATTGCTTGGTCTATTTCTCACGTGTTATAAACACGTTTATACAAGTTTTTAAATATTAAATTACCTCATCCATTACTTTTGAAGTTAACTAGAAACTCGGCCCTTATTAAAAAAAATTAGATGCAGATTGTCTCGATGCCACCCTTCCCACTCTATGGGTTGCCATGGTAACTGTCAAGGACATTTTCTTTTCTGCTCGCGCTCACCTCCGCCACCCCACCCCAACCCAGTAAGCAGAGACCCATGTAAGAACTTCGTTTGCCAGAATGATGGATGGTGTGTCGCACGTGCTGACGCCGCCCACTGTCTATGCGCTCCTGGGTTCACGGGAAGCAACTGTCAGTCGGAGTCAACAGGCGGAGTCCCTCGGTGGTGCCCAGTAAGTCTGAGTTACGCTTTCTTGACGTTCATTCTTCATTGACGCTATAATTTTCCACTGTTATGATGCATTTTTAACTGAACTCGAAAATTACTTTGAGATGTCCTCAAACAAATCCTTAAAGATTAGTGGAGTTTTCTCTATATACTTTTAGCATTAGCCACATTTCTCTTGAACGCAGCAGACCATCCCATTTTTAAGTATAAGATCATACAAGAATTTCTTTTTTTTTTTTTTTTTTTTTTTTTTTAATGTAAAAAAAATTAAAGAGAACAGTACAAATATGATATCAAACACAAGGAGAATAAAATGTAGCATACTGCATTAATAAATAAATATATTATAAATATACCAGCCAATACCCCCGCGTTGTCTGGGGTTGCTTTCGGAAGAAAAAAAAAACGACTTCTTCAACGCTTTAATTAACATTGAAATTAAGCGCCATGTAAAAAAACAAAAACATAATTGCTTTGTCTCCTATAAAAAAAAACATGTATAATAACTTTTGTAAATCTGTCGTTGCCTGATGGGATCCTGATTCAGGAGGGGATCATAATCGGATCATGTTTTCCGACGGTATCCCGGTACCCGGTGAGATCCCAATCAGAGACCGATCGAAAGTGATTTTATGATTTCGGCATAAACCGAAACTGGGCTGAAAAACAAAAAAACTTAACGACACTTTCGGCCGAAATGGAAGCCGAAACCATAGGCTTAAATAGACTTTCGGCCAAAACAAAAGCTGAAACTGAAATATTAAGATATTTTTAAATTCGTTCACGCATACATTCTGCATACATCGAAAAGTGAGTGGGGAAAGTATCAATATTTACATTATTTTATCAAAAAAATAAGACCATCGTGAATATTAATAAATAAGCATTAAATGAATACGTTGGCCTTTACCATTTTAATTGAAAGTAAGTTATAAATAGCGTGGTAAGAGAAACTTTGGACCGGGGAGGGCGAAATTCCTACAAAATAGACCATTGAGTGCTCTTTGATTTTATAAATACAATCTAGAACATAAACCTACAAATAATTATTGTAGCTCTGATAGAACAAATTGTCATCTAAATACTAGTTATTAAAGCTATACAAAAAATGTCAGCACAATGTTTCGTGGTTATCGCCATTCTAATGCTTTGTGTTTTCATAAATAGCTGGCAAGATATCGCTGTACTTATATTTAGCCTAGTACCAACACATTAGTCTTACCATGCTGGTGACGTAATTATTTCGTTTAGCGACCAATCTCACTCATCCCCCATCCCCCCCCCCCCCCAAAATTGTGGGTGGAAACTTATATTTTTTAACAGGGTCTCTTAAAATTGTTTTTCTACGAGTTTTGACGGAGAATCGCAAAAGACACCTAAATTTGTCGCCAGAAACATAAAAGTAATCAGCTCTGCACTGGGCCTACTACATACTTACTATTCGAACCAGTGATACATGCACACATCTTATTTCGTCAAAAACAATGTTTATAAGCATGACAATGATCATGAAATGAATCAATTAAAAAAGCCTATGTTTCATTTTATTTTTAAAAAATAATAAACATGGAAATATTAACATTCCCTAGGAACATTCAATGTCATTTACTCCCGATCCTGTTAGAATCCCTTTCTCTGTGTGATACTTTTTACTGGTGGGATCCTCTTCTTAAATGTGATCCCGTTTGCCGATAGGATGACCATGTGATCCCGTTTGCCGATAGGATGACCATGTGGTCCCGTTTGCCGATAGGATGACCATGTGATCCCATTCGCCGATAGGATGACCATGTGGTCCCGTTTGCCGATAGGATGACCATGTGATCCCGTTTGCCGATAGGATGACCATGTGATCCCATTTGCCGATAGGATGACCATGTGATCCCGTTTGCCGATAGGATGACCATGTGATCCCATTTTCCGATAGGATGACCATGTGATCCCGTTTGCCGATAGGATGACCATGTGATCCCATTTGCCGATAGGATGACCATGTGATCCCGTTTGCCGATAGGATGACCATGTGATCCCATTTGCCGATAGGATGACCATGTGATCCCATTTGCCGATAGGATGACCATGTGGTCCCGTTTGCCGATAGGATGACCATGTGATCCCATTTGCCGATAGGATGACCATGTGATCCCGTTTGCCGATAGGATGACCATGTGATCCCATTTTCCGAAAGGATGACCATGTGATCCCGTTACTCCATGGGATCGCGTTACTGCTGGTTTACAGTTCACTCGTTCCTTTTTGGGATCCTGTTCCTCGTTGGGATCATGTTCCCAGTGGGATTTTGTTCCCTGTATGATTTTGAAGGGTATGTTTAATGCAAATCCCCATAACACTATAAAAATGAATAGAATTAAACTAACATTTCAATAAGCATTTAGATACCATTATATATCCCCATAGAACAATATAGAGCTTTCTGGAACATTCTTGTTTACATTTGATATCCCCCTCAAAATATGTAATAAAATACTTTTCTAAGTAATTATTTCTCACATACGAAAAATTATACAACTAAATGCACTTCTATAACTCTATTACACATTTAAGTTGAATTAGCGGCCCCGGCGGGGCCACATTCTATAATTGTACCGAATTAGTTTTTCCTGACATTCGGGGGGTGGGTGTGGGGGGAAGGCTATAAAATCATTCAGATAACATATGGATTTAAAATTTAAATTTGTCCCATTAAAATCTATTTTAAAATGCCATAGTTATAGCTTTTTTTTAACATTATCGAAATTTCTAGAAAATTCTACCTTGGATACATACTCTTCTTCTTCTATACTTTCAGGGCCCACGATCAATGCATTGATCTTTATGGCTCGCATATACGGTAGCATTACCATCGTACCGCCCTTGCATAGGATTGAACTACCATACAACGTGCACATTTGTAGAATCACGTAGAAATTTAGAAGTTTAGTTATAGGTTCATCTTGATTTTTAAAAATTATAAATACATACTTTTTTTCCCCCACTTCAGGTCAGTTTCGGCGGTGATTTTTTCAGGTGTTGCGAGAACACCTGCCGCAACGACTTGCAGTGTCCAGAAGGAAATAAATGCTGCAGTGACTTTTGGGGTAGACGTCGGTGTACAGCTATCTGAAAAGGATAAGCAGTTTCTAAAAAACTACAAGCATGCTTTTAACAACCGCAGCGGCTTTACCGTTTTGTTTTATTTTAGCTTGAGACACTTGTAAAATCAGAGCTAAAATAAATAGGATGACTCTCATCTGAACTTGACTTCAAGTCATTTTAACATGTGTTGCAAATGTGTCTGCAATGCTGGTGTCTCTTTCCATCAACCGTTCGAACACGTCATGGGCTTTTGCTGATCAAAGCTTTGATTTATTTTAACAATACCATCGATTCTGTCATTTTCTTTGCTCCTAACTCAGTCGCATCTTCCAGAGATTATTTTTTTTACTTATACCAAGTATTTTCATGCCATCTATCTTCATATCAAGTACCTTCATACTAAGTATCTTCATATCAAGTACCTTCATACTAAGTATCTTCATACCAGCAATCATCATACCAAGTATCTTCATGCCAAGTGTCTTCATGCCAAGTATCTTCAGACATAGTATCTTCACACACTTGTACCTGGCTTATATGATGAACTTTCTTTTCTCTAAATATGCATACTCTTACTTATCTTCACAATTTAACAATGTCCAACGACACAGTGTGATTAAAAAGCTTTCTTTGTTTAGTGTAAATTCCAATATTCGGAGCTTTGTTGATGGGAACGTGAATGACCAATTATCTGGAGAAATGAATACCGGGGCGCCACAAGATTGCGCTCGCTCCCCTGTCCTTTATATCAAATATACCCGATGATATCCAGAGTACAAGCATCACCGCTCCAATCATCAAATTTGCTGATGAATTCATCATCGTTGACTTGATATCTAAACGGGAACGCTTATACCACAACTTAGTTAAAAATGTTATCAGTTTCTTAGTGTGATGACAATTTTCTTGATTTGATTGTCTCAAAAAAAGAAAGAAATGATTGTCGATTGTCCAGCAGGGAGTATCACACAATTGTGGATATCACACTAAATAATCACAGAATAGAGCAAGTACAGATATATAAATACCTAGGAGTCACCATTATCGTTAAGCTTGCATGGCATGAACACGGCAAAATTCTGTATTAAAAAAAGTCGTTTCTATCTTAAAACTATTGAATAATTTCGGCTTGAAGAAACAAGTTATAAACGTATTCTACATTGCAACACTTGGAAGCCTACTAAAAATTTATTATAACGTGCCGGTGGGGGAATTCATCGTCTGACATCAAATACCGATTAAATAGACATTAACCGCAAAACTTGAAAGGAAAATAAAGGCGATGGAGATGAGATGTTACAGAGGCATCTGCTATAGAGACCACATCACCAATGAGCAAATAAAAGAAAGGATTCGTCAGGCAATTGGGCAATACGATGACTTCCTGACGTCTGTTAAAAAGCGCAAACTTGAGTGGTATGGCCACGTGACCAGATAAACAAGGGCTCGCCAAAGAGATCTTGCAGGGCACTACAAGAGGAGGGAGAAGAAGAGGAAGACAAAGAAAAAGATGGGAAGATAACATCAAAGAATGGACGGGATTACAACTAGGCGATGCTATGCGTAGGGCAGAAGACCGAGAGGAATGGAGAAGAATAGTGTACATGCCATCTGTGGCGCCCCAACGGTCGAAGGACTACGGGACCTGATGATGATGATGATGATGAAATAGACAAATCAATAAAGCAAGGGATATCACACAAACTCAACATCCTTCTAAACATTCTACTCAACATCCTTCTAAACATTCCATACACACTTATCAGCGTGCTCCACGGTGGTAAACAAATCTAAAGGGTAATTAATTAAGTAATTATGGTAACTACTGGAGTTCATTATTGGCTCATTTGTTCTAGAGAAATACTTTAGATGTCTTGTGTTCAAATTGTTTTAATTGTAAAAATGTTGCCTTGGTTAAAATATGTTCAATTATGTAACTAAGTATGTGCTTAAATAGAATATGTATAATATAATTAATCAAAATCATTTTGATTTAGTTCGATCTATAAAATAATCTTATCGTATCTTAAATACTTGGAATAGCCTAAATAAGTTAAATTTGAATCTGAAGTCGGAGAATCTTCTAGTGAAAAGTCTGGTGTGGATAGTACAAATAATTCGTTCATACTTTTAGTAAGAGCGGAGTTCGTGTTTAGCTGGGGCGCATTTATTATATAAGATTAGAATCACAAACTGGATTGATGTTACAAACTGGTCGCTTATAACAATGTAATGCAACACTCTTGTGTTTTACGTCCTTAAGACAGAAAACCCATCCGCATGAAGACAGGACACGCATCCGGCTCAACGAAGTGCGGCTAACACAACACGTGTCAAGTTTTTAAAAGTAAATTGATTAAGTTTTTTTTTCTTTAAAAAAGATATATATATTTTTTTTTTTTTAATTTTCGCATGTCAAAATTGTCTTTTACATCTTTCAATAATCTCATGACGCCATCTCTCTTGCGGTCAATCCCTCCCTACCCCAAGTCTACAAACCTTCAAAGCTACATACCTTCCAAGTCATATACTTTCCAAGTCATATAAATTTCAAATCATATACCTTCCAAGTCACATAACTTTCAAAGCCACATACCTTCTAAGTCATATACCTTCCAAGCCATAATATAAATTCCAAGCCAAATAACGTGCAAACCATATACCTTCCAAGTCATATATCTTTCAAAGCCATATACCCTCTAAGTCATATACATTCCAAGCCATAATATACATTCCAAGCCATATAACTTTCAAACCATATACCTTCTAAGTCATATACCTTCCAAGCCATTATATAAATTCCAAGCCAAATAACTTTCAAACCATATACCTTCCAAGTCATATATCTTTTAAAGCCACATACCCTCTAAGTCATATACATTCCAAGCCATAATATACATTCCAAGCCATATAACTTTCAAACCATATACCTTCCAAGTCATATAACTTTCAAAGCCACATGCCTTCTAAGTCATATACCTTCCAAGCCATAATATACATTCCAAGTCATATAACTTCAAAACCATATACCGTCTGTTACCTCCACTCTTTGTGCACTCAAGTTCTCCCCTCACCGATCTATCTACCAATCTCCCTATAGAAAAGACATTCCATCTAACCAGACACACTCTCACATTACTCCAACTTTACTAACCCCGCCCCCACAATACATCTCTCATTCTTTCCACACAACTTGATCTCATTTTATCCGTCCACAATAATCCAATGGGCTGAATTAAACGTGTTTATTCAAATAACAAAAGAATATACACATTTCTTTCAAAATAACATTCGCTCAACTGTTACATATAACGGTGCGCAAAAAAAGGGTCAATTTAAATGTTCCGTTTGATACATGGAGTACCGGCAATGTCAAACACCTAATACAAATCAATTTTCTTAAAAATACACATAGCAATAAAAGAATTTCATTTATAAGTTATAAAGTAATTAAATGCTAAACAAAGTCAACGATATTGTCTTTATTGACTTGTACGAAGCGGCTTGTATGCTTGATTGCCTCCCCATATCAGGATTAAGTCTATGCCCCCTCCTCCTTTTCCCTCCCGGCGCTCTTACCCACATTACTTCGAAAACAGTGGTTCTCAACCTTCCTAATGCCGCGACCCTTTAATACAGTTCCTCATTTTGTGGCGATTCCCCCCCCCCCCCCCCCGGCGCCAGCCACAAAATTATTTTTGTTTCTACTTCATAACAGTAGGGTATATGAATCATGTGTTTTCAGATGGTCTTAGATGACCCCTGGGGAAAGGGTCACGCGACCCCTAAAGGGTCGCAACCCACAGGTTGAGAACCGCTGTTCTAAAATATAATTTAAAAAAACAACAACGAAGAAACAAAAAACAACAGCAAATAAAAAAAAAGAAATCAATCAAATTATACAACCTTTACCTGGTCGTGAGCAAATGGCCTAAAACACTCCCCGGACATCCAAGGACAATATTTATGCTACACATGTGTCAATTTTTTTAATGATGAGATCAGCCACTGCCTTGTGTCACGCTGACCGCTTTTCATGCTCCTAGCCGTACCGGAGTTATTTATTTCACACTTCCGTGTAACATACACAGGGAAAGATGTTCGGTTCTCGTGCTAAAATGGCCACTTGCATATCGAGGAACTGTTCGAGAACCCTAGATGTTGGACATTTTGTTTAACATGTATATCGAGAAACTGTTCGAGAACCCTAGATGTTGGATATTTAGCTTACCTTGAACATCGAGGAACCGTTTGAGAACCCTAGAGAATGGGCATTTAGTTTAACGTGAATATCGAGGGACTGTTTGAGAACCCTAGAGGTTGGACACATTGTTTAACAGGATAATTTTTTTTTCCAAAGGGCTATAATTAATGCCCTTTAAATGTCTTGATTGCAGCGTTTTTCAATTTAACTGTATAAAGTGTCGGTGTATCATCTTTCACATCAATGTTCTATCATGACATATAGTGTTACACTGGAGGTCCATATTATGATACCCAACTTAACGCATCATAATTTGTGAGGCTGCCTCACACGTCCTTAATGTTATCCTGAAGTATGTAAGGAATGACACCTTTAACAATTTCAATAATATTTTTTTTTCCCAGTAGTTACGATTAAATGTCAGATAGCCTTTACAGTAAGTGTCTGTATTAATATTTATCAATTAATGCTATATTAATATACATTTTAATGTACAATTTATTTTTTAATGCATATTTACATTTGGTGTCCTGTTAATCGAAGGTTTACAGTAAGTTTCTACCGTCACTTCCTTGGGGGAAGGTCTAAAATGTATAAATATAAAAACATATATCCGAAAACAAATTGCCTCCCTCCATACAAAACCCAGCGCTCCGCGCATGATTTAAAGGGGCATGCTTTCGACGTTTTGACCTCAATGTTGGGACAATGTATTGACCAGGTAACACAGAGGAAACAGCCGTTGTGGACAACATAAACATATACGTTTTTAATATTCATAGACTTGAACAATGACAAGATTCGCCCTGCTCACAGTAGCGGTGGTAAGTCCCTAATGCTGAGATGTGGTTTTTTCAACTTTGAAAATAGTATTCTTTTTTTTTTACAACAGTAAAAAAAAATATTCAAAGTAATACACATTTTTTTTAAGGCATCAACGCAATAGATAAAATGTTTAATAATGTTTAGTAATGTACATAAAAATGAAATAGCTATCAATATGATGTAGAAATGTTTTAATTTTTTTTTAAAACCCAATAATTTAACGTTTAAATAGACGTAGTTACTGATATAAGTGGTGGTGTTTTTTAAGGCATCAACGCAATAGATACAATGTTTAATAATGTTTAGTAATGTACATAAAAATGAAATAGCTATCAATATGATGAAGAAAACTTTAAAAAAAAAATTAAACCCATTAATTTAACGTTTAAATAGACGTAGTTACTGATATAAGTGGTGTTTTTTTTTTTTAATATTTTTAAAAATATTTAAAACCGTTTGTCATAAAATATGTCAATTTGAAACTTGCTTATCTAAAAATTCATTCGTCACTCTCATTTCGCAATTTTAATTTAATGAATTAAAAATTGGCTTTTGAAAATAAATTTTTTTTTTCTTAAGTCGTCTGTTAGGAGTTCTAAATTATAAGATAATACAGACTTTATACATGAGATAAAACTTCGAACATAAGCTATGGAATATAGTTAGTTGCTTTAGTAAATTTATAAAAAATGATTTTTGTGTTTTGCAGATCCTAAGCTTGAACACATGTATTCAGGTTAGTGAGCACTGATTTCAGTTGTTCTTTTTTGTTGTTTTTATAGATCGTTTATGTTCGACTGTTTATTAACTAATTAAAATAAAACTTAAAATGTATTATTCACATTCCACATTGGGTAGATTTAAAAAAAAATAAAATTGTTATTTAATTGAAACGTTATGTTATCATGCAAAATAAAATTTTCATTAACAGCAATAAATTTAGCAATATTTATTTTCCTCCAGGCACAAGCAAGTAAGTGTACAATAACATTAACTATTTAGTGGTCTTATTAACCATGTAAAAATACTTTTATTTTGGTCGAAGTCAGATAAATGAATCCTTTAATGTTAAAAAGTCGACTTTAAATTAGAGTCAGTCTAAACAATGTCCTATCTCAAAGAACTTCTATAGAAGTGACAACAAGAGCGCAATCAATGACTACTAACGACATTGTTTCCTGTACCAACACGCCCGCCAGGGTTGACTTAGAGAACACAGTGATATACTCCTATGGGACATTAACACCACATGCCATGAATCTCATGCTCTATTTAACGTGTGAATTATTTTCTACGTCCTTTTCGTTTTACAACCAATCACCGTCATCTCTCCCCCCCCCCCCCCCCCGGGCCACACTTTTTTCCCAACATCTTTTATAGTCTCTTACTTTCTAATGGTAAACTAACCCATTTCTCGTGATGTCCTTTCTTATACAACAACCATTTTTAGCTGTGGTTTTCATTTTTATATTTGTGTTAGTCTCTGTTGATTAAGTTGTTGAAATATGCTCCATTTCTTGTTGTTTCTTCCTTGTTCCTGCCTGCTGTGGAAGGCTTTTAGTCGAAACGTTCTTTTTTTTCTTTTCTTTTTTAAAGTATCCTATCTTTATATTTCGAGCCTCCACATGCCTTGTTCCAACATTTACTTCTTTGTTGAAGAAGGCTTCTTGCCGACGCGTTCGTTGCTTTGTTGCGTCCACTTTTGTCAGGATATACCATAACTTGTATCACGCATTTCTTTTGACTCAAACCCGATTGCAGTTTCTCCCACCTAAATATCATATAATAATTTTCATAAGCATATCATTTTTAGAATGTTTTACAGTAAAGTTAATTCACGCGTCAACTGTGTCCTTCAAATAAACGTGGATAAATTCGCTCTTATTTCCTCCTCTAGTGAACAGGTCCCCCCCCCCCCTTTCTCTCTATTGCCCAGCCTGTATTCGTTCTGCCGGCCCCCTCAATTTACATTCTTAACTTTTTTTGGCCTAGTTTTGATATATTGCTGCGACTTTTAAACACACTGACGCACAGGGTCGAGACAGACATGTTGAGCTTCCGCCAGAATCTTGATGTAGGACACCTTTTGATAAAGTAGTCTGTTTTATATATACATTAGACATTTCTTGGTCTTGAGGCATGTTTTACTGAATGTAAAAGAAATTATGTTGAAAAACGCAAATCTTTACTTTTTATCATTTTAAACTAACAGACTCCGTGTGATGACTTGTTTTTTTTTAAATTTAAGTTTCTTTAAATAATATTTACTTGGCTATTAGCACTTAAATCACATTATAAATTTGCCACCTTTACGATTCAAGGTGTGCTTCAATCAGTCTTTACAGGAAACTTAAATCCATGTATCGACGGTATGTGCCTAAACGGAGGAACATGCATAGCACCCATTGATTACCCACAATGCGTCTGTGCTCCAGGTTTCCAAGGCACATTATGTGAAAGTAAGATTTAGTTATTCGTCATTGAAATAACCGCTCCACGTATTTTCAACAGCTTTTCGAATAAAAATTTATGACTATTTAAGGATTCAAAAAAAAAAAAATCATTGAATAGTTCAATTTATTTTGAAGCATCGACTTTACCGACCAAACAATGAAAGACATTTCTATTTCAGAACTAAAGAACACATAAACAATTCTAACTTAGGGCGTATGTTGTTTTTTTTAATTAGTTTTATTTTTTACCTTATTTTACATCAAAACAGACATGCTGAGCTTCCGACAGAATCCTAGATGCACATTACACATTTCTTGGTTTTAATGCGTTTTCTTGACTTCATGTATCAGTAATTTTCATGAAAAACGCCAATCTTTACCTTTTTATCATTGTAAACTAGCAGACTCCGTGTGTTGACTTTCTTCTTATATTTTAAATTTCATTTTCTTTTAAAAAAACTTAAAGGATAAACTTACTTGGCTATTTGCACTTATATCACATTATACATTTGTCCAAGTAACGTTGAAAGATGTTTTTCCATTAGTAAGTCACATCATACATTTGTCCAAGTAACGTTGAAAGATGTTTTTCCATTAGTAAGTCACATCATACATTTGTCCAAGTAACGTTGAAAGATGTTTTTCCATTAGTACATCACATTATAAATTTGTCCAAGTAACGTTGAAAGATGTTTTTTCCATTAGTACATCACATTATAAATTTGTCCAAGTAACGTTGAAAGATGTTTTTCCATTAGTAAGTCTCATTATACATTTGTCCAAGTAACGATGAAAGATGTGTCTCCATTAGTACATCACATTATAAATGTGTCGAAGTAACGTTGAAAGATGTGTTTCCATTTGTTAATCGCATTATACATTTGTCCAAGTAACGTTGAAAGATGTGTTTCCACCAGCCTTTGTAGGAACCTTAAATCCATGTCGCGAAGGTTTGTGCCAGAACGGAGGAACCTGCACAGCCTTCGATGATTACCCACAATGCCTCTGTGCTCCAGGTTTCCACGGCACATTCTGTGAATGTAAGATGTAGTTATACCCCATTGTAAACTGTTCCACGCATTTTCCACAGCCTTTCAAACAAGACCTTATGAATATTTTAGGATTTAAAAAAAAAAATGGAATAAATCAATTTCATTTGGAGCTTTAAATTAACCAACCAATCAATGAAATACAGCTATTCTGTCACAGTTCTAAAGAACTCATTAAGACACTTTAGCTTAGGTCGTATTTTTGTTGTATAATGATTCTTTTTTATGTTATTATTTTTTTTAACTGCTATAGAATTTTAATGAAAACAATTACCCTTTGAGTAATAAGAAGAAAAGCCAATGTTTAATTCTCATTGTATAAATGTAAGATTAAGTTATAATAAATAATAGTCGAGACATTACGGTTCAAACAACAATGACTATTTTAATCTCAACGTTTCACAATATCCATATGAATAAATATATAATTGCACAGAGATGAGATAGATATATACTTTAATTCCCTTCACTTAATTCACAATTCCTTTAGTAATTTCATAATTTCTCCTACCGCTTTCAAATCTATTGTGCCAAATCCCAATTTATAATCATCGTCTCTCATCACATTGAAATGGCTGTTCGATTCCAAAACTGTTGTCATCCCCCATGACCCAATCAAACACTCTGATGGGTCAGTCTTCATAAGTCCCAAAACTCTGTATTATATGTTTGGCATCTTTCCATCTACGAGAGACGATATATTTATCTTTTCTGATTGCAGCTCTTGGTGTGGCTAATGAGATC
Organism: Omphiscola glabra; assembly: GCA_964017045.1. Classification (NCBI taxonomy): domain Eukaryota; kingdom Metazoa; phylum Mollusca; class Gastropoda; family Lymnaeidae; genus Omphiscola; species Omphiscola glabra. The sequence goes on from OZ024799.1 coordinate 11,059,508, forward strand.
GATCCTCGAGTGGCAGTCTCTTTTGCATGTCCCACACACGAATGCGGTATTATATGCAACATGAATATTAACTGCTATCCACTGTCTCCCATTAAGGGTTAACACATTTTTAATCATATCCGTAACAGTAAGAAACCCGCTTAAACAACATGAAAACATTGACATTTTCAAATTGTGATTTTGGCATCCATTTCAGACAGCAGAGATCCTTGTTTTAACTTCACGTGTTCTACTTTCAGACAGCAGAAATCCTTGTTTTAACTGCACGTGTTCTACTTTCAGACAGCAGAGATACTTGTTTTAACTTCACGTGTTCTACTTTCAGATAGCAGAGATCCTTGTTTTAACTTCACGTGTTTTAACGGTGGGCGGTGCAGAGCCCCAATCGATGTCCCCCGTTGTGAATGCCGGCCTGGGTACACAGGAGACAAATGCCAGACGAAAATCGGAGAAGGAAAGGATGGCCAGTGTCCAGTATGATCTTAAACATGTCAATATAAATTTATAGAAGTGATTTTATTATTATTATTTTTTTAATTTTTATAATAACGTCTCTCTGTTTAGTATATATATTTTAAATTTATATTGTAATTTGTAAATATATTAATAATTACAAATATAATATATTAATTAATTGTTGTTGCTTTACATAAACTGCTGTTCTGATATTGTGTTTCAATGCACAATTTAGGTCTAATAAAGTTGTGTACCAAAGATATCTTGATATACATTAATTTAATCCACATTACGAAATATCCACACGGTTCTAAAGGAAATGTTAGCATATAATAAAAGTGTCCAGGGATCAAATTTTGAGAACTCATAATTTTGATTGATTTGAAGAAAGCAAATCAAAATGAAAAATAAAAAATAAATTAGGACATCTTCTCTTCCTAGACCATTAATTAGCAAGTGTGCAAGTTAACTTTTTTTTATTTCTCTCCATGTTTATTTATTTATTCTTTAAACCCTACAATTTTTTTTTGGTACGCACTTCTATAAATTAAGCTTTTGAGAGACATCCTTCATTTTTACACTGACAGACCGTTCGGCGTGGCTCTGTTGGTGTGTGTGCTGGAGACGTCTGTTCTGTAGACTCGGATTGTGCTAAAGAACAGAAGTGCTGCAAAAGTGCTTGCGGTAGAAAACGGTGCACCAGCGTTAAAATCAGTAAGTCTTGGCAACTAGATAGATAGATAGATAGATAGATAGATGGATGGATAGATAGATAGATAGATAGATAGATAGATAGATAGATAGATAGATAGATAGATAGATAGATAGATAGATAGATAGATAGATAGATCAGATATTTCTATTTCTATTTCTATGGTTAGCTGTCAAATTGATATGATAATTAAAAACTTTCTTGCCATCAATCTCTCGACGATAGACTTCCATTATCATTTCGTTTTACATTACGTGGAGTTATGTATTATTTAATTTTTAATTTTTAAATTGCATTTCCTCGTGGCAGGTGAACCAGTCGATCTGGCCAGTCTCTGTTCTTTAATAGATTGCGCGCCAGACAGATACTGTCGAGCCGCATTGCCCTGTGAGACCTGTGAACCCGTGGCTACGTGTGTATCTATCTCTACTATAGCTGGAGGTAAACGGTTATTGTTAGAGCAATTTTTTTATGTATTCATTAAAACAATTTTTACTACCAACCAGAGGTTACGGGTTTTAGCCTCTGTAACGTCCAACGCAAAAGCTACTTGCTTTTTTGAGAGACAGAAATATGCCACCTTCCGCGCGGTGCCTAAAAACTTACACCTGGTAATAAGCGCTTTATTGAAACTCAGCCTTTTGTGTACATTTTGTATTTACTATTCTGGTTTTTGAAATGACCAAGAAATCTGTTGTTTTTTTTAAAAACAAGTTTGATTAAATCCGGTACATCCCTTGGGAAAGTGCCTATCGACTTTACACCTTAGACCAGCGACTTTCAACCTGTGGGTCGCGACCCCTTTGGGGGTCGAACGACCCTTTCCAAGGGGTCGCCTAAGACCATCGGAAAACACATATACTCTTCAGTTATGAAGTATCAACGAAATTAATTTTGTGGTTAGGGTCGACAAAACATGAGGTGATGTATTAAAGGGCCGCGACATTAGGAAGGTTGAGAACCACTGCCTTAGACCATCGTAAAGCACATTTATGAAGTAGCAACGAACATATTTATATGGTTGGGTGTCACCAGAACACGAGGAACTATATTAAATGGTCTCAGCACCAGAAAAGGTTGAGAACCACTGCCTTAGACAATCAGTTTTGATTTGAAGATTAAGGATTCAGTGATTCCGAATATATCTAATCTAGAATCAGTGCTTATTCGTATATAGCTTTTATCGTGTCTGGGGTGCTCTTACACATCGTGAAAGAACCTTTGTGCCTTGTTATTTATTAAAATTATGTAAAAATTTCTGTGGAGACCCACGAAAAAACTTCTTTAAAAACACAACATCGAAGTGTCCTGCTATCGTTTTTTTGAAACGTCTACCAATGAATGATCTCGCATTCAGTGAGACTTTATTCTGGAAGTATGAACTCCGGGTTCTTTCACTATGCATACTTTTTATTTGTTTGTTTTTGTATGCTCTTGTTGTTTGTTTTTGTTTGTATGTTGTTGTGTGTATGTTGTTATCGATCGTAGTCAAGGTCCTTAGGTTCATATTTTCAGAATTGTCTTATTCATGTTTTAAATTCTTTTTTAAAGTTTTTTTTTAACATGATGTCATCAAACACAAACGTGACAAAAAAGCGCTCTTTCTTTTATGCTCAATATGTGTTCGTAAAATCAACATAAAAATTGTGGTGAGAAACTTTTTAGATCCATTAAAGATATTACTTCCTAATTATTTTTTTTAAATTCCATGCTATTATCTGTCTTTTTATTTCGATTCGGTGCCACATCTACATGCCAATGTAACATTTTTCTACTTTACAACAGATATAGACAAGGAATGCCAGAGACAGAATTACTTCCAAGTGCTTCTCATGCAGAGTGACAATCGTCCTGACACGTACACGAGGTTAAAGTGCAGAGGGCAACTCTCCACCAGAGACTGCCCTAAGGGGTCTGTTTGTGTGGATGTCCCGAGAGGCGGAGGCGTCTGCTGTTTCGGGAAACCCCTGGTCGTGGAAAGGCCGGGGACGTGCCCTACAAAACAGGTACCCTTAAATATATGTGTTAAGGAATGAGTAAGAAATTGTTTGTATGTCATACGTTTTGAATCGACTGTTCAAACGTATTAATTTTGTTGTTCGGAGTCTATTACGTTTTAATCAACAGTGATACGTTAAGGAAAAAAAAAACCTGTCATTTATATTGAAATATATGGGTGCATAATCGTATGCGGCAGCTCAAACATTTTGAGGCTCCCTTTAATAACCTGCCCCATCAGATCAGTAATAACTAAGCTCAATTTACTATATAAAAATGGAACGTTGAAGTGCGATGAATTAGTGCGAAATAAAATGTCATGACAAACAATCTTTTTTTATGGCGCAGGAACTCTTTCAAATAGATTGTTAACTATTATTATTTTTTTTTAGATTGGGGATCTATGCGTTGGGACCATATGTGAAACAGATGACCAGTGTCCAAACCCCCAGAAATGTTGCAGTGTTTCATGCGGTTATAATTTCTGCACTGATGTTGTAACCGACCAGCTTAGTTGTCCAGGTGGTTGTCCAAAAGGTAAAATAAAAATCAATTTCAAAAATACGAATTCAACCCTAGAAAGAAGCTGACAAATTTTCAGCCGAATCGGTTGCTCTAAATATGAAAAAAACATTCCAACCATATATTTATGAGTTCTTTATGAAATGTTTCTAATTTTTTCAATGACTTATCTCGAATTCAGCAATTTTATCGATTTATAATTCTAATATTAATTCTTCAAAATATATTTCATGATGCCATTTTCGCTACCCTTTAAAATCCATTAATCCACCACCAAAAAAATTCAGGTTCATCTACACATTAGATTATTTTTCTTGTGATGGCCAGTAATTTTGGAGAGAGGAGATTTAAAAAAAAAAAAGATTTGCTTTCTTAAACTTTGCTTTGTTTTGAAAGTTTTGTAAATATATCAATCAGCACGTTCTTTAACACTCTACATTGCAGGTTATTTTTGCGACTATAGGCCGGTGCCGTGTCCCCCGGGACAGTTCTGCATCCAGATAGTTATCCCAACCTGTGTACCTCTGGTCAGTCGAGTATAATATAAATAAGATCTTTATGTTTTTTTTTTTTTTAAATTATTATAATTAACTCGCTTTAAAAAAAGCCCAAGCATATAGGCTAGAACAGGGGTGGGCAAACTTTTTGTGCGGCGAGCCACATTGACAAATGTAATGGCTATTTGGGGGGGGGGGGGGGGGGTTGGCGGATGTATAGTATGTACAATTTTATGCCGATAAACATTTCTCTATGTTAAAATCGGTAAATTCGTTTTTTAGCCTTACATGACAAAAGTCAAGGACTGTTTTAAAAAAATAGAGAATTAGAAAGTTGATCAAACATTGTTAAAACAATCATAACGGTACGGTACATGAAATTCTGTAAAATTCAACAACATAACTTAAAAACTAAGTAATTAAAAAAAAATTTCTTAATGCTTTCGAGGGCCACATAATATCAGTTGCCGGGCCGCATGTGGCCCGCGGGCCGTAGTTTGCCCACCCCTGGGCTAGAATGAAGCGTATGGCATTTAGAATGCACTATGAGCACAGGTCAGCCATTGTCGAGTCGAGCACGTTACCGCATCTCAGTTTTGACGACTGAATACAGTAATGAGCAGTAAAAGGAGAAAAAACGAATTGTAAAAATTAAAAGTAAAATGCTGCTTGTTTACATTCTAGTTGTTGGAATTGGTTTGATTATGGAGTTAAGATTCATGAAGTTAAACTGTTTCATAAGGTCTTAGATCATAAGGTCCCAGATCATAAGGTCCCAGATCATAAGGTCCTAGATCATAAGGTCCTAGATCATGTCCCTAGATCATAAGTCCCTAGATCATAAGGTCCTAGAACATAAGGTCCTAGATCATAAGGTCTTAGATCATAAGGTCCTAGATTATAAGGTCCTAGATCATAAGGTCCTAGATCATAAGATCTAAGATCATAAGGTATTAGATCATAAGGTCTTAGATCATACTATCCTACATCATAAGGTCCTAGATCATAAGGTCCTAGATCATAAGGTCCTAGATCAATAGGTCCTAGATCAATAGGTCCTAGATCATAAGGTCCTAGATCATAAGGTCCTAGATCATATGGTCCTAGATCATAAGGTCCTAGATCATAAGGTCCTAGATCAATAGGTCCTAGATTCAATAGGTCCTAGATCATAAGGTCTTAGATCATAAGGTCCTAGATCATATGGTTCTAGATCATAAGGTCCTAGATCATAAGGCCCTCGATGCCAGCAAATTTCCTTTAACTATACGCTAAATATAACAATGAGAGTATTGAGAGGAAACATTGTTTGGTGGGTATTTTAATCAATACTTACAATAAATAGACCTGTTCTCATGTTGTGGTCTTAGTGTTCCAAATTACAAGGATGAAATACAATCTCAGAATTGATTGAAAAAAAAACAAAAAAGTAATAATTGGAATTGTATCACTCCCGAAGTAATCCAACTTTTAAACCCCCCCCCCCCCCCAATCCCGCAGATTGCCGACAGATGCGGTGGTTGTCCCGAGTTACAAGTGTGTGTAGTGTCGGACGAACCTTGTTTCGGGTTCGTTTGTCCCAAATTCGTTTGTGTCCCCAATGACGAGTGTGGGGGCTGCTTACCTGGACAGATGTGCGAGACGTTATATCTATCATGCCCCCGTCCCCCACCTTGTGACGGCGTGGACGGCCCACCGTGTGGACCTTACTGTGAACCCATCAGAAATTGTGTGCCCATTGAGACCACTCCAGCTCCGGTATGGTTGTTATTTGTAAAAAAAATACATACAAAAATATGTATATATATAAATTTGGATTTACTGGAAAAGTTCCATTGTTGTCATTGCATCACCTTTTCATATATCCTGCCATAATTAATTGGATCCATTGCTTTTATAAGTTTGTGCTTACAGTAGTGTTAGAGGATGTGCGTAAAGGGGGGGGGGTGCGAGGGTTGCAGTCCATCCCGGGTGTCACATTTTCTCTCCCTATATATATAAGGGAGCCATTTTCGACCAGATGCTGGATGCTTTTCGTATAGGAGGGGAGGTAAAAATCTTAAAACGCCCCCCCCCCCCAACGGCCCTACGCCAGTTTTTGTCTATAACAATTTTTTTAACTTGTCCATCATCTTCCCGTTCCAGCAGCCGATTGGGCGTGTGCTCCTTTGACCTGAGGTCATCGCGACTTAACCAAAAGTTAACAATGACATATATACTCATGTATCTGAATTAGAAAGCACTTAGGAAAAGCTCTATTCATTAAAGTTGCTTTAATTTAAAGCATCTGGTGTTGAAATGCTCATACATTATCTACAATAAAAGAGTATAAGACATGGTATTAATTTAGGATCCATTTTTTTTTATTGTTCAGTTATTGTCTACTATAGTCGTTGCATTAGGTTGAAAAAGACGTCCTTTGAAAGTCCAGAGATTATATATAACTTCCATTAAGCCCTAGCTTCGTAGTCTTGAAATGGTGATCAAGATTGTCTAAGAGGTTAAGCCTAGTCATTGTAAATTCAATTTCAATCATTTGCGAACATGTTTTATGATCAACTTGGCTGAGTGGCAAAATTAAATCTTTCTTTGAATTTGGGGTGGAGACCATTATTAATTTCTTGTTAAAAGTACGAAGAGCCCATGGCAAAGGCAATATCTGTGCTTATTCACATGTTTGTAAATAAAAATAGAGAATTTTATCAACAATTTTTAATGTGTTTACATTACTGTTACGGCTTGATGAGTGCTTATATTGCCCAACTGGTCAGAACTTGTGTCTCCATTAAAACTGACCCCTACATGGTTGGTGCAACACGTCTCTGATTCTAAAATAGTTTGAATCGTGTCGAAAGCTCAGAAACAGCGTGTTAAATGTGCAATGGGTCCTTGAAATTAAAACAACAAAAAAATTAATATAACCCCGGTCTCATATAGTTATTGGGATTGTGTATGTTGGTTCAGCATACTGTTGATATTTAATATGTTTTAAAACAATACAAATATACCACACATTATTTTAAAAAAGAAAACATATTTGTTTTTAAATTTAATGTATCATTTGTTACAGACAGACGCATGTCAGGGGTGTCCGTCTGGACAAGAGTGTCAATTTATCCTGCCACCCTGCCCCCCTCCTCCTGGTTGTGAGGGACCAGACCTATCGGGGTGCTACAGGCCGTACTGTGCACCTGTACCACGTTGCGTGCCGACAATAACAACAACTCCAGTACCGGTATGTTCAACGCTGGCAGATGCAATCTGCTTGCATGATCATTGGCGCACTGACGCCACTGGTTTGATGTGGCACTGACGCCACTGGTTTGATGTGGCACTGACGCCACTGGTTTGATGTGGCACTGACGACACTGGTTTGATGAGGCAATGACGCCACTGGTTTGATATGGCACTGACGCCACTGGTTTGATATGGCACTGACGCCACTGGTTTGATAAGGCACTGACGCCACTAGTTTGATGAGACACTGACGCCACTGGTTTGATGTTGCACTGACGTTAACTGGTTTGATGAGACACTGACTCCACTGGTTTGATAAGGCACTGACGCCACTAGTTTGATGAGACACTGACGCCACTGGTTTGATGTTGCACTGACGTTAACTGGTTTGATGAGACACTGACGCCACTGGTTTGACGAGACAATGACGCCACTGAGTTAAGACACTGACGCCTCTGGTTTGATATTGCACTGACGCCAACGGATTTGATAAAACACTGACGACACTGGTTTCACGAGGCACCGGCGCCACTGGTTTGACGAGACAATTATTTTAACACATTAAACATCTAGAAGCTCTCTAGGAATATAAAACACAACAGGTGTACAGTAGGCTACACTCATAAGGCGAGTTGTTTACATAACCCGAGTTAATCGCGACTGAACCAAACGTTGGCATTGACATATATAGGCATGCATCTGAATTAGGGAGCACTTAAGAAAGGCTATATTCTTTATATAGTATTTGCTGTTGATATGATCACAAAGTCTCTACTATAAAAGACTGTGATACATTATGGTTTTAGTTGAGGACCTTGCTACTACGTTGTCCGATATACGGGAATACTTTAGTAGTTGTCATTATGTGGGAAAATGTGTTTCCCAAGTCAAGAGAGTGTCACAACTTCGATGAAGCCCTACCCGTTTGTTGATATTTATACCTTTTAATCAAAATAATAAACTATAAATTATTTTTAAAAATAAAAAAATATGTGTTTTAAATTTAATGTATCATTTGTTACAGACAGACGCATGTCAAGGGTGTCCGTCTGGACAAGAGTGTCAATTTATCATGCCACCCTGCCCCCCTCCTCCTGGCTGTGAGGGACCAGACCTATCGGGTTGCACCCGGCCGTTCTGTGTACCTGTACCGCGTTGCGTGCCGGCAATAACAACAACTCCAATACCGGTATGTTCAACGCCGACAGATACCATCTGATTATTGGCACACTGACGCCAGGGGCTCGACGTGGCACTGACGCCGTTGGTTTGACGTGTCACTGTTGTTAATGTTTTGATGTGCCACTGACGTCAGTGGTTTGATGTGTCACTGTTGTTTATGTCTTGATGTGTCACTGTTGTCAGTGGTTTCATGCAGGGACGGCCTTAGGCCACTGCAACCTATGCGGCCGCAGTGGGAACCCGCACTTTATTTTCTAATACAAAATCTTAATTTTCACTTATTATCCTTATCCCTACCCAGACTGGGCCCCGCGCAATCCGTTTCGCATAGGGCCCCGCAATTTTTAGGGACGGCCCTGGTTTCATGTGTCACCTTTGTAAGTGGTTTGATGTTTCATCGTTGTCAGTGGTTTGATGAAGCACTGACGTCAGTAGTTTGATGGGGCGTTGACGCCACATCTGAGCCAGCATATGGTAAAATGAGAAGGAACCACATCAGAGCTTGTTAATCAACACGTCTTGTTGTTGCCATACCAGTCAGCCAGTAAATTGAAAACTGCCGACTATTTCGTTCCGGCCATTTGGGCACAATGCTCGTTTGCAAGCATCAATATCAAGCCTTCAATAACCAGGCAGTCCGGATCAAGGTCAGGGAAAAAAAAGGGGGGGGGGGATATTACGTTTTGCAGTAGATCGACTGTGTTAAGGACACCCAAACTAAATCCACATCTCGGATCAACAGGTCAAGGCCACCCAAACTAAATCCACATCTCTGATCAACAGGCTAAGGCCACTTAAACTAAATCCACATCTCGGATCGTCAAAATGCCACGATTTGCCGCCAATCTCCTACAGTACCGTTGTATGAGGTTTAATCCTCGTCTTTTCTTCTTTGTTTTTTTAAATTCTTCTTTTTAATGGTTATTTATTATAGTTGTTTTTTTTTATGGGTCCTGGTCACCAATCACCTAAAACCCATAGATACCTAAAAGAATCTTTTAAAATTCAGTATCCCAAGAACGGTACTTTTTTCGGGGTTACCACAAGATCAAAAACGTCTATTTTAACAGGTAGATCCTTGCGGCGGATGTGGAAAGGGTCAGGTTTGCATCGACACCGGGTTACGATGTTTCAACACACCCTGTCCTAGTCACCAGTGCTTGACCAATAACTCTTGTGGGGGATGTCAGTCGTGTCAACAATTCTCCCCGGGATGTCTGCCGCCGAGATACTGCGATGAGGTTTTACCAAATGGTGAAATTGTTCCATCCATTCATCTAAGTCTAGGTCTGCCTTTGAGCCGATTTCCTCTAGGGTTTTGGTGATGCACCCTCTTTACTCCTCTGTCATTTGGCATTCTCTCTAATTGCTTTGCCCAGCGTAGCCTGCCCTTTTTATGTCTGCTACTATCGTGGGATCCGGATTTGGACTGTACAATTCCTGCTTGGTTCTTATTCTCCATCCATATTCATCATTTATCGGTCCGTATATTTTCCTGAGAACTTTTCTCTCCCATGTGTTTAATAGGTTTTCTGCCGTTTTTGTTAGGGTCCAAGTTTCATCTTCATGTGCTACAACTGGTCTGATGACAGTTTTAAAAATAGTTGTCTTTGTTTCTCTTGTAATGTTTTTTTTTGTCTAGACATCACAAAACAGATTTAATTTTTTTAAAAATGTTATTATATGTTTGCAACATACCAATACGTTTATAGTTTTTTTACAAAAAAAAAAAAATAACTAAATGTGTTCACATCAAAACAAGAGTCATTTTATACACAACGTGTGTGTCAAAGATTGGTTTGTGTATAACACATATCCAACACATTCATTTTAAGATCACATCAACCGTATTTCATGCTTTGATGTGTGTACAATCTTTTCACAGCCAATTGATGAATGCGGTGGCTGCCGTTCTGGACAAACCTGCAGATTCACTGGAATAGTTTGTATAAAGGCACCGTGCCCTTCTTTCGCTTGCTTTGACTCTGATGATTAAAGACTTGACAGAAAAGGAATTCTCCTTCAAAGTGTTTTACACGGATATATATATATGAGATGAGAGAAAAAGAGAGAAATAGCGCGAGCTAGTCATATGTGATTATATAATTTTAACTAACTGTTTTTTCCATCTCTGTGTCCCAGAAAGATCATTGATCAAATTGTAAAGTTAAAAACACTATAATTTAAATTAACTTAGTGATGTTCCTTTGAAATGCATACAACTTTTGTCATTGCTGCTACTATCCTTACGTTGACATTTCAATTAAAAAAAAGCCTAGCGATATAAAAGGGGGTAATTTTTAGGAATGAAAACATGCATCTAAGGGAAGAAATAAAAGATTACAAAAGATATATATTTATATTTTGAAACTGTAATCGAGTACAGAGTTAGAATACACTCTCCCAAATACATTTTGTTTTGTTTCGCTCCCACGGATTGTTTGATGTATTGTTCAGTTATAATTTTAAATTTTTTCCCCACATGGTTAAAAACTTTCCCGCACAAAAAGCTCCAAAATCTTGTCTGCAAGATTTTTGTATTTGAAATCCTTTATATTAACGTTGCTTTTCTTCAATGTTGGCTGGCTGCCAAAATCTTCGAGCGACTAATTAACCCACTTCCCGTCAAGCAATCGAGCTGAAACTGGTCACATAGACACGTAGCCGGTGACAACATATCCTATCAAAATTTCATCCCCACCCCCACTAACCGCCAAAAAATTAGTTTTTCCTGTTTTTCAGGGGTGAGATGAGGGAAATATGATTTTGAGAAATAAAATCCTTTATAACTGCGCTACATGAGATGCTTTTTTTTTTTTTTTTAAAGAGCGTTTGGTGCGCAAGATTTTCTGTTGGTTTTCTGAAATAGTTGGTGAAACCAATGTGCTGTGTAAAAGTGAGTTGGAATATTGATATAGTTCAAGGGCGTGGAAAAAAATGTGCGGCTACCAACTTTTGTGTATTTTAAATTTAATTTGCGTTACTTGAATGCAAGTTTTGTAAGTCTTCAGCCCCACACCCTGTGCTGGATATTGCATTTTATAAAGGATTTATACGAAAAACTTTTGATTTTTGGGCGTTGTTTAATTCTTGGCTTTTGTCTTCTTTTTTTTTTTTTTTAGTTTTAAACTTCGAATTCAAATTTTACTCTTACGCTAAGCCAGGGGTCACCAAACATTTTTCACGGCGGGCCGGATCACGGAAAAATTGACGAGCGCAGGTCGGATACTCATTGTGTACAATACTTGCAAGACAGAACGAAAGCTCTGGTGAAAAAAAAAGACGAAAAACTAAGTTATTTTTCCATGTTAATCATGGGTGTATGGCGTGCAAGTACAAAAGCAAAAACAAACAATACAATATACTTATTTACTAAAAAAAAAGTTATCAAAGAAGGCGACGTTAGCAAAAAGATAGTTAGATCAGACGTAGTGCGCACATATTTGAATCAGACAAACTAAGCAGCAAAAAAGGTTAGTGAGATTCCTGAAACTGACGTTTGGCTTTCAAGATATCGTCAATGTTTGGTTTGGAATTGCTGCATCCAATCAAAAGAATTGTTTTCAAATATTAACCAATCTCTCTCATTCGATGTGTTGACTTCACATATTTTTATTTTTGAAAATGTTTGCTCACAGACATACGTTGTTCCATGCATGCTGGAAACGGATGACAACCGCTTATGTTATCTGACAGTCCAAATTGAAGACACATCAACACGAGATGTTGTGAGAAATCAATAGACTCATCCAACGCCAGAGAGTACCACAAGTTACTTGGTGGGTTTTTTAAATGATGTCAACATACGTGTATTAATTCGTATTTAAACACACCTTGTTTTGTGCTGACCTGACTTCGAGTTTGAACCACGTTAAATTTCACCACTCACTTTATATTTTACCAGTGATAGACTGTGATAATGTGATCTGTACGTCCACTCAATATAAATTAATACCAATTGCAAATACACGTCTGCAAGACACAGTGACCGCAGATTGCAATATATACGTCGGCCATCTACTTTTAGTAATGGAGATTTGTGACGCCAGCTTAACTAAAACCCACTTTGCACTGCGATGCGAGTAGTTGCTGTATTCACTTTATATGCTGTATGTGTATTTATTTACCACTAAGATACCGTAGTGTATGATTAGGAAAAGGTATTGTACGATTTTTAGGACTTCGAGTGTAAAAAGGTCTGTAATAACAAGATAATTTAGATACAACAATTTAAAACTGAAAATGGTAAATTTAAGGCGCATAGCAGCCATGGAGGTCTACGCACGTCTGACGATCTCCTAGGATTCTTAACATAATATTTTTAAGTTCATGATTATGTTTGTTAAATTGTATGTACAGCGTGGTGAGTCCAGCCTTAGGTTGGGGTACTACGCTATAGAAAACTTCTTATAATAATAAAAAAATAAATTAAAGTTTTATCACAACGTCTCTTGTTTCATACGTTTTTTCAAGCAAGATAAAAAACTGCCGGCGGGCCGAATGAACAGGCTTGGTGGGCCGGATCCGGCCTGCGGGTCTTAGTTTGGTGACCCCCTGATTTAAGCTATCAAATAAATTGTGTGCTGGTCTTGTGTCTTTTTTTTTTTTTTCAAATTTATTTAATGGAATATCACAATGTTAATCCCCTTGTGACAAGCAGACAAAATTAATGATAATATTATCATATTTTCATTACACTTTTTGTTTTAATTTCAAAATGTGTTACTTTTTTTTTAAAGAATAAATTTAGACTTTCGGTGATAGTTTCTTGCAAAAGCAGGCGTCATAATGTGTGTACTCCATAAGTGTTAAAACGTAGATTTACAGAAATTCTCTAAATGTTACTCTTACCTTTGGGAATTAATTATTACTAATTTTGCCTAGGGCCTAGTGGAAGATTAGCAAAAGACCGTAACAAAATAGCGCAGTGTCAGACATACAATTCTGTTGTACGATAAACTGAAGTATAACTTTTATGATACACTATTTATAAATACAAGAAAGAAAAGAAAAGAAATCATTAAAAGAATAATACTCAGTCGTATACATAAAGCATGATTTAATTAATACAAATGTAGTTATATATATATATGATCTGAAAGATATGTTAATCCAAGTATAAGAAAAATGGTTGTTGCTCCAAGGAAAATGGGGAGACTTAAAAACTTGGAATAACATTATTAAACTAAAAGTCGGAGACAATCACATAGACCTATTTTCAAGAATACAGGGGATCCCTGGAAATCATTTAGTTAAGCACTGGTTCACGTTCTTACTGGGGAAATAATAGGAACCACAACTTGGTATCTCACAATAACTATCGCTATCAGTTATGTGGATCTGACTTCCACGCGCATCGTTTCACGCACACCTGAACCTTTATAGGTTTGTGGAATAGGGAGAGTCTATTGATACATGTCTAGGGGTACTTTGTTGTTATAACAGCATCATACATAAGTAGTAATAAACTCAGGGGTTTTAATGAAGGTTTCAACACTCTCACTCTGTCCTAGAAAGACAATGGATTGGTCCAAAAGTATAGGATCTACCTTAGAATGTTTAGGAGGCTGGGGAGTACAATTCCAGTTTTGGAAGTGTGAGCATCGATGCTTACTTAATTGTTATGAAGTCAAACATAAAATTGTAGCTTAGGGCGTTTCTGTAAAGTTTAGCAAAATATCGAGAGGGTGACAGTATATTTGGTGTAAAAGCTAGGCCTGTATTACTATGGTGTGACATAACAGCCAGGCCAATTTCAATAATGTTTGACATGACAGCACGGCCTGTATTACCGTTGTTTTACATAACAGCCAGGCCTGTATTACTATGGTTTGACACAACAGCCAGGCCAATTTTAATAATGTTTGACATGACAGCAAGGCCTGTATTACTATGGTTTGACATAAAAGACATGGTATTACTTATTCTACGGTGCAACAATTGGAAGCCTACTTAATTTAAATATCACTTGCTTTTCTTTGAAATCATCGACTGATATTAAACACCGAATAAACATACTATTCAAGAAAAGCTAGGCGCATCACACAAACTAAACATCCTTCACTTGAAGAACTATTTGAAGCAAGATGTTATTGTCAAACTAAACACATTTGGATGATACATTCCCACCCTCTTCATCACAGATACTTGGGATCGACCCGAATTCTTTCTCTCCGATCGATGACTGAAAGATATAAAAATTCTTTTGTCCCACAATCTGTACGAAATTACCAGTATGCTTCCCCTGAAGTCACAAATCTTAATGAGAACTAATAAGTCCCCGATAGGGCTAAGATAATTCACTGAATAGCTGGTTTCTTTCACTAGTGAAATAATTCAATGTGGGTGTCTCGTGTTCCAATTGTTTTATTTGTGTGCTGAAAATGTGCAATGTAATCTTAAACATTTCCATTTGCTTGGGTCAATAAAAGAATCGTGTCTTTTTTTTATAACAACCAGGCCTGTATTACCGTGGTTTTGACCTAAGAGCCAGACTTGTACTACTGTGGTTTGACATGACAGCCAGGCCTGTATTACTGTGGTTTGACATGACAGCCAGGCCTGTATTACTGTGGTTTGACATGACAGCCAGTCCTGTATTACTGTGGTTTGACATGACAGCCAGGCCTGTATTACTGTGGTTTGACATGACAGCCAGTCCTGTATTACTGTGGTTTGACATGACAGCCAGTCCTGTATTACTGTGGTTTGACAAGACAGCCAGGCCTGTATTACTAAGGATAGCGAGCGTAATAACACAATGATTCACCGTGAAACCATTTGACGGCACAAAAACAAACACAAAAAAAAGTTTGAATTCAAATAAAATCTACCTCACAAAACGTCATGGCTTTTTATTACTTAATTCAAAACAGGCACTGCCGTGCAGATCCTTTTATTACATTGTGAGAGACAACATCTCTGACTGCGGTCTTTCCTACAGTGCTTGTCGCTGGAGCAAGCCCTTGCCATTAACTTCACTCTGATGCAACTTAAAAGCGGCAACATTCTGCTATAATTTGGGCAGCTGCCCAACTGGGGCTCGACATTGACGCACTCATATCTTGGGCACGTTCGAAAAAAGCATTTTTTTCCAGAGGGCTTGCAGACTTTACCTTGTGGGCAACCGCCGCATTGGTCGGTGGGTGGAATCAGCTGCATTGGAAAAATAATAATAGCATGGCTCTATATATTGTTGTTGCTTTTTTTTGTTGTTGTTGTTTTTTTTTTTAAATCAACATATTTATTTTATTTTTTTATTATTTTTTTTTGGGGGGGGGGGGGGTTGGGGGGACAATTTGGTATACAAAAGTTATGGTCATTTATAAATTAATGTTTTCCTTAAACAAATGCACACATCAATTACATTTCAAAAGAAAACCATATAGCTAATTATAATTTATATTTTTTCAAGCTCCCGGTTAATTTAATATACCATTTTTAAGAGTGTAATTGTTTAAGTGTCTTCGTCTTTTGAAATATATAATAGGCTGCTTAGTTAAATGGGCAAATTTATTCTTTGAATTGTTGATTATTGTTTTGATCCCTTTTTTGTCAGAGTCATATTTTATGCTCTAAGCCAGTGGTTCTCAACCTTCCTATGGCCGCGACCCTTTAATACAGTTCATCGTGCTGTGGCGACGCCCCAGCCACAAAATTATTTTCGGTTATACTTCATAACTAGAGAGCATATGTGTTTTCAGGTGGTTTTAGGCGACCCCTGGGAAAGAGTCTTGCGACCCCCAAAGGGGTCGCGACCCACAGGTTGAGAACCGCTGCTCTATGCAGTGAATATTAGATTAAATAAATTATATCAGTCTGATAACGAAAAAAATTCATAGTTCCTTATTTTTTTTAGTTTGTTGGTGTCGCTAAGACTTAAAATAAAAGTGTGTGGTAAATATATGTAATCATCGTAATGAAACATGGTTTTGGAGATTCTCACCGGTAGACATGTTGGGACCACGGCCTGTGAGCAATACTTGCCTCTACGACATGACGATGGTTGTAGGTGACACGTCTGACCTGCAGTCAATTGGAAGGGGAATGTTTTGAACAGCGTTGCACAATATACATTCACAAAGAAGTTTAGGAAAGTATGCTCAAATTTGAGCATTGTTATATCTTTTTTTTGTTTGGAGAATGTGACGCGATAACCTCGGATTGCATCGAAGGGAAGGCAAGCTGAGCAATCGAAACCAAGAGATGGCGTCCCGTGGGCGGTATGGCATTGACACGATGAAAATATCGACCAACTCCGGCGACGCAGAACGCATAGAGCGCATTAAACCACACACAAACGCGCGCACACCTCTGGGTCATCCGCTGCAATCTGATCCTTTTTTCCAGTTGTCTTGAAGCAGTCTTGCCATTCGATCAAAATAGACGAGGTCGAGATAGTGAGGCGACCCTCATGAACTTTAAACAAAATACAGCTCCAGTTAAGTCGAAAATTGCCTTGTGGTCATCTTCGCGTGCGAAAGAGGAGCAGCACCTTTCGATTGACGCTAGTAAAATTTTACTGTTTTGATTTTTTTAATATAAATATTCATACACACCAATATGTGCTAACTGTTATTTTTCTGTTTTGGGCTAATGCAAAGAGAATGTGCCATGACGTTATTTGCGTGTTTATGTTTAAGTTTCTTTGTTTGGAATCACTCCCCTTGTTTTTGTTGCTAGAGATCTATTTACGGCTAATAAAGAGAGAATGCGCCATAAATTAATTAAGTTGGGTTTTTTTGGGGGGTTTAAATTTCTGTTTTGGATTCACTCCCCTTTGTTTTTGTTACTAGAGATAAATTTCGTAACTGTTACTAGAGATACCAAATTCTGAATAGTCCTTTATCACCCCAGATGGTTGAACGCGAGTTCTCTGTATTTTAAGACTTGTTATAAGGCCCATTCATTTTAACTATAATGAAGACAATTACATCATTACAAAATTACTGGTACATTGTATGCAGGTAAAACACCTCATAGTTTGTACATGGAAAATAAATTAAGAGCATGATTCGGTACGTTGAATCCATACTGTATAAACAAAATTCACAAGTTTACATTGATACAACGTTAGTTCCTGCATTTTCATTCAAATAATGGCAAAAACAGTAAGAGGGTATACCTGCTGGACATCCGGCTGGACATGCAAGTGTGGCTCCTGGGGCTGGAAGATAAAATATAGTTAACATAATTTATGGAAAAGTACATGTAGGTACTCCAACTCAAATTTTCAAATACATCAGACATACACAAAGAGCATATCATTGGAAAGAATTGGCTCTACGCTTTCCAATGACACCAAGATAATCTTTCTATCACTTATAGGAGAAAAGTTATGAATTTTTTAGTGATTTATTTTTCCCCACTATTCGGCTTGGTATTTAAGTTTTAAAACTGTGATCGCATTAATACACTTTTTGTACTATTTTGCTTGTATCTTTTTAGCTATTAAAGTTAGAGCTCTCAAATTGGGAGGAGACATTTACAATACAATGCGTAACAAAACAAAACACATTAATTGTGAATTAACTCATTATATTTGTTAAAAAAATGATTTTATGAGCACAGGGGGTGGATAACGACAATTGTTGAAAAATTTAATTTTACAAAAAAAGACATAATTACTAAACCAATAAAGCTATTGCTATAAAATTTTCAATACAAACAGATAAATGTCCATCTAAAAGTAAGGCACATTTAAAATAATTGAAATACAGATCAGAAAAATTTATGCAATTTTATAGAAAAATATTTGATGAAAACCGCCTGCGGCCGAGACATTTTTTTTTACATTTAAATACATAACTTTTAAACTAATTAAAGAACTGCAATCAAGTTTTCAGTAATAATACTTTGTGACAATCCAACTGTAACAGAATATTAAAATATTGCAAAAGCAATTAAAATCATGCTACACAAAATTAAAAAAAAATGTCATGTAATCTTTCGACATTGATGTGCATTTTTAGGCATAACTTTTAAACTAACAATGCTAATTCAATAAAATCGTCAGTACAAATAGACAGTGACAATGACAATCTAAATTTAATAAAGTATTTAAATACAAAAACAATAATTCAGAACATTTTATATAAAATATTTTATATGAATTTCCATCATCATTATTGTACCGGTGCATTTAAATACAAAACATCAAAAACATCAAATGCAATATTGCAATCCACGGTCCACAGTACATAAGCAATGCACTTCTTATTAACGTAATACTACAATGTTTTTTTTCCCCCTTGAATGCTCCTACAATAAAGTTTAATTAAATTTAAATCTAGATTGGAACAAAATATTTCAATTATTTTTGTGTTTTAAGGATTTTTTTATTTTTTTTTTTTAAAAAGATAATATATATTATTTCGTTTTTCAAAAAAAAAGGTTGTTGTTTTTTAAAATCATTATAAACTAGAATTAATAACAAACAGGTTAAATTAAAATAGAAATAGCCTAGTTTAATACTCACCAAGCTGACCCTAGGATTAAAAAAATAACATCATTTGATGGATAATAGGTAATTGAAAGTAGGTATTCATAATGTTTAAAAATTAATTTTAAAAAAAAAAAACAACAACAAAAAAACAATGCAATGTTGAATATTTTGCATAATTAAATGAATCGATATTTATATCTAAATATGATTTAATTAGAGTTAATCTCTCTAAATTAAAAAAAAACGAAAGGCATTGAAGCATTTTTCGTAATATGATATTGATTTTTAAAAAAAAAAAATAATTCTTTCTTATTATTTCCTTAAATAGGTCGTAATTAAAAATTAAAATCTTTATCTATGTGAAAAATTAATTTTACAAAAAATCTTTCTTTGTATTTATTTGTTTTCTAACTGAATGAAGCTTACCTGGGATACACATAGGAGGGCCTGCAATATTGAACATGTTATTAAGAGAGGTTTACATTTAAATATGTTTGGTAATCAACATCAACATATGTAGGAAGTAAAGAGATTATCGGAGCCACTGGAGACTGGTCTATATCTTATATTATACCCTACAGGACAAATTAAGAAAGTACTTTTATTAAAGTTTACAAGATTTTCATCAACAAATTTATATTTATACAGTCATGATTATTAGTTTTACAGAAAAAAAATATCCGTGAAAGCTTATATAATGTGCACTTATCAATCAATGTGTTAATACCACTGTGTTAAGAATGCCACTGTGTTACGACTACAATTGTGCTACGAATACCCCTGTGCTTTGACCGCCTCTGTGTTACGACTGACACAGGCTATGACTGCCGCCCCCCCCCCCTCTTTTTTTTTGTTTGCGACTTCAACTGTGCTACGACTACCGCTGTGTTACGACTGCCTCTGTGCTACGTCTACCACTGTGTTACGGTCATTAACTTCGAAAATGATGTGCCGTGACACTGGAGCATTAAACATTCGATAACATGAAAATGTTGTACTATCTAATTTGGATGTTTTGAATGTCGCCAAGGGCTTTGCAACCCATTCGGCTGCATGGCGGCCCTTATATTTTAGATGGCAAACGTTGTGTTATGTTTTGTGGAAAGAATTTAAGGTAAAACAATTCTACATTTATTTGAATAGCTAGACATTCAAAGATGAAATAGTTCGTTTCTTTTCAAACCGGAATGTATTGACGTTTAACTATGACACTGCCGAGTGGTCTGGATGATGTGCTGAGGGAGGTCATTTATCTAGGTCCGAGGGGGGAATTAGCCCCCCCCCCCCCTGAATGTGCAGGTTTTATTTAAATTGCTATGTACTGTGGTGCCTCAAGTAATAAACAACTTAAAAAGCCGACCAAGTTTTGGTTTTGCCGCCCCCCCCCCCCCAACCAAACACTTTCCTAAAAAAACACCCTGAAATTACGCCCCCTGATTATTATCATCACTGAGTTCATCCAGGGCGACGGATTATTATGTTATTGGATTCGTTATACCCATTGTTAAATATGACATTGAAATAGATGGATATGGTATGCACTCGCCCGGCGTGTAATTATTATCTTTAGTGCGAGATAAATATTTGGCGACTTGCGAATTGTTAATGATACGAGCAGGAAATGCAAGCGCCAATTTAACCAAACAAAAAAATTCCATCTCCAGTGACGACATCACACACTAATAGATATCCTCATGCCGTCTACCCTGAGTTAACTTCACAAGTGGGCTCACCAGAAAACTGAATAACGCAGAGATGAACACCATTTTAAGAGAGTTTCAAACGAATTCACGAGCTACAATTTTGTGTCACCAAACGCGTGTCTGGCTAGTCAAAAGAGGCGTGTCTGGCTAGTCAAAAGAGGCGTGTCTGGCTAGTCAAAAGAGGCGTGTCTGGCTAGTCAAAAGAGACGTGTCTGGCTAGTCAAAAGAGGCATGTCTGGCTACTCAAAAGAGGCGTGTCTGGCTAGTCAAAAGAGGCGTGTCTGGCTAGTCAAAAGACGCGTGTCTGGCTCGTCAAAAGATATTGTGACTTATATTGGCCAAAATTTCGTCACCTGATATCCCAATGAATATTGCGCAAGGTCATAATTACAGGTGAATGTATTATTTTCTTTCACTTTATTCTATTATATCTTATGAAACGGATATGTCTGTGGCTAATTGCAGGGTTTTCTTCAATAGCTTTTCTCAACGGACAACATATTTAAAAATTCCCATGGCAGTATTGACTTAAGCAGAGCGTTCGGGTTTTGAATGGCCTAAAAATGTTTAATATAGCGTGTGAAGTGTTCTTTGGTCTATCAGCCAGAGGTAAGCTCTCACAAATGTAATTCCCATCCAAGGCAAGCCTGGTCGTGTGAAAAGAAATGAGCAAAACAAAGTATGGGAAAACCTGAAGACAAAAAAGGCGCTACGGAAACAACGAATTTTCGGGAAGAAACCTCTGAAATACTACTCTGAATCAAAGTTTTAATTTCATGTATTTTGTTTTTAGTGTTGTTTGTCAGCTCAAGAAGGTTTCGTTTTTGTCCAGTCTTTTCCCTTTATTCCAACTTTTCAACGATTCAGCGCCTCTGATACACATTAAGAATATTACATACTTTTAACTGATTTCTGATAAAAAATAAGTGTTGTTTTGTTGTTGTGTGTTGGTTTTTTATGTTTCCCAGCGCTCTCGTTAACATAGTAAAGACATAGTAAAAGCGACCATCTTAAGACCACCTCAACGACCTCGCTGTATCAATTAATATTTCTCGCAGAGGCCGGCTGTTGTAATTGAAGACGACTATTTGAAGACCACCTCAACGATCTCACTGTGTCAATCAATGTTTCTCGCAGAGGCCGGCTGTCGGAAGTCAAGTGTTGGGTCTTACTGAAGCTTGCTTTTGTTTCTATAATTAATGTCAACATCCGACTACTTTCCGTTTTTTTTCCTCTTTGAGCTGTACTTGTTAGATAAGTTATATGACCTTTTGAAGTCTTTATGTCATGGGTCGTTCGCAAATTGCGTCACGCTCAAAGGGGGAGGAGGGGGTCCGAGAATTTGTGACACTTTGTGACCCAACATTTTACAACGGAGCCGTCGCTTGACTTTCTATGCCCCATGTCATTTGTTGGTTTAGTCTCCACCCCCCACACCTTGCATTTAAGGTGTGATAATGTAAAAAATGTACATCACAACTTTAAGCTCGAAAACAGTGGTTCTCAGCCTTCCTAATGCTGCGACCCTTTAATGCAGTTCCCTTGTTGTGGCGACCCCCCAACCACAAAATTATTTTCGTTGCTACTTCATAAATGTAGACTGTATGCGTTTTCCGATGGTCTTTTGCGACCGTTGGGAAAGGGTCGTTCGACCCGCAAAGGGGTCGCGACCCACAGGTTGAGAACCGCTGCTCTAAAATATCCGAGGACTCCTGCAACCGTAGCTGTAGCTGCACCCACACGATTGCTCGGACGTCTAATGACGCCTACATTTTTCTCTCTGGTTCAGTGTAGAATGATACAAAACTAAATTGATGCAACTGCTTAAGTGCATTCTCGCAATTTAAATGTGTTAAAATTATCTGGGGGACTGTAAAGATTAAAGGGGCGAAACTAAGCTAGGGAAAAAATCATGCCACAACTGAATTGTATTTACTTGATGCTGAGCTAGGATGGATTTAGAGATGACCCTGATCTTGAATTCCATCTACCAAATTCATTGAAAGAAACACCGAATTCAAGTTTTTTTTCAAAATATGTCACTTTATTTAGAATTTATCAAACATTCGCTAAGGGACCCCTTCCCCGCTTTTACTATAGAGCCTTCAGCACCCTCAAATTCTTCTCCCCTCTTCCTTCACGTCAATCAATGTGGCAGGAGAGTTGAATCTAAGCTTGTGTCCAATTTTCATGTGGCCAATGCCAGCAGCTAGAAGCGTAGCCGAGGGGGGAAGAATTCACTCAGTTGGTGGCACGCCCAAGGGTACGGGGTTTTCAGAAAGCCATATGCATATAGTATGTAGAAAACCATAAGAACATGGTATTTAGAAAACCACATGACAATGGTATTTAGAAACCCATTAGAACATGGTATTTATAAAACAATAAGAATATGGTTTTTACATTACCAAATGAAAGTTATTTATTTAAAATCTTTAGTAAACGGAAAAATGTTTCAGAAAAAATGCTTTACATTTATGAGGGATGGCAGATATGCATATATCAAGCTGCTGTAAGACTGTGTTTAAATATATAAAATACGAATTTGGAGTAAAATACAATAGTGCAATAATTGTTATGCCCGTTAACCTCTGTGCGGAGGACAGAGAAATAGATTTGTATCATACTTAAGTCTGAACTAGATCTATTTCACGATAATCTACACAGTGGCTTCATAATAATCGTGTATGCCTCTCCACCAAGAGGACATCAAGAATATGTACGTGTGTGTACGTGTGTGTGTGTGTGCAGTGTTGGTTGCATCATCCTTAAGCGTACATATGCATTCCAAGAAATGTTCGAGCTTATATGATTTAGACACAGTGTCTGAACTATTGCTCAGAATTAAAGGTATTTAAATTCTGAATTGTGAAACATATAAGAGAACACAAAGAAATATATCAATTTCTTTATTAATATCAATCAATACCTTTCCACTGCATGTGTCTCATTAAAGTAGCTCAAACATTTAGAAAAGTGTACACGCTTCCAATCACTGTCCGAGCAAACCGAAAGCTCATCAAACGTTGGCGGTCAGTTCCCAGGTGGATAAGACCGGGATGCAAATGTGTCTTTTGCATTTTGACAGACAGCATTGCTTGTTTTCTGGACAGTCCCCGCCACCTTCACACGAAAGCATCTTCCGAGCTTCCAGACTGCATGCGCTTGTGTCACTTTCATAGAACACTGAAGGCGTTGGACACCTGCGATCAGGAATGCATCTCTGAGTAGGCGTCTTGTGGCATAAACGTGGGCTGATTTCGGCGGTGCATTCAGGCGTAACAAACCGGCACGTGGAATTCATCTCGCACTGAAGTCGGCACATGCTGCGCATGGGTTTCACGCATTTGTAGGTGGGGCATGGAGATTGGACACAGCGGATTAAAGTATCGACACAAACCAGACCGGGAGAACATCTCTCACAGGCAGTGATGGGCTGTGAGAGAGAACAGAGTCATTTAAAATATATTTTATTTAAAAAAATTATGAAAAAAAAAAAAGAAAAAAAAAAAAAAAAAGAGCCCTTTTGTTAAAGAGCGTGATTTCTACTAACATTTCCATCTTGTTGATGGGGTGGGTTTTTTTTTTATTTACACGCGTAAAATTTAATTTTCGGTCGGTTGATCGTTTTCTCGTGAAGTGGTCACCTGAGAGGTGATGATGATCTCGTGGCAATTAAGTTGTGTCAACATCGCGTCTTCTTCGTTCTGTGAAAGGTGGGTAGGCGCGCTCATACAAGAGCAGTAGAATTTGGGGGATTAAAAAAACACGGAAATAACACTTATTTTGTAGATAAGAAAAGCTATCAAAATTGTATTACTAAGAAGTAGCAAATAAGAAATATTAAAAGAATCTAATTTAAAAACGTTCTATCAAAGACGATTTTTAACCACTGAAAATTAGAAAATACCTACATATTTTTCACATGCATTACCCAAAAAGAAAGTCTGAGCAGAAAATATTTTAAAATTTAAAAAAATTTTTTATTCAAACTATCTTTGCTGAATTATTTTCTACTTTTCAGTGGTTTCAAATCGTCTTTGATTGAACGTTTTTATCTACACGTTTTGTTATTATTTTATTTGCTATTTTTATGTATTTAATTTTAAATTTTGATATTATCGACTAAAGAAGCATTATTTACTTTTCTTTTCAAAAATCTCAAAAATCCTATAGCTCCCATCTGACCTCACCGACCCCCGCCCCATATCTCCCCCTTTTGAAACGAAGCAGACCCGATGCTTTCATAACCTGGACGCGACGTTACAGGTGATCAAGATGCAGTCAGCGGGTTCGCTTAGTCACGTGTTTAAACAACATAAGCGGTCTCGTCACACATGATGGAAATTCTTGTAGAGAGAAAATCCTTTTTTTTAAAAAATTAATAAATAAAACATATTCAAGTCGTGGCTTCGTTCATTTCGAACACTTTGGCTGGACAGAATGCGCGTCTACATTTATACACACAAGTTTTTTTTGTTTGTTTTTATAATGCATTTTAATAATATTTAATTATTTTCGACCTTTTAGTGCTTTTAAACACGTCTTTGCTGGAAGGTAATTTTTGTAAAAAAAACTATTTATATTATAATTTATAATTCCATAAAACTCTATAACCATCTCTGTGTATCTGGCAATGCAATTCTGTTGCTTTTTAATGAAAAAAAAATTTAAAAATCGAAGGGGAAGAAGATGTATATTCTAAAAAAAAGGCAACGCTTTTCCATAGGTTGTCTTTCTTGTTGGATGCGCGTTTGCTGCGTTCATCTGAAAAAAGATTTCATCAGTGGCATAACATTTCTACACAATATGATAAAGTGATTTTTAACTCACCACCACTTCATAATTAGTTGTATTCATGACGCACTGTCGAATGGGCTCAGTTTCACACGAGAACAGATCACACCGAGCACTCGCGTTGACCTCCATCTGTAGCTGACAATCTTCAGAGAAGCTGCACGGGTTGTGTAGCTCCAAGCAGGTCTCCTCCGGCGCACACCCACCACACAGATCTCTGGGCTGACATGTGTGAGTCCTGCAAGATTCGCAAGTCGCGTTCGATTCTTCCACACAAACTTCATTCACTCGACAGCCTCCACATGAGTTGTTGGCCACACACTTGTGAGTCGGACAAGGTCCTGTGACGCAGACGATTCCGGTATCGATGCAGACCTGATCTTCTCGACAGCCTCCACATGAGTTGTTGGCCACACACTTGTGAGTCGGACAAGGTCCTGTGACGCAGACGATTCCGGTATCGATGCATACCTGATCTTCTCGACAGCCTCCACATGAGTTGTTGGCCACACACTTGTGAGTCGGACAAGGTCCTGTGACGCAGACGATTCCGGTATCGATGCAGACCTGATCTTCTCGACAGCCTCCACATGAGTTGTTGGCCACACACTTGTGAGTCGGACAAGGTCCTGTGACGCAGACGATTCTGGTATCGATGCAGACCTGATCTTCTCGACAGCCTCCACATGAGTTGTTGGCCACACACTTGTGAGTCGGACAAGGTCCTGTGACGCAGACGATTCCGGTATCGATGCAGACCTGATCTTCTCGACAGCCTCCACATGAGTTGTTGGCCACACACTTGTGAGTCGGACAAGGTCCTGTGACGCAGGCGATTCCGGTATCGATGCAGACCTGATCTTCTCGACAGCCTCCACATGAGTTGCTGGCCACACATTTGTAAATCGGACAAGGTCCCGTGACGCAGGCGATTCCAGTATCGATGCACACCTGGTCATCTCGACAGCCTCCACATGAGTTGTTAGCAACACACTTGTGAGTTTGACAAGATCCAGTGACGCAGACGATTCCGGTATCGATGCAGACCTGGTCTTCTCGACAACCCCCGCATGGGTCTGTTTCATTTTTCTAATGTAAACAATAGAGATCAAGATAATCTTATTTAAAAAGGATGTATGTAGGATATCGTAAGTAAATAATAAGGTCGAAAGATATTTGAGTTAATCTTCAAGTAGGATCTGAGTTGTTTACGGATAAAATTCTAGTGAAAGCACTGCTTCAGTCGGCGTTAAATTTTTTTGTTAAAGTTAAAACAAGGATCCCTTATCTCTCGGGTGGTAGTTTTTTTAGTACCTGACCGCCACAGTCCAGTCACACGCATTGCGTGTTCTTTTAGCCCGATGGATCAAACCCACAACACACCTTGCCATCGGTGGAAAAATTGGATGCCGCAAAACTCGGTCGCTTGTTCGAAAAATAAGATTTGTGGCCACTGTCTTATTAGCATTCATTATAATCTACAAAATTCAGTTTTGGAGTTTAAAAGAAAGTGATGGAAAAATTGCTTATTTGATAAGATTTTTTAATTATAACTGAATTAAATGTTCAATTAAGACATTGAATTACATTTTTAAGTATCGATCTATTGATTTTAATTTCTCCCTCCACCCCCTTTACTCTTCCTCTTTTTCTCTGCCCCCCCCCCCCAAATCTTTCTCTTCATCCCTCTCTCGACGTCTATTTTTCTCGTTTGCGATATATCTTTAGGTAATATGATGACATCATGTTAAATGATAAACGTTCTTTTTTGTTTTGTTAGCCAAAACTTTGAATTTGTATTTTGATTTCCTTTAAAATATAGCATTATAATACTTGCAAGCAAAGAGGTTCCTATCCTGTAAACAATATGCAAGTATTTCATCAACGCTTGGATAAGAATGGATCGATTTTGTCTGTGCAAGTGGGCCGCAGGTTAAGGTAGATTATAGGTACAGTTTGATTATCGGTATAGGTAGATTATATGTAAAGGTAGATTACAGGCAAAGGTAGATTATGTCGTTGTATACACAACACAATTACTTTTAATTCTGATTAATTCATAATTTATAACAGATTTATTTGGGTATCAATTATGTAAAGACTACTACCACTTTTTTCCTTAATTTTTGTGCGTCCGAGTTGAATTTTACATACGGCACTCCACATCCTGCCACATGGTTGAGTAAATGACTAACCTCTCTACAATCAAACAAGTCATGGCATTTTATATTCGGACCCGCGCTAGCACTCCGTGGGATGCAATCCTGTCCAACAATAGCGCAAACCTCTTCAACCCGGCATCCAGTGCAATTCTCGGGAACGCACACTGGACGAAGAGACCCTTCACACGGATCTCCGTTCGGGCAAGGTGGAGTTTTCATTAAGCATGTGTAGCCTGAAATCGGAATAAGATGAAAGATGAAATTTTTTTTTTATTAAAAAAAAAAAATAAGATATCCATCCAAGTGTCTAAGATCTTAATCTGTGCAAGGAGAACAATATTTATAAAGAGTTGGTGAGAAAATAAAACCGTATTTTGGACATCATGAATAAATGTTGCGATTTTGACAGTAAGAGTATCATATTAAAATTTTTTTAAAAAGTGACGATGGTGTAGATTTCGAAGGAAGAATCTTGCGGCCTGGGATTATTCTTTAGGAGTAAAAGCTGGTTCCCAGGACAGAAAATCGCCTCTCTCCACGCGCATGGAACACCATAAATGGATGATACATCTTGGGAACAGTTGCTTCGCAGGAGTTATCGGAATTGCTCTTTGTGTCATTGTTATCCGCTCTCGGGACTCCTTCCCTCGGGGGAAGTGCCAGCGATGTTTTTTTCTTGACTTGGTATTTGGTGGGGATTGAACTCCGGACCACAAGATTGGGATTGACTAAGTTTAGACCACTAGACCAACCAAATTAATTATTGAAATGGTGAAATTACCATCTGAACAGCTGACCGGACAGACCACTGGAAAGATTGTCTGCGTGCAGTGCTTGACTCCAGACGGACCCTCACAGCACTTGGCGTCAGGTCCGCATTCCTTGTCATAGGAGCAGCCTTTGACTTCACGGACAGCACTAGCCTTAAATAATGAACACATTAACAGATATATGGAATTAGATCCCCGTTCGTAAAGCTCCATATTTTAGAGTAGTGACTCAATTGAAGAGATTTGTACTTGTGTAAATTTAATCAGGCGAGACTTTTAAAATAACCTACTGATGTACAGAATATTTGAACATAATTTAAATAATTTGGTAATTTTACTTTCACTCAAGTACTATTTCAGAATTAGAAACTTAACGATTTTTCACTAAAACACTTCAAATACTTATAGCAGAAAAAAAGACACAGGAACTAGACGTGGGTACGGGAACCCACTACGCGTAGATACGGGGAACACACTAACTTAAGATACGGGGGCACACACTAACCGTAGGTACTGAGAACACACTCTAACCGTTCGTACAGGGCACACAATAACTGTAGGTATAGGGCACACAGCAACCGTAGGTACAGGGCACACACACACTAACCGTAGGCACGGGGCACACTCCAAGTCTCACTTCGTCGACCAACGTGCCGTGGCAACAAATGCTTCCACCTTTACCGTCAACCACACACGATGACCCTGCGGGACATTCTTCCATAGGATGTGGATCCTTGCATTTCAAGAGCCTGTGTTTAGAAGGCTCCCTCGTGCAGTGAGCCAAAATCGCTTTCAGAAAGTTGGCTTCAATGCAAGCTCTATCTGTATCTGTGCGGAGTAAACGCGTCATAGTTTTTGTTTACTATTTCGAAACAAAACAACAACAACAAAAACCAATGACTAACATAAGCAGGATTTGGTTTATTAGAAGCAGAAATCACATGACACAAAACCTTCCTATTTAAAAAATTAAACTTCAAAATATAGCTTGATCATTGTGATTAACTTAATCGATTCAGCTGCAATACATTTTCTGCCAGGGTGCAAAAGATTTAATGCGGAAAAAAAGATTCAATCCATTCGACTCGACAATCATGCAATGTTCAAGTCCTTGATTTCATCTATATCCCGACAAACTAAGCAAACAAACAAAAAAGAAAAGATTTGTTTATGTAAAAATTGTTAATGGAATTTTTAGCGTTTATTTAAACATATTGACTTAATGGCTGAGTTAAAATCAAAACGCCTCCCGTTTAAGAAAATGTTATGTAGAGCACACACTGCAATGGGAAAACGCATTTTATTTTCAAAAAAAGAAGACAAAAAATAATGTTGACGATGGTTTAGTATTAAGGTGGACTGTATGGAATTAGTCACGCCAACCTTCTACTCATTATTCTAAGTGGTAAATGCCTTCATAGAAAACCGGTGTGTTTCTTTTCTCCTTCAGTATTCAAGAAATAGGTTTGAAGTAAATAGTTTCATTATCCCATCCACCCTCCCCCCCCCCCCCCACAATCCCCGACCCACAGTCACCTTTTTGTAAGATGTTCGGATGCACGCACTCGACCTGAAGCTCGCTGGCTACGGCCTGACGCACCACTCGGCACTTAGAGTCAGCGCTGCACGCAATACGATCACAGGGGTCCTCCACTTCCAAATCAATGGCAGGGGCTAAAATAGACATGAAAAAGATTGCTGATGTTAATTAATTTTGTTAGTTTCAATATTTCTCCAAAGTGTCAAAATATGCAGAGTAAATGATTGAACATATTTGCATGTATCAAATAATTTCGTTTAGGAAGCGGTATGTGAAGCTAATTTTACATCAATTTTTTTTAAAAATCCTTTATATTAACTTCGCATTTGTTCATGTGTTTCTGGCTGGCAACATTTTCGGAAGGCTAATTGACCCACTTTCCGTCAACTAATCGAGCTGAAACTGGGCACATAGATAAGTTCCCGATGACAATACATTCTTGTAAATTTACAGCCCCACCCCCACCTAAATCAGTTTTCAAGGGTAAGATGAAGGAAATGTGATGCCCCCCCCCCCCCCCCCCCCGATTTTCACAAAATAAAATTCCCGACCACTTCGCTAAAATATTTTTTTTATCTATCCATATGGCTAATGTGTTTGGGGAGCAATATTTTCTTTTGTTTTTTTTCCTGTAATACATGTTGAAACAAATCTGCGATTTATAAGCGGGCAGAACATTACACTATTAATAAAAAATACAATAATTTAAAAAATGCTTAAAAAAGTGTGTACAAGAAAAGCTTTGATTTTAAGGGTTGTTTTTCCTAAGTCTTGAAATCAGGGAAAGAATAGATTTTCTCGTCCACAATGCTAGTCGATGTCCTCAGCTGAATTATCCAGACAACTGGAATATTCGACAAAGCAGAAAGGTAATCTAAAAAAAATTTTTTTAGGTAAGTAATAAAAATCAATACAACTCTTGTGTACAGATTTAAAATGAAATCTAAAATTAAAGCCTTTGTTATCTTTTGCACGTCGTGCACAAAAAAATAAAAATAAATAATAATTACTTTAAAAAAAGGCTACCTGGTGCAGAGCAGGCGTGGCCTCCACACGCCGTTTTGCAGCACTTCTGGTCGCCAGGACACATCTCGTCTGCCTCACAGTCACACATGCAGGTCGATAAAATCGACGGCTGCAGATGGCATACAACGCACGAGTACTCAAGAATCAGCTATAGATTTTGTTTATTTTTATTTTATTTCATTTTTTTTTTTTTTTTTAAATTTTAAAGTAGCTAAATGTTTATAAATCCTTACCTGAAAGTAGTTATTTTTAAGTCAAACTTTTCGTGCATGCAAATATTATATGGCATACCTGAATATCCACACCAAATTTAATATATTGTTTTACTTATTGTTTTACCAAAAAAAACGGTGGTATAAACACCGTTATTATCCTTGTAATACGTTTTTTTGCTTGCTTTTAAAACACGGTGAAAAAACTTGATGGCAAAACCGTATAATTTAATGACACTTATTTTTTTCAAATTTTAAATTGTTTCAGAGCATTAGGAAGATATATATAAACCCATCAAAATTTAACTATAATAAACAAGAAGTCATGACCCGCTGCTTGTAATGTTAGAGTCCAAATTAGATAAAGGACTTGTTATCTTAAGAGGACATTGAACACAAATGTACACGCTGCTTTATTTTGTGAAGAAAAAATAATACTTAGATTACACATATGCACAGATAAGTATATATATTTTATCGGATTTAAATTGCTTCGATTCCAGTAAAATAAAACATAATATACAATTATTATTTTTTAAGTAACCATTTTAGTGCATGAGTTTCAATTGTTGCCTTTAGAGACTCAAATGTGCACAGCGTTTCGTGCGTTTATGGGGAATTTTATATTGTGCCCTATTAAAATCAGCGCTACATGGTGACATCAGTGTAGTCTTATACATATTTATAGTTGTAGGTTCCTTAAATTTATTTGAGCAAGATATGGGTTTACGGCAGTGGTCGGCAAATCGTGGCTCGTGAGATGCGGCTCCTTAACGACCTCATTGCGGATCGGCCAGTCGGCCACAAATCGGTTTTGACTCCGAAAAACAAACCTCGTGACAGATTCTTGAAAAGAAATTTGGCTCGAAAAAAATTGTAATTGTCATGCTGTCAATTTTTGGCTCTTTTGACCAATGAGTTTTCCGACCACTGGCTTAAGTTAATAAAAGGAATAAGTATATGAACAAAGTTAGGCTTATTTAGTTCACGAGTACTATAGATATGTTACAGATGTTTAAAATAAAACTGCATACACATAATACTTATGTACAAACGATACTTATGTACCACAAATACTTATGTACTCCAGATACTTATGTACCCCAGATCATTATTTACCACAGATACATATGAACCACAGATACTTATGTATCACAGATACTTGTGTACCACATTTACTTATGTACCACAGATACTTATGTACCACATATACTTATGTACCACAGATACGTATGTACCACATATACTTATGTACCACAAATACTTATGTACCACAGATACTTATGTACCCCAGATACTTATGTACCACAGATAAATTTGTTAAGAACCGAACTTACATGTGGACACATTCCTGGACGTGGCACTCTCCTAAGCTCACAGCGTGTGCCGTAAAATTCTACAGGACATTTGCACACTTTGACACCCTGCTCAGAAGTGCACACCCCTCCGTTGATGCAGTAGTGTTCACAGGGATCCTGCTGGTACTCTTTCATCAACATATTTGTATCGGACATTGAAAGACACAAGTGATGTATACATTATTTAAATTAAGGGCTAACAAAACCATGACAGAACTCAACAAGCATATAATTATTCAACGGCACAAAATTATTATAAAAAATGGTATTATTGTGTAGATGTGTCATTCTTTGCTAGAATGTTTCCGTCTTGAGAAAGACTTGGAGTTAGATGAAAACAGTGACAAACTCTAACTTTTAAAAATGTTTTATTTGTTTTTTTGTTTTTTGGTTGGTGTTGTTTCTTTTGCCCGTGATTGTTCTGTGTCCTATACAAAAAGCGTCACTTCGCGTCGCTAAAACGTTGTACTAAACTTGTCTGTCTAGATGTTTTCTTTATACTAGCAGGTCGTGTTAAAATAAAACAATTTTATTTCTTAACGTTTAATGCTTTTTTAAATCCTTTCTAAAAAATTTTTTGGGGTAAATGCCTAGAGATATCACCTCGTGCCGCCATCTTGGTTGCCGCGACCCCGCGAATTTATGTCCTAAATGTATCCCTAAACCTAACCTGAACCCTAAATCTATCCCTAAACCTAACCTGAACCCTAAACTTATCACTAACCCGGGTTTTGACTCCATGGGAACCAGGGTTTTGACCCTATTGGAACCAAGGTTTTGACCCTATCGGAACCATGGACAAAACATGCAAATGACGTCTCGTCTCAATTTTAGTATGGTATAAAAAATATTCGCTTTAAAAGCGGTTGGGACATCAGAATGTTTAATATAGTTCACGGGCGTGAAATAAAAAGTGTGCAGTGACGTATCATCAGGAGAAGGGATGTAGCAAAAATTGGGATTCTTGAATGTGCGTTACTTGAGTTCATGTTTTGTCAATTAACTTTAGTAGATGAAAAGTTCACGCATTGCTGCCGCCAATGCTCGGCGGGCTATATATAGTGCATATGTCTTTTAAATGTTATTTTTGTTTTTATTTCTATCACCTTTCAGATGTCTCTCCCAACACATTTTCCCACAAAGAGTGAAACAGCATTTCTGTTGTATTGCGCACTCCCAGTCGTTGTCGCAGTGTAGACCTGAGCACTTATCCCGACCTCTCAACATGAGCTGGAAGACGTGTGGAAAATGAGTTTTATAGGAATTAATGTTAGCTGATACTTTGACAATAGCGTTAATTTCTTGTTTAGAATGATATATATATATATATACATAGAAATAAAACAAAGATCCACAACAAAAATTGTCTGAGAAATTAGAAATCCTACACTAGAACCGGGGATCCATTGTAATTTATTAATTCACATCATATTTGTTCTTTTGTATTTATTAACTTCGCCTTTTTTTCGTGGCTAAATCTTTGGACGGCTAATTGACCCGCTTCCCGTCATCCTGTCAAGCTGTAACTTGGCACATAGGCTCATTGCCGATGACAACACATTCTATCAAATTTTCTGCCCCACCCCAAAACCTGGAAAACTATTTTTTCCCCTCTGTTTTTCAAGAGGGATGATACCGATTGCATGAAATAAAATTCCCGATAATTGCGCTAAATAAGGATCTTTACAAAAAATATTGGTGCGTTAAACGTTCTTTTTTTTTTATATATATTCTTAATTTGATAGTGAAATAAGTATGAGTGTAAAAATGGGTGTACGTCAAATTGTAAATATTATAGGTGTTGGTGCATTCGATGTTGCTTTTTTTTTTATAGCTTATTCCATGTAGATATAGACGATTTAAAAAAAAAAATATCTTTTTCAACTTTTTTTTTATGTCATTATGATATAAAAGATGTTGTTAGAGATAATTTATCAAAACGTGTATGGGCTCAAACTGAATATATTCCAATCCTTAATTGCAAGCCCTTTATACAGCTTATCCTTGATTGTCATAAAATCAAAATTTATCACAAAAATAGTTCTCTAGGGGTGTATATAATGGCTGTAACGTTGTGTGCAATATTCGCGCTAAAATAAACATCCCAGAAGTTGGCACGAATTGGGGGTTCTCATCAAATAAATATATTGAAAGAACGTTTTATCAAAAATCTTAAGAAGATGGAATGTAAGCGCTTTGCTGCCGCCATCGTTTGGCTGGTTATTTCGAGTATGTACATCACCAGAGCAATAGCAAATGCTTCACTGTGCCTCGGAGTAACACAGTGCAACATAAACAGTCATTCTTTCCACGCACAATAATCGCTTGGAACCACCTGGACAATCCCGCCGTGAACTCGACATCTATCGAAAGCCAGTATATGGATGCAGCAACGTATCCTACCAGAACCAGAACCAAAACGTGTGTGTGTTTGTGTGTGGTGTTATGTGAGTTTTGTGTTTCGTCCTATATATGTGTCGTTGTGTGTATATAGAAACTGTGGGAGGTCATTTTTTGTTTACATTTTTATGGAGCCACTCCACAGATCTGACCGCTACTCACTGAAAATGTCGGACACTGTCCAGGGTGGTCAATGACGACGTCAACGTCGTCGATCATTGTCTGACATCGCTCGCCGTAATACTGGCTGCGACATTTACAGAATGGCTGTCCTTCATAAATTAGACAGCGCCCTCCGTTGAGACAGTAATCTTCGCACGGGTTGGTTGAAATAACTGTTGAGTGATTTCATCGTGAACTAATACACACTATTAACAAAAATATGATATGCATTTGCTAGTTTATTATGAAATGTAAGTACCTATTTGTTTAAATATCTACAAGTTACAAAGACTGTGCAGTGCCAGACGTGGCCTGATTGCAGCTTGTTACTATGTGTTTAGCTTCATGAGATCAAGTAGTCGCAATGGCTACGTATATGATATGGTCAGTGTGTGTCCTTATTTTTTTTCACTAATGTCCTGTACAAATGCAGGAGAAGGTGCAGCATCTTTGGACGATGTGTTATAAACATCGATATTTCGAAAAATTAAATGTCAACCAGTCACGAAATTGCTTAAATAAGTCTACTCGAATGTAAAATATTGGGTCTCTTTCTTTTTTTTCTTTCTCTCTTTTCATAGGGCTGTTCAAACAAAAAATACAATGTCAAACAATGTAGAATGTGAATTAAAATGCACAGTCCCATCCACCACCGGGGAAGGTGATATTTTAGCTTTTGCTCGGGATTGCATTGAAGCCCACTAGCTTAGGATTGACTAAGTTTAGATCACTCAACCACCCAGCAGCCTGACACGGACTAAAATAAAGCAGTTTAACTAGCTGCTTTACTTTGTTTAATTTGATCAGTTTGCAATGGACGAGCATCTACGTAATCTATATGTGGGTCACACAATTAAAACGCTTATGAAATCAGTCATAAAAATATGATAGTTTTTGTGTGTATACACTGCTAAACAAAGTTTTATAGATTAAGGAATAAATGAAGATTCGTTTACAAACAATTTACAATGCAGGAACGCAAATACAGTAAAAATCGTTAACAGGTTTCACAGTTTCATTCAGCGAGATTAAGACATCGGTACGATACTTGCTTTGACAGTTGTCGCCTTCGTATCCCGGCAGACATTGACAGTATGGTCTTCGGCCAGTCTCATCCACTAGACACGAGCCACCATTGTGACACTTGAAGTCCACACATGGATTACGTCGACCTAGAACAAATAAGATGGTGTCGGCAAAATATTCATACCGTGCGCTGGAGATGTCCGAAAAGTATTTGGTCTGTTTATCTCAGCCAGTGCCGGATTGACCTATATGCTCAATAAGCTACAGTTTAGGGTCCCAGAATCTACCGGCTATATATTTTAAATTGATCTTTGCCCAGCTGGTATAATTTAAAACAATGAAAAGGGGTGGGGTGTAGGCTCTGGACTCTGTATAGCTTAGGGCCTCAGCAAGTTCGAGTTCGACACTGATCTCAGACTAACATTAACTGATGGGTAATTTAGACTTTTAAATACATTCAAAGCCCCAAAATAGTCGTGAACCAAAGCCCAAAAAGCCCAATGTTGCTAAGCCCCCTGTTACATCAAAGTGGTTTTTCTGTTGTTTTTCTTGACGTCTTCTGTACAAGCCTGTGTAGAAATGGGAGTTCTTATGCCATCGAAAAACTATCCGATATATTATCTAAACACGTATATGTGTTGCTTATTTATTTTTTTTTTTTGAAGAAGTATCTCTTGATTTCAATCTATTGTCTGTATAGATACATTGTATTTTTAGACTTTTTGGGTAAGTTAGATGCGTGTACTCATATTATACTAAGTTGGCGTGTCAAGCTAATACAAAATTGATATGTATAAAAATAAACTCAAGATTTACCTACGTTGACATCTTGCTCCGTAAAACTCCGGAGGACATTGACAGATGGGTTTATTTCTGTTCTGTGACAAGCAAAATCCTCCGTTTTCACAAATGATATTTCTGCACAGGTCTTTAGTGTCTGTGGGGACACGAGTGAGCAGACAATGAAAACTATTTTTTAAAATATTTTGGCCAGTAGTCTGTTTTCTTTCATGTAAGAGATGTGTGCAGTAATTAATAGTTTGGTTCGGTGATTACTTGTCAATGCGCGAATATATCTTGTTTAATTTTTTTTTTAAATGCCACTTTGCTTAGATGTCGCGCTCTCTTTAATCGTATATAGGCTTTTCGTCGAGTAAAATTTGGGGAAAACATGATTTTAAGATAATATGTAAATGTGTGTAACAATCTTTCTATAGCCAAATTAAAATTACAATCTATACGATATCAATATTTGAAGCAATCTTTCAAGGCGAAAAAGGTCTCAGAATCCTAGTTGACGAAAATGTAATTTTACTTAACATGTTTTTTTTTTAATTGCTCAGTTCATACGATCAATTTTCTATCAAATTTGATTCAAATTTGAGTCACATTTTCTTTCAAATTTCCTAAATTCTCTTCCAAATTGAAAATTTACCAAAATTTGACGCAAATTTGAAGGAAATTTCAATCAAATTTGACGAAAATTTGATCGTGTGAACTGAGCAATATATGTGTTTGGGTTTACAGCAAATTTTACAGCAGACACATAAGAATGTAATAGCATATCATGAAAGGCAACACTCACTCAAAGCCGGAAGTAGCTCGGCTAACACCGCCAGCAGGACGAAGATGGCGTTTCGGAAGCCAGCCATTTGAACTGTTCGTGTGTTAGCTCAACATTAATAGGCAAAGAAATGAAGATAGGAGACCACACAAACGCGTGTCTCTAGCTGTAACTTATATGGGTATTCAATCAATACTTTCAACTGATCGACCGAGCATAAAAAGCCAGCAAGTGGTAGGACGGAGTGAAACTTAATGTTCGATAAATAAACAAACCGGTGATACTGCTCACATCAGATTGGTTGTTGTGTTGTTTTTTGTTGCCCACTTGCCCTCTAAACCTCAAGACGTAAGAATTACACTCGACATACACATTTTGCATTCACCGTGTTAATGACCTCCATTGCTTTAAGCTTATCTCGGATACTGGTTTTAGAATTTTAGACTATAACTTTTGGAAAGTCTTAATTGTTTAAAAAATCTCTTGGCGTGACTGTTCTTTGTGTTCTTTTTTCTTCAGAAAAATAGGACGAAATTAAAAAATAATCATCACAATTACTTCTTGAATTCGTTAGCTATGTCAAAGAATAAACTCTATTGTGTTTTTAAATCCCTGATGATTAAGAAAGTTTTATGCTATGGAACTTCGACGATATGTAGAAATAGTATTGATTATACTACATAACGTGATCATATAATTTGGCAAAGATTTTATTTGTTGCTACCCTCTGTCTTTATAATAAATTGGGTCGTTGGAGAAAATATTGATGTATAATTTATCTCTTTTTTAAAGTAATCGTACAACTACGACATCTTCTTGACGCTGGTGACAGCAGCGCAAATATTTAACATCTCTTCATAAAATGGGCGTAGATGCACACCATGTGGGGAATCACCATAATATATTTTTTAACGGCAATTTAAAATATCGACTTCCCATGAACACCAAAAACCGATAACTCTTGACCCTTTTCAAATCTACTCTCTGATGTTTTTATAGTTTTGACGTCTTCAAGATGCTCTTGAAAATGTTCATCCAAGAAGCCAACCGCAACTGCACATTTCTGCCTGCTGTCTCATCTGCTAAATAGCGCTTATAGATTAATTGAATCATTTCTTTGATGGTATTTTATATGAGGTTTGCCTTTTGCATATATAACTGCATTCTTACAGCTGAAACCTCCGTTAATTTTAAATATTTCGGATTGACAACTTCTAGCAAAACGTTCAATATCATAGAGTTTTACACTTATCAGGTAAATTTGATTAAATCTTTTGAAAGTTTTTTTCTACCTTAACTGCGAAATGAGTAGAGCCAAAATGAGACGTTGAAATTAGAAGAAATTTCACAAAACTGATCTATTCTAAATAATCGACCGTTTTGCATCACTGATTTCCAAACTGTCGTGACAAAGAAGTGTGTCGTCTGCAGAGTGAAGGTGTGTTGCGGGTAAATAAGCCAAACCAAAATTCATCAAATTTTTTTTTTACTTAAAAAAAAAATACATTGGAAATGAATGTAAAAAATTATGGAAATATGATTGAAAATGGTAAATACTATTGAAATCAAACCTCTTCAATCAAGATTAAGTTGCTATTATTTGTGTAAAAATTGGGTCAAAATCTAGGAAACAAAAATCCACACACAAACCATCGGAGGAACCTGACGAGGTTATGCATAAGGTTTGTCTTTTAAAGGCGGGAATCTATTCATAGAACATCCGGGCTTACAGTCTGGCCATTCTCATTATGATATCAATAAAACAAATTGGTATTCCGTTTGGCCGATCTCTAAGCAGCTGTTCGGTATTTCCACGCTAATGTGAGCCTAAACCTAGAACAGTGGTTCTCAACATTGCTAACTCCACAACCCTTGTTCTTCTTGTTGTGGCGACCCCCAACCACAAAATTATTTTCGTTTATACTTTATAAACGTAGAGTATATGTGTCTTAGACGACCCCTGGAAAAGGGTCGTGCGACTCCCCCGAAGGTGTCGCGACCCACATGTTGAGAACAGCTGACCTAGAAGAAACCGTGTTGGCAACTTTATTTTGGGAAAGATTTTGTCCAATTTATATTTTTTTAAATATTTCTGCACAAAATTGATATATCTTGATGCTAACTTGATTATTCGAATTACATAAACACTACCATGCAATAAAATTCAGAATTAGGATTGGATGACAAGAAAGTGATTCGGAACGGAAAGTCAAAGAGGACGATTGGAAAAGTATACCGAAATAGCTGCGTGCGAGCTAAATGTAACGATGTCCGTAGCTCGCTAATTGTGGACACATTGTCATTGCAACTAATTTTGGACACATTGTCATTGTAACTAATTGTGGACACATTTTAATTGCAACTAAATTGAGGACACATTTTCATTGCACCTGATTGTGATTCAATTTTTATTGCTTCAAAAATGTTAAAATCCAAATCTATGACTGGGTGAATAATTCATTTCCTTTACCTGGGTGATGAACTTTTCACTTGTTGAAAGAGAATAACAAGCTGAAAAAACAATTGAATTGGAATCTGTTAAAAATAATGTCTGAAGAGGTAGTTTTGGCAGGAGGTATGTTGTGTCCCCACCCACTGCATGATTACACGTTTTGTCTGTGCCTGTATTTCTTAAAATAGGCAATTTTACCCCCTCCCCCCCCCCTCCCGGCCGTAAACCGACTTAGGGACCATTGTATATCGAAATGGTTTGTTCATCTAAATATTGCTACCTGTGTTTTATGTTCATTCAGTTCAGTCACAGGGACTTCCTTGAACAAGAGACTCTCGTATCGTAAAAGGCTTCTTTTTTTTTTTTTGGGGGGGGGGGGGCTGACATTAACTGTTGATAGCCCACCGATCAATGTATAACCGTAAAGTGACTATGTACTGATCAGCCTGACGTGTGGTCGCACTCAGGACGATACTTAATGTTGTACTCCCCGACGACAGATTTTTTTAAAGCCAACCTTTAAGGTCCCAATAAATAAATTGAAATAAATGTGCACGAGTAAAAAGTTCAGACAAGAACTTCCAATAATTTGACATAAGAATTTAAGATAATCTGACCTATAATGTGTTTCGCTAAAAATATTGATTGTACTAGAAAACAATTGTCCGCGAATTCCTTTACCTGTTCTCGTGCGATGGCTCTAGGCGCAGGGCCTATACCCTATTACAGGTTAAAGCATAATTCAATCTCATCTTTAAAGCTTTACAAAGCGTTCTGATTTGAAGCAGATTATGGTGTCAAATATGTATTTATTGTTTCCTCCACATAGTTTATTCAATATTTTTGTACTGAATAATTGATTTTTTGTTATGTTTGTAATTAAGAATTGGTTGCCCTCTTCATATTTATGAATTAATTTTATGCTATCTTTTATACATTCTTCTGATTGAAAATTCCCTTTATTTTTATCATGTGCTTGTTACTTTGCTGGTACACAGAATTATTGAAGCTGGAATTCTTAATTATTGGATTAAAAATTTTAATCATTTAGTTTTTTTTTCCTTATCCCAAAAAAAAATATATTCACATCTGTGATTAAAGCGTTGAGAGCGGGGAAACAGCTGTCAGGTTAGGCAGAAGGAAATTTAGCGAAACAAAATTTTGTGAAACATGACCAAAAAATGCAGCAACAAAACATAAAAAAACATCGGCTTCTTTTCTTATGTCCAATTATTGCATTTGATTTTTCACGTTACCTTCTTTCACAAATTTCTATTTACATTTGTAACATTATCCTATAAACCAATCTACTACAAAATTAATTTTAAAAATAG
The DNA here is from genome assembly GCA_964017045.1 of Omphiscola glabra. NCBI lineage: Eukaryota > Metazoa > Mollusca > Gastropoda > Lymnaeidae > Omphiscola > Omphiscola glabra. The sequence goes on from OZ024799.1 coordinate 11,101,062, forward strand.
ATTATTGTAACATTTGCTACTGATAAAATATTATGAACTGAAAAACAATTAGGGCCAAACGAAATTTTGCACCGGTACTGAAAAAAAACAACCTTAAATTGATGACATTTCGGATTTTACAAATTAAACTAAAATGTCTTTTTGCCTAAGCAACATTTGGAATTTAAGTGTGCAGCAGCGATGTCTTATATAAAATGTCAACCCTTCCTCCTTGGAATTAATAAAAAAACAATTATCTATCTTTTGGGTATGCAGGTCATAAATAAGAATCACTAAAGTAGGTTTACAATACGTCTTTTTTTTTCAATTTCCTTATCCATAACTGCAGTTCAAAGAAACATAAAAATTAATTTTGAATTGAGGGAAAAGTCTCTTTTTTCTGTTACTTGTAACTTGCTTTATTTTCAATTTCATCCTTCAAAAATGTATGACAAGAGAAACAGCATTATTCAATACTAAATAAAAAAATAAAATTCCACAACATGATATTTATTAATTTTAAATTAGCAAACAATAAAGCGAATATTTGAATACATGAAGGTAATAATCTGATTTCATGATTTATCTTTTTTGATTTTACCATAGACATTAATAAACATAACTTTCACTACAAAAAACATTATATATTTATAGTCTAAACTAATTCAAGCTTAGAGTAAAAAAAATGGATTTTCCCCGCATTGGTTATGCATTAATTTCATTTACAACCATGGTAATTTTTTACGGTACCTAAAATTGTACAGTTGTGTGCTGCACATAATATGAGTGGCACACTGAATTGTAAATAGGAAGGTATATTGTGTACACAAGACATATGATGCAAAATATCATAGTACAACAATGATCTTAAATGAAATATAACTTTTTTTATTTCATGATTTTGAACTTCAGCCGTGCTTACCTTTACATTCACAATGAAATAGATGCTCAAAGTTTCATATGTGAAAAAGATTTAATTATTTTTTTTAAATCACAGATATTTACATGTTTCTTTATTTATATTTATGTATAGAGGCATATACATGTGTATAAATAAATTAATAGAAATGTCGACATACATAAGTATCTTAACTTCTCTTGTTAAAATAAAAACAACAAATGTTTGAAACAATTCCGATGAGAATAAAATGCAAAAAGTGACATACAAAAAGAAATTTTGTCAAAAGTGTTTTATCTCACACTCGTAGATCTGTTATTTGCTGGTAAGAGACAAACATTGCTTGTAAACGTCACATTACAATTCATATTCAAACCCTTAAATAATACAGCATAAGGATTTCATTTTTTCACTATTATCTGTTTAAATGTTTTGTTCAATTTAGTTGTTTTCATTTTTTGTTAATAGTAGAGACAAATGTTTGTTTTTAAAATTAATCACTTTCTTTTTTAAAGTAGCTACAAATATGTTAAGTTTATAAAATGCTAAGATCGGGAGATATTTAAGTAGAGTTTTAAATTCTTTTTAAAAAAAAAAAGACATCTCAATTCATTATAAAAAATAAAAAATCACACATTTAATGAAAAAATCTTTTTTAAAGAACAAATAAAGAAATTAACAATATTTAATTTTATTATGTCACATTTATATCACAGAAATGATGGGCTTATATTTGAATGCTTCTCACAGAAAGCAAATAAAACACAACTTTAAAAAAAAAGCGAAAAATAATCAACAACAAAACAAGCAACATTACCAATAACTAATTATTTACAAATAAATAATATTTTCTAAATAATTTTTTAAAAATATTAAAGCTTAAAAATTAGGATACACATGTTTATTTGATTTTATTAAAATATGAGAATAATTTTAAAAAGTATTTATATCAATAATTTAAATAATAAATAAAATTACACCATCGATCATGTATTTTACTTTTTGTGATTTTATTAATTTTAACAAAAATACATAAATAATAATTAAGAAAAAAATCGTTATAAAAGTTAATGTTTAGAATTCCATACATATAATTTGTTTTTAAAATCACTTTTGGAATGATGAATTGGTCTTGTCATTCACACAATTTGTAGGCCAACCCAATTAGTTATTAAATGATAAAGTCATTGTTAAATTGTTAATATAACTTTATTTAAGAATTTAAAATATCTTCGCTTTCCAAATTTACGTTAATTGACAACTAAGATATTAATTTTATTTTTGAAGTTTGTTAAACTGAAATTCTCATTCAAAACTGATTATTTTTTGTTGAAAGAATGTTGCTCAATTCCCAACATTCTCTGTCAAATTGTCACGTGACCCCATTGGTCCCATCTCCATGTTGGAATCGCTCTCTGACATCCTACTGTAGTACTTGATGCTGGATGGTTTGATAAAAGTGCTCTCCCCTTCTACAATCAGCTGTTTACCAGACAGCCAGAAAAATGACTCTGGCTTGGAAGCTGAAACCAAAAAAAACAGTTACTTTTTAAACTAAATTTTTTTTAAAAATAAAGTGAGCTATTGAACAAAATTGTTATAAATATTTATAGTTTAAAATCAATTAAAATCAAGTTCTTATTCTCATATAATATAGGGTAATTCATTTGAGTTTTTAAAGAATCATATCAATAATAAATACAATTTCCTTTTTTTTTTTTTAGCTATGAATTAAACAAAGATGTGGATAGATTGAGCATGAAATATCTTTGAAACATTGCTTAATTATGACAGGCCTGCCTTTGAATTTTTCAGATTGCCTTCCAACCATCAGGAGGGCAGCGTAAAGGAAGATGGCAGATACACTGAACGTGAAGCAAAACACCAGGAAACTAGAGGGTCCATTATTTACAACCAGCTGTGGACGGGATCAAAATGCAATATAATCTTAATATTTAAAATGCAATATACTCTTAAAATTTAAAATGCAATATAATCTTACAATTTAAAATGCAATATACTCTTAAAATTTAAAATTCAACATACTCTTAAAATTTAAAATGCAACATACTCTTAAAATTTAAAATGCAACATACTCTTAAAATTTAAAATGCAACATGCTCTTAAACTTTAAAATGCAATATGCTCTTAAAATTTTATTTTTTTAAACACACTTCAGGCACCTCTGAGACAACACATTAATGTACAAGTATAAATAATTTATTATATCAGACAGTATATTTATAAAACCTAAAGAAGCACCATAATGACACAGAGGCTCACTTACGTTGCCAACAATAACAGGGCACAGTGCCTCGCCAAGGGCAGCTATCACCACTAAACAAGTGGTAATAGATGCTGCAAATAAACATTTAATTTATCATTTAGTTAGACCTATTTACTTTTTTTTTTTTTTTTAAGGTCAAGGCATAGCTTGCAAAAAGTTGTTAATTAATATTCAACAATTAATTTTAAAAAGACTTGCATCATCACAAGTATCCATTTAAAGCTATCAAAGGATTTTTTTTTTCCCCGCGTGTGCACGGCTGCAACATACGGTTAATGTCTATGAACTGTTCCGCCATGGACATGACAGTGGGGGACATGCTGCTGACGAACAGGCCAACGCTGCACGTGCCTATGTAGATCATCACGTGACTCCACCGGAAGATTATAGTGAACAGTAGTGCTGCAGCACAGCCTATCTGGAGTAGTGAGAAATTTAAAACAAAATAGTTCATTATACGTACTAGCATATAAGCGGTAGGAGTGTCCCCCCCCCCCCCAACATCAGAGGAGCTAATCGCATTTTTTGTTTAAAGGGAACTAAATCCCGTTATTCTTTCCCTTGACTAATAAACTGAGTTATCATTCAGTCTTTTTACTAAACGAAGATTACGCATGTAGACAATCTCAGTTTTCGTAGTAATTTCATTTTAATCAAGCTTAAATCGAACCAAAATTGTTGTTTTGTTAAACATTAACAATCCTCGTGACCTTCATACATGTTTATATTCGTTTCTTTTTGACATGAATGATTGTTTTAAAGAGACATAATAAATAGCTGCAGTCAGCAAGTTGAGTATCTAGAGTTTGTGACGCCAATGGCGGTCCTTGATAGTGCCGCCCTAATTCATAAAAACCAAAAAATGCATCATATGAAAAATAGAACATATAAAGCATAGAAAGCGGAACGAAAATAACACATCAAAAAAATTTGTTAAAATCTAATCAAACTTTAAAGAAATCAATTTTCGGTGAAATTAAAGTGAGATGGTTTAAGGAAACGTTCATCAAACCGAAAATAAGGTGTATGGTATTACAACAAGAAATTAGCCAAACACAGTAAGGTTAAACCTGAAAAAAAAAGGAACGCAATAAAACAACGAACGTGTCGGCAGGAAGCCTTCATATTACCCGGTATAACAATAATAATATACGCATACACTATACATGCGTTCAATATGGCGTTCAATTCATATTCTTTCTCTTTTTTATGAATTTTTAGGGGAAAAAAATTAAATTAAATTATTTTTTGTAACATGATAAGGGGAATAATTTTAAAAATATAAAAAGCTATTAAAAAAAAACATTTTTCAACTTACAATATTGACTGCAAGCATGAACGATGCGGTGAAGCGTGACGCTACTGGAACGGCAATAAGTCGACCAGCCGCAAATAGCCCCTGAAAATAAGTAATGAGATAACACCTTGATAAAGAAGGCACGGGGTTTTTTTTTTCACTTGAGACAAGTTCCCAGAAATCTCTGGGATACACTTTTTTTTAAAAAAAAGTTTAATGAAGAAATATTGATTGAATCTTTACCAACATCAAATTATAATTTAAACTAACAGAGACAGGAGGAAGGGGTGTGGCGGAGCATGGAATTCTTGGAAAAGCTCAAAGAAATATAATATATGGAGCTGTATACACTAAAATAAATAAATGTATTATCCGAAAAAAAAGTTTGTGTTCATACATTTTTTGTTCAAATTTATTTTAAACAATTGAATAAAAGAATAATGTGAGCGTCCAAAGCAGCGTTTCCAAAAGTGTGGTCCCCGGACCAGCACCGGTCCTCAAACCTTACTTTGCCGGTCCACAAAAACATGAGCATTTATGGCCAAATACAGAGAGAATTATAATTAATATATCTCCCATCCGTGCCTGGTGCCATTTCTAAACAAGTCGACTGGGCCGCCAAACTTAAGAGTTTGAGAAACGCTGGTACAGCCATTCTGACAGCGATGTAATATGAAGGATAACTGAATATCTTTGACATCGAGCAGCCAGTCAGACAATCAGCCGATCAGCCGAATTTTAGTAGTGTCGATATACAGCTTCCCACTACATTTAAGGACACTGTACTCATAAAACACTGAAATTTTTTCGGCATCTTTACACTTACATTGACCCTTCCGGTTGTATCATCATTCAAAAGTACACTTTCTAAATCCTCATTCAAAAGTACACTTTGTATATCCTCATTCAAAATTAAACTTTCTTTATCATTCATAAGTACACTTTTATATCATTCAAATGTACGCTTTCTACATCATTCAAAAGTACACTTTTATATCATTCAAAAGTTCGCTTTCTATTTCATTCAAAAGTACACTTTCTATTTCATTCAAAAGGGCACTTTATCATCATTCAAAAGTACACCTTCTGTACATTATCATTCAAAAGTACACTTTCTGTATATTATCATTCAAAAGTACACTTTCTGTATAGTATCATTCAAAAGTACACTTTCTGTATATTATCATTCAAAAGTACACTTTCTGTATATTATCATTCAAAAGTACACTTTCTGTATATTATCATTCAAAAATACACTTTCTAAATCATCATTCAAAAGTACACTTTGTATATCCTCATTCAAAATTAAACTTTCTATATCATTCATAAGTACACGTTTATATCATTCAAATGTACGCTTTCTACATCATTCAAAAGTACACTTTTATATCATTCAAAAGTTCGCTTTCTATTTCATTCAAAAGTACACTTTCTATTTCATTCAAAAGGGCACTTTATCATCATTCAAAAGTACACCTTCTGTACATTATCATTCAAAAGTACACTTTCTGTATATTATCATTCAAAAGTACACTTTCTGTATATTATCATTCAAAAGTACACTTTCTGTATATTATCATTCAAAAGTACACTTTCTGTATATTATCATTCAAAAGTACACTTTCTGTATATTATCATTCAAAAGTACACTTTCTGTATATTATCATTCAAAAGTACACTTTCTGTATATTATCATTCAAAAGTACACTTTCTGTATATTAACATTCAAAAGTACACTTTCTGTATATCATCATTCAAAAGTACACTTTCTGTATAGTATCATTCAAAAGTACACTTTCTGTATATTATCATTCAAAAGTACACTTTCTGTATATTGTCATTCAAAAGTAGCCTTCCAACATTTACATTTGTTAGCGTCTGATATTTCCACGACCCCAACACTGGGTTTCCTTTCAGATGACTTGAACCCATTCAAATGTTTAGGTCCTTCCCAGCGTGACGCTTTCTTGCCTTACCGTTTCGCGATGAAAGAGAAACATCTCAAAATCTTTCGTCACTTCTTAATTATAATATTTACTCAAAACGGTAGGGGTGAGACTCAGTCTACCGTCGCTGTTATTTGATAACGGATGCATGGAGCTGAAAACAGTAGTGAGGGCTCAAGAATAATAAAACTCTGTTTGAATTTTTTAAAAGAAGTTGTTCAAATTTTAAAAGTGTTTCCACAATTTAATTGAATTTGATAAAATTATTCGCCCCAATTTTACATTCCAAAAGTCTGACCCCCCCCCCCTCTGAAAATAGTCCCCCTTGATTTTGTCCAGAAAATACATTGTTGAAATTAGTGTCTCACCATAAAAGTATTTCACCTTTTTCACCAATCGTTTACAAATAAAACCACAACGCTTTAAATGTCATCCAGTAATGACTGCCTCTAATTTATCCCCGACTCTCCACTCAGTGTCTCCCCGCAGACTCTCCACTAAGTGTCTCCTCACAGAGTCTTCACTGTGTCTCCCCACAGAGTCCTCGCAGGCCCACGTCCTCCGCTAGCCAGCGACTCGCCCACTAAACTTTGCTGCCGACGCTCAAACGTGGCCTAAACTTGTCAGTGTCGCATCCTCCGCAACCACCCCTTTTACTTTTCCCTCCACTATCATTAATTTTTTCCCCCAGCCCGCCATCTTCTAGCCACCAGAATAGAATTCCGTTGGTCAGGAGAACGAAACGAATTTTTAAACACACACTTGTCGGCCAAACCAGCAGTAGTTTGAGAAGCAAATTCCTTATAAGGTCAGTATATTTTATTCAGTAACTTGACATACAAAGGAGATTGTTATCAACTGTAATTGCATAGGAACATGAAAAGAGAACCTGCATTTTTACATGATGTTTAGTTATAATTCGTGATTTGGTCTTATAGTTATCTGAACCAGAATGTTACAAACAAAAAGTCTTTCCTAGCTATTTTCAAAACTAGTTTTTGATTGCAAAGTTTTTGTGTGTTTTTTTTTTTTAATTTTTATTTTTTTTAAAGTTGATTTGTTAAAACATAAATATTTATTATCAAATCTCTGTCAAATGCAAGTTTTTTAAAGTTGATTCGTTAAAACATAAATATTTATTATCAAATTTCTGTCAAATGCAAGTTTTTTAAAGAATAAAACAGATATGAAAAAAGGTTACTCACAGTTTATCTAAAAGCCTATAGTAGTATCTTATTTAGTATATAAAGTAGTCGATAGTATGTTATATCTAATACTTGCTAATACTCTCTAATCTCTCATGGTATATGTAATAGCCTCTGGTATGTCTTACGTGGTACACTCTCGTGAATTATGCTACGTTTCGCACCTATATTTAGATATGGCTTATATATAGCCCATTGGACTTGTGCAGGAGAAAGCCCTAAGGCTGCTATAGTAGTTTCATGTAAGTGATCATGTTCGAGATTTTTGAAGAAGCACTACTATTCCAGCCTTTTAATCACCCAACCCTAATAGCGGGCTTCTCATATATGGAATAGGAAAGTAAATTATGTTATTTCATTGTAACGATGGGTTTACAATATAAGGTATTCAAAATTTAAAAAAAAACAACTTAGTTATAAAATAGGTGACTCATATAATAACTAGACATTCCCACGTGGCCTTTACGACTAGGGTCGGGCGTGTTATCAGATGGGGTTGGGGGGGGGGGGGAGTAGACAGGGACACAAGACCGTTATTAAATGAAAATATGTGATTAAAGACCGTTATTAAATGAAAATATGTGATTACACCCACCCCCTCACCCCATCCACACCCACCAACCCACACAGTGTTCTGTTGCCATTTTTTTTTTTTCAAAATGGCCACAACAGAATTACATTATTTGCCTGAAATAGAAATAAGCTGGAACAATCACAGATAATGCTCGCGTTAATGAAAGAGGCGTCTTTTTTCCCGCACTCCATATGTTTATATTAAGTGCGTTTCCGTTATCTGGCAATGATCAGTAGCGATGGTATCTCTGCGCCCCTGACGGTGAGGTCTACGCCCCTGACGGTGAGGGTCTGAGGTCGGGGGGGGGGACATCAAAATGTCATACGCCCCGGAACATTCAGTTGATGATAGTTGTTTGCGTGTCTCTTTCAGTGTCCTTAGTTGTCTGGGTGTGGGGCGATCTCCTCGTCACAAGCAATCAAGCTGAATTCTTCAAGTGGTTTGTAACAGAGCCAAGCTGCAGGGCATATGGTAGTTTCTTGTTTGTAACAGAGCCAAGCTGCAGGGCATATGGTAGTTTCTTGTTTGTAACAGAGCCAAGCTGCAGGGCATATGGTAGTTTCTTGTTTGTAACAGAGCCAAGCTGCAAGGCATATGGTAGTTTCTTGTTTGTAACAGAGCCAAGCTGCAGGGCATATGGTAGTTTCTTGTTTGTAACAGAGCCAAGCTTAAGGGCATATGGTTGTTTCTTGGCATTTTTCTTTACATTTTGTCGTCGTTTATTGAGAACTAAGAGTTTCCATTCATTTATAAGTGGACAAGCTTTTCTTAAAACACAAACGGTTTCTAGTCAGCCCCTAATGTTAAAATGTGATTTCCTTTAACCACGTTTAACCATGTTGAAAGTTGGGCGAACAAATATTAAAATATATATATGAAGGATTTTCAAAACTTGGCCCATGCAATAAATACCCTTTTTTGAATGCGCAAAAAAAAAAAAATACATTATAATAAACGCCCACTGGAAGTATAAAGAGAATTTAACCGAACATACGAACATTACACCGATTAACGTTTTTAAAACAAAATGTGTATAACCATTTTGTTATCATTTCACACTCTTGTAGTCCCTAAATAATGTGTTTGTTTTCCCGTTCCACCGTTCAAGCAAGCCAGTTGAGCTCTTTAACCTCGTTTTACATCAAGCTCAAACCTGGTGCCTTAAACGCAGCGTGTTTCGCCTTAGTAAAAATACCGAATGGGGAAACTTTGCTTTTTTAAAGCACCCATGCCCAGGTGCTTTGTAACGGTGCATGGCATATTTGCTAGGAGAATAGAAACTAAGCCCTACATTTGTAGCAGCTCTCACCACCGATGGGTGGCCAGGCCAGTGTGTTGTGAACAGACCAAATACGGAACGGCTGTAGACTTTAGCGTCACGTGTCATGTAACTAAGGATCTTAACAATTTTAACCATATACTCTTTTAACGTGTCTTGGCTTCATCAATGGGGCGGACAGGTGGGTGGCCAGGCCAGTGTGCCATGTACAGACCAAATACGGAACGGCTGTAGCTGTAACATCACGTGTCATGTAACCAAGGAGTAAAACAATTGTAACCATACTCTCTGAGCATGTCTTGTCTTCATCAATGGGCAACTTTTGAAACCGTTTTCAATTACAATTTGAGTAAATATGCGACGTTTGAAACTGTCGTCTGAGTTCAGCACGGGGATATTTATAATGTTTCGTCTGTTTCGCTATTCATCTCTAGAAAGACAGTGTCCTCTGTTTTCAATTAGGGGATCATCGATCATTTAGCCCTTGTAACCGTCATCGCCATTTTTAGCACCGAAAGCATTGTGACCTAGTTATTGATCTGTCTGTAGCCAGAAAAATGTCCAACGGACTACAAGGGTTCAAGGCCAAATCGTACTTTATAACTTTCGATAACATAATGTGGTGTCGCTAATGGATTATTACTTCCAGTTCCCAGATCTATAACTACATCAGTTCCCGGAAAACTTTGTTGAATTGTGCTTAGCTGATGACATTATGGGGAAAACACGAACACGAAGCGCTTGGGGATGAAGTTGATTGCTCAATTATGTGTTCATGATTCGCATTTATCACGTGGAGTTGTAGAGCAAGTAAATGTATGAATATTTTACATTGAAATGGATGCTGGTGATCAATTTCTAATTTTATTCACAAGGAAACGGAAGAACAAGGTATGTGGAAGCTTGAAATACAGGACAATAATAGAAGAAAGTTTTGGCTTAGGTCCTTCCTCGGCAGAGCGGACAAATAAAAAATAAAAATAAATATATAGGAGTTTAAACCAAAAAAAATAAAATTGTCGATACTAATATTATTTGGTCATCTTTACAAAGCTATAATCAATGGTCCCGCGTTGAATGATATAGGTTTATGTGTTCGATTTCAATGCAATAAAATGGATTTGTTGTGGGTAACGGTGCGGTGAAAAGGACTTTACAGCTGTACACTGTCAGTCCGTGTAGGTTAAAGTTCATGCCTGACTTGGTTTACTCTAACTTTTTCATAGCTGTATAGTGTCATCTTTAAATTATGCATCATCAGAAAGGCACATGTATTGACAAAAATGAACACGATTCATTTCGAAAACCTTGACTAATGCTTATTATGAACCATCAATATATAAAAACGTTATATATATATATATATATATATATATATATATATATCCTAAAGCCAGTCAGAGAAATAACAAGCACGGAATGTTAAATATTGGAAGGAGACGTTAATTACAGGATTGTGGTTGCTGTCGCAATCTTATGTAGACAGAATGAGGTCTGTATGGTTAACAGGGGAATAGCCAGAAGTGTGCTTATTGGAATTGTTAAATTACGTCATTGCTATATTTGTAACAGAAGAAAACGACTAGTCAGCAAAATGCGAACATTTTGCAACACCAACAAGTCGTTCTTGATCACATAGTGGTAGAAATCGATTTTGTAAACGAAATAGAAAAAGAAAAAGTTATCTACATTAACACAAAAGTTATGCTATGTAATAAACGAAATTATAGTTGATAATCATGGACCTTCACTATTGTTCGAGCTCGTAAATCTTGTTCTTTTTTATCGATTTAAAAAAAAAAAAGAAACATAAAATAAATTATAATGCCTAAACGAATGTATATGAAATATTTTATAAGATTAACAGTAAAGATGCTTATAAATTAAAATAATGTTTGTCCTTTTTTTAGATATATTGAATGGGATATGAAGGAAATATTTAAGAAATATCTTTAACAACAATATATGTGTTTTATTTAGATGATTTTCTATAAGATAAAACATTTATCATCATAAATTTTATGAAACAAATTGTTATCAGCAGGAGTCGAATCCTAGAGAAACTTAAGTGATGGAAGGCATCAATTGTCCCCTCCCCAAAATAAATATTCATTTATTACTTAGCCAAAGAAAATTACATGAACGCTGTTACCATACATTACTGCATGATTCAAACTCTTGTCATCAGGCTAAGCTCCGGTCAGAGAGAGAGAGAGATGTGGCATTGTGCCAAACTTGCTTATGACATAAACCAACTACCCCCCATGCCCCATTCTCACCTACACACACAATGTATGACCTAAAACAAGTACCTCCATCACCCCCCTCAACACACACAATATTATCAGGCCAAGCTCTGGTCAGAGAGAGGGCTTCGAGCCAAAAAGCTTCATGAAATAAAACAGGAACTCCCTGAGGCGCACTGCCTCGTTTGGGGTATTGGAATAAAAGATGATGACTGTCCGTTGTACAAAATATTGGGACATCATCTCATAAAGGTGTACAGTGAGTATGGTGTCATTAAAAACAATCGATAAAAGAATCAATAATGCCCTCTTCTGTCAACACACGAATACAATACGCTATAGTCTTTCTCCATCCAACGTATGTCCGCTCCCAAAAAATTGCGACAGTAATGCCTGTAATGGTGTCAATGAGCGATACTTTCGGCTTTAAATATATATATATATGTTTGCTAACGGAAATGTATGTGTAGAGATGATTGGATTCCTAGTTGCCCTATTGGAATGTATTCCTATTGAAAGAAAATTACATGACATTTCATTGTTTCCCACATTCTTCAGAGTAACTTTGGATATAAGACTCAAAAAGGTTCTTGAAAGGAATTAGATTACAGGAAAGTAGAAGCAGACAGAGTCGAGCCCAAAAGGGATGGCAAGTTTTGACGAGCAGGTCGCGGCTTTCTTCGAGGAGGCAGACGCGGACAAAAGTGGAGCTTTGACCAAATTTGAACTCTGCAAAGTCTTGCAAAAAGCCGGCGACGGGAGAAGTGTGGAAGAAATAGCTGTGAGTTTGTCTCATCTGATCTGTCCTTGGAGTTCTGGCTTTTCTAATCAGATATTAATTATTTTATTTTTTTGAAGTCACCGGCTCTCAATTCATCATCGCTTATATTTTATGTCTACTTCTAATAATAAGATTCAATATTTTGCAACAAAAAAAAAAAAAAAAAAAAAAAATGTAGGCCTACTAAGAATATGACCAAAACAAGATGTACGCTTTTCAAATATTATAATTTCTTTTTAAGAAACCTGGAAAGCGGCTTCTGGTTGGACTGAAACATCTAGAGTATTCTCCATGTACTAATCGTCTTCCTTATTAAATCCAAATGCGCCAATCACATTACAATGCATGTTATCCCATGGCTTATAAAAGATTGACTAAAATGTGGGATGTTCAAGTGATTAGCCACCTGGTTGTGTCATGCTTCTCGGAATATTAGACACTTTTTCAATTTTATATTTGAATTTGAGGATTATTGAAAGTCAACCTATTTTCTTCCATTCATAAATCTATCTGAACCTACCTAAACTTATCTAAACTACAGAGGACCTTATATTTTGTTTTATGTTCACGCTTATAAAATATCGAAAACAGATAAATATTTTATGTTCCATATTCTATCAAATTAACGCATCGCTTCATTCCTAACAAAATATTTTTGTTGTAGCAGCATTATTTTAAAAATTTAACACCAAAGTCTTCCAATTCATATATTATAGCGCATGTATTGCTGAGGTAATCAATGGTAATTTCGTATTGCAATCCTAGGGAATACTGTCTTAAGTCTACTCTCGTCCACAGGGATGGTTTGATGAAATTGATAAAAACAGTGATGAAAAGATGACACTGGAAGAGCTGAAGAATGCACTGAACAAACGTGATCCCAAAGAAATTCAGTAAGCATTTGTTTCATGTTTAAAATAATCAGCGCCTTTTTTACTTTGTTTCGAAAATTGTAGATCCTTTTACTTTATTTCAATTTTTTTTTTAATTTAACGTAAAGTTTGCCAGCTGTCTTGAAAACATTCATTTGTTGTTTTAGAGGCAGAGTCATTAGCGTGATAAATTTTACATGTAATAATAGAACTGTAGAAATGGCTGATGAATAGGAATGAAATGTGGATGGAAAAATCACGGGTAAAAATTATTGGGCGACGTCGTAGATCACTTCAACTTGGTGTGAAGTCTTAAACCTGAGTTGGAACCTACTTAGGCATCCTTCACATACACAATCCGAACCATTGCACCTGGTTAGGCATACTTCATATACACAGGCCTAACTGTTGCACCTACATAGGCATCCTTCATATACACAATCCGAACTATTGTACCTGGTTAGGCATACTTCATATACACAGGCCTGACTGTTGCCCCTACTTAGGCATCCTTCATATACACAGACCTAACATTCGCCCCCTCATTTAGGCATCCTTCAAATTGAACATGTTTCTATTTAGTTACTTAAAGAAAAGTAATTTCTAGTTTCTTTATTTCCACACAAATTTTCTTTGACATTCTTCATTTGACCTACGATATTTTCCTCCTAGTTTTGTTTGTTGTAATTATTCAGCTCCTTTTTATTGTAATGTATCTCAATGTAAAAAAAATCTTTACATAACTTGGGGTTGGAGTTGAAAACGAAATTAAACGAGCAGGCCAATGCCAGGCCACTTAGAACATTTTTTAGCACTGCGCACTTCAAGCTGATAAAATTATCTCTATAACATGCTAAATTATCACAGTGATGATGACCACGGGGCAGTATTTATAGATTTTGACAGCGAGGAGGACGAAGATGGGGAAATCGCAGCATCCTCTAAGACAGTGTTCAGTGAAGCGTGCGCTCAGGGTAAAATCGACCCACGTTCACCTGTCAATCATGGTGGGTAATGGGGAGAGACGGTGGTCTTTTAGAGGAGCAGTAGCACATATGGAGGGGAATGCGGATCTAAGGCTGGTTGGTCGATAGACGTTAGACGCTTTTCTTAATCTCTGTATCATGGCATCACCAATGTTATTACTAGTTTTTTCTGTAGTGGCAGTAGGGGTTATTATTGTGCATTAACTGTAGATCTACTAAATTAGAAAAAAAAAAAAAGCTTGAATTATATTCCCGTTAAAAATATTGATATGATGTATGTAAATAAGTAGTTATATAAAACATAAATGCTACTTTAAGCATAAATACAGCTTCATTGGATGTTCTAATGATGCACAGGAAATGTTTGATATATAGGCTCTAAACTCTAAGAGGAAGAACTTTTGAAAATGACAACTCTATCAATTATGACAGTGAATTGTCAGGGGGAGAGGGGAGACTCGTACTTTTATGTAAAAAAAGCACTATCAATTGCTCACATGTTCATTTTAAAGGTTCAAACTGATATGTAAAAAAAATTATGATAAGAAAAAAGAAGGGAAATATTTATTTAGGACGTTCATTGCACCGAAACAAAGACTTTGATTCAAGCTTTTTAAGATCGAAATAACAACTCGGTGCATTGTGATAATGATAGTGGTCTGTAATTGTGTTGATTGCACAGTTAACGGTGTGCTCCACATGAGCTGTCGATCTGGGATTTATGTCTCAACTTCTGTTATGAATCATAAAGAAGTCTCTATGGATGTCTTTAACCTTTCTAAAAAAATTAAATTCTTAAGGAAATACTTTTTCCCTTAAGGTAAATCCTCTATTAATATGTATACAATGTAACATACTATTCCTAGATGAAAATATCTAACTTTGTATGCATAGAGCATGAAACAATTATCATTATTTTTAAGTTAGTTTGTTCAACATCTTGTAAATTGTTTAAAGTTAAAACTGTTCAAAGATAAATGCCATCACTGCAATTTCAATTAAAATTTAATTAATATTCCCATATAAAAAAAAACAATTATAGACAAAATTTGGAATAACTCAGAACATGTATTTGTATAAAAAATATGTACAGCTGGGGGCTTTTTAAAAAATAAAAATCAAGATCAATCCATCAGTGAGTAAGTAAAGATTCTCATTTCAAAAGTTGTCTTATTCATCATTGTAAATTTTTTTTTTTTTTCAAAATGTTCGAACCATATAGTAAATAAAAAGGGGGAATTGGGAATGTGTTGCTAAATTTTGATATTCATTTGAATATTTCACATTATTTATATATTTGAGAGAAATCTACTAATACTAAATTTAATTTGAGTGTGCCCTCATACAGTGGTGTAGCGAGCTTAACTCGCGCCCGGGGCACAATCCCCTTTTAGCGCCCCCCTATACGTAAACCGTACAATATTATATGTAAAATATACCATTTGGCGCCCCTTTGTGAGTAGCGCGCGCGGGGCATGATGCCCCCCTTGCTCACCCCTCGCTACGCCACTGCCCTCATAACCATTTTGTTATGAAACTGGTATTGGCATTTAAGTAAAATATGCAGGTGTGTGTTTCTTTAAAATAAATGTCTGCAACAGCAATGGATTCAAATGGGAAAATTCATGTATGTATAAAGCTGTAACTGGTATTTTTTTGTATATCACATCTGTAACTGCTTGTTAATCTCCAGAGAGAGTGATCTCAGGGCGGCCTTCAAACAACTTGATGTAGACGGATCGGGATTTATCACTACGGATGATTTGAAAGAGGTTCTGGGCAAACAGGGTTTGGCTGACGCCGCAGAGTCTATCATTGATAAGGTGGATACGAATGATGACGGGAAAGTCAGTTTTGAAGAGTTCATCAAAATGTGGAAGGAAGGCTAAAATTTGGTTTCTTTTTAATTTGCCAGGTTGTGGAAAGGAATCAAGGGAAAGTCTACCACTATTGATAATAATTTTAAAAAAATTGATACAGATAGACAGTAGTAAAAAGTCATTAAATATTAAAATTTTATTGATCTTTTGCTATATAAGATTATATTTTTAGTGATTTAAAAAAGTATAGATAAGGTATAGCCCATTAATGAATGTTAGCTAATTGTCATGCATGAAGATCAAGTGTAAAATTTATTATCAATACATTTTAAAATTTTAACAATTTTGATAAATGTATTCAATTTTCCAAAAAAAAGGATCCCAAATTAAAAGAGGAATACAAAATAAATTATAATCTAAATATTCTTAAAAAAATAATGCTGGTCAAGTACATTGCACAATCTCCCATTAAAAAATGAGTAATTGAAATTTCACTGCCTCGCTTTTCCTTTTTTAAATTTTTTTTTTTTATATTTCTTGTTTGTATTGTGAAACTTTAGTCTTAATACAACTGTTTATATAGCAATGCTTTCTTTGTAAGTGGTAAAGAAAGTTTTAGACTCTTGTTGATATTATGTGTATGTAAAAAAAAACTCAATAATAATTTATTTCTTACCCTTAATCACCAGTACACTTTTTTTCTGCAATGCTATCCATATGTGTGTATCATTGTTTTACCTTGATTTAGTTGTAAGTAATTACAAAACCATTACATTTTTTTGGCAAATCTATTTTACGTCCAATGTATCAATTGTGCAACGGAGTTTTATTAACACTCATATTTCAGTAATTTAAATGTCATATTACTTTATTTTGAAATTTTAAGTTTATTTAAGATAATGCTTTTAAATTAGCCTGAATACCAGAGTAAATAGTAAACTGTCTAGTAAAATTTTTTAAAAAGTACAAAGCTTTATTATTTAGAGAAAACATTTTTGTCCCCCTCATTCTATTTAAAGCATTAGATGAAAAAATAATATACCTATTGTGATGAAATTTAGTCTAACTAGAATCTTCAAATAATATGAGTATTTTATTTACATTGTCTTTTGTAGGTGCGGTTGTCAATTTTACAAGGTTAACTAGAGATGAAAGAATCGTGACATGAAAAGCTTAGAAGTAATTAAAAGCCATTTTGAATATGTCAAGTACTGTAATGAAATTGTTCATTCTTTTTATTATTTTATCAATCTGTATAGCGTTATGTTTCAGAGTGTTGTTTTCAAATCTTATAGAAATCATCTGAAATCAGACAATGATAGGAGACCAGACACTACAAAAAAAAATGTTTGGAAAAGTATAGCCTTAGCTGCTTTTTAGGCATGGGCTTTTTAGGCATGGGGGCTAATATTTTTTTTTTAAAATTATTTTGTGCTTATAAATTACTTATTTATTTATTCTATTAAATATAGATTAGTAAACCCTTTAATGCTTTGTTTATTTATTGAATTTTATTCATTCATTATTTCGTTGCTTTTATGTGCGTATTTCCTTCATCACAATGGGTCATTGAATGATGGACATCATACATGGCAATTAATGTAGGTGTGGGTAACTTAAAGTTTTTGAAGAGGAGATTAATAAAAAAAATTTTTAGAAGAACAGAATAATACAACAAACTGCCTACAAAAATTATAATTTAAAGCCAAGATTTTTCAAAAAAATAAAACAAAGAACTTTTCGGTTGAATGAAATAAACAACAATAATTTTTTTTCGGTTGCTTCCCTTTCACTATTTAACTAATGTTTCTGTTTTTAAGCTATTTCCTTATAATTTTATTTATTTTAAAAGCACGCGAATTATGAAATAGCATTAGATAGAATAATTTTCTTTTTTTTTTCAATTTATACATTTTTATGAGAAAATTTACGTTGAATTTTTTGTTCTTTTATCTTTTTTTTTTTTTTTTTTTTTATTATATTATAGATATTATTAAAAGGGTATTATTTTAAGAAGGCAGGTTGGGAGGGTTGATGTGAGGATACAGTTTTCGTGTGTGCACTTTTACTGAAAATAAATTTGTTAATAGGAATTATTATACTATTTACAAATATAACTTATAAGGAGTGTGTATAGTCTGAGGGCCCGCAAATTACCATCATTATATCAAATATATTGAGAGGGAAAAAAAACTACAGTCACTCGGAGCTTGAACCTGTGCGGAAACCACGTTACTAAATCACGTGACTAATTTCTATAAGGACATACGTGGTCGACGTGGAAGAATGTACCTTGGAACTTCAAGTGACCTTTGCGTGAAAGTACTTACCCAAAAACTGGCATCAAGAACCGCACCCTCGTACTTCTTAAGTCCTTTGACCCCCGATTCGTGTGCGTATGTGTAGATGTAGTTGGCGAACGAGGACTGTGGGGGGGGGGGGGGGGTGAGACAATACAAACGATAAAAATGACTTAAAATATTTTAAAACAAGTTGAACATGCTATTACTATTCAACTTTACTAAATTTTTGTTTTTTTTAAAAACAACAACAAACAAACAAAAACCACTGCAAACGACAGCACAGGAAAACTACAACAGATTTGCAAGTGTGGCGTGTGTGTGTGTTTGTGGGAAGACTGCAATCAGTCATTAAAAACTTTCTAGATTTTGAACACTGTGTACTTTAAAAAATTGGTTATGATGCCGTCCAACGCAGGTGCAATTTTTATAATGCAATATTCATCTTTACGCGAAATAAGATATTTATTTAATTTTTTTTTTTCGTTTGGGGGGGGGGGGATGTCTTTTCATCTACAATAATAATTGAAGTCTCCATTTAATCTTTGAAATAATGAGATATTTCGTATTTAAAACACCGATAAAACTTATAATTGTCCTCACCTTCCCACTCTCTATTTATTACAATGCTGCCTTTAACAATAATCATATCATGTAGGTCTACTCATTTTCACATGACTGCCTCAACAGCTGTACAAATTTCAGTTTTCAAACAGATAGTTCACGTACTTACAAGATACATTTTCTAAATAAATGAAATGCTTCGTCCCATTAAATATGATGTTCTTATTGTTATTTCATTTTTTTTTTTAAATTTCATAACAATAACACGCATGTCAAGTTAGTTGTAAGAAGTTATTTTATACAGTATGATAAACCCCCCCACCCCCCCAAAAAAAAATTTATTTTAAAAAAAAAATATGTTTAGTTGCGTTATATTTTCGCTTTAAATCTTTTGGCGAAAACTGCCTTCTCAACAAAAAAAAGGGGGGGGGGGGGGGGGGGAGTTTTTTTTTTTGTTGTTTTTTTTGTTTTTTTGTAATGCTATTGCAAAAGTTAGTATGGTAAACCAAACAATCTGCACATTCTAGCTGTTCAAATTTCACCCCCCTCCCCCCACCGATCCCGCCTGTCCCAGGGTTATCGATAAATATATTTTCTTTCCTCTCTGTAATGCATATATATTCATTATAAAAAAAAAAGCTAACAGAAGAACGAAAAACAAATGCAGATGAATTATTATTATTTTTTTTTCCCGTTTAAAAATGAAATAGTTTTTTTTTACCTGTAGTCCGTCAAAAACAAAAAGTAATAAACAAGTGAACATCGTTATCAAGATGACCTCTCGACCTCCGCAGGCGCAACACGTGTCCCGCAACCAGCCACCTATTCGGTCAACCTTGAAACCTGCAGGAATTTAATTAAACAGTGAAATTATTTGTTTTAGGTACGACGCCCTTAGCTCAGCCGAATAGTTATTACAAACAAAGCCGATGATAAACATTTTGTTTATGTTTCGGTGGGGGTGAGGAGGTGCTTCCGGTGCAGATGTTAGTCTTCATTTTTGTGTTTTGGTTGGTGAATAGGTGCTTCCGGTGCAGATGTTAGTCTTCATTTTTGTGTTTTGGTTGGTGAATAAGTGCTTCCGGTGCAGATGTTAGTCTTCATTTTTGTGTTTTGGTTGGTGAATAGGTGCTTCCGGTGCAGATGTTAGTCTTCATTTTTGTGTTTTGGTTGGTGAATAGGTGCTTCCGGTGCAGATGTTAGTCTTCATTTTTGTGTTTTGGTTGGTGAATAGGTGCTTCCGGTGCCGATGTTAGTCTTCATTTTTGTGTTTTGGTTGGTGAATAGGTGCTTCCGGTGCAGATGTTAGTCTTCATTTTTGTGTTTTGGTTGGTGAATAGGTGCTTCCGGTGCAGATGTTAGTCTTCATTTTTGTGTTTTGGTTGGTGAATAAGTGCTTCCGGTGCAGATGTTAGTCTTCATTTTTGTGTTTTGGTTGGTGAATAGGTGCTTCCGGTGCAGATGTTAGTCTTCATTTTTGTGTTTTGGTTGGTGAATAGGTGCTTCCGGTGCAGATGTTAGTCTTCATTTTTGTGTTTTGGTTGGTGAATAGGTGCTTCCGGTGCCGATGTTAGTCTTCATTTTTGTGTTTTGGTTGGTGAATAGGTGCTTCCGGTACAAATGTTAGTCTTGGTATTTAAAAAAAATAATTATGGTATCGATTTTCACGCAATGAACGCTTTTATCGAATGGAATGCGCAAATGATTTGTTCATGTTTTGTTGGTTCATGTTTTGGCGTGGAGAGTAATTGTGTAGCTTTTGATATGGGCTTCGTGTGTCTGACGTATTTGGGTACGGAAGATGACGGTTTTGTTTGTTATTATGGGTTTGGTAGCAAGTGACAGAGAGAAAGCGGATGAACCATATGTCATAATTTTCATTGACTTGTTGAATATTACATGACAGTAATGAAGCCATTGAACTGATTATTCCATTGAATAGCAGGTTTGTAACAGAATGTGTTCTGGGCTAGGCCTTTCATCAATCGCACTAGTGAAAAATCCAAGAATGTCGAGTTGGTCAACGGACCGGACAGATGGGGGGTTGGGGGCGCAGGGCTCTAGGTTAAATTCGCCCTTAATATCCCAACCACCCTCCTCAACATTCTAAGAGGTACACGTTCCTTCTTCGGTGTGTCAAGGAAACAAGAGTGGGGGAAGGGGGGGGGGCGGGCGGTGTGGTGTGATGGAGTGTTCAAACGTGTGGCATCACAGCTGAGTCCTACTTACGTCAGCGTGAACGGATGCTTCTGCCCAGTTTTCTTCACATTTTTTTTAGAATTCTTTTGTTTTCTTCTATTTTCAAGGCTGGCTTATGTGTTATGAAAATCACTTAGACGGTGGGGAAAAAAAGGAAGGTGATGGGGGAAACTTGTCTCAATTTCCATCACATGATGCCGTTTGTGGGCCGGGGGAGGGGGGGAGAATCGCTTCATGATCCTGGCTTACTATCACGTTGCAGCATCAGCGCTTCTTTTGTAACCGATATTGCAACGATGATGTTTACAATATAAGGAAACAGTAGAGAATAACAAGGTCCCAAATCTCTGTGCTCAATTCAGTAGGCAAGACATCCAAATAGAACATATTTTCTCAAATTGATTTCTCTCGTTCAAACAGCTCAACGCCTCTAAGTTTATTCTTCCATCTACATCATTATGTCAAAGTGAGGGTCTGGCTAATATCCTCTAGCTTATTCTTCCATCCTACATCATTATGTCAAAGCGAGGGTCTGGCTAACATCCTCTAGCTTATTCTTCCATCCTACATCATTATGTCAAAGTGAGGGTCTGGCTAATATCCTCTAGCTTATTCTTCCATCCTACATCATTATGTCAAAGTGAGGGTCTGGCTAACATCCTCTAGCTTATTCTTCCATCCTACATCAATATGTCAAAGTGCGGGTCTAGCTAACATCCTCTAGCTTATTGTTTTTGGACACGCACACATTTGACATCTGCTGAAATGTGGATACATTTTTTTAGCGTGGGATACACCGCAATATCCAATTTTTAATTTAGTAGCAAATGTAAACTGACCTTTGACGGGGGTCAACATGTGGCCTGGAGCGCCATGGTCAAACGCTACGTTCCTAGGCTTCAACTGCCCTCTCTTTTCTTGGAAAATAACATATGCCACAAGAGCAGCGATGCAAAGCTGAAACATAACAAGAAGTATGTAAATAGCAACACCTATTTAAGTATCGATACCTTTGTAACTATCAACACCTGTTTAAGTATCGACACCTTTGTAAGTATCAACACCTATGTAAGTATCGATACCTTTGTAAGTATCAACACCTGTTTAAGTATCGATACCTTTGTAAGTATCGACACCCATGTAAGAATCGATACCTTTGTAATTATCAATACCTTTGTAAGTTATCTTGCAAGCTGTTTAAAAAATAATTGGAAAAACGTCAACATTATTTACAATATGATTAATCTATATTTTTCCTTCAAATTTAAACATAGTGGATAGGGTTTTTACTGAAGTATTTTTTCTGTGTGTATAAATGTATGTATTTCTTTTTTAATGGAAAAAAATGATGAGTTTACATTACACTGATTGAATCACCGAAAAAACGATTACGCCGTTTAACAAGACATAAGAGGAGTGCAAAGCAAAACAGCTGCGATTGCTCTTCACATGTTACATTCAATAAAAGACTTTACAAAACTTCAACTAAAAAAAGACAAGACTAAGATTAATTGAGGTTCCAAACTTTACCGATGTCTTATCCATCCTACTAACAAAACCATTTAGTTTTATTCTCTCCCACAACAGTTATTAAAATTATTAAAGTTATTGTTAATATTATTTCATTGTTATTATATTCACATTTATTATTATATTTATTGCTATTATTATATTTATTGTTATTTTTTTCTCATTGTGATTATTATATTTATTGTTATTATTATATTTATTGTTATTTATTCATTGTTATTATTATATTCATTGTTATTATACATTTATTGTTATTATTATATTTATTGTCATTATTATATTTATTGTCATTATTATATTCATTGTTATTATTATATTTATTGTCATTATTATATTTATTGTCATTATTATATTCATTGTTATTTTAATATTTATGGTTATTATTATATTTAGGGTTATTATTATGTTCATTATAATTATTATTAGGGTTTTTTCAGCAATGATTTCCATGTTTAATTTTTTTTTATATATAAATTAAAATGACACGCCCCCCCCCCCCCTTCTCTCTCTTTTCCTTCGTGACCTTACCTGCAAACCACCCAAAATATAAAAAGCCTTCGGTAGTCTGCTCATGTGGGTGTATCTGAAGACCCTCTGGGGCTGGGGCGGTATTCGGAGGGTGACCGTGCTGAACTCTGAGCCCGTTTCGTTGACCGAGTAGCTTCTGTACGACGGCGTCTCTATAGTGAAGCCGTCGATGTACGGCGTGCAGTCTCTGTTCAACAAGAAAGCCGACGCTATCATCGGACTCACGAATGCGCCTATTCCGTACGAGCAGTGCATCGCCTGAAACGAAACAAAATTTTAAAAAATAATTTTAAAAAGCGGAAATAGAAAAGCGGTAAGAAAGGCATGATTGAGCCGGTGTAGTACCAGTGAATAAGTTCAGCTTTGTAACACTAAACACTGACCTTACCTCTGACAACCCCATGAGAAATTACACCCGGAACAATAGCAAATGCTTTACTGTGCCTCGGAGTAACACAGTGCAACATAAACAATCATTCTTCCCACGCACAATAATCGCTTGGAACCACCTGGACAATACCGCCGTGAACTCGACATCTATCGAAAGCTTCAAGGCTGCCCTAGCATCTGCTAGGAACCGTTAGGATGGCAGCATCGCTTCCCAACCGTTGCACATATGCCAGTATATGGATGCAGCAATGTACCGAACCAGAACATGGTTCGTGCCTATAATAATCTTTGTCATGGATATGATAGGGAAATGACATGGAATCATTTATTGTCGATATTTTTTGTTGTTGAAACAATGACAAAACAAGTAACTCAAATCTTGTGTGGTTCTTGAAGGCGATATTATATTTATTAATATATAAGTATTTGCGCGAATGATTTGATTGACGCAGACGTAAATTCAATTTGGATTCCATGTTGATTGAATGTTAAATTCCATTATTATAAAAAGACGGATTTACGCAGTTTGGTTGATCAGTGAAGGTAAAGGCATAATAAAACCACACATAACCGTAAAGCTGTTTAAAAGTTGTTGTTTTTTTTCCCTTCTAAATACACACATTATGTTGCTAGCTACGCTCTGTGATAATATAACGAGAACTATATTGTGTACTTCACTTCTTATTTTAATAAAACAACAATGATATGAAATCTAAAAAAAAATTTAAAAAAAAATTAACGATGATCCTACTATCTGTACCATCTGAGCCTAGGCCTGCCTAGACAGCTGCCTTTATATAATTAGTATAATAGCGCGAAAACTCACAAATATATCGAGAAATCACTGCCTGGCTGTGCAAGGTAAAAGCTAAATTTGAAGTGCATTTCACTGGGAAAGTGGGAGGAAGGTCTGTGGTAAAAGCGTAAAGACTGATAATTTTTGTTCCGGTACAAATTTCCATTCTCTACTGAATGACGGTTACTTGATCTTATCTTCCGCCCTTTGATTTAGAGGTACACTCCTGTCATATGACAACTCACCTGCAGAAATGGGCCGACGTTTTTACCGAACATCATGATGATCTTCAGGTTGGCGAGACAGTCGAGGCAGCCCATGCACCAGCCCATGACAACCAGGACGAAGATGAGCGAGCCGAGGTTGTTGCAGGCCGGGATGACGAACATGGCCAAAGACACCCCCACGGCTCCGGTCAGCATCAGACTGTGCGAGGGTATCCTGTGAATGGGTGGAGACAAAAGGGGTCAGAATCGATTATTGAGTTAATCTCATTGCCTGAAATACAAACGGGTAACGACTACTGGCCGTGTCTTCTTAAAGTACTCGGAAGTCAATAGGCGTGGGTAACTGTGCTTGTAGCACTGACATTGGGTATCGATTACTGGCTGTATCTTTATTAAAGTAATGAGAAGTCAATAGACGTGAGTAACTGTACTTGTAGCACTGACACCGAGGTATCGACTACTGGCTGTATCGAGGTATCGACTACTGGCTGTATCAAGGTATCGACTACTGACGGCATCTTATTAAAGAACTGCGAAGTCAATAGGCGTGGGTAACTGTGCTTTAAACACCGACACAGAGGTATAGATTACTGGTTTATCTTATTAAAGTATGTTGAAGTCAATAGGTGCGGGTAATTGTGCTGGTAACACTGATACCGAGGTATCGAATACTGGCTTCACCACAAGGAGGTTACATTTTAAAGCTAAGTAACAGACATTTGTGAATCAAATACTCCACTGGGGGGGGGCTGAGGGTTTGATTTGACAAAACATGCATACAAGTAACGCACTTCATAAGATTCCCAATTAGTACTCGCTCTACCAAAGCGCGGAACCGCACATTTTTGTTTCCACGCCCCTGAACTATATTGTTATTCTAATGACCCACCCGCTTTTACACCGTGGCTATATTTGCCCAACTATTTTCAGAAAAAAACAAAAGGAAATATTACGCATCAAACGCACTTGCGCTTTAAAAAAAAAAAAGGATATTATAAGCGCAGTTATCGCGAATTTTATTTCGTGAAATCATGTCTCCTGTATCTTCCCCGTAGAAAAACTGGTACAACTGATGTTTGAGGGGTGTCAGGATGGGGCTGAACATTTGATTGAATGTGTTGTCATCGGTTTGAATCAACGTGCCGAGTTTCAGCTTGATAGGACGACGGGAAGTGGGTTAATAAGCCGTTAGAAGATTTTTGCCAGCCCCCCAGCCCCCCCCCCCACCTTACCAAATCCAGCCAGCCATGAATAAAAGCGAAGTTAATTTAAATGATTTTAGAAAGCGACAAGAAATATCTCATTAGGAAATGGCGTCAGCGGGCCGTTGAGCTTACGCTCCTAATGCCCTCCCTGGCGTCCACCCACACCCGCCAGCCGCCGGGTGACCCCGGCGCCGGGCCGTGCAGGAAGACGTCAGAGACCTCCCCGGGCGTGGGACGCCCCCACCAGCAACTGCTCGATAGAGTTTGCTGATGGAGCCCCCCCCCCCCCGGCTGGAGACGTCTGGTCGACCGAAGACGCTGTGTTTCAAGCGTCCGTAGTCCACTTTCCTAGGGGCCGGGACGGTATATTAACGTCCTAATATCTCCCCCCACCCGTCCCGGGGAAGCATCGGACGCCCTCTAAGGGGGATTCTACAGTGGGTTTCCACCTCGCAACTAATTCGCGAAGTAGCTGGGACGAAACGGTTGCCTAGGAGCAGCTTTCTCAGGGCTGCATATTTAGAATCACCGGCCATAGGCTTCCACCACAGCCTATCGCCTCATAAGAAGACGATCCTTTCTTACTATTTTAACTCATCTCTTAATTTTTTTTTACCTATTCCACAAGGACAAAAATAATACCTTTTAAATCGACGTATAAGAAAATCTCTCAAAGTAAATACAATGCACATTTCTTTCATAACGACCACGAACATAAAAAACCGGCCTCATCCCAAGTCTCGCGGTAAACAATTCATTAACAATGAAAACTTTCCCATTCAAACATTTTATCGAGGAATATCCCAGTAGCCAGATGGTACTATTGATTTTTTTCGCTCAACAATTTATCTTATATTCCCCGTCCCAAATGAGCAGATTCCCCCCCCCCCCCCCCCCGCGTCGTGAGGGGTAATTAAATGGCGCCTTAATAAAGAAGTTTCTTTGATTTTTAAAAAAAAAATTAATGATTTATCAGTGACGGTTGAAATGCAAGAAGGTATTGGTGTATTGAAATGGGAATGCAATCTTTCGTTCAAGCAACAGCATCGACTGGCTTAAACCCTACTTAATTATGCAAACAGTTTTTTTCCCCTTTATTTTCTTTCTAGGTTGTTTCCATTTTCTTTCTTATTGTGGGACATACTGTTGGATAAATATTTCTCTTCATTAGTAGATGAAAAGCCCTCGCTTCATATTATTTGGACTTTCTGAGTGCGAGCATTCTTGTGATTTTACAGTAAACGGGTTGGATCCGCCTACCTGTACCCTTCACGTTGGCGACCTACTGTTTTATTCTTCGAGACTTTAAGGAGTTTACATTCACAAGTTACCACAATTCACCATTGTCTATTTTAGGTGAAAACAAGCGGGTTACTCCTTCTCAAACTAGTTGGTTATAATATCAAGCATTAAGTACTGAGTGCGTAACACGAAATGATCGATGTCGTAGACGTGACTATTTAAAAATAGGTACAAAACTATAATATTAATATTTCTATTTTTTTTTTAGAATTTGAAATATAATCATGAACTAAACACATAAGGACACATGCGGACACATATGAACACATACAGACACATATGGACACATATGCAAAGTAAGAAACATAAATTACTGCTAAATTGAAGAGTGACTAATAGTTATCAATAGTTTTAAGTTTTATAAATACACACACACATGTATAAACATATAAAAAATAAATAAACATATTATACATATGTATATTATACATATATATATACATAATATTTTTTAAATATACTTTTTACTGAGCAGTTATTAAATTCAAGTTTTATATGTGAATGCAAAAAACTACCGTATTTTTGAAAAAAATTTAAATATTCATTCAGCATTTTAATGGGAAAAAAATAAATACGAATTTTATTCAAGTTCAATTGTTGACCTTTATGTTCGATTGTTGACCTTCATGTTCGATTGTTGACCTTCGTGTTCAATTGTTAATCTTCATGTTCGAGTGTTGACATTTATGTTCAATTTTTGATCTTCATGTTCAATTGTTGATCTTAATGTTCGATTGTTGACCTTCGTGTTCGATTGTTGATCTTCATGTTCGAGTGTTGACATTTATGTTCAATTTTTGATCTTCATGTTCAATTGTTGATCTTCATGTTCGATTGTTGACCTTCATGTTCGATTGTTGACCTTCGTGTTCAATTGTTGATCTTCATGTTCGAGTGTTGACATTTATGTTTTAATTGTTGACCTTCATGTTCAACTGTTGATCTTCATGTTCAATTGTTGACCTTCTGTTGTTCTATAGTTAAGACTCTTAATGACTTAATGGGTTTCTTTTTTATTTTTTCTAAATCTTAAATGAACATAAGCTTTACAAATTTACCTATAAGTGCATTCTCCTATGTGAATATTCTCCTATGAGATAAAACAGGCGATATTTTACCAAATAAAATGAAATACATTTACGAAATAGTTCCTAATATATCTGTATGTTACTCGAGCCTTCGCAATGATCTACTTAGCGCCTGCACGAGACGCTGGCGTCAGACAGACTACCCTTCAGTCACACTCATGTTCGGACATACGCTCTGCCGGGACAGAATTTCGGTCAACCAGACGTCTGGCTGGTCATCCTCTTGGTGAGACATACCGTTTGTCAGACAGAGTCTCGGCCTGGCAACACGCTACGTCAGACACCTCGGTCACACCTACTCTCGGTCAGACCGACTCGTGGTAAGGCGTTCTCTCTGTCACATAGAGTCTCAGTCTGACATACTCTCGGTCAGTCATACTTTAGGTGGGGCAAAGTCTTGGTCAGATCATTTTTTTATATTCCACTTTTTTTTTAAAAAAGAAAAAACCAGACCGACCCGGCGCCTGGTGATTAGATTAAGCCGAGTTTAAAAAAATTTCAACAGCTCCCCGAGTTTGGTGCTAAATTCCGCGTAACGTGATCCGAAATCTGCCATCTACGCGTCTGTCCCAGGCAGGCTGGGAGACATAAATTTCATCAATGGAGGCGAGCATCTGCGTCAGATGGTCGGGTAAGCACATGTGAGTGACACCCCACACAATTAGACTTGTAATGAGAGACACCCTGTGGTAAGGGGAAAGGGGAAGCGAGTAGGATGTTCGGGTGGGAGGAAACGGCTCTGATGGGACTTACGTGTCGGTTAACTTTGCAGAGTTCGAGATTTTGAAATGATTGTGTCGACAAGACAAATATTGTGTATTTATTATTAAATATAAAGAGAAATCGTCCGAAAACTTCGATTTCGTAATGTATTTTCAGATATATATATATGTATCACAAGATTGCGTACGTTTGGTAAGGATTAATGAGGGAAGGGTCCGCCCTTGGTAGCACTTTGTTCTTTATATAAAGTTGAGGCATTTTCGCCCAACCGCATGGGGTTTTGTTGTTTTTTTGTGACAGTGTGTCGGCATATACCCTAACTACGCCCCTGCAACGATGCTCACCCGGTGTTAAGAGAGCAATAATTCAAGACTGTCTTATGTGCATCAATCTTAATGCCTTATGTGCATCAATCTTACTGCCTAATGTGCATCATTCTTACTGCCTTATGTGCATCAATCTTACTGCCTTGTGTGAATCATTCTTATGCCTTGTGTGCATCAATCTTACTGCCTTATGTGCATCAATATTACTGCCTTATGTGCATCATTCTTACTGCCTTATGTGCATCATTCCTACTGCCTTATGTGCACCAATCTTACTGCCTTGTGTGCATCATTCCTACTGCCTTATGTGCACCAATCTTACTGCCTTATGTGCATCATTCCTACTGCCTTATGTGCACCAATCTTACTGCCTTATGTGCACCAATCTTACTGCCTTATGTGCATCATTCCTACTGCCTTATGTGCACCAATCTTACTGCCTTATGTGCACCAATCTTACTGCCTTATGTGCACAAATCTTACTGCCTTATGTGCATCATTCCTACTGCCTTATGTGCACCAATCTTACTGCCTTATGTGCACCAATCTTACTGCCTTATGTGCACCAATCTTACTGCCTTATGTGCACCAATCTTACTGCCTTATGTGCACCAATCTTACTGCCTTGTGTGAATCAATCCTAATGGCTTTGCATAGCTCTGCATTAGCGTGTTCGGGTGTTGCGTTAATACCTTAGGTCTCCAAATAACCCACCGCCATCGTCTATACACATTCCTACTTCCAATATTCGTTTTACCACCAATTTCCCACTAACTTTCGTTATGCCTACTCCCAGTAAATGAAGAATCTCACCCCAACATATAGACTTTTCAAGAACCACTATGCCAGCAACCAGTGCAGAGTGTTCGAAGAAAAGTCCACCATTTTTAAAAATAAATTGATATGTAACGAAATTTAAAAATTAAACGTATGTTTTTTTTTTTTTTTTTTTTTTTTTTTTTTTCCGTTTTCTTCAGTCAAAATATTTTTCATTGAATTGTTATTATTTTTCAGAATTTGATTTTTAAAAAAAGAAAACCTATTAAAATATACCTGCCGGAAGTGACGTCACAAAATCATCTCACTGCAAGTTAAGGATACTTCACGTAGCAGGCGGGATTTCCTTTTCATGATTTCGCTCTGATTATTTTTTTTTTCAGAAGTAAGAGAGCATTGTTATTTTGTACCACTGTTTAAAAAAAGAATTACGTGAGGTGAATTAGTAGAGTTAGATCATACCAGATTTGGTGGCGACACCAATACAGGGATTTTATAAGTTCAATGTTGAAATTGCAGAGGTAGGTGTGTTTCAAAACAATAGCTCTGCAGTCCACATCTGCCATTCACATTCTTCCTTTCCCCAATTTTTTTTTACTGCATACCCAAATACGTCACAAATACAAAACACATAGCAATGAGCAACAGCTCCGAAATTAATCTCCAAAACAAAACACGCTGTCGTGTGAACAAATCATATGTCATTCATCCTACCCCATAAAAAACAGGATAAACTGATTTTAGGGGGTTGAGAGGTTTGGGGGGGGGGGTTATGTGCCAGGTCTCATCTCAATGGGATGACGGGAAGTGGGTCATTAAGCCTTCCGCGGATTTTACCCTCAAGCACAGAAACACACGAACAAAAGATACGTTGATATGAATAATTTTAAAATTAATTCATTGTATATCTGCAAGGGGCTCTCTGAGAAAACTATATGTAAGGGTGGTTGGTAACGAAGGTGGGGAAAAGGCTTTCAATCTAAAGTAATCGACGCTCCACAAAATATCGTCCTCTATGACTAACTACCCGCATAACATGGTCATCTAATACGACTAATGAGTCACTGGCTCCATACTTTGTGTGCCAACAATAATGCTATCCATTGGCAGTATGACATTTCGAATCTCAAATGTTATATCTTCAACCATTTGCAACCCCCCCCCCCCCCCCCCCACATCACCACCTATCCTTTTTTTCGCAATGGAATCGCCATTATGTTTTAGACGCCTTGAAACGGAAAAAGAGAAAAATAATCATCTTTATGAAATGACTTTAAGAAGAAGATCGATAGTCGTGTCTGTTTTATAACGAGATAGAATGGAAGGAGAAGAGAGAAGAAAAAAATACAGATAAAAGCATTAGATTTCAACAGCGTGCGCTTAAAGACGGAAGCCAAATATTTGATGAGGAAGGGGTGAAAAAATAAAATAATGTGTTTAAACAGCGTTAAATGAGGAGTGTTTAAAAAGAATGAATGGATCGACCTGATGAGAAAATGTATTGCGTTTTAAAAAAAAAAGAAAATAGAAATGTGCAGGTCTGTAGACTTGTTGGAGGACACAGAAGACGCCGGAATTGGACGTTGTGCAATGTTCATGATATTTTTTAAGTACGCCCCTTTCATAAATGTGGGCACAAGATGGTTGTAATCTTAAAGATAACCATCGCACAGTGAGGGTGTGTGGGAGGGGGTTGGACGGGCGTTCATGGTGAAAATACGATGTGCATTATTAATACAGAAAAAAAAAATATAATAACAACAACACTGTATCACGTTAATTGTAGTCGCAAAGTTGTTTGGCATTTTAAAACCTATATTTCAATGTATTATCACTTAATCCAGTGGTTCTCAGCCTTTCTAATGCCGCGACCCTTTAATACAGTTCCTCATGTTGTGGCTACCCCCAGCCATAAAATTATTTTCATCGCTACATCATAACTGTAGAGTGTATGTGTTTTCCGATGGTCTTAGGCGACTCCTGGGAAAGGATCGTTCGACCCTCAAAGGGATCGCGATACACAGCTTGAGAACCGCTGACTTAATGTGTCAAAACGAGCAGAATGGGGACGGGTGGTGGAAACGAGTAATTTGTGATTATTAACTTATAACATTTTAGTAGTTGATATGGTTTATAAGTAAGACATGTCACTTTTAATTATGATTCTCAATAAAGGAAAAAAATGGCGTTCCTATTTTTATAATAGAATTCTTTAAATTTAATATTAGCCATTTCAAAAATGATAACGGAAATCTTGGGCAAGGGCTACATTAAGCGTCGGCGCTTTTCCATCGGCAGATTAATTAATTCGATATCTTTGTCACTGCGTCGTCACGTTTCATCAAACCAAATTAGAATTTAAAGTTGTTGTTTTTTTTTCAGACCCCAGTCTTTTGTAGCCATCCATTGGTTAAAAGTCAATTATGAATTTTCAAAAAGCAATCGTTCTTTTAGTATAACCATTCCATGTCAATCGAACCACATGCATGCGAACTTAACCAGAACTGAAGATGTAGAGTCTTAAGATGTAGAGTCTAAAGATGTAGAGTCTAAAGATGTAGAGTCTTAAGACAATATATATATATATATATATATATATATTGTTTTAAGTTTATTTGGCAACGACATTATACATTGTTGAAAAAGACTTTGCACAACATATTTATATTCCCGTTACAAAATAAAAATATAACAAAAATATTTTTTTTTAAAACTCACACAGTATGCACTGTGCACTGTGAAAGATGGTATGTTGGTTTTGTTTAAGATGTATCGAATGCCTAGTGGTAAAGATGATTTTTAATTATTTTTTTTTGTTTGATGCCCCAGCCCTTTATTCTGCCCAACATAAAACATTGATGTGCCTTCTATTGTCATTGTTACCACACGTGACTTGAAACCGCAGAAGTTCCCCCCCCCCCCCCACAAAGTCAAAAAGAAAGAAAGGAAAAAAAAACACTAAAATGTTTTGTGGCTACAGGCGTTGCTAGCAGAGCAGGTAGGCGCGAGCCGTTGGCAATCAATATGTGGGTCTGTGTGAGGATTAAAGATGTCAAACACGGCACGTGAACACAATCACATGGCAGGAAACATACAGGCAATCACGTGTACACACCAACAGAACCACGCGCAGAGGTGTAGCTGAGGGTGGGGGGCAGAGGGGGGCAGATGTCCCTGGGTGCCAGACCAGTTGGGGGCGCCGAAATGTGCCTTAATGTTATTTTATTGATCACATTAATGGGTAGGGGAGTTGGAACAAACAAAAGGAGGCGTTTTAAAATGAATCGTGTCCCCGGGTGCCCAACACTCTAGCTACGCCCCTGACCACGCGTTCGATGACACAATTCAAAACGATCTAGGGAGGATATTAAATATTAGTTGTCAAATAATGAGATCGACTTTGGCGGGGACGTATCGCGTTTCTCTGATTGAAGTTATGCATCTCCCATAATAGAGAGAGACAAGCCGCGGGGACCGGCGTCATAATGAGCAATGTAGTTTACAGTTGTCCCGCTGTTCATGCGCACTGTCAGGGGCGTAGCAAGCCTGTAGCGAAAACGCGAAATAAGCCGACCGGACAAATAAATTGTTTATGTGTTGAAATATTTTAAAAAAAAAAATAAAATTATTATTGACCACTTTCTTTCTGCTCGTAAATCCATGTGGGGTTTGTCACTTTGTGACACATCCACGCAATCATTTTTTTTTATGTTGTCACTTTGTGACACTTCCACGTAATCATTTTTTGATGTTGTCACCCGTGAGCCTCTCGATCCATTGATTCAGTCTGCCTCGTACTGTACTATAAGAGTGAATCTGAGATGATAACACAGCTACATATCTGGTATGCTGGGTCGAGGGAGAGGTGACTGGGGTGGTGAGGGGGTGTGTCCACAAGACAAGGTGATTAGAAACAAAACAAAAACTTACGCCATCGCTTGAACTAATCATAGATCTAAAAATGTTAGATTTAAGGGTGGGGTGAAGCAATGGCGTAGCGATCTTAACTATATAAAGCCCGGGGCACAATACCTTTTTTAGCGCGCCCCCCCATTCGAAAACCATAGAATATTATATGTAAAATATACCATTTGACGCCCCTTTGTGAGTAGCGTCCGGGGCATGATGCCCCCCTCGCCCCCTCGCTACGTCACTGGGGTGAAAAGATTGGGGCTGGGATATTCCAGCAAATCGGACGGCAAGATTACACAGCCGAAATAAAGAAATAGATCAGGTATGAAAACCAATATCAGAAATAAAACGTGATTTTTTAAACTCTTTAAGTACAATGAGAATATTATTTAACTACTCATAGCCCTCCAAACATTGGCAACAGCAATGCGTGAACTTTTCATCTACTAAAGTTACTTGACAAAACATGAACTCAAGTAGCGCACATTTAAGTAACCCAATTTTTGCTACACCCCTTCCCCCATAATACGTCACTGCACACTTTTTTATTTCACGCCCATGAACTATATTAAATATTCTGACGTCCCAACCACTTTTAAACCGAATAAAGTATTATTTTTTTTTTACACTATACTTAAATTGGGACGATTTCAACAGAGGCGTAACAACGGCAGTTGCCAAGGGCGCCGGCCTGCGCCAGTTCAAAAAGGCGCCGCTAAATCTCTAATTTTTAAATTTTTATTATTTAAAAAATAAATTAGCCAAGGGCGCCAAAAACCAAGTTACGCCTCTGGATTTCAAACGCAGTTGCCTTATATTAAAAGAAATAAATATCATTTAGCGTAGTCATCTGGAATTATATTTTCCTCTCTATTGAACTCATTATTGAACCATACTTTCTTTCAAACATCTATAATTGTTTGTAATATACTCTCAATACCAAATTCACTGATTAGGAAGCAGTCCACGAGTCACACCAGAAGCGTAATATATATAAGAGATGATCCATGAGAATGTAGTGTCAGATTTGTTTAATGATTAAAAGTGTCAGGAAAAAAATCTCATTAGAAAAAATATAAGTATTTCTTTTAATTAATATTTCTAATCATTCATGTTGAATCTTTAACAATTTACATAAAAGAGAAGTTATATGATTGTTAACCATTTTAATCATTTCATAATCTTTTAAACAGTTAA
Source organism: Omphiscola glabra (assembly GCA_964017045.1). Taxonomy (NCBI): domain Eukaryota; kingdom Metazoa; phylum Mollusca; class Gastropoda; family Lymnaeidae; genus Omphiscola; species Omphiscola glabra. The sequence continues at coordinate 11,136,296 of OZ024799.1, forward strand.
AAATAGCGCATACCATGAAATGGACAATTACATTTTATTTATTATTAATTCGCCAAATTCTATATAAATCCACTTTATTTTAAATGGCTATAAAACCTTTTTTTCAAAAAATAATAAAGCTGAGTGAAACTTTGAAGTAGATTTATAAATACAGAGGCGTAGCTAGAGTGTTTGGCGCCCGGGGACATGATTCATTTTAAAGCGCCCTCTTTTCCTTTTTTCAACTCTCAGACCCATTATTTTCATCAATAAAATAATACCAAAGCACAATTTGGCGCCCCTAACTAGCTGGCGCCCGGGTACAACTGTACTCCCTGCCCCCCTTCACAACGCCTCTGTATAAATAATTTATGTTTCCACATGTTGAAAGAAAAATAAAGGCGATGGAGATGAGATGTTTCAAAGGCATTCTTGGCAACTGCTATAGAGGCCAAATCTCCAATGAATAAAGGAAAGAAAGGATTCGTCAAGCAATTGGTCGGTCAGTACGATGACCTCCTAGTGACTGTAAAAAAAAACGCAAACTGGAATGGTATGGCCACGTGACATGAAATCCCGGTCTCGCCAAATAAATCCTGCAGGGCACAACGAGAGGAGGGAGAAGAAGAGGAAGACAGAGAAAAAGATGGGAAGATAACATCAAATAGTGGACGGGGACTAAAACTGGGTGATGCTGTGCGTAGTGCAGAAAAAGAGGAATGGAGAAGGATAGTTTTCATGTCACCTGTGGCGCCCCAACGGTTCAAGGACTAAGTGACTTGATGATGATGATGATGATGATGATGATGACGATGATCATCATAATGTGTTTCCGCGAAGCTATATTTAATGATATCTCACTTAATTGACTTAAAATTTATTTATTTTTAAATTAACGATGTATCAAAGATAATTTCCCCCAAAACATCACACGCCCCCCCCCCCGCCCCCGTTTCTTCCTTCTTTTCGTTAGCATTTAAATCCCGCCACACGACCGATTGGGTGTGACGTCCCTGGCCAGGTCGCGCGTATCCCCGTGAACATTTCCTTTCCTTAGCTCCCATTCTGCCACCATGACACGTCGCCTCATTAAGGTAAAAGCCGGGGATTATTGTTGCCTCTTGGGCCGGAACTCTTTCGAAACCCTGGGCATTAAAAGTCTGGACTTTTAGACGGGGCGTTAGTTTCGACGTTTAGATGGAGGCGTTAGATTTCGACGGGTACGTTGGTGGTCTCCCCCCCTGACGTGAACGTTCGACAGTAAAGGAAACGAAAAGGCTGATGATAAAATTGTAACTAACTCTAAGCTCGTCACTGTGTGTTTAAAGAACACAAATATTTGATTAGTATCATTGAGCTATTTACACTAGATGATTTTTATCTTTGTTTTTAAATATTTTTTTTGTTTTTAAATTGTAAGCATTTTATGAGATCTATACCTATAGCACGTGTTGCAAGATAATGCCTATTATGCACTAAATTATTTTTTTAAAAAAAAACTCAAAAAGAAACGCACCATAAAATATATTATTGGTTTACTCATGCTGACAAACAATTAAACATGAATCAAAATCAAACGCATGCTCGATTAAATAGTGTTAAGAAAAAATCATTTATACATAGAAGCAACTTTATCAAAATGAGAATACTGGAATTTTGTATTGTTATTTTTTTAAATATTGAATTCCAACATGACTGTCACGTGTACATAACGAGCCATTTAGAGCAAAGATTCCATAACCCTAACATTAGCTATCATTCGAAGGCTAAACACGTCTTTATTGCCCTTCAGATTCCTTGCTAAACACGTCTCTATTACCTTGCCGATCCCTAGCTAAACACGTCTCTATTACCCTGCCGATCCCTAGCTAAACACGTCTCTATTACCCTGCCGATCCCTAGCTAAACACGTCTCCATGACCCTGCCGATCCCTAGCTACACATGTCTTATTACCCAGCCGATCCTTAACTAAACACATCTCTATTACCCTGCCGATCCCTAGCTACACACGTCTTATTACCCTGCCGATCCTTAACTAAACGCATCTCTATTACCCTGCCGATCCCTAGCTACACACGTCTCTATTACTCTGCCGATGCCTAACACTCCAGGATGTTGTATTTGTCTTGTTAATTAGCCGACGTCATACCAACGGCCAAAGCTGATCTAAGGGGGCTCAATAACCCGGAAATTAGCGTTTTCTTTTTTCTCTCAGAAGTTGTGAGGAAAAAAAAACAGCAGAAAACGTCATAATTCTTGTTGTAAGAGTAGTCCCCCCCCCGCCCACCCAACCCCTTTTTTTCTAGCCCAGTTCATCCAATGGGGTAGGGTGAGAGAGAGCGACGAGTATTGATAGCACTAATATAAAAAAATCGGGATGAACAAATGGAAACACGCTCAGGGTGCTACGGGCGACAGTGTTGGAGACAGAAGACCTTCGATTGTGATCAAGCTAAGAATCTCAGATTTCACGTCTAGTTAGTCAGTGCTTTTAATCGCGTGTAATATTTCTACAACATTAACAAAACAAGTGTTCATCAAGAAATATGACCCCATGTTCATGATTTTCTTAAATTTAAAATTTTTTTTTTATGAAAATGAAATAGTGGAATAAGGTATACTAGATATAGACCGCCGAACATTAGCGGCAGCAATGCGTGAACTTCCCACTAAAGTTACTTGACAAAACATGAACTCAAGTAGCGCACATTTAAGAAGCCCAATTTTTCTAACCTCTTCCATCCATGATACGTCACTGCAAACTTTGTATATCCCGCCCATGAACTATATTACATATTCTGATGTCCCAACCACTTTTTTAAACCGAATATTTTTATACCATACTTAAATTGAGACGATTTTATTTTCCGAAAAAAAAACTACTACTCACCAAACGCAGTTATGTTATATATAAAAAGACATTTAGCGTAGTTATCGGGAATTATATTTTTCGTGCTATTGAACTCATTATTGAACCATACTTTCTTCCAATCATATAGACTTATTTGTAATACACTCTCAATACCAAATTCGATTTTGAGGAAGCAGCCTCCGGAAATGGAAGCAGTCCACGAGTCAAACCAGAAGCGTAATATATATAGGAGATTATATGGAAGCTTGAAATATAAAGACAGTTACAATAAAAATATAACGTTTCATCTAAGAGCCATCTTAGCAGACAGGACAAAATAGATAAATATAAAATCGTACAAAAACTTACGTGTTTGCGGTTTGCTAACTTTATTTGAACAGTTTTCTCTTTCTCTCTTTTTTTTTTCCTTTCGTCCTGTCTGCTGAATACGGCTTTGGCCGAAACTTTCTCCCTTATACTGTCCTGTTTCCTGTTTCAAGCTACCGAATACCTTGTTCCACTGTTTCATTTATTATCTAAATTAAAGAGCATTTTTCTTGCAGAAGTTTACCCAACCCTTAAGCGTAAGATCTTTCTTTTCTAGATGCGCTATTCAGTTTTATTGTTATCGCGATAATTGCATTAGGTTCAAGTCTATGATTTGATTGACTTTCCATTAAATCACTTTTCATCATGATCTGGTTATGATTATATCTCTTGCAATGTTCAAATAATATCAGGACGAAATGGCACATTAAGAAACTAGGTCGCATTGGGTGAACCGTACGTGCAGGCGTGTGGAATTTCATCCTAACTAGCAGGAACATCGTCCAAATAAAAAATTTTTTTTTTTTAAAAAGCACCAGCTTTTGACCCTCTGACATTATTTCTTTCCCTGATAGAATCGATGAGGGCTAGAATTAAACTCCTTGCGAAATGCACGCACAGCGCTGGTCCCCAGGGACATGCAACTCTATTAGTTGTTGGTTCATCATCGGCTACTTCGGTGCTGGCTACAGGGGGGTAAACAACGCATAATAATTCGTTTATCGACTGGATCTCTCCTATAACGATATATTTAACCCCGTGGGGCTCTATTTTGTGGAATACAATGAGAATTTCGTAACCGCTGCTGCAAATTTTAATTGCAAGTGAATTCTCAATGTAAATAAACTATTATATTTATTTATTTCCAAGTTCGAAAAAAAAGGGTGGTTTGGGATTGAACCAGACTAAGCAGGTTTGAGCTATACGAGGCAGTCATGAGCTATAATGGGCAGGTATGCATTTGATCAGGCAGGTAAGAACAAGAAAAGGAAAAGTCTGAACTAGACAAGGCAAGGTCTGAACTATACAAGGCAAGGTCTGAACTAGACAAGGCAAGGTCTGAACTAGACAAGGCAAGGTCTGAACTAGACAAGGCAAGGTCTGAACTAGACAAGGCAAGGTCTGAACTAGACAAGGCAAGGTCTGAACTAGACAAGGCAAGGTCTGAACTAGACAAGGCAAGTCTGAACTAGACAAGGCAAGGTCTGAACTAGACAAGGCAAGGTCTGAACTAGACAAGGCAGGGTCTGAACTAGACAAGGCAAGGTCTGAACTAGACAAGGCAAGGTCTGAACTAGACATGACAAGGTCTGAACTAGACAAGGCAAGGTCTGAATTAGACAAGGCAAGGTCTGAATTAGACAAGGCAAGGTCTGAACTAGACAAGGCAAGGTCTGAACTAGACAAGGCAAGGTCTGAACTAGACAAGACAAGTCTGAACTAGACAAGACAAGGTCTGAACTAGACAAGGCAAGGTCTGAACTAGACAAGGCAGGGTCTGAACTAGACAAGGCAAGGTCTGAACTAGACAAGGCAAGGTCTGAACTAGACAGGGCAAGGTCTGAACTAGACAAGACAAGGTCTGAATTAGACAAGGCAAGGTCTGAATTAGACAAGGCAAGGTCTGAACTAGACAAGGCAAGGTCTGACCTAGACAACGCAAGGTCTGACCTAGACAAGGCAAGTTCTGAACTAGAAGAGACAGGTATTATTGGCAAGTGTAGAGAGCAGAAATAAACAACATAACGATCAATGGATTCAGTTTAAATCTCGCATGTTGCATGCTGCTTCCATCTATATATCAAAGAACCAGTGATTCTTATTTTAAAAAAAAGTTTGTTTCATCATTTATTCCAAGGAAAGAATCGCATTAGTTTATTTAAATTCGCATCATCGATTCTCACCAGAGAATTTTGGTGGGGGTTTTTTTTTTCATTTCCACATAGAATTCTCAGACTTACTTTAAAAAAAAAAAGATATTCCATTAGAATTTGGGAAAGTCAAATTTCATTAAAAAATCTCAATAAATTGAATTCGACACGAGTATATTTCCAACCATACTGCTGTGCAAGTAGAACTCTATTAATAATCAACAAGAAGAGAAATTGTGAGAGAAACCAAGAATCAAGTACAGCCTGCTACAGTCGGCTGTGAGGCGTCATAAGTTAAACATAAAACGCCAAAGACATCGGCAACCTGAGTTTCGTTTTAAATTATAACTGAAATGTACCGCTTATATTTATTTTTTGCTTCTGGTGTGTCCGTCTTCCTTTTCACAACCGGCCCCCTCCCCCTCTTCTATATGTTTCATATTAAGAGAAAAAACAACCTGTCAGACAGTGAGGGCCGTGCGTGACGGTTGAACTCGGGTAAAAAGGTTGAATTGTCTTCGGAGGACACTTTTATATTATCAATAAACAAAAACAACGGGTATGGCGTAGTACTGTCATCAGACTACTTGTAGGCCTGCTGTTTAGTGGCAGAAGGTAAGGCGTAGCGCGGTGTGTGGACAATCGTTTAGAGGTCAGCATATATATTTTAGGAAATGAGAAGTTAAGTCAAATATTTTTTTTTACCTTTGCACACATCAGGAATTTTCTCAAAACTGAAGAAAGGAAAAAAAAACAACAACTTAAAATAGTTGTAAACTATGACAGTCGGGATTTTGGCAATGTCCAGTCTGAGAAGATGTTTCATGCATCACAGTCTATCCGTTTTGAACATCGTACTAAAAATTAAAGATGTTTTATGCATCACAGTCTATCCGTTTGGAACATTGTACTAACGTTAAAGATGTTTTATGCATCACAGTCTATCCGTTTTGAACATCGTACCAACATTAAAGATGTTTTATGCATCAGAGTATATCCGTTTTGAACATCGTATTAACATTAAAGATGTTTGGTGTAAGTGTGGTGGAATTGAAGAGAGAAACTTTTAAACTAAGTGGTGTAAAAACAATTCATCTTGATTTCGTGACTCCGAACATAAGACATGGCTAAAACATTTAAACAAAACAAAAAAAAGAGTAAGGTTTAGGGTAAGGGTTAGGGTAAGGGTTAGGGTAAGGGTTAGGGTAAGGGTTAGGGTAAGGGTTAGGGTAAGGGTTAGGGTAAGGGTTAGGGTAAGGGTTAGGGTAAGGGTTAGGGTAAGGGTTAGGGTAAGGGTTATGGTAAGGGTTAGGGTAAGGGTTAGGGTAAGGGTTAGGGTAAGGGTTAGGGTAAGGGTTAGGGTAAGGGTTAGGGTAAGGGTTAGGGTAAGGGTTAGGGTAAGGGTTAGGGTAAGGGTTATGGTAAGGGTTAGGGTAAGGGTTAGGGTAAGGGTTAGGGTAAGGGTTAGGGTAAGGGTTAGGGTAAGGGTTAGGGTAAGGGTTAGGGTAAGGGTTAGGGTAAGGGTTAGGGTTAGGGTAAGGGTTAGGGTAAGGGTTAGGGTAAGGGTAAGGGTTAGGGTAAGGGTTAGGGTAAGGGTTAGGGTAAGGGTTATGGTAAGGGTTAGGGTAAGGGTTAGGGTAAGGGTTAGGGTAAGGGTTAGGGTAAGGGTTAGGGTAAGGGTTAGGGTAAGGGTTAGGGTTAGGGTAAGGGTTAGGGTAAGGGTTAGGGTAAGGGTTAGGGTAAGGGTTAGGGTAAGGGTTAGGGTAAGGGTTAGGGTAAGGGTTAGGGTAAGGGTAAGGGTTAGGGTAAGGGTTAGGGTAAGGGTTAGGGTTAGGGTAAGGGTTAGGGTAAGGGTAAGGGTTAGGGTAAGGGTTAGGGTAAGGGTTAGGGTAAGGGTTAGGGTAAGGGTTAGGGTAAGGGTTATGGTAAGGGTTAGGGTAAGGGTTAGGGTAAGGGTTAGGGTAAGGGTTAGGGTAAGGGTTAGGGTAAGGGTTAGGGTAAGGGTTAGGGTAAGGGTTAGGGTAAGGGTTAGGGTAAGGGTTAGGGTAAGGGTTAGGGTAAGGGTAAGGGTTAGGGTAAGGGTTAGGGTAAGGGTTAGGGTAAGGGTTAGGGTAAGGTTTAGGGTAAGGGTTAGGGTAAGGGTTAGGGTAAGGGTTAGGGTAAGGGTTAGGGTAAGGGTTAGGGTAAGGGTTAGGGTAAGGGTTAGGGTAAGGGTTAGGGTAAGGGTTAGGGTAAGGGTTAGGGTAAGGGTTAGGGTAAGGGTTAGGGTAAGGGTTAGGGTAAGGGTTAGGGTAAGGGTTAGGGTAAGGGTTAGGGTAAGGGTTAGGGTAAGGGTTAGGGTAAGGGTTAGGGTAAGGGTTAGGGTAAGGGTTAGGGTAATTGTTAGGGTAAGGGTTAGGGTAAGGGTTAGGGTAAGGGTTAGGGTAAGGGTTAGGGTAAGGGTTAGGGTAATGGTTAGGGTAAGGGTTAGGGTAAGGGTTAGGGTAAGGGTTAGGGTAAGGGTTAGGGTAAGGGTTAGGGTAAGGGTTAGGGTAATTGTTAGGGTAAGGGTTAGGGTAAGGGTTATGGTAACTGTTAGGATAAGGGTTAGGGTTCGCTCTATGTTTAGGGTTAGTGTTAGGGTAAGGGTTAGGGTTCGCTTATGTTTAGGGTTAGTGTTAGGGTAAGGGTTAGGGTGGTTTAAAAAAGAAATTCATCTCCATTTTGCGACTCCGAAAATAAGACCTGGCTGAAACTTTAGAACAAAAGAAAAAAAAACCTCTTTAGAATAGACGACACGCGTTTTAGAAAGCACATGTTAAAGCAATATCTTTAAGTGCTCGGTTCCAAGAGTTCCACGGCCCACGAAGTGTCTGGCGACGTTGAATTTAAAGGGGCTTTTAAAAATAATATAGAAAAAAACTCTAACGAAATGAAATTACTTCAATTTGGCGAGAAATAATAGCGTTTTTGCGTTTCGCTCGTATAGCTCAAGATGGCGTTCAATAAAGGCGTTGACACCTACATAAATGTGGTGCGCGGGGGGCGGGGTTGTCATTATGAATGGTTACATTATGACAATTACATTGGGTGACCGAGTGGTCTAAACTGAGTAAAATCTCAAGCTGATGGTCTGGAGTTCAATCCCCGCCAAAGCCCAGTCAAGCAGAAACATCACCATCACCCCTGGTTGATGGGACTCGTTAACCTTGGACGGCAACTCATCTAAGACATGCATTTCCCTAAGGGCATTTTTCAGATGCGCGGCGGTTTCCTTAGCCCATGCCACTGTTTGCACCCGCTGCCAGATGTCATACATTGGGGAGACAGGACGCCGACTCTCTGACAGGTGTATTGAACACCTCCGTAATATTACACAAGATAAACAGTGTCCTGTCTCCAAACACTTCAATAGAGCGGATCAACAGGGCAAGGCGATCGTGGCAAGCACAAACACACTCAGCCGAGTAAATTTGGAGCACAAGCTTACCTTGTCCTATGGCACATTGTCCCCACATGGTATGAATGTCATGTCTCTATTCACTGTTTGAACCTCCCCTCCACGTCACGACCTATCGCAATGGACTTTCCATCTTTTCTTTCCCTCTTCCATCTTTAAACTTTCTCCCACTTACTTTCTGTAACAAATCTTTTGCTGCCCTCGTAGATACTACTTCTCAGCTAAGTGCTTTATTATATTTTTCGATATTTTTTAAAATTTATTCGTTTTTCTGTTTGTTCGCTGATGAAGGCTTCCCGCCGAAACGCTCGTTGTTTTGTTGCGTTCCTTTTTCAGGTTTATCCTTACCGTGCTTTACTCATTTCCTATTCAACTCATCTAAGAGAAGGCAACTCTGAATTCAAACCCGGAGATGGAGTCCCGAAAGGCGGATAACATTAATACAATGAAACATTCCAACTCCGGCGACGCCACTGGTGCCAAGCTGAATCATCCACATGATGTTTTCTTTTGGTCATCCAGCGGTGTGGAGAGAGGCGATTAGCTGTTTGGGACAGCTTATAATCCTAGTGGCCTTGTGGATTTCGTCCTGCGAATTCCCCGACCATCGTCACCTTGTGACGGACGGATGCCAACAACATTAGGACAATATATTATTATGTGCTGGGATTATAATAGCAATTTAGAGACAAAAAAATCAAATATAAACCACATAGAACAAATAGAGTAACAGTGGAGAAAGCTGTAAGGAACCAGCATAAGTTTGATGCAAATGAAGGCGTTAACCTAAAGTAAAGTTGTATAATTATTTTATTTTACATTTAAATTTTGGAAGGCAAATATTTCCTCCAACTTTAAATATTACAGAAAAATCTTTTTTTTTTTTCAAACAGGAGAGAATATATTTGTACCGTTTGCTCTGCTTTTGTATTCCCTCATTAAACAACCATGCGGTCGAGCTGATATTTTCCCAATAAATTGCACCGGATTACGATCAAAAGGGAGTGTTCCTTATCGATCCGTTTCATCAACTGTTAGTGCGTTGCTGTGCATGTCAAGCGATAGCGAGGTTGGTTTTCACATCTTAGAACAGTGGTTCTCAACCTCCCTAATGCCGCAGTTCCTCATGTTGTGGTGACCCCGAACTATAAAATTATTTTTCGTTTATATTTCATAACTGTGGAGTGTATGTGTTTCCTGGTCTTATGCGACCCCTGGGAGAGGGTCATTCGACACCAAAAGGGGTCGCGCAGTGGCGTAGCGAGCTTAACTCGCGCCCGGGGCACAATACCTTTTTAGCGCCCCCAATACCTTTTTAGCGCCCCCCTTATTCGAAAACCATACAATATTATAGTAAAATATACCATTTGGCGCCCCTTTGTGAGTAGCGCCCGGGGCATGATGCCCCCCTTGCCCCCCCCCCTCACTACGCCACTGGGGTCGCGACCCACAGGTTGACGGCCGCTGTCTTAGATCATAAATTAACATTATATTTATCACAGAAAACCTCCGAAGGAAGAATGAAAGTAGAGAAGAATTGTGAGTTAAGAAATGTAAAATAGAGAAATCCTCATTTTAGAAATGTCCGGATTTGTTCTATGAAGAAGACGGTAAAATATATTCATGGTAGAATTAATTTTACAACTTAACATGTAATACACCTTTGGAGGGAAGGTAATAATTAAATTGTACCATATCTATTTTTATTTATTATTTTTTTTTAAAGTATTCTTAAAATATAAGGTTTTATTTAATTAATGAGCGTGTCATAGTGTTAATACAGAAGGCTGTTAATGAGAGTGGTGGGAGTGGGAGAGTGGTGGGAGTGGGAGAGTGGTGGGAGTGGGAGAGTGGTGGAAGTGGGAGAGGGCAACATTTTATAGCGTAAATAAAAATGGCAAAGTGGACGCTTCATCCTCTCAAGGGGCGCCATCTTATCTATATTTAGCAGCTTGCTCTGATCACAGATTTGATGAACTACGTGCGTTGTAAGCTCCTTAGACGTTGCTGGTCAATTCAATCTTCTCCACCCGAAGCTTCGGCTACTGTTTTTGTTGCCACGCTTTCTAAGTAAACACCTTACTTTACTCCCACGCTTTCTCGGTAAACACCTTACTTTCCTACCACGCTTTCTCAGTAAACACCTTACTTTACTCCAACGATTTCTCGGTAAACACCTTACTTTCCTACCACGCTTTCTCAGTAAACACCTTACTTTACTCCAACGATTTCTCGGTAAACACCTTACTTTACTCCCACGCTTTCTCAGTAAACACCTTACTTTACTCCCACGATTTCTCGGTAAACACCTTACTTTACTACCACGCTTTCTCAGTAAACACCTTACTTTACTCCCACGATTTCTCAGTAAACACCTTACTTTACTCCAACGATTTCTCGGTAAACACCTTACTTTACTCCCACGCTTTCTCAGTAAACACCTTACTTTACTCCCACGATTTCTCGGTAAACACCTTACTTTACTCCCACGCTTTCTCAGTAAACACCTCACTTTGCTCACACACTTTCTCAGTAAATATCTTCCTTCACTCCCACGCATTCTCATTTAAAATCATTTAGCGTAGTTAACGGGATTTACATTTTGCGCGCTATCCGGAAATGATATTTTAGATGTGACAGTAATAGACAGTACTTTGTTTTGAGTGACGGTATTGTGTAGCATGACAGAGAATGACAGTAGTTTGTTTTAAGTGACGGATGTGTGTAACATGACAGAGAATGACAGTAGTTTGTTTTGAGTGACGGAATTGTGCAATGTTACAGAGAATGGCAGTAGTTTGTTTTGAGTGACGGAATTGTGCAATGTTACAGAGAATGGCAGTAGTTTGTTTTGAGTGACGGAATTGTGTAATGTTACAGAGAATGACAGTAGTTTGTTTGGTGTGGAGAAATTGTGCAATGTTACAGAGAATGGCAGTAGTTTGTTTTGAGTGACGGAATTGTGTAATGTTACAGAGAATGACAGTAGTTTGTTTGGTGTGGAGAAATTGTGCAATGTTACAGAGAATGGCAGTAGTTTGTTTTGTGCGGAGAAATTGTACATGTTACACAGCAGTTTGTGGAAAAGCTTCATGGAAATTCTAATCAGGAGGAAAATAGAGGAGAGAGAAAGAAGCCGTAAATGAAAATAAAAGGGCAATTCGTCTGACCGCCCGGCATCCGGTCAAGTTGCAATCCAAGATTTTACGTGACTTGAATTAAGGGTCGTAGATCTTCACGTCGTCTGGTGGGTGGTGGCTACTTTCTTTGCGAAGAATTCTTCACGTCTTACATTCAGAATCCTTCCTCTTTGTTTTCCCAATCATCATTACTTTCATCTGTTGCTTATTTTAGTTCGTACTACGTCCCCGTACACAATATGCAAAATATTATGCTTTATGTTCCACGAACTATGTAACAAAAAAAATTGAAATCTAAAAATATTCGAACGGGACGACACTTTACTTTCAACCCAATATACTTCTCTGTACAACATTTTGTTCACCATCCGTAATCTGAGTTATCCGATGGACTCCTTCTATGAGTAAATATACACAATATTATTTCTTATGCTTTGTCTCTTTGTGTCTAGCCCCTATTTTTAGGCAGAATGTGGGGTGGGGGGGGGTCCTCTCTTTTCTCTTTCACCATCTCTTCCCTCTCCTCTTTTCCTCCGTGTCTCCCAACATTTTTATTTTATTTATATTTACATCTTTCCCTCCTCCCTCTCTCGTTCTCTCATGCCCCCCCCCCCCCACTTTCTTGCCCTTTTTCGCATTCTTTGACGTGTTCATTTTTTTCCCTATTTTTCATGCTGTTTCTCTCGCACTTTTTATAACGCCTGTTTAAGAAGCTCATCCCAAAGGTATCTTGCAAACACTGCAGTTTTTCAAAACACCATTAATACCCCACCAATCGTACAAGGGACTGACAATACCAGTCATTTTTCTGATCAGCGGCCACTCACCAATCATCTTCCAGCAGACCGATCTCGTCACTAATCGATCGATCAAAGGTCACGGGACACTGGAGCGAAGAGTTCAATCCGTTGTTTACGCCACGTGCCGACACGTCACATTGTGACATTTGCAAAGAGGTACGGCCATTGTTGCTGCCCACGGAAAGGGTAACCGCATCTTGTAACACGGAGGACGAGGGGGAGACCGCCACATTGTCGGCGGAGGGATATCAGATCTTTTGTCTTTATCATTTGATGGGGTCAATCGGGTACGCCAGGTATTACAACGTTTCCTTTGTTATATGGTGGGTGAAATGGGTCGAGCCGTATGCTATTAAATCCGAGTCAGTTCTTTTTTTTTTTTCAAATTAAAGATTCCTATATTTATAAAAATGAGGATAGAAGATTTATTTGTAAAAATAAGTGTGGGGGGGGGGGGGATTTATAGACACTGTTTATACCAAACAGTGTGGATACCAAACAGTGTGGATACCAAACAGTGTGGATACCAAACAGTGTGGATACCAAACAAAGTTATTTCTTTAATGCTACACTAGGGGCTGAAACGAACAAAATCATCAAACGCAAAGAGAAAACAATTTTTTTTTTTTTTAAATTTAAATACCAAACCCACATCGAAGGCAGTCTCTTAAAATTAACACCTATCATTATTATTATTACATTTTTTAAAAACAAAAAATCGTTTAAAACGATGTTATCTTTATAGTAACCCATGTTTAGAAGCATAGGCATGAACGAACAATTCTGAAAAAAAAAAAAGATGTGTTTTTATGCAGTGATGCAAACAAGTACAGGGTTTCCAAATCCTCTCTAATGTAACGATAGCTTTTGATATTTACGCTTTCTGTCGATCGATGATCAAATACCACAGGAAAAAAAGCAATCATGTCAAGTTTTCATGGAGGATAATGCATGCATTATCGCTTACTTTTTGCTTACACAATTTGGATTCGTTGACGATTTAGCCACTTAACCTGCCGTTCTAGCATTCAAGCATTTTCGATTTCTAGCTGATGAAACGCATTAAGTAAATGTCATCACGTCATTGCATTGGGATGAATTCTCAAAGCTGGAACAACTTCTAATGGCCTTGGGAAACCTTTATGATGTGAAGTAGCCTCAGAACCTTGCAAGCAACAATTGGAACAACTTCTAATGGCCTTGGGAAACCTTTATGATGTGAAGTAGCCTCAGAACCTTGCAAGCAACAATTGGAACAACTTCTAATGGCCTTGTGAAACCTTTATGATGTGAAGTAGCCTCAGAACCTTGCAAGAAGCAACAGGGACAGCTTCTAATGGCCTTGGGAAACCTTTATGATATGAAGTAGCCTTAGAACCTTGCAAGCAACAATTGGAACAACTTCTAATGGCCTGGGGAAACCTTTATGATGTGAAGTAGCCTCAGAACCTTGCAAGCAACAATTGGAACAACTTCTAATGCCTTGGGAAACCTTTATAAGGTGAAGAAATCTCAGAACAATTGCAAGAAACAACTGGAACAACTTCTAATGGTCTTGGGGAAACCTTTATAATGTGAAGTAGCCTCAGAATATTTCAAGAAACATTTTTTTTTTGGTTTTCACTTGCTTAATATTTATGCACCGTAAAGAAAATACATTGTGTTTATAAATCGTTTCATGTTTTTTTTTTACATATTTAAACAAAAATTTATATATGTACATATATTATTATGTGGTTTGACTTAAATCGGCTTTTTGGTGCGCTTTGTACTTGTCGCAAACCAGTGGGGACGAAGACATTGGAGAAGTAGGATTGGAGATTATTGGGAAAATTAGTTGCGCCAAAGTATAACGACACATAGAAGTAGAAAGAAAGTATGTAAGAATGAATAAAGTAAAAACAGAAAAATAGCACTCTTATTTCAGTCAATAAAATAGAACGAAGAAAAAAAGGGTGTCCCTAGAGATTAAAAAATATTAATACATACGTAAAGTAAATTGATAGAAAATAAAGTGAATCAGAGGCTGTCTAAAAATGAACTCTAAGACGTTGGAGATGAGAAAAGAAGAAGAGAGCACTTAGATATAATGTTTAATGTGAGGTTGAAGGGCGAGAACAGGGTTCCCAAACAAAAGTAAAATGTAGCAGAAGAAGTTCAACTCTGTAAAGAACATGATTTTTTTAAAAAAAAACGTCGCGAAATTTCGTCAAACTGTGAAATATTTCTTGCATAGAATAGCATATAAAGAACATATTTAAATAAGATATGAATTTCACTTAGAGCAGTGGTTCTCACGCTTTCTGTGGCTGTGACACTTTAATACAGTTTCGTGTTGTGGCGACGCCCCAGCCACCAAATTATTTTCTGTTATACTTCATAACTAGAGAGCATATGTGTTTTCAGGTGGTCTTAGGCGACACCAGGAAAAGGGTCGTGAGACCCCCAAGAGGGATCGCGATCCACAGGTTGAGAACCGCTGACTTAGATGAATGGTGACCGAAATGTAAGGACTAACTGTATCGAAAGGAAAGCCCTCATTTCATAGTGTTGAGATCCGGTCTTCACCACGCCCACTCAAAGGATGTAAGGGTATTGATAATAATGAATGATTACCAAATGAAATGGGCACATTCTTAAAAGGCACATACTTTAAAACAAATTCTTTAAGGGCACATACTTTAAGACCAATTCTTTAAGGGCACATACTTTAAGGGTACCTACTTTAAAGGCACATACTTAAAGGCACATACTTAAAGGGCACATGCTTTCTGGCCATTTTTAATACTACCACCTTGAACAGCCAACCTGAATTGATCAAATCCATTTTTTTGTGTTTTTGTTTTATCTTGTACCTTTATCCATTACAATTCTGTACCATCTTTGCCCCGGACTTTCTCCATGTATTTGTCCCCCCAAAAATATTATTTTCAAGGTCTTTATGTAGCACATTAGACAAAAACAATGTTATCTTGTTACATTGTTACATGTTTTTTTTTCTCCATATGTACGTAATCAATCAGAAGCCAAATATTTCCGATTGTTCGCCATTCGATTTGGGTGGACACAGTGAAACTTATACAAAAAAATTGAAATTGGTTGTCAGCAGAGATGGGGCGTGTGCTTTGTTTTTTTTGTTTTTTTGAGGCGCCCCTGCTATATTAAAGTTTTTGCTCTCTAGAAATTTAAAGGCAATTAAACATATCTTCCATTTAATTTAAATTTCACATCCCAAATTTTGTCTCCCCCCCCCTCACTTTGAATACATCAGCCCTTTTACAGACGCGAGGGGTTGCAGGATGCACGCGAAGGCTCTGATGGTCAGCAATAGGATTAATGGTGCACTTTCAATACATACAGTTTCAGTTAGAGCTGAGAAACGTTTTTTTTTTCTTTTTTTTTTTTTTACAACCGCTACCACCACCGAGACGCGTTGAAGGTTCATGTGGTCGGCTTGTTGTAGATCGAGTATTTATTTATTTATTTTTTTAAACCCGTAAAAAGCAATCGCCGCTACCAAGGTCGACGTTGTTGCAGTAAATTGAATCAGGGGAGACTGTCGTCTTGCGGTATGGTGCCACTCTGTGACGGCTTATTTGATTTCACCCCCGCCATTATTTCCTATCACTACCAATCTTTTTCAGGCTCACATTTTATTTGCTTTATCCCTGGAACTCCTGCTGAAAGAGGCGGGACCAATATAAAAGCTGTAGTCGAGGGCTAGAAGAGATTCGCGGGGTTTGGGATTAACCAGATAGAGCAATCGATTTTAAACTTTAATCGATTCGTGAATGCTTTCTTTAAACTCGTGTTGGTTAAAGTTAATGAACGTTTAGCATTTAGCGACTGTAGCGTAGCTACTAAAGACGATTCAAGGATATTTAAGCTAAACATCATATTTATATATTGCTTTTTGATATCTTTCAACTAATTTTTTATTGTATTACATTAATTGTTGTAGACACACGGCTGAAAGTTGGGTTAGAGAACACGACTGCAAATTATCAATAGAAACAAAACATTTTCTTTTGTACATTAGAGATACAAAAAAAAAAGTCTTCAGTCTGTCCATCAGTCCATTAGGTTGAACGCATTCTGTCTATCCGTACGTTATATTGAACTGATCTTTTCAATCAGTCAATTAGGTTGAATGCATTCTGTCTATCCGTACGTTATATTGAACTGATCTTTTCAATCAGTCAATTAGGTTGAATGCATTCTGTCTATCCGTACGTTATATTGAACTGATCTTGTCAATGAGTCCGTTAAGTTAAACTCAGTCTGTACTCCCGCCCGTTAGGATGAACTTTCAGTAAGAAAAAAAACCACTCATGATACTTACACTAATCATGTGATTTAAAGCCAAAAGAAAGGAAAAAAAAGAAGAATTAATGAATTCAGATTTCTGGTTACGGTTATCGTTTTACTTGTTTCTACCTCTCCATTACGTTTAAACATTAGGTGAGTTGTAGTATCTCTATTATGTTCTTCCGAAACGTTCAAATCTTGAGTGAACTTAAAGTGTAAGAAATATTTCGTGCAATTATAATTATAACTATTTTATTGTCTTATTTTAGTTATGTTTTGCATTCAGCTGACTCTACCTAATACAATAATTTTTTTTTTTACTGTATTCAAATGAAATAATAACTGACGACTAGTTTGTCTATTTGTTTGTTTTTGGTGGTTTTTTTCTTCTTCTAAAACTTGGCTTTGATGTTCATTCCAAGAACCCAATCTGCATCACTTACCTTTCTATATCCCAAGTACTTCATCAGCCGTGTACATTGGACCAGACGTGACATTCATTCCTTAAATAAGTCTATAATCCTCTGTCTAGACATCACATTAAAATGACCCCCCGACGATTTTGATATCTTTTGAAATATGGCATTCACACTGAATTTAGTTTCTCTCGTCCGAATCAAATTTAGTTGTTTTTTTTTAGGTGACAGATCTTATGAACCTAGCGATTGAAACATAAAATTTAATTTGTTCCCCCTTTAAATAAGGTACAGTCAAATGAACGTGGCATCTTTATGAGGAGAATCAAACTGTTTTAAGTTTAGCTGTCCACATCGATCGCCTGCTTGACCTCATAAACTCACCCAGTTAAACTCACCCAGTTACTTATTAAACTCAGCGGTTCTCAATCTGTGTGTTGCGACCCTTTTTATTTTGGGGGGGGGGGGGGGGGGTCGAACGACCCTTTCACATGGGTTACCTAAGACCATCGGAAAACACATATACTCTACAGTTATGGAGTAGCAAGGAAAATAATTTAAGGTTGGTAGGGGGGGGGGGTCACCACAACATGAGGAACAATATTAAAGGGTCGCGGCATGAGGTAGGTTGAGAAACACTGCTCTAACACAAGTAGTTTCACCTCACATTTTATTCTCCTTTCCTTTTGCACATAAAGCATTTTTTTTTCTTTTATATTCTCCGTTGCAAAAAAACTGGCATAAAAGCGTTATTATAGTCTTAGACGTAAACAGCTTTCAGGGGAAAATACATTTGCTAGTGTCGTTAATGAAAATTAAATGGAAAACATGTCCATTCCTGGGTGTTGTTGACCTACTTGGTCGTCTCATTGAACAGACAGAAGTACCCAGAAACAGGGAGAGGACAAAAAATAGAAGAGATCTGAGTGAAAGGAAAGTGGAGGTAAAAAAAAAAAAAAAAGAATTGGTGCTAGCCTGGAGACACAATAAGAGAGGACAACTCTCGTCCTGGTCCTCGGGAAACCGGAAATGTAGGTCTTTGCCGGATGTCGGGGGAAGCCTGGTCAACCGGAGGGACTGAGTGAGAAGTGGGGAGAATGAAGTCAAGAAACCCTCACATGTGGTTTGAAATTAGGGGAGTGGGGGAGAGGGTATGTGGGGGGCGCATAGTGTTGAGTCTTTTAATTAAAATGCTGGAACGTTGGAAGAGTTTAAGGCTTGACCTCACATCCATCCCACCGAGACTGAGTTATTAGCTTTTTGCAAAGCTATTGTCATCAGGTTATATATAATAAATGAAGAGGTAGTAATTGAAATTGATGTGGTACATTTCTGGCCAGGTAGTGTTACATTCAAGCCGTGAGGAACCTTTAATATACACACCTACAAACTGATTTATACAGTAGTTTTTGTACGACATACAGAGGATTCAAAAAGAGGGGGGTGGTCCCATGACGCTATACACAACAACACATGACACT
The DNA here is from genome assembly GCA_964017045.1 of Omphiscola glabra. Lineage (NCBI taxonomy): Eukaryota > Metazoa > Mollusca > Gastropoda > Lymnaeidae > Omphiscola > Omphiscola glabra. The sequence continues at coordinate 11,154,909 of OZ024799.1, forward strand.
AAACACAAAAATCCATGACACTAGTTCAAGAACGCATAACGCTGAACACAACTATCCATGACACTAAACACATCAATCCATGACGCTAAACACAAAACCCCATGACGCTAAACACATCAATCCATGGCGCTAAACACAACAACCCGTGAAGCTAAACACAACAATCCGTGACGCTAAACACAACTACCCGTGACGCTAAACACAACAATCCATGACGCTAAACACAACAACCTGTGACGCTAAACACTACAATCCATGACGCTAAACACAACAATCCATGAAGATAAACAAAATCAGTGACGCTTAACACAACAATCCATGACGCTAAACACAACAACCCTTGACGCTAAACACAACAATCCAAATGAGCACATACTTTATAATATATCCAGCATTTAGTCGTCTGCCAGTACTCCACTGGGGGCTCTGTTCAGTATCATGGCAGGATGGGTTTTTTTTTTTAATGCCAGAAAAATCTTCAGGGACCAATATACATAAATTAGCCATTGTCATAACAACGTGTAGCACACACCCAAAAATTTCCGATGTGAATAACTTTTGTCCGAATATTTTTTTTTCTATCTTTATACATAACGTTGATTAAATAATTGTTTGTCGTTATATAAAGATGTAATGCAATCTAAAAAAACGATTTGTAGAAATTCGGTGACTCACTTCATAATAACTTTTGAGAGAGCCTCAGGAGATGGTTATTTAAAACAGTTCTCTTGAATATTACAGTTTGTCAGCTATCTAAATATTATTTTATTTTTTTGCCGTGTACTTATTAGCAAGTGACAGGTAATGTTTGTGGTTAAACCAGTGTTCTAAGACAAAAAAAAAATTGAGAACCGCTGGCCTAGATCCACAGCAAGAGCCTTAAGTCATTTATTCTTCAACCTCATTATATTCCAAAATACATTTGTAAATTAATTGACTGTCTTTGATTTGTAACCGCATCGCTTGTCAGTTTGACAGACAAGCTCCGCAATCTTTCATTTCAACACACGCGAGACATTTAAAATCAAGGAATTTTTGTGTGTGATAACTTTGCGAACACGATAACGTGAAAGAGAGTAGCTACAGAAGAAGTGCGACTGAGATCACTGTTACAGTTTGGAGGCAACCCTTGACTGCCTTGTAGTTAGTTACCAATATGGCGGGACCAGTACTTATTGACTATTTTCTGACCAAGCCCCTTAAGGGTTCTGAATCGAAATCAAAAGTCTTGAACGTTTTATTTTGACGTGAGCTGTGAGACTATTGGATTGGTCATTGTATACCATGAGACCATTGGATTGGTCACTGTATACCCCCGAAGTTAAAGCAAGGAAATTGTATGCGATATATTTTTATGGACGTTTTAGATGAATATGAGCTTACATATAACTAGTTCTTATTGAAATTAGAATTGATTCTTGAATTAAGCGTTGAAGAAATCAGCGATTTGAGCTCATTACCATCCAGACCTGGGGCGCTGCAGCCCATGCATTGCTTTGGCCCTGCCTTACCCCTTTTTTCCACTCAGTCCTAACTGCATGATGCTTTTCTTTTCCAAGCTCGGATTCCCAGCTGCTGTAGGTCTTTGTCCACATCATCCATCCATCTAAGCCTTCGTTTGCCTTTAAGACGTTTTCCTCGGTTACCGGAAATTTGATCGAAAGAAATTTCATCGACAGAAAATTGAGCGACGGAAATTTGATCGAACGGAAATTTGGTCGAATATTGTTTTCAGTTCCACTTTAAAATGTTCGTCAAATTTCTTTTTCAACGCACTATACTAATACAATAAACCAGTGTCTCGCCCAGTGATAGCTTACCCATTTTTAAAAATGTATTCTACTAGCCTCGGATCCTGATATAGTCTATTCAATTCCTGGTTGGTTCCTACTCTCCATCCATATTCATCCTTTGTTGTTATATTTTCCTAGCTCATTTCAAGGCAAATATCTTTTTTTATTGCATTATCAACCCATTTACAATACTCACACACTTGATATCATGGTTATCTACTTTTTATCATGTTTGCCACGTTTGAAGAATTCAATACACCTGACAACATTTTTTTTTTACAAATATATATTTATGTTTGTAATTATTATTATATTTTTTTTTTGTACAACAAAATCGTACTGTCTTTTCGAGAAATACATTCTGAAATTTGGTTTTAAAATGAAAGAAAACTACGAATAGATATAACAGACTTTAGAAGTCACTGATACTTGGGTATTTTTTAAAAAAAATTGTTTTACGAGTGACCTACTAGTATCAATATTACGCACGGCTTTGCATTAATGTTGATAAACAAAATCAATTCCTCCAGATTACCTAACCGTTGGAGGGCGACGTCCCAAGTGACAACAAGAAATTTGTGGAAGTATTAAATCCCTGGTTGTGGATGACGCACCAATTATTATTATTCTTATCTCTCAGAATGCTCGTATCTTTCCGTGATCTGCAGGGGACCGGTGTTAGGGGGGAGGAAAAAAGGGATGGGGGGAGAAATGTCATCAAAGCAGCACCATCGTTGTCTTTTTTCCGTTTACTCTAGAGAGAATCTGCAATAATGTGATAGTCCCAGGTTTTCCGTTTACTCTAGAGAGAGTCTGCAATACTGTGATAGTCCCAGGTTTTCCCTTTTACGCTTAGGATAGTCTGCTATACTGGGATAGTCCCAGGTTTTCGAGTAAATAGTATCAAAATGGATATCCACCATAAACAGATAACCGTAATTCTACTGTGTGCATTGGCCTTAGCAGTACACATAAATACTTAACCGGTGAGTACACAATCTCTTAAACTGTATGGCAGTTTGGTGTTCGAAACACCAGCACAGCCAGTACAGCTTCCAGCGTTAAAGTGTTATAATTGAGAGTAAATAGTTTAAAAGTTTATGGTGGAATTTAGACATAATTTTTTTTCACTATTGAAATAAATAAAGCAATTCAAAAAAAAAATTTTTTTAAATAAAATTGTATGTTTGTTATTATGATGAACTCCTTAAAAAAATTTTGCCTAATCAAAATAAACTTAAATTTGTCCGTGTCAAACACTTTGTACAAATTACGTCTTAGGGTCGGTTCACACGATCAAATTTTCCTTTAAGCCATTTGATGCAATTAGTGCATGAAGCCTTGTCACAACTTTCAAATTACTATTTAATCGAATTCCCCAAAACAAAAACAAAAAAGAAACCACGCACAAAATAGTGCGTTCATACAACAATTTGACGCGAAAATTGATCGTGTGAACTGACGCTAATTAAGGAATCTAATTCCAAGCACAATCTTTTCGTTTGACTATTTTAATATTCTGACGGCTTTTCTTTGGTATGTAATGACGCCAATTGAAGAAAAGTTTAGGCTCGTCCATTTCTTAACAGAATGTGCTACATACTTTCAGTGAGTTTTTATTATTATTATTATAATTAATGTATTATTCTTTATCGTATTGATTGATGAACTCAGTCTCAAAATAAACATTGAATATTCTAAAGCATACATTACTGATGTTTTTTAATGTTAATTTCAACTATGACATTCGTTTATGTGTGAATCCCTAACAAGGAAGAGTCCTTAAAGGTTCATTCACTGCTCATGAAATTTCAAAATTGTATTTAAATTTTGTGTCGTGCCCATTAGAAGATTTTTATCGTATTGATTGTTGATCTCGGTCTCAAAAAAACAAAAAAAAAAAACATTGAATATTCTAAAGTATACATTAATGATGTTTTTTGTGTTCATTTCAACTATGAATTTTGTTTATGTGTGCATCCCTAACAAGGCGTCCTTAAAGGTTTATTCACTGCACACGAAATTTAAAAATGTTATGTTTATTTTTTTTTTCGTGCCCATTAGAAGGTATGGATCGTCCTGAAAGAACATTTGAATGATGGGGTGACTTAGTGCAAAAAAACTCTTGAGAAGACTGCAGCCTCGATAAGACGCTAATGGTTTCTGGACAAGTTTCGTTTTTCCCTTTGTAAATTGTCAAATGTCAATATTTTTTTTTAAAGCAATTATCATTGCAAAAGACTCGGATAGTCTTTTACAAATTATCTAGGTCAGCTGAAAACATGTCCAGAGTCAGAAAAAACGTTTAATAACTTACAGTTTGCATCAGGAATCTTGACGAGGAGTAAAAAAAAAAAATACATACAAAAGCGGATTATAGAGATTGAAAGAAGATCGTTCAATGTCTTAAACCAGTGGTTCTCAAGCTTTTTTAATGCCGCGACCCTTTACAACAGTTCCTTATGTTGTGGCGACCCCCAACCACACAATTATTTTCGTTGCTACTTTATAAATTTAGAGCATATTTTTTTTCCCCAATGGTCTCAGGCGTCCCCTGGAAAAGGGTCATTCGACACCCAAAGGGGTCGCGACCCACAGGTTGAGAACCGCTGTCTTAAACAGGGCCTTTAGATTTTAACGCATGGCTTGTGTATCTGGAGATTTCACAAAGACAGAAATGCTTATGAGTGTCAAGCTTCTAGGTTGAAGGGGTGTCCACAAATTCAAATCTTTTGTGTTTTTTTTTTTTTGCATTGATAGAAAGCTACTTATATATACATGATAAACTACTGCCTTTAAGAGATGAGGGAGTAACTATTGGCACTTCATCTGATGCATTACGAGACCGATCCCGGAATGACTGTCTCGGCTGCACGTCTTGCAAGAGAAATCTTGATACCTGGTCAAATTCGGTCTTCCGTGTTGCTCTTTTTTGTTGTCCAGGTTTATTTTCGCGCTTGTTTTGCCTGTTTGACTCCCTCATACACTGCTTCTCACCAGCTGGAACGGTGCTCAGCGACGATCTACAATTCGCTGATTTCTATGTTGTTTTATTCGTGTTTCTTTCGCAATTGTCCTTAAATCGCTGCCACGGACGTCCTATAAGTCCCCACCCCCCCCTTTTTTTTCAAACTCTGCCAACTCCATGTAGAAAATTCTTTGGATTACGGCCTTCCTCCATTCTTCTTACATGGCAAGCCAGCAAAGTCCCCCACTTTAAAAATATGTATCGCTACACTTCTATTATTCCATAGAAAAAATTTAATCTTTGCTCGCTCGGTATTGCTAAATGTTAACAGATCTTCCTTTGAAATTTTCACTCAAAAAAAAAAAAAGCTTTTGATTTCAAAATTCTACTAAATAATCTAACGGTACGTGAAAGAAATCTTCAACTCATCACGGATATGAGTCACTTGTGACCAATAATTGCATGCCCAAAGCGCTTTAACAAGTACTTTCCATGCCACTTTTCTTCTTTTTTTTTTATTTCTTCTTGGTTATCTGAACGTTTACACGGGGACAGTCGTCTGTGGCCCTAAGTGGGACAAACATGAGATGCCTGGACGTGAGAGCGACGGGAAGAGATTGGGAGAAGAGCCTAATTGTCAACATTTCCTGATCGATAACTCCAGAACTTTATATCCTTAAAACTGATCGAAACGGTGTTACAAGAAAACACAGACCTGGTGCTTTCCTCTATAAGAGTGTTTAGCAAGCTTCCCTCCCCCCTCTCTATGATTCAAAGGAGGACCTTAAATGTTTTAATGTCCTTCCTGTGTTGTCCTACTTTGCCCCACACTCACCTTTTCAAATGTAAAAACCTAAACCCCCGACACTAAATTCCCACCATAATCTTTAAATTAACCCAGCTATGGGGCGTACGCCCAACGTTGGGAAACTCTCCCCTCTCTTTCTCTCTCTCTCTCTCTCTCTCTCTCTTTGTATAAATAAATATAAATATATATAATGGGACTGGCGAAACAGATAAGATTGTACATTAGTGACCACTAGCACGGCTTTAAAAAGCTTTTAGTTAGTTAAAAAAATATATATATAAAAATTATATAACGAAGTTCTTGACTTTATTAAAGAATTTTCTGAAAATAAAACAATTTCTCCATAAAACGCAAGAATCATTTATAATGGGTCCCCAATATATTCATTTTTTCCAAACATACTCCAACAAAAATCAAATTCAAGAAAATAGTTTAATTATTTTTTTAAAAGCATTCTCAACAAAAAATGGGTTGCCATTTTGATACGAGAGAAACATTACTATAAGCACATTTATTTTTAACAGTTCACTTTTAATTTTAAAAAATTGAGATGTATTCTCTTTTGGGGTTTATTACTGACAAATTCAGTTTGTAATAGTTATAGCTATGCTTACAATAAATCTATTTGCTAAGAGTATCAGAATCTCTGTATCACTTCAATGACTGCGCAGACTACGCCAAGTCCTACGACCAGCTTACCGCTTGGATCAACTTGGCTGTGGGGGACGAGCAAGGCAAAGTGGGCACAGAAAGATTCCTAGAAGTGGAGAAAGATGGGGGGGATTAGGAGAGAATCGACCAGGGCTGGGCATTCTTCTATTCAATTACAGCCGAACACTTTATCGAAGCGGCTCCGTGGGCCGAGCGCCCGGTATAGAAGCCCAAGGGATTCGTGGGGGCCGCCATGCTGTATCCCCCCCTGGATAACTCTCACGCCGACTTACGTGAGGACTTGCCAAGACGAGACTTGGCAGCCATTATATGGTTAATGTAACGTATGGATCGAGACTTGTTACTGGCGGGTTCAAATAAAGGGGGCTAACTTAAATAAGGAACATATCATTGTTGCATACTGACAATTCAGTAAAAAAGAAAACCAACCTCTTCTGTTTTAATGGTATTGAAACGTTTCTAGGCGACTATGCAGAAGCTGGTCTAGAACTAACATTGAGGGTCACTATAAAGCTAAACAAAAAATAGCATATATCGCAGCGTTGGCCGAACATTGTTTAAAAGCAGCAACAAAAAAATGTTCAATGCATTTGTCATTCAGCACTGATTTTTTTCTTCTTCAATTATTGTCTATGAAGTAAAAAAAACAAAAACTGAAACACCTCGTACTAAATGCCAAAAAATAACTTAACAACCAAATTTAATAATCGTTATTACTTTCCAGAAATTGCAAACATCACACTTGCAAACGTCACCCCACCACGACCAGAAGAGTTGAGCCATGGGTTTATACTATAGTGCTCAACTCTATGTTCCCGAATACAAATTGACAATTATGGTAATTGCGTGAATAAGCTTGGGTGGACCAATGGGGAAAATATTCTCACGGAGGGTAGTCTGGATAGATGCAATTGCACCTCTACTGCAGTCCAACCAGCTCGCGCAGGGCTGGTCGGACACTCGTCCTTCCCCCGGGCCAGTTCTTAAACTAACATGAGGCCAGCGTCCGGTCCAAATCCGCGATCTTCCTTCAATGAGACGTGGTGATTCCAATGTAATGGTTCGGGTTCGGAAGTCAAACACTCCACAGGAGGGCATAGTTTTACGGATATGGTGAAAGGCTCTTACATGTGTGTTACGTGCTGTTATCCGTATGGAGAAATGAATCTCTTATTTAAGTTTATGGCTCGTCCTAAAACAGTACACAACAAAAGACGATGCCATAAGTTAAATACTATAACAATGAAATACGATACTCAAACCAGGGCTAGTTACAATTAACACATTTTAATACATTAATGATACATTACACAATCAAAAAGAAGTAAATTAAAGCTATCGACTTACAGAGCAAAGATTGGCTTGTATCAGTACGATGTTGAAGAATACACAATGTTGTAAAAAGGTACAATGATGAAAATGAATCTACACACACACACACACATATGGTAAACAAATCTCTTGTCTCGTAGCAAAAATAACATACCTCAAAATATCTTGTGATCAAATCAATGCACACCTTCCTCTCCACACGCTTTTATAGTCTGTTCTACAGATCTAAAAGAGCAGCGGTTCTCAACCTGTAGGTCGCGACCCCATTGGGGGTCGAATGACCCTTTTCCAAGGGTCGCCTAAGACCACCGGGAAACACATATACTCCACAGTTATGAAGAAGAAACGAAAATAATTTTGTGGTTAAGGGTCGCCACAACATGAGGAACTGTATTTAAGGGTCGCAGCATTAGGAAGGTTGAGAACCACTGGCCTAGAGACCTTACACAATGGTTTCCTTTCCAGTGTTCTCCAGAAATTTCTACATAATTCTAAGGAAACAGACTATTAATGGTATTTAGTTGTAAACAAGGACAAGAGAGACTAATTTTAGCTATTCACACCCAAATTGCGGCTCCATGCTTGGTGTTAGCTAGAGTTCATTCACGGGAATACGTCGTCTACAGAACAAGGTGAATAGTTGGACAAAAGTGTAAGTGGCACGACGGACCATCGATGTGCTCACCGAACTTCTTATGAAGTTGGAGGAACTTTGCCCGACCTAGGAATGATGGAATCGTCTTGGGCAAGAAAGGGATTTTCATTAATTTTTTTTTCTTGTAGTGATTTCATGACGTTCGGTATGAATGCAGGGTGGCGTGTGGGGGGGCCCTGTTGCCCAGTCGGTCACTTCATCCTGAAATCACGGTGGAAGGCGAAAAAGAACAAGCCCCTCGATGGGGGCCGAAGGCGAGATCTAAAGCGTTATCACATGCCCAATAGTGCATTTACTTGGGGCTATGTAGGTGTCTGCGTGAAGAACACAACTGTATCTGATCGAGTGGAGTTTGGTGACATGCTCTGTGCGACAAGTGCGAGGATTTGGGCTGGGACCCCGGGATAGAAAATTTTGGGAAATGGCCACTTCGTGGGAGGCTGCAACTTGTTCCTAAGATGCGCGGGGCATGATCCGCCTGGTGGCTTTCCCCGGCCAATTTGTACAGATAGTTGTTCGGATTACGTGGGGACTCTCTGGGCCAGGCTTTCCTGCCGTTGGGGCGCTCTGCGCCAGGATGTGCTGTCGTGGGGGCGCTCTGATCCAGGCTGTCCTGTCGTGGGGGCGCTCTGATCCAGGCTGTCCTGTCGTGGGGGCGCTCTGATCCAGGCTGTCCTGCGGTTCGGGCGCTCTGAGCCAGGATGTCCTGTCGTGGGGGCGCTCTGATCCAGGCTGTCCTGTCGTGGGGGCGCTCTGATCCAGGCTGTCTTGTCGTGGGGGCGCTCTGATCCAGGCTGTCCTGCGGTTGGGGCGCTCTGAGCCAGGATGTCCTGTAGTGGGGGCGCTCTGAGCCAGGATGTCCTGTCGTGGGGGCGCTCTGATCCAGGCTGTCCTGCCAACGCAGAAATTGTTTCTCGGGCTAACCTCCTGTTCGAGGCCTACGCTAACGGTAACGAAGGGTATGGAGCCCCAGGCCATGGGACGTGATTCTTTGCGAGTCGCCGTTCAAGAGCCATGCTCGGTAACGTTTCAGCAGATCTCTGCTCTGGTAGTTGTGTGAACCATTCTACTAAAGACACAACAAATATGTATTGTGTAATTATGGACCCATCTCATCCTTTCAATAGTTGCTTCTACTTTTACATAAATACGTCGTAAACTCTGTTTTGCCGAAGCATTTATAAATATTCACTTTTAATTGAGCAATAGCCAGATTGTATAGTCTATTTTTAAATTAATAATGGAAAGTTATCCAAAAAAAATATTTGAAGTTAGGAAATGCAATATGAATCAATAGGCAGCTAAATATGTACACGACGCAATTGTGTGTAAGTCTCGCGTACGTTGACCTAGTTAAAAAAATTCTAAAGAAATAGGCATCCTTTTCTGAGCGTACTGGCCGTTACAAATGATACTAAAAAACTCTCCATACCAAACACCTGTTTCGAAATCAAATGAGACGAGTTAATTGAAAATTACCATAAGCTCAAAAATGCTCATTTTTGTATGTACGCCCGGGTATCACAAAAATTACTTTCTCCACCTGTATCAAAGTACAAAGAGGCGTACTAGTCAATTGATATGGGTTGTGCTAATTTATACTAAACAAAAAAAAAACGACTTCAATACTTGCATGAACTAATTATCATATTGTTTGGTGGATCAAATACTATGTTAAACGCCGAGAATATCATGACAATATCTTGTTAATAAAAGACACATTGCCTTACGATATCACATAGAATTATGTTTTCGTAGATTGGCGGTATTAGTCATTCTAGAAATAATATTGTCAAGTGACAAGTGCTCAGTTGAGAACATGACACCAAGCAAGGTGCTCTAATAACAAGTACCTGGTTGAGCACATGACACCAGGCAGAGTGCTCTCATAAATAGCACGTACTCATTTAAGCACGTGACACAAAGCAGGATGGTCTAATAAAAAGTTCTCAGTTGAGAACATGACGCCAAGCAGGGTGATCCAAATTTAATAAATCTTGTGCTAATTGGGTATTATAGCCATATTTGAACAAGATTTTTTTTTTTAAATTTGCGAGGAATGAGTTAGTTATGACAAAGTAATTCATGAGCATGCCGCTCTGTTTAATTTAATCCTTTTTTTTCGGGGGGGGGGGGGAGTGGGGGGTTTACGTTAAAGATTTAACATTTTAAAAATACTTTTAAAAAATAGTGAAGGCACTTGATTACAAAGAATGCAACTTTGCTCATGACGCCAGCGATGACGCCAGTGATGAGGCCAGTGATGACGCCAGAGATGACGCCAGAGATGACGCCAGTGACTTGAGGAATTGTTCTAAGTTACCCTGCAAATAAAAATCTGCTTTCATCATATGACGGCCAGGCAGGGTCTATTCTGTGTCACCGCAAATTTACTAGTACGGTTTAACTTTTTTTTTTTAACCAATTAAATTCACAAAAACGTCCCGACAAATGTTTTGAATGAATGAAGTAAGCTTGACAAATAAATAAATAGTCCCCCTGAACTATATTACTAATGTAATGTCACACCTCCCTTTTCACACCCGCAGATTTATTACCCCCAGTAGTAATAGACCAACCAACCAATACCGCAGCAAAGCGTGAACTTTCCATCTATTAAAAGTACTGGAATGTAAATTTAAATATATATATTTCGTAGGCATCGTCAGTGGGGAAATGAAACTATTTTCAAAGACTACGAAGATGAGTTTAGGCTCGAATAGAGTGAGCACTATTGTTTATGGAAGATACAAACAAGTTGTAACTATACTAGATATTCAACTGTCTTTTAGGACAAGTCTGTTTTTCGGTTGTGTTTGACCCAAGACAAATGTTGTTTCAGAGACGACTCTTCAATGCTAAGAACTGCAATGTTCGCCTGGAAGCATTCATAATTTTATTGCAACTCACAATTTTCGTCTCAAGAACATACGACCGTGGGGCTATTTAAGGTAAATTACGCCAACTTTCTGTTAGCTTAGTCATTAATCAGCATTAAATCGTGGGAGCATTTAGTTTAGGTGTGTTTAGAAGGGGGGTTCACGTCATTATACTACAGAATACAAATGTAGAAGGGACAGATATTTCCTTATAATACAACAGAATGCATGGGTAGGTGGGGCAGAAATGTACTTACAATACAACAGAATACATGAATAGAAAGGACAGACATTTCCTTATAAAAAATACAACAGAATACATGATTAGAAGGTACAGACATCTCCTTAGAGAACAAAATAATAGATGGATTGAAGGGGAAGCCATTTCCTTATAATTCAACAGAATAAATGAATAGAAGAGGCGAGAAATGTCCTTATAATACAACAGAATACATGAACAGAAAGGGTGACACATTTCCTGATCATACAAGAAATAATCAAATTTTAATCGATTTCAAAATATTTTCTAAGCCTGAAAGTAAACCCCCAAAAAAATGCACTACACAAACAACTACACTTGGAACAGCTGCACTAAAAATTAGGGGAAAACATAATGCAATTTATTAACGTGAACAACAACGATTTCAAGTCAAAACAGGTCCCCGGAAAAACAACTTACATAAAATAATAACTCCCCCACAAAATACCCCCCACACAAAATAACTCCCCCACAAAACAACAACTCCCCCACAAAAGAACTTCCCCACAAATTAACATTCTTGAATTTAATTCAGTTAACAAATATCGCGTGGAAAAAACTACGTCATTGAAATTTTATAGACGGGGGTCTTTAACAATTTTTTTTTGTGTCTACACATTTCTCTCGTCTATACCATCAGTCAAATGGAAACAGCTTGTCCACACCAAGTTGTTCATGATATCCACCTGTGACAACTAGAATTGAGTTGGACACAACGTTGAAACTAAAGAAATCGTTTTAAGTGAAATTAAGATCAACTCAGCTTTTTTTTTTATTGCCAGGCTGGTTTGCGGGGGGGGGGGGGGGAGGGGGGGGAATGGAGTGGGGGCGGGATATTGGAGAAATCACTTAACATGTTGACTACCACGGAATAATGTACCTTGATATCATGTGAAATTGTAAATGATGCGGTAATGTGATTAAGAATCGGTTAGGCTTTGTTTTTTTTCCCCCCCACATGGGGTGAAAGTGTAATATGTGATTATGTAAAAATTATGTTGTTTTTTTATATTTTGCAATTTATTTACAATTTATTCAATTTCTTCTGACAAGGAATGATGCTTCACTTTGATTATTTAATGAGTTATAGACGCTGTGTAGAACATGTGTGCTTTCTATCTATATACATATCTACACTCTGTGTTACAGGTCAAAGTATTTTAGGGAAAGAAAGTTGATACACAGAAACAGAGCCCGCAACTGTAAAGAAGACTTGTGAAGAAAATTCAAAAAGGGTAACTCATAATTGTGTGGTAGCGTTAAAAAGATTATATATATTCTAAATCTGATGACACGCATTTTAAAGAAGAAGGGGGACTATGACATTATTAGTGAGTTGAAGTAATGATGTAAACAAATGTATAAATGAAAAAAAGTGTATGCAACATGTGTGTTAAAATTGTGTATTTAAACAAAACGCATTGAAGCTTCTGTACTGGGCAGTCATCTATATGAGCTGTCTTCATCAACTCTGCCACCGTGAACTCTTACGTTAATGAAAATGGAAAAAGTGATAATAACTAAACATTTTTTTTTCTTCTTTTGTTAAATAAGGTAGTGGATTAAAAAAATGTATTTTATATTGATTTTATGACAGTTTATTGATTTTTTTTATTGCTCGAATAGCCTTGTAAACAAATTCTTTTTCGACTTGTAAAGATTCTGAAGAGTTTGAAATGTATGACATAATAAGTTGGTTAATTGTTACCACATAAACACATATTATGATTTCATGCGGCACAATGGTACATCACATGGTATCAGACGAATTTAATGCCCGGAGTAATTCAAGAGTAATACCTATCCCCCCCCCCCCCCCAAAAAAAAATAATCTCGCAGCTCTACTTAACCGTGTTAAGAGTCCCTCTCCGTGTTCGGGTCACCACCACAACGTCATCAAATTCTTCTGAAGCAAATCCCGTGGAATATCGGCTCATGGCTTTGGCCACTAGCTCACGTGCCAACATATCGTGTGTTCAAGCCATTTATCAGGGCAATCAACTCCCATCAGGGGAGATCCAGTAAGGGGAGTTAATTGATGCTGTGACGCTCTTCGGGAAATGAGTTCACTCCCCTCCCCCACGCCAATGATATTCTTGAGCTCGATATTTATCATTGGTGCCCATCAAATAACGGAATTGTTTGGGCCCAATCATTGGTTTTCATATTGATTTTATGTACAGGCTTTGATTCAAGACCGCAATAAAAATAAAATTTTTAAATTGCATCCATTTGCCGAGGGTAGCATTTTAAAAGATTAAAATATTAATGGTAGATTTACATTTGGAATTCACGAGTAGGTGATAAAAAGGTAAGTCACCGGAAATTGTATAAGTTTTGTAAAGTAAACAAGGCAGTATGTGATCTGGGGGTAGGTCTCTCTAGTCCCTTAAAGGATTCCAGTTCAGGTCAATCAATAAATTAACAAGGTATTGTCTCAACGTTGGAAAACTCTGATACATGGATTGAAATAATTCGAAATTTTATGATAAGAAGTTATGAGATGGAACTTTATGTAAGGGTATATTCTAGGATGGGAAATTGCATGGTGGGAGATTCTAGGATGGGAAATTACATGGTGGCAGATGTGCGATGGGAAATTACATGGTGGCAGATGCTTTGATGGGAAATTACATGGTGGCAGATCTTGCAATGGGAAATTACATGGTGACAGATGCTGTGATGGGAAATTACATGGTGGCAGATGCTGTGATGGGAAATTACATGGTGGCAGATTCTGTGATGGGAAATTACATGGTGGCAGATGCTGTGATGGGAAATTACATGGTGGTAGATGTTGTGATGGGAAATTACATGGTGGCAGATGCTGTGATGGGAAATTACATGGTGGCAGATGATGTGATGGGAAATTACATGGCAGATGCTGTGATGGGAAATTACATGGTGGCAGATGCTGATATGGGAAATCACATGGGGGCAGATGCTGTGATGGGAAATTACATGGTGGCAGATGCTGGGATGGGAAATTACATGGTGGCAGATGCTGTGATGGGAAATTACATGGTGGCAGATGTTGTGATGTGAAATTACATGGTGGCAGATGTTGTGATGGGAAATTAGATGGTGGCAGATTCTGAGATGGGACATTGTATGGTGGCAGATGCTGTTATGGGAAATTATATATTCTGCGATTCAGGAGCTTGAAATTCTGTCAGTGGATATTCTGTTAGTTGTCAGACCCGGAAAATCTGAGTCGGAACTACGAGGACTTCCTCCAGCATTAGACACCCCCGCAGATAATTCCTTGTGAAACTTTTTAACGTCTAGTTCCGGAAAACGCTTGTCAAATTGGAACACGTGAAAAGTGGATTGCAGCTCGGGTGCGCTGGTTTCCGGCGTTGGTGGGTGGAAATGGAGATGCCTGGAGTGTTTGGGTAATTGTGGGGAGGGGGGTAGGGGTGATAGAGTGTTGAATGAAATTGCAGTGTCGTAGGGTATGGGGTTGGAAATTGTCGTGTTGGAATATTTTAGTGGAGTCGCCGAGAAGCGGAACGTAACCACCCGAGGTAGGAGTCCTGAAGGAGTGTTTCCATTAATTTAATATTTTAAAAATTCCTAATCGACAAGAACGCGCTTATTTAGTATGTGTCACCTCCGCTCAGACAGGTGTGACGCTGAGCCGGTATGACATACGTCTAAATGTGATCATACATTATCTGAAGCAGTGGTTCTCAACCTACCTAATGCCGCGACCCTTTAATAGAGTCCCTCATGTTGTGGCGACCCCTCAACAACAACAAAACTTTTTTCGTTGCTATTTCACAACTGTTAGTGTATGTGTTTTCCGATGGTCTTAGGTGACCCCTGGGAAAGGGTCATTCGACCCCTAAAGGGGTCGCGTCCCACAGGTTAAGAACCGCTGATCTAAAGCCAGTCTACAGACGAGAAAATGACAAGATAATGTACATAATTTTCCTCTGTTTTTTTTTTTTTTGCTATTCTAATTTCAAATGGAAATAAGATCTAGTGCTGATGTTACTTTAGGTCACCGAGAACAGAGCCCAAATTTTAGAAGTAATTACTGTAATCAATTTTATACAAACAATACGGACGTACTCTTGCGATACCATAACATTATCAATTATCGCTACGCAATAACATTATCACTTATTTGAACTACATTTATTTCGGCTGGTTTTTTTAAGACAAGTTCAAGCACGAAAATGTTTTATACAGATATACATTTTTCCAACCGTCTGATAATACCACGCCACCAAGTTGAACACAAGTCTTGTTTTCCCCCAAGTCTGCGTCAGATTGCCGAAGATTGCCGAAGATAGCCAATCTACCTTTATTTTATGTCTGGCCTACACTGATCAATTATCGATGCGTGGTAATTGTAAAAAAAAACCACAAAAAACCCACACAAAAAAAAACCCACAAATAAAAAATTGTAATCAGCCTGCCATCGGTGGATTGGAGGAATAATTGAAATGTTGCGTACCGTGACGTCATTATTTCTTTGTTGTAAATCTTTTGAATTCTTGGCTCTGGACAATGGTTCGAAAAAAACAAATTGCGTTTAAAAAAATTAAAAAAGGCGATTTTCTTTTTTTCTACGCGTATTTCTTTAATGAAAAGTTTAAAATGCGCACGGAAATAAAAAAGCTGATCTCGAAAAACGTGACCTCATTGCATGAAATTTTCCCTTTTCAAAAAAAAAAAATCAAAAAAAAAAAATTTAGTCTTAGTTCCGCATTTCTCTTGTAATCACTGTTGTGTGCTCTGTATCCCAACATAAGTTGGAACCGAATAAAAACTGATAATCTTGTTTTCTTTTACCATCTATTCGGTCAGGGAATTCCTGTTACACGTATCTCTCCAATTCTCTCTTTTTCCATCTTTCTCATTCTCTTCAACTCTCTCTTTCCCCCCTTCTCTCTCTATTTCTCTCTTTACATCTCACTTTTTCTTTCTTTATATATGTATATATCTATATATCTATATATATGCAAATGAATCTTACACTCGCTCCTTTCTTTCGGTCTCTCTTTTTCACCCCCTCACCCATCAGTAGGGCATACTGACTCTCTATCTTTTTAACATTTCTCTCTTAATGATTCTCTTTCCCACTTTAACTCTCAGAGTTAATCTCTCTCTCTCTTTCTCTCTTTCTTTGGTAACTTAATTTCTCTCTTCGTTACCTTTGCGTCCATTTCTCATTAACTCTGCATCATCGTATTTCTATTTCCACGTTTTTGTAATTTCTTTATTTTTCTTCCCACTTGCTTTCTCTCTCTTTCCCTCTCACTCTCTCTCTATTTTTTATCTCTACATTTCTTTCTTTAATACTATCTCGTCTCTCACTCTCTTTTTCTCTATGCCCCAATCATCATTTCCATTTGGCTCTTTTTATCTCTCGCTCTCTATAACTCTAAATGCTCCCCCATTTATGCTGCTAAATAACTCCCCCTCTCTCATACACACATATAAATAATATAAATACAGGAGAGTCTCTACGTTTAAACATAAACCTAACTAACTAAAATACCGTGCCCAAACGTCTAACGTGTTTTCCTAAAGACAAAGTCTCCTGTCTCATTAGTCTTATTTTTTATAGTCACATCTCCTGCTACCCGGAGGGTGGAATAAAACGTATAATACTTTTAGGCTTTGTAAGTAGCTTAACAGTTTCTTTTCTTTATAGTCGCCTAAGAAATGACGGGACTAAAACTAGGCGATGCTTTTGCGTAGTGCAGAATACATAGAGGAATGGAGGAGGATTGTTTTCATGTCATCGGTGAGGCCCCAACGGTCCAAGGACTAAGGGACATGATAATGATGATGATATAGAAATGAATCAATGGTCTTTAGGTCAATCAGGAGTTTAAAAGTAATCAAATATTAATTAATTTTTTTTTAACTCACTAGGACGTGTACACTGTGCAAAGGGGTGGTCTTTAAGAATACCAAGGCAATATAAGACGTTTTACTCAGAGCCGTGTGGCAAAATAAGATTTTTCACCGAGAGCCGTGTAGCAATACAAGAATTTTTACCGAGAGCTGTGTGATCCTATATAATTAATTATCTTTTAAATGACATCCTAATGCAACCCCCCCCCTAATTTTTTCCCAGTTCGTTTCCAGACACTTTATATCAATCTTAAAATCAAATCCTCACTTTGATCACTTAAAAGCGTTCGTTCCCCCCCCCCCCAACAGCAGATATTTCATTTTTTTAAAGAAATATATTTTTTTTTAAATTTTAATTTCCAAGATATTTATCTTAAGTGCAACGGAAATAAACATCCAAACATCTGTACATCAACGTGGCGTTAATGATATCGCAATTTTGAAAACTTTTCTTCTCTTTTTTTTATCGTTTCGTTTTGACCCAAAAAAAAGCCGATTTTCACGCGGAGAATCTGAACCAAAAAAATTTTAAAAATTCTCGTAATGCTCTCCCTTCTGAAGCATCTTCAACAAGCCAATGGCGTGTTCGATAAAAATAGGTTTCTAGGAACGCTGTGTGTTGGAGCCCCTGGGCTTACGCTGGGCTCAATCAGCAGCTTTGAATAGAGAGCCCTTTTTTCTTTTCTTTTTTTTACCACCAACTTTGAGTTGCAAGTTAGCAGACGTAAACCTAAATGATGTCTACATGTGATTCAATAAAAAAAAAAAAAAACAACTATGAATTAGAAGACACTAATTGAAATGATAGCAAACAATAGCTCCAAAAATATACATTTAATAACTTTAATCAAATCACAATTCACTTCATAATTGCATTTATTCACGTAAACCTCTAATTATGACTTTTTTTTTGTTTCTTGTTTTTTAATTTTAAAAACAAGTAAATAAATTAACTTTAAAATGACACAATTCTATGAAGTTTACAATAACTTTCAAGTGGTTTAAAAAAGGTTTTGCTCTACCTTAAAACGTACATATACCATTACATTTCTCATTTAAAATGTTCACATACCAACACAGTTCTTACTTAAAACGTACACATACCATCACAGTTCTTATTTAAAACGTACACATACCGTCACTTTCTCAATTAATACGTACATATACACATGTCTTGATTAATATAGAAGAAGATTGTGGAGAATATAGTTGATACCACAGTGGAGAATACAGTCGATAACATCGTGGAGAATATATAGTGGATAACAAAATGGAGAATACAGTGGATGCAGTGGTGTAGCTAGGGTTAGAAACGCCAGTGTAGGGCACGTTTCTTGTCCGCACCCCTTTGCTGTGCCACTGACATAAGATTTGATCGATACAGATTTGTTAGCCTGGCAAACAAAGCTCCATGAGCCCTTTTAATCATTTTATTCTGAGATCTCGTGGGGCGGCCATCTTTCTCTGAGATCTCGTGGTGCGGCCATCTTTCTCTGAGATCTCGTGGTGCGGCCGTCTTTCTCTGAGATCTCGTGGGGCGGCCATCTTTCTCTGAGATCTAGTGGGGTGGCCATATTTCTCTGAGATCTCGTGGGGCGGCCATCTTTCTCTGAGATCTCGTAGGGCGGCCATCTTTCTCTGAGATCTCGTGGGGCGGCCATCTTTCTCTGAGATCTCGTGGGGCGGCCATCTTTCTCTGAGATCTAGTGGGGTGGCCATATTTCTCTGAGATCTCGTGGGGCGGCCATCTTTCTCTGAGATCTCGTGGGGCGGCCATCTTTCTCTGAGATCTCGTGGTGCGGCCATCTTTTTATTAGATCTCACAAGGAACCCCAGTAGCAGTTAATAATGAGCACCCCTAGTTTAATCCGTTCATGCTGACCTCCTGCGAAGAGGCCACATCGAAGTAATCTCTGGATCAGCGTATCCGTGTCGAATCTAATGTTTTTTAAGTATTAGAAGATAACACTTAGCGTGATTTGGCTGAGATGGAAAAATCACCATTAAGGTATTATAGGAATATAGTAAATGGAATGCCGGTGTGAAATTCAAAGATAAACATGCGATATTTTCAAACGCAAGGAAAAATATTTGTGAAAGGTGTATTAAATTAAATCCCCTAAATTGAAAAAAAAAAAACTCAAGACAAAATAAAAATGTAGGCGATTTCACAGTTTGAAAGATGGGAGTAGACAGCGACGAAGCCGTGACAGGCAGTTCCGGCTCATACCAGCGAGAAGACAGTAAGGAACTGTTCATTCCTTCCAAAGACAATCAGGGACTGGAACAAGCTTTCAAAAGAACAGTTGAGGCGACAACACTTGACTCATTTGCGGCTATTGCCTCAGGCCTTCCAACCCCCAGTGCATGATACCCTAACTAAGTAACTCTTTCAACCAGTGAAATATCCTCAAAAACACCAGGCACAGAAACATTGCAAATCCCCTGTACATTCATTGGAGCCAGAATGATCAATAAATTGGTCGTGGGCCCTTAATATATAGAAGAAGAGCGCTATGTCTAAGTAAATCTTATAGATAATTTGCTTCTGACGTGTCCTGCTGTTATTTTTTCTAATTAGCCCTCCCCCTATTTAACATGTTTTACATTTTTTTAAAAAAAGGTAGTCACGCAACGAGCGTCTTGCATGACGGTTGAACTCAGGTAAATAAGTTGATTTTTCTTCTTGGGAAGGGATATTTGTTTAATGTCACTGTTTTTGGAAGGTACTGCTATTTAGGTTATACTGCGACTGTTGTTTCTAACGTCTTTGTAATAAAATGAATGACAGTGTCTTCTGGGTCAACGGTTTTTTTTTTACAACTTTATCTATATTCAAGGATCCGGCAACTGCCTGTTACTATCAGCGGGTTATTTAAAAAAATATCCAAGAAGGCAATGCGCCCTAAAAACGACATAGGGCAGTAGATTTCGTTTCATATTATAGATAATGAGAGGTTAGCTCTTTCTTTGGGTGTGTAAAAAACAACTGCATCCCGGTTAAGCCCTGGTATGATACATTAAATAACCATTTCATCCGTTGCTCTACAGTAGCATGAGCTACAATAAAATATCACTTTAAAAGCAATCGGCGTGATGAGGACAACAATGACAGTATACTGTAAGTGCAGTATTTGCTAGGGTCAGGAAAACCGCTGCCGCATGTTTGTACAGTATGATAACATGTACACATACAAACTGAAAAAAAAATTAAAAACATGTAATTAAGCATAACAACCAAAAAAAGGTATGCACATTGTGAGCATTTGCTTATACGAGAAACAACTATTGATTTGTCTTTTAAAGTAAGCAACGTGTATTTATTATTGTACATTAGATGGAAATAGCAGAACAAGGTGTGTGGAAGCTTGTTTCGAAAGCCTAAACAAAAGGAGAAGAACGTTTCGGCTTAGAGCCTTCCTCAGCAGACAGGGGGGAAAAAAATGAAAATACGACGTGAAATAGAAGCTTGTTAAAAAAAACTTAAGTGCTCGTCATTGTTTATTGCCGGAATTTGGATTTTAACAAATTTGCGAATAACAAAGGCGAACAATTAAGATTTGGTTTTTTTTTCCTTGTTCATTCAAGCTTCAAGAAACCCTGCTCTGCTATTATCCTTCACATAGCTTGAACGCTTTCCTTCATCTATTGTCCATGGCACATTAGAGCCCGTACTTCTCATCTTTGCTTCCGTAAAGGACTTGTTCTCTTCCTTTTTTTTCACGTTCCTTTGCTTCCAAGTTTTTAAACAGTTATATGTGCGATTGACATTTATAAATGTAACGTTTGAGAGCTCCCTCTCCCCCCCTCCCCCTTTTTCCAAACCAAGCTTGGCTTGCGAGTTGTAAAACAAAACCAAAAACTGTGTTGTATGCGACTTCCAGTGCATTTAACTTTAGTGTGAATATCATCCAGTAAACAATACAACAGCCATAAAAATGATGGACTCTTGTTGGCTCACGGTGGGGGGGGGGACGGGGGGTTAAGATGTTTGTTTGCAGATCCAGGGGTCGCCAATTTCTAACATTATCCCAGCTCGCACTTGCCGGTGAGGTAGGGGGGGGGGCCGATCAATGGCTAGTCTGTGTGCAGTGAGGCGCAACCAATCATTGTAAAGAGCCCGTGCCGAGAATCGGGGAAGAGTAAAGGGTAAGGTCAACGGATAATTATCAGAGCCAAGAGTGAAAGGACATTTTTTTCTTCTTCCGTTATCGATTTTTTTTTTTTTTTTTTAAAGCTTGTTCAATTATGTAATGTAGGAAAGTACGAAGCAATCCGGAATGTATGCAGCAATCCGGAAAGTACGCAGCAATCCGGAAAGTACGCAGCAATCCGGAAAGTACGCAGCAATCCGGAAAGTACGCAGCAGTGCGGAAAGTACGTAGCAATCGATACGGTTCTGTTAGATTTTGTAAAGCTTGTTCAATTATGTAATGTAGGAAAGTACGAAGCAATCCAAAATGTATGCAGCAATCCGAAATGTATGCAGCAATCCGGAAAGTACGCAGCAGTGCGGAAAGTACGTAGCAATCGATACGGTTCTATTAGATTTTGTAAAAAAAGTCAGGCAGAATATGGAAAGATCTTTTCACATTCAGTAACATACAAAAATAGATTGTATATTGCCAGGAGGTGTTTTATATAGAGTTAATTTGTTTCAAATAGCAATGAAATGTCAATAACTATAACTATAGGGAAATTGTATATTGGCTACAGAAGTACCATTCCAAACACAGTCCCACACGCAGTCCCACACAGTCTCATACCATTCCACGCAGTCCCACACAGTCCTACACAGTGCCACCCAGTCCAACACAGTTCCACACACTCCTACACAGTGCCGCGCAGTCGCACACAGTTCCACACAAATCCTACAACATAAGCATCGATGTCAATATAAACCGATCAATTTCCAGCTATTTTGGTTGTTGTCTTTTTGCTCGCTTCTTAGTTGACCATGAGCAGTTTGGCCTGAAAAGTGTCAAGTCTTGAGATACGCAACAACCTTTTTTTTTTTAAGTGGAGAACGTATGCCCCTTTAAACACACCAACATAAACCAAAACAACCTTAAGGTCACTTCTTTTAGGAATATAATATATTCATCAGTTTTTTCTATTTAAACTTTTTCTTCTTCTTTATTTTGAGGTCCCACGATCAATGTATTGATCTTTCTAGCTGCTTTTGTTTTGACTCATTTGCTAAGTTGTTGTTTTTTTAATTTACAATTAGTAGCAGTCTTTGTCATATGAATATGTTGTAATATTTATAAAAAAATAATTTGGCGTTTATGTAACTTCAGAAGACATTAAACACATGGGAGAGAAAAGTTCTCCGGAAAATTTACGGACCAACAAAGGATAAATATGGATGGAGATTATGACCCAACCAGGAATTGAATAGTCTATTTCAGAATCACACGCTAGTAGAAGAAATAAAAAAAGGGCAAGCTAAGCCGGGCGGGATATTTAGAAAGAATGTCCTTAGACGGAGAAGTGAAGAGGGTGCACCACCAAAACTCCAGAGGAAAGCGGCTCAAAGGCAGACCTAGGCTGAGATGGATGGAAGATCTGGAGAGGGATCTACAGCAGCTGGGAATCCAAGCATGGAAAAGAAAAGCATCAGTTTGGTCTGAGTGGATGTGGTGAGTCAGGCCAAATCCCTACATGGACTGTAGCGCCATAAGTATGGATGGTAGGATGTGGCGAGGCAGGTCAAAGCCCTACATGGGCTGTAGCGCCAAAAGTATGGATGGTAGGATGTGGCGAGGATTGTCAAAGCCCTACACGGGCTGTAGCGCCACTGGGATGGAGGAAAAGATGTGGTGAGGCAGGTCAAAGCCCTACATGGGCTGTAGCGCCACGGGGATGGAGGGATTTAAACTACACAATGTATTCTGAATGAGATCACGTCAGTTCTGAATCCTAGCATGTTAACAAACGACACACACTATTAGTATTTACATTATTTGAGCGAGTGCCTTATGGCGGGTTTAAAATAAATAAAGTATTATGAAAAGTTTTTATTTTAAAAATGCTATCCACTTTACGAAGGTCTTTAAAGGAAGTGAAACTCGTGTAAAGGACGCCCAGATTATACAGTAGATTATATAGTAGATTATACAGTGGATTATACAGTAGATTATACCGTAGATTATGCAGCACACCAATATAAGTCGCTAAATGTGCTATCCCCCAGGAAGTATTATAGGAAGGGTAGGATCTCCCGGATGGAGGTCTGCAAATCTGCAGTTGTCCCAAAATGCCACCCTTCAATAATAGAAAGAACAAAAAACCTACCACGCCCTTCCTAAATTAGTGCTCCCTCCCCGAATCGCCATCCCCCTACATTTTCACGCCCTTTTGAACATCAATCAATTGGGCTCGACATTCACAAGCACACACATATTCATTAATCTGAGAGCCAAAACTACCAACATTGGGACACATCGTCACGTGATCCTTCTCACAACGAGGCAGACGCGTTGCACCAGGCTGCAGTGAAGGAAAAAGGGGGTGGGGGTCGTGTTAATTGACCCGTCTCTGGTGGAGCCAAGGGTGATCTCGTCACGCGCACCCAATGAAGGTGAAACAGCCAGTTAGCCAAACACACAACACAGAAAGTGCCTGGGTCTGTAGCAGCAGGGTCCCTTGGGGGCTGCTCCTATCCCGCAACGAACTCCAGCCACGCCTGTATGGAAACTTGACGCATAAATTGATAATTCATGAAGTTTTGCCGCCGTTTGAGTTATTCTCGGCCAGGAAGAGCTAATTTTCTGTCACAGGGTTAGATGTACATAAGATCGGACAGTCTAATTTTCTGTCATAGAGCTAGAAGCACATAAGATTGGACAGCCTAATTTTTTTTCAAAAGTGTTAGAAGCACATAAGATTGGACTGTCTAATTTTATGTCACAGGGTTAGAAGCACACAAGATCGGATAGTCTAATCCCTGTCACAGGGTTCGAAGCACACAAGATCGGACAGTCCAATTTTCTGTCACAGGGCTAGAAGTATACACACGATCGGACAGTATAATTTACTGTAACAGTGTTCGGGGCACACACGATCGGACAGTATACTTTTCTGCCATAGTGTTACAAACCCGCAGGATCGGGCTCAGAAATATATTATTTGTTAAAAATTTAAGAAATATTTCAGAAATAATTTATTTTTTATAGCCTTTCAAAAAAATACCGCCATGTTTGAATAGTTTCTACGCTTCTTTCTATATTTAAAAAAAAAATCTTTTAACTGATACTTATATTGTTGCTCTTAAAAAGGTAATGATTTCATTTACTGTTGAAATATTACACTTCTAATGAGCGAAAAATATTTTATTTAACTTTTTACAAATTACGAACCTCATTGTTGTGTGTATCTCAGAGAGCAAGTCATTCCTTAAAAGCATTAATCTATAACTGAAGGTACAATTTATGGCGTATTCTCAGAAACCTTTCTATTAAACGAATTCGGTATAATTTCATTGTAAATGGTAAATGAGCAAACGTAGCATATAAAAATAAAGTTTCCTCCGATATTTAGATCATCTTCCTCGTGCAAAAATATAATTTAAGTTATATTATAATTTAGAAAAAAATGAATTTTAAGCCCCAAAGCAAGAAATGAAAATACATGAACATTAACATTTCAAAATGTTCAATATAGATTACTTATTCCCAGCACCATCGATCAATCAAAAGCTAGCATGCAAAACGTAGTCCTGATAAACATATAAGAAACGTCCTAGGAAAATAGTTCATTGTGGCCTTGAATTCAAATATTATGAACCGTAGTTGGAAACTTTGACTTCAACTGTGTGTCGTTAACTTTTCATATAAAATGGATTTCTCTACATTTTTGTTCGAACGTATAAACTTGAAAACGTGTCATTTCTCTCGTTCTCTCACTCTATTTCTCTCTCTCTCTCTCTCTCTCTCTCACACACACTCTCTGATTCTCTACCTTTGATAGAATTCTTTCCCATCTCTTCTCACTAACTCTTTCTCTCGCGCGCTCTCTCACTCTATCTCATTCATTCCTCTAACTCGCTCTCTCTCTTTCTATTTATCGCTATCTCATTATTTCCCGCTTCTTCTCAATGTATCTCTCCCCCTCCCTTGCCCCAATACATAAACTCTCTTACTCTCTACTATTTATAACTATCATAATATTTCTGATTAATTGATTTTTTAATTGATCCAAAATTGTCTGCTGTCTTTCTTTGTCTTTTCCTTCAAAATAAATACTTTTTTTTTCAAACATATTCTTGTCCGCTCTTTCCCTACGACTTCCTTCGTTTTCCCCCTACTACTTCCTTCGTTTTTTCCCTGCTACTTGCTTCTTTCTTTCTCTGCTACTTCCTTCGTTCTTTCCCTTCTACTTCCTTCTTTCTTTCCCTTCCACTTCCTTCGTTCTTTCCCTTTTACTTCCTTCGTTCTCTCTCATTATTTCCCGATTTCTTTTTCTAGGTTTTTTCTTATTTCTTTCCTTAGTTTTGCCTTATTTCTCTTCCAACTATTTCTTAAGCCCAAATTCACTTTTTTAAATTTTATTTTTCTATTTAGACTTCCTCAACAAGGAGACAAAGAATGGAGGTTTGAGTATCCATAACAGAGTTAGGACCAGTTTAAAGGATCGATTCCCGAATCCAATAACATTTTTTTTTCTAGCTCTCATTCCGCCCTCCTCCCCCAGTCCCCCGGTATTCTGTCCTCAAACATGGTTTGGGGGGGGGGGAAGTTTTCCTGTTTCCTATGGAAGCTGCGACTTGAGGATGTCCCAGATGGTGGAAGGTGACACTTGTGGGAAGGAAGTGGGGGTGAGGATTGGGGTCGGTTGGGGGGGGGTCCTTACATGACAGTATCAAGGCTGCCAGGGTTTGATTGGGAAGTCAGTGGTTCTATGCTTGTTAGTGACGGCTTTCTGCAAAGCAACATATTGAATTACAATGAAAAATAAAAATGCTCCTCAATTTTTTTTTTAAAGGCTGGTTATTGCGAGCAGTTTGCATTGTATTTTTATTTTTAAACCAAATGGTTTTGCTTATACATAACTGCAGGTTTAGGAAATCGTATCATGATTTAGAATTTATGAAAATTTAATGCATATTTTTTTTTTATGTGAAGTGATTTTAAGTTGTATATCAACGCTGTAAAATGTCTGTATATATATTTTTTTCTTAAATATCATATGTCCAGTGGCGTAGTGCGGGGGGCATCATGCCCCGGGCGATACTCACAAAGCACGCCAAATGGTATATTTTACTATAATATTGTATGGTTTTCGAATAGGAGGGGGGCGCTAAAAAGGTATTGGGGCGCTAAAAAGGTATTGGGGGCGCTAAAAAGGTATTGTGCCCCGGGCGCGAGTTAAGCTCGCTACGCCACTGCATATGTCATGATGTTTTTAGAGAGGCAGTTTATAATGGATACTTCATTACTCTCATTACCTAAATTTGTGTCACTAAACTGTGGAATTACCGCAAAATGAAAAGTTCAAACAGTATGAAGCAAAGCGCAGAACTAGGTTTGCGGAAGCTCGAATTGAAAGACAGGACGATAAGAGATGAACGTTTCGGCGAAGAGATTTTAGGGACTGCCGTCTGCCACTGGCACCCATGGTGGGCGGAACTAAAAAAAAGGCATGCATTGTGAGGGGTTCGATGGCGCTATAACACGAGAACCAAGTGCAGCAAATGAACACGGGCCTTTTATATATATATAAAATTATATATATATATATATATATATATATATATATATATATATATACATACGTTTTGTTACACTTTTATGTAACATCTGCAACAACAAGAATTGTCACTAAGGGCATTTAAAACACCCTTTGAGAAGCACTGATATAAATACAAATAAGGCTCATGTATCCATAGCTGTCCTCAAAGATAACACAACTTATTTTGATAATTTCCTGTCCTTTGCATCATTTGATGTACCTCTAGACACACAACAATTAATATGACCTTGCTTCGGGGGCCCGGGCCGGTCGATATACGACAATACAGGAGAACCGATTCACTCATAGGCAAACATGACATATACTGGGATCTCCATTAGCCGGTGTGTGTATTTGGGGGGTCGGGGAGGGGTGAAACGGGTATTAACTCAACGGAGTTGCCTCCTCTGGTTCCAAGGGGAGTTTTGCTATGTGTTTGCTTATCGTCCCACATATCTTTTATCTTATATATTTATATAAATAATGTGATCATTCTTTTGAAAAAAAAAAGATTCGATCTAGTAGGCCAGTGATTCTCAACCTTCCTGGTTCCGCGACCCTTTAACACAGTTCCTCACGTTGTGGTGACACCCCGCCTCCCCAAACAAAATTATATTCGTTGCTACTTCATAAATATGGATTTTTGATGGTCTTAGGCGACACCTGTTGAAAGGTCGTTCGACCTCCAAAGGGGTCGCGATTTACAGGTTGAGAACCACTGTAGTAGTGTGTGTGTGTGTGTGGGGGGGGGGGGATTCGTTTTCGGAATCATAATTACACATTTCAAATCCAACACCAACATCGATATTGATTAACGGAGGTTGATACCCATAGACACTAAAGCGATCAGATAAAACGTAAATTTCAATAATATTAGCGACATTTTAATTTTCTTTAATAACACATGGCATTAAGAGTCAACGTCCCTTCGGTGTGCGTCGTGTCATGTCAGTGTCAGACTATGCTATTAGGAATCTATTCTTCTTTCTTCTGATTCGTGATCTACATTTAAAAAAATAATAATAATAATCATAATAATTGAAAGAAATTAAGACATTTCAACGGTGCGATTTGAAAGCTTTTCTAGGTATCCTTTTTGGGGAGCGTGGCTAGCGTACAAAATGCCGGTGACAAAATCTAGTCTATTGTCTCTTATCTTAGAACTATGCATTTTTTTTTTGCTTGTTTTTAACATATGTCAACGGGTGAGCGGATACGAATTTAATAACAAGTCAATTAGAGTTTGTTGGTTTTTTTTTAAAATCATTTATACTATATTCCATTTTTTTTCCTGTGTTGCTTTCTAATTTTTGTTTGGCAAAAATTTTCGTAAGGGCTAATTGACCCCCTTCCCGTCATACTATCGAGCTGAAACTTAGCACATAGACTCGCTGCCGATGAAAACATATTCTTTCAAATTTTTCACCTCCCCACCCCGATCCCCCTCCCCCCTCCCAAAAGTGTTTTCTTGTTTTTCAAGGGGAGGGGAGAAGGTTACTGGTTCGTTCAATGGGTGCGTGTTTTGGTGTGGATATAAACTGTGCAGCTGTTGCTATGTTCTATGCAGTTATGACGTATTTGGGTATGGGCTTTGACGTTCAATTATACAAAAAAAAGATGCATAGAAAAGATTGATACTAAATAATTTTGGATTATAAAAAAGGCCGATGACAGCATAAAAAGAATATATCTATATGAGACACTGCAGGAGTTCGGAAAACCCCAACAAACTGACAAGACTGATACAAGTAACAATGAACAACAAACTGACAAGACTGATACATGTAACAATGAACAACTAACTGACAAGATTGATACAAGTAACAATGAACAACAAACTGACAAGACTGATACATGTAACAATGAACAACAAACTGACAAGACTGATACAAGTAACAATGAACAACAAACTGACAAGACTGATACAAGTAACAATGAACAACAAACTGGCAAGACTGATACATGTAACAATGAACAACAAACTGACAAGACTGATACAAGTAACAATGAACAACAAACTGACAAGACTGATACAAGTAACAATGAACAACAAACTGACAAGACTGATACAAGTAACAATGAACAACAAACTGACAAGACTGATACAAGTAACAATGAACAACAAACTGACAAGACTGATACAAGTAACAATGAACAACAAACTGACAAGACTGATACATGTAACAATGAACAACAAACTGACAAGACTGATACAAGTAACAATGAACAACAAACTGACAAGACTGATACATGTAACAATGAACAACAAACTGACAAGACTGATACATGTAACGATGAACAACTCAGAAAGCAAAATCAAGGTTCAAGGAGAATGATCAAGTTAAATTCAGATTAGACGAGGCCAAAGAGTGTTGGACTCATTGTCTTGCATGCCAGCTAACCTAACATTAGAGAGAGTTAAAGAGTTAAGAGAAACATACATATTGACAGCCGAGTAACAATAGCAGGAGGGAAACCCAAGACCCACAAGCAATGGGCACTCTTTACAATCAACCCTTTCAGTATCTTGCATATGCTGATGACATAGCACTGCTAGGGAAAAGTATTACAGAAATATCAAATTCCTTTATTGAATTACAAGACGTATGACTACAAGCAGAGCTGGAAGTTAACAACAAAAAACAAAAAACATGACTATGATAAGAGAAAACCAGACAGATGAAGTCATAAAATTAGAAACCAGTCTTTTGAGGAAAAAAAAAAAAAGCAATTCAAATAACTAGGATCTTTATTAAACGAGACAAACGAATTACCCAAGAAATAAAAGAAAAGAATATCAGCCGGAAACAGGGCATACTTAGATAATCAGAAAATACTCAAACGTAAAAACATTACAAGAGAAACAAAGAAAACTATTTATACAACTGTAATCAGACCAGTTAGTGCAACAAGTGTAACTTGGATCCTAACAAGAACAACAGAAAACATATTAAACACATGGGAGAGGCAAGTTCTCAGGAAACTATATGGGCCAACAAAGTATAAATATGGATGGAGAATACAAAACCAACCATGAATTGAACAGTCTATATCAGGATCCCACGATAGTGGCAGAAAGGAAAAAAAGGGGCAGGCTGCGCTTCAGAGATAATTCCAAATGACAGAGGAGTGAAGAGGGTGCATCATCAATACCCCAGAGGAAAACGTCTCAGAGGCAGACGTAGACTTAGATGGATGGATGATGTGGAAAAAGATCTACAACAACTGGGACTCCAAGCATGAAAAAAAAAGCATTTGTTCTGAGTGGATGAAAGTAGTGAGGCGGGCCAAAGCCTTACATGGGCTGTAGCGCCACTGGGATGGAGGTATGGATAGGTCAGTGAATACATGGATAGACGGATGGGTTGCTTAAAAAGGTATGTGTGTATATTCATACGGTGAATGAAAAAAAAAAGAATGTATTGTCCTAGTTACTTATATGAAATAGCAAGGGATGGATAAGGGTGTTTAGGGGGAGTAGTGGATATACTAACATATTGGTTGACATTATCGGATATTGGATGGATGCTTGTTTTCGTCTATTCCTCGCTAGCTACCATTATTCTTCCTTAAATTATCTTCCTTTCCATGATTTAAATTTTCATCACTTTGATTTTTTTAAAGCCAATATTACCTTTACTTACATTCACTTCCGTTTCCCGATTTTGCTTTTACTTACAATAACTTCCTTTCCACAATTTTATTTTAACTTCCATTAGCATCCATTCCCTAATTTTACTTTTCCTTAAATTAACTAACTTTTCACAATTTTACTTTTCCTTAGAGTAACATTCTTTCCCCAATTTTACTTTTACTTAAATTATTTCCTTTCCCGTATTTTTTGTTTCACTTACATTAACTTCCTTTCCACAATTTTTCTTTCACTTACATTAACTTCCTTTCCACAATTTTTTTTTCTTTCACTTACATTAACTTCCTTTCCACAATTTTTCTTTCACTTACATTAACTTCCATTCCTTAATTTTACTTTACCCTGTAGTAACTTACTTTCCACAATTGTTACTTTTCGTCAGTATTAAAATTTCTTTTCGGTACTTTACATTTCCTCACGGTAACGTCATTTTCCCAGTTTTACTTTTACTTTCATTAAACTCCAATTCCATACTATGTCGCCCGAAATTTGTCTCGCTTTCTCTCTTTTACTTGCCGGGACATTTTTATCATCTTGGTAACTATCTTGTCAAACCGATTTCGTAAACATTATGTCGACCATTTTGCCAACAAATTTTGTTGACGATTGTGTCAACCATCTTTGTAACCATCGAAATAAAAATCTGGCTACCTCTCT
Organism: Omphiscola glabra; assembly: GCA_964017045.1. NCBI lineage: Eukaryota > Metazoa > Mollusca > Gastropoda > Lymnaeidae > Omphiscola > Omphiscola glabra. The sequence continues at coordinate 11,186,190 of OZ024799.1, forward strand.
TGTTAACCATCTTTTTAACCATCTTCTTTACTATCTTGTTTACCATCTTGTTTACCAACTTGAGTTACTAAAATGTTGTGCTCATTCCATTTTGTATGTAAATTTTTTCCCTTATATTTATTCTCTTTTTCCTTACATTCCGAAAGGCCATTATTTCTCTCCGTCTCTCTTTCTCTCCTCTCTGTCTCTGCCCATCTCTCTCTGTCCATCTTTCTCTCCATCTCTCTTTTTTCTTTATATCCTCTTATTTTTATTTCCTCCTATCATTCAACTATCCCATATTATACTCATTGTCTAGCCTCACAGTCCCTCTCCCGACAATCCCTCAACTTTCTCCCACCTCTCCTCTCCCCCCCCCCCCCATTCTTTGTTGTACACACCCGATCTATGTTCACCCCCTTGAAGCTGCTTATTGCCCTGTCCTAATAAACATAATTGAGTTGGTTATTGATCAGACAACTAGACGGCAGACCTGCGCGCATCTTTCTTCGGTATCACATTATCTGCAATGCAACTCGCCTGTGTTGTTGAGGATTTTTTTTTCCTCTTGTCCTCGTTATAAATAAAAACATGACCACCAGCACAGAAGAAGAAGAAGAAAAAACAGAGACAGAATCTAAACGAGGCGTTATTCTTGTGCTGTCAAGTTTACAAAACGCTTCCGTTACTGTATTCATGTTATCTATCGCTTAAACAAGTGCAGTTTTACAACGCGTTCGGGTAATTTACGGAAATGACCTTTGGGTCCAAGTGTTACACACAAAAAAGGGGGGGGGGGTAACTTTTCATATTCTATAATATATTCCGGTCTTTAACAATAGCCGCAACAGACAGTCCTACGCCCTACTTGCCGGCCTTTAAACAATAGGCCTACAGACAGTCCTAGACCCTACCTGCCTGCCTTTAAACAATAGGCCTACTGACAGTCCTACAGGCAGTTCTGCAGACAGTCCTACAACATACCCATGGCTCTTTATTAATTAATAAAATATTCGCCTCCGAAATAATTCAACCTTTTTCACCTGAGTTCAACCGTCGGACATGACGCTCACTGCGTAACAGCTTTGCTTCACTCAGTACTAATAATATAAAACATGTTGAGTAGGGGGGAGTGGGTCAGTGTTGAAAATGAAGCAGCCATACCAGAAGTAATAAATTCCAAAGATATCTTTTTTCTTCCAACAAGCGCAAGAATATCGCGTTACGATCGTAAATGTGTAATGCATTACACACGCTTCTAATGACCAGTTGTGTTTAAACGACACAGGGTCTTAAAGCAATAAGTCAACTCAGAGAATATATATAAAAAAAATAAAAATAATAAAATAATCATCCTATGTAAGATGAGCACACCATTTTCACGTTTATACAACTAAGATTTTTTATGTTGAGATAATGGAATAAGCTTAGCATTAATATCAACTAAAAAAATTATAAAGTAGACTCAGTCTGTTGAAATAAATCAATGTTGAGCATGAAAATGGTCACGTTAAATGCTGTGGTGGAAGTGATATTTTCTTTGAATTTGGTTGCAGTCCCCCCCCCCCCCCCCAGAACAAAACTTTTAGCTGGACTTATGTAATATCTACTGTGAATACTTCGACAATCCCAGGACCACAACGCTACTTTCAGTGAGATGCAAAAAAATCGGTACACTGAATTTCCTTTCACCGAAGACAGAAAACATGAATTGGACAAATCACGCCGCCCCGTTGAAAGCAGCTTTTGGATTGCCGTTCAAGGATCACGGCTGATCAGAGGCCGAATAGCATACACCTGTATGTGTTTACAGTTTTACGTCTGTGGGGGACGAGTTTTCAGTTACTTGCGGCAGATGTGGGGGGTGGAAGGGGGGGCGCGCGCAGGAGGCTAGCATAGACATCACCTGGGGAATCTACGACAGCGGGTACTTATTAATTTGTTTATATCGATGGTCCTCACACTGGCAGGTCTCACATTTTAAGCTCGAACAGAGGTATGTTGTTTTTTTTTAAACGAATGGATGAAGTTAAGTTTCAGCGAAGCTAAATTTGTCTTTTTAATAAATAAAATAAAAGAATGAAAATGCAAAAGTTTATGACATGGTTGTGTAACATGACGTCATTAGACATTTGACATCAATTTGTTTTGAGGTTTTTTTTTTCTGAATGGGAATAAAATAGTTATCACACAAACCGTGGTATATGACAATATGGTTTGTTTAATAGCAACAACAACAACAAATGTAATAAACTGCAGCATTGCGTTTATAATTTTTCTGTTTACTTTGCAGGAAAAAAAATGTTTGATATTAAAATTTATGCTAGACTATTTAATTATACGACCCCTCTTATACGACCCCTCTTATACGACCCCTTTAACGCTAAGCTGCCCCAGCAACTTCACAAGGCCATAACAACTACATTATTCTCTTCTTCCTTACATTCCAAAAGGCTCTTATTTCTCTCCATCTCTCCGTCTCTCCCCTCTCTCTCTTACTCTCTCTCTCTCTGCACACCTGTCTCCGTCCATCTTTCTCTCCATCCGTCTTTTTTTTTGTATCCTCTTATTTTTATTTCCTCCTATCACTCAACTATCCCATAGTATACTTATTTTTCTAGCCTCACCACCACCTCACCACCACCTCACCACCACCTCACCACCACCTCACTCCAATCACCAAACTAAAAACCCCCGAACTGCGCAAACAAGTTCGCACTGCCATAACAACTCCATAATGCCCCCCCCCCCCCAAAAAAAAAAAAACAACACCTCCAATAATACCTTTACAATCTAACAACACCGACGTTAATTACGTGGTTGTGATAAAAGTTTATAAAACCGTGTGTGTTTTGAGAATCTCTGTTCAGCGCAGTGCAATGTCTGCACAGTGGAAAAAACTCTCGGTGATATGATGGAATATTAATCAGCATTTCGGCTGATACCTTTCAGGCAATACCGAGGGAAAGTGAAAAAACCCAGAGCTGATATCATCAAGCAATATGACACGCAATGTTGTCTCCTTATCACTGAATAAATATATTTTTAATAAATATCTGCATTATTTATTACACAATTTGCGTTTAGAATATTGCTCAAAGCAACATAATGTTACTGAAACGTTCGTATATATGAGTCATACACGACCGAAAGAATGCCTGTGTCCTTGGACATATTCCGAATCGGTATTTTTTGTTATTATGATCCTGCCATTTTTTTTAAAATTTAATGGGAAAGATTTAGATATATGTTAGAGATATGTGAGATATATGTTAAATATATGTTAGAAATGCACGCAAAGAAGCTAACATATGCTAAGACAAACTACTTGCAATCAGCTCTACACTCTCAACTAAGGGATGATCCATGGTCTTAACGTAATGCTACACACTATAGCAGGCATGGCCGCCCCACGGCCCGTGGGCCGCATGCGGTCTGGTAAGTTCAATTTAGCGTCCCGTCGTAAGTCGGATGTCGTATGTATCCCAAATAAATAATGTCTCCTATATTCATTCGCTGTGCATAAAAAATATTGATTTTTAAGAAGCTCGGTGCTATCAATTTGCAGTTCGAGAAGAGTTAACGTGTGCTTAAAACGTCATGTTAAGCCATTTCGGTTGGGCAGCCCCTGCTCTTAAAAAAATGGATATATTTATAATCCAGTATACATTCAGGGTTTTTTATCTTACGTTGAAAATGGCAAATTGTCTTTTAAAAAACAGAAATTGTCCACTTGGTTCTATGGTCATGACCTGCGTTCATTTGAAACTGATTTGATCAACATTCTACTATAATTCGTTTATATAAATCACCAAATAACACATTCATAATCCAAACCGAGGAGTGTATCCTATTTGCTGTTGACATAACCGAACCTAAGCTTTTCGGCGCCCAGGGCGACGACTCAATCTTGTTGAACACCCACCCCCCTCCCTCACCCCATGGAAAAAAAATAAAAAACGAAGAATTTCATTAAAAAATGGCTACGGTTGGGGGGGGGGGGGCTGTGGGGGCCCTTGCTACCCACCCATTGATTCTTCTATCTTTGTTGACGTTTCAACTCAAGATGAAAATACATAATTATTTTTTTTTTAATAAAAATTAGCTATCGAACTCGTCAGAATAAAATGGAGTCTATGAAGAAACAAAACTTTTTTTTTCTAAAATCAAAGCGTAGAAAACCAAAGCATTGATTTAGTAAATTGAAAAAAGCGGATTCAAATCTTGGAATTGCTTTAAAGACATCTTCTAAAATAAAAATCAAACGTGAAAGGGGAGATCATTACTCATTACTCTGTACCGGCTATTCCTTTAAATCTATTAGAACATTCTTAACAAAAACTCCTTGTTTATTCCGCTTATCATTATATTTTTATATATATATTTTTAATGAAGAGAGTTAGTGGTGCGCTAAGGACCTGGAGGATAATGCAGTTTAAGCTTTGGCCTTGACCTTTAATAGGCTTCTTCTAGCTCACTATTGTTCGACCGTGAAGCCTGACAGTCAGTATATGGAATATATGTCAACTATTCACTTGACATACGCTGCCGGCTCATACATAACGCTATTTAAACGTCTCCGCGATAAGCAGACCGGCCCTGCTGATCTCTTGATGACGCTCAATTCACCGCGGTTTACCTTCTATATCCTTGGAACCCTTTACGTCTAGCGGAGTACTACTTACACACTCATGCCACTCCCCACCCCCTAACCCGGTCCATCACACACCCACACACTCCACCTTCATAAGTTCTATTTGCTGTACACAAAATTACCATTTTTTCAGTTAATGAACTGAAATTGATTGCTGTTGCGGCTTACATAATGTGCTCTTGAGACAGCATGTAGCACACTGGCTGATCCATGCAGCATGTAGCACACTGGCTGATCCATGCACCGGTGAGCTGTTAGACAGAATTGTCATATTGTATCCAGATTTATTGACGCACTTCAGGGAACACCGTACACTTGTTTTATCATGACACTATCCAGGGTGATCGCGTGTTGATCCTTACGGTATCTTTTTTTTTTTTGCAATTATCCTTTCGTCCAGCCTTAAATTTTCAGACGCAACCAATTATAATGTTAACATTTGATCATGTAACCAACACCTAAAACAAGAAAAAAACCGTGCTTGTGAATAGACCACCCGCTTTCTATTCAACACCCCTCTTTTTTTTAAGTTATCCGATATCCAGCTAGCTTTCAACCATCCACTTAATGAGTAGCTGGCTGCCCAATCTCAACGGCCCGATCATCCATTCAACATTTTTTTTAAGTACCACTACTCACCTGTCCGCCATGAATCCCGCAGATATCGACCCCACCAGGGTCATGATCAGCTGCACGAAGAAGACCCAGTTCATCTGCTTGAGATCCGAGTGCGTCTGGCATCCCAAATCGAACACGGTAGGTCCGAGGAACCCGACGCAGACGCCGAAGCTGCCGAACACCGAGCAGTAGGTGACCACGTACAGCCAGTTGTCCAGGAACAGCTTCCAGAACGAGATCGTGTCGTCCCGCGTGCTGATGGTCGTGTGCTCCAGCCACTGGCCGCCGTCCTCTTTTGTTTCGCTGTCCAGGATGAGTTTGGAAGGGTCGGCGGCGTATCCTTTCGTCGTCCCTTTGTCTAAGTTGTTGAGCGCCGCGGGCGACCGCGGGTTTGTGGAAGGGTTTATATTCCCGGTGTTGGACATGATGGACGAGATGTGATCGTTGTCGTCGGGGAAGAGCGGTCCAGTCCTTTCAAAACAGTCGCGGGTTTACGTATGACCGCCTGTAATGAGAACTGCTTTGTGGCTGGTCGGCGTTGTCTGATCTCTGCTATTTAAATACTGTCTGTGAACACAGAGCAACAATATGATTTATTACGGGTGGAGATATAAAGTTGAAACAATTTGCTTATACAATTAATTTTAAGGGAAAAAATAAATACTGTAGATCGTTGTTAAAACTATAGGGCCTTAAAAGAGAGACCTTCGTGTATGGATAGTGCTCCAAAGAATATGACGAGTTCCTTACCAAGTGAAAGTTTCAGAGCAAACATTTTCAAAATTAAAAGAAAACATGAAATTAATCACTGTTTTCATTGCATAAAATATTGCAGGCTCATATTAAAAAATAATTAGGTAAATTTGAATATTTAAGGAGAAATGAAAATCTAACTTTTTTTGTTCATAGCCATAGTAAAAAAACGAGACAATAAAATCTACATTCGTGGTTTGTGAGTGCTCAAATTAATTCATAATTAAATTTCTTCCATCCTTCTTATCAATACCTTACATTTATTGGTTTTTAAAAATGTATTTATTCATTTAAATTACAATCAAATAATATTATAAAAAGTTATAGCCTGACAAACATTGGCGGTCGCAATGCGTGAGCACTCCCTTTACTGAAGTTACTTTAACAAAAAATGCCTTCAAGTAACGCACTTTAAGAGATTCCAAATTAATGCTACCCCACCCCCTTTACGCCACGCCCCTGAACAGTATTAATATTCTAATGTCCCACCACCTTTCACACCGCAGATTAATTACACCAGCTTTTTACGTCAAACAAAAGAAATTATTACGCACCAAACGCATCTGGCTCATTTAAGTCTCTCATTTAGTGCAGTTATCGGGAATTTTTATTGAATGAGATCAGCTCTACCCGACAGCGCTAGTGACATTGTTACCTAGAGACTTAGCATGGATTTGGATTTCCGAACATCTTTCTTCAGACTTATCATACTGATCTGTCGTAAATCCATTAGACTCTGTTAGCACAGTTAAATCATTGAGCCTGTTAACTCAAACTGAAAATTTAAATTCATTGATTATCATTTGAAGTCCTTTTAGTCTGCATAGACTCCTCAGAATTGCTTGTCCCACTGTAGGAACAACACCAAAGTAACCACAACATTCCCAACATCATTTTCCACAACATTGCCATCACCAATGTCCACAACATTCCCAGCACCTATATCCACAACATTCCCAGTACCAATATTCACAACATTCCCCTCACCAATGTCCACAACATTCCCATCACCAATATCCACAACATTCCAAGCACCAATATCCACAAAATTCCCAGCACCAATATCCACAACATTCCCATCACAAATATCCACAACATTCCCAGCACAAATATCCACAACATTCCCAGCACCAATATCCACAACATTCCCAGCGAAAATATCCACAACATTCTCAGCTCAAATATCCACAACATTCCCAGCACAAATATCCACAACATTCCCAGCACCAATATCCACAACATTCCCAGCACAAATATACACAGCATTCCTAGCGAAAAAAAATCATCTATATGCCCAGCGCAAATATCCACAACATTGCCATCACAAATATCCACAACATTGCCGGCAACAAATATCCACCACTGTCACTATAAAACATGATCATTTTATTACCCATCAACAACAAACAATGGAGCCGAAAATGACATGACATCGTACTCGGCATGTTCACAAGGATGATCCATAAACCTGACACCATCCAACAATGCACCAATAGCGTCTCGGTGTTTTCATTTTTTTATCATATTCGTAAGGTCCCCCCCCTCAACGTATTACATTGTTCGCACTAACAACAAATCTCCCCCTCATCTACGTCTCTGTTTCATATCCCGACAGTTGTATGCGTTGTTCCATGTCTCTTAACCGAGCAGCTACCGTTCGACCACCTGTTCATATCCATATTTTGTAAGTCGAGCAGGGTATGGCGTACGCATATGGGGGGGGGGGGGTTTGATCAACAGCGACAAGCGTGCTGTTACATGGGCGACAATGTCAAAGGTTTGTGAGTGACTTGGTAAGTAGTAGGTGGGGTGGGGATGGTGTGGGGGGTCAAGCCTCATGATGAACTTTTTGGTAAATCTTCATTATGACCAAACAGGACCAACTGTTGCCCATGGAGACAACTTACCTTGCCAGTGACATGATATTTTCATTGTTGAAGACCACTTACTTTTGCATGATGCAGTAACTAAAGCATGCGTCAGTTCATTGTGATACTCACATTTTTTGTTTTAGCTTCAAGTCAGTCAAATTTGGGATTGGACATTGATACACAAATTCATGTTTGTAAAGTTTGATCTTTGCGCTCACTAGTGCATGTGTGTGTGTCTGTGTGTGTGTGTGCCGAGAGAATTTAATATCTTGTGCGATAGCTGACATTTTAATCTATGGGAAACCAATGGTGTTTCGTTTGATCTGACGACCACAGACAGAGACTGTGATGAAGCTATTGTTTACTTGTGTACATACAAAGCTGTATAGGTTTATAGAATGATCAACGTCACTGGTGCCCTGGTGTTGTTGCAAAGTGGCTGACGTCACATAATGTGATAACGGACGATGACAGATGCTTGAATGGACATTAAGAAAGCACACAAATATGTAAGGTGGTTACAAAACAAAATAAACAACCCATAAAGAAACTGATTTCAGGAGTTATGGGGGTTGGGGGATCAGTGCTGAAATTTTGAAAGAATGCGTGGTCATCTGAATCCAGTCCACGTGCCAAATTTCATCTCGATAGGTCTGTCGTGAAGAGTAGGTCAGTTAGCCGTGAGAATATTTTGCCAGCCGGCCACCCAAGGAACAAAAGCGGAGTTAATGTGGAGGATTTTTAAAAAAAAAAAAGATTTCTTTTTCTATCATGGTGTCAGTCGCTTCACAAAGTTTTATCAGGTTCTCACTTAACGAAAAGTCCTACGGTCAAAGATCTCTGCTCATCTTCAGCCACAGTGAGAGCTGCTTCATCTTAGAGCATCAAGACAAAGCAGTGTGTGATGGTTCTTAAAAAAAGGTTGTCGATTGGGTGAAATCAATAGAACTCGTCTTTGAAAACGTTGTCAGCTGAGTAAATAAAATAGACCGCGTCTATGAAAATGTTGGGAGCTGAGGGAATTAAATAGACCGCGTCTATTTGTAGCAGTTACCGGCGTTTTAAAAAGCTAACGGCGCATTCGCGTGTGCTTTATAGCTCATCATACGCAATTGAATCGTTGGTCAATAATACAAAGTTTCTTGCTCAGTTAAACAACTTCAACTTTGAATATCATGTATCGAGGTTATATCAGAGATATCCTTTAATTGTTTAAAACATCTTTTTTAAAATTATATCTTGTTTATTTTTAATTTTCAAAAAAACAAACAAAAGAAAAAATGCGACGGAAAACCACATTTTCAACACCATTTAATCGCTGCTTAGAGAAGATCTTTAAGAGGAAAAGAACAAAAAGTTCACTCCTTCGCCGTACATGAATGGCTCACCTGCAATTTTAGAAGACTCACCTGCCATTTTAGAAGAATCACCTGCCATTTTAGAAGACTCACCTGCCATTTTAGAAGACTCACCTGCCATTTTAGAAGACTCACCTGCCGTTTTAGAAGACTCACCTGCCGTTTTAGAAGACTCACCTGCCGTTTGAGAAGACTCACATGCCGTTTGAGAAGACTCACCTGCCATTTTAGAAGACTCAGCTGCCGTTTGAGAAGACTCACCTGCCGTTTGAGAAGACTCACCTGCCGTTTGAGAAGACTCACCTGCCGTTTTAGAAGACTCACCTGCCGTTTTAGAAGACTCACCTGCCGTTTCAGAAGACTCACCTGCCATTTTGAGAAGACTCATCTGCCGTTTTAGAAGACTCACCTGCCGTTTGAGAAGACTCACCTGCCGTTTGAGAAGACTCACCTACCATTTTAGAAGACTCACCTGCCGTTTGAGAAGACTCACCTGCCGTTTGAGAAGACTCAGCTGCCATTTTAAAAGACTCACCTGCCGTTTGAGAAGACTCACCTGCCATTTTAGAAGACTCACCTGCCATTTTAGAAGACTCACCTGCCGTTTTAGAAGACTCACCTGCCGTTTGAGAAGACTCACCTGGCATTATAGAAGACTCACCTATCATTTTTGAAGACTAACCTGTCATTCTAGAAGACTCCTCTGCCATTTTAGAAGACTCAGCTGTCATTTTAAGAGACTCACCTGCCATTTTAGAAGACTTATCTGTCATTTTAGAAGACTCACCTGCCATTTTAGAAGACTTATCTGTCATTTTAGAAGACTCACCTGCCATTTTAGAAGACTTTTATTCCATTTTAGAAGACTCACCTGTCATTTTAGAAGACTTGATCTGCCATTTTAGAAGACTCACTTGTCATTCTAGAAGACTTATCTGCCATTTTAGAAGACTCAACTGTCATTTTAAGAGACTCACCTGCCATTTTAGAAGACTCATCTGACATTATAGACGACTTATCTGTCATTTTAGAAGACTCACCTGTCATTTTAGAAGACTCGCCTGTCATTTTAGAAGACTCGCCTGTCATTTTAGAAGACTCACCTGCCACACATCTGAATGCATTTTAAAGAAAAACAGCAAATTATTATTGTTAACGTTAAGTTTCGGGCGGACTGTACGTGACCAGCCAGTGTTAAAGTCCAGTTGTCTATCAACACGACGACAAAAAGGAATAAGGCTGAGGCCACCTGGTGTACTGGCTAACCAGCCCTATATCGACAATGTGTTGGATGAGTTAAGCAAAATCTGATTTGTGGGTGCAATAAATATATCAAGAGTAGTATGTGTAATTGATCGTGAAGATAAACCAAATCCTAGGTATAAGTAATTGTAATGTGCCACACCCCCGGGTTACAAGCGGACATGGCTGTTATTTGTGGTTTAAAATGCCACTTAAGGATACACTTCTTCTTCTTCTTCTATATATTAAGTGCCCACGATCAATGTATTGATCATTCTAGCTCCTGTGTATATAGAGGGCATTTGAAATATTTCTGTGCCTTGTGCTGAAGAGAATATTTCACTGGTTGCAAGGTTACTTAGTGAGGGTATCGTGAACTGGGGGGGGGGGGGGGGGGGGAGAGGAGGGGGGGGGTTGGAAGGCCTGAGGCAATAGACGCAAATGTGTCAAGTGTTGTCGCCTCAACTGTTCCTTTTTTGAAGCTTGTTCCGGTCCCTGATTGTCTTTGGCAGGAATGAGCATATCTTGTACCATGTTCCCTTTAACTTCGTGTTTCATATAAACCCTTTATATACATCTTACCCGCCCCCGGGGCCATTTTATCCTTGTTCCAATCTAAAACGAATCACTTGAAATAGACAAATTACATATATATATATATATATATATATATATATATATATATATATATATATATATATAAATATATATATATATATATATTTGAAATCAACATAAAAACATGCCAGAAAGTATGTCTGTGGGGTTGACGTCCAATTGCAAGAGCTTCGTTGTTAATATATTAATAAGGCACTGTGATATATTCGGAGAGCGACGTGTTTTCTGTAGGCGTGACAGTTGTTAATGAGGCACAAAAACAAAGCCCGGTTTCACGGACCACTGTATCGGCTGTTTACTCCGTAAGCAAGCGGGCTACTCACACTTCGTGGTCTTGTTGTTTTGTAAAGTGAACCGATCCCATGTGAACGAAGGACAGTATCCTTGTTTTTGGTTAGCAAGGATCCGTCATTGGATGACGCCACAGCGTGCTAGATGGGAAGTCATTGTAGACAGCGATATAACCAAATCAATAATACAGTTGAGAAAAAAGTAGTGTATTGGGCAAAACCGTCACACCTAGAGGGCACTGCAATCATCTGAAGAAGCAGAGGTTTTTGCCCGTGTTAATCTTTTGCGCCTAGAAATTAGAAAAATGTCTCAGATACATACGTTTTTTCCCCACACAAATTCGCAACGCTTCACAGCCGCGTGCCCGATCTACAAGTTCTGCTTTATTTCCAGATACCGTCTGATGCAATTCCCATACAAATTTCTTAATTTCTTCAACTCGTCAGGTCTCAAATGCTGTTTTCACCATGTGAGCAGCCATCTTTGTTGATGTCAGCAGCCATCTTAGTACGTTCTTTGTACTCCCCCGGTATGAACGGTAACTCTGGGGGACAAGGGAACATGCAGTCCCCTATTGCAAAGCTATGGAAAGGGGGATATGGAGAATCATGTGAAGTTGTGTGTTGGGGGAAAAAAAAGGGTGGGGGGGTACTGCACTAATCGGAGCGACAACAATGAATACATATCCAAAGCACCAGGAAACAAAATAATCGATTACATTATATATCAACACCGCGTCGTTTTGCATTTTTGCTCTACGGGGACGTCGTGAACGCGTCAAGGGTGACTAGAGTCAGAGGGTGTAACGTGACGCGCGGTGACGTCACTGGCGGGTGGTAGGTCCCGGTGAATGCAGTGGCGTTGATAGGGTAAGCGCCGCCCGGGGCGGGGGTAATGATTTTGACGCCTCCATTCCACGATAATAAAAAAAATCTGAAACCGGACGAAAATGTCACCTCTCAAAATAAAACACAAAAAAAAAAGATGACGTCCGGGGTGAACCAGCCTCTTCACCCTCCTTCATACGCCACAGCGTGGTGGGAAGTGTTAAGAGAAACAATAGAAGGGAATGAGTTATTAAATACGAAATAATTGTTGACTTGTGACGGTCTTAAGAATCGGTCAAGAGATCATGTAATTTAATATCATATATTATTTATTGATATTAACATCTTATTTTCTTCCGTGTGTTACTGACTGGCAAACTCTTCGGACGACTAACTGGCCCACTTCCGGTTAAGCTATTTAGCTCTTTGCCAAGGACAACTTATTTTCTCAAATTTTTAGCTCCGACACCCCCCCCCCCCTTTTTTTTTTTTCCTACCAACCCACCAATTTCCTGTTTTTCAAGGGGAAGAAATTAGGAGATTTTATGACGCCGATTTCACGAAATGAAATTCCCGACAAACTGCGCTAAATGAGATTCTTATGTTTATAAAAATATCACAAGTGCGTTTGGTGCATACAAGTTGTGTTCATTATTCTGCAATAGTTTGTGGAAAAAATCTACTGTATAAAAGCGGATGGGTAATTTAAAATATTAATATAGTTGAGGGGTTTGACAAACAATGTGCGGCTGCGAGCCTTGGATTGGGGGAGGAGGGGGGGGGAGAAGCACTTATTGGGATTATCATAAAGTGCGTTACTTGTATGCATGTTTTATCATATTGCTCAATATTACATTTTTTGAAAAGATTTATTCTAAATACTTTCAAGTGTTTCATTACATTTGTAATGATTTATCCGTGAGTGATAGTCGAAACAATTCAGAAGTAAAATTGAGCATGTTTTGGAAAATTGGCTTTTTATTTGCTAAATGTGCAACAGGGGCAAGAGGAAAAAATATTGATTCACTTCCTTGACCGTGTCGTGTAACTTTATAAATAAAGAGTTCGAGTCATTATCACCATGGAAGCCACTTCTCTCTTTGCGTTACAATAGTGAAAGAAATAAGTTACATACAGAGTTTCACTATACGATAAACAGGGTCTCTTACACGCTCTTACTATTAACACTGTTGAAAGTATGATTTTTCATTTGATGACTAAGCACGAATCGCATTAGTTTTTTAAAGTTTTTTTAAAGCATATGAAAACGCGCAATCAAATATAAAAGTTAAGCACATCTTACATATAGATGGTCAGCACCTGATCCCCATCATAAGACCGTATAACCGTGCCGTTGTAAATGACGTCAGTCCAACAAGTGGATGGCTTTGATGGGCTTAATCCAGTGACTCTCAACCTTCTTAATGTCGCGACCCCTTTAATACAGTTCCTCGTGTTGTGGTGACCCCCCAACCACAAAATGTTTTCGTCGCTAATACATAACTGTAGAGTATATGTGTTTTCCGATGGTCTTGGCGACCCCTGTGAAAGGGTCATTGGACCCCTAAAAGGGGTCACGACCCACAGGTTGAGAACCGCTGGCTTAAACGTTGAAGTAAACTCTTCATTTAAAAAACCCATCGCGTGAAGAAGCTGCTGTCATCGAGATTAGGGACCATTGCATGCATAATGGTCATGTTTAAAACAGTTTACATTTATGTGAAGGATTGATGAGAAGCCTGTCGACCCCCATGATGTTAGAGCTAGTCTCGGTGAAGACAGATACAAAGTACTTAAACGACTACACTGGTGGGAGATATATATTTATTAAATGTACGTTTTCCATAACGCAACCGGCAAGCCAGGCGAATAGATTTTGTTTAGCACAAAATAATATTTCAAATATGAGATTACCATTTTTGAACTATATTGGCTCAAATTTGAAGTTGTTAATGTAAAGAAGTCCAGAATATATATATATATTTTTTTCAAATTATTCGGGAAAGCAACGCTATGCTAGAAACTGTTTAGCAGGAGAAATGCGACGAGAACTGTTTAGTAAAATAATTTCCTTAACTTACCAAGTTCGCATGAATTAGGACCACGTGATCAGAACCTTTATGTGAACGCGTTTCGAAGTTCTCTGTGATCGCTGGCCTCTCTTGTTCATATTAAAGTACTGTACGATCACTGGCCTCTCTAGTTCATATTAAAGTATTATGTGATCGCTGGCCTCTCTGGTTCATATTAAAGTATTATGTGATCACTGGCCTCTCTGGTTCATATTAAAGTATTATGTGATCACTGGCCTCTCTGGTTCATATTAAAGTACTGTACGATCGCTGGCCTCTGTAGTTCATATTAAAGTATTGTACGATCACTGTCCTCTCTGGTTCATATGAAAGTATTATGTGATAACTGGCCTCTCTAGGTCATATTAAAGTATTATATGATCACTGGCCTCTCTGGTTCATATTAAAGTATTATATGATCGCTGGCCTCTCTGGTTCATATTAAAGTACTGTACGATCGCTGGCCTCTCTAGTTCATATTAAAGAACTGTACGATCACTGGCCTCTCTATTTCATATTAAAGTACTGTATGATCACTGGCCTCTCCATTTCATATTAAAGTACTGTATGACCACTGGCCTCTCTGGTTCATATTTAAGTAATGTATGATAGCTGGCCTCTCTGGTTCATATTAAAGTACTGTATGATCACTGGCCCCTCTGGTTCAAATTAAAGTAATGTATGATCGCTTGCCTCTCTGGCTCATATTATAATATTGAATAAGTTTCTAGTGAGCCTATAAAGATTCAGGAACTCATGCAATATTCAGAAAAGTTAACATAAAGGTAAGTTAACCTGGGACTGAGAGTATTCTAAAAAAATAATCTCTACAAGTTACCTTCTTTCGGATAATTTTTGTTTTTAAAATTCAATACAAATCTCCACTATTAGTATCCGGACTCATTACTATCTCATCATCGTTCAGTAGTCATTAATCTAGTTATTACCCTTCATCAGCTAATCCAGCAAGTCTATCCAGCAAATCCAGCGAGTCAGCTCAACTAATCCAGCAAGTCTGTTCAACTAATCCGGCACTTCTGTTCTAATCTGAGCAACGAATACTCCTATCAAATTAATACCAGGCTGTGCCATAAAAAAAAATTATATATTCCTGCATTTTTTTTAAATTTCAGAATTTCCCGAGGTTAACCGAATTCTTTCCTCGATATCTGTCATACGTAGTATGGTCTGATACATTTTCCCTTCCTCTCATGGCGCCTATCAATCATGTCAGTCAAGCTGAATAAATTAGCACCCAAATGGAGCAACAACAAAATACAACGCTCTTTTAATGAAGCGCGTCGCCCTGTGTATATCAATCATTAGTTAATTAGCAGCCGCATGCAAATCAATTGTCGCCGGGTGGGATTTACTCACACTAAAAATGGTGGACTTACTTTTGTGCGGAATCAATTTATGCGTTGTTACAGATAATAAACCCATGAGAAGCCATATTCTCTGAATCGCGCTCACGCCTTTATCGGTTTCCATTAGCAAAGCCCTTTAATTTGTATTTTTCTACTTTTTTTATGAATTAGCTTCAAATTTTTGGTCGACTTTCAAAGTCAGCAAAGAAATATTCCCTCCTTGTAAGCAGTTGCGTAGGAAATGGGGAGGGGGCAGCAATTTTTTCCCTGTATATAAATAAAGGGGCGGCATTTTCGGCCAACTGCAGAGTTTTTCTCGTGTGGTGTGGGGGGGGGGAGGTGAGGGGCGACAAAAAGCTTGGCCCGCATACGCCGGCGGCACTAAACATTAGCTACATCACCGCTTGTCAGTCACGATTTACTATGAAATTCTGTATATTTGGCTTTTGAATCAATGATCGAAGTGAAGACTAAAACGACTTCTTTAAATGTGATCATATGAAACAAATGGCTTGGAAGTATCACCAAAAAAAACAAACAAACAACAACTGCATTTGCAAAAAACAATTCATACTAAAAAGTGTGCGCATGTCGTCAAAAGTGTGCGCATGTCATCAAAAGTGTGCGCATGTCATCAAAAGTGTGCGCATGTCATCAAAAGTGTGCGCATGTCATCAAAAGTGTGCGCATGTCATCAAAAGTGTGCGCATGTCGTCAAAAGTGTGCGCATGTCATCAAAAGTGTGCGCATGTCGTCAAAAGTGTGCGCATGTCATCAAAAGTGTGCGCATGTCATCAAAAGAGAACCTACACAACTTCATGTCGTTTTGGTTGAGTACGTGGGTCAATTTTTTTTTCAATTTAAAAGGTCTATTTTTTAAAGAGTGCATCTAAAAACGTCCAACGATTATTCTAGGTAAGGTTAGGCCAATACCTCGGGGCTCGCAGTGTGGGCGCGTTTAAATAAGTAATCAGTCAATCCGTATGTCTTCCACACGCTAACCGAATCGTCTATTGATTCTATCCGATAGCTCCATCTATGTAAGAGAGCGAATGCGTGATATCTGCAAGAGAAGAATGAACATGGTTTAAAATAAGTACTTTACATCTAATTTTGATGTACAGCCAGTGTTTAAAATTTATTACGATTTCGAATTCATCAAATTCCACCTGTAGTGGAAGCATGTGTATGACTAAAACCCCGGCATAGTGTTTGATTGAGGGGATAGAGCTAGCAGCACATTGCCTGTTAGCAAAAAAAAAAAATAAAGAGTTCCTGCTGTCATCTTGTAACAACCAACATTAACAAACAGTCAACGAAAATTCAAGACATACAGGTCTTCAAATGAATTACATAAATAATACATAGTCATTAGTACCATAAGTAAAGTGCTGGCTACTTTAGCGTGTCATTTCTGTGTTATATGTCTCCTTTGTTTTCTCACATTTTCAGACACACAGCTTTTTACCATATTGGGACGTTTGACTAAAAAGTTCATTAAAATTATCTGACCGCACTAAAGTCATTACTAGCGCCTAAAACATGTCGTGCATAATATCAGTACAAAGTCATAGTATGACATCCTTTTTTTCCCCACGTGTAGTAAAGGATTCAATGAAATGAGGGGAAAAAAAAGAGAGACTTAATGTTTACAAGCACTTTCCCTGAAGCAAATAATCTTATTCAAGGGTCAATATTTGTTATGTTACTATATAAATGGAGTCCAAGGCTACACATTTCTACCAGGGTGGTTGGGATGGAAAGTTACTGAGAACCGTTCTTTCGTTTTCGCTAAAATCTCGAGAGTTTTGACCGATTGCACCACAGGGTTAACAACTTAAGAATGTTTCAACGACTCAAATTCGCATGAGTGTTGACATTTTAACGGGACTGTTATCATGCCACGTGTTATATAAATGCAAAAAATGGTGGACAAAAAAAGGTGTGGGGGGGGTGGTCGCTAATATGATCAGACAACAGGGCCCAAAGTTGGGGGAGGGAGGTATTACTCGTTTTACCCTCATGTTGTGTACTGAAATAATAGCAAACCATTTTGTATAAAACGTATTGGACGAAAATTGAGCATTTAAACTTACTATGCTGTCCTGCTGTCCTTTTTCGCTGTCCGCCCCATTTAATCCCTATCTCTCTCTTTCTCTTTCTTTCTCTCTGTCTCCCTGTGTGTCTCTCTCTCTGTTTCTCTCTCTGTCTCTCCCTTTCTCTTCTCTTTTCTCTGTATCTCTCACTCTCAGCTCTCGCTCTTTGTCTTTCTTTTCTCTCTCTCTCTCTCTCTCTGTCTCTCTCATTCACTTATTTCCTCTAATTTTTTTGCAGATATCAACACGATCATAAACGGGGTCTAATCAGTATGATTGTTCCCAATTATCGTGCTGTAACAGAGACGCCTGCTATTTATCTTTAGTTTGTTGTAGTGGTTGGTTCCTTCTTCGCTGGTGAAGTCTGTCAAACCAATCTATCCTTTCTCATGTTAAACCAATCCATCCGATCTCATGTTAAACCAATCCATCCCTTCTCATGTTAAACCAATCTATCCCTTCTCATGTTAAACCAATCCATCCCTTCTCATATTAAACAAATATATCCCTTCTCATGTTAAACAAATCTATCCCTTCTCATGTTAAACCAATCTATACCTTCTCATGTTAAACAAATCTATCCCTTCTCATGTAAAACAAATCTATCCCTTCTCATGTTAAACCAATATATCCCTTCTCATGTTAAACCAATCTATCCCTTCTCATGTTAAACCAATCTATCCCTTCTCATGTTAAAACAATCTATCCCTTCTCATGTTAAACCAATCTATCCCTTCTCATGTAAAACAAATCTATCCCTTCTCATGTTAAACCAATGTATCCCTTCTCATGTTAAACCAATCCATTCCTTCTCATGTTAAACCAATATATCCCTTCTGATGTTAAACCAATCTATCCCTTCTCATTTTAAACCAATCTATTCCTTCTCATGTTAAACCAATCTACCCCTTCTCATGTTAAATCAATCTATTCCTTCTCATGTTAAACCAATCTATTCCTTCTCATGTTAAACCAATCTATTCCTTCTCATGTTAAATCAATCTATACCTTCTCATGTTAAACCAATCTATTCCTTCTCATGTTAAACCAATCTATTCCTTCTCATGTTAAACCAATCTATTCCTTCTCATGTTAAACCAATCTATTCCTTCTCATGTTAAACCAATCTATTCCTTCTCATGTTAAACCAATCTATTCCTTCTCATGTTAAATCAATCTATACCTTCTCGTGTTAAACAAATCTATCCCTTCTTTTGTTAAACAAATCTATTCCTTCTCATATTAAACCAATCTATCCCTTCTCATGTTAAACCAATATATTCCTTCTCATGTTAAACAAATCTATTCCTTCTCATGTTAAACAAATCTATTCCTTCTCATGTTAAACCAATTTATCCCTTCTCATGTTAAACCAATCTATCCCTTCTCATGTTAAACAAATCTATCCCTTCTCATGTTAAACAAATCTATTCCTTCTCATGTTAAACCAATCTATTCCTTCTCATGTTAAACAAATCTATTCCTTCTCATGTTAAACAAATTTATCCCTTCTCATGTTAAACAAATCTATTCCTTCTCATGTTAAACCAATATATTCCTTCTCATGTTAAACAAATCTATTCCTTCTTATGTTAAACAAATCTATTCCTTCTCATGTTAAACCAATTTATCCCTTCTCATGTTAAACCAATCTATCCCTTCTCATGTTAAACAAATCTATCCCTTCTCATGTTAAACAAATCTATCCCTTCTCATGTTAAACCAATCTATCCCTTCTCATGTTAAACAAATCTATCCCTTCTCATGTTAAATAAATCTATTCCTTCTCATATTAAACCAATCTATTCCTTCTCATGTTAAACCAATATATCCCTTCTCATGTTAAACAAATCTATTCCTTCTCATGTTAAACCAATTTATCCCTTCTCATGTTAAACCAATCTATTCCTTCTCATGTTAAACCAATCTATCCTTTCTCATGTTAAACCAATCTATCCCTTCTCATGTTAAACAAATCTATCCCTTCTCATGTTAAACCAATCTATTCCTTCTCATGTTAAACCAATATATTCCTTCTCATGTTAAACAAATCTATTCCTTCTCATGTTAAACCAAAAAAAATCTATCCCTTCTCATGTTAAACCAATCTATTCCTTCTCATGTTAAACCAATCTATCCTTTCTCATGTTAAACCAATCTATCCCTTCTCATGTTAAACAAATCTATTCCTTCTCATGTTAAACAAATATATCCCTTCTCATGTTAAATCAATCTATCCCTTCTCATGTTAAACCAATCTATTCCTTCTCATGTTAAACAAATATATCCCTTCTCATGTTAAACCAACCTATCCCTTCTCATGTTAAACCAATCTATTCCTTCTCATGTTAAACCAATCTATCCCTTCTCATGTTAAACCAATCTATCCCTTCTCATGTTAAACAAATATATTCCTTCTCATGTTAAACCAATCTATTCCTTCTCATGTTAAACCAATCTATTCCTTCTCATGTTAAACCAATCTATTCCTTCTCATGTTAAACAAATCTATTCCTTCTCATGTCAAACCAATCTATTCCTTCCCAAGTCAAACCGATCTCCTCCTTCATATTTTAATGAAAACTTAACCGGCTCTTTACGTTCCAAATTATTCCACTTTGTACATGCTTTGTCTTCATTGATATCATTCCCTCCACTTTATTTCCTCAATCAAGTTACCCCCCCCCCCCACGCCCCGGGCCATTATATCTTGTGAGCTATACAAGTAAAAAAAAAAAAATCATTTTTTTTTTAATCCTTATTCCATTAGAAACAAACGCATTCGACATATACATTTTACATCACTATGTCATTTTGGGGAAACTTGGGATTAAATGAACACGAATTAAAGAGTTATCGTAGCGTATTGTCTACAGGCGCTGCTTAAGTATGACTCCAGAACAGCTTAGTGAAAGACCAGGCCTAACCGATGTATATCTCATGGGGTTGGCAGTATTTGTAACAATGAGCGGAAACGCTACTGGTGTGTGTGTGTGCGGGAGGGGGGTGTTCAGAGTCGATGTTCCTACAACTGCTCAGCACGTGAACCGGGCATGCATTACAGTCACTACCACGTGACTGGTGTAATTAATGCACTCGCGTTGCAGTGATTAAATGCACGCGTACCCAAAAATAGCCTTACATATACATACATATATATATATATATATATATATATATATATATATATATATATATATATAACAATCGAGTAGAACTGTGAGATGGAGGGGTGAATGGAATTTATAAGAGAAATATATGGAGGGCTGCGTTCAGGTTGAAGCAATGAGAAATACATGGAGTGCAGCGTTCAGGGTGAAGCAATGAGAAATACGTGGAGGGCTGCGTTCAGGGTGAAGCAATGAGAAATACGTGGAGGGCTGCGTTCAGGGTGAAGCAATGAGAAATACGTGGAGGGCTGCGTTCAGGGTGAAGCAATGAGAAATTTACAGCAGGGTAGAGGAGGAATTAAGGACGATACAAGCTTTTGACAACAAAACTACAGAGCTACGACAAACACAGATGTGCAATTGACAAATGAATGAAAGTTATGAATTGTTGGATGGACGGCTCGCTAGAAGAATAAGTGGTGAACAATAGGTACGAACTGTCAATGATTGACAGGAGGTGAGTGTTCGGTTGTTGTGTTTTTTTTATAATATATATTTTTTTAAAAATTGTATTATTAATTCTTTGAATAAAAAGTAAACATATTGTTGGGTTGATCTATTTAATGGTGTTTCGATGTAAGTGGTGTGACATGAGATCGGCTTATAAAAGATCTGGTATTTTATTGGTGTTTTTATTGAGAGGGGGTGGGTTTGATTATTGGATGGATGCGTGATGTTTAAATAGATGGAATCAAGAGATGTGATGGAAGGGATGTGATGGAAGGGATGGGATGGAAGGGATGGGATGGAAGGGATGGGATGGAAGGGATGGGATGGAAGGGATGGGATGGAAGGGATGGGATGGAAGGGATGGGATGGAAGGGATGGGATGGGATGAAGGGATGGGATGAAGGGATGGGATAAAGGGATGGGATGAAGGGATGGGATGAAGGGATGGGATGAAGGGATGGGATGAAGGGATGGGATGAAGGGATGGGATGAAGGGATGGGATGAAGGGATGGGATGAAGGGATGGAAATGAAGGGATGGAAATGAAGGGATGGAAATGAAGGGATGTGATGGAAGAGATGTGATGGAAGGGATGGGATGCAAGGGGTGGGATAAAGGGATGGAATGAAGGGATGGGATGAAGGGATGGAAATGAAGGGATGTGATGGAAGGGATGGGATGGAATGAAGGGATGGGATGAAGGGATGGAAATGAAGGGATGTGATGGAAGGGATGGGATGGAATGAAGGGATGGGATGAAGGGATGGGATGAAGGGATGGGATAAAGGGATGGGATGAAGGGATGGGATGAAGGGATGGGATGAAGGGATGGGATGAAGGGATGGGATGAACCGAGGCTAGGTGTGTAAATAATTTCAAGAATGGTCCCTGGATTGCGAGGACATTAAACCTATTTAAGACGTACACATGTGCGACTAGTGATATGGAGGAAAACAAAAGCTGAGCATATCGGTTAACATATTGAGATACGAAATGTATTGGTCGTGTTGGCTACTGCAGTGGTCCTCAACTTATGGGTCCACAGACCACTGGTGGTACGCAGCTCTCTAAACGGTGGTCCACCAAGCAGAAGGGGTAGCATTTCGAACAACTGAGCAGTAGCTGATCTAATGATTATGTCTAAGGAACAACTGAGCAGTAGCTGATCTAATGATTATGTCTAAGGAACAACTGAGCAGTAGCTGATCTAATGATTATGTCTAAGGAACAACTGAGCAGTAGCTGATCTAATGATTATGTCTAAGGAACAACTGAGCAGTAGCTGATCTAATGATTATGTCTAAGGAACAACTGAGCAGTAGCTGATCTAATGATTATGTCTAAGGAACAACTGAGCAGTAGCTGATCTAATGATTATGTCTAAGGAACAACTGAGCAGTAGCTGATCTAATGATTATGTCTAAGGAACAACTGAGCAGTAGCTGATCTAATGATTATGTCTAAGGAACAACTGAGCAGTAGCTGATCTAATGATTATGTCTAAGGAACAACTGAGCAGTAGCTGATCTAATGATTATGTCTAAGGAACAACTGAGCAGTAGCTGATCTAATGATTATGTCTAAGCGCTCCATCGTACCGAGATGCACGTCGAGTAATGCAAAACTCCAAGGTCAAACACTAACACAAAGGTCGTGTCAACTCCCAGGATTATGAGAACAAAGTAATTGGAAGTTATTATTATTATTTTTTTTTATTTTTTTTTAACATTTTGCTTCTGTGAAGAATATATTTTTTTTCTAAAACATATTTCTTTGAAATTTTTAAAATTAAAATGTCAAGAAGAGATGTTGCAACGAACTGCCTTTTTTTAAAGACTAAAACGTATTTGCAAGATCTGGTATAACATTAAAATTTGTCATTTTCCACTATTTCTTAATCGAATTTCAATATTCTTTTTGAAACAAATGGCAAATAGTCTAGTACTCCTACTGAATAATTTTATCTCACATTTGTTAATTTTTTTTTTCTATAATTTTAAAATTCAATATGATTGAAGCTGTGTCATAAGGGCAGGTAAAACTAGTATTTTTCCAGTGAAAATTATGTTGCATTTCCCTTTCAGACCAACACGGTGTATGCAACCGCACGGCTCATCTTTGGCATTTTAAAAATAATTTTTTTAAGTCATCTTATTTTGTTAGGTTTTGATGCATGGGAAAAATCACCTTTATATATAAAAAAAAAACCTGTCCGACATTCTGCCTGAAAAAAACCCAGTGAATAGATAAATAAGGAAAGGTAAAAAGAAGTGCGCTGTAAAAGTATTGGATTTTAAGGAACAGCTGTACAAATACACCCAACTCTTACATAAAGTCATGGCAAGGACTTATTCGTAATGCTGAACAATTTTTGTGGGTGTGATTAGAGTGTACGCAATGCAGTTTTCTAAAGATAGCAATGCATTTTGTTTATAGACAAATTTATTGATTTCTTTCTCCAACCCAACCCCCTCTCCCCCCACACCAAAACCTGATCTACTTTATTTGTAACACGAAAGAAGACTTTATGGGGGGTTTATTGATTACGTCAGGTTTGTGGGGGGTGGGGTGGGTGGGTGCAGGGTTTGCTGACAATAAGAAATTACTTAGAATGCAACCTAGCTTTGGATACCAGCAGATAGATCCGACAGATTTGAAAGCTTGTTAGTTTCGCACCACAGACTCCATACTTACAATGAGCGTATCAAAATTTTCTACCAGTGGCGTCATTTGGGGAATGCGTGGGGGCATTTAACCCCCCATCTGCAGGAATATGAATTTTTAGGCAAAAAAATTCTACTAGTTATCAGAATCTAGGATAGCTGAAAATCAAAAGTAGCAATAAAGAAATATGAAAAAAAAAACTATTCGATCATTTAATATTAACGATAGAGAACATCAGTTATAAACAGGTAAATCTTATTGAAATTAATATGTACTCTGGCGCCTCTAGCAATAAACAATGTACAGTGGCGGCTTAACTAATAAAAAGCTTAATAAGCCGGATATGTTTTGGTTCCCCCCCCCAAACACACACACAAGCACTTAAAAAAAACCTGAAATGACACCCCTGGTTTCTACCTATTCTTTATATTATAAAATTTGCTTTTTTTTTTTAACAAACTACTTCTGAACAAATTTTTAGAAATAAAATTAGATTAATTTAAACTTACTTAGAAATTGTAAATTTTTGTTTGTTATATATATTTTTTTTCTTTTTTTAAGTTCCTATGATTCTGCATGTCCTCTATCTAAAGTCAGAGTCTAGAATATTTACCAATATCCCCCCCCCCCCACCCAACCCTTTTTTTTTTTGCTCACCCTCTTTCTTCGTTTTTGCACATCCAAAAGAAAAGAGCACGATTAAAAAGACATTTAACTGTGCATGTCTATTAACAACGGTTACGTAATCCCGCGTTTGAATTATGTGTGCAAGATGGGCTGATACACAATGTAATGCTCCACAATTAACACTGACTTGAGGACACGAATGCTGACCATTACCGTGTTTACAGTAGATCCCCACAGTTTCTTTGAATACGACGCTCTTGAGGAACTCCACAGTCAAACAGGCGACCTAAGTATGAGTGTTAATAAATGAAGGCCTTCAGTTCAAAGCTGTGAGAAGGAAATTGTGTAGCAAGGCATGTGGTCACTTGAAATATAAAGACAGGTCATTAAAACCTGATCGTTTCGGCTAAGAGCCTTCCTCAGCAGACCGGAAAAGTGAAGAAATAACAAGAGCTAGAATTTAGTTTTAAAAAACTTAAGTATTTGGAGATCGACATTAATGTCATTGCCGGAAGATCGGTTTTCCGAAACCAATATTTTCAGGGAGTGAAAGAACTTTGGATAAAATGGTAGTACGAACTTTAGGATATTTTTTTAATCATTTTCTTTTGAGAACCTCTTTAATTTGTAAGGCTTTTTTCTTTTTGGCTTCTGAAATTGAAATATATTTACATGTGTAGCAAGCTTAAGCATAAGGGCGGTGACCTAAATTTTTGTGATATCAGGTGACACAGTACTTAATAACATGTTTGCATCTAATTAGTATACTTTTGCAAATTAAAAAAAAAAAGTGTGAAGAAGTCATCAGATTGTATGTTGGAAGTGTTTTCGTGAGCCAAAACTCCTCAGATATCTAGTTATCGCTAGTGCATTAGTGTCCGTCGAGTTGTTTGATATTTAGCGCAATGAAATATATTGGCATTTAGGTGAAGACTGGCCTGACATTGCCTTCACTTTAAACACAAGTTCACACTGTCGATGCCTGATTGTGCAGAACTATTTCAGCCCAATTTCAAATAGCCTTCTCAAAATCTTTGAGAGATTTAGCGAAAATACCCGGTGGCTCCAAGGGTTACAATACAAAGAGAGCTGGCTTCTCATTTTTTCTACCAACAAAAGTCCTACAGACAGTCCTACACACTACCTGCCGGCCTTTAGACAATAGTCCTACAGACAGTCCTACACCCTACCGGCTAGCCTTTAAGCAATAGTCCTACAGACAGTCCTACACACTTCCTGCCGGCCTTTAAACAATAGTCCTACTGAAAGTCCTACACCCTACCAGCCGGCCTTTAAACAATAGTCCTACGGACAGTCCTACACCCTACCAGCCGGCCTTAAACAATAGTCCTACTGACAGTCCTACACACTACCTGCCGGCCTTTAGACAATAGTCCTACAGACAGTCCTACGCGCTACCCGCGGCTCTCTATTAATTTATGTAATAGTCCCCTCCGAAAATAATCAAGCCGTTTACCTGAGTTCAACCGTCACGCATAACGTTGGCTGCTCGACAGCTTTCTTTTTTTCACTCAGTACTATTAACATAAAAAAAATGTTGAGCATGGGGAGGGCCGGTTGCGAAAAGGAGCAGTCAGACTAGAAGCACCATCTACATAAGAGATAATGAAATGCTTCTCTACCCCAACATCTGGAGCAAAGACTATTTGAAGCCCTTTCAGCCTGTAATGTCTTCTTCGGATAAAAGACACCGGTTTCTGAAGGTCTCTGTTGGTAGAGTCAGTTATCAAACATGTATTACAGTTTCACATGATTTCTTTTATAATTAGCTTAAGGTTTTAATTTATTTTTTCTAATCATAAAAAACTTAACCAAAAGCTTATCGACATCATCAGAAGCGATAGCCCATTAAAAATTGGCAAGATCGAGCAGAGGCGTGGCTAGAGTGTTTTGCGCCAGGGGACAAAACTCGTTTTAAAGCGCCTCCCTTTCACTTTTGAACACTCAAACCCATTATTTTATTCAATCATATAATATCAAAGCACATTTTGGCACCCCTAACTAGTCTGGCACCCGGGGACATTTGTCCCCCCTTTCCCTCCCCCTCCTTTAGCTACGCCTCTGCCACCGATACCTCAATAAGGCCACAAGTCTTAAATATCAACTTAGCATGGAAGGGAAATTATGCAAATGCTCTTTCCGAATTGAAATGAAATAAAATCGTTATTAATTCAAAATACAGACGTCATGTCAGTGAGGCGTCGTAGTGTTGCTGGATATATGCTAATTAGTTCGCCGATACAACGGTTCTTATACTACAACCACAGGACATTACCAAAACATATCTTTTATTTTAACTATAATGTGGCTATTGTTTGCTGGAAAGTATTGAAAGATGCGCCAAAGGCTGATGGAATGCGAACCATTTCCTTACCAACTACCAAAGAAGGGGTTGAGGACTCGGCCAACGGACGAACACCTCCAAGTCACGTGGTTTTCTGGTTGGCTTCTCCAGCTACTGAATGAATTGCCCGCACCTTAGCATTAACCCCCCCCCCCCCCCCCCCCCACAAGTCTATTAATGTTAGCCATCGACGACTCATCTCTGAGGAAAGTGTCTAATAATTTGTATTTGTATTTAACTACAGATACAATTAGTATTTCACTAAAGATACAGTTAGTGTTAAACTACAAATACAGTCAGTACCCAACCCTACAGACCCAGTTATTATTTAACTACAGGTAAGGTTAGGACAATCTATCCGATTTACGAAAGACCCTTAAAGTGTTTTCGGATCCAATTTGCAAGCTGCCAGGAGGCTGATTGAGCCTCAATTAATAAGTAGTTTGCGAGAGCCGCTTAGGCATAGAGGCACTTTAATGAAGCTTCAGCCGTGCACCTATTGCTAGTGCACCTACGTGCTGGCAAGGATCAATAATCGTGGTGTTGATCAGACGGTCAGTGCACTGAATGTTAAAATCGGCGCAGTGCAATCAATGCTTTAAATTTTCAAATCAGCGTTGTGCCGTCAATGCCGTTCAAATCAGCGTTGTGCCGTCAATTCTGTAAATGTTCAAATAAGCGCTCTGCCGCCAGTGCACAAAATGTTCAAGTCAGCGCTGTGCCGTCAATTCTGTAAATGTTCAAAGTCAGCGCTGTGCCGTCAATTCTGTAAATGTTCAAATAAGCGCTGTGCCGCCAGTGCACAAAATGTTCAAGTCAGCGCTGTGCCGCCAGTGCTTTAAATGTACTCAATGTACTGTGTTTTTAATATTACACTAATTTTTTGCATTTTTTTTTTTAATGTTGTAATTTCAGGAAAAGGTGAGTCCAATTGAGCCCCATGTACGTTCAGATAGCACAGCTACTCAGTGGCAAGAGAAACACCGTGCTTAACAAGCTTGGCCACCTCAGACAGAAACCCGCTCCATTGTGATTTTTGTTGTTTCAATCATCTTTTTATATGCTTTCCTGCCACGGCAATGTGGAATCAAAAATAGTGTTCTAAGAAACAGAGAGGTATGTTTAGATAATATATTTACAAACCTTGGCCCAGACTGCGTTAAAAAAAAATTCAACTGAATCTAATCAACTTGAATCACTTGACAGGGCTGGCCTGCTGAATTATTTAACAGCACCGGAATTCCTCTACTCCTTAAAATTTCTAACAACAGTGTCGATGTACTCTCAGGTGATTTTACCTTAAAAGGTTCAAACTTGGATGTATTTGAAAGCAGTGCTCCCTAAAAAGCAATGCCACTGATTTTAAACCCAGCCGTGGTAACAGAAGTTTCTCATAAAAAAAAAAATTTAATCTAAATTTGAAACAAGTTTCGTTTCTTTCCTAATTTCCTAGGAATGGGGAAAACCCATCATCATCACCACTTTTCCTTTAGTCCTGTGACCGTTTGGGGCGCCACAGATGACATGAAAACTATTCTTCTCCATTCTTCTGCTCTACGCACAGCATCACCTAATATTAATTCCGTCCACTCTTTGATGTTATCTTCCCATCTTTTTCTCTGTCTTCCTCTTCTTCTCCCTCCAATCGTTAATGGTGACGACACTCACATAGAAGGGAAAACTCACCCAACCTTTTATTCCCAAAACCCAATCCTCCCCCCCCAACCCCCCGAAACCGATATTAATTACAGAACTAGGAAATTAAATAACTGTCTGATTTATTTACACAAAAAAAAAAAAGATTTGTATACATATAAAGTGATGATCACCTATTTGAACTAGGGTGCTACTCTTACATGTTCAGATTTAACAAAGGCAAACCACAATCCCCCTCCCCCCCGTTATATTTATTGTTTAATTTTTATATACTTTATGTCAACGTATCAGTTTCTCATTAGACCTGGTTTCAATGTTAGTACGGAGGCGTGGCTAAGGGGGTGGGACAGGTGGGACATATGTACCTGGGCGCCAGACTAGTACGGTGCGTTAAATTGTTCTTTGGTATTATTTTATTGATGAATATAATGGGTTTGAGAGTAGAAACAAGAAAAAAAAAAGGGGGGGGGCTTTAAAATGAATCTGGTCCCCTGGCACCAAACACTGTAGCTGCGAC
The DNA here is from genome assembly GCA_964017045.1 of Omphiscola glabra. Classification (NCBI taxonomy): domain Eukaryota; kingdom Metazoa; phylum Mollusca; class Gastropoda; family Lymnaeidae; genus Omphiscola; species Omphiscola glabra. The sequence goes on from OZ024799.1 coordinate 11,215,385, forward strand.
TCTGTGTTAGTTGTATGTGGGTCACTGGTTCTCATTATCAATCATCGAATAATTTATTAACGCCTGTCTGGAAAAGCTGCTGATGTATATGTGGCTGTGAACGTCTCTAGGCCATATGTTTGTGACAGAATCTATTAATAGTGATCAATTGAAGGTCCGAGATGGATCTCGTCTCGGTAAAATAAAAAAAAAAGTTTTTTTTTTAAAGGAAACATTATTTACAAAAAAATCTCTCTCAGACCTTGTGTAAATTATTTGTAAAACTTGACTAAACAATATTGCTTATTTTGTATATGTATGAATAGATCTCTGGGATTGAAAATGTTAGATTGTTATAGTTGGAGATGTGAATGGCACACATCTAACTTAATCTTTAAATAAACAAAAAATAAGGCGAAAAAACAAAATCGCCTTACTAACAATAGAAAACTGTTTTAGCACGTGTTTTGACCTAATTTTACTTTAACATAGTGTTCTGGCAACCGCTACTAGTTTTCTCAATTATTTTATCTGAGTGTGGCTTCCCCTATTAAATATGTAGCGCTACACCAACCCAACCCTGCCCTTGATTGGAAAAAGTTTGTTTACGTATTACTTGTTCTAATGAACGATATCGCGTGATGCTATTTCTAGAATTATTTTATTTTTCCGGAGGGTTTCAATTTTATCCCTATAAATAAGTTGTCAGCTGTCCTAGCCGAGAGAGATATTTTTGCCATGTTTCCTGCTCACTTAGGAGACGTACAGTTCTTATGGCAGCCTAAAAATTGTACTCTTTATGTGTGCGTTTGTATGTGTGCGCGTGTGTGTGTGTTTGTTTGTGAGTGTGTGTGTGTGTGTGTGTTAGTATTTTTATTCCTCGAGGATCACACAATTTCATTTGCTGTGTCGTAAGATAAAATAATTTTTATTTTTTTACTATATATTTGATTTTGTAATTTTTTCTACAAACTCACAAGTATAATTACATTGAATGTTGTTAATATCACCAGGCTGGATATCGGTTTTCTTTGTATACAGGTTTCCAGCCTATTTGTGACGTGCTGCTCGATTAACGAACGAAATCTTAAAACAGATTAAAGTAGTAACCATATAAAGCTGCTTAACAATATTATGTAAGGAAAAGTGCAAAATAGCAACGAGTAATTTTTAAGAAAATATCTGGCTACAGACAAAGCTCGAATGATTCAGTCAAGTATAAGGATGACTTATATTGAGCTCAACTAATATTAAATTTAGCACACCGCAGAATAAGGTGCTTTATATTGATTTTTTTTTTTACATAAAGCAACAACTTTAAAAAAAAAAAAAAACTAATTTTCTTGTTTGGCTTTTCCACGAGTCTGTCACTGACAACACATGACGCGAGCGATCAGGCGTGATTGGCCTGTATGTCATCAAATATTCAAATAACAGGGCTAAAATATTTCCCTGTACTCAGGTCCAGCATTTTATGGCCAGATGGCGCTACGGTGTATATATATTATACACCCATACAAATTCAAAGAAAGAACAAAACACAAAAAAAAGAACAAAGAAACAAAAAACAAAGTCAAATAGATGACTTAACTAACACACACACACAAAAAAGCAAACATCTGATGAATACTTTTTAACTCGTACGTAATGTCAATGGGACGTCTGGTGAGTAGGATTACAGATCCGGCTTGACATGTTCCATTCAGTTCTACTCACAAGTTATGTTAAATTTGACATGTTATTAGCCCATCTACGTATTGGCGACACAAAACATTGTCATGACGTGGGAGAACGTGAACGCTGTTTAAAAGCCGGGGAAGGTTTGGGGGAGAGAGAGAGAGAAAATATAAATAAAATAAAAACACATACATTTTAACTAGAGACGACCGAATTTTGGCTTCGGTTTCGGCACCGAAATTTTCCATTTGATCACTTTCTGGCGTAGTTTCGGCCGAAATAAGAAAATCCTTTTCTGTCGGTATCCAATTTAAACAAGGAAATAAAATTAAATACTATTGAAGACTCCAGGAAATGGAGAAAGGAAGGCCTCAAGGTAGTTTAATTTTTCTTCAACAAAATAAAAAATACATGCACTGTTAATAATTCAATGTTTTTTTACAGGTTTTGAATGTAATAAAACTCTATATTGCTGTAAATGATAATTTCTTACTGTTATTTTAAAAAAAACAGTAAGTTAAAGTATTAAATTTTTTTTTACAATAAAAATATGTAAGAAGCCAAGCGTTTAAAAAGTTGAACAACATCACAATTACTTGCATCAATAAGTTTGTCGTAGTTAAGCACACTATTTTTACTTATTTGTTTTAATTAATTTTAAAATCTTTAAAATATTTAATAGAAAATAAATAACGTTTGCAGAGCTATGCAATTAATAATTAGAAAAAACTTTATTTCGCCCCTTTCAAAATTCGAATTTTTACATTAAACCGGGGATTCTTCTCGATGGAGGTTGGCGTTACTTTTACTGATTTGAAATTGAAATTTTCGGCTAACGTTTCGCTTCCAGTAGAAGATTGAAACAGGTAATAGTATCATTGCTTGAAACATGTAATAGTATCATGGTAATCCCTTATTTTGACGCAAATTATTATTTCGAGAAAAATAAATTTTAAAATTCATTTTTACCTCATGGAATTTCATTAAAAGTATTTTTTTAAATTAAAGTACCATCTTTTTGTTGGAATACAACAACAATTTAACACATTTTACGAGATCAAAAGAAGTACATTTTCATGAATCTTTTGTCTTTCACGGCGCCATTGTGGTAAAATGTGGAGAACTCTTCTGTCCTTAAAGATACCTTATAAAATTTGCCCAATTGGATGTATCTAGATTAAAATAAATATGTTTTATTTATTTTATTACTTTAATTATGTCTAGGTGTCCGATATCTCTTTCTAAACAAGTGGTGGGCTAACAATTTTAAATATTAAGTTCTCACATATTTTAGGTATCTTTTATTGGTTTACTACTGTGAAATAAAGGTCTTGTTTCACTAATAAAATTGGATATTCAGATAAATAATAGGTGGTTTTTCAATTAATTCACACATTTCTTTACAATAAATAGGACGTTTATTCTTATTTTATGTGGACATGGGAATCATAGAATAGAATTAGGACTAGGGGGCCTACAACATGAAGTGGGATAGAACGAAAATGGTTGACCGCGGGGGGGGGGGGGGGAATATCTTAGTAAATGCTCTCAAAACGGAGGATTTCTGATCTAATAATAAGGTAACCTAATTGCCGACGAACAACCTGGAAATTTAAATAAAACCGCATTTTGATTGGTAACATGGGTGGAAAATGAACGTGTCATCTGTAATCGTTTTATGGATATTCGGTTAGACACAGCAGTGTATGCTCTGTAAGCAGTGTATGCTCTGTATATACGCAATTTTTCAACTTTTTGTCACCCCCTGAGATGGTGTCACCCGGTGCGGTCCGCAGCCTCCTAGCTACGCCACTGAATACTATTTTCTGGTCTTCCATACCTCAGGGCTGGGGAGGTACTTTTACCTCTGGTTAAGAACCACTGTTATAGTGAAATGTTTCTGACACGGGTGCAGTAATTTGATATCTACGAAAGGTGAATTTCTTTAAAGTCTAATTGGACCCGGGTCCGAATGGCGGCGGTGCGTGTCTGGGTCCATTTTGACTAAATTTAAATACTATTCGGATGTCATTTGTGGTAGTTTATTTTAGTAAAACTGAAGAATTAAGTTTACAAACGTATAGTCCATTCCATTATCTTTCATTTGATACCTCATTTTGTCTTACAAATCCATCAAAAATATTATAAATAGTTTTTTTTAATCCCAACCTCTTACTTCTGATACCCGAGTGCGAATAGCCGCTTCGTTCTTTAAAAGGTCATTAGTGGACACAGTGACTTTTTATAGGGGGGGGGTGCAGAGATTTGTGACGTTATATTTGAGGGTGGGGGCTAACTTTTTGGGACGATTGTGATGATGGGGGAGGGGGTCAAAAATTTGAGTGACTTCATTTATGGATGGCCCTTATGTGTATCATGGAACATTATAGAAATATTGAAAGCAATAAAAATCCGATAGGAGATTCAAGTATAAAGTATACAACAACGACGTCGGCAAAAGTCCTCTTCAGCTACCGGTAACACAAAGACTAAATGGTACAAAACAAATACATTAAAAAGATCTTACCTTTTATGCTCTGAGAAGTCCAAGAAAAAATCTGAACTGTTTAAAATGCTTTAAACAGGATATCGTCCTTTTAACACAATCAAAAGCTCGTTGGACACCTTAAACTTTGTGATATTTCAACGGAACTGAAACTCCTTTAAATATGATGGAAACAATGTCTCACTTGTTCTATATTGTCTTTTCAGTTTACTTTTGGCGCGCATCCACAGATTTTCTATGTTTTGTGTGTGCACTTCTGGATCGTTGGGATCAACACAATTTCTTTCATGCACCACAACGGAATGCATGAATATCCCATGGGACAATTGCCCTATGTTTCTATAGCCTGCCCATCCATCTGTTATTATGTGTGTCCCTGGCAAAACCTGTTGGACGATAATGTTTTCCAGGGTTCCAGCTGTTCTGTCTGGAACTTCCACTAGGAAGCATTTTCCAGTGGACCTTTCTATTCCACCAAAAACCCAGTGGCCTTAACGCCACGCTCCTCTGTGGTATTTCCTATGAAAATATTTGGATTCGTCAAGCTCAACCACCATGGGCTCCCCATTATCATCAAAGTCACCAATCTGAGTTGCATGCTGGTTCAGATATATCCATATATCCTCTCCAATAAAATTAAACCAGTCAATCACCGTGTTTTGGTTCTGTATTTGTGACTCATGCTTTGTAGCATCTTGAGGAAAATCATTGGCGAAACAGTACATGAGAATGACTAGTTTAGATAATGGTAGATGGCTCCTGGTAAAAAATGAGCCATCTCGTATACTTTTCCTCAAACCACAAATTGAACACTTCCATATCTGTTTATCAATACCTTGGTTGTAGGTAGCCAGCTTACAAGCCACATTGCAATTGTTGCATTCCATTTTGTTCTTTAAAAGGGAGCGCCTTGCTAGAAATTCCATTGTTGTATTAACATTATTTGTTGCTTCACATAGTGTGCGCATAAACCAAATCTCAGTCCGAACTGCTGCATCATTTAAAATTTCCGTCGGATCAACAATTTGAATTCGGGTTAACCTTGGTCGTCCTGCCATTTTCATCAAAGTGATCCCACTACCATTAATACCGCAAAATGAGTCCATCTTATTATATATAATCACCAGCCCTCACCCTCATTTTACTTAGCGCAAATCAGTCAACTTAAGCTCATTGGCATACGAAAAAGGGGGAGGGGAGCTCAAATTAGAGCTGACCAATCACGGACAACGTATTGACCCCACGCTATCATGGCCGATCTCCCCCCCCCCCCCAATTTCTCAATCACCATAAATTTAAAAAAAATGCACGCATTATCACAAACTCCCCCCCCCCCCCCCCGGGCTATTAATTTATCAACTTCAGCCCTAGTTCAACAAAAGTGTTACATCAACACCACGTGCTCGAGCCATGCCTCTGGTTCCCTTCGGTGGGGTGGACATAGGTCGCTCTTTGATGTCGGTTGAATCCTATTACGTCGAGACTCCGAGCTTAGCGTTCTGTTGCCTGGCCCACTGTTTCGCGGTTTCTCTGGTCAGCTTACATCACCCCTGAAACTCCTACGTTGTCATTCTTTGATATAGTGACATAATGCCAAGTCCCGGTTACTTTTGGTCAGATAACTTTATTCACAAGTTAATGACGATGTGTGTCCCCGCTGCCTTGGTAATCAACTCCAAATCCTCCCCCCTCCTCCCTACCATGGCTTCAACTTTAAGGGGCTATCCGTATACTTCGAGCGCACTGAGAGAGAGAGAGAGAGTTGGAGAAAAAAATGGGGGGGGGGGGGGGGGGGAGAGAGAAATTGGAGCGTACGTGATGCTGATGGTTACCAGAAATATGATCGAAAGAAATTTCGTCGACAGAAAATTGATCGACGGAAATTTGATCGAACGGAAATTTGGGCGAATCTTCTTTTTTAAAGTTCACACGTTAAAATTGTCGTCAAATTTCTTTTTGAACGCTTTATATTATATAGTAAAACAAAATAATGCGTTCCAAAAGAAATTTGACTCACAATTTTTACGTGTAAACTAAAAAAAAATTCGACCAAATTTCCGTTCAATCAAATTTCCGTCGATCAATTTTCCGTCAACGAAATTTCTTTCGATCAAATTTCCGGATACGGATGCTGATGATCACGCTCTGAGGGAAAGGGAGAACGTAGCGGGCGTGATGCCGATTATCAGATTCATAAAAACAAAACGTTGGAAATCCATTAGAACAGTGGTTCTCAATCTTCCTCATGTTGTGGTGACCCCCAATCATTAAATTACTACTTCAGAAATACGTTTTTCGCGATGGTTGTAGGCGACCCCTGAACAGCTGAACAAGCTATGACATTGTTATCCTTCATACTGGCACAGCCCGAATTAAATTGGCCTACGGTGTCTGGACATCACGACGGGACCTTCAACGCTCGAGAGAGCCCGGTCCTTACACCCCAGTGTAAGCTGATGCCCCGAATCTGACATAATTGTCAATTATTTTTACATTACTTTAACCGTATGAAAAATACATGTGGTCTGAGACTGGCAAAAAATCTGGCCGCACACCGGCTAAATGGGCCAAAACAAAACAAACAATTGACAGACACTGGAAATACATGTTTTATATTAAAATTTCAGTTTAAAACCAATGACAAAACATTCGGAAAACGATAAATACATGTTATAATATCCACTGAAGTGTTTTAATGTAGTTCCATGAGGTGAAAATTTATTTTTTATTTTATTTCTGTAGAAATAATAAAATGCGTCAAAATAAGGGATTACCTAGTATCATTGCATTAATAGTAATTTATTTTTAACTAAGTATTATTTCAATTAATTTAAATTTGAGTTTATCGGTAATAGTTCTATCGAGATTATGTTTTGAATATGAAGAAATGATGGCAATGATGGACTATACAATGGCGACTATGGCCATGAGTAGTAAGAGTATGGGTGGCTGGTGGATGAATATCGGTAATTTAATAACATATTACTAATCTAACAAGATTAGACCAAACTATAGTCTAATCTGGTTAGTTGGTTAGGCTTATAGTTTTAAATGGATTAGACTTAGACAGAATGCCACATGGCGAAACATTTAATTTGTAAATATAATAATAACAATTGTTATAAAAGTAAAGGAGGCCTAAGCCAATTATTATATTATTATAAAAATAGGTAGACCTATGCCAAATCATTCACAGGCTTTAAGATTGAATATGTTAAAGTTAGGACATAAAATATTTAACAACTCTTTTTTAAACTTTAAAAATATCGTCAGACTTAGAGCCTGTTTTAAAAAACTAGTTTACTTTATACAATAGTAATTTAAAAGTAGAAATGTCCTAGTTTTGTTAGGTCTATGCCTAGCCCATATGACATGTTTTAAAACAATTTTCATTTATTTTCAAACTTAGGTAAAGAGGAGAGACACTGTCACTGACCGGGCCGGAGACAAAAACGTTAACCCTTCCAGCAAAAATACAAGTCTCAACAAAGTGTTTTCTGTATTACATCACACAGTGGGAATCTTTTAGGTCTTATTGAGCTTCTAATCTTGGAAAATTCAATTCAACAATGAATGAACATCTACGTGTAAGCATTAGAATATTTTAAATAAAACACTAACACTAGACACTAGTTAACAATATTTTTTTGTCGCAATAATGAAAGAGGCATTTACAATTTTAGTTAGGCTTAACACAGACTTTACAACTAAAACTGATATTGACTGTGCAAGTTTATATGTTCTTTATAAAAATTAAACTGTACTAAGTTTTTATTTTGGTTAGAGTTAAAGAGTTAAGTTGACTGTTAGTATAGTGGGTCTAATGTTTATATCTACAAAAAATTTGGCCAGTATTAATTCATGTAGGAGAATAATACAAGCCTATTAGTAATTGGGCATTGGATTTTCTAAATCTATTTTTCTTTTAAAAATCTAAACTCATTCAGGACTCATCTAACATTCATATTGAAAAAATACTAATTATTTAGGCTTGTTATTACCATTTATGAAATGATTCACTATTCAAATTTCAGTTTCTGTTAGTTCTGTTGACTAATCCATAATATATGGAGATTTTTGATGGCACATAGGATATTATGATGAGATTTAAACTTGCTTCAAGACCTATGAAGGTAAAACTTTTAATTTGAGTTTGTTTTATTTAAATGGTAAGGTTATTTGATTTGATAAATAAAAATATAATAAATTAAAAAAAAAATATTTTTGTGTTTAGTCTGGTTGAAGTAGTCTTTACATTTAAATTCCACAATTGAGGATTTTTTTGTATTACATATCAAGAAAATACTGTTTTAGCTCCGCTTGGAATTAATGAAGTGTGTGTGTATACATATATATTGTTTTGTATCGCATATACCGGTACACTGTACTTAAGCAATGGAGAAATACTGGTTATTCCGGTAACTCTTGTTGTTAGGGTGATACAGTAAATATGTTACTTTCATGCAAATGACTAATGTTTGTGACGTACATATCATATATTAGATATAAAAGTGAGCAAATTAAATTTTTAAGTACGGTATAGTCAAAGCATCCCATCTTATAGCATTGTGAATGCATCTGCATGCTTTTAATTTATACCTTCAGTTTGTATTATTTGTATAGAATCATTTTCCGATATATTTACAAGATTTGAATCAAATCTATCACTAAAAATCTAAAAACATTGTTATTTTCATCCTGATTTCATCTGTACAATTCAACAGCAGTCCAGTTTAATAGACAGCTTGTTGAATACCCTTGAGTCTCATGAGACACCCTACCACCTAGTATCAAGAAATGAAGAGATATCTCCATCTTTTCAAGAATTTCTCAAGATTCTTTATAATGCAACAGCGGACTTTTTAATGGGGTAAGTCCCAGTATATAGTACAACATGGAAATAACAGACTTTAAATAGCACTGATGCTAACATTTGCAACACTTCACGCAAATGCAACCACATTCTGATCTACCCACATTCCCACATCAAATGCAACCACATCCTGATCTTCCCACATCCCCACGTCAAATATATATATATATATATTGTTTTGTATCACATATACCGGTACACTGTACTTAAGCAATGGAGAATTACTGGTTATTCCAGTAACTCATGTTGTCAGGGGCGGTGCAATAATTATGTTACTTTCATGCAGATGACAGTAATGTTTATAATGTACATATTATACATTAGATATAAAAGCGAGCAAATTAAAGTTTTAAGTATAGTCAAAGCATCCCATCTTATAGGATTGTTAATGCATCTGCATGCTTTTAAATTTAATTTATACTTTCATTTTGTATTATTTTTATAGACTCATTTGTCCTTTATAATTACAAGATTTGAATTTTGAATCAAAACTATCACTAAAAATCTAAATACATTGTTATTTTCATCATGATTTCATCTGTACAATTCAACAGCAGTCCAGTTTAATAGACAGCATGGTGAATGCCCTTGCCCTTGAGTCTCATGGGACACTCTACCACCTGGTATCAAGAAATGAAGAGATATCTCCACCTTGTAGACAAGAATTTATCAAGATTGTTTATTATGCAACGGTGGTTTTTTAATGGGGTAAGTCCCAGTATACATTACAGCATGGAAATAACAGACTTTAAATAGCACTGATCCTAACATTTGCAACAATTAACGCAATATTTTTAAACCTGCAATAGAAACAAATTTTACTCTAGTTTCAACAGCATGTGTTTTAAATATGTTAAATTGCGATTTTAGATGTAGATATCATTCTTATTTGTAAATTTAACTTTGGAAAAGATTGTGTCCATTCTTAGGGCCACTGATCTATATGTCATTAAAATTGACATCATTTAGCCTCTGATTGTTTCATAGCCTTTTAATATGTCATATTTTATGAACTGGTACCTGATATTGACACATTTTAGGGTTGCTTTACTTAGGTTATTTTACATGTCAATTTTTTAAAAATTTTCAGTTTCTATTCTGATGAAAAAGTGAAATGGATTATATATCAAGATCTTATTCTAAACACTTATTCTAAACGGTAAGTCCCATGGATTTTTTTTTGAAAATAACTTATCTTGGGCATATTACAGACTCATTATTTATTCTAACTCTAATATAGGGGAATTTCTTTAACTGTCAGGTCACCTTTTATTTTAACTTCAGTATTTCTCTATAGCATTTTGCCTAGTTCCCCTACCCCCTCTCTCAAAACCAACCTTTTTCAAACTAAGAATAAAAAAACTCCTTTTTAGAACAAAAATCAAATGCTTTCTTATATAAAATGATTACGGCTAGTGGAAGAAAGTTTAGACATCTTTTATGTGACATCAACCTTTTATGGCGATAAGGCTGGGCATGGACCAAAGAATTTAGGTAAAAGTACATAGTCTTACATGGACCTTTTAAATAGCACTGATCCTGGCATATGCAATAACTCACAAATGTAATTATAGTTTCACCTACAAAAAGCACAATTTTTACATGAGTTTTAACAGTATGCTTCATTAATTGGTTTTAATAAGTTTTATTGTAATTTGTGTAGATGTAGATATCATTCTATTTTGTAATTTTTTAGCTCTTGGAAAGATTTTGTCAATGCTTAGGGCCACTGATCTACCGGGTATATATGTTGTTAAAATTGATGATTTAGGCTTCTGATTGTTTTATGTCTTATTATATGCCATATTTATGAACTGGTACCTGATAATGATGTATAGTATTCTAGAGTTGCTTTACTTAGATTGTTTCAATGTCAACTTTTTTTTTTAAATTTTCAGTTCCTGTTCTGATGACAAAGTGAAATGGATTATTCAACAAGATTGTTTATAATGCAATGGTGGAATATTATTCTAAAGGGTAAGTCCCATGGATTATTTTTGAAAGATGGCTTATCTTGAGGCTATTACCTATGTGCTTCCCTACATGTGATGGCAATTAGAATATTTGAGAGGGGGGTTGTGATATTCTTGCTGTAATGGAGAGGAATGTATTAAAAACTTTTGGATCACCTTCTAACTATGGTATTTCTCCATTGTGATTTTTCCTGTACCCTATGCTACATACTACAGTATTTGTTTTCTAAGGATGTTTTTAACCCTTTTTGGTTCATTGATTTTTTAAATTCAATATTTCCTTGTATAATATGGGTATTGCTAGCAAGATAATTCACCTTTCAAGTGACATAGACTTTGAACGTTACCAGGTGGGGCTTCGACCACAAGTTTGGGAAACACTGCAGTATAAATTATGTATACAGTCCAACCTGGATATGACAAACCTTGAACAGCACTGCCCATGGCTTATGCACTAACTGGCCGAGACATGGAAATATTTTTTCTATGCTTAACCTATGAATAACACCTACTCTGCTGTGTTCCCTGTGTATTGTTATATTTACAGGTTCATTGGTATAATTTTGTAGAAGTCGATACCATAACTCTTTGCAAAACTTTAGTTAGCTGGTATTGATCAGATTTTAAGCTTAGAAGAGCTGCTATACTTATGTTTTAGAAATTGATTCATACTCTATTTTTGTGAATTGATACTATTATCGTATATAGCCTATTTTAAGTTTGTCTTTACATATTTAGTTTTAATTTTCAACTTTAATATTTATAATGATTTTTTAATTTTCAGTTCCTCTTGTGATGACAAAGACAAATCAACTGATATGGATCTTCCAAAGTAGTGCTGGAGTGTTTTGCCATTTTAACAAAGGTTAGTCCAAGAACTTTTTTACTTTTGCTGTTGAAAAACTGGTTAACCCATTCATCAATCCGATCGCGGTTAAATCCGGCCAGTACTGATTCAATCCCACTGCAACCAAATCCAGCCACTCAACCCTTTGTTTACACGTTTCTAAATAGAAGGGAGAAGTCTCGCTATTTAACCGGAAACCTCGCTAGAAACGAGACCAAAGGAGATAACTCTTTTTTAAATATTTTTATTTATTGTCCAAGGAGTGTTCATTATTTTAAAAGCAGATTTTTTATTTTAGTGTTATGATCATTTGTATTCAAATACATCGTTGAAAGTTGACTTTTATATGAACTTACACAAGAGAAGCACTAGGAAATAATGTTACACAACACATATAGCAACTATTTTTGAATGTAAATCAATTCATATACCGGGTAATTATGCTGTTAAATAGATTTGTTTTAAAAAAATGTTCAAAACCTTTCTACGGTAAGGGTGGCGTTGCTCCCCTTTGGTTGGGGGATAATGATAAAATTTCTGATAGCCATGGATTGAGTGGGTAAAGGTCACCTTTTAACTCCCATTTATCATGTTAGCCCAAGTTTGTAAAATAGTTTTTTTTTACTTTAAAAAAAATTAGAGTTATAAAATGTTTAATTGTGGGATATTCTCTTGGCTAATTCTGTAGTGCAGTGGTTCCCAAACATTTTGTCTCCCAGGGTCATTTCTATTATCACTTTCTAAGGGGTACCGTACTCAATGTTTTATGAGTTATTGATGTTTAGTAATGTTATGGGGAAGGGATTGACAGCAACCCCTGCAAAATGCATGCAGAGCCTGCAAGCCTTAGGAGGTTACTACTCTACTGCAGTTTTAATGTATAGCTTATTTATTTAAAGGTAAATGAAAGTAAATGTGTTAGTTGAGCAGCATTGTTGTCTATTAAATTGTGTTAACCCATTCAATCCCGTAGCGACCAAATCCGGCCAGTACCGATTCAATCCCATTACGGCCAAATCCTTTGTTTACACGTTGCTAAAAAGGAAGTGGAAATCTCACTATTTAAACGTAAATCTCGCTAGAAACGAGACCAAGGGAGATTACTATCTTTTTAAAAATATTTTTATTTAATGGGTGAGGAGTATTCATTATTTTAAAAGCAGTTTTTTTATTTTAGTTTTATGATCATTTGTATTCAAATACTTCGTTGAAAATTGACTTTTAGGAATTTACACAAGAAAAGCATTCGGAAATAATGTTACATAACACATATAGCAACCATTAATGGATGCAAATCAATTTATTTCATATGATTATACTGTTCAATAGATTTGTTTTGAATTTATTTCAAAACCTACCCACGTTAAGGGTGGAGTTGCTCCCCTTTGGTTGGGGTCTCCAATTAAAAATTTCTGAGCGCCCTGGATTGAATGGGTTAAATATAAACAATAGTAAATGTGTTAGTTGAGCAGCATTGTTGTCTATTAAATTGTGTTAAAATCTGTTTTTGTTTCATTCTCTCTTTAGTGAACGGTACATTTTCTAAGCATGGTGATGCCACTTTTTGAAAGACCAGTTAAGATGGCAGTATTGTACAGACACGTTGAGATGGCAGTATTGTACAGAAACTTTGAGATTGCGGTGGCCTTTATTGGACAATCAATTTGAGAAGGCAGTATTGGAGAGACTAATTCCCCAGACAAGCTGCAAGTCGGGGAGTCATGTCACTGACTTAGGCTGAATTTAATTTTTCAATCCGAAAATGGGAATAAATTTTGTAACTTGCTTGAGAACATTTCTTATTTTATTGTATACTTCTTATTTTATTTGTTGTTTAATTAAAATCACCTAATATTAAAGGATGGGGGTCGGCACTATATAAAGAATATACCTGGGGATTTTTGGGGTTTTTAAAAAAAAACGGTAACTTATTGTAGGTTACCGTTAACGGTAAACTGAAAAGTAACAGCATATTATCGCTAAATTACTGTAGGCTGATAACGATATGCTATCGCTTTCTCAAAGTAAAAACAGTAAGTTACTGGCAGCTTGTACACAGTAAGTTACTGTTTTTGAGGGGTACTTTTACGATAGATTATTAAGAGTGTGCTTCGAGTTGCTGTAAATAGTGAATCTCTAGAGTTGCTGCAAATAGTGAATCTGTAGAGTTGATGCAAATAATGAATCTCTAGAGTGTCTGCAAATAGAGAATCTATAGATTTGCTGCAAATAGTGAATCTCTAGAGTTGCTGCAAATAGTTAATCTCTAGAGTTGCTGCAAATAGTGAATCTGTAGACTTCATGCGAATCTGTTGATGAATAGCAATAGGAGGATTGTAAATCCGAGTAACACCATTTGGATAATAATCTTCATTTTAAAAAGATGGTTTTAAAAATTATTGAGTTATCAATAGGGCTCGAGATAAACGTTGCCCTTACAGCATCGAAGTTTCTCAAGACCACATTCACCAAAGATTGCTGCAATGGCGTTAATTTCACTCGTTGTGTGCCTAAGTTTGGGGGGTCAAGACTTTTCGTTCATTTCCTTTTTTTTTTACATTGGGCCTTAAAATAATTCTTAAACGCGGACGCCACTGCTCCAGTAGAGAAGCCAACACTATAATCTCATGAAACTACAATTACGCTACATTTTGGTGTGTGCCTTATGGTTATGTTGTATGCTATGGGCCACGCTGTTTTAAACGTTTATAGACTCTTCGGTGTCTTAAGGGCGTAGCGAATACACCCACGGGCGTTACATAGGCGTAAACGAATTAAACTCGTTCAAGAACTGCGCTGTAATGTCTAAACCAGTGTTTCTTAACATGGGGCGTGTGCCCATAAGGGGTGTAGGGGGGGGGGGAGGCAATATAAATTTTATGGTGGGACATTTATTCTCCGAGATAGTAAATATATTGACTTTCTAAATACAATGGGTGGTTTTCGTTTGAAAAAAAAAAGGGGAGGGGGGCGATTTTAGACAGAACACAGAAAGTTAAAATTACTATTTTACGTCAATTTTCCTGCCATACAAAAATTAGTCATGTATTATAAGTTGTATAATTTAAAGTTGAATCTGAAGGCCCAGACGGGTCTAAAAAGTAAAAGGCATTCCTCATTTTGGCAGCATGGAGATGTTTATTTTTATCCCTTCCGCTTAAAATGGCTGGAAAGATAGCATTTTATGTGCTCAATTAAGGCGTGGAGCAACACAAGATGGGAATCACTGGTTTAAATACATGACAGCATACGTACCATATTGTCTGTGTCATTTTTTATGGAGGGTGGGTGGATGAGTAGGGTGGCTGTGCTTCATCCAATAGGCTGAACAGTCTTGTAAATTATTGAAAAGGCAACCTCTATCCCTCTATCCCTCTACTTACACTATGTGCTTCTTTCATGTTGTTGGTGCGCTTACGGCGTGACACCGTGTCGATGTACTCTCAGGTGATTTTACCTTAAAAGGTTCAAACTTGGATGTATTTGAAAGCAGTGCTCCCTAAAAAGCAGTGCCACTGATTTTAAACCCAGCCGTGGTAGCAGCAACAATGCGTAACGTGTTGTGAAACGAAAACAAACAGGCTTGCAAAATCAATACCCTAGCGAGATGAGAAGAATGCAGATGAAATGTACATCATTTTATGATACGCATTTGCATTTGACAAACTGGTCAAACAACAGAGAACCACTTCGTTCAGCTTTAATACTTTAGTGGATATTACTATTATTAGTTTTAATGGCGTGAATAAACCCCCCCCCCCCCAAAAAAAAAAAAGTCAGAATATCACTAATATCAGCTTTTTACAAAAAGGGCCTTTTGTCTTATATTTTTTTATATGAATGATGTTAAAAGAAAAAAAGTGGGGTTTTTTATGATTGAATATATATAGTAATGATTAATTGGGGAAAGACGCAGCCCGAGATGATCTGACCTGTCTCAGGAAGTCCTCATTGCGCGCTATCAACGCTTGTAAAGTGGAGATGTTTTGAATAATATATTTCATAATTTTTTAAATATTCCCCCCCCCCCCCCCCCCCCCGCTCTTCCCGTTGCTTGACACCGTGCAATAGCAGCCATTTTATGTCAAGCTTTTAAAAAGATCTAAAAAAAAATACGCGACGACGAAAGCCAACTGTTTTAATTTGAATCTCATTGACAGATCGTCTGCTGGATCTCCCTGGCGGGATCCCAAACAGCAGTGTTAAAGGCCCTAAAAATATGACTTGCGATGAGATGCTTTTTTCTTTAGCGAAACAACGTGCAAAAAAAATAAAATAATAATAGCGTAGTAAAAGGTCTATACGAGATTGTTTTTTTTTATATTTTTTTTTTTATTTTTTATTTTTTTTATTTTTTGGGACGTTACATAATTCCGCACACTAAAAAAATTGAATAAGCGTAGTGTCAGTGTTTGCAATCACATCGAATGTCAGTGCTGCCATCACATCGAATGTCTGTGTTGAGGTGTTAGAATCAAAAGGCAGTTTTTAACAAGCTGGTCAGAGCGCTCCGTGGCACGAGTAAAACGAGATCCCAAGAATCATAAGGTTACTGCCAAATAGACACCCACGTTGTGTGTGTGTGTGGGGGGGGGGGTGTTCCCGGGCTCAGAGATACGGAAAAAGGAGGGGGGGGGGGTGTTCCCGGGCTCAGAAATACGATTGCGTTCACTTTAAAGCATCTTGCGATTTTTCAATCTGATATCCCGAAAACCACATTTTTTAATCTGATATCCCGAAAACCGCATTTTTTAATCTGATATCCCGAAAACCGCATTTTTTAATCTGATATCGCGAAAACCGCATTTTTTAAACAAAATTTAAACAAATGTTTTGAAATTCGAGAGCGAGGCGTTGAAGACATATTCAATCAGGGGGCGGGGGTGGCGGGGGGGGGGGTAATTTTTGTTGTTAAAAAAGTCAGTTGTTCAGGCCATCCCGAATACTTTATGTTGTTTGTTGTCCATCCAGAGTTGTGGAGAAATGTTGCAGATGGTCGTCAGAGATCTAAGAGGGGCTATGAGTGCTTTTTAGAAGTGACATGATTAAGAGGGGCGTTACGGGCGTACTGTAAAGAAACAAGATTTAATATTTATATGATATACAAGCTGGCAAGGCTGTGTGTCGTCATTCACACCCCAATGATTTCAGATCAATGTCGTGTACCAGTTTAGTGTTACATCATCGTTAGCGTGTCTAAATACACGTGACGGTGTGTCTACGTACACGTGACAGTGTGTCTACGTACACGTGGCAGACAGTGCGTCTACATATACGTGACAGACAGGGTTTCTACAATCACGTGACCGTGTGTCAACATTCACGTGACTGACAGTGTACCAACCGATCATATGTCGATAATTTGATCCCCTTTTACATGTTATATATGTGTTGAGAAATAGCTCGATGGCCCATCGACATTTCTGAGGTTATAATTTTGGTGGTCGCCTCTTGATCCATAACATTCTATAGCACCTGTTATGTCATATCTCGCTTAACCGAAAATCTTTCACGAGAAATGACGTCTGCGGCCCGAGCCGAAGCTCGTATGGGCTCCCTCCGCCTAGATGAGGTGAAATGAGGCGACACCCCCGAGATGTTTTGACCTAGTAGCGAACTATTTTCCACAGGAACGTCATTTGGGTAGTCTAGGGTGGGGCTTTTGCCCGCCCCCCCCCACCCTGAATTTGCAGATTTTATTTAAATTGATATGTACTGTGACGCCTCCAGTAGTAAACAACTAAACAAGCCGACGAAAAATCATGAAACGACGCCCCTGGTTCTGCTACCCCATGAACGCCAAAGTGGCAGATTCATTTAAATTAAACCTTAAGGCACTCTTGGTGTGTACCGCATAGATCCAAGTGTGTTAAGTTTCTAAAGTGGTACTATGCACTATTGGTTTGTACCATACATATCCTAGTCGTTTTAATTTTAAGTTTCTAATGTATTACTAGGCACTTTTGGCGTGTACCTTATAGATCCAGTAGTGTTTAGTTTCTAAAGTGGTACTTGGCACTCTTGGTGTATACCACATAGATTCTAGTCGTTTTTGGTTTCTAAGTTGTTACTAGGCACTTTTGGTGTGTACCATATATAGATACAAGTAGTTTTTAGTTTCTCAATTGGTACTAGGCACTCTTGGTGTGCACCGCATAGATCCAAGTAGTGTTTACTTTCTAAAGTGGTACTAAGCACTCTTGGTGTGTACCACATTGATCCAAGTAGTGTTAAGTTTCTCAAGTGGTGCTCGGCACTCCTGGCCCCTACGTTAAACACCTCGTTCGCTTAAATCTCCGTCGCGACTGTTCTATAACCGAGCATCAAGTTTTGACCCCAGAAACACGTCCCCTTATTTTTATATAGGCGTAGTCGCTCCCAATATATTTTAACCATTCTTTTTTTTTTGGGACACCTAATACATTTGTATAGACAAGATTTATTGATCACATGTGATGCAATGACCAATCATAAACGCTTTATTCAGAAATGAGGATAGTGACGGAAAAAATGGATACAATCCACGGGACGTTGACGTACCACAATAAGTCACGGTTGACTGAATCTGTGGGCGTGAAATTGGTCCCTTCAAACAGAATCTCGAATAAAGTCACGCGCTGGCAGCTTCCAATTACTGAGAAATCATTCATGATCTGAATGTTCACTCTTGTAGTCAATCCCCAGGGAGATTGGGAATTGAGGTAAATGGGGAAAAAAAAAAAAGGGGGGGGGGTGGGGTTGAAAAAGAGAAAGTAAAAGAAGCCTTAATTATTTTTTTTATTTTTTAAATTAGCAATGAATGATTTCCACCAAAGCTGCATTTGGGAAACGATTCCAATACACTGTTCTGAAGGATTAATTCCAACACTCTTTCGTAAAGGAATGATTCCTAATCCTTTTGATTACTTATAGATTACAATACAGCCTCCTTAGTAAATATTCCAATACAGCTTCCTAAGTAAATATTTTAATAAAGTTTCCTAAAGTAAATATTCCAATACAGTTCCTATAAGTAGCGATGCTGATACGGCATTCCGAAGAAACAAATACAACCTATAGATTATGGTAAAGATCTCATATTTGAGATTAACTAATGGACCTTTTTTTTTTTCTTCAAGTTCTCATACGCAGATATATTTTTTATCCATGGATAACTTAATTCTGTATGAAGGGCTTATTAATCCCTTTTTAGTGTAGCATCGAAACGAAAGGAATAATGGTGTCTTTGTATTATTTAGTGGTTTTTTTAAAACATATTTTTAAAAAACAAAAACAAAAGCAAAAAAAGTTTTTTGTATAAATTCCTTATATGCATTTAAAAAAAATTATTTTTTTAAATAATCTAATGCCCCACCCGCTTTTGCAAGGCAGTTTTACTTCACCAAATACTCCAGAAAAACAAAAATATTACGCACCAAACACACTTGCGATATTTTTTTGATTTTTCCTTAAAAGCAGTTATCGGGAATTTTATTTCTTGAAATAAATAAAAAAAACATTTTTCCTTCACCTTGAAAAACACCAAAAACTGATTTTTTCGGGGGTTGGGGTTGAATTTGTTGTCGTTGGCAACGATTCTACGTGCCAGTTGCTTCGAAAGGTGGACGGGAAGTGGGTCGATTAATCACAGTTACAACATTTCATGTACGAAACAATGTTACACATCACCCACCGAATGGACTACGATGAGTTACTTCCTTGTTTTGTCACGTGATATGAACAAGCCATTGGTAGGCTGTCTGCTACACATAATAACACATAACAACAGATAACAGCTGATCAGCCATTATTATTAATTTTAAAGCAAAATGTTTGTCTCCATCAGCGCTTCCCCAATGTTAATTACAAATTTTACTTTTCAAAATATTCTTGAATACACTTGTTTTTTAAATGACATTCATTAAATGTGACAATAATTATAATTCAGTTATGATTAAAGGAAGAAAATTGTTTGAAGAAAAATTTGTGAGGTACTAGTGTGTTGCAGACAGCTCCGGAAGTCTTACTTGTTTTTACACGTATCACGTGACAAAACAATCAATAAATCGTAGTCCATTGCCAGTATAATATGTAAGGTATTTCAGCTCAGTGGCGTAGGAAGGGGATATGGAGGGGGGAAATAGTTCCTTTTTCCCCCCCCCCCTCATTTGGAGTGATGACATTTTTTCGCCAACTGCAGTGTTTGATGTTTGAAAGGAGGGTGTGGGGGCTGCAAAAGCTTTCCCCGTCCCTGGCGGCTTTACGCCAGCTACGCCCCTGCTTTGGTCCTTACGGGTTGTTTACTTTCTTAATTAAGAGATTAACGCAATTGCAGGACATTATAATTACATTCATTTCAACATTTTCCCCAACAGACCGCCTCCTCCCCAACAGAACACCTCCTCCCCAACAGACTCTTCCTACCCCACAGACCACCTCCTCCCCAACAGACCACCTCCTCCCCAACAGACCACCTCCTCCCCAACAGTCCACCTCCTCCCCAAAAGACCACCTCCTCTCCAACAGACTACCTCCTCCCCAATAGACCACACCCTCCCCAACAGACCGCCTCCTCACCAACAAACCACCTCCTCCCCGACAGACCATCTCCTTCCCGACAGACCACCTCCTCCCCAACAGACCGCCTCCTCCCCAACATACCGCCTCCTCCCCAACAGACCGCCTCCTCCCCAACAGACTACCTCCTCCCCAACAGACCCTGTCCTCTCCAACAGGCACCTCCTCCCCAACAGACCACCTGGTCCCCAACAGACCACCTCCTTCCCAACAGACCACCTACTCCCCAACAGATCACCTCCTCCGAAACAGACCACCTGCTCCCCAACAGACCACCTCCTTCCCAACAGACCACCTCCTCCCCAACAGACCACCTCCTCCCCAACAGACCACCTCTCCCTGAAAGACCACCTCCTCCCCAACAAACCACCTCCTCCCCAACAGACCGCCTTCTCCCAAACAGACCACTTCCTACCCAACAGACCGCCTCATCTCCAACAGACTACCTCCTCCCCAACAGACCAAGTCCTCTCCAACAGACACCTCCTCACCAACAGACCACCTCCTCCCCAACCGACCACCTCCTCCCCAACAGACCACCTCCTCCCCAACAGACCACCTCTCCCTGAAAGACCACCTCCTCCCCAACAAACCACCTCCTTTCCAACAGAACACCCCCTCCCCAAACGAACACCTCCTCGCCAAAAGACTACCTCTTCCCAAAAAACAAACCATCCTCCCGAACAGACCACCTCCTCCCCCACAGACCACCTCCTCCCCAACAGACCACCTCCTCCCTAACAGACCACCTCCTCCCCAACAGAGCACCTTCTCTCCAACAGAACACCTCCTCCCCAACAGAGCACCTTCTCTCCAACAGAACACCTTCTCCCCAACTGAACTCCTCATCCACCAATGTGTCTTTAAAAGAGTGAAAATCTCTGAAACCTCCACCCTAAAAATCCTACCCCCTAACCTTGCATTAACGATTTCTTGTCTTTTCAGAGTCATTAAAAAAAAAAGAATTAAAATTACAACCAACCTTTCGCTAATATTACGAAAACCTAATGAATTTGTTAACCAAAGTGAAAAAAAATGAATTAAAAAATATACTCACAGCATGAAATATAACCATCGCTGTCGGTTTCAGCGCTTTTTCACGTCACAATAACAAATCTTTGATACCAGTCACAGTATACTATACATAAGATCATGACCCAGACCTCATGATGGACGTTGACCAGAGTCTATCAACGTGAAACATGCAGTAATTATTTTCCCATAAGCGTAGCATGTCAACCCCGTGGTTATCCGTGTAGTCGAACACTGCCACCACCAATGGGTTTGAGAAACTCCTTTTATCCTTCCCCCCCCCACTCCCTCCCTAACAATCCCTCCCCCCTCACCGACCCCCAAGCGCTCGTCTCTCTGGTATTGTCTGCGACCGCAGTCCCTGGCGTTGGGACTACGTTGTCAGCGCTTCCAGTCTGTCACCGTGTAACCATCTGGTTAAGCCCGCCACGTCCATGACCAAGGAAGACATTTTGATATCCAGTGTTAGTCGGTAAAATATACGCGGGAAGCACGGCCGCGAAAAACGGGCAAAAATTCGTATCCGGAAATTTAATCGAAAGAAATTTCGTCGACGGAAAATTTCTTTTTTGAACGCATTATTTTGTTTTACTATATAGTATAGTGCGTTCAAAAAGAAATTTGAAGAAAATTTTAACGTGTGAACTGAAAAAAAGATTCGACCAAATTTCCGTCGATCAATTTTCTGTCGACGAAATTTCTTTCGATCAAATTTCCAGTAACCGCAACAATTATGTGTGTGTCGGGGAAAAGGGGGAGGGGGGGGGAGGTGTGCGTATTCCGAAGTTGGATAAATCGGGGTGCCAAAAATGTGTCTTTATTTATGTAAACTATATATTTATAAATATATCTTTTTGGAAGAGTGTGCGAAAGTTACGGGCTTTCCGTAAGCGTACCCCAGGCGCATGGCTAAATGGTTTCAAGGCCAAGGTCATTATAAAAAGGATTGGACTGCGATTAAAACTTTTAGCTTAATTAGACACAAACAATATGTGTAAATAAAACAATACATTTTAACTACAATTACACAAAAAAAGAATAATCAAAAAACAAAGTATAAATTTACACGCACTGCTCGTGTCCCAATAATTGTTTCGACGTCCTTTTGCTCTCCTATTTTAGTTTAAGACTAGTATGTTTAATTGTTTGATGAAGTTTTTTTTTTAAATCGACTTCACATGCAGTTGCGTAGGATTGGGGAGTAAGGGGGGGGGGCGTGCGTTCCCCCTCCCTGGCTTCTCTTTTTTGTCTCCTCATTTTTTTTTTGTGGAGTGGGTAGCAAAAATCTTGGCCCGCCTCTGTCGGCACTATCCGTAACAACTACGCCACTGATCAACTGCTAAAATGATTAAGTATTATGAAAACAGATATTAGACTTTTACATATGGAACTTTGTGAGTTTTTTAGTTATTTATTTTTTTTTTTTAATTTAAATTGATTTGACGCCGAAAGTACCGCAAGAAATTCTACTGAGCAGTACCATATTTGAATATCAGCTTGGAATTGTGTAGAAGAAATGTTTACCCACGGGTTAAGTGTTAGATTAGTTTTCAGCTCTCCTCAAAACACGTAGTTTTAAGCTCCCAAAATATAATTTGGACAATTTGTGTGTGGGGGGGGGGGGGGGGGGGAAATTCCTGATTTGCAATCAAAATACAATTTTTGTAAGGAAATCTACTCACCTGCGTATGTAAGTTAACACAAATCGATATACAGGATATGATTTTCGGATTTGTTCTTAAGGATGAGAAGATTTTCTTACGTAAGCACACTGGCAGCTAAGCATTAACTAAGCAATCCTCTAAAAGAAAAAAAAAAATATTCTGGATGGTTCAAGTGAGATCGAGACCGGATGGGTTGTTATTCATATCCGATCGTTTGTAAAGATTCCAATACAGCTCCTAAAGTAGCGATTCAGATGCAGCATTCTGATGCAACCTACAGATTATGGTAAAGATATCATTCTTGAGATTAACTAACGGTGTGCAATTTCTCTAAATTAATTCTGCAGTAACGGTTACCGGAAATTTGATCGAAAGAAATTCCGTCGACAGAAAATGGAGAGGATTAATGAGCGCATAAGCCTGATTTTGGTGCTGGGGGCTATATTTTTGACCTTCCATATTTTCTTGAACCTCTTTAGTTCTGTTGTGGTCTGCGCAATCCTGGCCATCAATTCGGGATTGGAGCCTTCTCCCGAGACTATTGCTCCGAGGTACTTGAAGCTGCCAACTGTCTCTAATATGCATATTAACGTAATTAAATTGACGGTTGCGTTATTTCCCATGGTCATCATCATCACAAATTTGCAATGCTGTGATATCCAATAAAGTCATTAATTTAGAACGAAACTAGATTTTTAAGCGTTAATATGTGTATATGAACATTTGCCGGGATAGTTTATTTTTCAAATACATAATTCAATATAGTGGTCAGTAAGATCAATCATTTCATTAACAAAATTAATTTACGCAAAATTACAGCAGGAAATAACTTTTCCCAAACTCTTACGGTAAAGGGGAGGCTGTCATGTATTTTTTTTTCAAAGAGAGGATACTGTATATTTTTTTTATCTTAAAATTTGTTTAAAATGGGAACAGTTATTCCCCATTATATTTTTTTAGAGTTACATTTTTCAGTGACACGTAACTTCCCTTTTGACCTTTAAAATGATTTACTTCAAATATTCTTTTTTTCTCGGTTATCTCTCTTTGGACATACTTTTTAAAAATAATCCTAAATATGAATTTATAGATTTCAAATGAGCCCAATTTAAATCAATAGTAATGGGGGCAAATTTACGAAAATTTTAATATAATAGCTCTATTTAAAAAAATAATATAAAATCAGGACCATATATGGCAATTATATTTTAGTTTTTCCTAAAATACCCAATAAATCAATAGTTTAAAATTTATAGAATTATAATAATAATAATAACAGTAAAATTTGAAAACACAGATATTTAAAAAAAAATATTTTCTTTATCAAATAACCAAATAGATGTATTAAAACTTTAGGGTCATTCATCAAATCACTAGTACAAAAAGTAGTGTGATATATTTCTGATTTGCACAATGACAGCTCAAATTAGTTGATTAAATGTAATTAATTAGTGATTTTTCCAAAAGAAAACAGCAAGTTTATCTTGCTTGTCTAGGTGTATCTCCTTATCCCTGATCTCAAATAAGATGTTAACATTTACAGCTGGATTTAGCAGCAGGAGTCAGATTAACACGCTACTTTCTGCATTAGAAAATTTTTACATATACTTTTCGGGGTTGGGTAGGATCTTTACTGAATTTATTCAAATATATATATAATTTAGGATAGTATATATGTTTATATATATAATTATCTTAAAAGCTTGTGTATAATTAACCATCCGAATGTTCCTGTCTATTTGTTGTTTCCTTAATTTAGACTTAAACACAACACTTTGATTGATTAAATATAATGTCACAGGACATCTGTATAGAATAATAGAGTCGTACCCATTCAAAGCTCTCTTCTTTAACAAAGGCAGCCATCAGAGAGACCTGGAAGTAGCAAAAAAGAAAGTCGGGGCAGAACAACATAGATCTGAGGAAACCACATATCAATATACCATAAGCATCTGCACACAATGGAATTTGGTGATTTAAATTGTTTTTAATTATAAACATCAGAGTCAAAAGCAGCTGAGGATAATGTATATCATAGGATAATAAATGAAAGGACGATGTTCATGCTGTGTGAAGGAAACAGTTTGGGCTAAGAACCTTCATTAGGAGACAGGTCTAATGAAGAAAAAACAAGAAATAGAAAGTTGTTCAAAAACTTTTAAGTCTTTGTCATCAATGTATATCATAGAAGACTTATTGAACACAGGATACAAATTCAATTTCTATAACATATTCTTCATATAACTTTATTATCTTAATCATTAAAATTCTTTGAAAAGTACCATAAAAAGATTTTTTTTTAAATGTAAACTTCAACACTCTTTTTAAAGCTTATAATTTTCAACCAGAGAAAAAAAACACAACTTTTTACTAAGACAATGTATGTTACAAGCAAAGGCTTACAGTTTTGTATTTAAAAAAACGATACATAATAAGCTGATGAGCAAACAGTTTGAAAGAAAATGGTTATTTATATACAATGTAACATGTGAGCTGCCTTCTGTGATTTCATAACATAATTAAAAATAATTTTTTAAAAAGTTGATTGAACAATAAAATGTCATTACTTATGTGACAAAGTCTAAGCCCTCTGTGAGCAGTGGTCATTGGGAAATATTACTGGAGCTCCATGGCCATTACAGGAGCTTAGGATTCAGTAAAAAAGATCAAATAAAACGTTGACATCACAATTTTTAAAAATACATCTTAAATATTTTTCAACAATTTAAAATACATTTTTTTTAAAAAAATAGTTTTAAAAATTGGTCAGCTAAAACATTTTTAGACTTATTATTGGTGTATTTTTAGGAGGTCATTTCCACTTGTGTGCTACTTATAATTTTCAGGAAAAAAACATTTTAAAATTTAGTTACTGTTCATAAAAATATATTTGAATATCTTAAAATGTTTAACTAAAAGACTAATCAGTTAATGTGATCATAGGATTGGTAAGTTGTTAAAATGGTATCAAAGATAATGATTTAAATTGATGAAACAAGAGAAGAAACAAAATTACAATTGAGTATTTGTCAGTTAAGAGAGAAATCACTGTGTTTGTTTTCACACATGATCTCTGTTTCAGATACAGATTTCCCCCTTTTGACGATACCACTTGTTTTGGAACAACTAAAACAGTGGATTCTGTTTAATGCTGACGGTTATACAGACATTGCATCTCATGTCATTTAACAATGAAGTATTACACAAATTTAATAAACAGTCATTTTCAATTATGAAATGTGGTTGTTGATAGTAATGAATCATTAGAAGGATTACATTATAGGTGATTGAACAAGTGTTCAAAGAAATACAATCAACTTCAAATTGTGTTCCTTTCTCTCGGCAACTTGCCCCATAATACACAATTGGCTCATGTGACCATTGTACACAGTTGGCTCATGTGACCATTGTACACAATTGGCTCATGTGACCATAGTACACAGTTGGCTCATGTGACCATTGTACACAGTTGGCTCAGGTGACCATAGTACACAGTTGGCTCATGTGACCATTGTACACAGTTGGCTCAGGTGACCATTGTACACAATTGGCTCATGTGACCATTGTACACAGTTGGCTCAGGTGACCATCATATACACAGCTGACCATCTCACGTGAGCGTTGAGATCAACACTTGAATTGTGACAGATTCCGACATGTGCATAAGTTGAGTGCATAGCTACTCACCCCTCACATTTGACACAATGAAAAAATGTTGTGATCAGACAGGAGAGCACTGATCACTTTATCATTGTGATTTTCAAACTGTTGAAAAACATTTTGAGAAACCAAAAACTAGTTTTCGTGGAGGGAAAAAAACCAGCAGCTGTGGGGGGGAAAAAAACGTTTTACTTAAAGTTATGAGGCGAATCATTTAAACAAAATCTCAGAGATCAATGTCAAGTATGAAAATGATAAATATCCAGCAAAGCCACAGCATGATGAGTAGGAGCTTGCAGTACCGGTATTTCCAGATATAGGCCTTACATCTAAATGCATGTAAGCATAACATCAGCAGAACCAGACCAAGTCTTTTTTAAATATATATATATAAATATAATATATATAGATATATATATATTTAAACCAGACCAAGTCTTTTTAAAATATATATATATAAATATAATATATATAGATATATATATATTTAAACCAGACCAAGTCTTTTTTAATATATATATATATATATATATATATATATATATATATTATATATGTATGTATGTATGTATATCATCATCATCATTAGGTCCCGTAGTCCTTCGACCGTTGGGGCGCCACAGATGACATGTACATTATTCTTCTCCATTCCTCTCGGTCTTCTGCCCTACGCATAGCATATATATATATATATATATATATAAATCCCATCATTTTTAATATTGCTACATAGTCAACAACTACAAGGCTTACAAGGTGGGGAGGAGTCAACTGTCAAAACAGTGAAACACCATTCCAGGCTTGGCTGATCCATGCTTATATCATGCTGATATTAGTATCGTCAACTTCTTCGACAACATCCAGATGCCTGTATGCTCCCGGGTGAGCTATGGTTATGGCGGGTGACGAGACCAAAGGTAGGTTGTGTACTGGACTTTTCTCTGGCTTATCAGACCTACTGTTTGAGCCATCTGTTGATTCTTTCGTCACGCCAGGTGGCGTTCTGACCTGCCCGGGAGGGGCTGTTGTTGTCATCAAACCTTTATTTATTATTCCTTGAATATTTTGTTCATTCCCATTGGCATCTTTGGGTGCAATATTTGGAGTACTGCTGGTTCTCCCCTGTGGAGTGCTTTGGACTGCTGAAACTCCTGGCGATTCCTGCTGATAGACATTCTTGTTTAGGATCTGTGAATGAGCTGTACCTGGAGAAACTCCTCTGTGGATTACATTGTTATCAGAGGCAATGGCTAGACTGTTTGGTCTCTGATGCATTTGTACACCACTGGCATGGTGATAAACCATAGCAGCTTCATGTTGTTGAAGTGCTGCACCTTGCTGAGGAGACTGCAGCTGTGGTGTATTTTTCTGATGTGGGTTAACTAATTGTAGAAAAAACTGTTGCTGTGGCAGGAACATTCCTTGAAGTTGGTTATTCTGGTTGACGGAGCCACCTTCAGCATACTGTTGTTGCATAATTGTTCCCTGATGATTACCATTCTGGTTGACAGCTCCACCTACAGCATATTGCTGTTGCACAATTGTTCCCTGAAGATGACCATTCTGGTTGACGGCTCCACCACCAGCATATTGTTGTTGTGGTACAAACGTTACCTGAAGTTGGCCATTCTGGTTGACAGCTCCAACACCAGCAAATTGTTGTTGTGGCACAAATGTTCCTTGAACTTGACCATTATGGTTGACAGCTCCAACACCAGCAAATTGTTGCTGTGGCACAAATGTTCCCTGACGCTGTATTGGGCTGCGCAAAATCTGGCCGGGAGCAGGATCATTCCATCCACTTGGGGTTGCGTTCAATATCCCTTCGCTGACAGATGTGTAGTCTTGCCCTCTCCCGTAATCACTGCTTGGTAAAAATGTGATCGGGTGTTGGAAAAAATGGTAAGGACTTTCAAGTGGGGTTATATAACCTTCATTATCATAGACAAAATCAGGATTAGGTGGATCAGGTTCATTAGAGGACGTGCCATTCCCTTTGTTCACTGGCAGTTGCGTGCTGTTGTCTCTGAAGCTGTAATCCTGATTGCTTGGTGGAATGGAAACAAGAAATATTCCTTCAGGTGTCTGCATATACACAAAGTTCGGCTGACCACTGGGGGAAGAAAAAGCTGATGGCTGGACACAGTTGAGAAGACGCAAGTATTCTGGCTGATTTTTCGGGTCAGCTTGTGTTTTACCTGCTGTGTTGCTGGGAGTGGGTTTGACCTCCTCCCCTAGCGTCGTCGGCCTCACCGTGGTGTACACAATCTCACCGCTTGAGCCAGATACCCCACTGCCACTGGTGTCAGAAGCTAAGGACGGGTGCAACGGCTGGACCTGCTGTGTTGGCTTCTTGGACTGGGTTTCAATGACCACAGCCGGAGATTGGCTGACTGCACTTCCGGTTGAAGATGAGTAGTTCGGGCGGTCATTTTGCATCGGACTGTGAGCTTTCGGTGGGGGAAACTCCATCATGTTGATGTTTTCAGATGCCCTTCGGTTGCCACGTGTACCGGCTCCTTGCTGGGAGGTAGACTGAGCCCAACTTACAACACTGTTGTTAGACAGGTCTGATAAGTTGGCATTGTTGACATCACTAGGGTGGATAATTCTAGGGATATTGGGTGTTTCAGATTTTCTGGGTGGGAGCCCTGGCCTGCCCCGGTTGCCAGATTCAATGTTTATCTGGTCTTCGTCCGATTCACCAGTTGCGTTCAGATAAGAAGGAGTCACATGTGAAGAACCAGGTCGGTTAGAAATGTTTGGATTTTGAGCTATTTGGCAGAAAATGAACAAAGAGATTCATTATTGTTATCAATTTTTTTGTCAGTTTGTTCATTAAAAAATTTAGAAACTAAAAAATAAAATCTGACAATATGTTTTAATGTCTGTTCCCCTGTTTTTTAAAAATGTAACTATATAAAGTAACATATAAATAACATATTTCGATTGGTTGCAGTTTCTACATTTGTAGCGAAGACAACTTTTATTTTCTTTGTTTGATCCATCAACTTTAACTCATACCACATTGCAGCCCTGCCTGGGGAAAAAAAATAAAATTACCTTTATAATACTTCTTACGCTTGCAAGGCATAAGCCCACGAGCACGCAACACAACGACGATTACCACAACGATTATGACGAGGCAGAGAGCAGCTACGATGACTGCTAAGGCTGTGATGGGCCCGTCATTGCTGCTGGAAGCACCTCCGGCGTGCTGCACAGTCGAAGTTTGTGTAGTGGGGCTGGTGGGTGAATTCGCTCCACAGACCTTTTTCAGAGAGATTTGCATGGTTTTAGAAACATTTTTCTCATATTAACCAGTCTCATATTTATTTCATTAATTACATTACACCACCACAGACCTTTTTCAGAGAGATTTTCATGGTTTTAGAAAAAATTGTTCTCATATTAACCAGTCTCATATTTATTTCATTAATTACATTACACCACCACAGACCCTTTTTCAGAGAGATTTTCATGGTTTTAGAAAAAAAAATTCTCATATTAACCAGTCTCATATTTATTTCATTAATTACATTACACCACCACAGACCCTTTTTCAGAGAGATTTGCATGGTTTTAGAAACATTTTTTCTCATATTAACCAGTCTCATATTTATTTCATTAATTACATTATACCACAATCAAATAAAGTGTTATGAGGTCAACCTAAATTTGATGTTGTATCACTTTAAGGACGAGTTTGGTGGGATGAGGAAATTATGCGTAAGTGCCCATATGTGGCAACAGCAAGTTATGTGGACTACTGCATATCTATAAAAGTTTTATGACATTTAGATTCACTAACAATGAGCTGTCATTTTTACAAATGAATACATAGAGGGATTAAAGTTGGTGAAGGAGTCTGGTGAAAAGGACATTTTGTGCACAGATTATATTAAAATGAATACTACATGATATTACATGAATTATTTATCTTGAATATTATAATGATCACACACACTTTGTGTTGTATATTATTATGATTGCCTAGCAATTCATTTAGCCTATCTTCAATATTAAAATGATTAACCCTTACAAATTTATATGAATATTGTAATTATTACCTCTTATTTCACGTATATTGAATGTTATGATTACTCATTAATTCAATATTATAAAGATAAGTGTTATGAAGAAATTTTTTTTAAATATATATTTTGAAAGGTAATTGACAGTTAATTGACATAGAAACAAATAGAACCACTGACCAAACACCCGTTACGTCCCCGACAAGATGAAATCACGTAATCAACTGTTTGACCAAGTTCGTTGTAAAATTTGATCTGCTGTTTCTGTAGAGCCAGTGTGCCATTGCCACTATAGGTTCCAACCTGTTGAAAATTCAACAGAAGTGTAACCAGATTTTAAGCCTAATAATTTAATTATTTTTTAAAACTAATTACATATTCTTATTAAGCATAGAGGATTTTCTAGTAATGTTCCTTTCCAGTGCTAGTCTTTCAAAGTCATAGAAAGGGGAATGTTTCTCTATTTCCTGATATCCTCTTACAATTATTCTTAACAATGAAATTGAAATTATCACGTTTCTTTATTCTATCAAAATTAGTATATCAAATTTTTCTCATTTGGGATAAAAGTTTAAAATGTTATCTATTAAGCTATACCTCAAAGGTTATTCAGGGGATATCGCTATACCCAGTAGGACTTTCAAGGGATAAAGCTTTACTGCTTAGGACTTTCAAGGGATAAAGGTATAATGCTTAGGACTTTCAAGGGATAAAGGTATAATGCTTAGGACTTTAAAGGGATAAAGGTATACTGCTTAGGACTTTCAAGGGATAAAGGTATAATGCTTAGGACTTTCAAGAGATAAAGGTATACTGCTTGGGACAATCAAGGGAAAAGATATACCTCAATAGGACATTCAATCGATATGTTATTTGGGGTAATTTCACCCTAATCCTAACTCAGTAATTTGGGGTAACTTCACAGACCAGACACCCTAACCAAGTTATTTGGGGTAACTGCAGAGACCAGCCAAACTTGTTTGCAGTTGATTTAGAGTAGGCCACATTGAAAAATATTGATTTGTAAACTGTTTTCAAAGGATTTTAATGTTTTATTCTTACAGAGTGAATGGCATATTAATTCTTTGTGGGCACCACTGATTTCATTTAATTTATTTCAGCTTCAAAACAGTTGGTACGTTATGCATAGTCCTGTATTTTTTTTAAGTTCTAGATTACATAACCTACATACGTGTAGTTATAGACATCTAATTAGATAACATAACCTACAATGTGTAGTCATAGACATCCCCTTAGATTACATAACCTACATATGTGCAGTCGTAGTTACATAACCTACATATGTGTAGTTATAGACATCTCTTTAGATTACATCACCTGCATGTGTAGTCATAGGCATCTAATTAGATTAAATAACCTAAAATGTGTAGTCATAGACATCCCCTTAGATTACATAACCTACATATGTGTAGTCATAGTTACACAACCTACATATGTGTAGTCATAGATATCTCCTGTGTGTTGTATGTTGTAAATCTGGAAGCCAGCTTTGCTTAAGTCCTGCAGCGAGCCTGTGCTCCGAGTCAGCTGGAACAACCTGATGGTGTTGACAAAAGTGGACGGGTCTGGTCTCCAAGACTGGCTAGCAGCAGGCGGCTTCCCGTCAATGAGTGATCTATCAACAACAAACAGAGGACAGGGTCACATGGGGTCACCACGCTCCTACTGTGTGTGATTTGAATAAGTCAGCATTGATTTTTTAAAAAAAATAAAATTATAAAAAATGCAAGCATTTTGGTGAGTTTGTTGGGGGGGTGGGGGTTTGGGGTGGGGGTTGACAATGAAAGTGACATATATCAGATATATGCTGAGTTTAGAAAAACCACAACAATAACAGACTTTCAGTGCCTTTAGAATTTATCAAAGTAACCAATCAATACTGACATACTGAAAATTGATCATAAATATACCAGGTCTGCCGTGGTTGAATTTCTTATTATTTTTATAAGAATGGTAGAAAATGATACATGCATATCTTCCAGTAGTTTTGTTGCAAGTGTAATGTGAATATGGGAAAAACCTGGAGAAAAGAACGCAACAAAAAAGCTGCTCTTGCTGTCCTGTTGTTGACTACATTGCAGCAAAATGTTTATTTTCATATTGTTTTAATCATTGTTTGTTCGATGAAGAAGGCTTCCTGCTGACACGTTTTGTTGTGTCCTTTTTTTCCCCATACTTTGTTTGGCTTATTTCCGTCTACCTAACCTGATTTGGGGTCTCTCTCCCTTATTACCTTTCCAGTTATAATTTACCATGTCTACCAAAAAAAAAAAAAAAGAAAAGACTGCAACTTGGAGGTGTTGATTTGTGAAAATTGAAAAGAAAAATTAAAAAAATATAATCAACAGGATATTATACGCTGTCAATGGTGTTGACTGGTAGTTAGGTATTTATTCTGCACTTACTTCAGAGCCAAACCTGCACTCAGTGTGGCTACGGTTGTGTGCACAGATAATGGTTGCCTCACCAGAGTTGTGATCACGCTGTCACTGTACAGCAAAGTCATTAGAAAACAAACATCTCAATGAAAACCTGTGTCCAACACATTTTCATACATTTAAACAAATTTTTTTTTCTTATTTTTCTTTTATATAATACATTTCAATCTGGTAACAGTTTTTGCCTTTTTGATCTGTTTCATGTATTTGAACAAATCAACTTTAAAAAAAAAAAAAAAGAAAAATGTATGAAAATGTTAAATTATTTCAGAAAATCTTTCTTTTAAAATAGTTTTGTTAGAAAAGTAGCTCTCTTAAATAAAGACACTGTCCATAGAAAATTTATGTAATTCATCAATCTTACAGTTT
This sequence comes from Omphiscola glabra, assembly GCA_964017045.1. Taxonomy (NCBI): domain Eukaryota; kingdom Metazoa; phylum Mollusca; class Gastropoda; family Lymnaeidae; genus Omphiscola; species Omphiscola glabra. The sequence goes on from OZ024799.1 coordinate 11,249,014, forward strand.
TAAAAAAAATTGAAATCTTTCTTAAATAAATGCACATTTTTTATTTTTTTTTAGTGAAGCATTTATTTAAAACAGAGTAACATAAATACTCGTTGGGGGCACAGTTTGCTTTACACTATCATCTGACATGTTGGCATACACCTCCGTGAAATGTCACAACAAAATAATTTGCAGCCCAGGAGACTAATATTTGATTATGATTATGACGCTAATGATACTGTTATTTTTTTTTATGTTGGGAGGGGATTTTGTTGCATATTTAAGTTTAGCGCCTGGTTTTGTATTTTGTTTATTTTGATGGGAATTTCTTTTGAGTTTAAGCTTTATTTTATAGCTTTTTGCAGTGACAAAAATGTGATACTGACTTAAAATATGAGCCAATGTGATACTAACTTGAAATATGAGCCATCAGTGCGTTGAGGACACTGAGCTGCATAAATGTTGTTGAAGCCCCCTGGGAGATTACACTGAAACTGTTGCTGCCATAAATCTTTCAGCCAGCCGTTGTTGCTCTCAGAATATGGGTCCATGGTTTTCAACAAGTTCTGGGAGGCAACAGAAATGGGTATAAGAATTTCTTTGAAAAATATTTAACCATTAGTTTTTTAAATTCATTAAATGTGTGCAAGTAATGGTACGGTCTTCCATTGTAATTTTAAATAAAACATGGATTGTAAAAGAACCTAAATCACTTACTTTGAGACCGTAGTCTGGTAATTCTGGTGAGTATGATCCTAAGACCAGGGCACCTCTCGCCTTCTTCCTTCTGGATGCCATCACCAATGGGTTAGGTCCCCAGCCCTCACTGCCAATGAAGACGAAAACATCGTCACTGCTGACAGCATCTAAAATGATGCCCACCGTCTGGTCAGTGACAATAGTGACCACAACCTATATAGGACACACAAAAATATAACTGAATGTTCAACATTTTAAAAAAAAATATTTGTAACAAAAATTATTTAAAATGTTAATAATGCAACTCCATTTCCATTAAAGAAAATCAAAAGCAATAGTTATATGTGAAATATTAGGCACTCCAACTCAAATTTTCAAATACATCACACATACACAAAGAGCATGTCATTGTAAAGAGCTGGCTCTAAGCTTTCCAATGACACCAAGATAATCTTTCTATCACTTATAGGAGAAAAGTTATGAATTTTTTAGTGATTTATTTTTCCCCACTATTCGGCTTTGCATTTAAGTTTTAAAACTGTGATCGCATTATTACACTTTTTGTACTATTTTGCTTGTAACTTTTTAGCTATTTAAGTTAGAGTTCTCAGATTTGGAGGAGACATTTACAATACAATGTGTAACAAAACAAAACACATGAATTGTGAATTAACTTATTATATTTTATTAAATATGATTTTATGAGCATATGGCGTGGATAACGACAAGTGGCGGAAAATTTAATTTTTTTTAAAATGACATAATTACTAAACCAATAAAGCTACTGCTATATAATTTTCAATACAAACAGATAATGTCCATCTAAAAGTAAGGCAAATTTTAAAATAAATAAAATACAGATCAGGAAAATGTATGAAAATTTAGAAAAAATATTTCACGAAAAGCAACCACGGCCGATACATTTTTAAATTTAAATACGTAACTTTTAAACTAATAAAGCTACTGCTATAAAATTTTCAATACAAACAGATAATGTCCATCTTAAAGTAAGGCACATTTAAAATAAATAAATACAGATCAGAAAAATTTATGCAATTTTAGAAAAAAATATTTCATGAAAAGAAACCACGGCCGAGACATTTTTACATTTAAATACATAACATTTAAACTAATAAAGCTACTGCTATAAAATTTTCAATACAAACAGATAATGTCCATCTTAAAGTAACGCACATTTAAAATAAATAAATACAGATCAGAAAAATGTATGCAATTTTAGAAAAAATATTTAATGAAAAGAAACCACGGCCGAGACATTTTTACATTTAAATACATAACTTTTAAACTAATAAAGCTACTACAATCAAATTTTCAGTAATAATACTTTGGGACAATCCAAATGTAACAGAATATTCAAATGTTGCAAAAGCAATTAAAATCATGCTATATAAAATTCAAAAATGTTATGTAAACTTTAGACATTGATGTGCGTCTTTAAGCATAACTTTTAAACTAACAATGCTAAATCAATAAAATCTTACTACAAATAGACAGTGACAATTTAAATATAATAAAACATCCAAAGCAATATTGCAATCCATGGTCCACAGCAACAGATAGTGTCCTAGTCCACAGCAACAGAATGTATACTTGTGCACCTGAAATATTGCAATCCATGGTCCACAGCAGCAGATAGTGTCCTAGACCACAGCAACAGAATGTATCCTTGTGCACCTGAAAATATACAAAATGTTAAAAATTGAACTTTAAAATGAGTGAGCTGAAAATTCAAATGAATTTCATCAAAACACACAAACAAAATAAAAATCTCCCATAAGAACATCAGAAATTAAGTGTGACAATGTTTTCAACCTGAAAGTATACAAAATATTAAAAATTAACTTTAAAATGAGTGAGCTGAAAATTCAAATAAATTTCATCAAAACACAGAATTAAACAAAATAAAAAATCTCCCATAAGAATATCAGAAACAAAATGTGACAATGTTGTCCACCTGAAAGTATACAAAATATTAAAAATTTGATTTCAAAATGAGTGAACTGAAAATTGAAATAAATTTCATTAAAACACAACTAAACAAAATGAAAATTTCCCAGACTTCTTAAAATACCTGACTAAATCTCCAATAAACTCCATCTCTTCCCAGTCCATGGTTTTGTTGACCAGAGCTTTAACCTTGGCATCAACAAAACCGGTCGAAGCATTAGATTAGGGGCTCTTTTAAATTGGGCAGAAACTGTCTAAAAAAATCGTGGACATGGTTTGCGGCTCTGGAGCTCCAGCAACACTTCATCCTCATCGATTGGTAGATTAAAAACATCTTCCTCCATCGTCAATATCAATTTGGGTTGTTTGTTGATCAGGAAATGATAATCAGTAATTCTGAAAAAAAAAAAAGATCAGGAGTACTATTTAGGATTATTATGAATACATATAAATAATAATTAAATCATTTTAGATAGGCCACACAATGTCCTTTAGTTTATGTACATTTATAGTTGTTTAATAACTTAGTAATACAGGCTAGTCAATCTTACGAATTCATTGCTCATCGCATGTCAGCACACGTTGATCTCTTTGTCGTCTTATTTACATGTATTATTGACCCAAAGCATGCTCTAATATATGAACTATATAAGGCCTAAAGTGTAATTATTAAAAACCAGTTATTAAAAGTGTATAATTATAATCAAACTATTAACTGATAATGCAGGATTTATTAATTAAGTCATTTAAGTTGTTCCAAAAGTCAAAGTCTTTGTACTAAGTCTTATTTACATGTATTATTGATTCAAAGCATGTTCTTATATATGAACTATATTAGGCCTAAAGTGTAATTATTATTAAAAACCAGTTATGAAAAGTGTATATTTAGATTCAAAGAACTAAGTAATAATGCAGGAAATATTTATCTAGTCGTTTAAAAAAGGTTTTAAGTTTAAGTAATAATAATCACTGTTTACATTAGAGATATATCACTTCCGGTAGACTCCGGTAGATCGAGTGGAAAAAAATGGCCGCGGCTTGGAAGCCTTGAATTTTTAGTCACGGTAGTCAAGCTCTAATAAAGTTGTGTGATGATCAGTACTCTTTTAAAAAAGTGTTTCCCCTTTAAAAACATATAAACTATACGTACAAATAATTTCCAAGTCCGAACAAGATATAAATAAAAAAATTAAGCACAACAAGCTCACTTACCCCAATCAACCTTTCCATTGATCGTCTCAGCGTGGTCGGATCTCCTATTTATTTATACCCCCGTAACCGGCATGCATCGAGGCTTCAAATTAAAATAAGGAAATTCCGCTATTTTTAGAAATGACGCAAAACAACGCTAAACACCGACATCTAAACAACACTAAACACCGACATCTAAACAACGCTAAACACCGACATCAAAACAATGCTAAACACCGACATCAAAACAACGCTAAACACCGACATCAAAACAATGCTAAACACCGACATCAAAACAATGCTAAACACCGACATCAAAACAACGCTAAACACCGACATCTACCGAAAACGAAAAGCGCCAGCTCATCACAGCGATCGCCGCTCGGTAGGCCGCATTTTTCTACCGCCGGCGGCGAAAGCATTGGGGTGCCTAGAAATATCATGGTTTTCACAAGTGTCTTCTGGTTTTGTTTATTTCATTTAAAAAAAAAAAAAAAAATATGTGGTCTTTGTTATTTCCATTTCATTATAATTTCAACTAACTGATGTCAACTGCAATGGTTTCCAATGTAAAGTTAACAGGGTTTTGTTGAAAGTTTTTATGTTTCCATGAATGCCTAAAAAAAAAAAAAAACGGAAACCTTAATCTCCTCGATCCTGTATCTCTTCAAGGTCTGATCCAACACTTTGCTGTCTGTGGTCTCATTAATCATAACGGCCCCGTCCACACAAATGTTCTCTGCCTCAGCAAAACTCCGGAAAAGATCGTGAAGTCCGAGACCGTACATGTTATCAATCACAATGACCCCTACTCTGGAAGCCTGTTTGTATCAAAATTGAAAAAAAAATTTTTTTTTAAATCTGACTTTCTGCAGGAGTCTCTTGTAGGAATCTTAACTTAGTTAGTTTTAATTAAGGTTGTGACTATTCACACTCGGGTACCAGAAGTGAGAGGTTGGGATTAAAAAAACTATTTAAAATTTATTGTTTGGTTTGTAAGAAAAAGTTTGGTAACAAATGAAAGATAATTGAATGGACTATACCTTTATAAACTTACTTCTTCAGTTTAACTAAAAATAAACGACCACAAATGAGATTCGAATAGCATTGAGTCTAATGGGACCCGAGTGTGAATCGCAAGAATGCGTGTCCAGGTCCATTTTGACTAATGCTAATCCCAAACTCTCACTTCTGGTACCCGGGTGCGAATAGCCACTTTTTTTTCGTTTAATTAATTCTGTATCACTCTCATTCCTAACATAGGTAAACTTGAAAGCCAACTCAGGGTTCATATTTTTTTCTTTTAAATTTATTATTTTGCAAAAGCAGCTTTTTTAGTTGTCACAGTAATGAAGTTATAACACTTAAAAACGAATTCATGCAACTCAATGATCATCATAAAACACATGATTTTTCAACGTGTGAGACTGGATTGACTGCGCCAAACTTACATTGAGCTCAATGAGAATAGAAACAATGGCTTTGGCTTGGATGGTGTCGGTGCTAACTGTCCTGAGAAAGTAGGGGTAATTTATCACACTGTCCAAGGCTGGGTTGGTGGCACTGAGGAAAGGACAAATTAGATTTTTTGTGATGTCACCTATCCATAAGTGAGTGGAAAAATAGGGACTAGATGAGTTTTGTCCGTAAGGTATTTCAGTTCTTTTTCTACTTAAATATATTAAACACTGAATTGTTAATTTTTTAAAATCTTTAATATTGAGAGAGCACAAGTCTTCATGGGTAATGATAAGTTTAAGTTTATTATGTTTTAGCTAATAATTGAGACTAATGTGGTTGTATAAATAATAAAATTGCTTCTCTGCCCGTTGTCTAGGATCAAAGGTCAGAATCTTTTCCCCATCAGGTTACCAAACCTGTTTGGGTGGCTCGTGGCTTTTCGTGCCTGGCCATAGCCGTGAAGATAGGTGAAATAACGAGATACCCGCCAGGGCAGACAAAAGACAAAAGAAATAAATGAATAATATCAGACACTTGAGGTACATTCAGTTGACGCAGGAATGTTGAATGCTAATGATGCTGAAAGGGATAATTCATTCACTGACCTGTACGAGATCATGGGTATGCCAAAGTTTTGAAGGTTTGGAAGCAGTGACATTGTGACCATGCTGGACTGTGCCCCAATGACAACCACAACAGAGCTGGGCTGAAATATGGCACCTGTCTTTTTGTCCACAACCGCCATTTCTCCACTGAGCATCTGTCAAGTAGGTTTAAATGTGTAAAATGTAACAGATGAAAATAAAGTAAAAAGTTGTGCTTAAAGGCCCGCTAGTAATTCAAGATGCTATTTAATTGTGTTATTATATTCCCCGTGACAGTGAATATGCCTACTGGCATATATTAGTTACAATTTATGATGGCCATTTTTTTTATTAGTGAAGTCGCTGGATGTGACATAAGATAAGATTCTTTCATTGATCCAAACAAATGGAAATATTTTTTTATTGCATTGTACAATTTTCAGCACATAAATAAAACAATTTTTTAACACAAGACATTTATATAAATTATTTCACCAATAAAAAAAAAACAGCCATTCAGTGAATTCTCTTAGCCCCATCAGGGACTCATACTTCTCATTTAAGATTTGTGACTTCAGGGGGAGCACGCTGGTACATTCGTACAGATTGGGGAACAAAAGAATTTGTATATCTTTCAGTCCTTGCCCTGACGGAAAGAATTTGTCCCGAACGGGCCACAAATTGAAAACATAAAAAGAAACATGTCACTCAGCTCATATAGTTTTGTTCATCTGACTAGTTAGGCTGACAGCTGTTCAGTTAAATATGAATGACAAACTTAAAGCAACAGCCATAAAATTTTCCTGCTTACAGTATACATGTTTACCTATACAAATATGAAAAACTGTACACAATCGATGGCACAATGTGAGCAATATGTTAGAAAATTTTAAAAATAGTATGAATTAAGAACAATGAAAAAATAAATGCTTGAGAAGCAATTTTGTTAGGCAATTTTTCTGGGTGAATAATAATTAGCTTTAAAGTTGACCTGTTCAAATTCGTTGGATGATATTTACCTTGATCAGTTTTTGGTTTGACATCAATGAGTTATAGCAATCATCCATGAGAAGGTAGCCAAAGTCAAGTTCTGTCACATTATTAAGATGGCCTACAGCTGTCAAGAATGCATTACTGGCAATGTAAGACAAACTTTGAGCTCTGCAAAAAAGAATTTACACTATTGTTATAATAAAAAAAAAAATAACAACAGAAGCCACTACAATGGCTGGCGTTAACTATTTATAATTCAGAATCCCAAAAGTAAACAAAAAAAAAAAAAAAAATACCTAAAATTATTTGAGTAATAATTTTATTTAATTTTACCCAGATTATATTTTTATTTTTAAAAAAATATTTCCAACCATTAAAAAGGTAATTAAAAAAGGGTTATAAATCTAATTTAATTGAGTTTCCATGGGATCTGGAGTACCAGAAGCAGCTGAAGCTGCAAACCAAAGTCAGAATGTTTAACACAAATGTTAAAACAGTCCCACTATATGGAGCAGAAACGTGGACAACAACAGCGAGCATTATGCATAAAGTGCAGACATAATGAACACATGCCTTAGAAAGATCCTGAACATCAAATGGCCAAATACCATCACCAACAAAGATCTACTAGAAAGGACATACCAGGTGCCCATTGATGAAGACATCATAAAGAAAAGATGGAGGTGGATTGGGCATACTCTCAGAAAACCTGTAGATAGCAACACCAGACAATGCCTAACATGGAATCCACAGGGAAAAAGGATGAGAGGAAGACCTAAGAAAACATGGAGACGCGAGCTAGAGGCAGACACGCAAAATATGGATACACCTGGAAGCGATTGGAAAGGGAAGCACAGGATCGTGATGAGTGGAAAATTCTTGTGGACGGCCTATGCCCCAGACGGGGTAAAAAGGCGTAAGATGAAGAAGAAAAATACGGTAATTAAAAATGGGCCATAAATCTGAGTTTCCATGGGATTTTGAGTACGAGTATTGAATCATTATTAGTCATAGCAGTTGGTCTCAAAACTAACTAACTTCAAGCTGAAAAAATCCAAGGAGGAGGGAATGTTTCAGCTATTATGATCTGATTGGATCAAATTTGATACTAGAATGGCAGTGCTTTTTAAATCCTTTATATTAACTTAGCTTTTGTTCATGTGTTAGTGGCAAAATCTTTAGAAGGCTAAATGACACCCACATCCCGTCATCCTACCGATGACAAAAGTTTCTTTCAAATTTACAGCCCCCGCCCCCCCCCCCCCCCCCCCCCCCGAAAATTAGTTTTTCCTGTTTTTTAAAGGGAAGATGAATGAAATATATTTTACTCAACGGGTTGCATGCTTTCGTGTGGAGATTAATTGTATAGCTGATGCAATGTGCTTTGTATTGGTGACATATTGGGGTTTCAAATTAATCTTTGGTTTATCAGGTTTCACATGCACAAAGTTTGATAAATAAAGGCGATGGAGATGAGATGTTTCAGGGGCATTCTTGGCATCTGCTATAGATACCATATCACTAATGATCAAGTGAAAGAAAGGATTCGTCAAGCAACAAGGCAGTACGATGACCTCCTGGCGTCTGTAAAATAAGCGCAAACTTGAATGGTATAGCGACCAGAAAACAAGTGCTCGCCAAAGAAATCTTGCAGGGCACTACTAGAGGAGGAATAAGAAGAGGAAGACAGAGAAAAAGATGGGCAGAAAACATCAAAGAGTGGACGGGATTAAAACTAGGTGATGCTATGCGTAGGGCAGGAGACCGAGAGGAATGGAGAAGAATAGTGTCATCTGTGGCGCCCCAACGGTTGAAGGACTAAGGGACATGATGATGATGAAGTTCGATAAAAAACATTCCCATACCAAAAATCAGTTGCTACAACGACATAAATGATAAAGCAACTACAATTTCATAAGTGCAAACAAAAATGCATATAAAGGATTTTACGTAAAACTTTTTCTTTTAGGGGGTTAATTACCTATATTCTCCACAACCGAAAGGATTGTCATCGGAATCTCGGTGAATGGAGAAGAGTCCTATTATGACGTACTTGCCGTGGGAGTAGACGTAATCAATATCACCGATGTGGGCACACTCTACACATTTGCCCTTGCACTGTGATGGCGCCACAATAGACTTACTGGTGTCATAAATATTCACTTTCTGAGCATTGTAACTGCCAATCTGTTAACCAACAAGATTAAGTCTTCTTATATATATATCGGAATCACAAATTACGCTCCAAATTGTCATACACTATTTCAGTGCCACCAGTAAATTTTAGCTATAATCATCTATTTATTTTAGATTGTTGTTTGTTACTTTGAATGAAATATATTTAGTTGTTTTTTTGGTGTTTTTTTTTTTTTTTTGCGATACTTTTTTAAAAACATGGCTTCAGGTTTTGATTTTAAAAAAAAATTATCAAAGGGATAATGAATTGAATTCTTGTCTGTATCAACGTTTATTAGATTATCATATGGCATTTTGAAATACAGTGATGGCATACTTTGATTTGGTCGTTGCATAGGGACTGAATGAATAAATAATCAAATTATTTTTGTTAATTTATTTTAAAAGTTTTTTCAAGTTCTGCATTTGGAAAACAACTAAATTTACATACATATTGTCAATAAGCAAGGAAAATATGCTAACCTCCACAAAGCTACTTGAGTCTCTATTGGCTTTTATAGAGTACAGTGTTTGATTGACATCTTCAAAGTCACCAGAAACTTTCTTCAGGTACCTGGCAGGTTTGGAGAACTCAGGAGGAATGTTGTAAGCCTCCAGTGATCCATAATCTAAATCTGTTATGTTGTTTGTTTTCAACAGACCAGTGTGGAGTATCTCTCTGAAATAGGAGCATGTGTCTGGAATAGAAGATGTCAATACATTTTACGAAGTTTAAATTTACCTGATGGAGCAAAGTTGAAAAATCCAATGTTGTGGTGTGAAATAAACAATTCTATATCTTATTTAAATTCTATTGATCTCATTTCTGCTGTTTCTTCATTATTTTCTTTTTAAATTAGCTTAAGTATTATAAAAGTTTTAAAAAATCACTCAAACTAAAATGTTATGATTTTTAATATATTGTTTTTAAAAAAAAAGCTTTTCTAAATTTAATTGCATTTTTAATGGATTTTTTGAAGACTCCAAAGTAATAAAAAAATTTCAAAGGCAACATTACGTCATCTAATTTAAGTTATATTATGGTACTTTTTAAAAAAACTTTACTTTTACTTTTGAGTACGCTGAATTAATATTAATATAAACTAAAGATTAGTGATTTACTCAGACAAAACACCAAAGTTTACAAAAACTCATTAAAAAACGTAATTGTAGACCTTAAGAAGCATTTTTTTTTTGTTTTAAGCTAACAATGTAAAGACAGACATTATTTAGTGTAAAGCTGTTACCTGGCCTTTTATCGCATGTTGCTTTTAAGATCGTCTTTAGTGTGTTGGCCAGCAGGTAAACAGCGTCCAAAGCAGCTGTCATGTAGCCATTCGGATTACCCTTATTATTTATATCACAGGGTGAATCCTTGGTGAAGTTGAAATTTACACATCTGATGAAAAACAGGAGAGCCAATAACATTACATGTCTCTGTATTTTGAAATAATTTTTAAACACAAAATCCCGCAGCTGATACTTATTTATAAACTTCCACTTCATAAAATCTTCCCCAAGTTTTCTCACAATATTTTTTTCCTTCAAATTATTTTAACAAGCTTAACACTCATAATCTCAATAAGGGGTTACCAGAAATTTGATTGAAAGAAATTTCGTCAACAGAAAATTGATAGAAAATGGAACAGAAATTTGGTCGAATCTATTTTTCAGTTCACACGTTAAAATTTTCGTCAAATTTCACCAACTATTTACACTATATATAGTAAAACAAAATAATGCGTTTAAAAAGAAATTTGACGAACATTTTAACGTGTAAACTAAAAAAAAGATTCAATAAAATTTCCATTCGATCAATTTTCCGGCTACGAAATTTCTTTCGATCAAATTTCCTGATACGCAATAAGGTGATAACAATCAATGTGTTCTCTCCAAAAATTTTAAACACCAGTTTTAAGAAGTTCAAAATTTTGTTTGTTGTTTTAATTGTTCTTTTAGTAAATATACTCAAACAAAAAAAAGAACATTTATGAAATGGTATTCATTGTTTTTCAAGGGTAAGAGAATCACCGTTGTTATGTGTAGGGTTAGAGTAAGTTGTGTTCACCAGAAGGAGTGTGAATATGAGTGAAAAGGGCATGAGATTGATGATGGGCAGGAGGTTGTATATATATAGTGTGTCAGGAGAGAGACAGAGTGTGGTGGATTCATGGAGTAGTGAGAGACATGGAAAGGATTATTAGTGCCTGTTGTTAACAAGGATTTTATTATGTGAATGTAGTACTCCAAAAAGAATTATTAGTGACTCTGATAATACAGATTTTTGTAGGTAATTGTTCGGATAATAAAGGAGTCCATTATTTGGCATTTAATAATCAGGACTTTTGTGATTTGTGAAGCATGATGAAGCTTATCAATCACCACATGAAGGACCAGGCACTTTTATAAACTCCCCAACTCTAGAAGATACTAACAGAAGTAATCAATTATATGAAAAACCACACTACCTTATCACAGTGGAACTTATTAAACATGGAGAAAGAGAACTACACACTCAGATACATAAACTTATAACTAAAATTTGACAAGAATATAAAATTCCAACACAAGAAAGGCTCCAAACTTCAGTGCACAAAGTACAGAGGAATCTCCCTATTAAATGTTTCTTACAAAATACAGACAAAACTAATGGCCAAAAGACTACAACCGTACACTGAAGAAATACTAGGTGGTTACCAATGTGGATCCACACAAAGCAGATCAACGACTGATCGGATTTTCACCATCACATTCCTATTAGAGAAATGTAATAAATATAATATCCCAGAACATGCACTCTGTGTGTACTATAAAATGGCCTATGACAGTGTCAAAAGAAATTATCTATGTGAGACTCTGCAGGAGTTTGGCATACCCAACAAACCGACAACACTGATACATGCAACAATGAACAACTCAAATGGCAAAATCAAGGTACAGGGAGAACATTTGAAATGAAACTTGGACCCTAACATAATTGGCAGAAAACCTATTAAACACATGGAAAAGAAAAGTTCTCAGGAAAAGAAAAGTTCTCAGGAAAATATATGGACCCACATAGGATGAATACGGATAGTGAATATGAACCAACAAGGAATTGTACAGTCTATATCAGGATCCCTATGATAGTAGCTGAAATAAAAAAAAAATAGGCTATGCTGGGTGGGACACTCAGAGAGAATGCCAAATGACAGAGGAGTTAAAAGGGTGCATCACAAAAACGGCTCAAAGGCAGACGGATGGATGATGTGGGAAAAGATCTACAAGATCTGGGAAGCCAAGCATGGAAAAGAAAAGCATCAGTTAGGTCTGAGTGGAAGGAAGTGGTGAGGCAGGCTGAATCCCTACATGGGCTATAGCGCCACAGGGATGGATGAATGATGAATGGGGGGTATAGGGGTACAATGGCCACCCTGAGACAATAGGGTGTGAAGGTTATATGAACGACACATTAATACTCACTTATATGTGTTATCAACAACATATTTCAAAGCCAAACGCCACTGTCCAGTCAACCATGCTGGTGGTTCTTGCAACAATTTTTTAAAATATTCCTCAAATGAGTTCATCTGGAGCTGAACAGGACCCAACAATAAAATTTTTGTACCATAATCAGCAACTAAATCTCCAAGTTCTTGGGCTGGGGTCACGCCATCAGTGGCAATCCAGTGAATTTTTTTCAAGTAGTCCTTTGCTTCAGTCCAGCTACTTCTTTTAAGCTTAATAAAAGACAGCAGTTCTTTTAGAGGTCCATCCGAGCCAAAGTAAATAACACCTATATTGAAATTTTAAGACTGTGTTGAGTGATGGACTTTATACATGATTTGGTCAAAAAAATAATACAAGTATGCATCATGTTAATTTTTTTTTCAACTTCATATGAGAAACTGAAAATTTCTTGAGCATTTTCCCATTACCTGAACATGTATAATTGGTATTGTGTATATACAAGACATAATTATTAACTACTGTAGAGTGATTACCAAATAATGGAAAATTAGAAAAACATCATTAATTAGCAAACAAATGCTCATGGACCAATCCAAATTAAATAGGTGATATTTTTATCTGGTCAATGCCTTATATTTAATTTTGCTTTCACTAGTTGGATAGTCCAATTGTTGCGTGTCAAATGTTGAATTTGAATTGTAACTTTATGACATAAGGGGTATTCTAGCTGTTAAAAAGTTGAGGCCTAAAAGTGATAAATGCTTTCTAAAGTTTTGTTTTATTTGTGTTAGTAGCCCTGTTAGTATTATATACAAATTTTAATGATCTTTTGCAATAGTGTATACATATATTCTAGGATCATTATTCAGTACAAGGTAGATTCACTGGACTAGGGTAGAGCAGGGTGCAGTTTTTAGTCCTTATATCAGCTCTGCGTATTTTGAGACCATACCTGATAGATCTTCTTCTGAGTATTACAATTCCGGAATTATCTATAGAAAATTGGAAATGTTTTCCATACAATGGGGAAAAGTGAAAACTTCCTTTTTTTGAATTGGAAGAGATCAAGAATGCATCAAAGCTGAAGGCTTGATAATAACACTAACTAACGACATATAACTCACAAACATAAGAAAAGAAAAAAAAACAATCAAGAAGCGGAGCCTTAGCGCTGCTGGTCACTGGTTGGTAGCAGTATTAATTTTCTTTGTACAATATACAAAACATAATGTTAAAAAATGTGTATTATATATATTTTTTTTTTTAAACTGAGACCCAGTTCACTTTTGCTGTCCCCGTACAGATAATGCCAGTGTGTAAATGAATTTCTGGGTGTCCAGGTCAGCACCCGGCTCGGCCTTAGACTGGAATTTTTTTAAAAAAGAAGCATCATCAAATGATTGCTTACCTATGCTGCCTGTAGTACTGTCAATCTTAGTAAACAGCGTGTGTCGCACAAAGGACTCCATTTGTTGTGTAGTTGGTGTTGTGCTCAGCATGAATTCTTCCACCTGGGAGACACAGATACCATGCTCCAAAGCCAAACGTTTGAACTCTGCCATCCCCTGTGTGCCATAGTTGTCATTGGTGTGGACTCCAATAACATAGGACCACTGAAACTCTTTAGCAATCTCTATGATGACCTGTTGACATGTCATTCAATAATGTAGCACGTTTTCAAAAAGACTACATAATATATTTCTCAGAAACTCAAGAGAGCTTACTGGACTTACATACAGTGATTCACAGTCACCACAATACATACATTTTCTAGTTATTAATACCAATACTAAATTAGTCCTAGGCATTACGTATAAGTATTTTCATGCTTCAAAATAGGTACAATTTTGACAAGAAATTGTGTATCTATGTTAGAATTTTATTAGCGAAAGTTTTTAGAAAACTAAGTTGGAATTTGGGCCTTCAGGGGGGGTTAAAAATAATCTTGGCCTTGATTTGGCAATCATCATCAGTGCAATCAAAATTTCAATGTAAGGGGGAAAAAACTAAAATTTCTGCTCCAAAAATCCTCCATGTTAAAATTGTGTCAATTTATGAAGTCTTTTTTAGAAATACTATGACAATGGCTGGCATCTATCTATATATGTTGTAATTGACCCAGGGGAACAGCTAGTGTTTATGACCCTCCTAGGGCGGTCCTAGATTTTTTTACCCCTAAACAACTTTTATTGGAAACAGATATACGATTATGGGTAAAATTGCATTTTAAGTGTGTAAACTGTTTCATAACGAACTTCACAATAATGAATGTAAATACTTGTATACATATGCATGTTACAAGTCAGTTATTTGGTTTCCGGGGCATGGAAAGATAATGAATTACCAGTGGTGGAAATTTATGAGTCTAAGTATTTTTATTGTAAATATCACATAGGCCAGGGGTAACAATGGCAATGGCCTTATACATTCCCAACATTGTTGTTAATCAATGTTACTTTCTGGATTCTGCGGATAGTGGCATTAACACTTAAAACTTTGAAAATATGTGGAAGCACGCCAATCCAATCATTAAGGCCTATACTATATGAATATCTTCCTACTTCCTGAATTATTATGACCTATTATGTTTGTGAACTTCTAGAACAGCAGTTCTAAACCTGTGGGTCGCATCCCCTTTGGGGGTCGCACAACCCTTTCACGGGGTCCTAAGACCATAGGAAAACACATATACTCTAACGTTATGACCGAAGTAGCAGCGAAAATAAATTTGTGGTTTGGGGTCGCCATGACATGAGGAACTGTATTAAATGGTCGCGCCGTTATGAAGGTTGAGAACCAATGTTCTAGAAAATCATCTCAGAGAATTGTACTTTCAACGTTTGAGACACCTCCATGGCGACAAAATTGCAGTGACATCATAACCAAAATAACATTTATGAATTTCTGGAGTATAACTGTTTTAATTTATTCACCTATAATAGGCTATAATGATCCGTTAACATGTTTACAACCATATTCTATTTATTACAAATCGCTTCAAAATATCGTTAAAAAACAACTAGTAGTGGATTTAGTACTTAGAAGATGAACTAAATTTTTTTAAATTTTGGTATGATTACCACAATGTTTTTGGTTTTTTTGAACACAAAAAGTATTAACAAAGAAACGGAAGTGAAGCTACTAATGATGTTTTCCAGCTGAAAAAGCTATGATAATTTTTAGCCAGGTACAGCCTCTTTAATATATGTCATTTTTTTAGCATCCACTTCAAATGTTGGAATGTGGCACCTGTCAGTGGTTGTCATATTAATATTATATAATAGAAGACGCTAAGCTACCCGTATAACTCTTTAAAAAAACATCAATTTAAATACATTCTTAAAAAGGATGATGGGGATTTTCTATTTATAAATTAATTTATTAGGATTTTAAAAATAACACATAATTCACATATAAAAATTGTATATGCTTTTTTTAAAAATCCTTAATAATTATATTAAATATTAACTTCTCGGTGGAGGGCAAAATCTTCGGATGACTAATACTCCAACGTCCGTCAACCTTTGGAGCTGAAACTTGGTACATAGACTCGTTGCCGCTGACATTACACTTTTCAAATTTTTTTTTAGCTCAAACGCCAAGAAAACAGTTTTTCAATGGGAACATGAAGGAAAACTCCCAATAACTGCGCTAAATGAGATTCTTAAAAAATATTTTTTTTTAATCGCAAATGCGTTTGGTGCAAAATATTTTCTTTTGTTTTTCTGAAATAGTTGGTGAAATAAATCTGCGGTATAATTAGTATAAAATCGTTTGGGTTAAGGAATATTAATATAGTTCAGAGGCGTGAAAAAATGTGCGGCTGCGAGCCTTGAGAAAGGAGGAGGAGGAGAGCACTAATTGGGAATTTAATAAAGTGCTTTTTTTTTGTCTGCATGTTTTCAGCCCCTCCCTCATTGCTCCTTATTACATTCCATAAATGATCTACACGAAAAACTATTTTTTAAGGGTTGCATAAGTTATCCTACTTTGCATTGCGTTGTTAATACTGCGAATTTAAATATAAATTATGTCTTCAAAGGATATAGGCCTAAAAGAAACTCAAAGAATAAAAAAAAATTATACTAATCTCTTAAGAGCTTAATTCAAACTCACAAATTACACGCTTTAAATTTCATCGAGTAAATTAACAACTGCTTGTGAAAAAACTTTTTTTTAAAAATAATTAAATAAATAAATACAATTGATTGCTTTCTAAATTGTAAATATATCTCACCACATTTTAGCTTTTTTATTTTTAACATTTAATACTTTTTTAAAATTTATTTACAACCTGCTACTTGCTGCGCGATTTCTTTGGTTGTGAGCAGTAGGGTTACTAAGTGGCATAGTGAGGGGGGACAAGGGGGGGGGGGAATCATGCCCCGGGCGCTACTCACAAAGGGGCGCCAAATGGTATATTTTACTATAATATTGTATGCTTTTCAAATGGGGGGGGGGGGCGCTTAAAACGTATTGTGCCCCGGGCGCGAGTTAAGCTCGCTACGCCACTGGGGTTACTCTCCGGAGATTGGGCTTAAACAGTGAGTCTGCCTAGCCAGCTTGTCCAGAGGAGTAAAGTCTTGAGTTTGTTTGGTCCTTGATTTCTTCCCCCACCCCCCCTCCCTTTTTTCCCCCCCATAATTAACGAAAACCACAACGCTACAGAATATAGGCCCTACACATTTTCGGTTTATCTATACGTTCTTCTTCTCTCTGTTAGTTTTGATTGCGTGTTTATTACGCGCTGTGTGTGAAAGAGTTTTTATTAGCTAATGAACGCGCTTGTCTGAATGACGTATTCTTTATGTGTATTGGGACGTAAGTAGTAGTCGTGCGGGAGTGATGGTGTAGAACCTTAAGGAAGAGAGATGCGTGCCTTGTGTTTCCTGATAATTAAAGTTATATTTACTAAAAGGACTTGAGTTATTCACTAATGATTGAAATAGTGGAAGAACTTGATTGAATGATCCAATCCAGGAGTATAGAAGGTGACCGGTATTGGGGGGGGGCGCTAAAAAGGTATTGTGCCCCGGGCGCGAGTTAAGCTCGCTACGCCACTGGGGTTACTCTCAATCTCTACAGAATATAGGCCCTACACATTTTCGGTTTAAGTTTTTAGATTCGCAAAAAAGTTTGAAGAGATACTGGGTGGGTGAAAGGAAACCAATCTTGTATCTTATTATGAATAATCCAAAACAATTTGTCAAGCTATATTTTGTGTGACAACAGTTAAAGCGGGCTTCTTCAAAAGAAGTTTCGATGACTAAACCGAAATTGTTTATAATAATTTTGACGGCTCTATATCGAAATGCTATTTCTATTGTTGAAACTTTATACTATTGATCTATAAAAATTGCTTTTTATTAACTAAAGAAAAGTGCACTCGAAACTTGTAATATTTATTCATATATTTTTACTGAACCGCAATGAGAATTTTCATCAAAGTGTGGAAGCAGGGATGATTTCCTGATACACAGTGTGCCTACACAGGTTTGATTTCATGAAATATAAATGTGCTTACCCATGGATGATTTCATGATATACACTGTGCTTACCCATGGATGATTTCATGATATACAATGTTCGTACCCAGGGATGATTTTATGATATACAATGTGCTTAACGCAGGGATGATTTCATGACATAAAATGTGTTTGTTTACCTGGGCCTGCTTGAGATCTGACGGGATGGTTCTCACGAACGCCGGGTACCTGGTCTTGTTGCTCAGTTCCGGTAACGTGGCTGAGACGCCGACAACTGGTACGTTTGTTTGTTTCATCATGTCTACAACGACCGTCGTCGTCTGGCTGCTGCTCGTACCAATAACACCTGAGGGCAGACAGAAATAAACTTAACACCGGAGGCAGGCAGAAATAAACTTAACACCTGAGGGCAGACAGAAATAAACTTAACACCGGAGGCAGGCAGAAATAAACTTAACAACGGAGGCCGACAGAAATAAACTTAACAACGGAGGCAGACAGAAATAAACTTAACACCGGAGGCAGGCAGAAATAAACTTAACACCGGAGGCAGGCAGAAATAAACTTAACACCAGAGGGCAGGCAGAAATTAACTTAACACCAGAGGGCAGGCGGAAATAAACTTAACACCAGAGGGCAGACGAAAATAAAAACAACTCTCTTCTATAATGTGGGTTATCGGGAATATTGCACACTTTAAGTCATTTCAATTAAATTTAAATCCCATAGTCTTTCGAACAAATCTTTTATATGATGTTATATGGAGCAGTGGGGGGTGAGGCTGAAAATTTGACAAAACAGGCATACAAGTAACGCACTTTATAAGAATCCCATTTTAGTTCTCACTCGTCCTAACTTTCTGTCCCCGGGCCGAAAGACTCCCTGGGCGGTGGGCGCGAGGGGGGTGGTATCGCAACATCTTCCCTCCGGAGTGGAAGCAAACCCACCCTGACCCTTGGGAGAGTGGACTGCGAACGCCTTAAACGCAGCGTTCTCGATCCACCGGACGTCCCCAAGGCCAGGGGGGGGGGAGGTTCCCGGCGTGCTTCCGCACGGCCTTTCGGCGGGGAGACCCGGCGTCTGGTGCGTGTGGAGGTGAACCGGAGAGGGGGGGGGGCATTAAGAGCTCGCGCTCGATGGCCCACCAACGCAATCTCCTATGCGACATTATTAGTTCTCACCCCCACCCCCCCCCCAAGGCTCGCAACCGCACATTTCTTCGCGCCCCTGAACTATAATAATATTCTAATTTCCTACCCGCTGTAACAGCGAGGTTTGTTTCACCAACTAAAACAACAGAATAAATTAAGCATCCAATTGCATTTGGGATATTTCTGTTTTAAGAATTTCATTTAGCGCAGTTATCGGGATATTTTTCTTCATGTTCCCTTGGTAAAACAGGAAAAACTGATTTGGGGGGGGGGAGAGTTGGGGGTGGGGCTGAAAGCTTGAAAGAATGTGTTGTCATCGGCAACAAGTCCATTTAACAAGTTTCAGCTCGACAGCTTGACGGGAAGTGGATCAATTAGCCGTCTGAAGATTTTACCTGCCACCAAACACCTACGGAAAAAAAGCGAAGTTAATATAAAGGATTTTAAAATGAGACCGCTTGACCAGGGCCGGATTATCCATAAGGTAAGGCGCGTTACATTCCCAGTGTCTGCTGTGGTTCAAAGGGCCCCGCACCCGGGCTTGACCAGGGCCGGATTATCCATAAGGTAAGGCGCGTTACATTCCCAGTGTCTGCTGTGGTTCAAAGGGCCCCGCACCCGGGCTTGACCAGGGCCGGATTATCCATAAGGTAAGGCGCGTTACATTCCCAGTGTCTGCTGTGGTTCAAAGGGGCCCCGGACCCGGGCTTGACCAGGGCCGGATTATCCATAAGGTAAGGCGCGTTACATTCCCAGTGTCTGCTGTGGTTCAAAGGGGCCCCGGACCCGGGCTTGACCAGGGCCGGATTATCCATAAGGTAAGGCGCGTTACATTCCCAGTGTCTGCTGTGGTTCAAAGGGGCCCCGGACCCGGGCTTGACCAGGGCCGGATTATCCATAAGGTAAGGCGCGTTACATTAACAGTGTCTGCTGTGGTTCAAAGGGGCCCCGGACCCGGGCTTGACCAGGGCCGGATTATCCATAATGTAAGGCGCGTTACATTCCCAGTGTCTGCTGTGGTTCAAAGGGCCCCGCACCCGGGCTTGACCAGTGCCAGATTATCCATAAGCTAAGGCGCGTTACATCCCAGTGTCTGCTGTGGTTCAAAGGGCCCCGCACCCGGGCTTGACCAGGGCCGGATTATCCATAAGGTAAGGCGCGTTACATTCCCAGTGTCTGCTGTGGTTCAAAGGGGCCCCGGACCCGGGCTTGACCAGGGCCGGATTATCCATAAGGTAAGGCGCGTTACATTCCCAGTGTCTGCTGTGGTTCAAAGGGGCCCCGGACCCGGGCTTGACCAGGGCCGGATTATCCATAAGGTAAGGCGCGTTACATTCCCAGTGTCTGCTGTGGTTCAAAGGGGCCCCGGACCCGGGCTTGACCAGGGCCGGATTATCCATAAGGTAAGGCGCGTTACATTCCCAGTGTCTGCTGTGGTTCAAAGGGGCCCCGGACCCGGGCTTGACCAGGGCCGGATTATCCATAAGCTAAGGCGCGTTACATCCCAGTGTCTGCTGTGGTTCAAAGGGCCCCGCACCCAGGCTTGACCAGGGCCGGATTATCCATAAGCTAAGGTGCGTTACATTCCCAGTGTCTGCTGTGGTTCAAAGGGCGCCGGACCCGGGCTTAATAAGAGATTGTTTTTCCGAGTCATGTATATTAAAATAAAAAGCTTTTAGATTGTTCTTCTAATCAACTTTAAAACCATCAACAACGCTTATATTGCACAATTTAAAATTAACAATAGTTCTGAGCTAACGCTAAAACTTGGGGGACTAATATTGACAATGCTTGCAGAGTTGTTTAAAACAAAGTGTTAATTGTTTATTGATCTATAATAATGACCGAACGTGTGTTGTCGATGCTGAAGAGAAACAAGCCGATCTTCTCACACTGCCTAGCGCAGGGTGTTGGGAGAGAATGGTTTCATGCCTTTGTTTCGTGTGGATGGTGTGTGCCGTGACAATGGTCAGTCTGTGTGGAGGGGGTGGATGTGGCCCGGGCCAGAAAGTCAATGTAACCGGAGATGGTTCAGATCAAGGAGTCAGGGATACAGGCGGGGGTTCGGGTAAGTAAGTCAAAGTTACAGGAGGTGGTTCAGGTCAGAGAATCAAAGTTACAGGAGGTGGATCAGTTCAGAATGTCAAGTTTACAGGAGAGGGTTCAGGTCAGAAAGTCAATGTTACAGGAGGGGGTTCAGGTCAGAGAGTCAAGGTTACAGAAGAGGGTTCAGGTCAGAGGGTCAAGGTGACAGGAGGTGGTTCAAGTAAGTAAGATAATGCTACAGGAGGTAGTTCAGGTCATTGTATCTATTTATATAACTGTCTAATTTAATCCGGTTGAAAATAACTTATAATATAAGTTTATAAAGAGACAATTTTCAACCACGTTTGAATGGGACTGCAGTATCCCGTTTTTAAAAACATTCAGCGAAACTTATTTATTATGAAGTTATCAAGATACGATTTATTAGTGACATTTTTACCGTTGAATCATACTGTTTTAATGTCACATGACATGCATATGAAAGCCTCATCTATGAGGAATTCCTGGTGAGGCTGAAATGTTCGGTCATGTGTCCACACTGCTCGGAACATCATCATCATCATCTATACAACAACAAAAGATGTATACACTGCTGTTCATGAGTGTTCTAAATATCACATGGTTTTCAGGACCTTACAGTCAGTGCGCGGGATCTGATGTGCTATGTCTCAACCACGGAGTGTGTAAGAAGAATGGCCGGAGCTCCAAGGATGGCCGGGGCGCAAAGGACGGCCGGGGCGCCAAGGATGGCCAGGGCTCCGAGGATGGCCGGGGCGCCAATGATGGCCGGGGCTCCTACATTTGTGAATGTCCCGAGGGTTACTCGGGGAAATTATGTCAGATAGTAGGCAAGTATGTCAGATAGTAGGCACGTATGTCAGATAGTAGGCAAGTATGCCAGATAGTAGGCAAGTATGTCAGATAGTAGGCAAGTATGTCAGATAGTAGGCAAGTATGTCAGATACTAGGCAAGTCTGTGACTTTTAAAAATTATTTTTTTTAAAGTTGTATGATTAAATTGTCAATTATTGTTTTGTTTTGTTTTCAAATTCAATAGTTTGTTTGACTTTCATGCCGTATGAAAGTAATATGACCATATAACCTGGAGTCAAGCAGGTAACAAAATGTGTATTTCATTCGTTCAACTCTCATTCACGGTATTCACCAGCTATCGGCTTTTTTTTGACGAGAGCAGCCGTATGTTGGGTCAGTTTTGATTTCAACATATGTTTCTGCATATTTCTATATAATGTGGGTTGGTGAGGGGGGGGGGTGTGCTGGGTTCAGGTAGAAGCAATACGAAACTTTTCTTTGAAGTGCGTTATATTGTGTGGAAGGAAGTGGTGAGGCAGGCCAAAGCCCTACATGTGCTGTAGCGCCACAAGGATGGGATTGATGTGTTATACCGGTATCTTCATCTCATGTCATTCGCCGGGCTGTTTCTCTGAGATATCAGTGATTGTTGAGCTTGATGGCGTTATAGCGTTAACGCGATGTTCATTCACCGAACGTGGTGGGTTCTTACCACGAACGAACTGCTTTGAGATAAATAATTTGTTGTATGCCAATTCGCGTAAACAGAATTCTCGTATTTCAGGGAGACCTAGAAACTGTGTTTTGGGGTGTCAAAACGAAGGGGTGTGCCAGATTAAGAATGGCAGAGCAGCATGCGCGTGCCCTGACGGGTTTAACGGTAGACTGTGTGAAGACGAAGGTGGGTTCTTACCACTAATTTCATTACAGTTTGTTCATATTTCAGCAGTTTTATTTCATTTTTTTTTTCTTCTTGTTATTTTTGCGAATAATCTTTCTTTAGGTTCTGAATTTCTTCATGGAGAGGTACGCCATCAGCTACATTTACGTAGTCGGCCTATGTCACCGTCCAATGCCAAGCTGCTTTCTATTTTTTTTAAATCTTTTATCCACATTTTTAACAACACAACATTTCCAACTACCCAACGGTGCTGTAGATTCCCAAAATCTTGGGAAATTTCCACACGGCCTGCTGGCCCTGGTAAAGATTGGAGTAAAAGCAATTCGGCACCAAAGTAGCTGATGTCGGGTCCATTACCATCGCCTACTACTCGACTGCTGCATTCGGCGAACTCATCTTCCGCCTTTAACTCACACTTAAAAACCCAAAGATCAGATCACTAATTCAACACGTTGCGGTGAAGGGCAGGGATATATTTTTTTAAACTATATAAACCCAACGTAAATCTGTTTGTTTTGGTTTGTTTTCTTTCTTCAGACATCGCCCTGCGCTGCTCGTATTTTGATTGCTACAATGGTGGACAATGCAAAGTGTTAGAGGAAGTCCCCGTCTGTAAATGCACTGAAGGCTTTACAGGTCGAAGATGTGAAGGCAAGTGCTTTAAATTAGCTTAACTTACTAAGAATTCCTTTATACCAATAACCTTTGTATACTCGCTAAAACGTCGGAGTGCTGCCACTTTTTCAACAAAAAAAAACTAAAAAAAATAAATAATTAAGTTGTAGCGAATGGAAAGTTAAAGTGAACACAATTTATTTAAATCATGAAATATTACTACAAAATAGGATTAGATGCAGAAATAAGATAATGTGTATTCATTTTGCTATACACTTTTTTAATGCAAAATTTGACATTAGTTTTCATTTACGATCTGCAAAAATTTAGTTCAGTTCTCGTACTCGGCTCGTCTCTTTTTCTGCCTCTGCTCTAGATGCACAACAACAATGAACTACGATAGGTATGTGAACTTTAACCCTTTATAGTTCACACGAGCAAAGTATTAATAAATGAGCTTATAGTTTGTTTTTTTTGGGGGTATTATTTGCGAATGACATTGTTCAATCACGTAGCTTTCTACTTTCTAGCCATTAACTATTGTGAAGAGTACATCTGCTACAACAGTGGCATGTGCAGGAATGAGAGAGGAGGACCCACATGTGCGTGTCCCGAACAATTTAAGGGAAAGCAGTGCGAGCTCATTTTATAAAGTTTGAGGTATGTGCTTTGATTTCATATATATTTTTTTTATGTCTAAGAAATTAATTTGATTTATAAAAAAACGCAAAATTTGAACTTAAATAAGATCATTAATTGCTAGAAATGACACCCCTTTCAACAAGAAATGGGATATTTAAGTATTTCAAATTGACCTACACAATAGAAGACCTTAGTGCTAAAAGTACTTAAGTCACAAAATGCACATTTTGAGATAATCAAGTTCAAATATACTTTTCGTCTAAAAAATATGACTATTTTCATTTTTTGTCTTGTTTAATTAAGGGCCTAATGCACATTTTAATGTGTTCAAATTTTTGCAGTACTCTTGGCTGAACTGGGTAAGAAAAGATCACAGTTTAGATTGATTTTGACAAAAATGTGACTTAAGTACTTTTAGCACCAAGGTCTTCAATTGTAAACCCATTCTTCTCACATCTGCAACAATGCACCTAAGAAATTATTCAACTTGGCCCTTCCAATTTGCTATCACCGTGTTGGTGTAGCCGGCAACTCCATAAGTCAAATGCTTTTTTTCCTTCTTCATAATCTAGGAGTATTATCGAACCAACTAACAGGGGTTTGTACGCTGTATGAAACGGAAGTCTAGTTTGAATTTTTTTTTTACTTCTGAACCCGTAATAAAAACAATTAAAAAAACCACAACATAAATTGAATTAAAATAAATTTTGTCTTATTTACTGTCTTATTGTATATCGGCAGGTTTCGGAAGCTCCGATGACGATTCTCAAGAAACTTGATTTAGTAGTGAATAATTGGAGGAAAAACACATATTATGGTTTGTTAATTTGAAGGCATTTAAATAAAAACAGAGTCTAACCCCGAAAAGTATTTTCATACATTTATTTTACAACTGCATATAGAGTTAAGAACCTCTTCAAGCTACGACATATTTTGAGACGGCGACATAGACATATTTTTGAGAAAGCGACATAGACATATTTTGAGAAATCAACATAGAAATGTTAGGCAAAGAGAATTCAGGCAAGAGGATGTGGATACACCTTCAATTTCACCGACGTTGTCTTCTCTTTTGTTAAATCCTATACCTAAGCTCGGCAACCTGCAGCACGCGTGCCACGCTTAGCACGCATAGCGATTTTTATTGGCACGCGGAAGACCAAAAAAGATAATTTTAAGTGACTAAAGATGGATCTTAAATTGTAGACGTATACGTTATTATCAGGCTGAATGAATTAGAAGTCTTATTTTTGGCACGCTGATACCAAAGGGTTGCCGACCCCTGTCCCAGACTACATAGTAGTTAAATTTCACATGCTTAAAAACATGCTGTTCTAATTTAAAAAAACTATGTATTAAAAAAAAGATCGCAATGTTGTATGGTTTTCGCTAAATTAAATCGCAAGTCCGTGGTGCGGGGGGGGGGGGTTGGGGGGGAAGGGGGACTTGGTTGTTCATGGAGAATAAACTGTCACCCGGTCAGCAGAACTTCCTTGTCCCCACACAGCTGGTGAAACCAAGGGATCTTCAATTTGGGGCGGATGACGCAGCTCAGCACCAGGGACACGCTGGAGTTGTCGGAATAGATTCAATGTTATACGGTTCCAACTACAGAATCTTCTGATTTGGATTGTCTCTCTGAGCCCTCAATGATGGCTCTTTGGCCACAGAAAAAGGATGCTGTGGATATTTTGAGTGCATGTCAACAGTGTAACTAAGGCGATAATATTCAACGATCATTACATGTTGGGACTTGTGATGACGACGAAGGTTATAGTTAATGGTGAGTATGCAGGTAGCTTGCAAGTCATATTTGTGCATTGAAAGCTTTCAGCAACCTAGGGACGGGCGGTGTCCTTGTAGGGAATCAGTCGATTCAGCTTTTCCTTGATGTGCGCTTTCTTTTAGCGTGAGCGGTGCGTTTACTCTCTCAAAAAAAAAGTTATCCGACAGTGAGTCTGCGTCGCCAGCTTTGTACAATCCATAGCAGAATACAGCTAAGCACACAATGTTTCTCACAAGAAGATTTTCAATTTAACTCTAACACTGAGCAGGTGGGGGGGGGGGGATAAAGCCAGATATAAAGCTTTAGGCGTGGTCAAACGACAGAGGTTAGGTAGACACTGGCTTGCAGTCACAGCAGATTGATAGCCAGTGGCCTCTGATAACGGCTAAGGAAAGCACCAATGAAAATGCCCATAACGACGTTTACAAACTCATCGACACAAGGAGCGAAGTTTAGATGACGAAAGCAGGGTGTAGATCGCCCGACCCCGAAGTTCATGTCGTCTAAGTCATTTCCATGGCATGCAACAACAAAAAAACTGCCAACCGCACACAGTGATCTTCATACTGCGCGGTAAGCCACATCCTCTGAAGTTAGAGCTGTTTTCTTTGAGGTCTAATTAAACTGTTGATTGATCATTGATCTGATGATGACCAAGCGCGTACGGTCGATGGCAGTAGACGCACACGTAAAAAGATTGTGTCATTATCATGCTGAGGGTAGTGGAGTAAATATGTTTGCACGCTTTAATTTAGTAGTGACCATTTGTGTTGCATCTCTGGTGCTTACGTGTGGAGGTGCTTCGGAGGAGGAGCTAATATTGATGGGTACCTGAACTGTCACGTAACTTCCTAATCTGCTTTTCATTTTAAGTGTTACGCCAAAAATATAATCTATACGTCAAATAACATATGGAAAAACAAATTATAAAACATGAACACCGATGTGTTCAAAACACTTTTCACTCTATCGTTTCGATAAATGTAGCAACAGATTTTTAGCATTTACAAAATTCATTGTTTAATTATATTGTATAATAATTCACTCTGCCTTACTCTAATCAACATTTTAAGATAAATTGTGTACCAGTCTTAATTTGTGTCATGAAAAAGAATGATGTTGGACTAAATGAAGAGAATACGATATATAGAAAGAGATTCAGAGAGATACATTGTTAGAAAGATTAAAGGTAATAAAGTGTCTTAAAATGTTTATCTAATATACAGGATGCCCCCCCCCCCCAAAAAAAAAATCCCTTTCCAAAAAAAGTGTGAACATCTCGTAGCAAAAGTTTATTTAGCGTAATTGAATTAATATGTTTTACCTTATACAGTTGTGTGACGGGTGTAGGTAACTCTAATCAGAAAACAGGTTCAATGTGTCCCATCTGCTTCTCAGCAATTTATTTTTAGCGTAAGCACCACTCTATTATGTTTTTGTCCATAGCTGACCTAGATTGCTCCATTCCTCGGTTATTGCCAACTTAATTGCTCAACTGTGGTCAATTTCAGCCGACTGTTGCCTTTTTCTTGCAATGGAACACAAGGGCGATCATATGTCGCTTTAGTACCAGGCAGCAAACCTAGCCTGAGAGCATGTCCACAGTCATATTCCCTGTTTACTTTGGCCCCTTGTTCAACAAACATAATACTAGTTTCCCCCGTTTTAGACACACCAACTGATACAATTGGAGACACACCAACTGATACCATTAAAGACACACCAACTGATACCATTCGAGACACGCCAACTGAGACCATTTGCGACAAACCAACTGATATTCGAGACACATCAACTGATACCATTGGAGACACATCAATCGATACCATTGGAGGCACACCAACTGATACCATTCGAGACACACCAACTGAGACCTTTGGAGACACATCAACTGATGTCATTCGAGACACACCAACTGATATCATTGGAGACACACCAGCTGATACCATTCAAAACACACCAACTGATATCATTGGAGACACATCAACTGATGCCATTCGTGAAACTCCAATTGATACCATTGGAGACACATCCACTGCTACCATTGGAGACACACTAACTAATACCATGATACCGAGGCTGAAATGTGAACGCTCTCGTATAAGTTTCCTTCCTGGAGCTTGCCGTTTCTTTAATTCCACTAAATATACACTATCATTTTGACAACTGACTGGCGTTGAAATGGTTGATGTCTCCTCGTCTGTAAGCCAAATGCTTCGTACACTTTTCTCATTGGGAAACCGCTCAAGTAGCTGCCGACTGCGTTCCAAACGCTTCAACGTCACATTTCCGTTCTAGAGGGGCTGCCCTATTACCGGATTTTTTCCTTTTTTAAAGATGTAAACCTTGCTTTAGATCAAGTTGCAACGCCGAAACGGCACAACCAATTCTCTTTCAAATTCTCTTGGACTTTTGTGACTGTGAGGATCATCGCCCTCAATGAAGATCAGTTCACTCACCCACCTCAATGTTCTGTGGTTTTGTAGCAAAATTTGGACGAAAACTACCGGGTTTACGTTCTGCTGTATCGTCGTCGATTTTTTAAATAACCCTACTCTCCAGCACTTCGTTTGTTAACTCCTTTGTCATTCACATAGCATCCCCATTGTTTTTTCAAGTAGCAAATTTTTAATCAAAACATGGTCTTTAATTGTGATTTTTGTCATTCAGGTTAAAATATTTTCACAAAACGCAATGTTGATGATTGGCTAATTCAAAATAAGAGAGGCGACCAGAATTTGTCATAATAATGAAGTTAAATAACTTATGAAGTTCAATAGTTTAATAAGTACGTGAGTAAATACGCAAACTATTTAAGCTATTATGGAGACAGATAAACAAATTTTGATATAATTTTATTACATTGCAAATGAAATTTTCACTTTTTTTTTTTTGGGGGGGGGGGGGGGGGCGACCCATCATGTACAAAATTCACATCAATACTATCCATTTAAAAAAAACTATTTTAAAGGACCTTACAGTAAATGCGCTAATGCCGATTTGAAATGTGACAATTATGGATTGTGTAAGAAGGATGGCCGTGGATACTACTTATGTGCATGTCCTGAAGGCTTCTCGGGGAAATTATGTCAGATAGTAGGTAAGTCCGGGTCTTTTGGGGTCTTGGACCTTAAAATGAAACGTTATTTAAGAGAATACACCATTTTTTCAGTTTATTTTATTTTTAGTCAAACCAAATAAAATAAAGTTATGAAAACATTTTGAGCGTTATTTAAAATTCAAATAGTTTTTTTTTTAAATAAATAAAATAATGGACCATTATTTCTGTATTTATAACAAATGCTTTGTGTTTGACGACAATGACATTAGCCTTCTTTAGCGAACAAACAACAGTAAATACAAAATAAAATTAAAATAAACACTTCGCTGCAATGTAATATCCGAGAGGACAGCAAATGGGGGCTATGGCATGAATGTCATGTTCTCATTCACTTGTTAAACCTTTTCTCCGCCCCCACTTGCTACGATCAATCGCGGCGGACTTTCTTTTCCTCTCTCACGTCCTATTTCGAGTGTATAAACTCTCTCACCTACTTATGTTCTATCACATTCCTCTTGCTGTCCTCTCGTTAACTACATTGCAGCTACATGTTTATTTTTATTTTATTTTGTTTTTTTTTACTTTTGTTTGTTAGTTGAAGACTGCTACTTGCCAACACGTTCTTTGTTTTGCCCAGTCCTTTTTTTTCTGGATTTCCTCATACTTTGTTTCATTCATTTCCTTTTACCTAACCCTGATTGCAGTCTCTCTCCTTTACTACCTTGTCTTGTGTTGTATTTTAGGAAAGCCTAGGAAATGCGAATTGAATTGCGAAAACGGAGGTGTGTGCCAGGTCAACAAAAAAGGTAATGAGTCGTGCGCCTGTCCTGATGGATTTGTTGGTGATCTCTGTGAGGAGCAAGGTATGCTGCTTTCTATTCTTTTGGACACCTTTAATTTTGGTTTATACACTTTTTTCCCTATTAGTAGCTATCATTAGTACCTTAAGAATATGTTAAAATGGATGCACGTGAATCCGTATAATTCACGTGGGGGATCTCTTACACACGCCTGCCATACGTCCATTTCCAAAACAAGTGAAGACATTTTTTTAACATTCTTTCATATATTAATTATTTGTTTAGAATGGCCGATCACCTTTCACATTTACACGAGTCATTTAAATGTCTTATGATTAACAGGCGTACCGAAACACGAAAAGCTGTTGGAAGATGCGACTATGATTGCTCCAATATAAACAATTCATTTGGATGTTAGTGTTTCTTTTACATGATCGGAAATTGTAATTTAAATATATATTCTAAAACTGCTGAACAATGCCTTAAATAATATCCAGTAATATTTTCCCCAATAATATATTGATATACGTTTTCTGTATTTAGAGGATCCCTCTGAGATATGTACATACTTCAAATGCTACAGTGGCGGAGAATGTGTTATAGTGGATGAAGTCCCCATCTGTAATTGCCCAAGAGGCTATAGAGGTCGGAGCTGTGAAGGCGAGTGCTATACTTTCGATCTACTTAACTTACTTGAATAAATCTTTAAGCGTGTGGTAATGGTGGAGCGTAAGATATAATTCAAAGAACAACACAAAAAGCTTGCATTTATGATTCTTTTCTTTTTAACGAATGGCTTAAAAGCATTCGATTTGAAATCAATGTAGTCTCCGTCTAAATCTGTGCCGTCTTTTGCCTGACAGAAGTAGACAAAAAAATCTTAAAATTAATGCCGTAACGTCAGCAGTTCTCCGCTTTAACACCAATAATGAGTTATTAAAACGTTAATTCATATTTGGATCGGCAACATTCTAAAAATAATTCATATTGAAATGACTGGAGTAGGTCAGTTTTAGACTTTGTGGTTATTTCGGAAAAACATTTGATGACAAATAGTTGACCAGTAAAAAAAAAACAGAGGAGATTTTAAAAAAAGCATAAGAGAATCCCAATTCAGCCTGTAAATGGGGTTGCCAGAAAATATGTGGGGGTTGGCAGAAAATATGTGGGGTTGGAAGAAAATATGTGGGGGTTGGCAGAAAATATGTGGGGTTGGAAGAAAATATGTGGGGTTTTCGCAGAAAATATGTTGGGTTGGAAGAAAATATGTGGGGGTTGGCATAAAATATGTGGGGGTTGGCAGAAAATATGTGGGGTTGGCTGAAAATGTGTTTGGTTGACAGAAAATATGTGGGGTTGACAGAAAATGTGTGGGGTTGGCATAAAAGGCGTGAGGTTGGCACAACATTTGCTTCTACGATTGCATAACTTTTTATTGAATTATGTTATATATATATATATATATAAATTTAAATCAATAGTGTGTATAAACATTTTTTTAAAGAATATTGCTTTTATAGCAATTTTAACGATCATGACGATTGCTTAACAAAGAGTGTTGAATACATACTTCCAGAAATCGACTTGTGTGCAGAGTACATCTGCTATAATGGTGGCAGGTGCAAGATAGATAAAGGGGAAGCTACCTGTTTGTGTGGAAAGCGCTTTAAGGGAAAGCAATGCGAGTTAATTTAACAGTTTATAAGGTTTGTGCATTCAGATAATATCTAGCCTGCAGGCTCATTGTTACACTTAAGTTAAACCAAAATAATCCACTGTGATTCTCTGCCATTGTTTTTTTTAAAAATGATTATACCACAAATGACTTGATATGGACATCAGGCCAAACACAATTGGATTTGTAGTCGTAAAATTATTTTATCTTTACAAAGACTTGAAATAAAAATACCACAAATAAAATTAAGAAAAAGTTTTAATATTTTTTTTTATATCCCTAGGTGAAATTCAACATTTGCATGGCGAGATTTGCGTCGAATTTGAATATTGAAATCAAACTGGAATTTAGGATCGTATTTATTTTGTCAAACACCCTGATTTATTTCTAAAATCTTTAAGGGTTTTTTTTTGGTATCATTAAAAATATTTGCTTTTGACCAAATTATTGCACCGATCCAATCATCAATGTTTTTAATATAATAAAAAAATTTTTTAAAATGTTACACACCAAAATTTAGCAGCTATAAGGATTTTAATTCACGGATTTATTTAGCTACGAAAACGCAAAGGGTTTTAATTTGTTGATTATGCTAGAAATACTGAGTGGTAGATGACAACGAATGTCTGGGGAAGGGGCCAGATAGAGTTGTCGTAGTATCTGATATCAAGTGTGTGTCCCATAGATTTGCAATACTATATTGTGTGCTAGACAATGTGTGCATTACATGTACCTGTGCATTTTGGTATACGCGGGTCATTAAATAGCCACGAATTACTACGACTGCCGATGCAGTATCTGGGTGGAGCTGCACGTGCATCTGTGTGTAAGCGAAACAATTTGTGTATGTGTGGAACACATTCAGTCAAAGGTGGATCGACATATCGAACGATCGGGCATCAACAGATGAAGTTATGTTGTTTTTTTTTATTATTGGGGTGGGGGGCGACGCGACGGCCGCTAACTAAAATAAAATGTATAACAAAACAATAACATATTCTTATTGTGTAACAGTATACGAAAGCTCTTGAACTAGCTGATTGTGGTCCAAAGATACTTCATCAACTTAAGATCTTCTGACACTACCATGACCCACATTTTATGGATTTTTCGTAGTTATAATTTCTAAATATCACGCAAAACGATTATTCAAATGTTAGAGTACAATTCTAAGTGAACAATTTAAAGAGTTGTTATGTTGATTTGTTACTTACCATCTTAACATCATGAATATTTTTTCAACACATATTTCACATTCAAAATATTGCAACAAAAAATATCTTACATGTTGCAAGCCAAGAGAATGACCAAAAAAAAAAAAGTATTAAAAATTGAATGTCATTTCACAAAACTTCTGACTTGTCAAAAGAGAGAAAATTTCACCAACTGAGCGAATGCCCGGTTATTAAAAGAACGAAATGAATTTAAATTTGAAAAACAGTTACTACCCTGCCTTGTACAAAACCAAAAGCAAATGGGGAATAATTTGCAGATGATTAAATAAAGGTTGATCCAATTTAAACACACAATTCCTGCAGTTATTAATGGTTAGTTGTTGTTGTTTTTTTAAGACAGCGTTGCATAGTTTCGCAAACGATTTACATGAAATGAAAACGATAGCTGCCATACACCCGCATGCCTCGATCCTAGGAATTTCGATGAACTTGAAAGAGTCTCGTTTGAAACTTTCACATTTTCTCAGCTCAAAAAATTTGAGATTCAAAGCCATCGCAAAAACAGATAAATGAAAAAGTGATGATGCTAACTTCTGAAGGTTTGAAGAGAGTCCCCGCAGACGACACTGAAATAAGCCAAGGATTAATAAATAACCTAGAAGACGTATCAAAAGAATGTTGGCATCGTTGTTAAGACTTCTGAACAACTGACTTGACTGCACAACACATTACTTGATTTGGGGGAAAAAAGGGGGGGGGCAGAGAATTAAGCCCTGTGCTGCTTTAACTACTGAAAAGTATTAATTTAAATTCAGAAGCCTATTCGACATTATTTAGTTCTTATAAATATTGACTGACTATTCAATCGACCCAATTTTTATGCCAACAAATTGGAAACATTCCCAAGAAGCATAATTTATGCTGTTTAACTATGAACCAGACCTTCAGTAAGCGTATCAGAGGAACACATACACGTTAACGATGGCGTGTCCACTAACAACAAGATTTTTGGAAACATCTTCGAATGCATATGATCATTAAAATGATATTATTTTAGTAGTATCTCAGTTATGGGTTTTTTTTTATTTTAAATTTTCAGTATTTTAGAGACTGTATTTTATGCTCTATGTTACCATTAGCAAACATAAATTTAATAAGTTTATTGATATATTCTTTGAACTTCAGTTGAACATGTGCCTGTTAAAACGTAGGCCATAGAGAGTCAACAAGTCCATGGAGAACATGGCCGATTCATCCCAATTACCCAGGTCGACTCAACCCCGCGATCCTTGCTAACGTGCAGACAACTGAGTTTCTGTAAATACTCTAACCTGAAGACGTCAACAGTAACCCCAAAGGCAAGATTATCCCATGGGCGTTAACCACCACGCATTGGCTCGCTCCAGCAACAACGATATAAAAAAATATGCTGTTTTATCCCACAAACTATATATATCACAATACTGTTTAAATAAAGCTATATTATCCAACAGTGATGATATGATAATGCTATATTTACGACAATGATAATAATTTTTTATTTTAATATAGTTTTCCGGGGGAGGGATTACGTCAGGGTGTGTAAGGAGGGGTTCAAGCTTTATTTACAAAAAAAAGTTGACCTTAATTATATATATATACTAGCGCGAACCCGGCATGCGTTGCAATGCCACTAAAAGAAAGAAAGTGTTTGTGCTTAAAATACATTTTTGAAGTAATTATTAGAAAGGCAATATTTTTTTTTTCGTCTGGTGCGTACATGAATAAATTAGAACTTTTTCTGACGCTTGGGAAGGCCACATACAGCTGTCCATGTGAGAAGCATGGATTTTCAAAATTCAGTCCACACACTTGTAGCGATTGATACACTCATGCAAAAGGTCTGTTTGAAATTATATTTTTATAGCTAATATAATTTAAAAAACAATTTAAGGCCCCCCGGCCCGCAACGGAATATTATAAAATGATTTTACTCATTCAGAAAAAATTTATGGCGTGTGCACAGCAACTCCACAAAGTTTTATCGCAATCGGATGAATATTATAGGAACGCATAAGGAAATTATATTTCAATAGCTCATATTAGAAAAAAAACGAATTTCAGATCTTTCCAGAGAGAGCAAAGCCAAAACATGGTCGGATTGTTAAGTTGTTTATTACTGGAGGCGACACGGTGCATAGCAATTTAAATAAAAGCTGCACATTCAAGGGAGGGGCCTTCTGCCCCAAATGACGTTTTTTATTGGTAAACAAATGTCCATTTGTAAAATGTGAACGTTACATCTCTCTTTCAGCTGCGAATCATTGGATTTAAAGATATTTTCATCTGTGTTAAAATGTACACACCCTATTTCCTAACCTCGATATGCATGGAACTAAGAAGGTTAATTATTTTTTTAAATTCCTTCCTTTATTCTTCTGTGAATCTTGCGCTGCCTGTGGCAAAATGAAAGTATCGAATTCTCTCCTCCCCCCTCCCCAGATCTTTAATGAATATTAATAAAATCAAACACTTGATTGTAGCCCCCTTTACAAACACAAAAGATACATTTTTTGCACTTCATATAGTTTTTTGGATGAGTGATAAGCGCATTAGTGAATGCTATTTGGCTATCGAGTTTCTCTACACTGATTGACTTAAATGGCATTATCTTATTAAACGTATATTTAAAGGTTAAGTTTTTATTAAGTTATAAATTTAATGAAAGTATATTTTTAAAATGAAAGTATAGAAAAAAGTATTAAATGTTAAAAATACAAAGCTACATTTTGTTGTGATTTATTAATAATATAAAAGCAATCAATTACATTTACTATTGTTAATTTTAAGAAAGAGAAAGTACATTATCAGTTTTGTCAAGAGCGGTTATTAAATCAAAGAAACTTAGAGTTTTGGCTAAAATAGACTATTAGTGTTAAAATGTCATTTGCGTATTTATTTACAAAAAATTAATTTTATTTTTATTTCGCAATATTAACAACGCATTAAAAATTCATTAGAAATATGTACAGTTTTTTTGGTTTTCCCGATAAATGTGATTACGATACAATTTTTAAATCATAATTTGTTTATTAATTTTTAAATATTACTTTTAATTTCGGAATAAATTCCTTAAGATAGTTCCTTGGTCGATACTTTGAATGTATTTGTAATTTATAATAATAATACTTAAACTTTTACTAAAATAATAGTGATTATATAATATTTTTTTAGCATTTACATTTAGTCGATTTCCGTAAATTAATTAAAAAATAACAATGATTGTTTTTGAGAATCCGAACGTATTTTAATCTTTTTCGATTTTTGACGTTACGATCAGCCTAGCTGATTCTTTTATACATATAATAGAGGCAAAAGTATTTTGTTTTCTATGACATATTTAGATACTTTGTATAATATTATAGCGTATGCAGACTTACACCACCAATAGGAATAGATACAAATTAGAATCCAATATCTATATTAATTTTCTAGGACAACAATGGAAACCACGTTAAAAAAAAATTATTCATGTCTAACGACTTATTAAAGTTAATGGAAAGCGCTGCTTTCGTTGAGAACCACTAGATAACACTGAAATATCATCAACAGTATTAAATGCACTGCTGGCCACACTTATATAAAAACACATATAAGATTTTGTCATAAAACTACAGAAAGTATGAAGAATAAACAATTGTTGGATATGAGCATCAAAGCCTCTTTAGCCAGGCGTGCATTTACCTATTGCTTCACGTTATCTACGCAAACTTTATTTCTTACTGATATAAATTGATACGTTGTGCGTGCAATTTTTAAATCCTTTATTTAACTTCGCTTTTCTTCGTGTGTTTTTGTGTTTCGGGCAAAATCATCGAACGGCTGATTGATACACTTCCCAGTCATCCCATCGACTTGAAATTTGGCACATAGACTCGTTGCCGATGACACTTTCTTTCACATTATTTTCAGCCCCGCCCCGAGCCCCCCCCCCAAAAAAAAATATATATATAAATTTTTGCTATATTTCACGGGGAAGATGAATGAAATATGATTGTTGCTTGTTTTGGTGTGGAGATTAACTGTGTAGCTGTTGCTCTGTGTCTGGTATTTGTGACGTATGAAGTCAATATACAATTTATTTAAAAGGGGAAAATGAAGGAAATCTGAAATTTGTTTTCACCCCAAGTTTACACATTCACACAAATGTTTCTTAATAAATGAAAAATAACGTACAGTTACGTAAGCGCAAAACAAAAATGCATACAAAAGGATTTATACGAAAAACGTATAACAATATTTTTAAAACAAACGAAAAAAAAACGACCCACGCAAGCCATCACCAGCTCACCGACATTTAACAAAACTGGCTGATGGAGTAATCCATCCACGTCGACAACATTGTCATTTTTTTTTTTTTGAAGAAGATGTTGAATTGGCGCCGTAATTGTATGTATTGTTTCTAAAAATGTATCAAATGTTACGCTGTGAGAAAAATTTGAATAGAAAATATAGTAGCACTTTTATTTTAGAATCTACGCACCAGCTTAAACCAATTCACGCATCGCTTTTTTTTTTTTTTTTTTTTTTCAAACACATTTTATGGATGAAAAAAAAACTACATGCATTGGGTTTTTTTTTTTTTTTTTTGGACCACTCACAAGCAATGAATGTAAATATGCAGGCACGTTGATGTCAGCTTGAGAAAAGTTTAACTTTAGAAAACGAAACCAAATCATCGTTGTGGAAAGGAGCGTACATGTTTGGTAAGGTTATTTTCAGACAAGAGCATACATGTTTGTTAAGCAATTTTCAGACAAGAGAATACATGTTAGGTAAGGTATTTTCAGACAAGAGCATACATGTTTGGTAAGGTATTTTCAGACAAGAGCATACATGTTTGGTAAGGTATTGTCAGACAAGAGCATACTTGCTTGGTAAGGTATTTTCAGACAAGAGCATACATGTTAGGTAAGGTATTGTCAGACAAGAGCATACTTGCTTGGTAAGGTATTTTCAGACAAGAGCATACATGTTTGGTAAGGTATTTTAAGACAAGAGCATACATGTTTGGTAAGGTATTTTCAGACAAGAGCATACATGTTAGGTAAGGTATTGTCAGACAAGAGCATACTTGCTTGGTAAGGTATTTTCAGACAAGAGCATACATGTTTGGTAAGGTATTTTCAGACAAGAGCATACATGTTTGGTAAGGCATTGTCAGACAAGAGAATACATGTTAGGTAAGGTATTGTCAGACAAGAGCATACATGTTAGGTAAGGTATTTTCAGACAAGAGAATACATGTTAGGTAAGGTATTGTCAGACAAGAGCATACATGTTTGGTAAGGTATTTTCAGACAAGAGCATACATGTTTGGTAAGGTATTTTCAGACAAGAGCATACATGTTTGGTAAGGTATTTTCAGACAAGAGCATACATGTTTGGTAAGGTATTTTCAGACAAGAGCATACATGTTTGGTAAGGTATTTTCAGACAAGAGCATACATGTTTGGTAAGGTATTTTCAGACAAGAGCATACATGTTTGGTAAGGTATTTTCAGACAAGAGCATACATGTTTGGTAAGGTATTTTCAGACAAGAGCATACATGTTTGGTAAGGCGTTTTCAGACTAGACTTGATGGAATCAAAACTGCACACATGATTGTTGCTGCCAAAAAAAGTCCAAGAAACAGACTAAATGTTAAGGGGAGGTTTGTGTTTAGTTGTTGATTGTTTGTCGGATTGGGTCGGGGATGGTGTTTTGGTTGGGGATTGTGTCGGGGATGGTGTTTTAGTTGGGGATTGGGTCGGGGATGGTGTTTTGGTTGAGGCTTGGGTGGGGGATGGGGTGTTGATAGCGTGGGAGATATTGTGTCACTAAGATGATCGGCCGTGGGGGAGGTAAAAACCGTCAAGGAAAGGGGTTGGGGGATAGTGGGTTGATTGGTGCCCGCGGGAGGAGTGAGGATCTATAGGTGGACATGGTGACTGTCGGAGAGTTTTTGTGTTAAATGAACGATTTAACGACTTCACTATAAACTACTTTTAAATCCATAATGCACATGGTCCTCCCTTAACTAATCTGTCACCCTAGGGTTAAAAGCAACATTGATTTGGTTGAATTATGGCCATGCATCTCCGTACATTATTGAACCCTCCAAAATCACCCTCTCCCCCCCCCCCCCCTCCAATAAAAATAAATTAAAAAATAAATGGATAAGCAAAATGAAAATAAAATACCGCAAGAATTTTTGAATGCAATAAAGAAGATACAAATATTAAAGATAATTTCTCCTGCTTGCGCAGGCTCTTATGGGACGATTCGATTTTCATAAATTCATCACTCATTTAGGCCTGGTGGATGACCGGCGCCTTGCAAAACTGCAACTGAAGGACACTGCCGCCAATATTCACTTTGGTAAGATTTTTGTGTGCGGGGTCAGGTTTCTCTTCTGATGATCCTAAGCTCTTCTTTGTTTCCGCATTACGTCTATTTGATACTTCGGCACTTTGATGTTCCCTGGCCTGTACACCATGGGGTTCAGTGGCAGTTAAAAAGACGAATGAAACAAATTTCAGTCTAAGGTCTTCATTAGAAAACTGTCTAAGGCCTGACTGTTTAAGATCTCTTTCACAAAGTTAGGCTTTTGGTTAAGGCAGCGTAGAGCTTCCGTAATGATATTTCGACAGGCGTCATACTTTACGTGTCTGAGATTCTGGTCTTGTTCTGCGCGCTGAGATTTCTCAAACTCCTAATGGATTTCAGATTTTGCAATGGTAGGAGTAGAGCATGTTTTCTATGGTCAAAACATTATTTGTTTTGCGAAGAGAAACTTTAACTTGCTTTGTCTCTAACACCAGGCGTAAGAGTGTATTCCAGCAAATATCGAGACAGAATGTTAGGTGTGCTGAACTAAAGAACAATTTAAAAATTTGTGTGTGAGAATTTTCTGGCACATTTCCAAAGTTTTCTGCTAGCTCTATTATTTGGACTCCTCAACACCACGTTGTTAGCTGTAACCATTTTCAAATGTATTTACTTATGTTGTCATCGGGCTGCATCTTTACGTAACTCTGAATAAATCCTTTAACTCGTTCAAACTCCTACAAAACTAAAGTGCAACTCTGCAAGGAGGGTGGATTCAGCTCCCTTTTGGAGTCCAACCGTTAATTGCACCAGCCCAGCGAAAACAAGACAGGAAAATCTATGGCGCATCGGCCAGATTTAAATTAACAAACCTAATTAAAAATAGGTTTTGGGTGAAACGGTATAAAAAGTTTAGATTGATACAGTGTTGTACCAGTTGTTCACTCACAAAACTTGGACGGCACAGTCAGAATGTTCGGACTCCGGTATGTTTTAGCCATGACGCTGATGACGTCACTGGCTCACGGCCAGACAACCGTCGAAGGACAATATTTAATCGTAGGTACAGTTGTTTTTTTAGACTTTTCTATTTAGTCTAGCATTCATTACTTTAAAAAACTGTTACTTCATTGGCACAATTAGAAAACATGGTCTCTGACACCAACGATGTATCTTTATTTTATACTCTTGTGCTACTTTTCTAAAATGTCAAAACCTCTACGTCATGCATTGGCTCGGAACCATGGTCCTCGACATGGTGGTAACGTGTCATGTCTGTGAAAGGGTATATAGTTTTCCGACACTATTTCATTTCAATTGGATATGATCTATTTTTAATAGTTTAAGTGCATTTATTTAATCTACCGTTTGAAAATAAACACTGTTTTCAGACTGATTAATAATGGGATTAAAGGTAAATCGAGACTGATGTCGAGAGACAGTTTTGACTTGCATATTCAGTGCAAAAATAGTTTCATACAAGAGTTTTGTTTTATCGATGTCATTAATTGATCAGAAGAAACCTTAAGCCAAATGTGGAAGTTAGATACGTTTGAGAGATTTAAATATTTTGTGAACGTTAAAAAGTATAAACCAATTTTACGGAAAAAATAAGGATAGCAATAATTAAAACACCAAATTCAGGCCCGTCATCGTAGGAGTAGGTGGGCCTGAAAAGGAGACTATGATTCGGCTTCGTCAACCCGAGAGGGAGCCGAGTTGCAGACTGACTGCCTTCTTCTTGCTGAGGAAGATCACCAAGGTCGCGATTTGGAATGTACACGCAACGCATGAGATGGGGAAAGCTTGTCAGGTGGCGCCAGAGAGGACGAAAACAGAAAAAGTATTCCAGGTGTCAGTGAATCAGTGTGGACTCAATCAGGAAGAATAAAAGTGACAACAGGAAATGGTCTAAGTTTAAAAAATAAGAATTGCTAAATACTGAATTTGTGCTGATAAGCCACTTTTTACTGGAAGAAGCATATTAAAACACAAAGATATCAACAGGGCAACATGGATGTCCCCAGGATAATCTTAAACACAATCAGATTGACTATGTTTGTATCAAGAATAAATTTAGAGGATCGCCGCAAGATGGAAGAGTTTACAAAAGATGTAGCATCTGGCTGTCAACTGTCACAGCCCATATGTTGGGATCAAAGAGCCACACATAATGTGGCAAATTTGATAAAAAAAAACTTTAAAACTTTGGCTAGAATTGATGTTGTTCACAAATGTTTTTCCTTTTAAATTATAACAGGACATTAAAGTGAAAAATTTAAATATGGAGGCATTTTTAAATAAATGAACTGAGCACAGATCCCCCGACCGCCTATCTTCTTAATCCACAAGAGCATTTCGGGTTGAACTTATCTCATTCAAAACAGCCTACTCTTAAATAAACCGTGTGGGTCACATAAAACCGGTACAAATAAGCTATAATTTACAGTTCCATCGATGTAAAAAGGCGAACACGACTTCATCACAGTTGCAATTACACAGAGACGTACGTTTAAAAAAAAATACTTTTTCAGCTTATATATATCAATTTAAACCCAATCTATTTAATAAGGGTCGGTTCACACGATCAAATTTTCCTTCAAGCATTTGATGCCATTTGTGTATGAAGCCTTGTCACAACTTTCAAATTACTATTTCATCAAATTCCCCCAAAATAGGAACCACGCAAAAAATAGTGCGTTCGTACAACAATTTGACGCGAAATTTGATCGTGTGAACTGACGCTAAGTATTTGAATATTCAACAGTGATTGTTTTAGTCCCCATTAAAATAAAATTGTCATTTTCGATTTTAAATAATTTATGTCTCCCTGACCAGGGAAAGAGCCCTATAAAAATATTTCGGAACG
This sequence comes from Omphiscola glabra, assembly GCA_964017045.1. Lineage (NCBI taxonomy): Eukaryota > Metazoa > Mollusca > Gastropoda > Lymnaeidae > Omphiscola > Omphiscola glabra. The sequence continues at coordinate 11,290,884 of OZ024799.1, forward strand.
AAACAGCCGGTGGCGAAATATCCCGAAGGCGAAACGGCCTGGTTGCGAAAATGTGCAGAAAGCGAAACGGCCTGTGGCGAAAATGTCCCGAAGGCGAAACGGCCGGTGGCGAAGAGGCGGCGGCGCATGGTCCCACCCTTTCAAAATATGTACCCGAACGCTAACATGAAAATTTTGTTAAGGGAATTCGCTTTCAAGACGTCCTTTGTAAACAATATTCTTGCCTTGCAGGGACCTACGGGGAGTGTGGAGGTATAAAGTGTGACCACTACGGGGTGTGCAAGATTGAAGAAGACGGACGTCCTAAATGTTACTGTGAGGATGGTTCAACGGGAAACATTTGTCAAGTAGTCAGTAAGTACTTGCTTTACTATGCCCCATTCAGCATGAGATTATTAAAAAATTTCAGTTTATTTCGGTTGAAGAGAAAACATATATTTGTGTTGAAATCTCGATCTGATAAAGTATTCAGCTTAAAAGGCAATTTTTTCCTGCTAAATTTCTTGTAAAAAATATAAATTTAACATATCAAACTCATTATGTAGGTATATGTCTGTATAAATCAGTTACCTTATAACAATAACCCGCACCCCCAAGCTATAGATTGCACCCAAATTTGAAATGGACACATCTCGTGAGCTACACATGGTTACTGGAACATTTGTTTAAAAAATCCACGAATCTCAAAAGCTTAATTAAATTAAACAACCCATTAAAAGCAAAGTTTTTCGTGTAAAATTTAATATCGAGCAATGGAGGAGCGGTTGGGTGCGGACTAAAATTTGACAAAACATGTATACAAGTAAGGCACTTTATAAAAATCTCAATCCCTCAAGGCTTGCAAACGCACATTTTTTCTCACCCCTGAACTATAATAATATTCTTTTGACCCAACCATTTTTACACCGCAGATTTATTTTTCCAACTAATTTCAGAAAAACAAAATAAACTATTATGCACTAGCGTAATTTTTTTTAAACGAGTCTCATTTAACGCAGTTATCGGTAATTTTATTTCGTTAAACCAGTTTCATCATTATTTCCTTAACCTTACCCTTGAAAAACAAAGGGAAAAAAACTGATGTTTTGGTTGTGGGGCTGAAAATGTGTTCGAATTCCTTGTCGTCGACAACGAGTCTACGTGCCAAGTTTCAGCTCAACAGGCTGACGAGAAGTGGGTCAATTAGCCGTCCGAAGATTTTGCCTACCAGCCAACGAACAAAAAGCGTCATTTGTAAGGAACGTGCTAAGTCAAATAAATGCATCTTATTTTATGTTTCAGCTATAAAGAGGGGATGCGATCTTGACTGTAAGAACTACGCTGTGTGTCAGGTGGATGCTAACAAAAAACAGAAATGCGTGTGCCCCGACGGATTTTACGGACCGCTGTGTCAATTTCCGGGTAATCAAACGATTAGATAAATAGCTGAGTTAGAAAACTAAACCTGTCCAATTTTTCTTTTTTATCTTTTAAAGATAAGATGTCTAAGATTTAAAAAAATAAAAAATTAAAGACCTTGAAGAATATGTTAGATCCCCTTTTCTGAATGATGTCTCCTTTTACAATTGCTCTTACAAGTGGGAAGGCAAACTATGGGTTAAGATGTTATATATATATATATATATATATATATATATATATATAAATGCGATGCGTACGGTACTGAAATTTCTTGAACGTTAGATTTCCGACAACGATGTCTTCACTGTACATCTCATTAACTCCACACTTCTTTCCAGGAACTAGAATGATTAACTAAAAAATATAGCAATTTTCAAACATAATTACTCTGCTTTTTAATGGATGCTGAACATTTCAATTGCAGATGGAGCAACGTCTTCCCTTTGTTTAGAAAACTCCTTGGAAGAGCCTATATCTGTTTTATAGTTGATCTTCTTAATGCATTTTAAACTTTTGATAAGGTTCTTTCGAAGAAATTGTTTTTCCTACTCTAACAAACGTTTTCTGAGCACAAATCGCACGTTTTATTTTAAGGCACGCCAAGTTGCTCCTACCTCAAGTGTAAAAACGGTGGCGTCTGCACCGTGTCGCAAGGCATCCGCTACTGTGATTGTCCGCTCGGCTTTGACGGTCGAATTTGTGAAAGTAAGTCGCAATGAATGTCTGATTCGAGACGTTACAGAAAAAATAACAAGAACAACAACAAAAACACATTGCACAATCTATAGTCTTTACATGTGTCCTCTGTTTACCCGCCTTAAACATCTCAACTCGCGAGTAACTTTTTTTTTTCCCTCGAGACTTTTACTCAGAGCCCATGGTTTCAGAATGTTCAGGATGTTCAGAATGTTCAGAATGGTGTGCAAGATCTATTTCAAACAATGTAGAGAATTTTTTTTTCAAAGGTGTAAACATTGATCAAATTTTTGTTTTATTTTACGAATGAAAATTCAAATCCATCAAATCTATTTCTCAATAGTTTTACATATATAACACTATCAGGAAATGTATTAGTCCTTAAACCTAGGGTTGTTGTCCTGGAGAAATACGGAGAGGTCTTCGTTCAGGTTGAGACAATAAGAAATATGCAAAGGGTAGAGGAAAACCGGAAAGAACGACAATTCAAGAAAGTTCACATACATTGCGGCCATAAAGGCATTTGGTAGCAAAAACAGTTAAAGACAGAGACAATCTCTCTTTCCTCGATGTACGTATATGTAGTTGACAGGAAAAGGTAGACATATTCAATTATTCTATAGTGTTAGCTACTCTCTCTATTTATGTGTGACTGTTCTATATTTCTTGCATCTCACTGTATCATTTACTTTTCGACTCTGGTGCTCTCTGCTACCTCGCTATCACTTCCGTCTAGCAAACTCTCTCCCTACATCGCTCCCTCTACCCTCACCCCTCTCTCACTCCGGTTACCCTCCGTCTCCCTCTGAAGTTTCCTAAATTTACTTTATTTGTGATGAAGTATTTTAAGAACTGAGCCTCGAGGAATCATCATTTTAAATGTATAACTTGGCATCTTTAACTCTATTATATTTTGCAATGACGACCTCGCTGAAGACGTTAACCATGTCATCACCACCGAGGCGACTGAGAGATAAAACAATGAATAGACAAAAGAACTTTGATCCAATTCGGTCGTAGGGTTTTTTAAACAATAATCAGATGTTTACTTGTATGAAAATATTTTTTTTTTTTTCACTCTTACAGATATCAATTGGTGTCAGAAGAAACAAGTCGTCTGTTTCAACAGCGGCGACTGCGTCAATGAGGCCAAAGACTTTAAATGTAAATGTCTCACTGGATTCACAGGGCGGTTCTGTGAGCTAGACACAACCAGTACGTAATTTTGTGTCTGTCTTATCTAGTGTTTGCTCTGTTTAAAATCTTTATATGAAACCTAGGGGGCAGACGGTTCATCGATCGACCAGGACTGGTGTGGATTGATAAGGAAGAGGACTACTTACGTCGGCTGAGAGTCCAAGCCATGTATCGATCACAAGAAAAAGATGTGGTTGAGCAGGCCAGGACCCTATATGGACCGTAGTGCCACGGATGACGTTGTGCAAATGAAAAGAAGTGGTTGAGCAGGCCAGGGCCCACGGATGATGTTGTGCAAATGAAAAAGATATGGTTGAGCAGGCCAGGTCCCTATATGGATTGCAGTGATTCATGTGGTGCAAATGAAAATATGTGGTTTAGAGGGCCAGTGCCCTTATAATCTGTAGTGACACTGATTATGTTAAATATGAAATACGTTTTTGCAACATGAGTCGCAATAATTATCATTATAGCAACTCATAATGAGATTCACAAAACAAAACAAAAACACTGAGATGAAGAAAAAATAATTAATACTTTTAATCATGCCTAGATCTCCTTTAAATTTTAAAAAATTAAAATGAAACCAATGCATAAAAATAAACCATTTTGATTCAACATTTTTTTAAAAATTTGCATCGCAACACATGTGAGTCGAGATACAATTATATTAGTTCAATTATTTCAATTTCTTCACGAAGTATGACACGTGCATTTTATTTTTGAAAATTGGAATATATCCAAAACAGCAACACCTAATGATTTCGATGGCTCTGTCATTGGCTCTGTCATTGGCCTAGTCATTGGCTCTGTCATTGGTCTAGTCACTGGCTCCGTCATTTACCTAGTCACTGACTCCGTCACTGGCCTAGTCCCTGGCTCCGTCATTGGCCTAGTCACTGGCTCCGTCACTGGCCTCGTCACTGGCTCCGTCATTGGCCTAGTCACTGGCTCTGTTATTGGCCTAGTCACTGGCTCCGTTACTGGCCTAGTCATATCACGTTGAAATTAAATAAACACAGCATTGTAAAACTTTGAAACAATTCTTAAAGAAATAGTAGAGCAAGGTATCTGAAAGGTTAAATTGAAAGCCAGGACAGTAAGAGAAGAACGTTACGGCCAAGAGCCTTCCTCGGCAGACAGGACACATGAAACCTAGACCAGAAATAGAAACTAGTTTAAAAAACGTAAGTGTTCGCCATCATTATTGCCGGAAGACTAAAAAAAACCCACTTTAAAACAAATTTTAACTCACAAGCATAAAATAAAACATCGTCTATTCCAACACATCTTAGCATTTCACTAAGGGAAAGATTGATATCTCTCCTCTTTTTTTTCCCTCTTATTGGTACATTATTTTTAAGATAAAATTGGTACATTTAAACAATGCTTTTCTTTTTTTCTTTTTTCAGTGGATGGTTAAGCCAATCGTTTTGGACCCAGGCGCTCTTACCTCGTGAATTCCATTACCCGGGGATGTCCACTATACATAATAGGCAATGAAAACTGAAGTGCTGTTAAAGAGCGAAGTATTTTTTTGGGGGGATAGCATTTTTTTTAAATTATTCTTCATGTTTATTTAACAACCCACAGGGCTGCTTTCAAACCAAAGCCAGTAGAATCCGCACCACTTCGATAAGAATTGATGCTGAGAAATATATATAACTTCATTTATAACGTTGACAATAAACGAACATGATGAAAGTAATGTGATGCTTTTTGCGTTTGCGTGTGTTGTACTGAGCTATATTACAAATGAAGGGCTCAAGGGAAAAAACCAGTGATGTCAGGTTTTGAGAGTTTTGAGAAAAATTATAATAAATTTTGAAAATTCCTCATAAAAGTATCAAAATATTAAAAGTTTTAAATCTTTATTTATTGACTACGCTGCTTTTTCAGTTGGACCCGTGAGTCATTTTATTCTATTGAATGGAATGCAGCCAAACGGGAGATAACTTGCAAATTTCGAAAAATTAACATCACTGGTTTTTCCCTTGAACCCTTCAAATGTTTTGACACTAAAGTGAGCTAAGTTTGTGTTTTTTTCTTGTTTTCTCATATACAATGGGTTTTTTTTATTAAAAAAATTGAATTGATGTAAATCAGCTGGCTGATCAAAGCACGCATACATCTTATTTATACACTAAATTTGTAAGAAACCAAACGAACCCTTGTCAGAGTCATCTCTTAAATCAGCAACATAATAGAAGATTTTGTCGCGTGACATGTAAAAAATGTCACAAAATTTATCACGACTTATCTGTATTAAATCATTAAACTACTAACACTTCCGGGACAAACAAGTCGATCATAAAAAAGGTGTATCAGTGAAAAACAAACTAAAGGAAAATTAGCTGGGTTGCCACTGAGTTCTCTGAAAACAGAGACTTGGGGAGACACTTAATTATTAAAGGCTCTAGTTCGTTTCATCACAATAATTAAAAAGACACGTGATTATTTCCTTGCCCATAAGTTACATTAAATATATATTTTCTTGCAATTGTATATAACTAGGAGGTATGACCCCGGGGTTGCCCGGGTGATAATTGAAGACCTTAGTGCCAAAAGTACTTAAGTCACATTTTTGTCAAAATCAATCTAAACTGTGATCTTTTCTTACCCAGTTTAGCCAAGTGTACTGCAGAAATTTGAACACATTAAAATGTGCATTAGGCCCTTAATTAAACGAGACAAAAAAAAATGAGAATAGTCACATTTTATAGACGAAAAGTATATTTGAACTTGATTATATCAAAATGTGCATTTTGTGACTTAAGTACTTTTAGCACTAAGGTCTTCAATTGAAGAAATGTTGCGTTACCATGCACGCACCATTGCAAAATTTTGCTTGTGCTGCTCCGATGTTTTATTGCTTATAAATTTTGCAATACAAACCAAACCAGGAAACCACCAAACATCTAAAACCAAATTTTTACACCTGTAACGTAATCTGGTTTTGGTTTACGACCTTCTTGAAATAAAGTTAACGCACCTCTCCTACGCCCTGGAAAGGTTTATTTCGGAAATAAAAAAGTTAGACTTTTTCTTATTTTTAAAGAAGTATTCATTGGTAGATGTTTACAATCCTAACATCATGGGTTTTTGAGAAATCGGTATACTTTTTCCACGTTCCTACAGTATAAAGTATTTTTTTTTAATGGCGAAACGTAACAATAACAACAAAATACATATATTTCATAATTTAAATAAACGTTTTACCAACAATATATTTTTTTACAAATCATTAACGAAAATTGAGATATTGGTATTTTCATTTTAAAAATTCCAAAACTTTTGCCTCACTCTTGAAACAAAAATGTTTGAATGTTTTTGATGACAATCTTATTTTCCCAATTGCGAGTAAGTGTTTTTGTTAGGTGCACTATGTCAATTCTCCTGAATAAATTCCTCAATTCTTTTTTTTTCCAAATATAACTCAACGGCTTATTCGATTAACATTTTAGTCATGGGACAATTACGTACTGTAGATACTTTTCTTTCTTTCTCCCTCTCTCTGTCTCTCTCTCTCTATCAATATATCTATCAATCCATCAATATGTCTATCTATCTATACACACACACTCATATATATATATATATATATATATATATATGTTACGGCCAAAGCCCGAAATCGGCCAAATCGGGAACTGGCCGGCCAAATCGCGAACTGGCCAATATCGCATCAAATTGACCGGCCAATGTCCGATCTTTTCTAGATTTTGGGATTTGGCCAGCCAGTTTGCGAAATGGCTGGGGGCGATCGGCCAAAGTCGGAAGAAAATATTCATGAACGATTTTGGGTGTTTGTATACTGTAATGATAATCATATTATATTGATTATTAATTATACTAAATTGCCAAAAAGTCAAATTAGTTTATTAAAGTAAATGACCAATCTCTATCAACACTTGTTACAACCAAATGAACTTTTATGACATTTCGAATTACACAGCAGTTCGTTATTTTTACATTTGTAGCGATTCGTTGAGCACTTGGTAGTACAATTGCATCGAGTGTAGCATACACACCGGCCATTTCCTTATACATCGGACATTGGCCACACGCCTCGGCCAAAGTGCGAAATGGCCGGCCAATTCGCGAACTTGCCGAACTTCGGGCTTTGGCCGTAACATATATATATATATATATATAACAAAGTGTATTTTCTAATATGAAGCTGGGTGGAGTAACATGTTCCTGGAACATTCTGACATGTTCAGAAAGTGAGGCTCTAAGCACATTACAGGCTTTGAACTTCATAGCCTTTACAAAATTCGTTTTTATTTTACAAAATTCTTTCTTTACTTAGCTACATTCGATATGTCATTTGTTATCAACCAAGTTTTTAATATGTATTAGATCATCTAAAATAAATATTTGGCTATAAATATTATATTGGTATTTAAATATCGATCAAAAGCGTGACAGGATATTTAAACAACTTTGACACCGGTACACAGTGACAACGTTGTCGTTTGGTAAGCTCTAAACATGTGTTAATTCATGCAAATAAAGCAGGCAGTAGACCAACTACTAATGAAGGAGGAGGCAGGCAGTAGACCAAGTACTAATGAAAGAGGAGGCAGGCACTAGACCAAGTACTAATGAAAGAGGAGGCAGGCACTAGACCAAGTACTAATGAAAGAGGAGGCAGGCAGTAGACCAAGTACTACTGAAAGAGGAGGCAGGCAGTAAACCGAGTACTACTGAAAGAGGAGGCAGGCAGTAGACCGAGTACTACTGAAAGAGGAGGCAGGCAGTAGAACGAGTACTACTGAAAGAGGAGGCAGGCAGTAGACCGAATACTACTGAAAGTGGAGGCAGGCAGTAGACCGAGTACTACCGAAAGAGGAGGCAGGCAGTAGACCGAGTACTACTGAAAGAGGAGGCAGGCAGTAGACCGAGTACTACTGAAAGAGGAGGCAGGCAGTAGACCGAGTACTACTGAAAGAGGAGGCAGGCAGTAGACCGAGTACTACTGAAAGAGGAGGCAGGCAGTAGACCGAGTACTACTGAAAGAGGAGGCAGGCAGTAGACCGAGTACTACTGAAAGAGGAGGCAAGCAGTAGACCAAGTACCACTGAAAGAGGAGGCAGGCAGTAGACCAAGTACTACCGAAAAGGGAGGTAGCCAGTAGACCACGTACTAATGAAAGAGGAGGCAGGCAGTAGATCAAGTACAACTGAAACGGTAGGCAGGCAGTAAGCGAAGTATTACAGTTCATCCAAAATTCCACCGATGAGCTACAGATGAAAAATCATACCGTGGCCGTATTTTTCCACCTCCAGCAAGCAGACAACATAGTCAGGCCCGCAGGTCTATTGTACAAACTACAGCAAATCGAATTCTGAATTTTTGAGACCAACTACGACAGTATGCTATCAAACATATCCGCTATTCGTTTCCCAGCAATAGCGTTTGACAGGAAAACGTGTTTTAGATTCTCAAGTTCAAAACTTCCCAGCACATTCGATATGATATCTCGGCAGCAAGTTTATATCAACTCATCTCCGATGCTGCGGGGTTTCTTGGGTGCAACTATTTTCCTTTTAAAACCGCATAGGAGGGTTTTAGACAAGACTTTTGATGTTCTGTTGAAACAAAACATCCACGTGTCATCAAGCTTGCCTTTGCGCAATCGTCCGTCTAGGCGTTCAAAGAAGTCGACATCTTTGTTTATTGAGCGATGGAGGCTTGGTTTCCAGGTGTCTCTCTTTAACTTGCTGGGTTTTACAGAAGAGGATACCAACACATCGGAACACGAAACACGCTGTGTTTTCTCTTCCATGCTTGACTTTATTCAAGTAAAATAAAATTTAGAATATGAAATGTCATATCTAATTAACCAATTTGGAGGGCATTATAATCTATTTCTTATTTCAAAAAAAAAAAAAATAACAAGTTTTGAAATTATAAATATAAAATTAGTCATAATTATATTGATTAAGTTAACAATTAAAAACTAGATTAAATAGGCAAATTAATTAAGATGATAGAACATCCAAAGTATAACCAGCATCATTTAGAAAAAAACAAACAAATAACGAACGAGAAAAACGGCATGGAGATTATAGGCTGGTAGCCATTGATAGATTCAGAAAGTTTTTACATACAATCTTTCTCCTACAGAGGACTGTAGAAGAAATCCTCCGCCCAACCCAGTGTTTTAACCTCTGGTTAGCTCCAAGTTTAGCGCCAAGTTTAGCTCCAAATTTAGCTCCAAGTTTAGCTCCAAGTTTAGCTCCAAGTTTAGCTCCAAGTTTAGCAATTAGTTTCTAAGAATTGACAGGCTGGCTGACGGAGATCTGAGAGACAGATACGAACTGCTATGATTCATCAGATTGTTGAAGCTTCACGATAGGCGACAGATTTCTGGGAACACATTCAACGCTCTCCCTCTCTCTCTCTCTCTCGCTCTCTCTCTCTCACTCTCTCTCTCGCTCTCTCTCTCTCTCGCTCTCTCTCTCACTCTCTCTCTATATCTCGCTCTCTCTCTCTCTCTCACTCTCTCTCTCTCTCTCACTCTCTCTCTCTCTCTCTCTCACTCTCTCGCTCTCTCTCACTCTCTCTCTCACTCTCTCTCTCTCTCGCTCTCTCTCTCTCTCTCTCACTCTCTCTCTCACTCTCTCTCTCTCTCTCTCTCACTCTCTCTCACTCTCTCTCTCTTTCTCTCGCTCTCTCTCTCTCTCGCTCTCTCTCTCTCACTCTCTCTCTCTCTCTCTCTCTCTCGCTCTCTCTAGCTCATAAATATGCTAATGGTATTTGCAGAGAATGGAAGAGCTTATTAAAGGTATTTAAATGCATTTACAAGCTTCTGATTTCCTTCCAACTTTTTCAAACACAAACAAAAATTTTTAACGCCACACAACAAAGATGAAAACATTCAGCTCAATATGGCGTGCAGACGTATCCTGGCTAAAGTCCAATCGAGAACGGTCAGGACATTTACGAGGATCTTAGCAAGACTTAAATTAGAAAATTAATTAATGATATATATTTTTAGCGAACAATATACATATTGTGACAAGGGTACGGAGCTGTACTGTCTCCTGACAAAACTTGAGCGGCACGGTGAAAATTGGTTGGACTCCATTTTGTTTTAGCCCCGATGCTGCTGGTGTCAGTGGTCGATGGCTTAGGATTGTTACTGAAAGGTACATGTAATTTTAGTCTTACACATTGAGTCAAGAATTATCTTAATGTATAGCCTAAATAAGGTTTTACGTTTACGCATACATTCAATTGACTGTAAGTTAAAATATGATTGGTTTTTTTTCTGCGACTATACATTACTACGTTGGTAAATGTTTAATCGTAAATATATCTTTATGCATTGATTGGAAAGCCTTGCTCCAAAAGAATGGGTTCAATACCGCAAGGCTATGCGTTCCGGGTCCCTTTAGACTAAATCCCATTCGGATGTCATTCGTGGTATTTTATTTTAGTTAAACTGAAGAAGTAAGTTTTACAAACATATAGTCCATTCAATTATCTTGCAATTGATACCATATTCAGTCTTACAAACAACACAATTATATTTTTTTTATTTTTTTTGAATCCCAACCTCTCACTTCTGATATGTCCAATTTATTTTAAAATCTATTATTTCAAAATCATTTAGGGTTACACGCCAATATATAATATTATTTAGTCAGATTTCTGAATTAATTGAAAGAAACGAGATTCGACTTGATACACAAATAAGTATTGAGTCTTTACAAATTATCGAAGTCTGTGTGTTTGTCTTTCTGGGTCAAAACATGTATCTCAATCTTCACTTTCTCCTTTCGTTCGATGGATTGAAATTTTGCATGGCTACACAATCCGGTAACAATACAACCCAACATGATCACAAAGATCACTAAGTGACCTCCACCGCCTCTTAAACGACCTTTGCGGGTCAGATCTTGCATCTCAATTTTGACCCAATTCATGATCTCACATTGTACACGTACCCACCCCCGATGACAATGCAACCCTTCATGATCAGTACGTCACCAACGACCCCCCCCCTACTGCCCCTTGTGTGACCTATGCGTGGGAAATATTGCATTTACATCTTGACCCGCTGCCAGATCTCGTTATTAAATGTTGTTGTTTCTTTTTCTTCAAAATTCATTACGCAAGGGAAGTCTTTGTAGAAAACATTAGCAAAAATTAGAACAAAAATATTAAACGTATTCAAGTTTCTTCTACATTTTATTGGAATTCTTTGGCCCAATAGAGTGACGTACGACTCTTCTACACTGACTTTCTTTGTCTATTGACTTTTAAGAAGAAACAATATATCTACCTTTTAGTGCGTTCATACTCATCTTCGAAAGAAAGTCATTTAAAAAAAAAAGTTGTCTATATTTTATTTACTTATTTTATTTTATGTAAACTATTTTAAGTTTCCTGAAGAAGGCTTATATTAAAAAATGTTTTTTGCCATGATGACCTACTTCAAATAAGTAGCATCAGACGGCCCCCACATTCTGCGCCTCTGAAGTTTAGGTGATATCTCTAATATAATAGTGAAAATATAATTTTTTTATAATTTAATAAAAACTAAAAGCTGTTGGGGAAATAATCGACAGCAATTAAAAGGCTAACTCGTGAGCAAAAACAATTTTTGTATTTTTTCCCCTCAGAAATTTCCTAATCTAATGCCAAACCAGTCTAGTGTATATATAATTTCAGAAACCATTTCTTTCTAAGCGTTGAAAAATATTAAATCAAATCAAAAGGAAAAAAATATAAACGGTATATTAATAACACATCCGCATTTATTGAGAGGATTCTGTTTTGTCGCAATTGGCGGTTGGTCTCCAAGATATCAAATACCTCTAACTGTTTTATTAAGCGGACAATGATTTGATACCGCTCTCATTGGTGTTACAAGCCCTAAAATAGACTAGTGCCTTTGTTATCAAACCTGCAAGACAACCTTTTTTTTTTAATACCCGAAGTGTGGTATTGACAGTGAGTGTGATGTCAGCTTAAAGTATACATCATGTACACAGCAGACCCTGTTACGGGAATCAGGCAGCTCAGGGTTACAAGATAGCTGTTGTTCTTCTGTTTTACGCTCCACAGCTGCTGCGCCCCAATTAAACTACGCCATTCGGTGCATAGTAACACGTGGTCCTGGCGTGTAAAGCGTCTTAAACTACAACGTAATTATCAGAGATCCACTAAAAAAATCGTTAACTAGATCTTCCTTTTTTTAAAAATGTCTCAAGCTTTGTTTCTTATGAGTAACTTCGCCGAACTTCTGAATGCGTTGCCCGCTTTTCCTCGTACGGTTGGCTGAACTGGACCGTCATCCATAAGGTGACTATCGACATGGTAACACTGTTACATGGATCAGTAATAAAGTTGCGGTCTGGACCAAAAGTAAAAAAAAAATGTTGTCACTAAAAATAGAGGTACAAAAATATAGATCCAAAAAAAATTTAACACAATCGGTCCTTTAGAGGTGGATCAGATATTGTTTAACAAATTAGATCAAGACAGACGAACCAACTTGAAATGAACTGTATCAAATCGTGTAAACAAACAACAAATAAGTTTCATCGACTTGATTAAAATAACAAGCTGTTTTGTTGCAGTTGTTTTTATTGTTAATAATTTTTTATTTTTTTTTGGAGGGGGGGGGGGGTGTTGGGGCGGTGTTTATTTTTAATTGCCATTCAACAATAAGACAAAAACAATTGTGATGTTATTTTCTGACTTATAAGAGATTACAACTAAATGACCATTAGCAATTTAAAAAAATCCCGCAAATATGCAATGTTTTCAACAGCGGATATTACAAAAAGAGTGGCACTCATTCTCTGAACACCTGTTACTGTCTCGACATTGATTTTCTTGCCTTGCAGTGTGAAGGTGACCATTTACCTCTGGAAATATTTAGTAAATCATCGTTAAAATCAACATGAATTTTTTCTACCCTCTAAAAGAATTGTTCTACTTTCTGACGAACCTTCTTCTTTCTGGATTCTCTTCTACTCTCTGAAAACTCTTCTACTTTCTGACTAACCTCCTTCTTTCTGTTGACAAAAATTCTTCTAATTTCTGACCGATAACTATTTTAATTTCTGACTACAACTTATCTACTTTTTGACAACTATTTTAATTTCTGACGAGAACTTTTCCACTTTCTGACAACCTCCTACGTTCTGACAATCCCTCCCACTTTTTGGTGAAAATTCTTCTACTTTCTGACAACTCTTCAAACTTCTGACGAAAACATTCCTACTTTCTGACAGCCCTCCTAATTTTTGACAACTTTTCGATTTTCTTATCTGAAATGTTCTGACCTTTTAGCCGCGATAGTAGGACCAGTCATTAGCAACACACCAACTACTTCGACCCAATATACCAAATACTTCGACTCAATACAGCCACAGTTTAGACCCAATACACACACTACTTAGGTTCAATACACCCACTACTTAGACTCATTACACTCACTCCTTTGACTCAATACACCCACTGTTTAGACTCAATACACCCACTGTTTAGACTCAATACACCCACTGCTTAGACTCAATGTCGATTTTTTTTCCTCCTAATTAAAAAAAGCAGTGAATATTCAGCTAATTAATTGGTGTCCCAACATCGTCATTGATCTGCTGGTCGTTAACTTTTCAAATAGTCTGTACGGTCAGCTCTTACCTCAGTCGTACACTACTCTATCCACAGAACCTTCGCCAGGATGAAGCCAGCACTCGCCAACATCATCGTCACACTGTTGTTTGTATTCACGATTGTCAACGCCAGCAGAGAACGCGGTGGGTAGTCAGCGTTTGTAAAAATGTATTCTTGTCTTACTACCGATGTACGCAGTGGCGTAGCTAGAGTGTTTGGCGCCCGGGGACAAAATTCATTTTAAAGCGCCCCCTTTTCCTGTTTCAACTCTCAAACCCATTATTTTCATCAATAAAATAATACCAAAGCACATTTTGGCGCCCCTAACTAGCTGGCGCCCGGGTACATCTGTACCCCCCTGCCCCCCCCCTACGCTACGCCTCTGGATGTACGACTCGGTAAATAATATTATAATCGCATCATTTATTTATTCTATCTTAAACGTCTGCTAAGAATGGCAATTTACAAGTTTGTGTAATGAAAAGTGTTACAACTGTGTTCTGCGCATAAATTGTGTCACAGATAAAGACTTTTTATCTTGTTTTAAATCCACCAATTGTTGGTCTTATGATTTGATAGTGTAATGTAGCAAGCGGGTCACTAGGAATAAATAAATCTGGTCACCCACGTTTCCCAGCCATTGCTAGCTTTTATTTAAATTTACTAATTCAGATATCATTAGAAAACAAAAGGCTATGGACAGAAATGTCTTTTGAAAAAAAAGATATACAGTAGAATAATTTTTTTTTTTTTTACTTTAAACTTTAAAATAAAATCTATGGTGAAATTCAAGTTAAAAAGTTTAATTCCTAAGGGAAGAATACAAATGTGTACCTTAAAGACCATACTTTTTTTTTTTTTTTTTTTTTTTTTTTTTTTTTTTTTTTTTTGGTATTCCAATTTCATCGTCATTAATAAACGTATTCCAGGGGTTCTTAAATTGTTACTTTTCGTTAACGTTGGCTGCATAAAGCACCGTGTAGTATAGAATCAAGTTATTTGACTGCAAACGTTTCCTTCCAGAGAAGAAAAAGACCTGCCACGATGTCCATTGTCAGAACGGCGGTGTGTGTTCGATAAGACGCCACAGGCCGTTGTGTAAATGCCTGGTCAACTTCAAAGGTCGTTACTGCGAGACACAAGGCAAGTATCTTATAATATCAAGGTCATTGTTTATTTATACATATATATATATATGTAAGGCATCTTTCCGTCTACGAGAGACGATAGATTTATCTTTTCTGATTTCCGCTCTTGGGGTGGCTAGTGAGACCGATCCTCGAGTGGCAGTCTCTTTCGCATATCCCACACACGAATGCGGTGGAGCAGTGTTTTCTGGCCTTTCTCTGCACTCTCTTTACAGCTGCTTCCGCCCTGTAGAGCTCCTAATAAACTATGTTTTAATTTTTTTATCTAAATTCACCCAACATCAATTTGCTTTACATCCTTGTAAGGCATACACAGTCGACAAACAGTCCATCATTACGTTATAATTATATTAACTCAATAAAGAAACATGTTCTTTATTTAATCCAGATGACGTGGACCCATGTACCCGTTACACGTGCTACAACAAAGGCCACTGTGTGTTCACGAAATCAGGTCCCACTTGTAAATGTGCTGAAGGTTTTCGCGGGAAAAGGTGCGACCGATACGGTGAGTGAAGTTGTTTGTCAGTGGAAGAATGACAATCGAAATGAGAGTTAGATATTCATATCAAACAATATATGCTTGAATCGGCAGTTACACTGCGCCTATACTATCCATCAGTAATATCCATCAGTAATATCCATCAGTATTATCCACCAGGAATATCCATATGTAATATCAACCTGTAACATTCACCTCTAATATTGACATGTAATATCCACATATAATATCCACATGTATAGTTACCTGAAATATACATCTGCAATATCTGCATATAATACTCACCTGCCATATTCACCTTTAATATCCACCTGCAATATCCACCTGCAATATCCACCTGCAGTATCCACCCTCAATATCCACCTGCAATATCCCCAGTTTCTAAGCACCCGTGCAACAAGTACAAGAAGTGTGCACACGATGAGATATGCTACGTGCGCCGAGGCCGCCCTTACTGTACCAGCAAAGAGCCCGTCAAAAAACCACGCCCTCAGACTCGCCACTGAAACGCCCGGGAGAAACATACAGACGTACCAGCTCCCCAGCTCACCGAGACCATGAGTACAAGGACCAAATGTCGTAGAGGGCTGATAACACCATGACAACACCATGACAACATCCTGTTAACACCCCGATAACAATCTGATAACACCCTGAAAACACCCTGAAAACTCCCTGATAACACCCCGATAACACCCTGAAAACACAAATCAGCCAACTGACTTTAAAATACAACGAAACTTTGAATTGCAAAAAAATCCTATTTACAGCCTTGTGCAGAACGAAGAGATTAGACAACTTTGAGGGGGCCAGGAACTTTTTAGAAACTAGAAGATGTCAAGCTTTTACAACCCAAACTTTTACTCCAAAACAACAACTCCTTCTTTTTTTGCTTTACATACTTTCCCACAATATAAATAGAAGACATAAAAGCAATAAAAGAAACATAAACACTTTTAGCATGCTTCTGTTCTAAAAAGTATACTTATATTTTGGAGGTGGGCTTTTTTTTAATTATTTCCTTTTTTTTTTCCTGTGTGTTATTTATATTTAAAATTGTGTTCTGTGCATGACAAATGCTCTTTACAAATTTTTGTGATGAATGTTCTGAAGTCATGTATCACCCCTGACTTAAGTCATAAAAATTGCTATTAGAAATGACATTATCGGTAAAGTGGTGGTTTTTTTTTCCATAAGCCAATTGAGAGTAGTGTGTCATTGGGTTGGTGGTTTTTTTTTTTGTTTTCGTCTTCTAGTTTGCTTTTTTTTCCCCTTGTATGAAATTAACAGCCGTTTCTCTAAAATACTCACACCATAGAGTTATCAAATATTGACACCATTCAATTATGAAATATTGACGCCCTTAAATTATCAAATATTGACGCCCTTGAGTTATGAAATATTGACGCCCTTAAATTATCAAATATTGACGCTCTTGACTTACAAAAAAATGCTGTTTTATACTTTGAAGATATGTAATTTATTTATTTTCTAAAAACTTATTTGCACGCTCTACATTTATTTTTTGTGCAAAAAAAAAAAAAAAAAGCTCTGTTTTAAATAACGGTCCATTGTACTCGGTATTTACAAAGTGTCACGCCAAAATTAACAAACCACCCTAGACAGTAATTAGTCACGTCGTTGTGTATGACTTGGTTATCTAATGTCACCATTAGTATCTACCCAGATCAGCATCAAGTTGAACAGCGCAGGGACAACGAAACCGCGTAAATGCCAACAAGACCTTTAAAAAAACACAAGAAAAGGATCTGCGGGATAGAAATCTGACCCCGCAGGGCGCTCGAAAGGTGCATACCATATACCTAAACAACGGCGTTGATTGACCGTCGCCGCAAACACCACCGCTTTAATGAAATGAATTTTTTAGACATTTTAAATTATTTAAAAAAAAACAACAACAACTAATTCCCAAACTAACCATTGATAGAGCAGTGGTTATATGCATCGCATAGTTCAGTGTCATCATGATTACAAGTTGCCGTTAAAGGATATGAGGCGAGAGGCTGTGGTGGAAGCCTCTGGCCGATGATTCTAAATATGCAGCCCTGAGAAAGCTGCTCCTAGGCAACCGTTTCGTCCCAGCTACTTCGCGAATTAGTTGCGAGGTGGAAACCCACTGTAGAATCCCTCTTAGAGGGCGTCCGATGCTTACCCGGGACGGGTGGGGGGAGATATTAGGGCGTTAATTTACCGTCCCGGCCCCTAGGAAAGTGGACTGCGGACGCTTTAAACGCAGCTTCTTCGGTCGACCAGATGTCTCCGGGCGGGGAGGGTCCCCGCCGGCAAGCCCGATCGAGCGGTTGCTGGTGGGGACGTTTCACGCCCGGGGAGGTCTCTGACGTTCCCCCGCACGGCCCGACGTCGGGGAAACCCGGCGCCTGGCAGGTGTGGGTGGGCGCCAGGGAGGGCATAAGGAGCGCGAGCTCGACGGCCCGCTGACGCCATTTCCTAATGAGATATTTCAGTGTCATCAAAAACTTTATTTGAGAGATTATAATATGAATAATTAGAGAAACAGATTTGCATAGCGCATTCTATCAGCCGCCGATTTAGCCGGGTAAGGCAGAGGTAAAGGGGTAAGGCAGGTTAGTCTTGGACAAACTGGGGGGAGGGGGAAAAGGGGGGGGGAATAATGGATAAGTTTCTTCAAAGCATGGACATAGACCTTTGAAAACGCTGTAATAGTGGCGGAGATTATCAGCGATTGCGCCAAGCTTTATGTTATGAATCCCATTCCCAAAGTGGTCGGGGACTGAGTAAGTGTGCAGTGCCTTGAATGGTTGGAATCTTAGGTCAGGTAAAGACCAACCGATGTTTTAAGTCTCTCTTAACACTGAAAGCCCTTTTTTTCGCTGCTAGACCTGACAAACAATCGGCAGAAGCGGCGCTGGGCACGAAGCTCTTGGCCGGTCACTCATGAAGAACGGCGTCCCCAGCGCCGATATGGAATACCGTGAAGCCGGACCGAGGCGCCGCTAGACCAGATACGCCCAACCATTTTCGAATTAAAGACCATATTTCATAGAAGTAACGAGAACCCTCGACAACGATACGTTTAAAAAAATGGATATTTATTAGGTTAAAATGTTTTTGTTTTTAAACACCGAAATAGACTATTTAGCCTAATTTAATTCAAAAAGATTTTTCGCTATGACATAATGCGATTATCTAAATGTATTTATTTAAAACCTTTGAAACAAAAGGAACGAGTTTTCGTGAATGTCTTTCTCGATATTTCTATATGTATCATCTCACGGTTAACAGACGAAGAACCGTTTAAAATACATTCACGCCAAAATAATCGTGAAGAAGAAAATTGTGAGTACTATGATACAATTTAAATTTTAATCACTGATTAAACTGAAATTCCTTTACATCAAAATATTTATTTTTCTTAAAAAATTTTTTTTTATAGTTTCAGCCTGTTACCCCACGTAAAAAGCCCTTCCACGACCGATGGATTTGAGAACATGGGTGCAAGAGGGAGTAAGGGTCAGTTCACACGATCAAATTTCCCTTCAAGCATTTGATGCAATTCGTGTATGAAGCCTTGTCACAGCTTTCAAATTACTATTTGATCAAATTCACCCCAAAAGAAACCACGCACAAAATAGTGCGTTCATACAACAATTTGACGCGAAATTTGATCGTGTGAACCGACCCTTAAGCATCGAACACAATGGCATGCATCGTTTTATTGTTATTTAAGTGTATGTTAACAGATTTTTGTGAGAAATTGTCTTGTTCGAAGACGCTCATAGGCAAAATACATTTGCGTCTCTCTGGCACGGGCTCTCCATTCCGACCCATCTTGGCTCTCTGGCATGGACACTCCATTCCTACCCAATTTAAATAAGTCTTGAAGAATATTCAAGTGAGACTGAGGACATATAGTGATCGACATCATTTCCTTTTATTTTCATCTCTCTAATCCGAGATGAGGAACTCACGATTTGAACATTTTAAATTTCATTTATTCTAAAATTTACAGAGAAAGTATGTACTTGTAGTTAATTGCATAACATATACATGATATTTTAAAATTCGCATATATTTATAGTAAAAAATATTTTAACATTTGTTATGTTTACCAATTCAGAGTAAGGCCCAGAAAATCCTTTTTTTTACACGTGACAGTATGTGCAGACCAATAATTTGTTCAGCCACAGTTGTATGCAACACTGAGTCCCTTTAAAGGAAATGCTCACTTACAATATTTACATTTCTTACGCAACAAACATATAACCGAAAGTATTTCTTTTCTTTGTTCAAATAAATCAGTTTTAAATAATATAAAAATTTTTAACAAAATATTTTGTGCGCGTAATTTATTTAATCAGCAAACCAAAAATAGCGTATTTGCGTTCTGTCTCATGATTAACCGTCATTACGTTTTTGTTAGTTTAGGTCAGTGGTCGGCTAAATTCGGCTCGCAGGCCGCATGCCGCATGCGGCTCTTTAGCGACCTGAGAGTGGGTCGGCCAGTCGGCCACAAATCGGGTTTGACTCCGAAAAAACGTGGTTTTTGACAGGTTCTTGAAAAGAAATTTGGCTCTCAAAATATTTTAATCGTCCAGCTGCTGATTTTTGGCTCTTTTGACTAATGAGTTTGCCGACCACTAGTTAAGGTAAACAATTTTTTTACCAAGCATCTTCAAAACACAAGATGGCGAAGGTGTTTAGTTTATTACAAAAAAAAAAAACAACACAAAAAAACAACACAAAACACTTTGAGACAGCTATTGATTTTCACGTTACTTTGTCACCGTCTCCCTGATCGATCGCCCGGGCTAACGTACCAAGATAAGATAACTGCGTGAGGACGAGGCAACGAGGTGATCTTATTTGGAAAATTTGGAAATAGGTTCACGTATTTATTGTTTTTTTTTTGGTCATTGACGATCCAGGCGCCGTGCATGACTCGAGCTATTTGTGAACTATTTTGTTGAGTCTTTTTTTTCATTTTGATTTGAGCCGATCACGCAAGATAACAGTAACAGCAGAGTCAGTTTCTAAATGTCCGAGAAAACACCCAAATTGATTTTGGGGGGAAAAGGGGGGGGGGGGGGGGTTGTTAATGAAAATTTTGGATCACGAATCTTTTAATTAGTTTTATAAATTTAATCATCGATTCGTTCGATTTCCCCCGCCCCCTTTTTTTTGGTTTGTCTAATTACCAACTAGGTTTTTGAGTTAAAAAACAGGTTTCATCTGAGCATGTCCTGATGGGGCCGACATTACCTACAGGTTTAGCAATTCTGGCATTCATCTTGACACTAGCGCACGCAGCTAGACTCCCAGGTAAGTGTCCGGTGCATATTGACTTTTGCTTCCAAGGGCCTACGCCGGGCAGCACTTACATTTAACGTTGATAGATTACTGTCATGCTAATGTGTGTGGGGGGGGGGACGTAGTCCCCACATATGAAAACTTGTATCATTTAAAGTTGGTTTAAAAACATACTCAAGATGCAGAAACATTATGTCAGGTAGGTTTAAAGAGTAGAAAGTGGTAATTGAATAAGTACGCAAGAAGAGACGTGCTTTAAAAAAAAAATAACAAAAAAGTAATCCATTCAATCGTAAAGAAACTCATGTGGGACACAATATGCTGGAGTGATGATACAATGAATATGCCAGCGTCTTTCTATGTAAATGTTAACACCCTGCTTGTAAATGTTGACACTGTATGTAAATGTTGACACTTGAGTTGACAACAACGGTTAAGTATAACAGGTGGGATTAGAGGTAAGTGTGTGCGGGTACAGTCGAGGTGAGTATCCTCACTCGGTTCGCTCCAGCTCTTGTGTTGGTTATCTCGTGTTTGGTAAAACAAAGGAAAAACTGCACAAGCGATACGTTTTTTACTTCGTGGCTCGGAAGGCGTTGTTTTCCCACCTACCGCACTTTGGAAAGAACAAAACAGAAACCAAAACTAGCATCTATTTGTGAAACATTTCAACTGGCCACTGGGTCGAGTTTGCTTCACTGGTGTGACGTCAAGCTGAGCAGTGAAAGCAGAAAAAAAAAAGCCTGTTTAACTGTATGCGAAGCGTTTTAAAATTCGTTGTTGTGAATTGTGGGGAAACAGAAAAAGAAGACTTTTTAAATTAAAATTCGGCTTTTTAACGCAGTCCTTGATTTAAAAAAAACAGTATAGGTAAATCGTATAGCTGTTCCATTCAATGTTTATTAACAAATTCTATTATATTTATATTTATATATATATATATATATATATATATATATATATAGAGAGAGAGAGAGAGAGAGATATTGATAAATGTATATATCTCTTCTTGAAAAGAAATATATTGTTCCGTAAAATAAAATTGTTTGTATGTAAATCTCGAAGTTCCGTTTCAAACAGCTTTGAAATTTCAGGCAACCTGTGTGATGACCTAGACTGCCAAAATGGAGGCGTCTGCAGACTAAAGGGAGGCAGGGCAGTGTGCAAATGTCCACGGAACTACCAAGGGACAGAATGTGAGGATATACGTAAGTAACGAGGTTTCTGCATGCATCAGGGGTCTCAAACTCGAATTATCCGGGGACCGCACGAAGTAGTGTCTGAGTGAGACTGAGCCGCATTAAGTATCCACACACACAGAAAACAATTACAAATTTTAAAAAAAGTACAACTGTTACAGTCTGCTCAACCTTTATTAATAACAAAATAAAAACACGGGTTCTCAAGAATTAGGCTTCAAATAGTTCCTACTAGTTCTTGACAGAGACCCAATATTGTATTGCGGGCCTCAAATGACCCGCGAGTTTAAGACCTCTGACATACATGTTGATGGGGTAAAGTAACAGCCGGCCAATGAGTATATGACCTCTGTGTCAGGGTCATTCGAAGGAGGAACAGAGAGAATGAAAGAAATAGAGTAAGAGAATGTGAGATAAAAAGACATAGAGATTACAGACGAGAGATGGAGAGAAAGTGAGCGGTGAGGGAAGAGAAAGAGTATAAACATGGAAAAGAAAAAGAGAGACAGAGAGACAGGCAGAGAGAGAGACGGAGAGAGAGAGACGGAGAGAGAGAGGCGGAGAGAGAGAGGCGGAGAGAGAGAGGCGGAAAGGGAGAGACATAGGCAAAGAGAGAGAGAGAGACAACGAGAGAGAGACGGAGAGAGTGAGAGACATAGACAGAGAGAGAGACAGAGATAGAGAGAGACAGAAATAGAGACATAGGCAAAGAGAGAGAGACATAGGCAGAGAGAGAGAGTGAGAGACAGAGAGAGAGAGAGAGAGTCAGGGGGAGGGAAGATAAAAAATAATTACGGAGATGTTGCTTTTTTAGTTCCTTGTTTTCAGGTACAAAATTAATTTTATCATATATAAAAGTGTATGACAAATATTATAATTTTTACTGTTTGTACAGAGTTCATAGACCCATGTGACACGTACGTTTGTTTCAACGATGCCACGTGTGAAATTAGCGATAACGGACCCCTCTGTATCTGCCCTGACGGCTTTCGGGGTAAACGATGCGACAGGAAATGTAAGTTTGCAAAGCTGACTCAGGAAAGGGAGAACACAAAAAAAATCAAGTTTCTTAGCGTCAGTTCACACGATCAAATTTTCCTTCGAGCATTTGATGCAATTCGTGTATGAAGCCTTGTCACATCTTTCAAATAACTATTTGATCAATTTCCCCCCCCCCCCCCCAAAAAAAAAAAACACGCACAAAATAGTGCGTTCATACAACAATGTGACGCGAAATTTGATCGTGTGATATGATGCTAACTTTGAATGTTTATGGCAGATCCACTACGCGAAAAACTTTCTGTTAAAGATTTTTTTTTAAAAACACTTTTTTTAAAAAAAAATATCATTTTTTAAGTACTTGACAGCAAAGAGGAAAGAAAGGAATTATGGAAATATAGTTATCTTTTTTTTTCTTTTCTCTTATTCGTTTGTTTTAAAGTAACGTATTTAGTTGTTGTTAAATTTATTGAAGAAATATACTGTATATTTTCTTTTAGAATATACGGAACAGTTTCGTTGAGCGTATTATATGTACAGTTTTTTTAGCATATATGTTACAGTTCTTTTTAGCATATATGGTACAGTTTTTTTAGCACATGTGGTACAGTTTTTTAGCATATATTGTACAGTTTTTAGCATATATAGGTACATTTTTTTAGCATATATGGTACAGTTTTTTTATCATATGTGGTACAGTTCTTTAGCATATATGGTACAGTTTTTAGCATATATGGTACAGTTTTTTTAGTATGCCCAGTACGTTTTTTAAAGCGATCTGTTAAGTTTGGACTGGAGTTTTCAAGTCTATAGAAACTTGATTTTTATTTCAGTTACTTTCTAAAAGCTGTTTGGAAACAATTTAGGTGAGCAAACTTTCCAAGCAAATACTAAGCATTTATAACGCCTTTCATGACGTGATCAAATCGTGTCCGCAGTTGATGACGTGAACGCATGCTTAAACTACCAGTGTCCGGGCGGTGGCCGATGCATCGTGCTGAATGATCTCCCGTTTTGCTTGGAGTCTACCACCCCGCCTAAGCCTACCCGTAAACCTGCTGGTGAATCTACCCCTAAAACAACCCGAAAAACCACATCTAAAACTACCACTACACCGGTTCCTGAAGAAACCATGTCTGATGCTGACAATGATGATACTACCCTTAAAAGTACGCGTAAAACTACACGAAAAACCACCTCTAAAACTACCACTACACCAGTTCCTGAAGAATGCACTGCGGATAATGATGATACTACCCTTAAAAGTACGCGTAAAACTACCCGAAAAACCACCTCTAAAACTACCACTACACCAGTACCTGAAGAAACCACTGCTGATGCTGATAATGATGATACTACCCTTAAAAGTACGCGTAAAACTACCCGAAAAACCACCTCTAAAACTACCACTACACAAGTACCTGAAGAAACCACTGCTGATGCTGATAATGATGATACTACCCCTAAAAGTACGCGTAAAACTACCCGAACATCCACCACTAAAACTACCACTACACCAGCTCCTGAAGAAACCACTGCTGATGCTGATAATGATGATACTACCCCTAAAAGTACGCGTAAAACTACCCGAAAAACCACCACTAAAACTACCACTACACGAGCTCCTGAAGAAACTACTGCTGATGCTGATAATGATGATACTACCCTTAAAAGTACGCGTAAAACTACCCGAAAAACCACCACTAAAACTACCACTACACCAGTTCCTGAAGAAACCATGTCTGATTAATTAAGATACCCCCCCCTAAAAATACCACATAAACTAACCGTAAAACTACCCGAAAAACTACTTCTAAAACTAGCCCTACACCTGTCGCTGAAGAAGACGCCAGTGCAGATGACGATGAGCACTAAACCTACCAGTTTAAACCAACAGCAAGGCCACGGTGACAGAGATGTGACGTAGATGTACCACGGAGTCACTATTTCGTTAAAGCTTTTTTTTTCTTTTTTAATAATGTAGCTTCCCCTACACCAAACAGTGAAGAGGATGCCACTGATTTTAACCATTAGGATATATCACCTGAATCCACAGCTGATCCCCAACACATACCCCGTAACCCTTATACAGAAACTTGCCCCCGATTATTGCGGCTTTGAATATGCAGAACCTGAGAATCCTGACCCCGAAACTGATCCCTTTCAACATGACGCAAGCATCAGGCGCTCCACCAGGCCACGATAAAAGGCACTAGAACTGAGAGCACCTTATTCCGTATTGCATAAAAAGCTTGAAAAAAAAAAAAGACCATGAAATAAAATTTTTAAACCCTGTACAACACACTTGTGTCTGTTACGGACCATATTATTCCTATCTCTAGAAAAAAGGCCATTCTCGTAATGCTTCGAAAAGATATCCAAAATGTTTGGAATAGGGTTTGTTGAGTCTTACTCATTGACGCATTTTTTGTTCCACAAATAATAATGCTCTAGGTATGTATTGGTGTATCGCTTCAAAACTGTGTTCGATTGGCGAGCAAAATAAAATTCACAGAAGTTAGCACAGATTTTGATTCTTGTAAAGTGCGTTACTTAAAATGAATGTTTTGTCACGTAATTGAATTAAGAAATGGGAAGGTCACACATTGGCGCCGCCACTGTTTGGCAGTTTATTTCTAGCACATTAACAATTCACACAATCGAAATCAATTTTTAATAACCGGTAAATTTCTTCGAAACAGCTTCAACATTTAAAAAAAAAAAAAAAATTGGCTCTTATGTAATATCAAAATTTTATTGTTTAATACCTATAATAAAAAAAGATAAATTCATTTTTGCGAAACTTAAAAGGCTTAAAATATGATTGTTTAGGCGCTCTTTGTAGTGGGAAGATTGATGAACTATTTTATTATTTTTAAAAAAAAAATCGATATACGACATTTGTTAGTTTTTTTATGTGAAATAGTACATTTTAAATGTTCAAAAGTGCATTAAGGGAAATTTACAAAACAAAATATATGTTCGTAAAATCCGCAATATATAAACACTTCTTTTTTTCAATCAGTTTTGTCACTAAACACACAACACTAATAAAACGCTCTATAAAGCTAAAACTAAATGAATGACGTATAAATCTACGTGAAGTATATGTAAAAAAAAAAGACCCCATATTAAGTTAAAGTTTCTTTTTTTTTTTGTGTGATATAGACCAGGCCTGCACAAATCAAAATGTAAGGCGGGCCGTAATGCTTTATAAAAAAACGTGTACGGGCCAAAACATAATAGGACAGAAAGCTATTAAGAAAATAATAATAATAAAGATTATTTCGTTACTCCACGTGTCGAAAAATGGGTGCTGACAGGCCGCATGCGACCCGCGGGCCGTATGTCGTACAGGCTTGATATAGATATCTTGCAAGGAAAAAATCCAGATCCATTTGAAGAGAAATCGTCCATTTCTAGCAAATCGTTTTTTTTTTAAATTGCAATTATTAATTAAGAAAATGATCAACACCAAATTTAAACAAATCTGAGGCACGATACACAGCAGTGTAGAGCTGACTGTCAAGAATAGCGGTTATAGCAAATTAGTGTTTGGTTGTGTTGTCTAGGGTTATGAGTATGATTATGATTAACCAGCTCACAAGAATAACAACAGTAGACTCAAACTACGTTCAATATGAATTTTACACTTTATTTCTAACTTAACAGTTAGCACACGCTCATTACGATAAACAATACAATTCGTCCAATTAGTACGATACGACTCGCTAACAAACTTAGCCAAAAGACGTCCTACTAACTGGATCACCGAACCCCACTGTCCTTTCTTTCACCCCCTGAGTCGCCCTCCGTTCACCCACGCTACCAAACGCGCGTACCTTTCGCTCGCATGAGTTCATACGCCAGCCACTCTTCTCATTCACGCCTGGACTATTTCCATAAGTTAGCAAAGGTATCTAACTAAAATCATCAGGGATTCTCATCTCGTCATATCCCCCTCCTTTCCTTTTAGGTTTTATTCAGGGAATGAAACCGTCATAATATCAATATTAATTACGAGGTGCTGAATCCCGATGACATAAATATAATAACTAAGTAAATCATACACATTCTTAACATGTCTTATAAGTATAAGAAGTTTTTAGGAGTATGTTATTCAATGGTAATGAATTAAAAGCATATTATACAAATGTCAATAGTGCACATACATCAATTACGTTAATGCAAGAAACAATATAAAGCAATTATTAAAATCATCGTAAACTCTTATAATTAGGAAAAAATAACAACAATGCAATGAATAATAATAATAATAATTTTGACTCTTCTCTGCATTTTAGCAGGTGTCATAGTTTCAACATAATGTCTGGCTATAGATTCAAGTTAGTATATGTTTATCAAATTAAATACATCAAGTCTAGTCTTGTCTAGATAGGAAATCGGCTATCAAATTTTCTTGCCCTTTAATATACTGAACCTCAAAGTTAAACTCTTGTAAAATTAAAGCCCACCTTGTGATTCTAGAATTAGAAAATGTAGATGTCCTAAGAAATTTGAGGGCCTGGTGGTCACACTGTAATATAAATCTTGCCCCCATTAGATAATAGGATAGTTTTTGGATTCCCCAAACTATTGCTAGACATTCCCTCTCAATTGTTGAGTAGCGAGTCACCCTATCTAAAAGTTTCCGACTGATATATTTGGCTGGATGTTGTACATTGTTTCTACTTTGTAGTAAGCACGCCCCTAGTCCTTTTGTTGAAGCGTCTGTTCTAACAATAAATTGTTCCTCATTATCTGGTAAAATCAATATAGGGTAGTTGGTTAAGTATCCTTGAATAGCCTCTAAAGCCAGTTGACATTCGGTTGTCCAAGAGATGTTATTAGGTTTACCCTTTTTTGTCAGGTCAGTTAATGGTGCTGTCAGTGTTGAAAAGTTAGGTATGAACTTATTATTATTATTATTATTATGGGTAGTTTTCTATAGCGTGGTACCCCAGCCTAGGGCTGGGCTCACCACGCTGTACATACAAATTAAAATGAACTTTAAAAATATAAGTTAAAAACCAACCATTCCATATCAATTTACATGTGAAGCCATGGACGGCACTCCGCAGCATCGTTTAACTTTCAGAGGGGGAATCAGTCAGGATAGTAAAGTTTAAAGAGGTGCGTTTTGAGTGCAGTTTTGAAGGCTGTGATGGTTGATATATTTCTGATGTGTAGCGGAAGAGAATTCCATTGTTTGGGGGCACAGTAAGAGAAAGATCTTTCACCGTATGTTTTTGTGCGAGTCTTAGGGACAGAAAGAATACGATCGTCTGCGGAGGAGCGAAGCTGTCGAAGGGGTGAATAGACAGAGAGAATTTCGGTTAGATAGGAAGGGCAGGAATTCGAGAAAAAGTTGTGGCACAGAACAGAGAGTTTATAATCAATCCGTGCTTGTACAGGGAGCCAATGAAGTGAATGAAGTAGTGGTGTGACGTGATCACGTTTTTTTGCCTTTAAAACTAGCCTAGCAGCTGAGTTTTGAACCTTTTGTAATCTTTCTAAGAAGTGTTTTGGTGAGCCTGACAGAAGAGAGTTGCAGTAGTCAAGACGAGAGAGAACAAGAGCACAGACTAAGGTTTTTGTTGCACTAACTGTGAGGTAGTGGCGGATGGAGCTGATCTGACGGATAGCAGTGTATGCAGAGCGACAAATATGAGATATATGTTTATCTAGAGACATGTTGTTAGACAGAATATAACCAAGATTCCTAGTTGAGTATGTAAATTGTATGTCTGAGTTACCTACTTGAAATGAGGTGGGGAGAGCTGAGTTAGAGGATGATTTGTGATCATGAATAAGAAGTGCTTCCGTTTTGTCATCGTTAAGTTTCAACTTGCTGAGTGTCATCCACGACTTGACATCACCAATACACTCCCGCAAAGTCCGGACAGCTGAATCGACAAGAGAGGGATGGGTAAGCTTGTATAGTTGCGTATCATCCGCGAAAGACTGGCTCTCCACAGCATGCCTCTCGAGCAAGAGGAGCAGTGGCCTGGTATACATTGTAAATAGAACCGGGCCCAAAACGGACCCCTGTGGCACTCCATACACCAAGTCAGCACTGCTGGAGATACAACCATCGACAGCGACTGCCTGTGTTCTGTCGGAGAGGAACGACCTAAACCAAGACAAAACAGAACCAGAAATGCCAAAGTAATTTTCAAGCGTTTTGTAAAGGGTTTCATGGTCGACAGTGTCAAAGGCCGCACTGAGGTCCAAGAGGATCAGGAGGGAGACATCACCACTGTCCAATGCAAGCAAGAGGTCATTGGTGACTTTCAAGAGAGCCGTCTCAGTGCTATGGAAAGGTCTATAGGCTGATTGATTAGGACTGAGAAGAGAGTTGTCATTTAAGTAAGCAAAAAGTTGTTTTAGAACTAGTTTTTCAATGACTTTAGACAAAAATGATAAGTTAGATACAGGTCTATAGTTTTTTAAATTATTTTCATCCAGACCAGGCTTCTTAAGCAATGGTTTGATGACAGCTGACTTACAAATAGATGGAACAGTGCCCGAAGACAAGCTTTCATTGACTATGTTGGTTATCGTTGGGAGCAAATGATCTAACGACTCAACCAACAGGGGGGTGGGGATGGGGTCCAAAGAACATGACGTAGGCTTAGACTCCAGAATAGTAATTTTGACCTCCTGTTCTGAAACCGGCTTAAAAATTTCGAAATGTGAACTAACACAAGAAAAGGGTGGCAATTCTAAGGGGGGTATGTCAAGACAATCAAGCTCAGCGCGGATGTCAGCAACTTTGCTTGTAAAGAAATTGCAGAACATATCTGGTTGCTGGGGCAACGGATACACTGAAGGAAGAGCAATTCCTTTGTTACTCCCTCTGAGATTGCTACAAACATCGAACAACTGCTTGCCGGTTTTACCCATAATTATCTTTTGGCTAAAATACAAAGTCTTTGCTCGACAAACAATTGTGGTCACACGTTTCTTGGCAGCATAATACATCTGCCTAAAAACAACAAGACCTGACCTAAGCCACTTCTTTTCCGCCCTACGCCGCTCTTTCTTGGCACTGCGTAGTTCCTCCCTTATGGTTGCATACCAGGGAGCTGACCGTGCTGACCTAACATTACGGCGGGTTAGGGGGGCATGCCGTTCAAGCACAGTGCGCAATGCACTGTGTAGTGTTTCCAAAGTAGGGCAGAGGGCAGGGGACACTTCCAAAATCAGATCACGCTTAAAGGCATCCCTATTTATAGTACACAAACTGCGGACCTCCCTTGACTGAAGGAGAGGAGAGGATGCATTAACGTTAAGCTCACAAACTACACAGAAGTGGTCTGAGGAAAGCTCTTGAGTGACTGAAGTAGAGGTAACTACAAAATCATGAGGCCTATGTAGCACCCAATCAATAATATGTCCACGATTATGAGTCGGTTGGTCGACTAATTGCTTAAGACTAAATAAGTCCAAAAGATCAATCAATTTAGCAGTGGAGGGATTCTGTGGTTGGTCGAAGTGAATGTTCATATCCCCCACTACAATATAAGTGCCAGCCAATGTGTTGCAATGATCCAGCAGATCCGGAAACTCCCGATGAAACACAGCATCAGTAAGTTTATTTTTCCTGCTAGGGCAGATGCGATAAATGCATATAAAATGAACGATCTGCTGGGGCACCGACAAGGTAAGTTGAACCGCTTCAAACGATGTGTGAGCAAACGAAAACTCTGTGACAAAGGCTAGATAACGGGACAACGTGTCCTTATAGATTACAGCAAGGCCACCACCACGAGTTGCACGAGGAAATGATCTAGCAGAATAACCAGGGGGAGCGAGATCGGTACATTTTCCTTCATCGCCAGTCGGCCGAAACCAGGTCTCCTGGATAAACAGAAGGTCAATCCGCTTATCTGTGATAAATTCGGAGACTGCGATACGTTTCTCACAAGAGCCAAGCGACTGAGCGTTAAATGAGGCGATGCGAAGCTGTCTGTTGCTGGAAGGTGGAGAGGTGTCGATGCGAATGAGGTTGTTTGGGTTAGAAAAGCGTTGAGTAAATCTTGAGGATGAAGGATTGCCATGTTGTTTTATTTTTATTTTCCGTCTACCACCACGATGGGTACGTTTCCGGGGTAGGCCTCGACCAATGGAAAGTTCCTTCAGTCGACACACGAGGTCAGCGGTCAAGTGCGTACGCTGGACATTCATTGACAATAGGCGATCCCGTGTGTATATCAGAACATGTCGATTACCTTCGTGGGGTCGGGGTGTGTCACCAGCAGCTTGCATGATTGTCCGGTCAACAAGATAGCGGCAATTTTCACAGAGCTTCACAACGAAGAAAAGCCAACATTATAAGTCTGAAGTTGGGAGGGACAAAAAACGTAACTCGATGAAAGCAGCGATCCATGGCGAATATCACGATATAAATATACTGAGAATCAGGCTAACAAACATTAAAAGAACTATATGATCTAGAGCTCGAGCCTATATATTTATTATAATATGATATCAGCCCCACCAGTCCCCTGACTTGTTTTTTTGTTCTAGGGCGTTCTATTTTCAATATTTTATCTAGGTTGCTACTATCTGGCTTTAGCAGACCCGCACCTACCAAATGCCCTAGAAAATCTATGGATTTTTTTGCTAGCTCTAATTTTGAGGGTTTGACAGTAAGTCCAGCTTCCTTCAAGATTGCAAACACTTGTCGGAGGACTTGCAAGTGTGTCTCCCAATCGTCGGTATAAACACATATATCATCATAGTATGTAATGACTTGTTTTACTCCCGAAAATAGCTTTCTTACAATGTTATTGAATGTAGCTGGCGCTGTTGCTAATCCGAATGGCATGTATTTATATTGGTACAGTCCCGATGGACCTTGAAACGCAGTGCATTCTCTGCTAGCGCCATCTAAAGGTATTTGCCAGTATCCCTTGGTTAGGTCCAATTTGCTAAAATAAGATGCTTTGTATAACTGTGCCAAGAGAATGTCTGGGTTGGGCATGACTTCAACTACTGTTTTAGTGATTGCGTTAAGTTTCCTCATTAATATCTATGTTAGGGTTGTTACTGTTGTGAAAGGTAGGTAGGATCATATCTCTGTCCTTCTTATAATTCTCGGTTTCTTCCTCTGTTATAACAGCTGCCATCCCACCGTACCTTACATTATCATTGTTAACTCCCTTGCTATTTGTGTCTTTTTCCCTGTTCAAAAATGTTGTTACTCTGTTGAGGTGATATACTTTATGCCTACGCCCCATCTTAATTTCGATGTTGTATTTAGATAATTTCCTGATCACCTCGAATGGGCCCTCTGAGTGTAATGTCAGTTTATTTCCCTTTTTAGGCTTCAATACTAAAACTAGATCCCCTTCGTTTATATCTTTAGAAACAGCCTTGCGGTCATAGTAACTTTTGTTTTGTGCAGCCTTAACTTTCGTGTTGGCCTGAGTTTCTAATATCCCTGTTTGGAGTCGATGTTTGAGGTCTATCAAGTACTCATATATGGTTTTATTTTCCTCTGTAATGCCTTCCTTTGTAAGTACATTTTTTAGAATCGCCATCGGCCCTCTAACCTTCCTACCGAACATTAACTCATACGGTGAATAAGACGTGGTTTCGTTCGGGACCTCCCTATATGCAAAGAGTATAGCCGGTAAAAATCTATCCCAATTTTCTGGTTCATCATTCGATACTTTCATTAACATCTGTTTTAATGTACCATTAAATCTTTCCACCATTCCGTTGGACTGGGGATGATAAATCGATGACTTATTCATTCTAATATTTAAGAGCTCGCACACCTGTTCACCCACGCTACCAAACGCGCGTACCTTTCGCTCGCATGAGTTCATACGCCAGCCACTCTTCTCATTCACGCCTGGACTATTTCCATAAGTTAGCAAAGGTACCTAACTAAAATCATCAGGGATTCTCATCTCGTCACTGACCAAAGAATCTGACGTATGATACACAGCGGTATAGAGCTGACCAAAGAATTTGACGTATGATACACAGCGGTGTAAAGCTGACCAAAGAATCTGACGTATGATACACAGCGGTGTAAAGCTGACCAAAGAATCTGACGTATGATACACAGCGGTGTAAAGCTGACCAAAGAATCTGACGCATGATACACAGCGGTGTAAAGCTGACCAAAGAATCTGAGGCATGATACACAGCGGTGTAGAGCTGACCAAAGTATCTGAGGCATAATACACAGCGGTGTAGAGCTGACCAAAGTATCTGAGGCATAATACACAGCGGTGTGAAGCTGACGAAATAATCTGTCGTATGATACACAGCGGTGTAGAGCTGACCAAAGAATCTGTCGTATGATACACAGCGGTGTAGAGCTGACCAAATAATCTGAGGCACGACACACAGCGGTGTAAAGCTGACCAAAGAATCTGACGTATGATACACAGCGGTGTAGAGCTGACCAAAGAATCTGTCGTATGATACACAGCGGTGTAGAGCTGACCAAATAATCTGAGGCACGACACACAGCGGTGTAAAGCTGACCAAAGAATCTGACGTATGATACACAGCGGTGTAAAGCTGATCGAAGAGGATGACTTTTTAATTTGTGCTGTAACAAACTTAACCGATGACTTATTCCTATGCGAAACGGAATACACTGGTTTTCAAGCAAACTCTCTTTGTGCAGTGAACTATAATAATATTTTGAAAATTGCACAGTTTATGATGGACCTTGATAATACACTGGAAAACATATTAAGGGTCGGTTCACACGATCAAATTTCCCTTAAAGCTTTTGATGCATTGCGTGTATGAAGCCTTGTCACAACTTTCAAATTTCTTTTTGATCAAATTCCCCAAAAAAGAAACCACGCACAAAATAGTGCGTTCGTTCAACGATTTGACGCGAAATTTGATCGTGTGAACTGAGGCAAGGAAACACTAGTGATATCAAATTTTGCAAATGTTTTAGTTGCATATATCGGGAAATGTTTGCGTTTCCAAACAAACGGTTCCGCTAAAGCCCAGTTCACACGATCAACATTTCGTCATATTTTTGTCCATTTTTTTTTTATGAACGCACTATCTATTAAATAGTGCGTTCATTTAAAAAAATTTAACGAAAATATGATCATGTGAACTGAGCATAAAGAGTTGACACTACTCACCAGCAATGGGAGGCCGGGTTTGTGAGGAGTCGGCTCGCACGTCACATTCGTTGTTCCCGAGGATGTACGAGGCTATGGCTCCGGCGTGTCGTGCGGCAAGGTATTCGGAGTAGCAATCATCGTAGATATCGATACCTGGATTGGTTTTACGTTGAAAGTGTTCAATGGTTTTTTCCATGGTTATTCAATGGTTATTCAATGGTTATTCAATGGGATTATTATAATAATTGATTTTTATTTTAGAGGGGAGAGGGGGTGGGTTAAAAGTCATTAATAATATTTTTAAAATATGTATCTTACAATACATAGTGTAATTAAAAAAAAAGACAATTTTATTAATGAAATGCTGGCATTTAACCCATGGTGGCGAACCGAGTGAACTAACACAAATGGGGTAAAAATAAAAATATTGGAGGTAATGGAGTCTCAATAGACACAAATAAAACTGGACTAAAAGCGCGTCATTTTTACGGGATAATTTTCTTCTGGTCAAAGTAATAGAGAAACGTGGCCGGCTGCTTGCGGCTACTTTGGTTACTTGAGGCTGCTTGTGGCTACTTGTGGTTAATTGTGGTAACTTGTGGCTACTTGCGTTCACTTGTGGCTACTTGTGGTTACTTATGGTTAATAGTGGCTACTCGTGGCTACGTGTGGTTCGGAAACTAGCTTAATCTCACGTCTTATGCTCAGCGGCGTCACCAGGGTTTGTGCAACCGAGTGAGGTAAACCCAACACCAGACTCCCCGCATGGACCTCTATCCGAGTCTGCCTGCTCTTGTGGGGAACCAGCTGTGGTGGTTCCTTACTCTGTGTCATCTTCTGTTGTGGCACCCCATTCTCTTGTATGTCACTTCGATCTTTTATTCAAACTGGCTTGATCAAACTCCGTCAACAACAATCTTTTCTTTTATCGAAAATGAAATATCCTTAGTGATATTTTTTTTTTTTAATTTTGTTGTTGTTCTATAAAGCTGTATAAGTAGATTCAAAAACAGTTTTGAATTAATTTAATTTTCCTATAATTTTTGTTTCCTTTCAAATTGGGGTTAAACGTCTGCTTAAACAAAATCTATTTTTGAGTAATGGGTAATACAAAAAATCCCACCCACCAACTTTGACCGCAAGACAGAATACAATTATTTTTATATTGCACATTTCCTTTAAACGACTCCGGGAAGGTGGGCCGAGTGGACAAGCAGTAAAACAAAAACAATTTACACATAAGTCAAAGATCAAGCAAGGTGGTGCGGGAATATAAGTCGCGGTGGCTCAAACAACCAATTGAAGGGCTCAAGGGAAAACCCAGTGATGTCAGGTTTTGAGAGTTTTGAGAAAAATTGATAATAAAGTTTGAAAATTTCTCATAAAAGTATCAAAATGTCAACATTTATAAATATTTATTTATTGACTACGCTGTTTTTTTCAGTAGCACCTATGAGTCATATTATTCTGTTGAATAGAATGTAGCCACACGGGAGATAACAAGCAAATTTCGAAAAACTGACATCACTGGTTTTTCCCTTGAACCCTTCAATTGTTTCATATGAAACTCCATACAAAATTGTGTTATCCAATCATGCAAGCCAAACACGTCTGCTCCGAATTGATTTTGCTTCCGAAAAAAAAAAAAAAACAGTACAACAAAAATTTACCATGAAAACACAAAAATCACCCGTCGCTCTCACGTACTTACCAAAGCGAACTCCGGGGATAAATGCACGCGATGCATTGCTGCCCCCGTTGAGAAGCTCCACGGCCCAGTTGAGAGCGATTGCGCGCTTGGATGGATAGAAAAAATAAGGTAATCAAATTAACTTCAGTTATTGGTGCCAGAGTTTAATCTAAACAAATTGCATACATTGTTCAAGCTTTATTTGTCGAAAAGTATAACGTAGTTTTGACAATTTAAAAAGAAAAGTATAACGTAGTTTTGACAATTTAAAAAGAAAAGTATAACGTAGTTTTGACAATTTAAAAAGAAAAGTATAACGTAGTTTTGACAATTTAAAAAGAAAAGTATAACGTAGTTTTGACAATTTTAAAAAAAAAAAAAGTATTTATATTAAATTCGCTTTCGTTTTTGTGTTTCTGGCTGGAAAAAAATCTTCAGTCGGCTAATTGACCAACTTCCCGTCAACCTATCGAGCTTAAACATGGCACATAGTCTCGTTGCCGATGGCAAAAAAATTCTATCAAATTTTCTACTGCTTGATATGACGGATTTCTGGTCTAAGGTGTAGACTCGCATGGTTACGTTAAGGGCTGCTTGGCATTATGATCATCAAAGAACATATTTAAATTATAGAGCCCTTCTCGAGATTGCTATTGAAAGTTTGTGCCCGTTCCGTGGTGTAGGAAAGATAAACATTTAACATTAAAATGTATTGAATCGTTTCGTTGTGATTAGCGATAGATGAGTGCTTAGCCGCAGTTGTAAGTAAGTCAGTTCATAATGTGGTACGTCGGAAGCCCCAAAGAGCTCTCTAACTCAAGGCCAATGAAAAAAAAAATTATATTAAATAAATGAAACCCTTAGAAAAGTAGCTCTGGCGCAATTGTTGAATATTTGGAGTGACTGCAACCAGTGGCGTATCTAAGGTTAGTTCACCATGGGGCGGGCTAAGATTTTTGCCGGCCGATTTCCAAGAAAAATTTGTTTTGCAGTTTTCCGAAAATGTCACTCCTTTAATATAAGGGGCGAAAATGCAACGAGGGTTGGAACTCCCCCTCGCCCCAACCCCCTTCCAAAATCTACCGAGAGCGGGCTGCTTGATGAATTTCTACTGCGGGCTGGATCTGACCCACTGCATTGCTGGCACACAAGCTCATTAATTAAGCGGTGAATCAAAATTTGTACGCTACATGAGCGTTTTTTCATCTAATCCAAATATTCAGAGCCAGTGCCCATCGGATTATGCCTACCCGTGTCAAAAAATAACCAGACATACAATAATGAACACTTGCTGCGTCTAAACGAGACGTCAGCGTTAATAGCACTACAGTCGTCTTAATCAACCAACCAACCTTCAGAATTGGCTCAAGATATTGACCGCTGCAGCTGCCGTCCTTCTGCTCCTGAATCCCCAGAATGGCCGCAAATTTGATGTCCACGTCATCGGATCCGGGGTAAAAATAAGCGCTGCAGCTCTGCTGGGCAGACGTCAACAGGAAGCAGTCACACAACAACAGCGCGAGCGTCACGCACGTGGTTTTCAAGTGCGTTTTGGTGTCCAGCATTCTGTGCTTTACCTATTTTATATTAATCACTATTTGAAACTGTATTTCAAAAGTTCGATCTGTTCTTTATAAATATGTTCTTTCCATTCATTTTTATTTTTGTTTTGAGTATTTCTTTAAATTTTTTTTTTATTTTTATTTTTTTGTGTGTATCTTAGAGGTTATCGATTCGGAATAAGCATTGGTGATCCGTTCTATTAAGTTGAAATCAGAACTGATGACGTCAGATTCTTAAAATAGAAAAACAAAATCCTCTTGAAATGAACCAGTTTGTGCATTATGTTCTCTTCTTTGAAGTCATCGACTGCTAGAGATTCTACGCGGGCTCCTGTTCGACCTGGTGTTGGGATAGAAAGAAAAAACAAAATATTGACTGAAATTTTAATACTCAAAAAGTCATATCGGTATGTTAACTTGTCTGAAATGATACGTGCACAAGCGTGCGTACACTTTGATTGAACTTAAAGAATAATGTATATCTCATTATACAGATATAAACTAAATAAGTATACAAGTTTACATTATCCTTTTCCTTTGGATTTTTCTTCATACACGTGAAGTAGTAGTCGTAAAAGTGTTATCTTTTAATTATCGCCAAAATTAGAAATATCATGTTTAAAGTTTCCAGTCCAACATTGCGATGCACCCTTTATAAAAACATAAAATCATTTCCTATTTCAGAGGAAATATATACAGTGAAATGCGTTTAACGCGAAAACGAATACTAAAAAATCAGTTAAAACGAAATAATAATGCGGTATCAAGTATATATACATATTTATGCATCGTTTGACATGAAATTCTTTTAACACGATGAAATAAGTTCGGTCCCCTTAATGTCGTGTTCAACAATTTTCAATATATGTGTGTGTGTGTGTGTGTGTGTGTGTGTGCATATGTTTGTAAAGTATATAAAGTTGTCAGAGTGAATTTATGTTTATGTGTGTGAAATGGTTATTAAGGGTATATGGCAAAGCACGTCATTAAAATATTTGGTATTGAGAGTATATTACTAATAATTCTATATGTTTGAAAGAAAGTAGGGTTCAATAATGAGTTCAATAGCGCGCAAAATATAATTCCTGATAACTACGCTAAATGATTTATATATTAGATATATATAACGCAACACATTTTTGTGGTAAATGAAATCGTCTCAATTTAAATACGTGTATAGTGTAAAAAAAATATATATATTCGGTATAAAAATGGTAACTTTACTTGACAAAACATGAACTCAAGTAACGCACATTTAAGAATCCCAATTTTTTGGGATTAAGAACGCCAATATGTGATGACCCATTATAATGGGGCTATTGGCCAAACCGGGATGTACTAGTTAAGGAAATGGGATATGAGAGGGTAGATATATATATGAAGGCAGAATAGATATATATGAAGGCAGGGTAGAGATTAATGAAGGCCACCCCTGCCACATTCACTGCCACATTCACTCCACCTAACTTCTCGACCCTAGTACCCTCTCTCCCTCTGTGCAATACTACCCTTTTATTTGGACTGGTGAAGGAGACAGGGATTTTAAGATCAAATAAGATTATTTTATTGATCCAAGCAAACGGACATGTTTTTTTTTCTTGCAAGTACATATACATTTTCAGCGCATAAATAAATGTATTTTTAAATACAGTACTTGGGTGGATGAGGTCAAGCTTTTTACCAATTGTTGTTTTTAAATGTATAATTCTCTGTTGGGGTAATGTTGTCTACCATCTTTTCCAGCTAGATATTATCTCCTAGATGTATATTGGCTTGTGTTGTTTGTGTTTTCCGAGGTGATGTAATACTTTGAATGGGTATGCTTGAATGTAGTTTTGTAATTTTGCGTATTTTGTGTTTCAATGTGGTAAAATATAGATTGTTTTCATTTCTCTTTTAATGTGGTCGACTTTGCACCGCGCTTCGAGCCTTTGGGGATGAAGCGTGATTTTTCAAATAAACTTTTTATATGATTATTATTAATTGCACATTTTTATGTGAAGCGCTATGAGCCTAGCCCTGGGCTGGTGTACTGTGCTTTAAAAAACAACCTCATAATAATAATAATTTCTAAAATACTTAAATTGAAAATTCGGCACCAAATTCCTTTTTCATAAGAGCACCTAAATATAATTTCTTTTTCTTAAAACAAGAAAAAAATATTTAAAATAAAATCTGGACACAAGAAACCATTTTCCCCCAAAACAAATTTTCAAGTTTATGTCCATTTTTTCATCTCGCTTATGAAAACCAGCTCATCACGCATGCAAGACTTTAACCCCGTCAGGGTTGAATGCTCTGACAAGCTACCAGCAGTTCTTTTGTCGGAGATAAAACGAGGATGCGTCTAGAAAAAAAAAAAAAAAAAACCACCTATGTGTGGGAAGAGTGCCATAACATTTTTGAAAAGGCTGCCTTGATTTTAGAAAATAATATAAGAAAAAACTCGACTTTCAGTGGCTACGCTAGCATGGCATGAGCACGACCAAATGCTGTATACAAAAAATTCAACCAAAGACTTTTCTAACTTAAAAATACTACAATTTCGGCGTAAAAAAACAACACGTTCTTAACTTATTCTACGGTGCAACATTTGGAAGCGTACTTAAGTACATTACTACTTGCTGGTGTGGGAATTCATCGTCTGATACTCAACACCGAATAAACCGACTAATCAAGAAAGCTAGGAGCATAACACAAGCTAAACATCCTTCACTCGAGAACTGTTTGAAGAAAGATGTTATTGTAAAACTCAACAAATTTCGGATAATACATCCCACCCTCTTCGTCACAGATACTTAGGATCGGCCCGTTCGGGACGAATTCTTTATCTTAGGTCGAGGACTGAAAGATATAACAAAAATTGTGTTCTCCAATCTGTACGAATTTACCAGCGTGCTCCGTACCATCGGAGTTTCAAAAGACCATCTCATTGTTAAAAGACCATCTTATTGTCAAAAGGCCATCTTACAGTCAAAAGACCATCTCATTGTCAAAAGACCATCTGACTGTCAAAAGACTATCTTACTGTCAAAAGACCATCTAACTGTCAAAGACCATCTTACTGTCAAAAGACCATCTAACTGTCAAAAGACCATATCAATGTCAAAAGACCATCTTACTGTCAAAAGACAATCTTACTGTCAAAAGACCATCTTACTGTCAAAAGACCATCTTACTGTCAAAAGACCATCTTACTGTCAAAAGACCATCTTACTGTCAAAAGACTCTATCATTGTATTATTAGCCGCGTGACTAGAAATAAAATGGGAAAGATCGCAATGTTGGTTTCTGGCGATAGAAAATCTCTTTGAAGCTAAATTCAAGGTGAATGCTTGAATATCCTGTAACACATTGATGCATAAAAAAGAACATGTACTGTTAGGAGTAACAAGCGAAACAACTTTTTTATTTTAAAATCCCAAATGCTATTTATAGCCCCGGGGGAAAAAATCACTTCTACATAGTTCCTATTCAGTTGATATTCTGGGTAATATTTTTTTTTTGTTGTTGTTGTTTTTTTTTTTAAGAGATCGCTAAACGGCTTGGGGTAAATTTAATGGATCGTATTTTTAGCAGAACTAATTCAAATTTTAACCGTGAGCTAACACAAAAGCATCTTTTATTCTCGTAGGCCAGGTGTAAAAAAAAAAATATTTATAAAAAAAAAAAATATTTATAAAATATATATATATATATATATATATATATATAAAAGGGCATTTTTTCAATACTTGTTTTATTTTCTTTCAATGTATTAATTTATTGGAGGCAGGTGGTGGCCCGGGCGGGGGGAAAAATGGGGGGGGGGTGCTGCCGTTTTCAGCCATTTGGAATTCCTGGTCCTTAATTTACGTCAATATAAAATAATTCACCTGTAAACAAGGCAGCTTGTAAGGGGATTCTTTCACTGTGTACTTTGGCATGTTAAATAAGTGGGAGTAGGGGGGCGCGCGGGCGGCCCGGGGTGGTGTGGGTGGGGGGTAGTCGTAAGAGAAACCTTTAAGGAAACCCTTGAGTGGAAAAAAATAATAAAGATATAGAATTTAAATATTTTGGGTATTTTTACATTCTAGTGCTATTAAGTGTTTTCATTACATTTGAATTCATCCATTCCTTCACGTGCATTGAAAGAAGAAGAGAAAAGGCCGCACATTTAACTAATTCTTTGTAACAGTCTAAAGATCGCAACGAATATTTCTGCAGCAGGAGATGACACAATGGAGAGAAAAGATATATACATATCAATTTTTTTTTTCATCAGAAATTGAAGACATTAAGTTTAAAGCAAAGAAAAATCTTGTTTTAAATACAAATATTTTATTGCAGACAAAGCAATTGTAAAATTGTTGTGAGGAAAAACAAGAACTTAAACATGATATTATCTATTAATAATTATTCCTTCCTAACAGTTAAGCACGGTCGTTCATTGGTCGATGGCTGTAATTATGCTTTTCTTTTTTGGCTTAGATTAGTGCTTGGGTTGATTGTCCTTGCTTTCGTGAGGAGTGAACGCTTGACCACAAGGTTGGGATAGACTCAGTTTAGACCACTGGGCCACCCATCACTCGTTAGTTGAGACCGCTGGACCACACAAGACTCAGTTTAGACCGCTGGGTCACCCAGCACTCATTAATTTAGACCGCTGGGCCGCCCAGCGCTCATTATTTGAGACCGCTGGGCCACCCAGCACTCACTAGTTTAGACCGCTCAGCCGCCAAGTAGCCACTATGTATTGTAATGACTATACATTAAATAATTAATTTAATCAGAAGAATATTCTTGACATTTTTCTCCGATTCCTGCATAACGAAATGTTTCACTAAATATAAGGAACAAAAGAAAGAGATAGATTCAATCAAGAGATTGCTGAACGTGGCCTACTAGCGGAATATCCGGTGCAATGTAAAATAACTAATGTTTGACACTAATTAAAGTTAATAGTGTATACTCTGCCAAGCATCGCTACATATTGTCATTAGTGTGTATCTGATATGCAGACGACGTGTTTACGTCATCTTGTTCAGAGAATGAACTCTAGCTGACCCCATGCTCCGAACCGCATTTTAGGGTGTGGCTAAATTAAATAGTTTCTTTGACCGTGTTTACAACTAAATAAACTGTATCATTAGAATTCTGTAGAAAAATCTAGACAAGTCAGGAAAGGAAAACAATGTGTAAGCCCTTTCTATAGATATCAGTAAAACAGACTATAAAAGGAAGAGAAAGATATTTTGGGGGGACGACGACTACGACAGAGATTTGCTATACAAGACAGATTTTTTCACTAACGTTTAATGTGTGTGTATATTCCTTTATCACCATTGCACCTTTTACAACATTGTATCTTCTTCAACATTGTACCGGTACAAGCCCATCATAATACTGTATGTCAATAGCTTTAATTTTATTTTATTTTTGATTTTGTAATTCATTATTAACATAATAAAATGTATTAATTGTAATTAGCCCTAGTTTGGGTATTGCTCGTCTGTGTTAATGTATTTAACATATGGTATCGTCTTTTGTTGTGTACTGTCTTAGAACGAGCAATATACTTAAATAAGAGATTAATATCTCCATACGGATGATAGTACGTAACAATACCCTAACAAGCATCACTACATAATGTCATTAGTGTGTACCCTAAACAAGCATAACTAACTACATAATGTCATTAGTGTGTACCCTAAACAAGCATAACTAACTGCATAATGTCATTAGTGTGTACCCTAAACAAGCATAAGTAACTACATAATGTCATTAGTGTGTACCCTAAACAAGCATAGCTAACTGCATAATGTCATTAGTGTTTACCCTAAACAAGCATAACTAACTACATAATGTCATTAGTGTGTACCCTAAACAAGCATAACTAACTACATAATGTCATTAGTGTGTACACTAAACAAGCATAGCTAACTACATAATTTCATTAGTGTGTACCCTAACAAGCATAACTAACTACATGTCATTAGAGTATACCTAACAAAAATCACAACGTCATATCATTAGTGTACCCTAACAAGCACCGCTAGACGATTTGAGCATTTGAAACATATAAATTAAAAATTAAGTTGTTCATATCATAAAGATTTTGTGAATACAAACAATGCTGCCCTACTCTCTTGATGAGACAAGTACATGGAATCATTAAGTTCCCCCCCCCCCCCCGGAGCAAAATATACATATATTTTTTTTAATTAAAGGGACTAAATTTTCATTTTTTTTTTTAAAATTTTAAAATACTAATATCTGGTGCTTTTAACCGATTACAGTTAATGGAATCTTTGAAATATTGCAACGATCGATATTTTGATTATCTGTACATTTAAGGATAATCTTGTTAAAAAGATTTAAATAACACTGTCTTTAATAACCTTTACATGAATATACAATTTTTTAATAGTAGTTCTTGCTAATTATCAGACATGCGCAATCTGTTTCCAAATTATATTTCATCATAAAAGCATGACTTTTAAAGCAGGGATAAGTGTTAATTATACATTGCATGATGGAGTTCTTCTTTTTAAGAAAATATTTTTATTTGCATAACAATAATTTTAGTCGATGTCACGTGTGTTGAGTTTTAGAAAATGGAAACTTTAAAAAAAAAATGAGATTTTTAAAAAATGAGATTTAAACAAATGAGATTTTTTTTAAAAATGAGATTTTTTTTAAAAATGAGATTTTTTTTAAAAAAGGAGATTTTTAAAAAAAAATGAGATTTAAAAAAAAATGAGATTAAAAAAATGAGATTTTAAAAAAATGAGATTAAAAAAATGAGATTTAAAAAAAAAATTAGATTTTTAAAAAATGAGATTTTTTTTAAAAAAGGAGATTTTTAAAAAAATGAGATTTAAAAAAAAAAGATTTTTTAAAAAAATGATATTTTAAAAAAAAATAAGAATTTAACGGCCGCATACAAAAAGCGCAAATTTCATCAAATACTATATCGAAAGCGTGCGTGTTTTCTTTTAATGGGCTTTTTTT
This sequence comes from Omphiscola glabra, assembly GCA_964017045.1. Lineage (NCBI taxonomy): Eukaryota > Metazoa > Mollusca > Gastropoda > Lymnaeidae > Omphiscola > Omphiscola glabra. The sequence goes on from OZ024799.1 coordinate 11,335,336, forward strand.
TTTTTGGTAACAATGTTTCCTGAAAAACAGAGGTTAAACAAAATACGTAACTATGTTTATTATACACCACCTATTTGCACGGAATTTTTTTAAAAAAATATTTTTTTTATAGATGGGCATCTATCATAAAGCTAAAATAAAAAAAAAAGGTAGAAAAAAAATATTTTTGTGAACTAGTAATACAATTATCCTGTCAATTCTATTTAAACAAATTGTGGCACCTATTTTTAGAAAGAAAAATTTTTTTTACTCCTAATTTGTTCTATTTAAAATAAATTCTGTGGATTTGATTTTTGTTGGTGTTTTAAATGAAAATCTAAGAGGCAATGTGTAATTTATCTGAAAAAAAAAAAGTTATAGTATTGTACAATTCAATCAACTGAATATTGGGAAATAGGTATACTTTTTTTTGCATACGATTTCCCTTAGATAAAATCACCCATTGATAAATATATAATGTCGTTTGTAAACAACTCATGTCCTCTTAAAATAGTTATACCCCTCATATACGATTTATAAAAATTACCAGTTTTCAAAACCCATAAAAATGTATGAGGAGACGAACTGCAAAACCTGCAAAGTCACTTTTTTTGAAATAAATGATATATCTATCTTGGCTGGTTAATTAAAGTGTCCATCTACAGTATTTTGTGTATTTAATGATTTTATGTTCGTCTATATTCACCATTTAAAATATATAAATGCTATATTCGCTCTATTAATTAACTTGCAAGAAACTAATTTTTCTCTAACTTAAAAAGAGGTCTCTTAGCAGGGTTTGCAAATGGAGTCCTCGTATAGACCTTTCTAATTAACAGTTTTTGTTGAATTTATTTTTTGACTGTGGTAAAGTTTGAAAAAATTTGGAAAATGTAGTAAAATTATTATTTAGCAAATGCTTCACTGTGCCTCGGAGTAACACAGTGCAGCATAAACAATCACTCTCTCCACGCACAATAATCGCTTGGAACCACCTGGACAATATCGCCGTGTACTCGACATCTATAGAAAGCTTCAAGGCTGCCCTGGCATCTGCTAGGAGCCGTTAGGATGGCAAAATCGCTTCCCCAACCGTTGCACATATGCCAGTATATGGATACAGCAACGTACCCTACCAGAACCAGAACCAGTAAGTTGCTTTGTTGTTTTTTTCCATTTGCCCCATTAGGGGTTGCTGGGCGCACACGGTGCTTCTAAGGTTAAGTGACACCTACATTTTTTTTTTAAAAACTCATATCCCTTCCGTTACTCTTCAATTAAGTGTAGAATGTTGCAAAACTAAATTCAGATATGTGATCAAATGCATTCTTGTATTTTTAATTTTTCAAATTTTTTTTTGGGACTGTACAGATTTAAGAGGCGAGAATAATATAGGGCAAACGGGTGACACAACTAGAATGAATTGAGTTAACGACCCACTGGTGCGTAATTTAAGATGTCTTTGATCATTATTATGGCTAATTTTGGCACTTCCCAACCGAAAGTTTGAAAAAGAAAAAGTTTGCCCGACTGTCTTTAGCACCTTAAATTTCAGCACCCCCTTCACTCACGCTGATCAATGGTACAGTAAGGGGGTTGATTGAAAGCTTGTGCCAAATGCTTACGCTGGGGCACGCCACAAACGGAGTGAGTTCAGTTCACGTATGACACTGGGCGCCATAATGCCTCCCACAAAACCTTAAAAATGTCTTTTCCGGTTCAAAAAGTATAAGAGAAACATTGAATTATTTGAATTCAAGTATAATAAAAAAAAAATAAACCTCTTGATTTTGAAACAATCAAAAATTTTCTGGGGTTCAAGATTCATCGGCGCTCTCAATTTCCACCCTAATTCCCAAAAATGAAAATGATCGATCGATACGGTTAACGGAAATTTGTTTGAAAGAAATTTCGTCGACGGAAAATTAAACGATGGAAATATGATCGCACTTCTTTTTTTCAGTTGACACGTTAAAGTATTCAACAAATTTCTGTTCGAACACACTCTACTATATAGTAAAACATAATAATGCGTAATCAAATCGACATGGGTACACGGTTCTAAAAATAAACACATATATTGGACTTTGGAATTTGTTTTTAAAGAGTGAGATAACATTAGCTTGTATAACCCCCCAAAAATATCGTTACATTATTTTGAATTGTCTTAGTGTAAACAGCCATTGCATAAGGAACGTCTTTGTTATCGCTTCTGAAATGTAAGCATGTGTCGTTTTAATGTGTAGCATTTAATATGTAATGTATGTAAGTCTTCATACCAGCTCTCTCCCACAACCTTGTCTGAGAAGTATGTCAGTCAACATACCAGCCTTCTCCCACAACCTTGTCTGAGAAGTATATCAGTCTTCATACCAGCTTTCTCCCACAACCTTGTCTGAGAAGTATATCAGTCAACTTACCAGCCTTCTCACACAACCTTCTGTGTGATGTATATCAGTCAACTTACCAGCTTTCTCACACAACCATCTATGTGATGTATGTCAGTCAACATACCAGCTTTATCCCACAACCTTATGTGTAATGTATGTCAGTCAACATACCAGCTTTCTCCCACAACCTTCTGTGTAATGTATGTCAGTCAAGATACCAGCTTTCTCACACAACCATCTATGTGATGTATGTCAGTCAACATACCAGCTTTCTCCCACAACCTTCTGTGTAATGTATGTCAGTCAACATACCAGCTTTCTCCCACAAGCTTCTGTGTAATGTATGTCAGTCAACATACCAGCTTTCTCACGCAACCTCGTGAGAGAGAAATGTAAATAAACACGCGAGACACCGGTTTTCAGGACCGTGGTGGAGGCCAGTGTGACCTCTAGAGACAGTTCATATCAAAACTTCTGTGACAGGTATTTTAGCGTGCACAACAACCGATCCCTTATCTTACCTTAAATCAGCGGTTCTCAATATGTGGCTCGCGGCCACTTTGGGGGGTCGAGAGACACATACACATGCGTTGCCTAAGACCATCGGAAAAAACTTATTTATGAAGTAGCAATGAAAATGATTTTACTGTTAGGGTCACCACAACATGAGGAGCTGTGTTAAAGGGTCGCGGCATTACGGAGGATGAGAACCACTGCCTTAAATTGACAGTAAAAGAAACAGCGCATTGACTTAACAGGATATGTGTTGGTCTTGAGGCGAAAAAATGGACAAGTAGAACACGTACGGCATGTCGTATTAAGGCATTTCTGTTTAAAAGGGTGGTAAGACCATGGACTGATTAACATAGAGTGTATAGTGTGGCGGCCTGGCGAACAGTCGATAGTTCAAACTAGCTGATCTAACGTGCGCTTTATTGCGTGTGCTACCTGACAGTTGATAAATGGGCCACATGTCATAGATTTGATGGTGTTGGCTACATGACACCCAGTTGATAGTGCGGGCCAAATGACAATTGATAGTGCAGGCTACATGACATACAGTTGGCAGTGCGGGCCATACGACATTTGATAGCGTGGTGGGCCAAATGACAGTTGATAGTGTGGACTACATGATATACTGTTGATAGTGTGGGATAACATAAACTGTTTTCACAGCAGTGCGCCCCGCCCCCACAGGTAGCGAGTCAGTAGCAACTCCTTGTCTATCTCGGTATTAAAAGAAAAAAGAAGAAAAGTCACCGATGACTTAGGCCTACGCCTACACGAAACATGATTAAAAATGGAGTCAGATATGTCAAGAGTCTTTCCACATGGTTTAGGAATACATTTAACGACACTCTGCCGCTGTTTAAAACACAAACGCTCAAACGCAAATATTCACAGCAACTTAATAAAACCTATCAATTACCGTAAATTACGTTTTCTCCAGTTAAAAAACATTTTTAAAAACAATATATTCTGTGATTGGGGGAAAAAAAGTCAAAGAATTTTTCAGTTACTTTTTCACATGCCTGAAGATCGGTGTTTCCCAAAGTGTGGTACCCGTACCCCTGAAGGTATACATATATATAGACTTGAACTGATAATGTGTTGTTTTCTGTAACACTCGGACCCGCACTCGGACCTGCCTGGTATAATTTGTCTCCAAATACCTATACACGGTTTCAAAAAAAAAAAAAGAAAAAAAGTTCACCCAGCTCAGCCGGAGTAAACACAGCTGTCGTCTTCTCTAAACATGGTTAAAATTGTATTTCCAAGGGTTTAATTTAACAAGGTTAAATAGTTAAAACCCTTCGTGACAATGTCACCGTGACAATGTCAGTACTGCCGTGCTTTAATGGTACACATTAAAACATGGCAAAAATGTCAATACAAGGTTTTAGTTACAGTTAAAACGCGTTAAAATTAGCGACGACATCAGCAACACGGCGACCATGTCAGTGACACGGCGACCATGTCAGTAACACGGCGACGATGTCAGTAACACGGCGACCATGTCAGTAACACGGCAACGATGTCAGTAACACGGCGACGATGTCAGTAACACGGCGACGATGTCAGTAACACGGCGACCATGTCAGTAACACGGCGACCATGTCAGTAACACGGCGACCATGTCAGTAACACGGCGACCATGTCAGTAACACGGCGACCATGTCAGTAACACGGCGACCATGTCAGTAACACGGCGACCATGTCAGTAACACGGCGACCATGTCAGTAACACGGCGACCATGTCAGTAACACGGCGACCATGTCAGTAACACGGCGACGATGTCAGTAACACGGCGACCATGTCAGTAACACGACGGATTTTGTTTTTAACATCGTTAAATTTCATAACAGACAGAGACGAACACGCTGCCCTACCTGAAGACATTGAAATATCCTTTAAGTATCCCACCGCGCAACTTGCAACGAGTATTTTTTGTTTTGTTATTATAAATCCTAAAACTAACACATTTAACACACACCATCAAACGGTGTAAGGGTGGGGGACAGGGGAGAGGGAGGGGGGGACATCTTGAACACGTTCCGGTTCATGAACACGTTTTATGTTTTTTTAACCTATTGCCTGGACGGGGAAGGGGAGGTAGGTGGGTGGACCTTCTTGCCAGAACACAAACCGTAAGCCAATCGGCGTGTTGCTTTCAAGACAAGGGCAAGCGGTTAAGGGCTATTAGATTAATTGTTTCAGTAGCTGCGGTCTGTTGAAAGGATGGCGTTTCTTGATGCTGTGGGACCTGGTAAGTGGGACCTAGTAAGTGGGACCTGGTAAGTGGGACCTGGTAAGTGGGACCTGGTAAGTGGGACCTGGTAAGTGGGACATAGTAAGTGGGACCTAGTAAGTGGGACCTAGTAAGTGGGACCTGGTAAGTGGGACCTGGTAAGTGGGACCTGGTAAGTGGGACCTAGTAAGTGGGGCCTGGTAAGTGGGACCTGGTAAATGGGACCTAGTAAGTGGGACCTGGTAAGTGGACCTAGTAAGTGGGGCCTGGTAAGTGGGACCTGGTAAATGGGACCTAGTAAGTGGGACCTGGTAAGTGGACCTAGTAAGTGGGACCTGGTAAGTGGGACCTAGTAAGTGGGACCTGGTAAGTGGGACCTGGTAAGTGGGACCTAGTAAGTGGGGCCTGGTAAGTGGGGCCTGGTAAGTGGGACCTGGTAAGTGGGACCTAGTAAGTGGGACCTAGTAAGTGGGACCTGGTAAATGGGACCTGGCAATTGGGACCTGGTAAGTGGGACCTGGTAAGTGGGACCTGGCAATTGGGACCTGGTAAATGGGACCTGGTAAGTGGGACCTGGTAAGTGGGACCTGGTAAGTGGGACCTGGTAAGTGGGTACTAGAAAGTGGGACCTGGTAAGTGGGACCTAGTAAGTGGGGACTGGTAAGTGGGGCCTGGTAAGTGGAGCATTTGACTTGTGTTTCTGCCCATTATTAATTAAAAGACGTTAACGAGGATTGAGGGGGGAGCAATAGGGCTCGCGGGGTAGACCAGGGCTCGACAACACATCGAAATGAGATATTCGGTCTCATTCCAATCTCGTGTTGGCGATATCTTTCAAATCTCCATTGGACTAAACAACAGGCAGATTCAACACAAAAAAACAAAGGGTGGCCCAGGTCTTCCGTTACTGAGGGATTGATAATGTACGGGAGAATAGGGCGGGGGTGGGAGGGTAGGTCGTTACGAGGTTGCGATCAGAATAAACTGTTGATGCGAGGCAGGCGTTATTCTTTTGACACCCACTTCTGAAAACTGTGTGTTTTACTTACCACCACCACCCCGCTTCACAAACAAAAGTTTTTAACCCAAGACCTTTCAAAATGCCTTTAATTTATAGCCTCTGAAAATAAGATTTTGTTTAAGGACCTTTTACGGCAAAATGATTTGAACCCGACCACCCTGCCTAGAACCACTCCAGAAATGCGATCCATCTCTGAAAGTAATATAAAAAGTCAAAATCCATTCTAATTCAGCCACCCTTGACCCCCCCCCCCACCACAACACCCCAAACGACAACATTACGTACACACTTACACCATTACAATTCCAATAATGCATGCAATCATAAATTGTTTATATTTACAGCAAAAATTCGCGTTGGTCTGCATAACACTTCCTAACTTTAAGTAGGCGGAAAACCAAATGATAGATTTTTATCAACCAGATTAGAGATAAGGAAAGTAAGTGGGTTTTGGGGAAAATTATGTTAAGTTATAAGGTCATGCGTTTATTTTACTATTCACGAGACGAAGACGTTGAAATAATGCGTACATCGTGGGTTCACTCTCTGGCCACGGTGAGTCACTCAGCGTGGCGTGGGTTCACACTCTGGCCATAGTGAGTCTCTCATCAACGTGGCGTGGGTTCACTCTCTGGCCATGGTGAGTCTCTCATCAACGTGGCGTGGGTTCACTCTCTGGCCATGGTGAGTCTCTCATCAACGTGGCGTGGGTTCACTCTCTGGCCATGGTGAGTCTGTCATCAACGTGGCGTGGGTTCACTCTCTGGCCATGGTGAGTCTGTCATCAACGTGGCGTGGGTTCACTCTCTGGCCATGGTGAGCCTCTCATCAACGTGGCGTGGGTTCACTCTCTGGCCATGGTGAGTCTCTCATCAACGTGGCGTGGGTTCACTCTCTGGCCATGGTGAGTCTCTCATCAACGTGGCGTGGGTTCACTCTCTGGCCATGGTGAGCCTCTCATCAACGTGGCGTGGGTTCACACTCTGGCCATGGTGAGCCTCTCATCAACGTGGCGTGGGTTCACACTCTGGCCATGGTGAGCCTCTCATCAACGTGGCGTGGGTTCACACTCTGGCCATGATGAGTCTCTCATCAACGTGGCGTGGGTTCACTCTCTGGCAATGGTGAGCCTCTCAGTGTGGCCAAGGGCTGGAAACAGTTAAACACGGATACAGCGCTGACTTCCCGGTAAAAAAAACAAACAAGAGGAAGCTGTTCAAGGAATTCGAAACGAAAACATAGACCTTTTGACCCAGCCCGCGAGGCCACGCTCTTGGTGTTGTTGTGGTGCTTGTGGTCAGCGGAGTGTGGCAGGCTCATGACAACCAAGCCGTCCTTTGTCACGAGGCGGGCGCGGCTACTTAAAAATCTTACTGATAACGGATGTGGCAACTGAAGTTAACAGAATTGTGGCAACTGAAGTTATCAGAATTGTGGCAGCTGTAGTTAACAGAATTGTGGCAACTGAAGTTAACAGAATTGTGGAAACTGAAGTTAACAGAATTGTGGCAACTGAAGTTAACAGAATTGTGGCAACTGAAGTTATCAGAATTGTGGCAGCTGTAGTTAACAGAATTGTGGCAACTGAAGTTATCAGAATTGTGGCAGCTGTAGTTAACAGAATTGTGGCAACTGAAGTTAACAGAATTGTGGCAACTGAAGTTAACAGAATTGTGGCAACTGAAGTTATCAGAAATGTGGCAACTGAAGTTATCAGAATTGTGGCAGCTGTAGTTAACAGAATTGTGGCAACTGAAGTTATCAGAATTGTGGCAGCTGTAGTTAACAGAATTGTGGCAACTGAAGTTAACAGAATTGTGGCAACTGAAGTTATCAGAAATGTGGCAACTGAAGTTATCAGAATCGTGCACTGCAATTTAAGCGAGAAAATAATTTCAAAATCAAGTTATTCTTTTCTTCAAGTATTGTGTAACGTTAATTTATTTGTTGTTATTAATCACTGAAGTTTGCAACTATAATATTCAATTAAGCAAAGCCCTATAAAAAAAAAAATCCTTTTTTTTTTTTTTTTTTGCATCTTTTTTTTTTTTTGCATTTTTTTTATTTTTTGGTTTGCATTGATGTAGCTGTACGAGATTGACCATTTATCAAAAAGCTGATTTGTAGATCGGTACACTTCTGGTGAAAAAAAAAACGTTATATTTTTCCAATCAAAAATACATTTTATTTTTTTAGCGCATAGCAACAGCTACACAATTGATCTCCACACCAAAAACACGCACTCAAGGAACAAATCATATTTCATTCATCTTCCGCTTAAGGAAAAAAATAATTTTTTTGGTGGTTGGGGGCGGTGGGGGTGAGGTTTGAAAATTTGACAGAATCTTTTGTCATCGGCAATGAGTCTTTTTTCAACTTTCAGCCCGATAGGATGACGGGAAGTGGGTCACGTGGCCTTCGGAAGATTTTGGCCAGAAACACACGAACGAAAGGGAAGTTAATATCAAGGATTTAAAAATACAGACGTAGAAACGGGCGGATAGTAGTAACTATCATTGTTGCATGGCTTTGTAAATTTAATCTGTTTTAAGATTTGGCTCGTTACATGAACAATACGTGACAAAGGACTGAAAACAAGTATACAAATAAAAAATCGATCTGTTTCTACTTGGCAACCATTGTGGGTAATGATGCTACAACCGATAAAATGTCGTAATATTACGACCGTTGTCAACGAAAGTGCGGGTATTTAAAATTGATTTCATTTTGAGACACACACCCCCCCCACACACGCCTCAAACACAGTCAGAATAATTGACCAGTGAAGACGTTAACATCTTAAACATTTTGCAAAATGGCTATCCTCCGAAGGTGATTGACCAACTTTATCAGCTTGGTTTTTGTTGTTGTTTTTTTGGATTGTAGTAAGAGGAGTATAGGATTTTAGTCCTATTTGTATTCATTTTTCAAATATGTTTTACCATTGTTCGTTCCAAAATTTTCCCGAGAATGCGTTTGATTTGGTTCGACAGGGAGTGCGGGCAAAATTATGGCAAAACGACGCGGTGGTCGGGGAAAAAAAAAAGGTTTAAAAACCACTGATATGGCCGATATAATAATTTCCTGCTCAGCGATATCGATTAGGCTGTTCTTTCCTAATTTCCAATTTAAGTATATGAAAGTTATAAATATTTAAATGTTGATTTCATCATATGACGACAATCCATGTCTGTTTTTTTTTTTGAGTCTTGTATTAAAGACAGAATCAAGCACTTTGTACTCGGAAAGAAAACAAAAACGATTTATATATTTTTTTTTCATAATGAAAACTTAAGCTAATAAATATGACCAACCGTAACCTACATAGATGTATTAAAAACGGGTGGAGGAGAGGCAGCGAATGACAAAGACATTGCACAACACGTGGCCTTGTAGCACACACTGTTTCCCCCCCCCCCCCCCAAAAAAAAAAAACCTCTTTTTTTTTTTCCCCCCTCTTCCCCTTGTTTTAAAAATAGTCCCTAACTATCATAAACTGAAAGCACGAGGTGATGACAGCTAGAATACAGCCACGAAATAAGTAATATCCATATAATATGGTCACGTTAACAAAGCAAGGGGTCTTTTAAGTTGATCTACAAATTCTATTGCCTCTTTTTTTTCATTTCTATATTTTGAGGGCCCACGATCAATGCATTGATCATTCTGGCTCCTATTTTTCAGAGGGGTTCGCGATGTTAGGGGGGTTGGAAGGTCTGAGGCAATAGATGCAAATGCGTCATGTGTTGTCACCTCAACTGTTCGTTTAGGAAGCTTGTTCCAGTCCCTGATTACCTTTGGCGGGAATGAGCAGTTCCATGTACTGTGTCCTTGCTGTTTATGAGCCGGAACTGTCTGTCATTACCTCGTCGCTGTTTTGGGGAGGGGGAGGGTGGCGAGTTTCTGGAATTTTAGCCGACCAGTCCAGTTTTGTATCTTGAACGTCATGGAGAGCCTGGGTAATCGTCGCCGCTCTATCAGTGGTGACCAGCCCAGTGTTTCCAGCAAGCTGCTAACACTTCCTTTAGTGGTACAGGACATGGGGGGGGGGGGGGTGCTGCCCGTCGCCGGACCGTCTCCAGCCTGTCTATCTACATCAAGTGAAAAAAAAAGAAGTAAACAAAGCGGGTTTTTTTTTTTTTATTTTTTTTTTAAATTAAAAAAATGATTATTGGCTCACAGCTGAAAATAAACGCGGCTTAGAAAGATGAGTTGTTGTTTGTTTGTATTTTTTTTTGTCAAACGTATAACATTGTTTTTTTTTTTTTTTTTTTTAAATGTTCAAATTAAATAAGTAATGTACAAGGCTTAAGCAACTATGTTATAGTTTGCACTTGAGAAGAGCATTAGTGTAAACCCATAAAACCACAATGGCCTAGTGAGTGGGGGGGGGGGCAAGGGGGGGCATCATGCCCCGGGCGCTACTCACAAAGGGGCGCCAAATGGTATATTTTACTATAATATTGTATGGTTTTCGAATAGGGGGGGGGGCGCTAAAAAGGTATTGTGCCCCCGGGCGCGAGTTAAGCTCGCTACGCCACTGATAAAGCACACACCTTTTTATTAAACCAACCCAAAGTGCGGGATCTATACTTGAAAGGGGGGCTGTCGGCCGGTGCATCACACCTGGAGCCCGGATGGTAACGAGAGCGCCCCCCGGGGCATCCTGGAGTCACGATTGATAATGACGATCGCGACCTTTTTATGTTAGAGGCCTTGACCTTGGCCCACTTGCGTGCTTTCATACAAGCTTAAAACGGTGCAATTAAAATCTGAAACACAAAGTCAGGCCGCAGGAAGGGTAACACCGCTGAATTTTAATAACGGAAAGGTAATTCCCCCCCCCCTTCCTCCCCCTCCCCACCGCGGAAGCCCATATCAACTTAAATAAATTACCTTCACAAGTAACATTTGTAAAAGTTTTAGGGTAGGTGGGGTGAATATGCATTTGTTTTTTTTTTTTTTGTTTCTATGCAGCTTTATTATATAAATATTTTTTTTTATTTTACAGTCACGATTATGTCTCTTTTGCGAATAGTTTTATGTAGAGCACGGTGAGCCCAGCCCTAGGCTGGGGTACCGCGCTATATAAGACAACTAATTATAATAATAATAATATTTAAATTAACTTCATGATAATGATATTTTATAGCACGTATGATAGTTATTCAAAGCCATTTGATGTTTTTTTTTATATATTTTTAATCAAGGCAGACCATGAGATTGTTTCAAAAAAATAGATTACCTTTTTTGTATTTGACAGAACTGGTCTGTGTGGCAGCTTTGTGGCATTTTCTAACTACAAGGATGGTATCAAAATCAGACACATACTCACACAAACCCGACAGCTATTGTTGTGGAGCCTAAAAACAAAGGGAGAAATTGCTCATTTGTCATGTGCACCTAATTTTGAGTTGATTAAACATTTTTTTAAAGAAAGGGAGGCTACTGCAATTTTTTTCTGAAGTTTATATATTATTTAAAAACTCGGTGATCCCCCTTTAAGTTTATTTAAAAGGACCCTGCCAAATATTAACGTTTATAGCATACGATCATTTTTACAACTCTATAATTATTACTTCTGATATTTCACATAAAATAATTTGTAAATTTTAATTGATGAAAGGAATCCAAAATTCAATTACCAGGATTTATAGGAATAGTTAGGCATCCAAGATGTCACGAGCTGCATATACTTAGGGGCCTTAAAAATTCGGACTAAATTCGTAAAACGGAGTTACGCACCTGAATATAAAACTTAAAGTGACCGTATCCGGAAATTTGATCGAAAGAAATTTCGTCGACGGAAATTTGATCGAACGGAAATTTGATCGAATCTTTTTTTTTAGTTTAGACGTTATAATTTTGCGTCAAATTTCTTTTTGAACGCATTATTTTGTTTTGCTATAAAGTATCGTGCGTTCAAAAAGAAATTTGACGAACATAAAAAATAAATTAATTCATTAAAAAAATATATAAATGCTGAAAATAAAATTAGTTTCTTAAAAATGAAAAAGATATGTAGGAAATACTGTATATGAGATCTCACAAAAATTATATATAAAATTTTATTCAAAGTATTAGAGGATATTTCCATACAGCCTGCTTTAATTTGTCATACCATTTCAGACGTTCATTTGAAAATTCTGCTAAGTAACTTCTCTTTGATTGTGGGAAGAAAAAAAAATGTTTGTGTAAATTAACTTGAACATAGCGTATATTGCATTTCTAATTTTTGTTATGGTGACATTTTAGACTTCAATAAAGCTCTTTTTTTGTCCCCATCAAATACACACAGTACTGTAGCATGACACTGAACAAACCAACCAACCAATTTTCTTTTCCCAAAAGTGACTTGGTACGTTTTGCCAGTGTGCACCTCATTGATTATATATCACACAAACAAGTGCTCGGTTATTTCTTGGTTCACAGTTTGCCAGCGTAAATGCTTCAGGCTGTTGTTTTCCACCCGATCAAGTTTTCTTCAATCTGCTTTTTATACATTTCAGTTTCGGAAAAAAAAATGACTTCGCATGAAACGTATAAAATTGTGTAAGAATAATTAAACTTTAATAACAAGTTCGCTGTAATAAATATGCATCGGAATAGAAATAGAAGTAAACCTGCTGAGAAATTGGGAAGTTTCCTGAGTAAGGCGCCATTAATTTAGTACTAATTCCTAGTAAAGGAGTCCCTAGATAAGGAGAACGAATTCAAGTGCATTATATCAGTGCCTATGACTTCAAGTGGATTATCTCAGTACATATGACTTCAAGTGCATTATATCTGTGCCGATTCTCAAAAACCAGTAAATTGCTGAATGTCCCTCACTCCAATACAGCAAAAAATGTTGCAGGAAAGGGAGAACTGTGAAGTACTATTCTGTTATTGTTGAATCTGCACCAGACTCACCCCATGTTGCAAAACGACATCTTTTTTAACTCATGTAGGATGCATTCCTGGAGCCAAAACAGGTTTGATCTGTACTATCTGTTCACAGTTGTTTAGTTCAAGGTATAAGGCAGCTGGAATTTGATAGAGCTTTCAAGTAGATTAATTTGACGAAAGGAATCTGTGTACATAAAACAGTAAAGGTTAAGTTTTGAATAAGATTGTACAGAATACAATTAAATACTATTAAATTTATGTTAAAACACAAATTCATATGAACAAAAAAGAAATAGCCATAAGCTACATCACACCAAGTGGAAAGGCACCATCCTAGGCTCGAAAAATTCAAATATTAATTTACACATACACACACAAACACACAGGGAGTAAAATCTTGCAATTATATATAACGTCTCGTAACTGTCAGCGAAAATCTCTGCTCACCGGCTGGGAAAGCTGCCGGCTTAGATGTAAGGATTAAATCAGAACCATCCAGAAAAGGAAGTCTAGAAATTTCGTCACCTGATGGCATTCTTTAGAACGAACAGAACGTATTCGAGAGTAAACAACTTTTTCCCAATCAAGGGAGGGGTGGGTAAAAGTAGTGGTATTGCACGTTTATAGTTGACGTTACTATCAAAAACAAAACAAAGAGGAGACACGTGGTGGTGGCTGTGGCTAAAATTAGACATACACACACGCTTTGTCAGTGTTTAACTTGAAATACTTCGGAACATTTGGGAAAGTAGGTAGAGCAAAGATACGCGTGCTGCTTCTAATGTGTGCATTGAAGTGAAACTCTATGAAACTCGGAGTGGAGAAAACGCAATAGAAAGAGATTCGAGGATGAAGGTGCTTACAGAAAAAGCAGATTTGTCAAACAAGATGGATCCCCCGAGGAAGCATATTTCAAAAAAATCTGTCTTCTATGCAATTTTGGATAATGTAATCGGTGGACTCCCCGTTCTTTTCAGTGATGCAGTGAACATTTCTGAGAAGTTCAGCTTCATCTGGGAGAACGTAACAAATTCCTCAAGATGAAGTGAAAGAAAAAAAATCAAAATTACTGGCTTATCAATGTGCCTCTGATATCAGTGAAAATCTTGTAATGGCGATAAGTCATTTTCCACCTGTTCATCAAGCAAACTTTGGAGAGGAGCAAATAAAAGTCCATCAGAGCTACTGAATTGCATGGAAAAAATACAAGCTGGAAGGACTTTTTCCTTTCCAAGTATACGTGTCTGTCTTGCTATTCTATTAACAGTTCCTGCCGCTGTCGCCTCCGCAGAGCGCTCATTCAGCAGAGTGAAGCTGATAACGTACTATCTACAGTATTGAGTCTGTTGTCACAGGGATTGTATGGCAGATTTGGGATGACTCAGTATTGAGTCTGTTGTCACAGGGATTGTATTGCAGATTTGGGATGACTCAGTATTGAGTCTGTTGTCACAGGGATTGTATGGCAGATTTGGGATGACTCAGTATTGAGTCTGTTGTCACAGGGATTGTGTGGCAGATTTGGGATGACTCAGTATTGAGTCTGTTGTCACAGGGATTGTATGGCAGATTTGGGACGACTCAGTATTGAGTCTGTTGTCACAGGGATTGTGTGGCATATTTGGGATGACTCAGTATTAAATCTCATCTTGGATAACGATTGTTTTTGATGATGTTATTCTAAATTTTGCCCGGGGAAAGGCCAGGAAAGCAGAGTTGTTTAGCGGGATATACATGCGATTGATAACTAATATATACTTGTAATAAATCTGGTATTAAAGTCATTGCTTATGTATATTGTTTCATTACTGTTTATAATAATAATGTGTGTTATTGTTTTTACTCTCTTTTACAGAAGTGCACTGCCTCTTTTTCATATATTTGCAAGTATGCCTGAATGTAATTATATTTATAAATTATGACATCATTGATTTATATGTCCATGTGTAGATGATGAGGGTCCATTTTTTAGTCTTGTCCCAGCACTCAATAATCCTATCGGGGGCCCAGATTGAATAATGCAAAATATTTTTAAAGCCATAATTGAAAATCACGTGTTTAAATTGAGATATATGTGTAAAGTCGGATGTCAGTGACTGGTCACTGTGAATTGAGAACCTTCGTTTGCAAGGTGTTATGCAAGTGACATGTCACAGCACATTGAGAAGCATCGGGATTTTTACCAGGGCGTTCCTGACATGCCACCGCAAATCGAAGACTTCCGCGGCAGAGCACGAATCCATTATTAACTTTTGACGCAATGCCCATGTAAAAAAGCAATCAGCAAACACAGTCACCCCCACGTGTGAGGGTGCTATTCTAGTTACGGGAAACACTCGTGCCTTACGTCACACCCACACTGTCAATACAACTATTAGTATTGTGTGTCAAATGTCTCACCTCATCAGCCGCTGTCACACCAATCTGTAAGTGGTATGCCGCTGTAATCAGAGCAAAAGTATCGAAGTCGTAAAGAACAACTCTGATTGTGCGCCTTTGGAGTCCAAACTGTTTATCTCTTCATTTAATTGTTAACGTGGTGACAGGCATCAATTTCAACTTCATTTACAAAGTAGTTTGGAGTGTGGTGGAGGAATCGATCCTGACAGACGAATACGAGTAGATTTCAAGCAATGACTTCTATTTGTTGAATAAGCACCAGACTGTAGTAGCATACGCACTTGAAATAATTATTTTCCACACGTGACTCCTTCCGTGTGACTAACTTTTATGATGTGTTTTGATAACGCGGACGTACTGCAGATTTATATTAAGTCAATGCCAGTACTGTAATCAAACAAAGCTCCAGTTGGGGGGGGGGTAGTTTGTCATAGGTCATAAAACCGTAAAGCTGATCTACCCACATGTATTGTGTAACGGATCATAAAATAATGTTTTTTTGTTTGTTTTTTTTTGGGGGGGGGGGGGGTAGCCTTTTTCCAATGACTTCCACACGTTATGAGACAAACTCTCACTAAATACTGCTGTGGTCAGCTTTTTACCGGTTACTCCCATACGCTATGAAATAAATTGATGCTGCCTCTATACTAGAGACCGACCGAACTTAGGCTTCGGTTTCGGCGTCGAAAGTTGTTATTTGATCACTTTCGGTATAGTTTCGGTTTAGGCGGAAACAGAAAATTAAAGTTTCGCGTTATTTTCGATTTCGATCGAAAGTGATGGAGACTTTCGGCCGTACGGCCGAAAGTGATTGAGGCCTTTATTCTTCTACCAGATGTCATATTGTAACCCTGTCTGTAGGCTGGCAATATGATATTAATTATTGCTCGACTTCTTGCTGTCATCGCATAATATATAACAAATACTTTGCCAGCACTGTTCACAGCTGCATGATAACTTCCTTTTCCAATCTTTCCAAACATGAAATTTCAATAAAGCAAAGGGAAAGGTAAATAGTTTTGTGGTGAAAAAAAAAACTTTTTAAACAAAAATTGTAGGCCTAGCACTTGTTATAGTAGGTGGAAGAAAGCTTAAATTAAATTTTTGGTATATTATTGATTTCTGTACTCTAAGATTACATTACAACAAAAAGAAAGAGATTTATTTATAGATGTATTTGTTACCGTCGAAGTGTGTACTACAGCCATGCTATAGAATGCCTAGTCAAAGTGTCAAATGCATAAGCCATTATACACTTTTCCTATAGAATGACTGGATGACACACTTTGACTTTAAGATTAAGATTACAGAATACTAATTCTCCATTATAGATTGCTATCGAGAGCCGTGCCCGGTGAAGGTACAAAAAAATGGCAAATTTGACTATTTCAAAGTTAATCCAGATCCAATTTGGATGGTAAACAGGGATATTTCGATCCCAGTAAGTTCGGTTGGCTAAAAAAAAAAAAAAAAAAAAAAAAAAAAAAAAAAATTAAGGCGTTTTTAGCTTACCGATGCTCAAAGTGATACGGCAAAATGCGGGGGAGGGGGGAGAGAGGGGGGGGTCACTTTCTTGGGTAAATTGTAAGATATTAACTTTAGACACAAAAAAAAATTGCCAGAAATGTTGTTCTGTCATTTTTCGCAACACGCACAGAACGTGTGGGAAAACGAGATTTGAAATATTGAAATCTTTCGACTTCGGTTGAATGTCTGCTAAAGTTTGTTGGGTTTTTTTTTTTTTTAAACTTTGCTCTGTTTCTTGACGTACTTCCACTTGTTCTGTTCGTCGAAGAAGGCTCTACGCCGAAACGTCCACACCTCACTGCCCTGTCTTTTGATTCCAGCTTCAGAATACCTCGTTTTACTATTTCATTTAACCCAGCTTGAATGCAGTACTTCATTTATTAACATGTTTAAAAGAATCGAAAAAAAAAATTTACCAAAAAATACATGTTATAAACATGTCTTCGTTCTGTGAACTGTGAGCAATGATTAGATGAGAAGACGTCGAACAAAGCTTGGGGATATCTCCATTGGACTATATCTTTCCCGTTAGCCAAGGACGGAAAAACAAAATAACTTCTAAAAGGACCCCCAGCTTCCTATAAAAAAAAAAGTTTTTGTTTTCCTTTTCCTACTGGACCTAAGACTAATAATAATTCCACATTACCTATATAGCTTCTTCCAGGCTAATTTCGTTACCGTGTACACACGAAAACACTCGCAATCATTAGGACTTAACAGTTACGACGGAAACAAGGGGCGTGCTCAGTGGCGTAACTGGGTTTTTGGAGCCCTTGGCTAATTTATTTTTTAAATAATAAAAAATTAAAAATTAGAGATTTAGCGGCGCCCTTTTGAACTGGCGCAGTCTGGCGACCTTGGCAACTGCCCCAATGCCAAGCCGTTGTTACGCCTCTGGGCGTGCTGTCGCCTAAAAAAATAATTAAATTAGCGATAATAATGTCGTTTAGAGTGTTATCAGATGAGTGATATAAAACAGCCACTGTTCGCATCGTGTGACGGGGGGTGGGGGGGGGGGTGGGGGCTTTTAACTGGGATGGATGGTCTTAAAGATATCTGCTCATAATGCTCTTAGTAATTTCTTGAAAATCTTTCTAAAAGCCTTATACGTGAATTATAAAAGTTAGGTAAAATTGAGCAAGAGGATTGAGAGAAATAAGTAAAAGACAGTAAGGTTAAACCTGATGAAAGGAACGCAACAAAACAACGAACGTGTCGGCAGGAAGCCTTCATCAGCGAACAAACAGAAAAAAGAATAAAATTAAAAAATGTATCAAAAAATATAATGTAGCACTTAGCTTAGAGGTAGTGTCCATGAGGGCAGCAAAAGATTTGTCAAAAGTATTGAGAGAAACGCTGATGCCATAAGACTTAAAGACTTAAAATTCATGTTTAGCTCCCTTGAAGATTGACAATGCTAAAACGTATTATTATTATTATCATTTTTGTTTTATTGTAAGTAGCTGGCAGATTGGATTCGAAACCCTTAGTCGTAATACAGTGCGCTATAGTAATCACTTACACGGCTACCCTTTAATTATCTCTAGCAGGTACAATATGCCCAATACTGCCTGAACAAAGACTTAAAATGGTATTGTCTCCCTTGGGGGGTTTAATCTGCTCGTAGTCAATCTGTTTGGAGTCAATCTGTTTGGAGTCAATCTGCTTGGAGTCAATCTGTTTGGAGCCAATCTGTTTGGAGTCAATCTGCTTGAAGTCAATCTGTTTGGAGTCAATCTGATTGTAGTCAATCTGTTTGGAGTCAATCTGCTTGGAGTCGATCTGCGGGGAGTCCATCTGCTTGAAGTCATCCAGTTTTAAGTCAATCTGTCTGCATTCAACCAAAGTCTAATATATATTAACACTAATAATACACCCAAATTTGACTTTAATATATATTAACACTAATAATACACCCAAATTTAATTACACGTTCAGCCTGAGCTCAGATTACAATGGACTTCCATAAACCCTTGAAAACCTCAATTAAGTAACCATAAATTCAAGAGACCCAAATACATTTGACCACATACCCCTTATTAAATCTCGTATTCATGTCTGCCTGGCTGCCTTCCCCCCATTCCGACCACCCAGGCACTAGTATGCGGACAAGCAAACCCAATCATAATGCCTCTCGCTGAATCAACAAATTTTCGCATTTAGAACGCGACTTCCCCCTTTTACAATATGTTACAATCCTGTTTTAAATCTCTTTACTCCGATTGGTTGTGTCGCCATTATATAGGTTACTGATATGAACTAACTTTACCATCGGCCATTCTCAGCATTGGTGGGGGAGGATTTCTAACAGTTTCAAAATCTGTCCTACAGACAGCTGAGTGGATCATTTTTTAGCCATGCTTTGCAAAAGAAATTGGATATTGGTGTATGGGTGCTTGATGGTTCTTGCTATAAAACTAGGTAATTTGAAAGAAAATTTCGTTTATGCTTTGTAAAAAAAAAACATCTTAGAAATATTGTGTTTATATAATGTGTAGACATATTTAACAATATATGCAGTTTCAAACAGTTAAGGGATCTTTAAAATAAATTGATTTGCAAATTTTGAGATAAAATCTATTTTGTCCCCCTTCTTCTTTAATATACAATTCAAATTGTTTGTTTTTTCATAACGCTTATTATTTATACATTCATGCTAATTAAAAAACTTTGTTTACAATTTATTGGGGGGGGGGGACAAATATGTATAATGTTTTAGACTAGAAATTATTATTATTATTATTATTATTATGGGTAGTTTTCTATAGCGTGGTACCCCAGCCTAGGGCTGGGCTTACCACGCTGTGCATACAAATTAAAATGAACTTTAAAAATATCAATTAAAAACCAACCATTCCATATCAACTTATATGTGAATCTTACATGTCCATTTCTCCTAACACCAACGACGTTTTAATAGAGATTATTGAGATGTGGTTATTGTATTTCAACAATATCTGTGAGACAGATTCGTGCTATCGCCCCAGTCTAAATTAATTTAAAACCAACTTTACATATTCGCAGATGTAAGCGTTAAACTAGAGGAGACATAATGTGCAGTCCTTTGTTTTTGGGGAGCACGAAGAACGTTTTCTCGAAGACCTTAAAACTCCTGCTAGAATTTGATTGATTGCTAAACGATTCTAAGCAATGCTAAACGATGCTAAACGATGCAAAACGGTGCTAAACGGTGCTAAACGATGCTGAACGATGCGGTTTCAATGGGTTAATGTTTTTAGTGTGTTTCTAAAGCGATTCTTTCAACAACATTTTTTTCTTTCTTTGATGTTCAATTTTTTTCTTCTCAAAAATTGTAATGTCAACAAAACAAAAATGTAGCCTTGTTACAATGCTTGTTATGTGAGCTCTTTAATTTATGTAAGTATATGTTTTTGGATATAAGTTTATGCCCGCCCCCCTAACCCCCAAAATCACATGCTGACTCAACTAAATTGTTTTGTATTAGTGGAATTACATACATAAAGTCGCCAAATAATTGCACATTTATATGTTTTTTTTCTTTTCAATGTATTGGGTCTTTTAAATATTATTTCAGACGCACAGATTTCAATTTCAAGCGGAAATGACAACAATGGCAATGGCCGGGGTCAAGGTCTAGGTAACGGTAAAGGTCTTCCTCCAGGTCTTTTAAATAAAAACAACGGGAGGGGAGATAATCGAGGAACGGGAAATAACTTTTATGCGCCAGATTACTTGGACTTCCGAAATGTGCCTCATGGTAACTATGGAAACGGTAGGAAGTAGATTGCATGACGTATCACTCGGTGGGACTGAGCACTTTGCACTGGATTGGATAAGTCACACACAATTATTGCTTGCTGATTGAACACCTGCTCTATATTCCAAAGTTATGCTGTCAGAATGGATGCAGTGGTTGTGCGTGTACACTTGTACACAATTCCTGACAAATGGCGCACCTCTACCCACGCCTGCTTGAAATTATTATTAAATTATTATTTTTTTATTATTATTTCTTTAAAGTTCTAAATTATAACTTATTCCTTTACACTTTTTTCTTTTCTTTTTAATTTGGAATATTGCTATAGTATTAATTAAATGTTTAAGACAATCGAGATTGGCTTTAAGGTGAGACTTCAATTAGATATTCGCACTCTATAGAAAGCGTTATTAGCTGCCAAACTTTTTGGTTGTGTTCTAATGAAAACCCTACAATACAAATCATTTACTAGTGGTGTTACTGTAGGACAGGGGTGGGCAAACGGTTTGTGTGGAGGGCCACATTGACGAATGTAAAGCTTTTTGGGGGCCGCATGCATTACATGACAAAAGTCAAGGACTGTAAAAAAAATAAAAAATTAGAAAGAAATTTGATCAAAAGTGTTAAACAATCACAACGTTCATGAAATTATGTACAATTAAACAAAATAATAATTATTTTCTAAATGACTTCGACGACCTAAAAAAATCAGTTGCCGGGCCGCATGCGGCCCGCGGGTCGTAGTTGGCCCACCCCTGCTGTGGACAAAGTAAAACAGGAAAAGATTAGTGAAATGAAATAATGAACGCCTCGGCCTTCAGAAGGCTGCATTTTCCATGAACGATTTGTCACGGGAGAGGACGTCGACAGTGTAACCACCAAAACTTTTGTAAAGACATATTTAGTTGGGGATTTGGGCATAAAACTAAGTAGATTATATTTCCCGGATGTTTAGTTTCCAGTTGTATAACGAGCTTATCATTGTATTCTTGGGTTAAAGAAATATGTCATGCCTGAAATATGCATGTTTATGATGGTATCTGCGCACCAACGATCTGAGTTGTAATATTTTAGATAAACGTATGAGTCAAAAACATAAGGCTGCACCATTCATCTCATTTTGCATTTCTTGCTTTGAATATTGGAAACATGTGAAACAGGTTATGGGGAAACTGAAAAAAAAGGAAGCAAAAAAACCAAAAAAAAACAAACAACTAAGAACGCATCGGCAAGATGTCTTCTTCAGCGAACATACAATGAGTAGCTCACACACATACACACACACAAATTTAGCTGAAACGAAATATGTTATGGACAGCAAGTGTAATGTAATAAACCATCAAGTAAGTAAGAGAGTTAAATAAGCTATAGGGGAAAGAGGAGAGGAAGAGTACGCACGCGGTGTTTTGTTGTTAAAAAAAAAAGATGGGGCGGGAGAACT
Organism: Omphiscola glabra; assembly: GCA_964017045.1. Taxonomy (NCBI): domain Eukaryota; kingdom Metazoa; phylum Mollusca; class Gastropoda; family Lymnaeidae; genus Omphiscola; species Omphiscola glabra. Next base: position 11,357,471 of record OZ024799.1, read on the forward strand.
CATCTAAAACCTATTTTCCAAAAAAAGATGGGGCGGGAGAACTCATCTAAAACCTATTTTCCACCAATCATGCACTTTTGTTACCTTGGTAAATTAAATATTATTACGTGTCTGCACTAATTGGTGTATTTGTCATCGAAGCCTTTCACTATCGTATGTCTTGCAAGAGCTACAATTAATTATTGAACATCTTTAAAAGGAAGATAATTATCTAAATATTCGTTTAGAAAGCTAGTCGCCTTATGACCACCACCCACATGTCTGGATTCATTTCCATCATAAGAAAGATCTGCTATTTTTAATGTTTATCTGAGTGGATAACATGATCCATCAATTTTTTTTTGTGAATGACAAATCAAGAAATTTCAATTTGATACTTTCAGAAAGAAAAACAAACAAACAATTATTTAAATATTATTTTTATCCTCTTTTCGTTGTTCCATTATTAAGATCTATATCTTAAACTTCTTGTCGTTTGAAATTGTTCTTACCATTTTTATTTTTGGTAGAGTCAGATTTTCACACTTTTCCAGACGAACAAGATGCAGGCACTACATCTAGCGATGTCAGTAGTATTATTGGTAAGCAACGTGGAAAAGGTAATAGTTACCTTGGTATACAAAACATTATTTCGCTTCTCTTATTGGTCAATAAAGACTTCACAACTATATGTCCCACAGTGTCTACAATTAATTATTTAAAATCTTTAGAAGGAAGGTAAGTACCTAAATAATCGGTTTGAAAGTTAGCTGTCTTATTACCACCAACATGCCAGAATTTATTTCTAGTAGGAATTTTTTTTTTTTTTAAATCGCGTCTTTAAACGATCATTCGAGTTGATAACCTGATCCATAAATCTTTGAGAATGTGAAGCAAGAAATTTCAAATTGTATTTTTTTTGGGCCAAATAAATATTTTAAAAAATCATATATATATAAAATTTATATATTTAATGCATGGCTGGACACCACATGGATCAGCACCTGAGGGCACTGAATGGCTTGGCCCCACATTTATCAGCACCTGAGGGCACTGAATGGCTTGACCCCCACATATCAGCACCTTCGGGCACTGAGTGGTTTGGCACCATATGTATCAGCACCTGAAGGCACTGAATGGCTTGACACCACATGTCTAAGCACATGTCTGTGTTTGACTGAACGTTGCTTGCGGATAAACAGGTTACCTGTAGGTTAAGCGCATACCGTTAAACCAGGCGTTAATTAGGGCACACACAGGTAGGTAGGCGACGTTGGGTCATAACGTTTAAAAATATCCGCCTGCACCCTATGCATGTACCTGTCCTCTCATCTATTCACCCCATACCCACTGTGTAGATCATGGAGTCAAAAATACCTCATCACCGGATTATTGAATGTTGTTTTGTCGGCCAACCTAAGCTCCTGTTCACTCAATACAACCCCTGCGTCCGAACAGGGCCTTGATTAAGGTGTGTGTCTCCCTCGACTTAAAGGAGAAATTGAAAGCTATAAATGACGTCATCGTCAGTGGCGTATTGAGCTTAACTCGCGCCCGGGGCACAATACCTTTTTAGCGCCCCCCCCTATTCCAAAAACCATAAATTATTATAGTAAAATATACCATTTGGCGCCCCTTTGGGAGTAGTGCCCGGGGCATGATGCCCCCCTTGCCCCCCCTCACTACGCCACTGGTCATCGTACATCTAATCCCTTTCTTTGGTTGGCTTATTAGAATTGCATGTCCCAGTTGCTCAAAAGTCGTATCTGACTTTATTCTTTATTGAAATAATAAATTGAGATCTTTCGATACATACCTGATCCATACATCTCTGACAATGATAAATCAAGATATATGAAATTGTTTCTTTTAGCTGCAAAAAAAAAAAAAAAGGTTTTAAAATTATTAAAATATTTTTAATATATATATTTGGCTACATTATTTATATAATTTTTAAAAAATGGACAATTGTATTTTAGTAACAGATCTTACACTTTTGCAGAGGAACAAGATACAAGAACTACATCTACCGATGTTAGCAGTATTAATGGTAAGCAAAATGGAAAGGGTAATGGTTTTGGTACGGTCAACAAGGGAAATAACCAAGGCAAGGGAATTAATGAACGAAAGGGAAACAATCAAAACAGTGATGATTATCAAGATGGTGCCATTAGTCAAGGAAATGGGAACAGCCAAGGCAGGGGAACCAATAAAGGAAAGGGAAACAGCCAAGGATCTAATCATAAGAATGGTAGGTATTATCAAACATCGTCCACATCACGTGGTCACAGGTGCGAGAGCACTGCATGACTTGACGCCACTTGTATCATTACCTGAGAGCACTGCACGGCTTGAAACCACTTGTATCATTACCTGAGAGCACTGCACGACTTGACACCACATGTATCAGCACCTGTCTGTGTTTAAAGAAACGTTATTTGAACAACGGATTACCTGTAGGTTAAACGCAGACCGTTAGGCCGGGCATTAATTAGGTCACGCAGTTGCGTTGACGACGCCGAGTCACGTTTAAAAATAGAATGGTGCACCCTATTCACGTACTGGTCCTATCACCTATTCACCCAGTACTCTCTCTTTTTAGGTCGTGGAGTAAATAAAAATGCCTTATCCTTGGATTCGTATCGATCACATAAGCTAGTGTTTAGTCAATGCAATGATGGCTTCCAAACGAGGCCTCGAATAAGGTGTGTGTCTCCCTTGGCTAATATCGAGAAATTGTAACACATCGTATACTAAACACTTCTTTAGATTGTCTTATTTTTTGTTGTTGTTGTAGAATTGCATGTCGCTTACGTTCAAAAGTCTTTACTGACTTTACTCTTTATTGATATAAATATAATAAATTGAGATCGTGTGATAAAGCGTACAGTTGCTGTTATCTAGAGAACAATGCTCCACAACGCGTGAACCACTGTTACCTTAGTATATTACAGTATTTCTGCATGACATATGAAACAATGGTGTGATGGTCGATAGAGCCTTTAACAATGATATGTCTTACAGTATCTACAATTAATTATTTAACACACTTAAAAGAGGAAGATAAGTATCTAAAAAATCGTTTCGAAAGTTAGTTGTCTTATGACTACCCACATATCGGGATTAATTTCTAGTAATAAAAGGAATTTTTTTTTAATGATAGTCCGTGTGGATAACCTGATCCATACATCTTTGACAATGATAAATCAAGATATATAAAATTGTTACTTTTAGCTACAAAAAATGTTTTAAAATTATTAAAATATGTTTTAATATATATAAATATATTTGTTACATAATTAATATGCATAACTGCTTGTTAAAAAAAATGAAAATTTTTTTAGTAGCAGATTTTACACTTTTGCAGAAGAACAAGACACAAGAACTACGTCTAGCGATGTTAGCAGTATTAATGGTAAGCTAAATGGAAAGGGTAATGGTTTTGGTGCGGTCAACAAGGGAAATAACCAAGGCAGGGGAAATAATGAAGGAAAGGGAAACAATCAAAACAGGGATGATTATGAAGACATTGCCATTAATCGAGGAAATGGGAACAGCCAAGACAGGGGAGCTAATCAAGGAAAGGAAAACAGCCAGGAAACAGGCAACGGCAAGATAAACGAACACGTGAAGGTCGATCCAAGAAATGATCAGGGAAATAACCATAAGAATGGTAGGTTTTATCAAATCTCGTCCCCATCACGGGGTCACAGGCGCGAGGGGACTGCACGGCTTGACACCACATGTATCACCACATGTATCACCACATGTTTGTATTTGATTGAACGTTGTTAGAAGATAATAGATTAACTGTCAGGTAAACGCAGACTGTTCAACCAGTCACTAATTAGGTCACACAGGTTGAGTTATAATGTCTATAAATATCTGGGTGCACCCTATGAACGTAACTGTCCTCTCATTTGTTCACCGTATACTCACTGTGTAGGTCGTGGAGTAAAAAAAAATTACTCATTACCCTATTCGTAATTGCGCCAAATCCAATATGTAAAATCCGCATGTCGTATCCAATATGTCGAATACTTTATGTCGTATCCAAAATGTCGAATCCCTTATGTCGTATCCAATATGTCGAATTCTTTATGTCGTATCCAACATGTATAGTCCCTTATGTCGTATCCAATATGACGAATCCTTTATGTCGTATCCAACATGTATAGTCCCTAATGTCGTATCCAATATGACGAATACTTTATGTTGTATCCAACCTATATCGAGAAAACAGCCATGCAACTTTAGTCTATTTATTATACAAGAAGTTTTTTTTTTTTACCTGACGTCGATGTTTATACCCCGCGACTCAAGATTATGAAGATTATAGGTAACTGGAGCGCAGTTTTTTTTTTACACAGAGTCCGGGTATTTTAAGAAATACCCAGTGGATCCAAGTGTTCCCAAAAAAGGTTAACTTCTCATATTCTATAATATATGCTGGCTCTTAAACAATGGGCAGACGGACACATGCAGAAGGAAAAAAAAAAACCCTATTCACCTGAGTTCAGACGTCACGAATGAAGCTCGCTGCGTGACAGCCTTTTTTTTTTTTTTTTACTCAGTGCTATTAATATAAAATAGATGGAGCTTTGAAGAGGAAGCAGGACGAGCCAGAAGCCAAAAGAAATTGAAGAGATCATTCTTTTTTTTTATCCAAATTAACGGACATTTGTTTTGAAACATTGATCTAAACAAATTTTCAGAACAAAAAAACTTGATAGTCAATGATAGTCAGTGATAGTCAATGAAGTTTTGATTTTTTTTTTTTTGACAATGCGTTTTGGCAAATAGTAGTTACGTCAGATTCTCTAAGGGGAAAACAAACAGAGATTTGTCCATGTATTTTTAAAAAAAAATAGTTCCCTGACACATACAAGATTTCGATATGGCCGTAGAGCTTGGCGCACTGTTTATATGTTGGCATTTGTATGTACATTGTGACACACATTTAAGTCCCAAATGATAAGATAGATGGAGTCTGTGCTTTTGTGTTTCAAAATCATGGAGGGAAAAAACATCCAATTATATATCTTGTTTAGGTCCTTGTAAAGTCACATCATATATCTTGTGTAGGTCCTTGTAAAGACAAATTGTATATTTTGTGTAGGTCCTTGTAAAGTCAAATTTTTATATCTGGAGCTGGTTCTTGTAAAGTCACATTATATATCTCGTGTAGGTCCTTGTAAAGTCCCATTGTATATCTTGTCTAGGTCTTTGTAAAGTCACATTATATATCTTGTGTACGTCCTTGTAAAGTCCCATTTTATATCTGGCGTAGGGTCTTGTGAAGTCCTGTTATATAACATGTGTGGTTCCTTGTAAGATCACATTTAAATTATTTATCTTCAATCATGTGTTTTGTATGTGCTTAAAAGCATATTGTCTTGGGTTGAAATGAACAGACTTTCGGGCTACAGTCGGTGGGTGTTATTGCTATTCAGCAACCGTTTATTAATATGACACGTATGTTATTCATGTATTCTCTTACCTAACACTTCTTGCTATCCGCAAGCAAAAAAACTTTGTAAAAATTTGCTGCCATTTTTCCAAAGGTGTTTGCAGGAGGCAGATCAACGGGTTCTACAACCTGGCCCAGAGATCGAGTGCCATCACCACCGGAAGCGTCCGCAGTGTTGGTTTACGTTTCGCCCAGGACTTCAGAGACGTGAGTTATCTCCACTTGACCTTCGGGCATAACTGACACACTGACTCTTCGGATACCCGGTTTCTATCTCAATTTACGAATCACCTGCTTTGACAAAGTTTCTAGCTCCGCCAAGGCTCAGTTTATAGTGTTTAAATCAATATTCTAAAGAAATAGTCTCAGCCTTCCCTCTGCCGATATATTCCATGTTGAGAAGAAGAAAAAAAGCACCAAAAAAAACCACACAAAAACACGTTATTTTACAATGACCTGTGACTAGTGTTACTTTGATGTTAAACTCACCAGCTCTGCACAGACGTGGCTCTCCGGAAGTTCAGGACAACCGATGGTAACTGTAACCATCCCAAAAACTGGGGCACGTCTTTCAAACCTGTTTCGAGGTTGCTGCCAGCTGATTACAGTGATGGTAAGTTTCGATGACACATTAATGTCGTATTTAATAATGTTACTTGTTTAGCACGGACATACTGAACGGACCTTTACTGAACGGATCTTTCCTGAACGGATCTTTACTGAACGGATCTTTACTGAACGGATCTTTACTGAATGGATCGTTCCTGAACGGATCTTTACTGAACGGATCTTTACTGAACGGATCTTTACTGAACAGATCTTTACTGAACGGAACTTTATTGAATGGATCTTTACTTAATGAATCTTATCTAAATAGATCTTTACTGAATCAATCTTTACTGAATGGATCTTTACTTAATGGATCTGTACTGAAATGATTTTTACTGAATGGATCTTTACTGAAAGGGTCTTTACTGAATGGATCTTTACTGAAGTGATCTTTACTGAATGGATCTTTACCGAACGGACCTTTACTGAATGCATGCATTGTTTTCATAGTTAGTTTTTTCTTTAAATTCAATCTCAATAGCATTCTTCTATGTTTACGTCTTGCTACTATTTAACCATTGATAATGTACCTTTTGACAAATAGATCTTTCGAGAGCTCGTTTGTTTAAGTTGGTTTTTTTTTTTAAGGTTTTATTTGTAGAAGCGCATCGTATCTTTGTTAAAGGATTAGTTTCCATAAAGTTGTGCTAACATTTTCCGTCCTTTCCGATGAATTCCTAATAACTGAAAGTAATCTTATCTCTCTTTTTTACTTATAATCCCATTAGGCACTGGCTCTCCAAGAACGACCAGCGTCAACGGCTCACCTCTGCCCAGTCCCCGCGCCGTCAGTCGTTACGTCCACCCTGCACGTACAGATCTGCTGGCCAGGACCATCATGATCATGCAGTGGGGTCAGTGGCTGGACCATGATGTCACCGGTTTTCCCGTAGCGTCAGGTCAGGGTCCAAACAATATTTATGCCGAAATGGTTTTTCAACCTTTCATTCTATAAAACACGCACACTTCTTATATATTATATCAATGCTATACCGATGTTCTAGAGCCGCGCCATATTATGACGATATCTCATCTACTAGCTGATTGCCCGGACTTGGCTATGATGTTTGAGGAAAGTACAAATATAATGGGATGAACATTTCGTTGTCTTTTTTTCCTTTCAAGATTTAGTAAGAATTTAGGTCTAAAGAAGAATGTGTTTTATTAAAGAGTAGTTTTGCAATGGTGATTACGGCTTGTTTTTTTTTTTTTTTTTTTTTTTTTTTAGGGGGGGGGGCTGGGTTGGTTATGGAGTAATGATCATCCCTATGGCAGAGCATTATAGCAGTGGTTCTCAACCTTTCTAATGCCTCGACCCTTTAATACAGGTCCTCATGTTGTGGCGACCCCCAAGCACAACATTTTTTTTCGTTCATACTCTATAACTGTAGAGCGTATGTGTTTTTAGATGTTCTTAGGCGACCCCTGTGAAAGGGTCGCGCGAACCCCCCCATGGGGGTCGTAACCAACGATGTGAGAACCACTGCATTAAAGGGTACTGGAGAGTGTCGAAAGTACGTAGATTTTCAACTTAGTGTGTCTGCTGTGAAGAAAATGCATCGGTCATCAAACTCCCCCCCCCCCCCCACAAGTCCCATAGCCACCTCGCTTGTCGATACTGTGGTTTATCGAGCCCTATGTCCAATTGCAGGTTTTCCGTCCGCATGAATCACAATATTAAACTCCATTGTTGCCCCTCCCCCCCCCCCCCCCCGGAAATTTTAACATTTCTGTTTTAAATAATCACGGATTGTGATCGTGGAGGATTTTTCTGAAGTTGATCGACTAACCAGGGCTTGACGCCTAAATGTCTGCATTTGAAAAGAAAATTTGTCAACGACCGCTTAGATTTTTTTTTTTTGAAAATTTCAAACTCGTAGTGCTTGTTTTTGTTGAGAACTCGTCATCGGTGGTATTTGGCTTATATATATATATCGCTATTTGGTATCATTCCGACTTTTTTTTACACCATAGCATTTCTTCAGTAAAATTTAAATTTCTCAAGGGCCTCATGAGGCCGAGTCGTGAGTGGCAGTCTAGGGCGATCTTCTCACATCAGAACCGTCACCCACTCGTTTTCCGAGGCCTTCGTTACTGCATTATCCCGTGTGATTTATATTTGAGTTTGTCATCGTCTACTCCAGTCTGCTGTTAATCATATCAACATTATTGATGAAGTGCCGAAAGATCATTTTTAATTGTATTCCTGTTAGCCACCTTCTCCGCGGCTGCCAACACACAACCGCTGATACTTAAATTCCGTTTGTGTTGTGCTAAATTTCTGATTCTATTGAAAACGTTTCCTTCTTTTTTTTTTTTTTTCTTCTCCTTCATATTCCTTTACAGCGCTTGACCATTCCATCAGATGCTGCGGCCCCAACGGAACGTTACCAGCCTTTAACACGGATCCGTAAGTTGACATCTTAGGATACTGTAGGTACTTCCCGTGTTGCCCGATCCACTAAAAGCATAGGAATTATTTGTTAACAAATTATAGTAGGTCAACAACTCCCCCAAAACCATGATTGCGACGGCTGGAAATGTTATCCGCCATAAGCCGTAATAACAGATGTCGGCATTCCTAAAGCACAATGGTTTTAGCGAATGGTGATTGGATAAACATCTTAGATATATAAAGATACTGATTGGTGAACATTTTAGATATAAAGATACTGATTGGTGAACATCTTAGATATATAAAGATACTGATTGGTGAACATTTTAGATATAAAGATACTGATTGGTGAACATTTTAGATATAAAGATACTGATTGGTGAATATTTTAGATATAAAGATACTGATTGGTGAACATCTTAGATATAAAGATACTGATTGGTGAACATTTTAGATATAAAGATACTGATTGGTGAACATTTTAGATATAAAGATACTGATTGGTGAACATTTTAGATATAAAGATACTGATTGGTGAACATCTTAGATATAAAGATACTGATTGGTGAACATTTTAGATATAAAGATACTGATTGGTGAACATTTTAGATATAAAGATACTGATTGGTGAACATTTTAGATATAAAGATACTGATTGGTGAACATTTTAGATATAAAGATACTGATTGGTGAACATTTTAGATATAAAGATACTGATTGGTGAACATTTTAGATATAAAGATACTGATTGGTGAACATTTTAGATATAAAGATACTGATTGGTGAACATTTTAGATATAAAGATACTGATTGGTGAATATTTTAGATATAAAGATACTGATTGGTGAACATTTTAGATATAAAGATACTGATTGGTGAACATTTTAGATATAAAGATACTGATTGGTGAACATTTTAGATATAAAGATACTGATTGGTGAACATTTTAGATATAAAGATACTGATTGGTGAACATTTTAGATATAAAGATACTGATTGGTGAATATTTTAGATATAAAGATACTGATTGGTTCTTTTTTTGTGCGTATCTCTTTATAGAAACTGTTTTCCCATTACTTTACCAATTGATGAAGACAACTTTATCGGTAAATGTATGGAGTTCGTCCGTTCTATTCCAGCCACAGACAACAACGGATGCGCTTTGCGTAAGTTGCTTTTCAACTATTAGGAATACGCATTGCTAAGATAAGCGCTTACTGTTTAAAAAAAAATCTTCAATTAACATTTTACTGGCATATCGACTACCCACCCACCACCACCCCAACCTCTACAGAACCAAGAGAACAGGTCAACTCTTTAACCTCATTTATCGACGCATCTCAGGTCTACGGATCGACAGAGGAGACCGCTGCCAAAGTTAGGGACCGAAGAGGTAATCAAATTATAAATCAGTTAGGTGTATATTATTTTTAAATCCGGTACTGGCACTATCCTGTCACTTTTAGCCCCAGTTGACTCCAGTACTTGCTCTATTCTCCTGTCACTTTTAGCCCCAGTTGACGCCGGTACTGGCTCTATTCTCCTGCAACTTTTAGCCCCAGTTGACCCCGGTACTGGCTCTATTCTCCTGCAACTTTTATCCCCAGTTGACTCCGGTACTTGCTCTATCCTCCTGTCACTTTTGTCCCTGTTAACTTTACAAATCATGCCGGTTCCCAGGTCATTGAAAAATCTTGTTTACTTAGATTGAGAAACCAATACTTATGGGTAAATACATTTTTTTTCCCTAAGGCTTTCTCCTAAAGACTAAAAACGGAGATTTCCTACCAGAAGATGTCAACAGTGGTTGCATCCTCAGACCAGGGTCATCAGACTACTGCTTTCTCGCCGGTTAGTACATACCTACACGTGCTCGGTGCTGTCTTTGGTTAGTACATGTGCTCAGTGCTGTCTTTGGTTAGTACATGTGCTCAGTGCTGTCTGGTTAGTACATGTGGTCGGTGCATTGAGCTACGTCTGAGCACTTTTCGCCTCGTCCCATTTTGAAACGAATGTTAATTTAAAAGAGATTGATAATATGCAAATATTTTTGAAAGCACACTTGAGAAATTACGGCATCTTAATGTCATTAAACAGTTTAGCTGTAAATTTAACTCCAATGCTTCACACCTACATATGTTATTCATGGCATTCATGTCATTCAAGTCATTCATGTCATTCATAATTATAATCTTAGTCTTTCAAAAAAAAATCTTTAGTAAAAATATTGAAAAAAAATTTGGTCACAAAAGAACTTGTAATTTTTAGTTAAATGTCAGTACCCTGATCAATCTTACCCTTTAATTGTGTCATTTACGTATTATGCACAAATTAAAGTAGATTATTTTGATTATTTTCTAACCAGGCGACGTTAGAGTGAATGAGCACCCAGCCCTTGCGTCCCTGCACACCATCTGGTTGCGTCTTCACAACAAAATAGCCACAAGCCTTAAAACTCTGCGACCTGCTGATTCTGAAGAAGACGTATACCAACTGACTAGAAAAATTGTTGGAGGTTGTTTGAATATACGTTTTCTATTTTTTTTTTAATGTCTGTCACGTAAAAGTTTGACATATAGAATGCATTTAAACTTATTGTGTATCTTTTTTTAAAAAAAATTGCTATATTCTTTATGAGTGTGACTCGAATAATTACTCGAGAAGAAAATAATGGAGAGTAGATTCGACTTGAATGGATTTTTAATCTTAATATATTCTATTTAGCTATAAGGATTCATTTATTTGCTAAAGACTATTGTAACTTTAAAAAAAAAACAGAAAAAAAACTCTTGATCTCCATAAAGTATTGTTTCTTTTAGCTCTGCAACAAGTGATCACGTACAACGAGTGGCTGCCCATCATACTGGGCAGGCAGGCCTCAGAGCTGAGGTTGGTCTCAAGGACTGGCCGGACCAAACGCCAAGCCGGGGTGGACCCACGAATTCTGAACGAGTTCTCCACCGCTGCCATGAGATTCGGCCACTCTTTAATTCCTGACGTGTTTCCTATAGGGGACCGTCGCGTTCCTCTCAGAGAGTTGTTTAATAGGTACTACCCGTTATAAGAAACATTCCCACCACATGACTTTCTTTTGCTGTATCTAGTTAACCCATAAGGTAGATTGTTGTACTTAGTTAAACCATAAGGTCGATTGTTGTACTTAGTTAAACCATAAGGTCGATTGTTGTACCCAGACAACCCATGAGGTAGATTGGGTCAAAAAAACACCTTTGGGAGTTTGGGATCAAACGTCCGATGTAACGGAAGCAATTTCGACGCCTGGTTTTAGTGAGATTTGTTTCTGTATGAGCCAGTGATTCTCAAATTTTTTTAAACACCAAACAAGCCATAAAATAACCCCCTAGCGTGCACGAGTTTCGCCAAAGATTTTTTTGAAATAGCAGCTACCTTGGTATTCTAAGGAAGATAACTACGATATCAAGTGTAGAATATACAGATAACTACGATGTCAAGTGGGGAAGATACTCATGTATTTGTTCATTAATTCAGCAAAAAATAAATTTATAAAAAAAAAAAAAAACATGTTCAATTAATTATACTTTATCAAGGCGTTGCTGAAACGTAAATTCCGTGTGACATATATATGTATAAGGTGCATGAAATTCGATTGTTTCTTCACATTGTAGATATGGGAAAATAGCAAAGTTTTTTTTTTTTTAAAAAAGGAGGTGTTTGCCTTTGGAAAACGGTTTTAATCTCCTAAATATTTCACTTTGGTTTATAGGTTCCCTAATATCTCTATAATCTCCCTTAGCTGAAATGCGGGAGATTTATTAAAATTTGAGTTGACAAATCTGCCAATTCTAGTTGACTCATCGAATGCAATTAATTTTACAAATTAGCTTCTTCAAAGCAAAAAGTGTTTAGAAAGCATATTCTTAAAAGTCATCAACACCCCCTTAGCTTATTTCCAGCCCCGAATTCATCCCCCACCCTTTCAAAATTTCTTTTTTTTTCAAATTTCCCTCCATAACAAATTGGTGGCCTTTGAATAATCATTCCCCTTTATGAACCACTGGTACAGCGATTGGCCTCGTAAAGCTGTACATAACTTGAATAAGCCGACAAAGAAAATTAGATGGGCCCATGTGTAGCGATCACCGTTTATACGTAAATTTATTTTAGTTTGCATTCTTTTTTTTATTTCTTTTTTAAAAATCTAGATTTTGAATACCGTTATGGCAAACTATATCGTTATATATATATATATATATATATTCTGAGTGAGCTCATTAGTTGTCATAAAGAGGCATTAGATTAATGCTTCAGCATTTATATTTCAGGTTTGGTAAATATTAAGGAGCGATAAATAGAATGAAATATGTATAGAGTTTTTATTTCTTTTATGTCCCTCCGCTTCTCTCCAGGCCTGCAGAGGTTCTCGACAATTTTGACGAGGTGGTGGCTGGTATTGCTGGCGTGGGAACACCTGGGAATAGAAATGCTCAAAAGATGGATCGAAACTTTGGTACTATAGTACTAGCATTTATGTTGTTTGTTTTTTTCCTCCGCATATGTTGAAAGTTGTTGCTTTGTGAGCTGCGTCTGTCGTAGCCCTGCAAAACATATTTTATACCAAAGAATCTGCGTTTTCAAATAGCGTGCAATGAGACCAGGAGCCTTGCTAAGGGATCAGTATTGTTCGTAACGTTTCTGAAGCGTTGACTAACTTTAATCATTTTAAAGTTGACTATTTGCGATCATTTTAAAGTTGACTAACTTTAATCATTTTAAAGTTGACTATTTGCGATCATTTTAAAGTTGACTATTTGCGATCATTTTAAAGTTGACTATTTGCGATCATTTTAAAGTTGACTAGCTTTAATCATTTTAAATTTGACTAACTGTAATCATTTTAAAGTTGACTAACTGTAACCATTTTAAAGTGGACCAGCTGTAACCATTTTAAATTTGACCAACTGTAACCATTTTAAAGTTGACCAACTGTAATCATTTTAAAGTTGACTAGCTTTAATCATTTTAAAGTTGACCAAATGTAACCATTTTAAAGTTGACCAACTGTAATCATTTTTAAGTTGACCAACTGTAATCATTTTAAAGTTGACCAACTGTAATCATTTTAAAGTTGACCAACTGTAATCATTTTAAAGTTGACCAACTGTAACCATTTTAAAGTTGACCAACTGTAATCATTTTTAAGTTGACCAACTGTAATTATTTTAAAGTTGACCAACTGTAACCATTTTAAAGTTGACCAACTGTAATCATTTTTAAGTTGACTAACTTTAACCATTGTTAAGTTGACCAACTGTAACCATTTTAAAGTTGACCAGCTGTAATCATTTTTTAAGTTGACCAATTGATGTTATAAAGCTAGAGATGCGTAGTTTTTATATTTTAATCTAAATTTTAAGACCATATGCTTACACTTACACTTATGTATACTGGAACAATTAGTCTGATTTTTTGTTCCTGCCCTTCGGAGTTGGACGGCCAAGTTTAAATCTCATGAAAGCGCCTCAAAACATCCTCCTGAAATGTGTATTCCAATAACGCCTTTCTCACCTGACGTGTTCCACTTTGACTCACGCGTCTACTCAGTGGCGTAGTGAGGGGGGGGGGAAGGTGGCATCATGCCCCGGGTGCTACTCACCAAGGGGCGCCAAATGGTATATTTTACTAAAATATTGTATGGTTTTCGAATAGGGGGAGCGCTAAAAAGGTATGGGGGGCGCTAAAAAGGTATTGTGCCCCGGGCACGAGTTAAGCTCGCTACGCCACTGCGTCTACTCCCTTTATTGTAATCATTACAAACTTACGAGCTGTTCAATCCTTTGCTTATTTATATCCTCTAGTAACTGAGGTCACAAATCACCTGTTTGAGCCGCTGAGCGGTCCGGCGGGCCGCGGCCTCGACCTTATAGCCTTGAACATCCAGAGGGCCAGGGACCACGGCATCCCCCCGTACACGGCCTACCGCGCTTTCTGCGGCCTGCGACCGCTGACCGGCTTCAACGACGTCGAGGCGCTGGGACCAAACGTTGCTCAGTTGGCCAGGGCATACAGGTAAAAACATTTGCATCCGGGCAATTTAACTCGTCGTTAGAATGTAAATTTGTTTTTTAAAAACTACGATATTTACCCAAGAGACCCTATGTTTGATCATCGTGATTTATAGCTTACTTTACCCGACACCAGATTCGGACGCTCGTGGCTACGTACATTGTACAGGGACATTCAGCCGAGTAAGGCCCCAAATATTGTTTCGGACATACCGCTAAACGTGATATTCTCCCCGCCGCCTACCTCATCGTCCGGTCTTAGGGCATAAGAGGCTTACCGGTTAGATCGGACCTCACACACACCCCTATATAATTTATAGTAATTAAGCATTCATAGAAATTGTATTTCAAAAACAATTGTATTTATTTTTATTTTTTAAAATTGTGTTTTTAAAAGCCTAGATATAGAAAAAAATAATTTTTTATTGAATTTTCAACACGTTACTAAGATTGATAACATATAGAAAAAGGTGGTTGTATTTCCCGTTGACAGCTCAGTTGATGACATCGACCTGTTCACCGGTCTTGTCCATGAGCCCCCCGAGCCTGGGAGCAACGCACTGGTTGGTCCGACGCTGAGCTGCATCTTGGGCACCCAGTTCTATAATCTCAAATTCGGAGATCGTTTCTTCTTTGACACGGAAGAGCAAGTCATCGCCTTCACGAACGGTACTCCTTTAGATTTCTGGATTCTTTTGAGTTAATGTGGTACATTTAACTTGGCGTATTTTATCTAAAGGCCTACTGTTATTTATATTTATATATATATATTATAATCAATAAATCAATTTATTATATATATATATATATATATATATATATATATATGAAGAAAGTAAATAAAATGCATATATAGAAGAGATGAAACAAATTCGTGTATTTTGCATCTATTTTAAAAAATACGGTTTTATTATTTGTTAAAGTACAAACTTAGCGTGTGTAAATTTTTTCTTTTTGAAATTTGAACGCAGGTGACATTCGTATTGAAAAATAGTTTGTGTTTTTTTCCCCACCTGTTCAAAACATATGCATATATATAACTTTTAATTGTCTAGACAAATTATATAAATTCGTTTCTGTTTGTCAGACCAGTTGGCGTCACTGAGAAATACGACGCTGGCTAAAATTGTCTGCGCCACGACAAGAATACCAGAGTTGCCCAATAACGTGTTCAGCTTCCCTACCAAGTAAGTCAATGACGTGTTCAACTTACCCACCAAGTAAGTCAATGACATATTCAACTTACCCACCAAGTAAGTCAATGACATATTCAACTTACCCACCAAGTAAGTTTATAACGTGTTCAACTTGCCCACCAAGTAAGTCAATAACGTGTTTTTTTTTAAAATGTAGTTATTCAAAATTACTTTTTTTTTTTTAATTGAAGAACTCTTTCAATTCCCAGAAGTTTATTTGAACTTTCTGTTTAACATATTTAGGTGAAAGCAATTATTAGTACAAATACAGATGTAAGATTCAATTTCATTGATAATTTTTTAACTTTCTCTTTTTTTTTTTTTAAACAGAGGAAACCCTTTAGTTCCATGCCCAGAGCTGGAGGCCAGTGGTCTTCACATATCGCTGTTTGCTTAGTGGAGTCTGCACAGACGATCATCTTTTCATTATGAGCTCAATGTGTCTCGTAGTGACACAAATAAATGCAGTATGAAGCTTGTGTAGTATGTCTACTCAATATTCTTTTAATAAATGATTGTTTACGATTAAAAAAAAATACAGTTTTATTTAAATTCTTTGAAAAAAATGTGATTTTTTATTATATCTAAAATGTGCATTCTAAATTCATAACAAATTTGATAAAATCTTTATTATTTTAAGGGAAAACCAAAATAAAATAAAAATCAATAGAGAAGGAAATGAGAATATCAACATAATTTTTATAATTACACACGTGTTCAAATCAGCACCATTATAGTTGCAGCATTCATAAATAATGGAGAACTAGTGTAATTCGTCACGGACTTTCGGGATTCTAAAATGGAGGACGGAAAAGAAAAAAAACAACAATCTAAAATGATTTACATCCAAATAACCTTTGCCGGCTTTCGCTGCCGCAATACGATGCAGATTAATTAAGCTGACGGGAGAATTTTTTTTAAATTTTAGTTTTTGGAAGTTTTAACCGCTGGCTTATCGTGTGTTATCCTGAGCCAACACAAGTATGAACTGTTTGCTTTCTTGTGATAAACATTAGCCTAAGTAGTGAACAATAACAACAAAGTACTATAGCCCCGTGGCTCTCAACCTTTCTACTGCCGCGACCCTTTAATGCAGTTCCTCGTGTTGTAGCGACACCCAGATACAAAATTATTTTCGTTGCTGCTACACAACCCCAAAGGTTCGCGACCCACAGGTTGAGAACCGCTGCTATAGCCTAACAAGAATGGACTGCTAGGCACATTACAATACAGGTTTTAAGTGCTCTTTGATGGTGTAAAATATTTTATCGCTTTACTTATGACAAAGAGACGTTGTATCGTGTTTTTTTTTTTTAAGACGTTAACCGCAGCTGGCGTTTTCATGCTTTGTTCCCATGCCTAGGTTTGTCGTTTCTAAGACCGGAAAACGTCACATGTTTCTACGTAATGTTTCTATTTTTATACAATTTTATCGTAAAACATAACTTTTAGCAAAGTATTTCCGCATGTATGTAACAGTAGCAATTTGTTTGTGATAATATTTCGTAAAATAAAGTTGTGAACACTTTGGCGTCTTGGCTACTTTGGCTCACATTGACGCAGAAGTAACGAACAGCTGTTGGTAGATTGGCCAGTCGGAATACCAGGATGTTTTCTTAATATCTTAACGAGATTCGGCGGACTTTACGGCCGGATGTTCTATTAATAGATTTCCGCCATTAAATGACTAACCCTATAAGGTGAATTTAAAATGTGCGGGCAACTCCAACAAATGTCCCCAAAAAAGGGTTTAGTTTATATGAATGTTTCCCATGACACAAAATTGATTGAGTTACAAAGTGACAGCCCAGACAACAGTTTAAGAGATAGGAGCTCAGTGTGTTATGAGTGACTAGGTGACAGCCTAGGCAACAGTTTAAGAGATAGGAGCTCCGTGTGTTATGAGTGACTAGGTGACAGCCTACGCAACAGTTTAAGAGATAGGAGCTCCGTGTGTTATGAGTGACTAGGTGACAGCCTAGGCAACAGTTTAAGAGATAGGAGCTCCGTGTGCTATGAGTGACTAGGTGACAGCCTACGCAACAGTTTAAGAGATAGGAGCTCCGTGTGTTATGAGTGACTAGGTGACAGCCTAGGCAACAGTTTAAGAGATTGGAGCTCCGTGTGTTATGAGTGACTAGGTGACAGCCTAGGCAACAGTTTGAGAGATAGGAGCTCCGTGTGTTATGAGTGACTAGGTGACAGCCTAGGAAACAGTTTAGGAGATATGAGCCCCGTGTGTTATGAAGGACCAAAGACAAGGGCAGAACAGAGACACGTGGATAGAAAATACTTCATAATTCTTTCTATCAAAGTATAAGCTTTGGCGCCGATCCAAAAAATCAAATAACAACCGCATAATTTCATGTTCATCTGAGATGTATCGTTATTTATTTTTGTATCCATAAGAAACACACCCTGTGCTTAAGAATATTGTTTACTTGGTTGAGATGACCAACTCTGATGAGAAATTACAATGACGTTAATAACAGCATTCGTGAATCAGTATTTTTAGCACTTGACTGTCCAACTTTATAAGGACATTCCTTTGCTCACATTTCTTTCCCTTTTTCGTGTGTATCGCCACAATGAAAAGTCTCTGACCCCCCAGATGAGTTCTCCTGCCATGACATGCGTCAAAAGGAACTCGATCCCTTTTTGGGCAGGCTGGGCGAAGTTTAGTGAACTCAACTTTGAAGAGTGTGAGCCTGGCCACACTTCGACCCCTAAACCCAGACCGTGGCGCCCCAAAGGTTGCACGCAAAAGGGCATTCTGTATGAGTTTCCCAAAGTCGACGAGGAACCGCATGCAGAGGTTGAAAAATTAGCCGAGGTAAGTTTTATGTATAGTTCACATACTTCATGCATGATTCAAGTAGTTGGTGTATGATTCAAGTAAGTTGGAGTATTATTCAAGTAGGTTATTCATTTAACGGTTTAAAAATAATGACTGTAGGTAAGTGATTGCAGCTCAAGCTCGGGGACCAACTAGGAGCAGGTAGGAGTAACCAGGACTAAATGGCTTAATTATGAATAAATATAACTATCTAAGAATGGCTTACCGACTACATAAGACTCCACTGTAACCCGACACTAAACACAAACACATAACCCCAAAAAAAAAAACACTGATGTATGGCTAATTGTATTGCTGGGTTAGGGAATATGATATTGGCTCTGAAATTAACCGATCACCTCAAATCTGACAATATTGTTATTTAGAGTAAATGTCACATACACTGAGGACAAATATGAAATTTACCTCATCTTTTTATATCTTATTAGAGAATTAATAAAAATACATAAATGCCTGTATTTATCTATATTTATTTTTTGGCTGGCGTCCGTCCGTCACAGTGTGACGATGGTGTAGACTTCGCAGGACGAATTCCACAAGGCCTGGGATTATTCTTCTAGGATTATAAGCTGGTTCCCAAAAGCTAATCTCCTCTCTACACGCCGCTGGATAAACACGAATGAACATCATGTGGATGATACAACTTAACACCTGGGGCGTCGCAGGAATTGTCGAAATGTTTCATTGTACCAATTTCATCCGACTACGGGACTCCATCTCCGGTTTTGAATTCAGAGTTTCCTTCTCTTAGATGAGTTGCCCTCCAAAGTTGGCAAGTCTCATCCACTCGGGGGGCTCCTGATGTTTTTGCTTGACTGGACTTTGGTGGGGATTGAACTCCAGACCATCAGACCACTCGGTCACCCAGCACCCGGCCTGTTCATATAAAGGCGAAAAATTTTGTTGCACACTTGTCAAAAGTAGGCATTTGGAACACAGACCGAAATGTATTTGACATTTATTTGTTATATTGTTTATGTATAAAAGTAATATCTACTTCCGTGTACAGCAGTTGACAGAATATAAAGTGGCACATTTTCCCCGACGGGGTGTTCAAAAGCAGGCAGCCTGTTACAAAGTCTCACGATTGTCATTGGTTTATGAAAATTACCCCACTACCAGTAAGAAGTGAATATTTTTTTTTCAATTTTTTCCTGCACAGCCTGAAGACTTGGAACTCATTGTAGGTGGCACAGAGAAGTATAAGATCTGCGCTATTTGTCGTCGTCCACCCTTGGAAATCTTGACGCTCGATTGCGGACATACCTTTTGTCGTCGGTAAATGTCCCTAAAGTATTAACTGTAAATCAGTATTTGTCTTGATGTCACATTTGAACACTGAATTATGAACTTTTTTTAGTATTATTATGTAATTATAGGTTTTATATAGCGCAGGGCTCAGCCTAGGTCTAGGCTCATTGCACTTCACACACAAATTAGAAATTACAGAAAATGATACATTTAAAAACAATTGTTAAAAGGCTTGACATCAAGCATTCACGTACTATTTACACCTGTATGATCATGGACAGCACCAGCAGCATCAAGCGTTGTTGATCAGTTAGAGGGGGGTGAGAATGAGTCGGTATAGTAGAGTTTGAAGGGATGTGTCTTGAGGGCAGTTTTGAAAACTGGGATGGTCGGTATATTGCGGATGTGTAATGGTAAAGAATTCCATTGTCTGGGTCAGCAGCAGGTGAAATATCCAGTAAAGATCACGAAATGATCTTCCGTGTATGGGTATTCACCGAATAGTGATCTTTGTGCGCAGTGGGTCTTGTGTATCATCATCATCATGTCCCTTAGTCCTTGGACCGTTGGGGCGCCACAGATGACATGAAAACTATCCCTCTCCAGTCTTGTGCATAAGTTTAGTAAACGAACGCTTTTGGCGCCGTTAAGCGTGTGACATGATTTTATTGTAGCTCTGGCGTAGTGTCGATAGTCTTGTCTTTTAGCTCTGGCGTAGTGTCGATAGCCTTGTATTTTAGCTATGGCGTAGTGTCGATAGTCTTGTCTTTTAGCTCTGGCGTAGTGTCGATAGTCTTGTCTTTTAGCTCTGGCGTAGTGTCAATAGTCTTGTCTTTTGCTCTGGCGTAGTGTCGATAGTCTTGTCTTTTGCGTACGCGCGATTCGTTTTGGCATTTGGTGTGAGAACATAGCGCGAGAAGGTAGAACTGTATTCTCCGGCGTATAGCAGGATGTGTTCGATTCATTGCAAAGCCCGATAGATATATTTCTGGATTAAAGTCTGCATTGCGTTTTGGAAAATGGATTCGTGTTCTACGCGTCGTGATTACGATGCATGGACAATGAACGTGTAAATAATTATTTGATTCAGGCCACCAATAATTACGGGGCACGACAATGATGTAGCCACAACTGTTTAATAAAATAAGCGAGTGGGTTTAAATGGAGTTTAGGATCCAATAGTTCATCAAAGGATTTACTCGTTCTGCATTTATTCGAACTTTTCTTTTTTAAATAAACGATTGCCAAAATCTCCATAGCCATAAAACAGAAAACATAAAACAGATAAAATGCTCCTTCTAGTTGACAGTTTGAAACAGCGTGTCGAAGAATACCCGCTTAAAAGACTTGTTCAAAAAACGTTTTGATAATATTGAAAATAAAAACCAACAACCTTATGTATATGATGCCTGCTCTTAAAGAAATATAATAGTGGGAATTTGTCCGGCTCCTTTCTTGGTGCATTATAAGAAAAAAATCAAAGTTAAAATAGATCAGTGTGGCTCTCGTTCTATCATCTTGACGCATTAAAAAAAAACAAGTAAAATTAGATCAGTGCGGCACACGTCCCATCTTTGGGCATCACAAAGGCCTCATCGCTGGAGGTTGGCTTTTATGTTTTACAATTCATTCATTCATTCATTGCTATAAACAATAGACATTTCTCTTAAAATTAAACTTGTTTCTGGTAGATTTAAACTACATTTAAATGTTCAACGTGGTTGATCATTTCCACGGTCTGATAACGGTAGAATTCAATATCACGCGTTTCAGCTTTCAATGCTCTTGACTTTTTTTTCTTTTCAATGCTGTCAAAACGACTTGCCTGCTCAGTCGTCTGATTCACGCTGTTGTCCTTGCCTGTCATATATCAAAATCCCTTTGCAGGTGCGTAGCCAGCATGCGCGGTCAACTCATGCAAGACTTTGCGTCGTCTGTCAAAGACTATCGCGCCACACTCAAGTGCCCACTGAGATTTTGCCACACTTGCATTCATTGTCTGCCCATAATCAATGGGGATTTCAGATTCCATCTCGTGCGTCCTGAGGATAAGGTCAAAACTCCTGTTCCTAGTAAGCCATTTGTTTATCTTGTTTTATCTTCCTATCCCCCCCCCCACTGTTTATCTTTCGTTCGCTTTCATTGATTGGGTCTTCTTGATCATTGGTAGGGTCTTCTTTAATCATTGGTAACATGGGTACTTCATTCCAAGATAATATAGGTACTTCATTCCAAGATAATATAGGTACTGCATTCCAAGAAAGCATAGGTACTTCATTCCAAGATAGCATAGGTACTTTATTCCAAAATAAAATAGGTACTTTATTCCAAAATAACATATGTATGTCATTCCAAGACAACGAAGCTACTTCATTCCAAGACAACATTGGTACTTTATTCCAAGATAACATAGGAACCTCATTCCAAGATAACATACGTACTTGATTTCAAGATAAAATAGTTAATTCATTACAAAATAATATGTGTATTTCATTCCAAGATAACATAGATACTTTATTCCAAGATAGCATAGTTGCTGCCATCCAAGATAACAAAGGCACTTTATTCCAAGATTACACAATTTGAAGGCTGCTTTTGAAATAGAAGCATGGCCACCGCGGCGTCTTGGGGAAAGGACGAGGCTGGTGTCCCAGGAGAACGACGCCACCTGAATCAGGATCAACGCGGTGTGCATGACGACAAGCCACCAGTCATAAACAAACAAGCTCTGCTTTTATTAGTTTCAGCACGACAGGGTCTCAACACACACCCCACTATGTCACTTTCAATTATGGACCAGCAAAGCAAACCACACCTGTAGGTTCTAACAAGATCAAATTGATAGTTGAGATGATTTCTATTGTCTGAAGTGGAAGCATATCCTTTCCACCTGTTCCAGGGACAACTCAGCTACTCAGACACGTTCAAAGAAGGCCAACGCCTGCATTCTCCAGCCTTGCAGACGCTATAGAGAAAATTTATTAACAACGGGCTCCAACTACGACCTTTCAAAACACTTAACGTCACGCGATGCTTATTTATCTCACACCAGTACTCTCCCCCCCCCCCCCAAACCACCACCTTGATTACACTTGACATGCCACACACTAGATCCGCACATGGGTCAATTCACTCTTCATTAATACTCTCATAAATATAAATTCTTGTCACTTTACTCCGCTGCACCAATCGGCTTATCGGCATGAAACCGTCACTCCATATTTGGTTATTTAAACGTTTTTTTCCCTTTCTTTTTTTTAAATTCTTCTCTATAATCTTCATTATTTTTTAAAACTTCTTCTCTATAATATTTTTTTTTTTTTAAATTCTCTATAATCTTCATTATACATTTTTTTTAAAAATTGTCTCTATAATCTTCATTATTTTTTTTAATTTTCTCTATAATTTTCATTATTTTTTAAAAATTCTTCTCTATAATCTTTTCCAAAAAAAAATTTGAAATTCCGTGGTTTCTGTTTCCAGTGGCCATGTGTGAACAGCTGGCGATGAAAAGTTTCAAAATCACCGTGGATATCGATTTTACCAAAAAGACCAGATCCGACCTCTTCGAGGGCTTCGAAGACGTCCCGTAATCTTCTCTCTGGAAACATCTGTAAGGATTAACGTCTGCTAACATCGTCCGATTGGATTCTATGAGCTGCCTGGAGTTTTGAGGAAAAAAAATAACCATCTATCAAAATTTTTCTTTTATAAAACCATGAGCCAGAAAATTAGGGGGCATTTAATATACAGACAAGGGCTCCCGGAATTAAGTTTTAAAACTTTGTTAATATATAGATGTATAAATAAACATAAACTGGTAGCACTGCCCATGAAGGGTTAGCGTCTCAATCAATGCCCGTTGTGTTTTAGTGTCTCAATCACAACCCGTGGTGTGTACGCGTCTCACTGACATCACTGCCCATTATGTTTTAGTGTCTCGCTGGTATCGCTTCCCATGAGGTTTTAGCGTCTCACTGGTAGCACTTCCCATGATGTTTTAGCGTCTCACTGTTAGCACTTCCCATGTTTTAGCGTCTCACTGGTAGCACTTCCCATGTTTTAGCGTCTCACTGGTAGCACTTCCCGTGATATTTTAGTAACTCGCTGGTATCACTTCCCATGATGTGTTAGCGTCTCACTAACATCACTGCCCATGATGCTTCAGTGTCTCACGGGTAGCACTTCCCATGATGTTTTAGCGCCTCACTGGCATCACTGCCCATGATAAGTTAATCCTGTTGGATGCCTACTTTCTAATCTTTCAATATATTTTTTTCATGCATTATAAAGTAGCCGCATAAGAGGCTATATAAACCATTTAAACTATTCACATTAAGAAGCAGAGCTTGTTCACTCAAGCACATTTTCTAGTGACTGATGTCATTCTTTTACTTAGCAATGATTCACGTGATCCAGTGTAAGGCAGACCTTTTTCTGATAATAAAACAGATCCACCTGCAGTGTTTCTTTCAGGCATGCCTCCGGGGGGGCAGTGCCCCCCCCCGGAGCAAGTCAAGTGCCCCCCTCCGGGGGAAAATGTGTATAAAAAAAAAAAAAAAAAAAAAAATACTCTAAATTTAATTTTTATAAAATTTTTAAAAGTGATTGAAATGTGTGCCTTTAATCGATAACAATTATTGGAACAAATAAAATATCGCTTTGTTCGATATATATTGATGATCCATAGAGATTCAGGTTAATCTAGTTACAGGCTCGCAGAAATCGATTATAAATGTGGTATTGTTTTGAAAATTGGCCGCTCCTGATCATAAGCTAAATCTTACTTTTTCTGATTCGCAAATATCGGTATCTTTTATTTAATTACATTTTGCAGCTGCAAAAGTTGAAATACTTTTTAAATATAGTTCTTGCTAATAAATAAACATGTGCAATCTGTTTTTAAATTATATTGTATAATAGCATCATGCTTTAAAAAATCATTTTAGGCAAACATTTTAATGTAGTAGATTCCATAGATGTATGCCGACATAGATAAAATGAAAATTTAAAAATAATAATAATAATAATTTTAAAACAAAAAATTAGGAATTTAGCGGTTACAGACAAATAGTGGACATTTCATCATAATTATTAAATCGAGTGTTTCTAATTTTTTAACACAGTTTCGGGAACAGAGTAAAAGGATTTTTTAAAAAAGTCTTTATTTATTAAATCCCCAATGACTTTTCTCTGTTAATATAATAATAATAAACAGTCTTCCCCAGCTGTTTGAACTATTAAAAAAATATTTTAAGATGATAATCCAGTAGAAAGAATATAATATATATTTAAACAACGAATAAAAAAAAATTGAGTATTTCGATTATCTTGTAAATGCCATTTTTGGTAGTAGTTAAAAAAAAGTATATGGAATTGGTAAAAAAATTGTTTTCAAGTATAATATCGAAGAGGCAAGTTGTAATGATCTGAAGCAAATTATAGTAGTTTAAATTTCTTAATTAACATTTAAATCAACTGAATATTGAGAATTGAAACTTTAATAATTTATACGAAAAAAATTCACACATTAATAAATATATGAGTCTTTTGTAAACAATTCTTGACTTCTAAACAATTATATTGGTTACATATGATTTATGAATAAATACCAATTTTGAAAACCCATAAAGATATATTCTATAGCCTTTTGTACAGAAAAGCTTTTTTTCTTTTTGACTTTGGTGAAACTTGGAAATTTCTTTTTCGTTCAAAATGTAAAACTATTTTAGCATTTCTTTTTTGGAAGGTAGTCTTTTTTCTTAATTTTACAAATATTTTGTAGTAAATTCATTATTTTTATGTAGTTGATCCCAAAAATATTTTAAAATAATAACTTTAAAAATACATTACTTTTCAATTTTAAAAAAATGTTTGCATACCACACTTAATCAAGTAGAGACGTCGCTTGTACGATGGCTCTTATGTCAAATGACACATAAAATCTTAACTAGCATCTTTCCCGTTCCCGTTGCTCTACAGTTAAGTGTTTAATGATGCGAAACTAAATTTAACTACGGTATTTTTAAAAAAAATGCATTCTTGCATTTTGAATTTATCAAAAAATTTCCGGGGCCTATAAAGTTTTAAGGGGCGAGTCTAAGCTAAGGAGTATCTCTCGATAAAAAACATACCCTAAGGGATCCCAATTGGACTGAATTTATTTAATATTGTGCTGGTGGAAGAGTTAGTGATGCCCTGTTATTATCGTTATTTCTAGCGCTTCCCACCCAAATGTCTGAAATGTTTACATCAGTGGCGCTTCATCCCATTTAGGGCCCTGGCCTGCTCCACCCCATTCTTCCATTGGGATCGATCCATCGCTTTACACCTCCATGTGCGAACCCCAACCTTTGTAAGCCCTTCTCTACATCGTCAATCCATCTCAGTCTTGGTCGACCGGTGAGCCGTCTGCCCCTAGGTTTCTGCCTGTAGATCGTTTTTGTTGCTCCAGAATCCGGCATCCTTTCAATGTGTCCTGCCTAGGGCAGTCTGCCTTTTTTTTAATATAGTTGTGACTATGGATGGGTATTTGTACAATTGATATAGCTCTTAGTTTGTACGGATTCCCAAAACAAAATTGTCTATCATCGGGTCATATATTTAGCAGGTTCTCTGCTTTTCTGGTAGGAACCAAGTCTCACTACTGGTCTTGTGATAGTGGTGTATACTGCCTTCTTTGTTCCCTTATCGAGATTTTTGCTTTGAAGTAGCTTTTGTAAATTGAAATAAGAACGGTTTCATGCTGTTATTCTTTCTTGTACATCCAATTTTATTTCCTCTTGCTTATTTATAGTCACCCCTAGATATTTGAAAGTAGCTACCCTCTCAAAGGTGTAGATGTTCATATTGATGAAGTCATCAGTGCGTATTTCCTGACATTATCATAAATATTGCCTTCGCTTTAGTTACTTCAAGACCAGCTTTGACCGTCACATCTTCAAGTTCCCTGAAAGTTTTAATTATATCATCAATGCTGTTTCTACCAAGTAGCGCTATATAGTCTGTGTAGGCCAGGTATTGCAGTGGCTGGCTTTATAAAGTTCCTTATGGTTGTTCTGTACCACCTCTCAGGTGATCACACGTATGTTTCTAATGCTTTTTTCTAAAGTGATGTTGAAAATGATACACGGATTTCCTTGTCTGAGGTCCAGATTGATTGGGAACTCCCTCAAGTACTCCTTCTGTACTTTGATTCTACTTTTGTAGTTATCCATCGTCATATGTATGAGTCGGGTAAGTTTGTTAAGGACTCCAAGTTCCAGCACAGCATCGTTCATGTATTTCCTGTCTATGCTATCATAACCTGATTTATGGTCCACATATAGTTGGTGAATGTTGATGTATTCTTAGCATTTTATACGAGACATCTAACAGTAAATATATGAACGTTTGAAATGCCCCTTCACACATTGTCTTAAAGATACATTGAATACATTGCATGATACCCTCACTAGGTAACTCTTGTTACCAGTGAAATATCCTCATCAACACCAGGCACAGAAACATTGCAAATCCCATCTACATTCATAGGAGCCATAATGATCAATAAATTGATCGTGGGCCCTTAATAGACAGAAAAAGAAGAAGAAAAATTTGCACCACAATGCATCACTGCATTTTGAATTTATTATTTTTAAATTAAGGTGACCCCTGCCCTCACTTTTGCTCAAACTCTTCGGATTCCTAAATTTCTGCTACCCGCACCACTTTTTTTTTCCCTTGACGTCCATCAATGTGACTAACGGGTTGAATCTAATCTTGTGTCAAATGATTTTCTTCGGCACACCACAACCAAAATGAAGTTATTTTGTGTCTGGCACTGGTCGCTATAATGCCTCCCCGATCAAATGAAAGTCTTATCAAAACATTCGAATCATGTATACTCCAAAATGCACCTCTTGATTGTTAAACAATCACACATTTTCTGCTGCCCTAATTCCAGATAAAAATTACTTGCCATGACAGCCAAATTTGGTGCTGATATATACACTGCCCAGTGGCGTGTCTAGTGTTAGCGCCACTCTAGGTGGGTTAACTTTTTTGCCACGCTACCTTTCTCAATAGAAACTCTGCAGATGTCCGAAAATCCCGCCGCTCTATCTAAAGAAAAAATGACACCTGGGAAGACCAAATGTTCGCCCCCCCCTTCTACGTCACTGACGTAAGTCTTTGATGACAGGGGACAAGATTAATTTTTACACACCCCCCCCCCCCGGCTAAACTCTGAAACCTATTATTTTCATCCATTAACACTATAGCCCATTAGATGCCCACGCTAGTCTGGAGCCCGGGAACATATGTCCCATCTGCCACCCCTTAGCTACGCCTCTGGCCACTGAAAAACTGGCACTGCCCCCCCCCCCCCGAGCGTCAAAAGGGCCCCCTCGGGGGAAAATTTCTGAAAGAAACACTGTCCACCTGAGCATGGCATCATAATTTTGGTGCACTTTAATAATTGAACAACAACAGCGAAATAATAATAATAATAACTAGTTTTCAACACTTTAAATATAATGGCATTTTCATTTATTTGTTCTCAAAAATAACCTATTTTATGATGGTCTTCCTACTGGTGACATCAATTACTTTCGGGTTTGAAATATTCAGAAAAATGTTATTGTACATCATCAAAGTTCGCATTTTTAGATTTTAAAGAACAAAATCTCATCCATTTTAAAAGTCACAAACGATGTTTGAGTAAATGACTTGGAAAAAAAAGTACAGGAAAGATACACTGAAGAATCTAGTAAAAACCATTTAGACTACTATTTAAGAAAATCAAACCAAAAGCACACAAAAAAAAAGGATTGGTAAGTACCTAGATGGAGATATCACGTCATTACCTACATTTCGTGTGGGTAA
The DNA here is from genome assembly GCA_964017045.1 of Omphiscola glabra. Classification (NCBI taxonomy): domain Eukaryota; kingdom Metazoa; phylum Mollusca; class Gastropoda; family Lymnaeidae; genus Omphiscola; species Omphiscola glabra. The sequence goes on from OZ024799.1 coordinate 11,386,137, forward strand.
TATTACTGGCACGCCATTAGGACTGTAACTTAAAAGTCGTGAAAATGAAATTTTAAAAAATAATTAAAAAAAACACTTGAAATCTATCGGACCAGTCTTGAGAAGGTACTTAAGATTTAATCTTCTACAAAAATGCAGGCATCAGATTTCAAAGCCGGGCCGAGCGAGTTTGCAGTTAATGGTTAAAACCCTCCCATTATTTATTGACAAGTTTTTTTAAAATGCACACATTGTGAATTCAGCCAGCTTTTTCGTCCTGTTTTTTTTTCTTCTTCAAGATATCAATACACGAATTTTAGATGAAAAATAGTCGTGGTACCGTGTCTAATGGTTGGCAAAGCGCATTTTTGCAAGGCATTGATTAAGTCCAATTTACTATTTCGAAGGTCACGTTTCAGACTTTGTGTGAGTGATTTACAGAATATAATAATGAAACATCAATATGATTTCAAACAATTCTTTTTAATATATACATTTAAGGATTTGTATTCAGAAAACGAAAAAAAAAATGATATAATGCCGAGGTCCACCGAAATATAGTAGATGATATTTTCACACTAATGTACCTCAAGTATTATCGTTTCAATTTAAGATTTAGATTTAATAAAATGTCTCTTATAAACGAAACAATCCCATGATTTTTAGGAATCTAAAAAATGCAATATTAACAATCGTTTCAGATATACTCAATTTTACATGACCGAAAGAATAATTTAAAAGTTTTTAAATGACATTTCTTCAAATTATCTCCCTTAGATTAAAAAAAAGGGGGATTAATTGCCATCCCCCTTTATTTTTTAAAAGATCATATTTTATATAAGCGTCATCAGAGCCTTGCAATATTCATGGCTATCAATGTTTCTTATGTAAACACCATCACTCCAAAAGCGTTATTTATTCACGAAGTAATTTAAATACCACTTTAACTGTGCGTGGCAGCTCCCCACACAAACGAAGGATTGTTGTTCAAAAGGTCGGAGTCCTCTGAATTGGATCGGAAATGTTCCATCGGAGTCGAAATCATTTTTGTCTTTCATTACTCCAAAATCCGAAGTTTTCTCCATCCGATATCTAGACTGTTCTTGATCCAACATATACATGACTCTCTGCTACATCCAGCACCCGTGTCTGCTCTATCCAACGTCCAGTATCTGCTCTCTCTCTCTATATATATATATATACATATATATATGTATATATATATATATATATAAATTCGTATGTATAAAAATTCTAACATACTTTCGGACAACGAGAGGGAAGAAGTATTTCATACTAATATATATACATAAATATAAACATTATATATAAAAGTATGTAATTTGTAATGCTTCTTCCCTCTATCCGAAATTGTTTTCGATGTTATTGTGTAGTTGTTGAGGCAGGGCCGTGGTAGTTAACGTCGATCTAGCAACGCGACGTCATGGAGTCGAAGCTACGATGTCGAAGACAGAGATACAATGAACACGAACAATGGACAGACAGTGATTGCCCGTTACAAATTCCATGTTTTAATTATTTTTTTTAATTATATTTTTTTTATTAAAAAAAAAAGATTAATTAAAGTCAGTCTAGTTAGGAAGAAAACAAAAATGTTATCATGGCATTTTAGGTCATGCATTCTCCCACAAAGTGCAGTTAGAATACCTTAGTGCTAAAAGTACTTAAGTCACATGTTTGTCAAAACCAATCTAAACTGTGATCTTTTCTTACCCAGTTTAGCCAAGTGTACTGCAGAAATTTGAACACATTAAAATGTGCATTAGGCCCTTAATTATACAAGACAAAAAATGAAAATAGTCATATTTTATAGACGAAAAGTATATTTGAACTTGATTGTCTCAAAATGTGCATTTTGTGACTTAAGTACTTTTAACACTTTTAATTTTTCTTTGTTTTGTTTTTTTGTTTTTTGTGTGTGTTTCTTTTATGTTGTTGTTGTTTTATTTGAAAGTAATTATCAGGTTCCTGGATCAATGCATTGAGTAATGCTGAGCTCCACCGTCATATGGCACTGCACTAGAAAAACAGCCCTACAATATTTGACGTGACACTATCACAGAAGTCAGTGCATTTTGCTTTTGAATAACACGAGGCGGCCACGTCATATCCGATTCATGAAACTATTCGAAACTAAAATTCCAACTTAATTCAATTTTGGTGTCCATGGCAACAGTTGTGTTAGGTGGTCCCACAAGGGAGACAACGGACAGAGTGGAAAAAACGCTGGTTGAAACGCATTTTTTGTCTTTGTTTTAACACGTGGAAAAGATTGCTGAATATGAACACACGCATCGATGTGATGTCAAAAGATCTATACGAATGGAACATTTGGTAGCATCTTTTATCTTTTAAAGTAAATCCTCAATGATAATAGAAAATGTATTGATTAGGCGCTGTATGTAGGAGCCTAGCCCTAGGCTGGGGTACCGCGCTATATAAGACAACATATAATAATAATAATGTTACAAATGCCAGTTCCTTGAACTGCAAGTTGAAAGATTGTAATCTTTCAAACCATATATTATATTATATAGAACAGCAAATATGGTTTAAAATTTTTAAAACGGCTATTTATGACATCCATACTGACATGATAAACCAACCATGATGGATGGTGATGTGGATGTGTTGGGTGGATGGTGATGTGGATGTGTTGGGATTATAGGGGCGGGGAGCAAGATGGATAAGTATCTGCTCAAACCCTACTCTCTTCACCCTCCAGCCTCCACCCTCCAGCCTTCACACTCAACCTTCCAGCCTCCACACTCCACCCTCCAGCCTCCACACTCCACCTTCCAGCCTCCACATTCCACGCACCACCTTCCAGCCTCAACTCAACCCTTCCATTTTCACCCTTCCACCCTCCAGCCTTCACACTCAACCTTCCAGCCTCCACCCTCCAGCCTCCACACTCCACCCTCCAGCCTCCACACTCCACCTTCCAGCCTCCACATTCCACGCACCTTCCGGCCTCCATTCAACCCTTCCATTTTCACCCTTCCAGCCTCCACACCCCACCCTCCAGCCTCCACACTCTACCCTCCACACTCCAACCTCCCACTTTCACTCTCCAGCCTCCACACTCCACCCTCCAGCCTCCACACTCTACCCTCCAGCCTCCACACTCCAACCTCCCACTTTCACTCTCCAGCCTCCACACTCCAACCTCCCACTTTCACTCTCCAGCCTCCACCCTCAAGCCTTCACACTTCACTATCCGCCATCACATTTCAAACAATAGAAATCTTTAACATGTTGTAAGTGTCAAATCATTTGTGAAGGCGAATCCAGATGCCAGCCTGCTAAATCTATTAGATGTCTTGAAAATAAAGTTTAACATTATACCCTTTTTTAAAAACAAATATTTCTTCTTTATTTTTAAAAAAGCCCTTTTAAAAAAAAAGAATAACGCCATCCAAAAAAAAATTCAATAATGTGATATAAGGGATAGAAACCCTTTTGAGAACCATTGATATAAGTCCCGAACATGACAATTCCATGAGCTATCTGCAGTTATTAAGGATATGCTTTCAACTTACGTTTAGCCATCAATTTCGTCCACTATCAATTGATCTATTCATCAGGTCAACATATTAGGATGCACATAACAATCAAAAGCATTTACGACACTTTCTAAGTTGGGGAGAAACGAAAAGCTCAGAAACGTGAATACACCAGGCTTGTTTTCAGACACTAGCTTTTTTTAAAAAAAAATTATTATTATTTTTTATTGTTAGAGGGTTGTGCATCAAGTGATTTCGAGAAACCTGTATTATTATTTGTGGAGCACACCAAAAAAAAAATGGCGGCGGCAATGCGTGAAGCTCACATCTAGTAAACTTACTTGACTAAACATGCATTTATAACAGCAACAACGCAGTACATGAACTGCTCTTTCCTGCCAAAACAGACCAAGGACTGGAACAAGTATCAAAAAGGAACAGTTGAGGTGAAAAACCCCTTAACACATTTGCGTCTATTCCTCAGGCCTTCGTATCGCCAGTTCATGATACCCTAGCTTGGTCTGCCCTTGCGACCAGTGATACATCCTCTTCAACACCAGGCACAGAAACATTGCAAATCCCTCTGCATACATAGGAGCCAGAATGATCAATACATTGATCGTGGGCCTTTAATGCATAGAAGAAGAAGTAGACGAAGTAGCGCACTTTTTAAAGAAAAGCAATAAGTGGGACACCGGGGTACGCAACCAAAAACCTTTTTTTTTCCCACCCCCTGAACTCTATTAATATTTCTAATGTCCCACCACCTTTAACGCCGGAAATTGTATAACATCATATTTATATTGAGATTATTTCAATTTCCATTAAACAAATGAAAATATTACGCATTAAACGCACTTGCGGTATTTTAAAGAATCTCACTTAGCGCAATTAATGGAAATCTTATTTTGCTTGCTATTGAACTCACCGATTCACCATACTTTCTTTCATACCAAGAGAATGGACTACGATGAGTCGATTGTTTTGTCACGTGATAAGCGTAAGTACGAGTTAGACTTCCGGTAGGCTGTCTGCAACACACTAGTCGCTCACAAATTTTTCTTCGAACAACTTTCTTCCTTTAATCATAACTGAATTATAATTATTGTCACATTTAATGATTGTTATTTAAAGAAACGCGTGTATTCAAGAATATTTTGAAAAGTAAAATTTTTAATTAACACTGGGGGAAGCGCTGATGGAGACAAACATTGTGCTGTAAAATTAATGATAATGGCAATGGCTGATCAGCTGTTGTTATATGTTGTTATGTGTAGCAGAAAGCCTACCAATGGCTGATACGTATCACGTGACAAAACAAGGAAGTGACTCATCGTAGTCCATTAAATGTATTTTTTTCCCTTTTTTTAAAAATTCATATTTATGACATCCTTCCGTCTTCGCGAGACGATGGAGTAGCTTTGACAGATTCAGCTGCACTTCTTGCAGGAGAACCTTGACTCCTAGGTTAAATTCGGTTTTACAATAATGCTTTTTTCCCTGTGTTCCAATGCTTCGTTTCGTGCATCTTCTGCCTCCTTGACTCCTTCATACCCGGCTGTTCACCAGCCGGATCGGCTGTAAGGGATGATTTCCTACTAGTGGATTTCTGTGTTGGCTTCCTTCATGCTCCTTTTGCAAACATCCTAAAAATCACAACCGCGCTCATCCAATGGGTCTTTTCTCCTTCTGTCAACTCTCCTTACAGCAGATCCTTTGGAATAAGGCATTCTTCCATCCGTCTCGGGCAGAAATTTTTTCTATATATTATATTGCGTGGAGGCTATTTAGGGCTAATTGTAGAGTTTTTACTGTGGGGGGGTAGGGTACAAATCGTTGCCCGCCCGGAGCGGCACTTACATTGCACACGGCACTTTTTGTGGACCTACTTACCTCCTATCTACTGTAAACCTGTCTCAAGATAGAGACTAGCCACCGCCACCACGTTTTTATGGACCTTCAAACGTAAAAGTCATATGTCCCATATTATCTTTTAACAGGTCTTCAAGTTATTTTATATGACCGCAGACCATCGAAGACTTAATTGTTTCCTTTTTAACCACGGAATTAAAATGCCCTTTAGGCCAAGCCCGAGTTGGGACTTGCAGTGGAGTGGGGGAGGGGTAGGATGGAAAAAAATGGTGTGGGGTCGGAATACAATCGTACAATTTGCAGGCGGCACACCACTGACATGCGGCACACCACTGATCTAAATCAACAATTTTTTAGTTCTTTACGTTTAATCATATCATTAACGGTTTTGAAAAAAAA